>CM036760.1:37623388-39063388 GCA_020796225.1 Arion vulgaris
GATTAAACAACATCGAACTGATGTGCTGGGCTACTTTGTGATGCTGGATTTCTTGAGGCTTGGATCGGAGAACCTTTTAGACATGCCTGGAGTGCTATGATGATAGTCCTCATATAACTGATATATGATAAAACCATAGGCCCTGACCTACACGTGTATGGTACCATACACGACAAGTAGGGGAATATGAACAGAGGTTTAACGTTAGTCGTTCACCTCAAAGATCAATTATATATCACAATAAGAATGATTAAATTGGTCGTGAAGAACGAACGCGAAGAAGAAGATATAACTGATAGCTGTTGATGCATAAATTATTGATGAAATGTCTGAATGTTTTCTTGATTTCAGAAAGATGAATACATTTCTGATAGTTTTTCTTGTGATATTGTTATTGGAGTCTGTGATATCAACTGGTCTTAAGTATTGGTTTGAAGACAAGTTTGGAGAGCCGTGGTATATACCAGAGGAAAGCTCTAAGTCTCAGGTAATATTGTGTCATCTTCTTCTTTGAACGCTCCATATCGACCACTTGTTAAACCACTCTTTGTCATTTGTATGTAATCTGAGCCTAAGAGTGATTGTATGTCGTGAAAGTTATGCGCCTACAAGTAGGCCAGCATATCGGATTTCTGCGATGCTTTTTATTTACTAGGGTAGCTGCTGTAGGCCCCTATCTCAGTCGCCTCTTACGATATGTCTTGTAGTTCACAGTGTTGCTATTATTTGCTCCCCTTGCGAGCCCCGATAACACACGGGCGAAGTTGCTTCACGGTATATGAACATCATGCTAAACTCAACTATAACACTGTCATTAGACAGATGCCACAGCACTTTAACTCAGCTTTTTATGTCATCATCAAATAGCTTGTCCTGAGCAGAACTTCAACCTTTACGCCACAGAAACCCCTTTATATATAAGGGATTATGTTATGTTATTCGATCTACGCCATGGCTCATTTGGCATTCACATGCACATTCTGTCCTCCACTGCATCAGCCATACCAAAGTCTGCTTGCTCACCATACCCATGAGAAGTCGATTAGTATATCTTCTCTCTCTACCATAAAGTTGACACTCTCTGGCATGTCCAAACTTAACTCCTAATTATCGCAATTTGTCCTGTGTCTGAGACTCACCCATATCACATAAATAAGTGTACACCGCACTGATGACATCAGTTCTGTTCATACTTCTGCCAGCCTGAATCAAAGCATTGTTTACAAGAAAGTCAGCACATTCATTGCCCTGCACTCCAGCATGCCCAGATGTGCACAGCCACGACAATTTCTTGAGATGTGATCTACGAGTGCTGTCCACCAATTCCTCCACACACAGACTTCCAGATTCAATCCTTTGAAGCATATTCATTAAGTTTAATATAATAATCATATGGGGTAGCCTGTTCAACCACCCACGAGAGAGTCCTGGAGACAGCAGGGATCTCCCTAGTCATACTAGATGTTGTCCAGAAGACACAACAGTTCTTATTAAGTGTGCTTTCATTTCGTTGTGCTGAATAAGCATACTCTGATCTGGCTCCATATCTAACAGAGATACTATATTTCTTTGTTACAGCCTTATGTACATAGCATGGACTAATGTTATAATTACTGTTTTCAAAGTTTACTTACATTTTTTTAAGGAGAACAATTGAAAGTTCTTGATTGAAATGTTTGTACCAATTTTTGTTTTCTCAGGTACTAAAAGTGATAGAAAATGCTCTGGCTTTCATGGTCTTGTTCAACTACATCATCCCCATCTCTCTTTATGTTACTGTTGGTAAGTTTGTCTTCACCAACAACATCATTATCATCAACACTACCATATTTACCACCACCAACATAATCATCAAATTATTACCATAGCAACCATCATCATCATCATCCATTCCATTAACAACATTGCCATTTTTAGTGTTGAATTTATATCTTAATAATTTGAAAATAAAGTCGATAGGCCAGGAGGTCTAGTGATAAGGAAAGCAAGACTTCATGCAAAAATCAGTCAGAGGCGCCATATTAGGCACCATGACTGCACTTTAATTCATAGCCGGCAAGAAAGATAAGACAAGAGGTATCAGATGGACTTTCAGATCCACCATGGAAGACCTAGATTTTGCTGATGCCCTTGCACTTATATATCACATACTAAAAGATGTTCAGGAAATGACCTGCTGGCTTAACCAGTGGAGTCAGATGGTTGGGTTGAAAATCAATTAGAAGAAAGCAGAAAAAATGACTCTTCTTCTTCTTACACTCTATATCGACCACTTGTTAACCATTCTGTGTGATTTGTGTGATCTAAACCTAAGAGCGATTGTACAATGTGTCAGTTATGCGTCTACAAGTAGGCCAGCACATCCGATTTCTGCTATGTTTTTATTTACTCCTCGTGCAGCTTCCTAGGTCCTACATCAGTCGCCTCTTACAACATGTCTTGTAGATTGCAGTGGTAATATTCTTTGCTTCCCTTGCGGGCCCTGGCACCACACAGGCGATAATAACTCTGAACATGGTCTCTCTAGCAGCACTCAACCTAGAAGATAAAATATTTAAAAGATAACTGCTTTCTTATATCTTGCAAGTGTTATCAGCCATGAAGGGGGAGCTGGATCTGACATTAAAAGCAGACTGGGTGAGGCACGAAGTGCATTCTTGACCCTTCAGCCAGTCTGGAAGCAGCCCAATACAGTATCAGAACCAAGATTAATATATATTGCAGCTGTGTGCTATCAACTTTACTATACGGATTAGAACGATGGAGAATGACAGAAGAGACATGTCCAAACTTTCTACCTCCCATATAATTTGATCTGAAAGAAATTAAGCTTGTTCTGGCAAAGAAGTATATCAAGCTATGACATACTTACACAGTGTCAGCAAGAGAATATTTTTTTAAAGATCGCCTGCTGTGAATTCAGGCGTAGTCACAGCGGCTAATAAAGCACATTTTACTGATTTTTGGGTGAAGGCTTGCTTTACTTTATCAGTGTCACTCACCATTCAGGCAAGCCTTAATCCGACTTCAGAGGTAGCAAGAGAATGTGAATACAATCATTCAAAGAGATCCTGGAGATGGATAGAAACATGGTTCAACAGAGGCTACCTTTCTCACAAAAACTTCACTGTGATGGACACTAGAGGGTATGCAAAAATATGGAAGACCCAAGAAAAAATCTGGAGAAGAACAGTTGAATAGGGACTAAAAGAAATGAACTACAGCTGGAACACAATAGAGAGAATGGCCAATGATAGAGAAGAATGGTGTGTATTTGTTGCAGCTGTAAGTATCAAGGACATTACAGGCTACAGAGAGAGAGAGAGAGAAGAAAGTACATAGTAAAAATGAATGCACCAAGCTGGATAATGCAACAATGAGTAAAGTCCATGTTTACATTGTACAAAAAGTGAACATAGAAGAAAAATATGTCCCAAAAATTGATTACTTAGGTCACCGAAAAACATCAGTTCAAGATGGCACGTCACACTGGATGTGAATTTCCGCCTGCCTCTAATCAAAATAGATTTTCCGTTTTCCTTTAGATGGAATTTGTGTATTCTGGTCAGAATATGATAAACTAGTGCACTGTGTGACCCATCTTGGGGATTCTGTAGCCACTGGGACAGGCCTAGTGAGCTGAAAGTGGTATAATCTCATTTATATTCATAAAATTATGAAGAGATTTCAAGAACCGGATGAAATGTCTAAAGCAGAATACTGGACATATCAAGAAGAGACCATTTAGAAATGAAGACATCCGAAAAAAGTGGGTACCACATATGTATTGAGCATCGTCAAGAAACAAATTAAATGGTTCGGCCACATAAGCAGATTACCAACAGACCTCACAGAACAATGTTACTGCGATACAGTGGATACAGAGCAAAAGACCCTCCATGCAAAAGTTGAAGCTCAGAAATAATAGAGGCAATGAAAAACAATATTTATGAAGTGCACACATAAGCTCGTTCTAGAAATCTCTTCTTACACTGAAGCTGTGAGGCTAAAGAGGATTAGAGAAAGCGAAACAAAACTGTGTGTGTGTAATTAATTATTCTAGGTCACTGTGTGTGTAATTAATTATTCTAGGTCACTGTAAATTGCATGTGTGTAATTAATTATTCTAGGTCCACTGTTGTGTGTAATTAATTATTCTAGGTCACTGTGTGTGTGTGTAACCTTTTATTATTTATTTTTTCATGTCTCCAGAAATGCAGAAGTTCTTGGGATCTCTGTTTTTTAGAACGGATAGCCAGATGTACGACCCATCAATAAATGAATGTGCTCAGGCCAACACATCTGACCTGAATGAAGAACTCGGACAGGTATAGCATTTCCTGTTTTGTCTTGTTAAGTTATTTGTAGCATCTGGCCGAGTGTGGCTCCCATGCAAGAGACCTGTGTTCAATTCACGGTAAGGCCAAGGATATTTTTCTGTTGTGGGCATAAATGAAAAATCCTAAGCTGAACAACTTCATGGTGACTGACTATCCAAGCAGCCATTAAATTCCTCATGCTCTTGTCCCACTTGTCCTAAAAAAGCGGTACTACAGGCAGTAACGACAGTTATGTGTAGAAGCGGGTGGCCGATTGGTTAAGACACCGGGCTGTTGTTGTTATCGAATCACCAGAAATTATTTGTTTTCACCCTTTTTCTATATTTGAGTGGAGGAGAGTACCTGGCTTTCTTGCAGACCCAGAAGACTCCAATAACTCTTGCTAGTCATGTGTAGAAGTGGATGGCCGATTGGTTAAGACACCGGTCTATCATTGTTGTTATCGAACCTCCAGGAATTATGGGTTTTCACCCTTGTTCCAATAATTGAGTCAGGAAGAGTACCTGGTTTTCTAGACGACCTAGAAACCTCCAACAACTCTAGGTGTGTAGTGTCATGCTTAGTGTTGCGGAAACTCCTTCTCAGGGTCTATTGGTGACCACTGCAGTACCCACTCATTTCTAGCATGGTAGACACTCTAAAAATATCACTTACTATTGCGATCTCTTTTTTTATCTCTTCATTCATGTCTTCTAGACCAGTTTACCACCCTAACAATCCTTCATAATTTCTTTCTCTCATAGGTTAGATATTCTGGCTCTGCTGCCATCATGCTCAAATCTTGTATCACATTCTGAAACCATCTTCTTTGTTGTCTTCTCTTCTTCTCTTTTTTGTGATGCCTCCATCTATAAATGTCTTCTCCAACCTGTCATGTATTTTTATGTCTTCAAAATAATTCAATTTTCTCATTCTTATTTGTAGCATCAGTCAGTTTTCTTTGATTTTCAGTTCTTTTTGGATAGATATACTCGTTCTTATCTTTGTCCATGGTATACTGAGAACTTTGTTTTATATAGCACTTGTAATAAACATTTCTGACTGTAATGGCTCTCAGGTCAGCCCAGCCTCAAGTGGGTACCAGAAAAACACTGGTAAGTAAAGGCAGCCAGCATGATGTTGACCACATCACCCATCGTGTGCTGACGGTCACTGAAAAAAATGGACCTAGCGTATGGTGTGTTAAACATGGACATTTAACAAAGCAGTGGAAAAACATCTGCTTTTGAATATAAGTGTTACAGAAGAGTCTTCGTATATCATGGACAGAGAAGAGAACAAATATATCTATCCAGAAAGAACTCAGAATCAAAGAAAACTGACTGATGCTACAAAAAGAATGAGAAAATTGAAGTGTTTTGGACATATAAAGAGACATGAAGGACTGGAGAAGACCATCATGGAAGGCAGCATCCCGGAAAAGAGGAGAAGAGGAAGACCATAGAGAAGATGGATTCAACTTATGGTTTGAACATAACAGCTGCAAAAGCGGGACATCTGACCTACGAGAGAGAGAAATTCCATAAGGATTGCTAAGATGACAAAGATCTGCTCAGGGCAAGCTATTTGATGATGAACACCATATTATCCAATATTCCTTGAGGAATTAAAAAGGGGAACTTTCCATTCCTTTATATTCAAAAGCACATGTATGCTTTTCAACTACCTTGTTAAATCTCCATGTTCCACACCTACATGTTGCTACTGGGGAATATACATGCTTTGAGTAGTCCGATCTTTGTTGTCCTATCAATTTCATGTCATACCATTTTGAGTTTTTAAAAAAATGCTTTCCTTTTGATTTCCTTTATCTCATTTCCATTTCATTACCATATTCAAAACTGCTTCTGTTTCACTTTTTCTATTTTTACTTTATTGATATAAATATTCTTGTTATGTTTGTTTTATCAGTTGTAATTTAATCATCATCAAATAGAGTGTCCTCATCAGAACTTTGCCACGTTAACAGTCCTTCGGAATTTCTCTCTCATATGCCAGATGTCCTACTTCAGCAGCTGTCATGCTCAAACCATCAGTTACATCCTGAATCCATTTTCTTCATGGTCTTCCTCTTCTACTCTTTGCTGGGATGCCTCCTTCGATGATGGTCTTCTTCAGCTCATCACAGCATCATCACAGCTTCATCACAGCATCATCGCAGCACTTCAGACAGGTCCATAGGTACTCTGATCTCCTTCCCAATACTTTATGAGTGTTCAATGACTAATCACACCCATTCTGTGTTGATTAAACAAGTGTCTTGTGCCTCTAACATAGTGCTCATGTCTGGCAGTTCCCATATTTACCACCCTTATCTCCTTCACTTTGGATAGGGATGTAAATAATTGTTGTTCAACGTCATCTATACAACCTGCTTTTCTTATGGGGCATTGATGATGTCTGCGCTATCAATTCCCTGTCCTTCCTCAACCACTGCTATATCAGCCAGGTGATCTGCTTGCTCATTGTCTTGTATTCCTGCATGCCTTGGTATATAAATAAAGGTTAAATGGGTCACTCAGGATACACTTAATGTGACAAGCCGTTCTTGGCTTATATATCCAGTCAAAATATTATTAAGCATATTCATTAAATCTCATGTACATTAAGTTGGGGTTCTCTGGGACGTAGAGGTTAGGTTCTCGGCTCTCATTCCAAAGTTACTCGGATTGCTCCCCTGCAGATCCATCAGGATAATTTTCCAGAGATCTTTGATCTCAGTGTAGGTTAGATTGAGTTCCTAGCCCTATTGGAGATAGGCAATAAAGCGTAGGTCCTGTGTTCAAGTTGAGTACGTAAAAGAACTCTTGGCAGTTCAAAATCGAGAAGAGCAGGTTGGAAAGTTACTGCCCAGGCAAAATTACTAAAAAAAAACATTTTGATAAATATTCTTGCACTATATTTTCCCCGTCTTTTAAATTACATTGGGGACCCTCGCCGGTGCTACAGAGTTTATTCACTGTCGCTGAGATCTTCTTGTGTAAGAATAGATCGGAGCACACATTGTTACTAACCGAAGTGCAATGATGATTGTCCTATCAATTAATCAATTATTCATTAAGTCTCACATTCATGAGTTTATCATGTCTCATCTCACATCTACTTGGCTCTGTCAATTTTTATTCACTTGGTTCTGTCAATTTTTATTCCAGGTCGAGTATTTGTTTACTGACAAGACAGGAACCCTAACAGAAAACACCATGATGTTTAGACAATGTTGTATCGGCTCCCGACAGTTTGAAGTTGTAGATGGCAAATTTTATGAAAAAGTGGAAAATGGGAATGTTGATTTGACATTAGATGTACAGTTTACAGTAAGTTTATTTAAGCAAATTTTTTTCAGTTATTTAACATCAGACGGCAGTTGAAAAAATGAAAATCATGGCACATCCTTTATAGGACTCGCCATCAACCACAGTAAGCGAGTCGTTGATTTTCTAGGCACCACTTGTACGTTCAGTAGTTTGCCATTTCTTTTTTATCTGTGAGGTCTGTTTTTACCGTTCTGAAAAATCCACTCTAACAAATGCCTCACAGTGTCAGGGTAAGAAGAGATTTCTAGAACATACTTTTTTGTGCACTTCATATATAGTATTATTAGCTGCCTCTGTTAGTTTTGTGGTCCAGTTTTTGTGTGGACAACCTTTTGCTTTGTATTCACTGTTTAGAAGTAGCATTTATATTTGAGGCGGACTGTCTGTTGATAATCTGCTGATGTGTCCACACCATTTGTTGTTACTTGATGAAGTTCAGTACTGATGTTGTACCCACTTTTTTCCAATTTCTTTGACTTCATTGTTCAAGGTTTCCTAATATAATTTGGTCCCTCTGTGGCTAAATAGTTAAGCCTTCTGCTTTACATCTAAAGGTCATGGGTTCAAATCCAGATCCCGCTGTTCCGTTCGCAAATGCATTTTTTTCAGGAGATCTTTAGGATTGTTATTGGAGCTACAGAGTTTGTGCTTGATGCAATTCTCGTTACAGAGGACTGGCCATTTCTGCGAAGAGGGGCCAAACCGTATCGAAAAACCTGGTGCAATGAAGTCAATCCTTTGTCTTCAGACCCTTAGTCTCACCCGTGTGTTCCCAGGGCTAGCAGGGGGGAGCAGAGAATATTAACACTGCGACTTACAAGGTATGTCATAAGAGATGAATGAGGTAGGAGTCTAAAGAAGCTACCCTAGTTTAAAAAAAAAAAGGAGCTGCAGAAATCGGATATGCTGGCCTACTTGTAGGCACATAACTGGCAAAACACACACTCGCTCTTAGACTCAGACAAATCACAAATAGTGGTTTAACAAGTGGTCAATATGGAGTATTCGAAGAAGAAGAAAAAAAGAAGACACTTAATCTAACGTAATTTATCTTACCAACGAACTGCGGGATGGATTAGCTAAATCTGTAGCGTTAAGCTATTGAATCAGACACAAGAGTGTTGTGGGTTCAATCCCACACTTGATGTTCCACACATGAGAAAAGGAATTGACCCTCCTGCACACTAGTTCCTAGAAATATGAAGTGACAGACACTTCACACCCAAAGGTCTGAAAAGGTTGCCGGACATTTAATTTAATTAATCAACCAACTAACTCTAATGTTTGATTTCAATTTATTAAAATTTTAAAATATTCTTAGGAAGCTGGGTTAATATGGTGTATGGTGAAGGGTGTAACTTACCAGCTAGCCCCATTGTTAAGGCACCCTAACATCTTAGTGACAGCAAAGCAACGGATGATCAACAGCATTTTAATTTCTACTTTGCGTTACCAGAAACAAACATGGACAATGAGCAAAGCGCAGTCGCAAACAATAACTGCATGTGAAATTCAAGGCCTATGAAAAATTACCAACAACACCAGAAAAGAGAGTCACCAACATCAGCATAAGAAAGAAAGCTGGGACAGAAACTTGCTTGAATTACATTGAGAAACAAAGTATGACGTTCTGCCACTAATAGGAATGTAACCAAACTCCACCATATACAGTGTCTTATACAAAAGAACATCAAGGAAGAAGGCGAGAGGAAGACCATGAAAAGATGGATAAATGGCATCCCATAATCCTGTCAAAAAGCAAAAATAGCTATCCTCCAAGCCACTAGAGCAGCGCAAGACAAAAACAGAAAACCACAACACTGGGCAACAACCCGGTAATAGTGTGACGACCCAAGGAAAAAAGAAGAAAATTTGTAGGAATTCTATTTTACTTGTTAATGATTTTTTGTGCAGACAGCGGCTTTTCAGCCTGCTCTTATCAATTTTATGCTGCAAAGGATTTTTTACATGCTAAACATGAACAGAGAGTTTTCTTTTGCCTTTGATAAGATTAGTAACATGATCTCACCTACATTGAGAATTGAGATCATTAGAAACATAATCAGATTATTACATGACGGATTTGAACCAAGTACTTTTGAAGAAAGAGGTAAGCACTTTACCTTCCAGGCCACAGACTCCCAAATAGAGCCTGTTCCAAAGATTTTCTGAAAGGGATTGCGCAGCTATGAGAGTTGCTGTAAGTGCTGTGATGTTATATTTCTCTCTGTATGCCCCACTTGTGACAGGGGATTTTGTTAGAGGATTGGAATTAACAATCACCTCCATACACACCGAGATGCAGCATCACACGTCTGAGGCTGTTATCATCATCGCTTGCAATGGACAGCTGTTATTATTAGATTATTTCAAAATTATTTTCTGAATGATTGTGTTTACATTTCACAGCCGGAGATGAATGAATTCTTTAAAGTGTTGGTTCTGTGTCATACTGTGTGGGTGGATCGTCATACAGTGCTGTCTACTTCATATAGTTCTACAGGAGAGGAGTATGACTACCAGGCAAGCTCACCCGATGAGAAGGCTCTTGTTGAAGCAAGTTGCAAGTAAGAGTTAAGGGGATAGTCTTAGTGACATGTCTATAGCTAGAGTTTAAAATAACATATTTACAGATAGACCCATAGATGCTCAGTCTCCCCGAACAGATGTCGAAGAGCATGCAAATTAATGGTTCCTGTGGCTCGCTAGTTAAACACACTCCTCTCCCTGCTCTTCTTCTACTACTTTGAACGCTCCATATCAACCACTTGTTAAACCACTCTTTTTGTTTTGTATGTGATCTGAGCCTAAGAGTGATTGTGTGTTGTGTCAGTTATGAGCCTGTAAGTAGGCCAGCACATTCGATTTCCTCTACACTTTTTATCTATTAGTGTAGCTTCCATTGGTCCCTACCTCAGTTGCCTCTTACAACATGCCTTGTAGGTCGTAGCGGTACTATTCATGTATATTTCCCCTTGTGGCCCTGGCAACACACAGACGTCTCTGCCCTTCAACCACCCAATTCTACTTGTACAGCATGTGCACAGATTGAGTTTTCCGTGATATATTCACATTTAGAGCTATAGTAACATGTTCACAATTAAACCTATTGTGACGGATTTGCGGATGAGTTTTTGTGCTCACAGGCAGAGATCACACACTTTTTTTTAAAATAACAGGTTTGGGATAATCTACCTTAAATTTTTAATAACGGGTGTGGGATAATCAATACTGACATACGGATGCGAGTCATGGACAATAAATACACGGATAAAAAAAACTCTGAGGGCCACAGAGATGTGGTTTTACAGAAGAATGATAAGAATCCCATGGACTGCTAAAATGACTAATGTTGAGGTGTTGAATGAGGTCAAAACACAGAGAAAGCTTGTCATCAATATAAGAAATAGGCAGTCATCATTTTTTGGACATGTGATGAGGAGGGGAGGTTTAAAACACATTGTGACATCCTGTAAACTCGAGGGTAGATGAAACAGAGGAAGACAGAGTAAGAAAATTTTGGATAGTCTGGCTTCATTGCACGGTCGAGAGTCAACATCTGAGATGATAGCAAACACGAAAGACAAGAGATGATGATGATGGTGGGATAATCAACTTTAATTTTTGTATAACAGGTACAGGATAATCTACTTTAATTTTTGTATAACAGGTACAGGAAAATCTACTTTAATTTTTGTATAACAGGTACAGGAAAATCTACTTTAATTTTTGTATAACAGGTACAGGAAAATCTACTTTAATTTTTGTATAACAGGTACAGGATAATCTACTTTAATTTTTGTATAACAGGTACAGGATAATCTACTTTAATTTTTGTATAACAGGTATGGGATAATCTACCATGGTACCAATGATAACATTCAAGAGGTCACATTTCATCAACATATGAGGAAGTTTAAACTGTTGCACACTTTGCCCTTTGACCCTGTTAGGAAACGGATGAGTGTTATTATCCAGGATGAAATTGGTGAGTTATATATGGAGCTTAAGTTTGTTGTTGTTTATTGTCTTTGATGTCAGGGAACATAAGTCTGCAGTTGTACATACGTCTGCAGTTGTACATAAGTCTATAGCTGTCTCTTGTTCATGATTTCTAAGGGAATAACATAAGTCTGTAGTTGTATGTAAGTCTATAGCTTTCTCTTGTCCATGATTTCTAAAGAAATAACATAAGTCTGCAGTTGTCGTAAGTCATAGCTTTCTCTTGTCCATGATTTCTAAAGAAATAACATAAGTCTGCAGTTGTACGTAAGTCTATAGCTGTCTCTTGTTTATGATTTCTAAAGGAATAACATAAGTCTGCAGTTGTACATAAGTCTATAGCTGTCTCTTGTTTATGATTTCTAAAGAAATAACATAAGTCTGTAGTTGTACATAAGTCTATAGCTTTCTCTTGTTCATGATTTCTAAGGGAATAAGATGTTAGGTCTGCATTTTTCATTGACCGTTTGTAATGGATGATGTGGCCAACATCAGTCCAAAATATTTAATATTCCGGGATATAGTTTTATTTACGAGCCAATGCTCCTCCATATGCAGGTCTTGTAGGATGTCTTTGTTTTTATCTTCTCTGTCCAGTATGCTCTAAGAACTTTACTAAAACACCTTGTTTCAAAGGCTTCAATTTTGTTCTTTAATGTTTGTGTTCTGGTCCACTATTCACATCCATATGTTGCCACAGGAAATATGCATGTTCTCAGAAGTCTTACTTTTATTTCTTAGCTTGTGTTGTGCTATAGTCAGTAGCCAGTGTCAGTTTTAGTTTGGAATATCATAATTGCTCATTGCACTCCATACATTATCCATAGGTG
Source organism: Arion vulgaris (assembly GCA_020796225.1). Taxonomy (NCBI): domain Eukaryota; kingdom Metazoa; phylum Mollusca; class Gastropoda; order Stylommatophora; family Arionidae; genus Arion; species Arion vulgaris. The sequence goes on from CM036760.1 coordinate 37,635,875, forward strand.
CTCCGGTCTCCTTCGCAATATCTTCAACAGCGTCCAGTGACTGACCGTACCAGTTTGATTTTGATTGATGAGCCTACTTATATACCTGTTGTGCTGTTCTTTTCTTGCTACTCCAATCTTCAATCCCAAATTCTGCAATCTAGTAGTTGACTTGGATTGGTTTAAAGGAAAATCTTCTTTGCAGCCACACTCTATGAGGGCGTTCAGAGTGTCAGCTCTATCCATTGGCTAGCTCCTTGATATAGTGGCAGAGCCAGCCAGCCTGTCTGCACTCTTATTGCCAACGACACCTATGCGCCCCAGAACAAAGATAAGTGTAATTCTGCAAACTGTTGACCCTTGTATTGATTCAGTCCATTGCTTTGCACCGAACCAGCCTCCACCTTTCGGATCATACTCAATGAATCAGAATGCACGCATGAGTATAGTTTTGTGACTCCAGCCAGAGTAGTGCCTTAGTCACCGCCAGTACCTCTATTGTCATGCTAGTTGTTGTCATACTAAGTGCACCACTAGCTTCCTGGACCCTTCTGCCACATGAGCTTGCAGAGAAGTAGGTAACCAATAACCAGATAAAATACTAAATAATTCTTCATCCAGACGGAAACTCTGCAAGTATGATATTTCATTGTGTTTCTCTCATTCCGCAGGAGAATATTTTCTACTGAGCAAAGGAGCAGAGTATGCTATATTGGATAGGGTCATCAGTGGAAGTGTTGAGACATGCCAAAAGCTTATTGATGAGTATGCTCTAGTAAGTAAACTGCTTCATATCTTATCTTTCAGTTATATGAAGTATCATCATAGCACTCCAACATGTTCATGTTATGTTATGTTAAGCAATCGACGTCATGGCACAATGGACATTCCCATTCGTGCTCTGTCCTCTGTAGCAGCAGCCATCCTAATGTCTATTTGCTCAACATACCCATGAGAAATTAATTAGTATACCTTCACTCTCTACCACGAAGAGAACACTGTCTGGCATGTCGAAACTTAACTCCTAATTCTTACACTCGTTCCAGTGTCTGAGACTTGCCCATATCCCATAAATGAGAGAGTGCCGCATTGATGACATCGTCTTTGTCCATATTTCTGCCCACTTGAGTCAGGACATTGTTTGCTGAAAGTCAGTACGCTTGTTACCCTGCATTCGGCATGTCATGTGTGAACATGTTCATAGGTGTTCTGATCCCTGCATCAGCAAATCTAGCAACCTACTGCAGCCCAATGAACTAGTTTGATGTTTATTAATCAATCTTTCACCCGTGTGTGGTTGGGGTTCACAAGGAGCAAAGAATAGTAACACTGTGACCTACAAGGTATGTCATAAGAGGTGACTGAGGTAGGGGCATAGGAAGCTACCCTAGTAAATAAAAAGCATAGCAGAAATCGAATGTGCTGGCCCTACTTGTAGGCGCATAACTGGCACAACGTACAATCGCTCTTAGGCTTAGATCACATACAAATCACAAAGAGTGGTTAACAAGTGGTCGATATGGAGCGTTTGAAGAAGAAGAAGATATTAGTTTGTACAATATTTTTCATGTTTCTTAATTAACAATCTCATATTCAGATTTGTTTTGTGTTTGATTTGCCAGTTAGGTCTGAGAACCTTAGCCATAGCAGAACGAAAACTGTCACAAGAAGAATATACAGAATGTGATGATCAGCTGATGAAAGCAAATAAGTCACTGTTAAGAAGGGAGGAAATGGTAAGATATGAGAGAGGAAATGGTAAGATATGAGGGAGGAAATGGTAAGATATGAGGGAGGAAATGGTAAGATATGAGGGAGGAAATGGTAAGATATGAGGGAAGAAATGGTAAGATATGAGGGAGGAAATGGTAAGATATGAGGGAAGAAATGGTAAGATATGAGGGAGGAAATGGTAAGATATGAGGGAGGAAATGGTAAGATATGAGGGAGGAAATGGTAAGATATGAGGGAGGAAATGGTAAGATATGAGGGAGGAAATGGTAAGATATGAGGGAGGAAATGGTAAGATATGAGGGAGGAAATGGTAAGATATGAGGGAGGAAATGGTAAGATATGAGGGAGGAAATGGTAAGATATGAGGATAAAATTTGAAATTAAAATCTATCGTCTTCTACTTTCCTTCCCCAGGTGGATGATGGAATTGGTTGTCCACGCTTGCCGTTAAGCGTAGGGGTGGAAGCTTTAATTTGCATTCCAGGGCCAGATTAGTCACCATTATTGTGTTGTATCCGTGTTTATTTAGTGTAGTCTTGATTTTGTCTATCCATCTTTTTCTTGGTCTTCTTTTAGCTCTGTAACCTGATCTCTTTTTATTGTATGCTGTTATTGGTGGTTGGTTGTATTCCATTCTCAATAATTAAATGTCCGAACCACTGTATTTGTTGTCTTTCAGTGTATTAGAAGTTATGCCCACTCTGTTTCTGATGTCCTCGTTTCGTAGTCTATCTTTCCTGGTGAGCCCAACTGCCTTCTTCAAGCATTTCATTGCGCATGTGGTGAGCTTTCTGTGGTGTGATGCTGTCAGCTAAAATATATTCAATTTTTATCATTTAATTTTGTCACTCCATCATTTTTGTAACATTCTGACACGCTTATATTGCAATGTACACTTAATTAACTACTATACTGGTTATATGACTATATCATGGACAGAGAAGAGGGGATCTCAATGGCAAGTGGTTAGATTGTTTGCCTGTCGTACTGAAGGTTGTGGGTTCAAATCCGGACCGAAACATGTGTGCAATTTTTTCATGGGATCCCTAGGATTGTTGCAGGAGCTACAGAGTTTGGGCTTTGTGCAATGCTCTCGGCAGATGGCATGCGATCTCTGCCAACAGGGACGGAGCCATATGGGGAAACCCGGTGTATTGAAGTCAATCCTTCGCCTCTGGGCCCTTTAGAGAAGAGAACAAATAGATCTATATAGAAAGAACTCAAAATCAAAGAAAACTGGCTGATGCTATAAATAAGACCCAAAATGCTGGAGAAGACCATCATAGAAGAAGGCATACCGGCAAAGAGGAGAAGAGGAAAACCACTGAGAAGATGGATTCAGGATGTAACTGATGATTTGAACATGCCGGCTGCAGAGGTGGGACATCTGGCCTATAAGAGAGAGATTTCAAAGGACTGTTCTGTTGGCAAAGTTCTACTCAGAACAAGCTATACGTCATTGCACTCTGGGCAGACAAATAGGTGCCCAGTCTCCCCCAACATATAAAAGAGTATGCACACTGGTTCCTGTGGCTTGCTGGTTAAACACACTCCTTACTCTGCCTTTCAAGCATCCAGTTCTACTTGTACAACGGGTAGCTCCACAAACACCTTAAATCACTAAATTGATTCAATGTAAATTTAGTGTCCCTATCTACTAGGCAGTCATGAAGAGACCAAAGACCATCCCCCTTATCTATCTTCAACTCCCTGACAATCTATGCTGTTGATGCAAGTTTGTCTGCTCTTTCATTGCCGCTAACACCTGTATACCCAGGACAGTAGATCCATGTCAGCCTCTGGAGGTTAGAGACTTCAATAGACAACATCTGCTCATACCGCAACTTGTTATTTTCGTTCTTAGAATCATCGACTGAGAGTCAGATACAACATCGGCCCCAATAAAAGGAGTTCCATAGAGTCAAATGATAAATTGAATTTTCCAAAAATGTTTCAATCACATTAATGAAAGGTTTCTGTTTTTTTGTTTTTATTTTAGTTGTCTGAAGCATACAATAAAATTGAGCAAAAATTGACCATCCTTGGAGCTACTGCTGTTGAAGACAAACTGCAGGACCAGGTGCCCCAAACCATTGAAGCTTTGAGGCTAGCAGGGATTAAGGTATCCAGATTAAGTTGAAGTGACTTGTCAAAATTAGGATCTGTAAATATCATTATGTTCTAGTAGTTAGTGGACATCTGTGGCTTAGCAGTAGTGAGCTCGATTACAACCCAAGAGTACCTGGTTCAAATTCCACAGTGGACAATTTGGAGGCAAATTTGTTACCATGGATTTTTATGAACGGTAAAAACAGACTGCACCTTTCAGAAAGCAATAGCAAAACTCCTTGGTCTTACCATGAATTGAACACAGGTCTCCCACATAAGTGCCGCACTCTAATCCTTTCGGCCATGCATTTTTATCAAATGAGAAAAAATAGAAAATCTGAACAGTTTTAAATATCTTGGTTTACTGCTAACAAGAGATGGAAATGGGATGGAAGAAATTAAAAGAAGAACAAGCTTGGCCTTACAAAGTATTAACCCTTTCGCTGCTACATACTTTCTGAAGACGTAGCTAAAATTAGCTACTCTTTGTTTCTAGGTCACAAACGTGAATGTAAGCCTATAGCAGTAACAGTAGCAATGTATAACGTGTTAACACGTCTTTAACCCACAGAGGAGAGATAATAACAGACGTGTTAATGTGTCTTTGGAAGTGAGTGGGGAAAACGTATATATACGTCCTTAGCAGCTAAAGGGTTAAATGACAAAATATGGCATGGAACTGATAGGAAAACAAATATCAGAATACTAAGAGCATGCATATTCCCAGTGGCAATTAATGGGTGTGAAGCATGGACATTGTCCTAACCCACTTAGATCTTAGCCAGTTGTCTCATCCTTTCAGAGAGAGCTGCTTTGAGCTTGTTTATTATGTTTAAGAGTGTGCCAATTGGCTAGTTGCTAAGATCAAAGGGAGATGACAACGCTTGACCTCATCAGAAGTTAAAAAATCTTCAGAAAGGAACGTACTTATATGTAGGTACATTTCTACCTCCTTGTAACAAAGATTTGACAGCGGGAAAGCATGTGTTACTGTGTTAAAGTCGTCATATTTTTAAAAAAAATGATAATGTATCCGACATTTGCCAACCTTGTCATTAAGACCAAAATGAGTTTATACAGTGCAATCTTGAGTATTGTTAGATCAAATTATAACTTGTGATAGTAATGAAGAATATTTCATTGATGGTAATGACGACATTTCATTGTTTATGAAATATAGTATCAATAGTTGTAATTCTAAGTCTAATGTTATAATTGCTTTTAAAGAATGGGCGTTGAACATACCATTTGTTGACATGTCTGCACTAAAAATTGAATATTGTAAAAACTAGTGCACCTAATTACATGAAACTTATAGAGTATGTTCACACATGGATTATCTTCATTTAACTGCTACTTCTAGAAACGTCTATGCATATTAAGATGTGATACAAACCTTTGAGTATAAATATTTTTTCTGTTTTTTTTGTTTTTTAAAATTAGTCACGATACAATAATTTAATTTTCTCAAACGTATATCGCCCGATGTAAAATATGTTTACATTAATGTATTCATAATCCAATTGGAAACAATTTAATATATAATATGTCATACTTTAGAGAAACAGTACTAGAGTTATAAAGATTTAAACTACTTGACATTAAATGTTAAATTGGAATTGCAAAATAAATGCATCCAGATGTAAAAATAATACAGAGCGAAAGGGTTAAATTGCCTATTGGCTCTATGAAGGCTCCCACCCTTTGGCCACCATCAAGTGGGAACTACACTTTGATTTTAGCCAAAAGGCAGAGAAACGATCTAAGATCAAAGTGATTTGACAACACTTGACCTCTGCACTAAACCATATTCATTATCATCACGTAGCTTGTCCCTTCCAGAACTTGGCTCCCATTACAGCAGTCCTGAATCTCTATTCTGTGCAAGTTGACCGGCATCAGCAGCAGTCATTCTCATATCGTCAATGACATCTTGCACCCATCATCTTCTAGGTCTTCCTCTCATTCTTCTTCCAGGCACCATTCCCTCCAAAATAATCTTCTCTAGGCACTCATGTCATTTGATGTGTCTGGAATATTTAATTCTCCTTGATTTTATGTTCTTTAGTGCCGCAGAGAGTGGTACCTGGTCACGTTTTAGACATGTAAAATCCCCAGTGTCATCATCCTTTCCAACGAGAACTGTTCGGAATTGTAAAATTTGGTTTCGTTGCCTATTGGCTCTATGAAGACTCCTACCATTTGGTCGCAATCAAGTGGGCACTGTCACTTTGATCTTAACCAAAAGGCTGAGAAGTGATACATACTTTAGAAATGATCCATAAACGTATGATCTTCTTGTAAGGCTACCTCATCTCAAAACCATATATTAACAACATATGATTGGATATTATCAATCTTCCCAGGTCTGGGTTCTGACTGGAGATAAAGAAGAAACTGCAGTCAACATAAGTCATTCTGCTGGTCACTTCAATAGTGACATGCGAGAGATTCGATTGACTCATGTAGCTGTAGCAGATGACTGTAGATCACAGTTACAGGAGCTGTTGTCGCAGTAAGTTTCTCGCTTGTCAGTCTCAAGGTTATAACAAAAACCAGGTATCTCAAACATTTATGTCACTTATCTCCCTTGTTTACATAAAATGGAACAAATTCAGGAGAAGTGATCTTCTTCTTCTTCAGCGATCTCTGGTCATGCGCTTAAAATATTTGCGCATGGCCATTTGAGTTGTTCGTATGTGTCGATTCCTCCCGCCAATAATGGCTGACACATTCCGTTTCTGAGGACATCTTTTTTTGAGGTTGTTCTCTAGACAGTTGCAGTCCCCTGCTGACGAGATCTGTCTTCCCGGGAGGAGAAGTGATGAAATCAGAGAAATGTCTGGTCAACACCACTAGTAACAACTGTGATAAAAAGGAGAAGATGGAGATATTTTGGGCACACTTTGAGAAGAACTGATAATATAAAGCAGGCATTGAAGTGGGATGCAGATGGTTCAAGAAAGAGAGGATGACCTAAAGAGACCATGAAACAAACTTTGCTGAGAGGGGCAAGAAATATCGGTCTCAGTTCCATGGAAAAGATTGAACGAGTTACCCAGGATACATCGTTATGGAGAAATTGCTTGCAGGCCCTATCTAACATATAATTGTACGAGAGGAATTATTATTGTTATCTCACTTGTTATTGTTGATGTCATACTTCTCTCCCCTTTGGTTTATGTCTTCTATTCTGTATTTTTTTTTTGGCTCTGCATGTATTTCTTTATATAATTCTTCTGTTCTTTCAGGTATATCTTTACATTCTTCTTCTTCTTGTTCTTGTTCTTCTTCTTGTTCTTCTTCTTCTTGTTCTTCATGGCCTTTCCTTCTTTTGCCCTTGTTCTTATTGATTGTCTTTTTCTTCACATCATTGTTTTCTCCCTACTCTTGCTGGTCCTAATTTTCTATTTCATGTCTTTCTTCTCACACTTGTCTTCTATGTTCTGTTCTTCCTGTGTGTCATTTTTTTCTCGTTTGTGCTACTTATTTCTTTCCAGCCTGCTCTTCTCAATTTTGAACTGCCAAGGATTCTTTTACAAGCTCAGCATGAACACTGGACCTACTTTTTATCATCCGTCTCTGATAGGACTAGGAATTTGATCTCACCTACAATATCAGGGATGTCTGGAAAAATACCCTGATTGCTTGACGAGTGAACGAATCAAGTACCTTTGAAATGAGAGGCAAGCAGCTAACCTCAACACCACAGAGACTCGCTCCTGTGTAAGAAACAGACCGAAGCACACATGGGTATTCTCTGAAGTGTGATGTTGATGGTTCTATTAATCAATCAATCAAACAGTCAAGAAATATCTAACAAAAATTTCCTTTTTTTCATTGCTCTTCATGTTATTCTTGGTCTTATCCCACAGAACTGATGTGGCAGATAGGCAAACACAATTTGCTCTTATAATAGATGGTCAAAGCCTTGCCTTTGCTATCAAACACTACACCGAAACACTGTGTAATCTCTGTTCTAGATGTGCAGCTGTGCTATGCTGCAGGATGTCTCCAATTCAGAAAGCACAGGTAAGTTCCGCATCAGCATTTTTCCTTTTCTAGCTTCATTATGAAATATAGGGTCCATCACTTCGTCTCCATCACTTCAACCAGTTGATGATTCTAGCACTCTAGTTACTTGGCTACTACAGTACTTTGATTTACAATAGCACTATACTGGTAGCCAGAGAAGAATAGTAAACCAACAAAGAACTGGTGGCGTTCATTGTCATATGCTGAAAGTCATACTGAGGAAGGGATCAGAGCACTTATGGACTAAATGATTCGATGAGCAGTGCTGATGATCCGTCAGCTGAACTAAACTAGTACTTTGACCACTTGACTATTCCATAGCTCTAACCACTTGACAGTGGAATGGTCTAGCGTAATGCATAAGTGTTCGCTTAACGACTTGGACACAAGAGGGTTGTGGATTAAATCCCACACTCAGTGTTCCACACGTGATGAAAGAAATTGATCCTCCTACCTCCTGAACAATTGGGTCCTAGAAATATGAAGTGAAGTGACTTCATACCCTATGATCTGAAAAGCTACGGAAAATGTTATTTTATTTATAACCACTTGACTATTTCTACACTCATTTCAATCAATCAAGTGCCGTGCCGTTGGCGTAGGCGATCTTGTCTCTCCACATCTGTCTGTCTCTTGTACAATCCATCAACCCAGTCACCGAACCATTGCCGAACCACGATTTCAAGCCGTCCGAAATTTTGTCGCTTTGTCTCCCTCTATCTCTTTTCCTCTGTATTTTGCCTGTTGTAACCAATTGTTCTAAACTGCCGTTTCTAATTATATGTCCGAAAAACCTTGATTGTCTGCTTCTTATTCGATTAATTAGATTTCAATATGAATCTGTCTCTGACAAGATCTCTTCATTAGTCTTTCTAGCTGTCCTCTGACATGCATTTACACTCATTACACTAGCTGACACTCATTTAATATACTTCAATATTTTTCAATTGTCTTCTGTTAGGTGGTATCAATGATAAAGAACTCACATGGCCGACCAGTCACTGCGGCCATTGGTGATGGAGCAAATGATGTCAGCATGATCCAAGAGGCAGATGTTGGCTTAGGTGAGACAATAATAGAAAATACACAATAACAACCTTTTTGCAGGATCAAAGAGTTTGGTTTAGTTTAATTATTAGATCTGCACATGTGTTGAACGTATAAACATGTGCCGCTTTGATGTGCAACACAAATTTATTATGATATTGTTTGACATGTGTCAAGCTTACTTTAGTTTAGTTGTCAGATCATCATCACTGCACATTGAACCAGTTAGTCCATAAGTGCTCCAATCTCCTCCTCATTATGTGACAACTAGCAACACAGGTCGTTTGCTGGTTGAATATTCTTCTTTGACTACCAGTATAGTACTCTTGTCTTGCTACACCACATTTGACTTGGAATTTTTGCAGTCTGTTTAGGGTTGTAAATTCACCATTACTTGAATCATTTACAGTCGGTCTTCTCAGTGTATGCCCTATCCATCGCCAGTGTCTCTTCCGTAGCTCTCTCTCCACTGGTATCTGCTTAGTTCTTTCTCTGAGTTCCTCGTTCGTAATCTTATCATACCATCTCAGTCTCTCTATTCTATGTAAACATCCATTTATGAAGGTCTGTAGTTTCCTGTTGGAGCCTTGTCCATTGCTCGCCCGCTTTTTAAAGCAGCCATACTGAGCCAAGTGTTTGGTTGGTTACATTCTCACAAATCACTTCTCTTCATTCTAGTAGTTTTAACAAAGCATAGAGTTCCCTGTATGGCTTGGTTTCTTCCTTTTCTGTTCCTTCCCTTTATAGAAGAAAACACACCTGGACTTTCTTGCAAACAATGCCACAACTCAAGCTGGCAGAAGTATGGACAGAGCTGATGTCATCAATGCTGTACGCTCTCATTTATGATATGGGCGAGTCTTAGACACTGGAACAATTGTGAGGATTAGGAGTTAAGTTTGGACATACCAGACATCGTGGTCTTCGTGGTAGAGAATCGATATACTAATAAGCTTCTCATGTGCTAGTTGGTGAGCAAGTGGACTTTGGGATGGCTGCTGCATCCTCCGATGCAGCAGGCATAGAAATATCCAATGTGCCATGACGTCGATCGAATAACATAACATAACATAACATAGAAGATTTATAGGCTGGCATTACCTGCCCAACAATGAAAACTAGCAGCCCTGGTTAGAAGAAGAATAAGATGATGAGTATTGTAGAGACAACCAGCTAAGTGCTTCTAAAGAAAACTGTCATTAGGTAGCTCACTAGACTACCTATGGGGGTCTCTATGGTGTAGATGTTAGGTGCTCCCCTCTCGTTCCAAAGGTACTCGGTTTGCTCCCTCTTGGGACCATCAGAATATTTTTTCTTCTTCTTCGAACGCTCCATGTGATCGCGAGAGAGATAGCACTCCATATCGACCACTTGTTAACCACTCTGTTTGGTTTGTATGTGATCTGAGCCTAAGAGTGATTGTACGTTGTGCCAGTTATGCGCCTACAAATAGGCACATTAGATTTCTGCGATGCTTTTTATTTACTAAGGTAGTTTCCCAAGGTCCTACATCAGTCGCTTCTTACAACATGCCTTATAGGTTGCAGTGGTACTATTCTTTGCTTCCCTTGCAGGCCCCTGGCACCACACGGGAGGGATATTTTTTCCACAGATTCCTGATCACAGTGTAGGTGAGATCGAGTTCCTAGTCCTATCGAAGAGGGATGATAAAATGTAGGCCTTATGTTCAAGTTGAGCATGTTAAAGAACCCATGGCAGCCCAAAATCCAGAAGAGCAGGCTGGAAAGCCGCTGCCGTGACAAAATACATTAGAAAGATTAATAAATAACATTCCTACAAAATATTTTCACCATCTTCTAAATTACATCGGTGACCCTCGCTGTAGCTATGGAGTTCAGGCACTGTCACTGAGATCTTCCTGTGTAAGAAAGAGATTGAAGCACATATTGTTACTCACCGAAGTGCAATGATGATGGTCCTATCAATCAATCAATCACTGACTTGTGACTCTGGACTTGAGACCATATTTGCTTAAGACTGAGTGACCTTGTAACTATAACTAAGCTCGTCTTTTTTTATTTGTTCTCTAGGAATCATGGGAAAAGAAGGGAGACAAGCTGTACGAAACAGTGATTATGCATTTGGGAAATTCAAATTTGTTCGTCGTGCCTTACTATTTCATGGCCATCTGTACTATAACCGGATAGCCATTCTTGTGCAATATTTCTTTTACAAGGTTAGTTTGATTTATATGGACTCACAAATTTGATGACAATTCATTGATTATTGGTTACTAAACTGACATCATTGCACATCGGGCAGGCAGGTCCATATGTGCTTAGTCTCCCCTAATAGATATCGAAGAGTTTGCATACTGATGGTACCCCTGACTTGCTGGTTAAACACACTCTGTCCCTCAGGCATCCAGTTCTACTTGTATAATGGGTAACTCCAAACTGCTTAACTCTTTCCACGCTTTAAGCCGCACACTGCGCCATGGCGGAAGTCCGTTGACGCTTTAAGCCGCACACTGCGCCATAGAGTTGCTTCCTTATAAGAAGTCTTTCTAGTTTTACTTCTTCTGTTTTACTTATAGTACTTTTTAACCTTGTTATTCTGTTAGGTTGTCCAGTTTACTTCAATTTAGTATATAATAATATATATATGTTTATTTATTGATAAGTAGTTGGGATCGTAATTTAAAAAAAAATTTTTTTTTTACTTCCTTGAATTAACTGCTTAAAAATTGAGGAAATAAATGGGCGTGGAAAGAGTTAAATCACTGGATCCATTCAACATCTATTTGAGTGTCTTCAACAGGCAGTTACAAAGATACCAAAGAACATTCCCCTTATCTATTGTAAAGTCCCTAACAATTGATGCTTTTCTATGCAACCATATCCACTCTCTCGTTGCCGTGAACACCAGCATGACCAGGACAATAGATCCATGTGAGTCTTTGAAGGTTGGAAACCTCTATAGATGATATTCCATAACCTGCCATTCTTTATCTTCTTCTTCATCTTTGCGTTCGTTCTTTACGACCAATTTTAATCACTCTTTGTGATATGGTTGATCTTTGCCAAGAACGTGTATACGTTGCACATTGGTTTGGTAGGCCCCTAAACGCATAGACTTCTACACGTTTAGGACACATGCATCCGATTTCAGCCAAACCTCCTTAGTTGGCTCTTACGACATGCCTGGCAGGTAACAGTGGTTCTATTCTTTACACCCCAAATTTGGGCCCTGGTAACCACTCGGGCAGCTTTATCTTCTGAAGCACCGACTGAGAATCAGAAACAACAATGGCCACAGTAAACAGAGTCCTAGAGAAAAAATGGAGAGCAGCAGTAATGTCCTCAACCTCCATCCTCATACTGGAAATATTTATCCTGTATGCTCCATCAGAGTAGCATTGCTCTTTGAGGCACAATGAAAGAATTGACATAACGAAATCTAATAAAAACCGAATATTAGTCTAACTAAGCCTATCACTCCCATAATTTGTTACTATCTCAGAATGCATTCATATTGCAATGCATACTGAAATAAGCCTGTATACTCGCTTTGCATCATTGTAACTCTTTCCGTACGCAGTTATTTTCTCAGTTATACACAGTTCATTCAAGGGAAGCAAAAAAAATCAATTTAAAAAACAAATCATAACTACTCATCAATAAATAAATAAATATATATATCTTACTATATACTAATTTGAAGAAAACTACTGGACAACCTATTAGAATAACAAGGTTAAAAAGTAGTAGAAGTAAAATAGTAGAAGTAAAACTAGAAAGACTTGTATAAGTAGAAACAACTCGAATGGCACAGTGTACATGCGAATGACGTTCGATGGAATACAATGGAATGTGGCACAGTGTGTGCGGTGATTGGCATGAAAAGAGTTAAAGAATACTGGGAGCCAGTTTATCGGCTCAGAAGGGTGAAGGGGTTAAGCAGTGTGTTTGGGGTGGAAGACTAACGATTATGTTTTTATTTTATTTTCTCAGAACGGCCTGATCGCCGCTTTCTGCCTTAAATTTATTCTCAGCAGGTAAAAATTATGTAACTTTAGTGAATCTTTAGACATTCATTAGAACATAGCACATTCATTAGGGAATCTATAGACATTCATTAAGTCTGTATAGCACTTCTTGAGTCTATAGCAATTTATAATCTTATAGCACATTCATTAGGAGTCTATATAGCACATTCATTAGGGAATCTATATAGCACATTCATTAGAGAGTCTATACATATTAGGGAATCTATATAGCACATTCATTAGTGGAATATATATAGCACATTCATTAGCAGAGTCTATATAGCACATTCATTAGTGGAATCTATATAGCACATTCATTAGGGAGTCTATAATATCACATTCATTAGTGGAATCTATATAGCACATTCATTAGGGGAGTCTATATACCACATTCATTAGGGGAATCTATATAGCACATTCATTAGTGGAATATATATAGCACATTCATTAGCAGAGTCTATATAGCACATTCATTAGTGGAATCTATATAGCACATTCATTAGCAGAGTCTATAAAGCACATTCATTAGTGGAATCTATATAGCACTTTCATTCATCATCATCAACTAGCTTGTGAGAATGTGGCTGCCATGGCAGCAATCATGGGGAAGTATTCTATGCTAGTTGACCGGCGTCAGCAGCAGTAATTCACAGATCATCAATAGCATCTTGCAGCCATCATCTTCTAGTTCTTCTTCTCATTCTTCTTCCAGGCACCATTCCCTCCAAAATTATCTTCTCTAGGCACTCATGTCTTTTGATTGTTTCTAGAGGAGGACAGAGCACACATGGGATGCCCAATGTGCCATGATCTCTATCAAATAACATAACATAACAAAAAAATAATGAAAATAAATACCACTGTCTTCACTACCTTTAATACCACTTCTTAGGACGGTGTAGAACAGGAGGGATATGTGTCTGAGGAATTTAAGGCTCACATGGCTAGTACAGTCATAGCGAAGCTGTTCAGCTTGGGATGTTTTCTTTATGCACCGACATTAAAAAACTCCTTGATCTTGACGGGATCGAACCGGTCTCCCCAATGGAAACCTGTGTGCTAATCAATTTGGTCAAATGCTCTTCATAACATAACATTTGAAAAATAATACAAATTTGATTAACTTTTAAAATGTATTTTTGTTTCAGACCCTGTTTGATCCATTCTTCCTAATTTTTTACAACCTCACGTTCACTTCACTTCCTATTCTCTGTTACGGACTGTTTGAGCAGCATATACCAAAAGATGTTCTTCTTAACAACCCACAGCTTTACAGGTAAACTCTCCTCACTACCCTCACATTTTATGCATATGCTGAACCTACTTTATGTGTGAAGTGTTCTGATACTTAACTCTTTGTGCACGTATACTAAAACTAAGTTTTTACGTACTGTATGTAGAATCGAATTCGGTGCCATAACAAAATCTATCATAATGTTCTTATGATAGGAGCGTTTGGTCGAATGGATTAAACATTGCTCCCATCGGAGACACATGTTCAATCCACGGTATGGATTTTTAAAATAAATAATTTTTTTCTGTTGGGACATAAAGAAAATTTTAACCTGAACAGATTCACAGCGATTGCACTAGCCATGCGGCCAACAAATTCCACAGGCTCATGTCCCCCCTTTCTTATACTACATAAATAGTGGTATTACCGGCAGTATGACAGTTTATTTTGCTTTTCAATTTTTTTAACGATAGAGAGCAGAGTAATATTTCACAGATCACAGTGCAAGATGAAAATCTTGACATATCCTTTACAGGACTTTGCCATCAACCAAAGTAAACGAGTTGTTGATTTTCTAGGCACCACCTATACATGTGTTTTGTGAACTTTTTGGAGGGAAAGGCACTAAGGCAGACCACTGCTCAGATATAAAGATGTCTGCAAGGCCTCAATGAATAACTTTTCTATCGGTCCCAGCAAAATGGGAACAACTGGCTGATGATCGAGATATATGGAAAACAACATTGTGCAAAGGTGCAGAATCTTTTGAAGAGAGACTTTGGGATGAGGTGAAAGACAAGAGAGACAAGCGAAAACTCATAAGTTGTCACAGTGAAACACTTGCCAATTGACCGTCTGTAAAGACAACAAAAAAGGTCATATACTTATTCACTCAATTTGCCATTTCTTTCTGAATGGTGATGTCTATTTTTACCGTTTGTAAACACCACAGAACAAATTTGCTTCCTAACTACTTGCCGCAAAGTTTGAACCAGGCACTCTTGGGTTGTGATCGAGCTTACTAACTCTACTCCAGAGACAACAACAAAATACATCAAATAACTACAGCAATTAAAAAAATAAGTGTGGCTGTTAGCAAATAATGAAATAAAACTATATGATACAAAGCGAGTGCAGAATGTACTGCATTTTATCTAGTTAATTGCTCGGTTGAAGTGATATGCAACAATGATTACTATAATTCAATCAAGTGCCATGCCTGCCATCGTAGGCGATCATGTCTCTCCACAACTCTCTCCCCTTGGTGCAACTAATCAGTACTGACATTGATCTTTGTCAAACCATGATGTCAGACCATCCATCTTCTCCCTCTGTCGTCCATGATCTCTCCTTCCTTGAATCCTGAATTTTACCTGTTGTCACCAAATGTTCTAAACCACATCTTCTCGTTATATGCCAGCAAAAACTTGAATGTCTGATTCTTATTCTTTTCATAAGTTTCTTTGTCCTGATTTAAGACCTAATCATTTGTTTTTCTTTGCCGTTCATGGAAATTTTTGGCATTCTTCTGTAAAACCTCATCTCTGTGGCTTCCAATAATCTTATTTATTACTTGTTCATTGTCCATGATTCGATGCCATACATAAGTATTGGTTCAGTATAGCACTGAAGTACTTGTTTACTAGTATACTTTACTTTTACTATAATACCAACTTAATATATTTTGTTTCGTTATTGCAGAAATATTAGTAGAAATTCAACAATGTGCTGGTTTGAGTTTTTAAAATGGAATATTTTAGGTGAGTCCTTTTGTGGTGTTAATTGTGAAACATTACAAATTTTGTTTCTTGGTGTTGAGTTTGTGTTTTTTGATTATTTAAATTAGTTTAGGGGTCTGTCATAAATGTCAGGTTTTCTTCAAGATGGAGGCTCCATCAAATACCCGATGTACATGCGCCACTGCATGACAACGGTAAGGTCAAGAGGTAGGATGCAGGCTGCAGATTAAGGACCTCCTCAATATGGTGACAGCCAGCCAGTCTATTTGCTATCTCATTGCCATCAACACCCATGTGCCCCGGAGCAAAGATCTCGGTTCACTGCTAATAAGAGATCGGATGAAGGAAATTAAGAGAACATACATGGCCTTAGAAAAAATAAACAACTAAAAGCGTTATGGAATAGAAATGATCGGAAAACAAAGATTAGAATACTAGGAGCATGCATATTTCCAGCAATCCATTTAACAAGGCAGTGGAAAAACATAAATGTCCTTTTGAATATAAGTGCTACAGAATAGTCCTCCGTATATCATGAACAGAGAAGAGAACAAATAGATCTATCCAGAAAGAACTCAAAATCGAAGAAAACTTTCTAATGTTACAAATAAGATTGAGAAATTTTGAGGTATTTTTGAGATCTAAAGAGACAAGACCATCATGGAAGGAGGCATCTCATCAAGAGAAGAGGAAGACCGAAGAAGACGGATTCATGATATAACTGATGATTTGAGCATGACAGCTGCAAAGGCTGGGCTATGAGATTGAGAAATTTCAAAGCACTGTTAGGGTGACACAGTTCTGCTCAGGACAAGCTATTTGATAAGGATGTTGACACTTATTTATTTTAGTGAAATATGACCAAAACACCCCCTCCTTCTTGGGGCATTATCTGTTATAGAATTACCTTTACCATGTTTTCTCTTTACCTCCGACAGGTTTATGGCACTGTATTGTGTTCTTTTTGGCTTTTACTGCTGCAGTACAATGGATTATCTTTGTTTAACTCTGGTGTGGTAAGTCATCTGTTTGTTTCTTCACTTCTTTAGCTGATTGCGTATGAGATGTCTTTTTAAAGATCCAAATAACTTTTTGCAGGGATGAAACGTCGCTTGAAACATTTGTTATATTTCGTTCCTTTTCAATTTGTTTCTGTTTCTATTCGACTTTTATATTAACTGGAAACTTTTTTAAGTCAAGTGTAAACGATAACAAATACATATCATCCTAGCTATTGCTAGAAGTAGAGATGAAGTGGAGTTTACTATTCCTTCTAGGATTCACTGAGACTGAAAGAACTAGAGATTTTTTATGAATGGTCATGATGCTAGTTTGTAAACAGTTAATAAAACAATCCATCAAATCACAATTTTCTTAATGTTTATGTATTCCTAAATGGATTACCAATATTAAGAAAGCAGTCAAACTTGTTTATTCAACCTAATATTCATCAAGTAAGTTAGATTTTTGTTCTCCCAATTTCAATTGCTATGAAAAAATAAATATAATGAAGACACCTATGGCAAGTAATGCAGATATCACCTGGAATCTAAAATGATTAAAATAACAGAGCAGTTCACCTATTTAGGTAGCAATTTTGATTGCACAGGAAATGTTAAAAGAAATTATGATACGAATTGGCAAAGCAACATCAACTTTTAAAAGTCTAAATAAAATATGGAACTGCAAATTATATAGTATTAAAACTAAATTACGAATTTTCAATTCAAATGTTGTATCAATCCTAACATATGCCAGCGAGAGTTGGAAAATGACTAAAGATACAGAAAGCAAGTTGAATGCATTTTAAAATAGATGTCTGTGAAAAATAACGAATATAAAAGGGAAACGAATTCAGAAGTGATGAAATCAGAGAAATGTCGGGTCAACCACTAGTGACAACTGTTATAAGAAAGAGAAGATGGAGATATGTTGGACACACCTTGAGGAGAAATGATCAATGAATATCAAAGCAGGCATTGAAGTGGGATGCAAAGGGTTCAAGACTGAAAGCTTTACTTGTACAACATGTAATTCCAAACTCCTAAAATCGCTTGATTGATTCAACACCAATTTCTGTGGTGTCCTCATCCTTCTACTTCGAACGCTCCATATCCACCACTTGTTAACCACTCTGTGTGATTTGTAGGTCATTTGAGCATAAGAGCGATTGTACGTTGTGCCAGTTATGCATCAGGTCAGTAACCAATATCGTATTACATATTATTTTAACTGTATATTTGTTGCTCATTGCTAGATTTATTTGTTGTGTTTTTCTTTTCAGACAATAGGAAATTTTGATTTTGGAACACTTATCTTATTTACTTGTGCTACAAGTGTGAATGTCAAGGTAATGTATATTTGTGTCTTCTTCTTCGCGCCCATATTGACCACTTGTTAAACCACTCTTTGTTTATTTTATGTGATCTTAGCCTAAGAGCTATTGTACATTGTGTCAATTTTGCACCTACAAGTAGGCCATCACATCTGATTTCTGCGACGCTTTTGATTTACTATGGTAGCTTCCCTAGGCCCCTACCTCAGTCGCCTCTTACGACATGCCTTGTAGGTTGCACTGTTACTATTCTTTGCTCCCTTGTGGCCCCAGCAATACATGGCTGGTATATTTGTGTCTAAGAGTTTCAGTTTCTAGTGATACTCGACTGTGTCTTTCGTAGGGCATGCCAGACCCATAGCCATCTCTCCTCTTAACCTGTGTCATCATGAGTTCCTGTCCTATTGTCTGTATTTGCAACTCTGTCATACCATCTCAGTCTGGGCATGGACCGAAGATATTCGTTGACAAAGGCTTGAAACTTATTTGTATTTAATTTGGTGACTCACCATGTTTTCTAGCCCCATACAGCAACACAGATTTCACATTTGAGCTGAATATCCTGATCTTTGTTATCATGGAGGTGGCAGTAGATTTCCACACTGTGTGCAGGATAGCAAAGGCTTGTCTGGCTTTCCTAATCCTGGCATTAATGTCCTCATCTGTACCTCCTAATTGACTGATCTTGCTTCCAAGGTAGACAAATTCACCAACATCTTAGAGTTATTTCTCTTTTGTCAGTAGATGATTGATTGATTGAATGATTGATAGGACCATCATCATTGCACTTCGGTGAGTAACCATGTATGCTCCGATCTCTTTCTTACACAGAAAGATCTCAGCGTTACTGTATGAAATTTGTAGCATCGGCAAAGGTCCCTAGTATAAATTGGAAGATGGTAAAAATATTTTGAGAATTTTAATTTAAAAAATGTTTTAAATGAATTTCACCCAGGAAGTGGTTTTCCTTTCTAGATTTTGAACTATTTAGGTTTCTTATATGTGCTCAACTTGAACATGGGACCTGTGTTTTATGGGAACATGGGACCTAGTCTCTGATAGGACTAAGAAATAGATCTCACCTACACTGAGATGAGTTATCTGTGAAAAAATATCCCTATGGCTCCATGAGGGAGCAAAGAAAGTACCTTTGGAATGAGAGGAGAGCACCTAACTTCTATGCCACAGAAACCCTCAGGTATATAGGTTCAGTAGTGCGGTGGCGATCACTCTAGCCTCCCAAGCGAGATGTCCTGGGTTCTTCTTCATCTTCTTCAAATACTCTATATCGACCACTTGTTAAACACTGTGTGATTTGTATGTGATCTGAGCCTAAGAACGATTGTACGTTGTGCCCATTATGCGCCTACAAGTAGGCCAGTACATCCAATTTCTGCTACGCTTTTTATTTACTAGGGTAGCCTGTCTAGGTCCTACATCAGTCGCCCTCTGTTGGTGACGTGCCAGTCTGTTGGCAACAATATGCTTGTTTGTTGGCTACGTGCCAGTCTGTTGACGGCGACGTGCCTGTCTATTGAGACGTTCCAGTCTATTGGTGACGTGCCAGTCTGTTGAGACATTCCAGTCTATTGGTGACATGCTAGTCTGTTAAGACATTCCAGTCTATTGGTGACGTGCCTGTCTGTTGAGACGTTCCATTCTATTGGTGACGTGCATGTCTGTTATCTACGTCCCAGTCTGTAGTCAATATACAAACAATATAAACATAGTAAATAAAGATATGATGTGAAAATAACTACTAATTTTGTTTAAACTTTCATGTTTCCCAGTTGATGCTAGAAACCTACTACTGGTGCATACCTACTTTGATTGCATACACAATCACCATTGTTGGTAACATTATTTTACTTGCAGTCTACACTAATGTCTTCTTTCCGTAAGTATTCTATTTTTTTCTTCTTATGAAATGTAACTAAAAATGAAAAACAAAATAAATGCGAAAAACTAGAAATGGAAGAGAAAAGATGAAACAATAATAATCAAATATATACAGAGTGAGCGTCTGTAGCTCAAGTGGTAGTGAGCTCGATTACAAACACAGGCGTACCTGGTTCAAACTCCACGGCGGGAAGTTTGAAAGCAAATTTGTTTCCGTGGATTTTACAAAGGTAAAAATAGACCTCACCATTCAGAAAGCAATGGCAAACTACTGAACGATAAGTGGTGCCTAGAAAATCAACGACTAGTTTACTGTGGTTGTTGGCTATGTCCTGTAAAGGATTTGCTACGATTTTCATTTCATATATACAAGGTGCTCAATATAAAAGCAGCCCCATTGATAAATGTGCCAGGTACACATTGCGTTTTGTCTATTTACTATTTAAACCGGTTCTGATGAGCCCATCCTATCGTCACATTTGTTCATCGCCTTCCCGCACTCATAATTGCACACCATCACAAAAAGACTTGCTCACTTGACCTGTACTATGTCACAATTGAACCTTCTCATTTTCATAAACATATGCCACATTGGCTCTCTTGTCGGGCGGCTTTATCTTGAACACCTTGACATTTAACATATACACATATTTTCACTTTAGGGACTTAGGGATTTATTGTCTGATTGTATATGTTATGTCTGTCGATTTATAAGAGTCTAGAATTTTTCTACTTCTGATTGTATTATTTGCCTTTTTAATAAATGACCTTTAGGTTTGGTCATATGCTGTATGTTGCTTTTGTACTTTGTAAAATGACAGTATTTTGTTTTTACGTGTTTCGCCATTGTTACAGTTCTACGGCAGTCTTCTCTTATATTGATGTAACTTGCAGTGAAAGACTGTTCTTTCTTTATCTATATATATTATAAAAAAAATATTTATTTATATATATATATAAATTTAATATATATTTTATATATATATATATATATATATATGTACTCTCTGTACTTTATACATTACATAGGACTTGCAAATAATTTCTCCATTCCGGTCTGTCCCGGCAACTCGCTCAATCTCTTCCATGGAATTGAGTCCGATATTTCTTGTCTCTATCAGCAAAGTTCATTTCAGGGTTTTCCTAGGACGTCCTCTCTTTCTTGAACCCTCTGCATCCCATTTCAATGCCTGCTTTGGTATTCTTTGATCATTTTTCCAACATGTCTCCATCATCTCTTTCTTATAACATTTGTTACTAATGATTGACCAGACATTTCTCTGATTTCATTACTTCTCCTGAATTCATCCCATTTAAATTCATTATTTTTCCAAGACAGCTAATTTCAAATGCATCCAACTTGCTTTTAATATCTTTAGTTATTTTCCAACTCTTGCTGGCATTTATTATAATTGATACAACATTGGAATTGAAAATTAATAATTTAGTGTTAAAACTATATCATTTGCAGTTTCATATTTTATTTAGACTTTTAAAAACTGATGTTGCTTTGCCAATTCGTATCATAATGTCTTTTTCCATTTCCTGTGCAATCAAAATTGCTACTCAAATAGATGAACTGCTCTGTTATTTTTATCATTTTAGATTCCAGGATGATATCTGCATTATTGTACTTGCAACAGGTGTCTTCATTGTATTTGTTTTTTCATAGCATATCTGCAGTCCAACTTTTGATGCTATAGATGACATGTTGTCTGGTTTTTTTCCCTTATTCTTAAGGTCATTTTTGATGAGCCATAATGATATGTTCGGAGTCTTAAATCAAATCTATTCCACGCCCACAACTTGGCTCGCTATGGTGCTTCTTATAATAATAGCACTGCTTCCAGACATCATCATCAAATCATACAAGGATACATCTCGTTCCATCCATCAAAGCAGTTCCAGTGATATCAGAAGAGGAATTGTTGAAACAGTAAGTTGGCATATTTATACTTTCATCATAACAAACAAAAAATAGAATTAGTTTCTTTTTTTTGGTTAATCCTTAGAACCAGGCTCGATATATCGGAATTGAATGTAAACATTGCATATCCCGAGCTTCCAAAATATCGGTGTGAGACGATTTTATCATTACTTTTCAGTATTCGATAATAAATTGTGTAGAAATGTAACACCAAACACAACCCACATGTTCTATATGGTTCAGCAAGATGACGGACGCTGTTATATTTTTTTTTGGTACTGATAAGATAATTAGTTAAGTATTTTCATGTTGAAAAGATTTTCTGAAAATTTCGGAAATGGTCACTCTAAAAGTATAGCAACAGAGCAAGCTGCTGAACTTGTTTTGAACGAATCTGAAGATAAATTAGACTTAGAATGTGTTTATTCTGATAAGGATATCGAAAGTGAGTTAGACGATCACTTAGACAATGAAGAATAGATTTCATCAATTGATATTCAAGCTACATGTTCAATCTGGAGAATTATCTACATATACGGGAGCATTTGCAGCTGTGCCCACATATTATATGAAGTAAATTCAAAAGTTTAGCATTCTGCAAAAAGATAATAAGCAGGAATAACGGAGATGATGGGATAAGTCAATAACAAGTTATAGAGCACGTAGCTTAGTGTGCTAAATTATTGTGTTTTAATATAACTCTGATATGGGCTGTTTTTGCTCAGGAGCTCAGAGTAGGGAGTTTTTAAGGTACAGGTGGCCAGGGTTCAAAGGGTTAAGTCTGATAATGTTGAAGTTGGAACCCACAGAGAAAATATTACAGAGGAAAGCAATCTTCTTCAGTACCCTTGCCAGTTATGTTATATTATGTTATGCGATCAATGCCATTGTTCATTGGACATTCTGATGCATGCTCCTTCCTCTGCTGCAACATCCATCCCAAAGTCCATTTGCTCACCACACCCAAGAAAAGTTGATTAATATGTTGCCTGTGTGTTGCCGGGCTCCTTAAGGGAGCAAAGAATAGTAAGCTGTGATCTACAAGGTATGTCGTAGAGCGACTGAGGTGAGGGCCTAGGAAGCTACCTAGTAAATAAAAGCGTTGCAGATATATAATGTGCTGGCCTACTTGTAGGTGCATAGCTGGCATAACGTACAATCACTCTTAGGCTCTGATCACATACAAATCACAAAGAGTGGTTAACAAGTGGTCGATATGGAGCGTTAGAAGAAGAGGAAGAAGATTAATTTATCTTCTTTCTCTACCAAGAAGACGACACTGTCTGACGTCCAACCTTAACTCCAAATTCTCGCAATCGGTCCAGTGTTTGAGACTCGCCCATCTCACATAAATGAGTGCATACCACATTGATGACATCGGCTCTGTCCATACTTCTGCAAGTTTGAGTCATTGTTTACAAGAAAGTCAGCACGCTCGTTACCCAACAATCCAGCAAGTCCAGGTGTGTACAGACAAGTCAGTGTCTTGGGATGTGATTGCCAAATGCTGTCCACCCATTCTGCATGCAGACGTCCAGATTCAAATCTTTGAAGCATATTCATAGTCTGATATGATAATTGTATGGGTGGTTTGTTGCTTAGCCAACTCATGAGAGAGCCCTGAAGGCAATAGTGATCTCCATAGTCATGCTCGATGTGGTTATCTTGAAGGCACCATAGTCCTCACTTTGTTAATTGATTGATTGATAGGATCATCTTCATTGCCTCGATGAGTAACCATGTGTGCTACGATCTCTTTCTTACACAGGAAGATCTCAGCTGCAGTCCACGAACTCTGTAGCACGGCAAGGGTCCCGATGTAATTTTGAAGATGGTGAAATTTTTGTATGAATTTTATTTTAAATCTTTTGTAATGAATTTTAAATCAACAGAAAATCAACGATTCGTTTACTGTGGTTGATGGCTACGTCCTTTGGGATATGCCACGATTTTCATTTCAATGAATTTTGTCAGGGCCGCGGCTTTCCAGCCTGCTCTTCTCGATTTTAAACTGCCAAGGGTTCTTTTACGGGCTCAAATTGAATATGGGACCTACTTTTTAACCCTTTGAACCTGGCCAACTATACCTTAAAACCCTCTCCCTGGGCTCCTGAGCAAAAACAGCACATATTAGAATTGTTTGAAAAACACAATAGATTTGCATAATTAAGTGTCCTATAATTTTTTATCGGCTTACCCCATCATCTCCAGTATTCCTGCTTACTATGCCAGTCTTCCCAACATGTTGATTCTTCCTTTAGACACAGGAAATTTTGACAAAATTTGCACCAAAATTGTGTCTTCACTTTCTTGACTGGTATGTCTTTGTAATCCATGTTTGGAAAGTCACTGACATGTTTGTTATATTTTAACATCAGTCGGTTCAAATAATTCTTCTTCTAAATGATCATCCGACTCACTTTCGATTTCGTTATCAGAATAATCATATTCTAAGTCTAATTCATCTTCAGAATCATTTAAAAGAAGTTCAACAGCTTGCTCTGTGGTTATCCTTTTCAAGTGACCATTTCCAAAATTTTCAGCGTGTCGTTTCATCTTTTTAAAATTAATAAACAAATATCAAATTACTATGTTTCAAAACACGATGCAAACTGCCATTTAGATAAACCTTTAAGGAAAGCATTTCCTGTGTTTGACGTCACACAAGTTATCGCTGAACACCGACAAATAACGAGGAGGGGTTCTCATCCCGCACATATTTGCATTGAGATACCGCTCTTTTAGTAATTTGCACTACTTTTTCAGCGCAGTCCGTGACGGTAAATAAATTTAACACAAGTCAGCCATTGTGTTTTTCGATCGAATCGATGAAACAGCGTGTAAACAATTGCTTCATATGAAATATGTGTCATTCATATAGTAAAACCGATTGTTCTACGTGTAACTGTAACATATTCTACAGATCTGGAAAATTCTATGATTATATGTTAAGTAGAAGCTATTTTGACGAAATTTTTCGATGGTCACTACCATTATTTTGGAACCTTGAAAATTTCGCTTGGGTACTACCCATAAACATCGTATTTACGTGAAACGGCATTATTAACTTCTCTTTACTCATAAATTTTCATTACTAGAAACATTTTCTCTCTTCTAAGGGCAACTTTACGTCTGCAACTCGTCAATAACCTACCAGACTTACCATTTATCTGTGCTCTGAAGCCGGTTTGCTTTTGACGTCCATAACAACCGCTGCAGTTTGCGATCTCGTGAATTCTTTTCATCATTTTACTTGTGTCAACGATATCCAGCAATGCTAAATACAAATTTTTAATTTTCTTTTTATATTTCAAACATTATTTATGCCTTTCAGTTGACTTTTGTATAGAATATCAACGGTAATGTTAAATATCCCACACTAGATCTAGCTGTCCAAAGTGAACCATTCGTCAGCGATAGATGGCAATAATGATTGGACCGATCTTTATCGTACACTATTCAGATTTACTTGAGAAGTCTCATATTAGTGTATTGTGATTTCAGAATTAAAATAACTAGTGAATCATTTCAGTATCCTTTAATTGTCTTTCTTAATTATAGGCATTTCATGTTTAAAAGTTTGCCATTTAAATTGCACTCATTGCTTAGCTGCAATGAAGCTTTGTGACAAAATATAGTCTAGTAGCAATTTCAAATGTAACTATTGCAAGATCATCTACATTTTCTTTTTTTTGTAAACTTCTTCTGTGACTTTTAATTTGTTAGTGGTTGAACTAAATGTGATAATTAGTGATGAAATACTACATCATGTCTTCTATATGAACATACATTGAACAAGCACATTTTATGTCATTGAAAGTTTTGTGTAGGACCTGAGCTTTGAGTAAAATTGATTAATCAAAGGTACAGTAAACACAATGATACAGCAAATCAGATCTTTGTATAAATCCTAATTTCTATATAGTTGAAGTACAGGTAAATGATTTACCAGTGTGTTTTCATTATTGTCAAAACTTTCTTGATTGTTTAAAAAATGTATTGACTACTAGATCAACAATTTCATTGAATAATATCCTTTCTAATTTTCCCATGCATTGACCTTAGTCTTGCAATGATGGTCAAGCTTTAACACTTTCTGAGTAAATTATTCACACAACCTCTATCTCCAGTTTTTAAAATAAAGTAATAAATATATTTAATGTTATTGCAAGGTTGAAGCCAGTTGCATGGGAGATCATAATGAATATTATTTATTGAAACTGTTGATCTAGTGCTCATTATATGTTCCACACAACCAAAACAATTTAGAAAATAATAAAGCATATTGGTAAATTATTCACTCCAGCATCAGAGGTTAATTTTTGTATTCATATATTTCTTGATTTATCTGCAATATGTTGTGCTGTTCTGAGTGACTCTTTGAATAGTGTGAGTTTTATATATTTACTTATGTATGCACATTTCACATACAAACATGCTGGATACTTATTTGGTAAATCATTTATATATGTTGAGTAAATATAAATGATCACATTTAGTTCAACCACTAACAAATTAAAAGTCACAGAAGAAGTTTACATAAAAGAAAATGTAGATGATCTTGCAATAGTTACATTTGAAATTGCTACTAGACTATATTTTGTCACAAAGCTTCATTGCAGCTAAGCAATGAGTGCAATTTAAATGGCACAACTTTTAAACATGAAATGCCTATAATTAAGAAAGACAATTAACAGAATACTGAAATGATTCAATAGTTATTTTAATTCTGAAATCACAGTACAATAATATGAGACTTCTCAAGTAAATCTGAATAGTGTACGATAAAGATCGGTCCAATCATTATTGCCGTCTATCGCTGATGAATGGTTCACTTTGGACAGCTAGATCTAGTGTGGGATATTTAACATTACCGTTGATATTCTATACAAAAGTCAACTGAAAGGCATAAATAATGTTTGAAATATAAAAAGAAAATTAAAAATTTGTATTTAGCATTGCTGGATATCGTTAACACAAGTAAAATGACGAAAAGAATTCACGAAGATCGCAAACTGCAGCGTTGTTATGGACGCAAAAGCAAACCGCTTCAGTAGCACAGATAAATGGTAAGTCTGGTAGGTTATTGACGAGTTGCAGACGTAAAGTTGCCCTTAGAAGAGAGAAAATGTTTCTAGTAATGAAAATTTATGAGTAAAGAGAAGTTAATAATGCCGTTCATGAATACGATGTTTATGGGTAGTACCCCAGCGAAATTTTCAAGGTTCCAAAATAATGGTAGTGACCATCGAAAAAATTTCGTTCAAAATAGCTTCTACTTAACATATAATCATAGAATTTTCCAGATCTGTAGAATATGTTACAGTTAGCACGAGAACAATCGGTTTTACTATATGAATGACACATATTTCATATGAAGCAATTGTTTATACGCTGTTTCATCGATTCGATCGAAAAAACACAATGGCTGACTTGTGTTCGTCAGGACTGCGCTGAAAAAGTAGTGCAAATTACTAAAAGAGTGGTGTTGGTTCGCCGTGCCCGATATGTAGGCACCCGGTACGTGTACTAATGATAATACCGTAATATCGGGAGGGCGGGTTCAAAAGGTTAAATAAGCCCACACTGATCTGGTTCTGTATCTGACAGAGCCATCAGGGTAAATAATTATGTTACCTGGATTGGAGGGCTGGTCATCAAGTGCCATAATCTGTGCATTCACTTTTGATAATGATTGTTGGATTAATAAACTTGAGGCTTCTACAAAGGCTGTGGTATTGTGTATATCATGTGCTGTACCATAGAATTGTGTTACTTCTGAAGTGATTCTTACCATATTTAGGTGGTGCAACGAAAGCGCGTCTGGCTCCAGATCAGAAGGTTCAAATCATGCCAGAGTCAGCTAACATTTTTGGGGGTCTCTGTAGCGTAGAGGTTAGGTGCTTGTCTCTTGTGCCAAAGTAACCAGGTTCGCTCCTCCGTGGAGTCATCTATATATTTTCCAGAGATCCTGATCTCAGTGTAGGTGAGTTCAGGTTTCTAGTCCTTTTGGGAGACAGACGATAAAATGTAGGTACTGTGTTCAATTTGAGCATGTAAAGAACCCTTGGTAGTTCAAAATCGAGAAGAGCAAGCTTGAAAGCCACTGCACTGGCAAAATTCATTAGCAAAAATTTAAAATAAAAATTTCTTCAAAATTATCTTCACTATCTTCAAATTACTTTGGAGACTCTCGCCTATGTTACGAAGATCGTGCGCTCTGAGATCTTTCTGTGTAAGAAAGAGATCGGAACACACATGGTTACTCACCAAATTGCAATGATCATGTTCCAATCAATCAATCAATCAATACTGTTATCTATCATTATAATAAACACGTTTTTGTCCCGTGTATTTATATTTACAGCTTGTATCCATTTTTTGGAGACTAGCAATAAGGTCTGAATATACTTGTGATTAAGTATCAGCAGTTTTGACCTTTGCACTTTAACTTTCATATTTGACCTTTGCACTTCAATGTTTGCATGTTTGATAAAGTGTTTCACTGGTAATTGTTTCATATTTTTTTACTTAATTGTTTGAGTTTGTGCACTCTGCATATTTTCTAATGGTATTTCTCATTATTTGGTAGTTGAACCAATGTTGTGGTTTTAACTTTTGTTGTATTTACCAATGTTCTTATTTTATTTTCATTTGTTTTGTTATGATTATTTCCGGGGCTCATAAGGGAGCAAAGAATAGTAACACTGCTACCTACAAGGCATGTCGTAAGAGGCGTCTAAAGTACCCTAGTAAAAAACATGTAGCAGAAATTAGATGTGCTGGTCTACTTTTAAGCGCATAACTGGCACAGTGTACAATTGCTCTTAGGCTTGGGTCACATACAAGTAACAAAGAGTGGTTAACAAGTGGTCGATAAGGAGCGTTCTATGAAGAAGAAGAAGTAGTATTGTGGTTACCATAAACAGATGTAATGCAGTTTGTCCCCATATTCTGAGAGTAACTGGAGCTACTTAAAATCTAACTTCTGTTTGGAGAATGGATCTGTCAACGTTTTCTTCTTCAACTTCCACCGTTTTCTTCTATGTAGATGTTTGTGGGGAGGGTGTGGGGAGATGTAGTGATCTTGTATGTGCTTGTTCTAAGACACTTTATAAGCTGTTATTCATTTTTGAAAGGCTGTTCTTGATGCCGTCGCTCAATCTTTTGCATGGTTCCTCTGTACTCATTATACTTTTCATGTGGCTCTCTGTGGTAGTCCATATCAGGGCATTCTGGTCAGGTGTCCAAACCATTTAATCTGTTGTTCTTTTATGAATTGCATGACTGGTTTCACATCCAGTCTTCTTCTGATTTCTTCATTTCTAATTTTGTCTCTTATTGTCACACCTGCAGCTCTTCTAAGACACCTCATCTCCTTCGTTATGATTTTCCGCTCATTAGCTGCTGTTATTGGCCATGTTTGACACTAGTAACATATTGTTGGCCAGAAAATCGTTCTTATGAGATTTGCTTTAGTTTTTAGCGGTATCTCTTTATGTGACAACAGGGGTGTTAACTGTTCCAGCACCTGGTTAGCTTTTGTCCATCGATTGTTGAATTCTTTATCAATACTTCTGTCTGTAGTGAAAATGACCCCTAAGTATTTGGACTCATTGGTTTGTTTCATTTCTATGTTCTGGGGCAGCGGTTTTTAAACTTTGCATTACTGCGGCCACCCTTTCAATACATTTTGCTGCAGCGGACCCCCTTTCTTCTTCTGCGATTAACTTCTGCTATGCATCTACTCCGGTATGTGTCATAGACAGGACAGTGCGCTTGAGCTCTTCACCGGTCCCCCATAGTTTGTCTTGTAGGGTTGTTTCTGTTGGCCAGATCTCGATTCTCACACTACTCAGACTGGGGCAGTTTTCAGGGAAGTGCTTTGGGGACTGCTTAGGTTCTCCACAGGTGCAGGATGCCGAGTCCCTGAGACCCATTCTGTGGAGGTGTGCTCTGAGACTACAGCATCCCGTTCTAAGTCTGAAGACTGTGGTCTGTGCCTTTCTGTTTAGTGTATTTATACTGTCGTGCTCTGGGTTATATCCTCCATTTGCTTTTCTCCAAATCATTTTCCTGGATTGTTTTAGGACAGTCTTTGCTTCTGTAAAGCTTTGTGTTGGGTGGTGTTGTGTTAAGCTTCCTCCAGCCCATGTGAGTTTGTCAGCCTTTTAATTTCCTGGTATGCCACAGTGTGCTGGTATCCACTGTAAGACCAGTTCAGATATTTTGACAGCAAATTGATATTTTGCTGTATGTCCTGAATGAGCTTGTCTTGTCTGGGAGATGAGATAGCCTGGAGAACAGATCTTGAATCGCTAAAGACGCAATATTTTTGCTGACACTTGCAGCGGACCCCCAAAAGTTTCTCTATATGAAAATGGACAGGAATGACTTATCTGTGTGTTACAATAGTAAATAATGTTCTCAGACTTCAGGAAACATCAAATGATCTTTCATTTTGTCCTGTCAGACATTTAGTCTCCGGTCTGGTTTGGGTCTTTTGATTTCACAGCAGGACTAGTTCCACTGTTTTTATACATCTTAAAAAATATTTATATTAGGAAATATGGAGGGTCATAATATTTCTTTAAGTGCTTGAGTACCTCACAGACCCCAGGTGGTCAGCAGACCCCAGTTTGGAAAGCGCTGTTCTGAAGTTTTATTGTAAGGTTTTATGTCAATGTAAAATTACTGCTTATTGGTCAGTTCTTGGGTTATGCATCAGTGATTGGTCACATATTTCGGTTACTACTGGATCTCAGAGTAATGCACTCTTCCAGACACACCAAAACAAAAAAAAACATTTACGCTTCATTGCATGTTTATGTCACATTGTATTTGACAGTTTGGTTTAAGTTTGGTTTCAGTTTGGTTACAGTTTGGTTTCAGTTTGGTGCATATATTTTCTTGGTATTTTCAGTAATAATCATCATATTTTGCCATAAAATGTTGCATAAAATATTGGATAAAATGTTGCATAAAAGAAAGAAAAAAAAGCAATGTTGCATAGCTTGTATTTTGCTTCAGTGGATTATTGTCAGACATGGGGGCTTAGTTATCCGCTTTCAAGACAAGTTGTTTCAGTTTGAGTCCTACCATGGGAGTTTGTTCTCTTCACTCGCAAATGACTCAGAGCTCGATCCAGCCTGAATTATGTACCAGAAACCTCGGGAAGTAAAATATCTCTGGATGGCATGATGTTAACTGTGTCGCCAATCAGGTTCTGTTTATCAGAAAATGCTAATAATAATAGCCATCCATGCATAGCGACAATGACAACAACAGCCTCAGACGTTTGCTACTGCACCTCTCTGGTGTGAGCCGAGGTGATAGTAGAGTCCAATCCTCAAACAGAATACCCTACCACAGGTGGGGCATACATGATAATACAGAACTAACAGTGTATTCTTCACTATACCATATAGTATGTAAATTAGGTCATTTCTTTTTTTTTTCAAAGGAATTACTGAGGAATATTATTTACTGAGAATTCTATCTCTCGCACGATCGTTCTTTTGGCCATTTTGATCATTCTTATTGTGATATATAAACAGCCTTTGCCAAGAACGTTTTTTACGTCACGTCATTCAGCACCATTTGGAGCTCTGGTGCTTATCCTTCGGCGGTGTGTCTGGTTTCAGCCAGCGTTTACTGGGTTCGCTCTCCGTCAGTCTTTGGCTGTCCCCAGCCTACCTGCAAGGCAGCAGGCTACTATTTTCATTTAGGGTAGCGACCCAAAGACGACCTTTCCTCCCGGATTGTTGAACATCATCTGCCCAGGTTACCTGTCTTTTTTGGACTACTTGGTTTGCCTACCGTCCAATTTTGTGTACGGTTTGCTCCGCTAGCATTTGATTGTCCCCAATCTAACTACAAGGCAGTAGTAGTTCCCTGCGAGCGGAAACGTGAACTGGATTCAAGCCTCTGCTGGGCCTTCCAGTCCTTCTGTTCATTTGTGCTCACCCCTATGTTTGCCACGCCCCTTCATCACTCCACCATCAGCACTATGCACTTCTGCCCCATCCGTGCATTGT
Organism: Arion vulgaris; assembly: GCA_020796225.1. NCBI lineage: Eukaryota > Metazoa > Mollusca > Gastropoda > Stylommatophora > Arionidae > Arion > Arion vulgaris. Next base: position 37,667,959 of record CM036760.1, read on the forward strand.
TTGCATGCTTGTTCGCTCTGCCCCGGTGCCTGCCAACCGTGTCTAATAGTTCTCACCGTGCACACATTCACCATGCCTCTAGATTGTCCGGACGCAGAGCTCAACTCGGGCCCCAACCTCAGGGCTCCGAGTTTCGCCCTATGTGGGCCCATGTGCAACTCAGCTCAGGCCCCCACCTCCGGGCCCGAATTCGCCCCACACGGGCCCATGTTTCTCCTCATCCTTTTATGTTTATCCGTTCAGCTTTCCCAACGGCCGGGAGAGATGTGCATTAATAGTCACTCTTGGATTCCGCTCGTCTGTGTTGCGAGCGGATCTCATCCAACGTTACTACGTCTGCATCACTACTTATTCCAGAGTAGCTCTCCCTCGATCCCTACCCGCTTAGCCAGACAGGAACCATTGTCTGTTTCTAGGGTCATCACATGGAGGTGGGGTAGGATCTTGAATAGGGTCAGCTCACTAATCCTGGCGCTGCGTTGCCCCTTTGCGCCTTTGACCCCTACCGAGAATTAAGGACCACTTGCTCTCTGTCTGCACATTTTTATATTTTTATAGTACACTACCGCTTTCCCTCCCGAAAGAAAGAAAATCAACACAAAACCTCGCTTTGTCGAGTTTGAACATGTGTCTTTATGATTAACCATTTCACTCTGTAATTTTTGTGACCACATGACATATTTATATTGCAGTTATACTTAATTAACTAGTATAATGGCTTTGTGTCCTCTTAAGAAATACAGCGAGCCAATTACCCTATCTTTGTGGAATACCAGGAAATGAAACAACAGACCGACTGATGAAGGAATGTGCTGCAGAAAAGCAGCCGGATGTGCCAGTTACCTACAGCCAGAAGAAAAGGATGATTGAATCAATCCGAAAGCCACAAATACCAACACAAGGCGGCTACTATAATATGAGCAGATTGGAACAAGTTGTCATTCTGCGCCTTAGAACAGGACACGATCAACTCAGCAGCCACATGTATACAAAATTCAAGATTAGCAATTCAGCCTGTGTACATTTGGACAAGCACACCAGACTGCAGAGCACATACTTCAAGACTGCACCGAATATGATATACTGAGGCAAACTCACTGGCCTAATGAAATAACACACAACAGAAAACTACACGGACCTCTGTGTGAGCTACAAAAGACAGTGATGCTTATACAAGAGACAACATTGAATATATAGACAATATTTCAAGCGAACCAAAGGATAGAGCAGTGAGCCAGTATATTAACTCAGGAGGGCGAAGAGGTTAAGAGACCAGTTTTCTAACCACTTTCATAAAATTGTACAGTTGCAAATGTGTGCAGAGAAAGAGAATGGAAACTTGAATTCAGTTTTGGAATAACTGAACAAACTTTGTGATATTGTTAATTGATTCATATTTTATTTTAATGTGAACCTTGGACAATTTTTGTTTGTTTGAACTTTGACCAGAGATAGATGGAACAGTTGACCTTTGACAAGAGATAGATGAAAATGTGGCACTAATTTGACATGAAATGATGCTTGGCGCAGAGTGCAGTTAGTTGGGTTATTTTAATGGACAATTTAAAAGTCACCTTTACGACATGCCTTGTAGGCTGCAGTGTTACTATTCTTTGCTCCTCTTGTGGGTCCCGGATACACCTGTACGCTTCACTCGCTATGAATTCAGGCTTAGTTATAGCACCTAATATGGTGCCTCTGACTGATTTTTTCATAAATTCTTGCTTTCTTTATCACTAGTGTCCCTTGCCATTCATGCAAGCCATACTCCAACTTCAGATGTACTTGTAATTTAACTTTTTCTACACACAGTTATTTCCTCAATTGTACACAGTTAATTCAAGGCAGGTAAACAGCAATTTAAAACAAAAATCATAACTACTCATCAATAAATAAACATATATATATATATATCTTATTATATATTAATGTGAAGAGAACTGGACAACCTATTTGAATAATAAGGTTAAAAAGTAGTAGAAGTAAAATAGAAGAAGTAAAACTAGAAAAGGCTTGTATAAATGAAACAACTCAAATGGTGCAGTGTATTGTGAATGGCGCAGTGTATTGTGAATGGCGTTCAACGGAATACACTGTGGCACAGTGTGTGGCAATTGGTGTGGAAAGAGTTAACTCTCAAAGCAAAGAAGCAGGGAACCTGTAGTACACCCATGTACACACTGAGAATTGTTTACACAAGACGGCCTTGGAAACTGAAATTTTCAGCCGTGTGGTCACTAGTACAGAATGTTATAGATTTTGTTATCAGCGACTCCATAACATTTATAATAACTTAAGCAAATATTCTACAATTTTTCTCTCAACATTTGACCACAGGGTTATAGAGAAACTTCAATAATGCAGGGTACCAGTAACCAGAGCTATCAAGAGAATAGCGTTGAACAGAGGTTGTCGTCCGAGTCACTTGAGGTCTGAAGCTAATTCATTTTTGATTCTCAACTTGTGTAAACGCTCTCCAGCTTTTGCGTGTGGTTTTAATAATCCTTGTTCAATTTTGGGCTTTGATTTCTTTTATCTAACCATGTTCCATTTTAGTTTTATACACCTGGTGTGCTATTTTATCTCTTGTAACAGTCTTACATATATTTGCATTGCGCACACCAAATATTACACATGCAAATATTGCACATACGCAAATATTACATATACAAATATTACAAACGAAAATATTGCACATGCACAAATATTACACACACACAAATTTCTTCTTCACCTGTCAACTCCCAACGGAACACAGGTCTTCAACAAACTTATTCCAGCTCTTCCTCTCTCCTGCCATCCCTTCCAATTCTTTCGGTGTTTTACCTATCCTTTTCATGTCAGTCTCCAGCTCTCCTCTCCAGGTATGTTTAGGCTTTCCTCTACTCCTCTTTCCCTGCAGGTTCCAAAACAGTGCCTGTTTTGCTATGCTTCCAGCCAGTCTTCTCAATGTGTGTCCTATCCTTTGCCAGTGTCTCTTCCTTAGCTCTTTCTCCACTTGTATCTGCTTAGTTATTTCTCCGAGTTCCTCATTTGTAATCTTATCATATATTATATATATATATATACACTCCTCTTGTACCATTATACATTACATAGGGCCTGCAAGTAATTTCTCCATATCGCTCTGTCCTAGGCAACTCGCTCAATCTCTTCCATGGAATTGAGTCCAATATTTTTTGCCTCTCCCAGCAAAGTTTGTTTCAGTGTCTCCCTATGGCATCCTTTCTTTCTTGAACACTTTGTCTCCCACTGCAATGCCTGCTTTGATATTCTTTGATAATTTCTGATCAAGATATGCTCAGCATATCTCGATCTTCTTCTCCCTATAACAATTATTACTTGTGGTTGACCAGACATTTCTCTGATTTCATCACCTCTCCTGAATTCGTCCCATTTTATCATTATTTTTCACAGACATCTATTTTTAAATGCATTCAATTTACTTTCTATATATTTAGTCATTTTCCAACTCTCGCTGGCATACAAAATATACATATTACACACATACACACATTTTATACATACATCAACCAAGAAAATCAACTTGTGCCACTACCGCTTTACAAAAAATAATATTCACTATTTAACAATTTTATTTGAGCACCATTTATATCCTTTTATTTGCTTTTCCTCCTCTGCACATTGTAATCAAAATATTTGTTGTAGTTTTCTGTAACAATTTTTTTACTTTCTTTGTTAACCTCATCATTTGATAGACATACTAGTTTTGATATATTCCTTACAGAACTTCAGTTGGAGTATCTTAGTACTTCTGGACATTATTGCTTTCCCAGAAGGCTCTTACTTTTGTGTCCTTACATCCAGTTTTTCTTCCTTTGTCCTTGCAGTCAGTTTTTCTATCTATGTTCTTCCAGACAGTTATTCTTCCTTTGTCCTCTGCCAGTTTTTCTATATGTGTTCTTCCATACTGTTCTTAGTTTATATTATTTTGCTTTGCTCAGTGAGATTATCTGGTAAAATTGTCAGTTTTTAGACGAGATTTTGTCAGTCTTATTTCTCAAAACCCCATTGGTTGCTGGAGCCCAGTGCAGCGGACTTTGTTGTTGACAGATATGTGATTGACATGTTCTATGACAGTTCTAATTAAATTCTTAACAGGAGTTAAACAACGTTTTAAACTAATGGAAACCGAATGGAACAGAAAATAACATTATATGCATAAAAGTGCTCTATTATTTATTAAAAACTTGAAAAAATCCGGGATTTTAAGACCGAAGGATTAACTTCATTGCACCAGGTTTAACGCCATATGGCTTGGTCCTTCTCCGCAGAAATCGCATGCCACCTGCCGAAGTATTGCACAAAGCACAAACTCCGTAGCTCTGGCAACAATCCTAGATGTCTTTAGAAAAACATGCACTCGTGAATAGAACGGCACGGTCCGAATTTGAACCTTGACTGGCAAGGCAAGGGTTTAACCACTTAGCCACAGACTCCTATTAGAAACTTGGTTGAAAGACACCAATATCAAGTGGCACATGAAGTGGAGTATTATTAAAAACAGGACTAACCATATGGTCACTCAGGTGGTGTTTCGTAAGTAAAGAGAAATACCTAAATAAGAACTAATATTAACCTACTTCAATCATTCCCTTCTGTGATAGCACCAAATTTCATTGGTTATTGGTTACTGCACTGACGTCACAGCACTCTGGGCAGACCCATAGAAGCTCAGTCTCACCCATCTTACGTTGAAGGTCGAAGTGTATGCATGCTGATGGTTCCTGTGGCTCGCTGGTTAAACAATCTCCTCTCTGCCACTCAAGCATCTATATCTGCTTGTACAAAATGTAATTCCAAACTGCTTAAATTGCTGGATCGATTCAACATCTATTTTAGTGTCTTCATCCAACAGGCAGTTGCAAAGAGGTCAAAGAACATCCATCTTTAACTCCCCAACAATCAATGCCGTTGATGCAAGGCTATTCGTTCTCTCATTGTCACAAACACCTGCATGCCCAGGAAAGTAGATCCACATTTCGTCTCCTGATGGATGACGACAATGAAAATCAATTTTAGTCTTCTCATTCAACAGTAGGTCTTCAAGCGACCGAAGAATCCCCTATCAATCTAAACTCTACATCATTCAGTGCAAACCTATCCGCTCTCTCAGTGCTATGAACAGCTGCATACCCAGGACAATAGATCCACATGAGCTTCTGTGAGGTTAGAAACCTCTATAGTCGACATAGCACCAAATCTCAACAAAAAACTTTACAATATTATTTACAATTGATTCATTAATTATAGCAAACTATCTCAACGTTTGGCCACTTAATAAGAATGCATCCAAACTCCACAGTATACAGAGTCTTCTACAACAGAACATCGGGAAAGAAGGCAAGAGGAAGATCACGGAAAAGATGGTTAGATGACGTAGCAGAATCCTGTGAAAGAGAAAGATAACAATCACACAAGCCACCAGAACAGCGCAAGACAAAAACAGAAAACCACGACACTGGGCAACAACCCGGTAGCAGTGTGACGACCAAAGAAGAAGAAGAAGAATCTCAACGTTATCATTACTCTTGGAAGAAAATATAGAGAAGATTGGGGCAACATGACGGCTGATCTCGCAGTTAAGCAGCTGATAGAAGATAATGCAAATGATGATGATATTGTTGTATATACTGATGGGTCAGTGCATTGTAGTGAGAAGTCAAGTTGGGGTTTCTTGGCTAATGCGCATGGTAATGTTGTTGCAGAGCGAAGTGGAACATACAGGATAACTACTTCTAGGATGAGGATGGAGGTTGAGGCTGTTACTGCTGCCCTTCATTGGTTCTCTGTGACTTCATTTACTGGGGCCGTTGTTGTATCTGACTCTCAGTCGATGCTTCACAAGATCCAGAAGGGCAGGTTTCGGTATGAGTGGATGATGTCTAGAAAAGTTTCTAACCTCTAGAGACTTACGTGGATCTACTGGCCTGGGCATGCGGGCGTTTCGGTAATGAGAGAGTGGACAGGCTTGCATCAACAGATCATGTTGGGGAGCTTAGGATGGATAATGGGGATGTTCTTGGGTCTCTTCGTGACTGCCTGTTGGATGAAGACACTAAAATAGACGCTGAATCGATCCAGCGATTTAAGTAGTTTGGAGTTATCCGTTGCAAGGGTAGAATTGGATGCCTGAGGGGCAGAGTATGGAATCTGTTTAACCAGTGAGCCAGAGGAACCATCAGTAAACATACTCTTTGATATCTGTTGGGGAGACTGAGCACCTATGGGTTTGCCCAGAGTGCAATGGTGCCAGTTTAGAAATCAATTTACAATTTGACTTTTTATATATCAAATTGAAGACAAATTGATGTAGCTTCACAAAATACTTATTGATATAAGGGAAGACTACAGTAAAACTATGTAACAAAGGGAAGACTACAGTAAAACTATGTAACAAAGGGAAGACTACAGTAAAACTATGTAACAAAGGGAAGACTACAGTAAAACTATGTAAAAAAGGGAAAACTACAATAAAACTATGTAACAAAGGGAAGACTACAGTAAAACTATGTAACAAAGGGAAGACTACAGTAAAACTATGTAACAAAGGAAGACTACAGTAAAACTATGTAACAAAGGAAGACTCAGTAAACTATGTAACAAAGGGAAGACTACAGTAAAACTATGTAACAAAGGGAAGACTACAGTAAAACTATGTAAAAAATGGAAAACTACAGTAAAACTATGTAACAAAGGGAAGACTACAGTAAAACTATGTAACAAAGGGAAGACTACAGTAAAACTATGTAACAAAGGGAAGACTACAGTAAAACTATGTAAAAAGGGAAGACTACAGTAAAACTATGTAACAAAGGGAGACTACAGTAAAACTATGTAACAAAGGGGAAGACTACAGTAAAACTATGTAACAAAGGGAAGACTACAGTAAAACTATGTAACAAAGGGAAGAATACAGTAAAACTATGTAACAAAGGGAAGACTACAGTAAAACTATGTAACAAAGGGAAGACTACAGTAAAACTATGTAACAATGGCAAAACACATAAAGTACTGTAGTTACAAAAATAATATACAATGTATATTGTTATATATTGTTTTTGTACTTTATAAAACTACATACTTTATTTTACATGTTTCGCCATTGTTACATAGTTTTACTGCAGTCTTCCGTTATATCAATAATGTTATTCAACAGCCACATTTCACTTCTGTGCTCATGCGATTTTAGTTTCTGCCTAATCTTTCTCTTTATTTTTATGTGCCCATCTTGGAGGCCACAGAAATGTAGTTTTACAGAAGAATGATGAGAATCCCATGTACTGCTAGAATGATGAATGTGGGAGTGTTGAATGAGACCAAGACACAGAAAGATTATTAGCAATATTAGAAAGAGGCAGTTATCATTATTCGAACTTGCAGTGAGGAGGGAAGTTTAGAACACATTGTAACAACCGGTAAAATCGAGGGAGGGAGACAGAGAGAAAATATTTTAGATAACCTGACTTCATGGCATGGAAGAGCGCCAACATCTGAGATTATAGCAGAGACAGAGATTTATGGAGATCCATGATCGTCTTCGCCAGCTGGCATGGCACCTGATCATAATGATCTTGTGATGATAAATTTAGCATAAATCACATCATTAGTCAGCAGATACTCTTTCATGAAAGAATGAAATGAACCCTTGGCAGTTCAAAATCCTTTATATTGCCAGCGCACAATGGGAACCCATTCATATTATTTGCCATCTTATGAAACAGAATGAGCATTTAATCGAGTTTTCTATAGTTTTTTTTTGGTCACTGGAAGGAATTATTTTTAGTTCCCAAAAATTGCTCTTGTAGTTTTTGGACTTTTCTTCTTGGAACCCTTTGTTATATCAAGTGGTATATTGGTTAATACAGTGTTAGGCCTGTATTTTTCATTGTTCGTCGGCACATAATGGAAGATATGGTTAATATCACACCAGCCACCTTTACTTCTCAGTGCTTTTTCCTGGTACCCAATTGAGGTTTGATTGACCTGAGAGCTACTGCGGTCAGAAAAATATTCCACACCCACTGTGGAATTGAATACGGACCACTAGCCTAAGAAGCGAGTTCACTAACAACTGCGCTACTGTGGCTTTACTTGTAGTTCCGCAAAACTAAAATATGATTTCTAAATATGATTTACAATATCACTTTTACATATCAAATTAATTGAAGACAGATGGATGTAGTCTCACGAAATACTTACTGTATTAGAAAATATAATGCAATGTTAATTATGCAGGAAATATATTAGCATGCATTAAAAAAATTAAAATTGGAATTGAGACAACAAAACTCAAACTTACAAAGGGTCTTGATGAACAATAGGTTAATAAACAAGTTTAACTGCTCTAATACATAAACATTAAGAAAATTGTGAATAGATGCATTATTTATTAACTGCTTACACACTAGAATCATTACCGTTCATGAAACATCTCAAGTTTTTTGCTGTCACAGGGTATCCTAGAATGAATGGTAAACTCTGTTTCACTTCTACTTCTAGCATAAGTCACGATGATATATATTCATTATCGTTTTTACTTCACTGTTAAGTAGTTTTCAGTTAATATAAAAGTCAAATAGGAAAGGTGCCTGTGTGTTGATGGGGTTCTCAAGAGGCGCAAAGAATGGTAACACTGCGACCTACAAGGCATGTCGTAAGAGGTGACTGAGGTAGGGACCTAGGGAAGCTACCCCAGTAAATAAAAAGCATTGCAGTAATCGAATGTGCTGTCCTACCTGTAGACGCATAACTGGCACAATGTACAATTGCTCTTAGGCTCGATTCACATACAAATTGCAAAGAGTGGTTAACAAGTGGCTGATATGGAGTGTTCGAAGAAGAAGAAATAGGAACAGAAATTAATGGAAAAGCAACTAAATATTACAGATCTTTCAAGCGATGTTTCGTTCTTGCGATAAGTCATTTGGACCTTTGAAAAGACATCTTGTATGCAATAAGTTAATGTTCTTGAATTCCTTGTATATTAAATGACAGAATTATACATTTCTTTTGAAGTTTAAAATAATAGTTTTTATATTTATTTTTGTTGCTATATTATTTGTCGTTATCATTTATAATGTTCATATTCTAATTTCTTTCTTCTAACTTGTCACTAGCTAGAGGACTGTGCAAGCCAATCTTCTGAAGCATAGCATCAAGAATGTTGAAAGTCTTTACTCTCATGTCAGAAGGAGTGGAATCTCATTCTGTCAAGAGGCATAGTATGAATGACTTCCACATTCTAGGAGTAACATCCTTCATCTCTGTCAAGAGGCAAAGTGAATGACCTTTCACTATCATGGTGTAACATCTATTTGTCAAAGGATAGTGAATATTTCTATATATCAAGGTGATGACATCTTCATCTCTTGCAAAGAGGAAGTATGACAACTCTTTCTACATATCTAGTGAGGTGACATCTTCATCTCTTAAGAGCATGTTGAATGACCTTCCTTCATATATCAAGGTGAGGGTGTGAACATCCTTTCATCTCCTTGTCAAAAGAGGCAATAGTATGAACGACCTTCCTTTCTACATATCCAGGTGAGGGTGTGAACATCCTTTCATTTCCTTGTCAAAAGAGGCAATAGTATGAATGACCTTCCTTTCTACATATCTAGGTGAGGGTGTGAACATCCTTTCATCTCCTTGTCAAAAGAGGCAATAGTATGAATGACCTTCCTTTCTACATATCAAGGTGAGGGTGTGAACATCCTTTCATCTCCTTATCAAAAGAGGCAAGAGTTGAATGACCTTCTTCTACATATCAGAAGAAATGAAGAAATGAAAATTCTTATAATCCAAACCAAAAATGATGAGGGTTTGAAAGTTTTTCCATCTCCATGCCAGATAAAGCAAATGCATCAACATTCTTACATGACCATGTGAAACAAGAAAGGTATGAAAGTCTTTCCGTCTCCATGCCAGACAATACAAGGGTATCAATGTTCTTACATGACCTGTGAAATTGACAAGGTATGAAAGTCTTTCCATCTCCATGCCAGACAAAACAAGGGCATTGACATTCTTACATGACCAAGTAAAACAGGACAAGGGTATGAAAGCTTCCATCTCCATGCTAGACAAAGCAAGGGCATCAACATTCTTACATGACCAAGTAAAACAAGACAAGGGTATGAAAGTCTTTCCATCTCCATGCCAGACAAAGCAAGGGCATTGACATTCTTACATGACCAAGTAAAACAGGACAAGGGTATGAAAGCTTGCCATCTCCATGCCAGACAAAGCAAGGGGTCAACATTCTTACATGACCAAGTAAAACAAGTCAGGGTATGAAAGTTTACATGACCAAGTAAAACAAGCATTGACATTCTTACATGACCAAGTAAAACAAGACAAGGGTATGAAAGTCTTTCCATCTCCATGCCAGACAAAGCAAGGGCATTGACATTCTTACATGACCAAGTAAAACAGGACAAGGGTATGAAAGACTTGCCATCTCCATGCCAGACAAAGCAAGGGTGTCAACATTCTTACATGACCAAGTAAAACAAGTCACGGGTATGAAAGTTCTTACATGACCAAGTAAAACAAGTCACGGGTATGAAAGTTCTTACATGACCAAGTAAAACAAGTCACGGGTATGAAAGTTCTTACATGACCAAGTAAAACAAGTCACGGGTATGAAAGTTCTTACATGACCATGTGAAACAAGACAAGGGCATGAAAGATAAAGCAAGACAACGGTATGAAAGACTTCCAATCTCCATGTTAGACAAAGCCAGGGCATCAAAATTCTTATATGACCATGTAAAAACAAGTCAAAGTATGAAAAATTTTCTTATGCATGTCAGACAAGACTTTGTTCAATCCTGGAAAAAAGAAAAACTTGCTGGACAAGAATATCTGAGAAAAAAAACACACCAGAAACCATATAATCTGTAAACAACTCTGGACAAAAATAACTCAATACTGTAAACAGTGCAATACAATTTTTTGAAAGTTGGATAAAAAAACTTCAGGAAAATTAATAAAATCTGTTTAAAAATTAACTTGTTATCTACCATATTATTTTCCTCCGAGGTATATCGACATTAACATTTTTATTTTTTAACCTCGGGTCACATTGATATTGCAAAGTATACTGAATTAGCCAGTATACTGGCTTTATATTATCTAAATAAATTACTGTGAGCCAGCATGTAAATTTAGAGTTAATTTTATAATGAAAGAAACCAGGCTGCGGCACATGGCCAAATGAAATCAACAAATTGGCGCAAATTGTGGCATTTGGTATTTAATGTGTTAATAAAATATCTAGAATGTTAAACATGGTTTCCCCATATGGCTTCATCCCGCTCTGCAAAATACACTTTGATAATTTATTCAATTGTTCAACATGTCACCAAGGACTTGTGATACCTAATTTTGTGTTATATTTATGCTGTCTATTCTTTGAAAATTTTTTTTCATTTTGTACATGTCTGTGCCTGATGATGACCTTTTGGTAGAAATGTCAACTTTGTTTATTGCTGTACACTGTAAAACTGCCATACATCTTGATAGTATTAATTTTTTGTGTGTCTGTGCCTGAATGAAGACCTTTTGGTAGAAATGTCAAATTTTTTTATTGCTGTACACTGTAAAACTGCCATACATCTGATGGTATTAATTTTGAACCTAATCTGATTATCCAAGTAATATATGAAGCAGATACAACCCTTTACTTTAAGCAGATTTTTCTTGAAACTGGGGACTGAGTCACTATAAGTGTCAACAATTAACTGATTCAGTACCAGGTTTTTTCACCTCTGGACGGAATTATTTTTTAGCTTCCAAAATATTGCACACATACTTTAGTTAAATTAAAATATTGTTTCTAAATATGATTTAAAGTTGAACTTATTATATATCAAATTAAAGATAAATGATTGTACTTTCATAAAATATATATTGTATGCGAAAATATAATGTTGTGTTGACTGTGCATGACAAATATTAGCATGTAATAAAAAATTAATTGAAATTGTGAGAACAAAATCCAACTTACCAAGGGCCTTGAGGAACAATATGGTGAATAAGTCAGTGTAACTGCTCTCTTTATATAAGTAATCCATTTATGAATACACAAAAATTAAGAAAATATTGACGGAATATATGGTTTACTAACTGTTCGCAAATTAGCAACACGACCATCTGGAACCTGACTGGGGCAACGCTCCTCTCGCAGCTGGTTGGGAAACACTACTAGTATTATTTAAATTATTAATAATCGGCGTATTTAAATCACAAACTTCTGTGTCATCAGAATCAGAAGCTTCACTATCTTCACTATCAGTATCTACATCTTCATGCAACCAATCTCGCGCTTCTGCAGCTGTAAAACGTGCAGAACGAGCTGATAACAAACCATTTCTAGACTCTGAATTGTTAGACATTATTTTTTAATCACACAGTAACTTGAAAACGAAAATTAAACTTGGTTTCACTTCTGATTCTAGTCAAAACCACGATGTTGTGATTTGGTTATCGTTAGTACTTCCTTTCTACTTAGTTTCCGGTTGATATAAAACTACAATCGGAGTGAAAATTAATAAAACTCAACGCAATAGTAGCCGTCTTTTAAAAGACGCTTGGGACACGCAGATAAGAAATATGTGCACTACAGTGTTCCACGGGACTGAATCAGTTAAAAGAACTAATTCATCTTTGTTCTGCCTGAGGCATATGGGTGTCTTCTTCTTTGCGTTCGTTCCAAGAACGTGTATATGTTGCACATTGGTTTGGTAGGCCCCTAAATGTGCAACGTGACGTATATATATATATATATATATATATGTGTGTCAATGTGAATGAGAGAGAAGACAGACTGACTGATTCTGCCACCATATCTCGGGATCAGCTAATAAATAGAGCTGACATTGTGAATGCCTTCATTGAGTGTGGTCGCAAAGACTTTCAATAGAGCTGACATTGTGAATGCCTTCATTGAGTGTGGCCGCAAAGACTTTCTATAGAGCTGACATTGTGAATGCCTTCATTGAGTGTGGTCGCAAAGACTTTCAATAGAGCTGACATTGTGAATGCCTTCATTGAGTGTGGTCGCAAAGACTTTCAATAGAGCTGACATTGTGAATGCCTTCATTGAGTGTGGCCAAAGACTTTCTATAGAGCTGACATTGTCAATGCCTTCATTGAGTGTGGTCGCAAAGACTTTCAATAGAGCTGATATTGTGAATGCCTTCATTGAGTGTGGTCGCAAAGACTTTCAATAGAGCTGACATTGTGAATGCCTTCATTGAGTGTGGCCGCAAAGACTTTCTATAGAGCTGACATTGTGAATGCCTTCATTGAGTGTGGTCACAAAGACTTTCAATAGAGCTGACATTGTGAATGCCTTCATTGAGTGTGGTCGCAAAGACTTTCTATAGAGCTGACATTGTGAATGCCTTCATTGAGTGTGGTCGCAAAGACTTTCTATAGAGCTGACATTGTGAATGCCTTCATTGAGTGTGGTCGCAAAGACTTTCAATAGAGCTGACATTGTGAATGCCTTCATTGAGTGTGGCCGCAAAGACTTTCAATAGAGCTGACATTGTGAATGCCTTCATTAAGTGTGGCCGCAAAGACTTTCAATAGAGCTGACATTGTCAATGCCTTCATTGAGTGTGGTCGCAAAGACTTTCAATAGAGCTGACATTGTCAATGCCTTCATTGAGTGTGGTCGCAAAGACTTTCAATAGAGCTGACATTGTCAATGCCTTCATTGAGTGTGGTCTAAAGACTTTCAATAGAGCTGACATTGTCAATGCCTTCATTGAGTGTGGCCGCAAAGACTTTCATCTAAATCAATCCATGTCAACAGCTAATTTTGCAAGAGCTAGATTATAGATTGGAGTGGGCAGAAAACCGCAGCTCATCAGGTATATTAGTAGAAGGATTTTTGTTTATTGCACATGATTTTCCCATATGGCTTCATCCCACTCTGCAAAAAATGACGTCATCTATTGAGAGAATTGTACAAAGCACAATATTTATCAGCATTAAAAGGTCATGTCTCAAGACACTGACCTAGCTGTACAAACCTGGACATGCTGGAGTGCAGGGACCAATGAACATGCTAACTGTATTGCAAACAACTCCCCAACTCAAGCAGGAAGAAGTATGGACAGAGCAGATGTCATCAATGTGGTGCACAATCATTTATGTGATATGGGCAAGTCTCAGACACTGGACCAATTACGAGAATTAGGAGTTAAATTTGGTTATGCCATACAGTGTCGTCTTCGTGGTAGAGAGAGAAGATATACTACTCAACTTCTCATGGATACGGTGAGAAAGTGGGCATTGGGATGGCTCTGCTTAAGTTTGGACATGCCAAACAGTGTCGTCTTCGTGGTGGAGGGAGAAGATATATTCTAATCAACTTCTCATAGGTGTGGTGAGCAAGGGAACTTTGGAATGGCTGCTGCGGAGGATGGAACATGCATGGGAATGCCCAATGTGCCATGACGTAGATCGAATAACATAACATGAATGAAATGAAAATTGATTGTAAATCAACGGATCAAAATGAAATGGAAATGAGGACTTTGCCATCAACCACAGTAAACAGGCCGTCGATTTCTTAGGCACGATTTATACGTTCAGTAATTTGCTATTGCTTTCTGAACGGTGGGGCCTAATTTTAGCATCCGTAAAAATCCAAGCAAACAAATTTGCTTCAAAACTGCCAACATGAAGTTTGAACCAGGTACGCTTGGGTTGTGATTGAGCTCACTACCGCTGGAGCTACAGATGCTCACTAAGTAACATAACATAGCATAAACAAAATTTGTAATTCTGGCAACAAACCTAGGAAGCTTCTGAAAAAATTCACTTTTGAACCAAACAACAAAGTCCGTAGTAGAACACAAGACCTTCAGAACACAAGATAGATGCCTTAACCACTTCCCTACAATGCCCCCATCCTTAAACCCGTCCTTAAGTAAGTTACTGTACAACTTCTTCTTAATCTGAAGTGAATTGCTGCAGATGACTGAAATTATTTATTTCATTTAATAAACGTATTATAATAATGACGTAAATTAAAATTATTACTTGCTGGTGAATGAGAAATATTTCATATGTTTTTTGCTAAATTTGAAGATAATATGTTGCTACATTCCCTCCTCTTTCACATATACATTCCCATATTTTATATGTATTTATTGTCTACATTCATTTCGTAATAGTTTAGTTTACATTTTGTTGTATGTTATTTACAAATAACTGAAAGTACAGATGTGTAAAGAATATGTTGTTATAATAATAATAATAATTCCTGTTGTACCATTATACGTGGACCTGCAAGCAATTTCTCCATACCGCTCTATCCTAGGCAACTCGCTCAATCTCCTCCATGGAACTGAGACCGATATTTCTTGCATCTCTCAGCAAAGAATCTGTTGTTATACCTCGTGGCATAATGGAAAATACAGTAGGTTAAAGTGATTGGATTATTGATTGATTGATTGATTGATTGATAAGACCATCATCATTACACTTCAGTGAGTAACCATGTGTGTTCCAATCTTTTTCTCACACAGGAAGATCTCAGTGGCAGTACACAAACTCCGTAGCTTCGCAAGAGTCCCGATGAATTTTGAAGATGGTGAAGATATTGTGTAGGAATTCTTTTTAAACTTTTTCTAATGAATTTTTCCCTGGCAGCGGCTTTCCAGCCTGCTCTTTTTGATTTTGAACTACCAAGGGTTCGTTTACAAGCTCAACTTGAAAATGGGACAGGTTTATTATCCGTTTTTAATAGGACTAGAAACTCGATCTCACCTGCACTGATCAGGGATCTCTAGAAAAATATCCTGATGGCTCTATGGGGGAGTGAACCGAGTAGCTTTGGAACAAGAGGTGAGCACCTAACCTCTACATCATAGAGATCCCCTTATGAAGTGGTGTTTGTTGACTCAGTGTCTAGTTTTCATTTGCGTACTGTATGTTGACTTTCCTGAATCTTCTTCTCTTTCACCATTTACTTTTTTATAGAAGTTTTGGTGGGTATGTAGTGATCCTGTGTGTGTTCTTTTTGAGGCACTTTGTAAGCTGTTATTAATTTTCTTAAAGCTGATCATGATGTCGTCGCTCCATCTTTTGCTCTTTCTTCTTCTTGCTCTGTACTCATTATACTTTTTCTGTATGGCTCTCTGTGGTAGTCGATACCAAGTCAATACATCATGTCAGGTGTCCGCACCACTAAATCTGTTGTTCTTTTATAAATCTACAAATGTAATATTTATTTTTGAATCTAACGATTATGTTTAATATAATTATTAATCAGAAACTACTGACAAACATTGAACATCTCTGTATGTGATCAAGGAAATTGATTGTACAAATTATCATTTGAGAATTTATCCAGTGCCAATTTTTGTTATACGTCCATTTTTCTTAAATATTTTTTTAAAATGTGATAAATTTTTTCTTCATCAAATGCTCCATATTGACCACTTGTTAAACCACTCTTTGTAATCTGTATGTGATCTGAGCCTAAAAGTGATTGTACATTATGCCAGTTATGCACCTACAAGTCGCATATCCAATACATATATATACACAAGACCAGCACATCTGATTTCTGCTACTTTTTATTTACTAGGGTGGCTTCCATATGGCCATAACTTAGTCACCTCTTACGACACGCCTTGTAGGTCACAGTGGTACTATTTATTTATTCTCTTGAGGGTTCTGGACACATGGACGAAATGTGATGAATAAGTTTTGTATATTTTGGCCAAAGCTGGTTTCCAACCCCAGAGCTTCCACTGCATGCAGTCTCTAATGCATTGTGTTATCACCTTCGCTATCTGCTACCCCATGAGGACTGATGATACTGAATTTTGACAGATGACTATAAGAATGACTTCATCATCATCATCAAGTAGCTTGTCCTGAGCAGAACTTTGCCACCTTAACATTCCTTTGGGATTTCTCCCCCTTCTCATATGCCAGATGTCCTACCTCTGCAGCGGTCATGCTCAAAACATCAGTTACATCCTGAATCCATCGTCTCCATGGTCTTCCATGCCTCCTTCCATGATTGTTTGTTTTTTTTTGTTTGTTAGAGTTACAAAGCCTTCTTTATGCAGAGGACCCCTTTTTCAACCTATAGGCAACCTTTTATTAGTTATATCAAGAGCGTGTAGGCCAACAAACATGAAAAATAAGAATTAACTCTTTCGAGAATCCAAGAATAATTTATGATTCTAAGTTTGTGTCTCTTATATGTCAAAATACTTTAGTTTTCCATTCTTATTTGTGGCATCAGTCGTTTTCTTTGATTTCGAGTTCATTATGATGACCTATTCTCTCTGTCCATGTATAGGAGACTCTTCTGTAACATTTATATTCAAAAGCACATATAAGAATGACCTATTCTCCAATAAACTTCAAATATTCTTTTATTATTGCTCAAATCAAAAACAAATTGAATGATATAATTATCGATATAAGAAGATGCAGTAATATTAATATCTGATTCTATATGTTGTGTGCCGTGTGAGAAGTGAATTTCTTCACTTCTGTTGTATCCTTTACTTGATAAAGACCTTTTGGTCAAAACATTGCTGTTTATTGTTATTGTTCTGGTATTTTGTACAACTACAGTACTTTGTTTTTACTTGTTTCGCCATTGCTATAATTACAAGATAGAATGAATATCTGAAAAGTCACAATATTATTTATATATTTTATATACTACCACCGACTTGATAAGATTCCACAAGTTTTATACGTACATACATATGTTGTTGTTGTCTTCTTCAAACGCTCCATATTGAAAACTTGTTCAACCACTCTGTGTGATTTGTATGTGATCTCAGTCTAAGAGCGATTGTACATTGTGCCTGTTATGAACCTATGCAAAGGTCAGCACTTCCGATTTCTGCTATGCTTTTTATTTACTAGGTAGCTTCCCTAGATCCTACATCAGTCGCCTCTTATGAAATGCCTTGTAGGTCGCAGTGGTACTATTCTTTGCTTCCCTTGCAGGTCCCAGCACCACACAGGCATATTATTGTTGTAGAGTCGCAGTAGCGTAGTTGTTAGTGAACTTGCTTTTTAGATACATGGTCTGTGTTCAATTCCAGTGAGCGTGAAATATTTTTCCAACACGTAATGGCTCTAAGGCCAACTCAGCATCCATTGGGTACCAGGAGATTGATTGATTGTTAGGACCATAATCATTGCCTCTTTATGCACTTTGTACAAGATTAAATTTATTGCCTCGGATATTCTGTTGATCCATCGTTTATGTGGTCCTCTTCTGGGTCTGTTGACATTGTATCAATGGTATGGTCAAGAACATATAAAACAAAAAGGAGAGATTTAGAAGCCATTATTATTTGCTCTTTAATTGGAATTTCGATGTTTAAATTAGAACATTCCTGCGATTTTTGTTTCAGTCAGGGAAGATAGCAGTTTTGGTTTTATGGTCACATTGTTATATATATGAGTGCTAGTGCTCTTTGTTGGAGACTGTCTTGTGGTAACTTTTATGCGTGTCTGAACAATTTGACCTGTACCATTAGATAACAATAATAGCCGTCTGTCTTAAATGATGATTACAACAGAATCAGACATGTGTTGTTGTTCCTTCTATGGTGTGTGCGGAGAAAACAAAAATTGTTGTTACTGCCTGTAGTACCGCTTTTTATGACGGTGAAGGACAGGTGGGACGAGAGCCTGAGAAATTTAAAGACTGCATGGCTAGTGCAGTCGCAGCAAAGCTGTTAAGGTTAGGATTTTTTCATTTATGCCCACACCAGAAAAAGATCCTTGGTCATACAGTGGATTGAACACAGGTCTCCCACATGAGAGCCACACTCTAATCCATTCGGCCAGATACTCCTCGTGTGTGGAGATTAGAGTCTAATCCTGGAATGCAATCCCCTACCACAGGTGAGGGACATACATGATCAGAGTTTGACATGTAGGTATTGTGTGTTTTTGCATAGCTTGATTTTTTCCGTACTTCAACAGTATTGCAATTCTCAGCTTTGCGAGTTTGTTCCTCTTGTGTTTTTGCAGCCCCACATTTCGTGATCTTGTGCGAAGGGTTTTAAGCTGAAGAACTGACTACATTGCGCCGGGTTTTACCTCATATTGCTCTGTCCCTATCCGAAGAAATTGTACTCCACCTGCCGAGAGTATTGCACAAACTCCGCAGCTCCTGCAAAAATCCTAGGGTCTCTGGAAAAAACACGCTTGTGAACAGAACCGTGTGGTCCAGATTTGAACCCACAACCTTTGGATTGCAAAGGCAAGGGTTTAACCACTTAGCCACATAGACCCCAGAAGGGGTTTCTAGCACTACCAGACACCAAGTTTGTGAGAAACTGGATTTGAACGTGCAGTCTAATCTAAAATGGTTT
Source organism: Arion vulgaris (assembly GCA_020796225.1). Taxonomy (NCBI): domain Eukaryota; kingdom Metazoa; phylum Mollusca; class Gastropoda; order Stylommatophora; family Arionidae; genus Arion; species Arion vulgaris. The sequence continues at coordinate 37,687,368 of CM036760.1, forward strand.
GTTTGTGTTGTCTGTTACATATTTTCTGTTTAGTTTAGTTGTCGGATCATCATCACTACACATGTGTTGAACATATCATCATCATCACCACACGTGTATACATGTGGCGTGGCGGTGCAAAACACAAATTAATTATTATGTTGTGTGATGTACGTCAAACTTAGTTTAGTTTATTCATCAGATCATCATCACTACACATCAAACCAATAAGTGCTCCAATCTCTTCCTCAACATGTGGCAACTAACGACACCATTTCTATGTTTGTTTACTATTCTACATGATTTCTGAAAATTTATTTTAATGATAAATGCTAAATAAACTATGATTATATTTTGAAAACATTTTATCTTTATTTTATGATTCAGTTGTCCGTTTCTCAATGTTTGACTCAGCCGCTTGCTTTTTTTTTTACCATGCATTCTCTCACTCAGACTGGAGAAGATAATTCTAGGAGTGGTGCCTGGAAGAAGAACAAGAGGAAGACCTAGATGAAGATGGGTGCAAGATGTCATTAACGATCTAAGAATAACTGCTGCTGCGCAAACATCTTGCACAGAATAGTTTTTCAGGACTGCTGTCATGGGAGCTAAGTTTCAGAAGGAACAAGCTACTTAATGATGATTGTCTCATACATTTGTTCACAACACTGTACACTGTCTCACTTGTAGTTGTTCACAACACGCTGTCTCACCATGTGTTCACAACACTGTACACTGTCTCACTTTCACGTGTTCACAAAGCCATATAATGTCTCTCTACATTTGTTACACCTGTACACTGTCTCACTTGTACATTTGTTCACAATGCCATATAATGTCTCACTCACGTTTTCACAACACTGTAATCTCTAGTTGTCAATCCAATGTCTCACTATACATTGTCCAAAGCCTATAATGTCTCACTCCGTTTGTTCACAATGCCATAAAGTCTCACTCTACATTTTTCAACACTGTAAACTGTCTCATATTTGTTCACAATGCCATATAATGTCTCACTCATACATTTGTTCACAATGCCATATAATGTCTCACCAAATTTGTTCACAACACTGTAAATGTCTCACTCATACATTTGTTCACAACACTGTAAACTGTCTCACTCATACATTTTTATGCCATATCATGTTCACTATACGTTGTTACACACTTATGTAATGTCTCACTCATTCACAATGCCATATAATGTTCACCATACATTTGTTCAAACACTGTAAACTGTCTCACTCATTTTCAATGCCATAAAGTCTACTATCTTTGTTCACAATGCCATATAATGTCTCACCTCATTTTTCCAAAATTAACTGTCATACATTTGTTCACAATGCCATATAATGTCTCACTCATACATTGTTACATTATAATGTCTCACTATACATTTGTTCAACACCATCTTCTTCTTCCTCTTTTCTCTAATCCGGTTTTGCCTGACAGCATCAGGATAAGAAGAGATTTCTAGAACAGGCTTTTGTGTGTGCTTCAAAAACAGTGCTCTTCATCGCCTCTGTTTTATGAGGTCCACCCGCCTGAGTGGTTACCGGGCCCAAATTTGGGGTGTAAAGAATGGAACCACTGTTACCTGCCATGCATGTCGTAGGAGGCGACTAAGGAGGTTTGGCTGAAATCGGATGCACATGTCCTAAACATGTAGAAGTCTATGCGTTTAGGGGCCTACCGAAGCAATGTGCAATGTATACACGTTCTTAGCAAAGACTAAACATATCACTAAGAGTGATTAAAATTGGTCGTGAAGAACGAACGCAAAGAAGAAGAAGATGAGGTCCACCTTTTGTGTGGATGGTATTTTGCTTTGTATCCACTGTATCAGCATAACATTGCTCTTTGAAGTGCACTGTCTGTTGCTAATCTGTTTATGTGGCCGAACCATTTAGTTTGTTGTTTCTTGATGAAGTACAGTATGGATGTTGTACCCCTTTTTCCTGATGTCTTCATTTCTAAACCAGTCTCTTCTTGATACTCCCATCTTCATCTCTGTCGTGACTAGTTTTCTTCTATCTTTTGATGTCAGCAGTGATGTAAAAAATAGACAGAACGCAGACAAGACTATTCCAAAAATCAACATGAAACGCATAATAAAAACTTCAAATACTTCCATTACTTTTATTGCATATCTTTGTTGCATGAAAAAGTTTGTTTTAAATGACAGTAACTTATAACATAAAATATCACATATAATGATTTCAGTAGCAGCTTTACTATGGCAAAATAACAGAACCATCAGTTGTTTCAGTAGATATACCTTCATCAGTGATTTAGTTATTCACAAAAGGAGTTATATGGAAGTGGCGCAACAAACACATGATGAAATTGATACTTCATACTTCGAGGTAGATTGGGTAATACAGTGTTAGGCCCATATTTTTCATTGACCATCGGTACACGATGGGTGATGTGGTCAACATCACACCGGCTGCCTTTACTTCTTAGTGCTTTTCCTGGTACTCAATTATAGCTGGGTCGACCTGAGAGCCGTTACGGTCTTCAAAAAAATATTCCGCGCCCACTGTTGAATTGAACCCAAACCTATAACCTAATATGGATGTAATAGTGGTGACAAAATCCTTGGAGTGGCTAAAATGCAAACATTCACTCAGGCATGCATGTTCAGTGACTCTATGAGCTTGATACAGTAGATCAACACCGGTTATGTATGAAGGCAGTGGATGCAATTAATACAAAATGCAAAAATCCGGACACTTACTTTCATCTTTGTTCCAGGTCATTCTGAGGTGAAGGGTAATGGGAAAGCGGATGCACTGGCGAGCAATGCTGCGATCAAGAATGGGCCTTTTATGGACAAAAGTGACATCATCAATGCTTTAAGAGAAAACATACGCTCTGAAGATTTCAATGAAGAAGATAAAGGGTATTCTTTATCTCGGTTCGCAAGTTATGAATACCGATATGTGCGGCAAGGCGGAAAACCATGAAAGAAACCCCAGTAGATACATCAATCAACACAGAATGGAGTTGTTAGTCTAAACACACTGAAATACATGCTTGGGAGGAGATCGGAGCAACTATGGACATTTATGATGTGCGATGAAGATGATTCTCAAATGAACAATGATCTTACTGGTTATGACAATGTGTTCTAAACCCCTATTTCCCATCATATACCCAAAAAAATGATGACTGCTTCTTTCTTATATCGATAATAAGTTTTCTCTGTACTTTGACCTCATCAACATTGTTAATTTTAAGAGTATTTAGATTCTTTGCATTCTCCTGTAGAAATTATCCATATGCCAGTATTGACTTTATGTAGCACTTCTTCCTCTTCTTCTAACGCTCCCACTCTTTGTGCTTTGTTTGTGACTGAGCCTAAGAGCGACTGTACATTGTGACAGTTATGCACCTACAAGTAGGCCAGCACAGCCGATTTCTGTGACGTTTTTTACTTACTAGGGTAGGAGCCTAGGGAACCTAGTAGCAACTTGTAGGTCACAGTGCTACTACTTTTTCTCCCTTGCGAGCTCCAGAAACACACAGGCGATTCAATGATGTTCATAGGACATTAATTTGTATGTAAGGTACTTGCTCATAAACAGCAGATATATTTATCAGGGATGTCCTTATGTGTGGAGCGGGGACAAGGGGAGCGGCTGGGGAAACACCACAGAGTTGGGGATGTTCATCGGTGGATGCCTGCTCAGGATGCTCTGTTTGCGATGGTGTGATGGGGCCACAGGCGTGGAGCTGTGGGATGGAGATGGGTGGGGCAGAGGGTGGTGATGGTTGATGTGAATCCTGTGGAGACCCCCTGACAGCATCGCGATACTGGCCCTCCGATGGGGCACCCAGGGTAGTAGAGCTGGAGGCAATGTGTGTGGACATGGGAGGGTGTAGAGAGGGGACGGGGGAGAGAGGGTAGATCTTGAGGGCATTGAAGACCTTGGTTGCGGACCTATGCCTCCCCAGGGGTGAAGGATGAAGAAGACTCAGGTTGAGTGTAGAATATCTTCGTTGCGTTCCAGACATGTCCATAGGTGCTCCAATCTCCTTCACAATATCTTCAACAGCGTCCAACGACTAACTACCAATTCGATTTTGATGGATGATTCTACCCATATGTTTGTGCTGCTCTTTTCTGGTAACAAATTTATAATCCAAGCTCTTGCAATCTAGCAGTTGATGTAGATTAGGTTAGATAGAAGTCCTCTTTGTGGCCACAATCTATGAGGGTGTTCATAATGTCAGTTCTATATATTGGCTGAAACACCCTTATGGTGCTGGGGCCGTAAGGAAAGCAAAGAATAGTACCACTATGACCTACATAGCATGTCGTAAAGGCAATGATGTAAGACCTAGGAAGCTACCTAGTAAATAAAAAGCGTCGCAGAAATAGATTGATGTGCTTACTTTAGTCGTCAGATCATTATCACTGCACATGTGTTGAACATACATACATGTGGTGCAACACAATTTAATTATTACACGTTAGAAAAGGATATGCTCCCGGTCCTCTCCTATATCTTGCACACTAGGGTCTAGAAATATGAAATGAAATGAGTTCATATCCAAAGGTCGGAAAAGGCTACGGAAAGTTTCATTTTTATAATGAGGAATAGTAATGAGGAATAGTAATTAGTTTAGTTTAATCGTTGGATCATCATGACTGCACACCGAACTAATTAGTCCATAAGTGCTCCTATCTCCCCCTCAGTATGTCTCTCAGCGAGTGACGACTAACGACACAAGTTATTTGTTGATTTACTATTTGTCTTTGGCTACCAGCATAGTGCTCTTGTCTGGGTACACTACATTTGACTTGGTATTCTTGCTGTCTGGTTAGGGTTGCAGATTGACCATTATTACTTCAATCATTTTCCTAGCATGTTGTATTAGCTTTCAGTTATAGCGTAGGACTTACAAGGCAGAAAAACAGACTGAAGGGAGCATATAGAACTCAAACAACTGCTTTCGTTATACAAAATTAATACAACAAATAAATTTATAATTTCATTTAATCTTTTTTTTCAACAAACACCATTTGGCTTTCTGTAAAAAACAACATAAGTGCTCCGATCTCCTCCAAAATAAATCCAGCAGCGTCCAGCGGCCCAACACGTTAAGTTCCATGTTGATTAATCAAACTCTTTGCATATTTGGTATGATGTTCTTTCCAGACTGTACCAAAATCTACAACCATCTCTCTCAGTCTGGTCAGTGACTGGGATTCACAACCCTGAAACTCTGGAGTGATATGATGATAGTCTTCATATAACTGGTAACAAACACTTACTTTTTACAAATAAAACACCATTTATCTTCCTCTAATAAACACTTTTTGACTTCTTCCAATAAACACTATTTCTATCTATATCCTCTTTGTGTCGCGTATGATACATAAGGCTTTCACAAGAGGTTTCTATTGTCGTTGTTGAGCAGCATTCCTACAAACTGCTTCCCATGTCAGGCTACAATCTATATCCACAGTTCTTCTCCACATTTCCTTTGGAAGCCCAAGCTTTTTTTCCCATCCGCTGTTCAACGAGGAGCTGTCATTGCCAATGTCCCTAAACAAACACTATTTGATTTCCTCAACAACAAAAACAGTGACTTCTTCAATAAACATTATTTGATTTCCACTAAAAAATTACACTTGACTTCTAATAACATTTTGACTTTCTCTAACTTTACCTAATAAACATTATTTGACTTCCTCTAATAAACACTATTTGACTAATCCAACTCTAATAAACACTTTATGACTTACCTAATAAACACTATTGACTTCAACCAATAAACACTATTTTACATATCAATACAATTTACCCAACTAAACACTATTTGATATCCTCCAATAAACACTATTTGACTTAATCTAATAAACACTATTTGACTCCCTCATATAAACACTATTCGATGTCAACCAATAAACACTGTTTGACTTCCTCAAATAAGCATCGCAATACAACAACAGCAATAAATAGACTTAGGTACTATGTACAAAAAACAATATTAATCTCTGCCGCCGGTTCCAGTTACAACTGACTGCTGTTGGTCTTGACATTGTGTGACACACCCATTGTCTCGTCATTTTCCCCTGAATCCGGGCTGTCCGGTGACAATGGCTCCTGTCGTATCTTGCGTCTGGATAAAATAAAGTAAATAAAAAAATAGGAATATAATATGCGTAACAACAATTTGAAAAAACATGGATATGTTACAGTTACCCCTGAAGTCAGTGAAGGTTCGCCTGCATGGCGGGGGACATCAGTCAAATGATAGAAGCAAGCATTCACGCAAAAATCAGTCAGAAGCGCCATACCAGACGTTATGGCTAACGCCTGAATTCACAGCAGGCAAATGCAGAAGAAGAAGATATATCACAATAAAATATCCAACTATTTATCATCAGTTGTGTGATGGATAGTCACAATAAAATATCCAACTATTTATCCAGGTGTGTGATGGATAGTCACAATAAAGTATCCAACTATTTATCCAGGTGTGTGATGGATAGTCACAATAAAATATCCAACTATTTATCCAGGTGTGTGATGGATAGTCCTAATAAAAAATATCCAACTATTTATCCAGGTGTGTGATGGATAGTCACAATAAAGTATCCAACTATTTATCCAGGTGTGTGATGGATAGATCAACGATGATCAAAAGTATCCACAAAGAATTTGAAATTTTTCCAGGGTGATGAAGTCAGATCATTTTTGGTTATATCTTGGAAGGGTCTTGCGCTGATGCCAGATAAACGCATCCCAAAACGTTGATGTATGGCGAGCTTGAAGAGGGCAGATTATCAGTTGATTGAAGAAAATTTAAAGACATTTAAAGTGTCTCTAAAGTGCTTCAATATAGAGACTACATGCTGGGAATCCCTTATGCAAGATCATCAAATGTGGTGCTGTAACAACACATGGGGAACTTGCGTGGCTGAGAATCGTCATACAGTTGAGGCGCAGCAAAAGTGAGCTGCCCAAAAAAATGGAGCACACAACACCCACATGTCCAACCGTGGTCATGTATGCCTCACCTGTGGTTGGGATTTGTGTTCCTAGAATTCAACTTCAACACCTGTCTGAGGCTGTTGTCATCATTACTAGTGATGGACAGCTATTATTAGTTAAGATCCTGTATGTAAGGTTCGTCTTCTTTTCTGTAATCCTGTTTTGCCTAACAGCATCAAGATAAGAAGAGGTTTCTGTAAAGGCTTTTGTGTGCGCTTCATAGACAGTGATTTCCATAGTCTTTGTTATCTCTGTGGTCCACCTTTTGCGTGGTGTGCCTTTTACTTTGTATCCTTTATATCGGAGTAGCATTGCTTTTTGAGGTACACTGTCTGTTGGTAATCTGCTTATGTGATCGAACCATTCAATTTGTTGTTTCTTGATGAAGTTCAGTACTGATGTTTTACCCACTTTTTTCCTGATGTCTTCATTTCTAAATCGGTTTCTACTTGATACTCCCAGCATTCTGTGTAGACACATCTCTGTTGTAACTAGTTTCTTTCTATCAATTGATGTCAGCATCCAGGTTTAGTACTGATAGCATAATTTTGGGAGAAAGATTGTTGTACAAGTTCTCTTTTAGTGTAGGGCTGTTCTACTTAAAAACTTTTTATCAATGTAATAAAAAGGAAACCATTATATTTTTCTAGCAAGCAATGACAATGGGAGGTTTACAACACATAAAAACACTGGGGGTCTAAATGGTTAATCCTTTGCCTTGCATTCTGAAGGTCATGGGTTCGACTCCGACCAAGCGTTCTGTTCACAAGTGCATTTTTTTCTAGAGACCTCTAGGATTGTTGTCGGAGCTACAGAGTTCGTGCTTTATGCAAAAACTCTCGACAGGCGACATGCCATTTCTGCCAACAGGGACAGATCCATATGGGGTAAAACAAGATGCAATGAAGTCAATCCTTCGGTTTTAGACCACTTAGACTATACTATCTATGGGGGACGGGACAGACAAAAAAGAAAAAGAAAATTATGGACAGCCAGGCCTCACGGTACGGAAGAGTGTCAACATTCAGACTTATAGTCAGTTCTATGGAAACATGTTTGGGAGATCCATGACTGCTTACGCTAGCCGGTATAGCACATGATAATGATTATGTCTAGAGATAAGAGTTTGTATGAAAGCCCAGTAATATGGATTAGCGTAATGCATAAGCGCTCGCCTATCAACTCGGCCACAATAGGGTTGAGGTTTCATTCCCACATTCTACGTTCCACATGTGAGGAAATGAATTGGCCCCTCCTACCTCCTGCACACTAAGGCCTAGAAATGGGAAGAGAAGTGACTTCATACCCCAAGGTCTGAAAAGATCGAGGACATTTTATTTATTATTATGAGCTTCCAGTATTGTGAATATATGCGTGTCACTTCATATTCCTAAACTTAGGTATACAGGAGATAGGTGGGTCAGCTCCTTTCCTCACTTCTGAAACATAACCTGCATGGACTGAACCTACAAACCCTATTTGACTCGATTTGAAAAGTAAACTTCTAAGATTTGTAACTAAAATAATCTGAATTAGTTTTCTGTATTTCTGTCCGTCCGTGTGGTGCCGCGGTCCTCTAGGATAGCAAAGAATAGTACCACTGCAACCTACAAGGCATGTCGTGAGAGGCGACTGATGTATGGGCCTAGGGAAGCTACTCTAGTAAATAAAAAGTGTCGCAGAAATTGGATGTGCTGGCCTATTTGTAGGTGCATAATTGGCACAACATACCATCGCTCTTGGGCTCAGTCACATACAAATCACACAAAGTGGTTAACGATTGGTCAATGTGGAGCGCTCGAAGAAGAAGTATTTCCTTTGGGCACTTATCTTTATGAGTTTTATAACAAATATGGCAAGTAATGCAAATATCATGCTGGAATACAACAGGATAAATATAACTGAGCATTTTACATATTTTGGGTAGAAATTTTGTTTGCACTGAAAATACTAAAAAAAAAAAATTATGCTACGAATTGTTAAAGCAACATCAGCTTTTAAAAGTCTAAATAAAATATGGAATTCATATGTTAAATAGTTTTAAAATTAAATTAAGAATTTTCAATTCCAATGGTGTATCAATCCTAACATATGCCAGCGAGAGTTGGAAAATGACTAAAGATATAGAAAGTAAGTTGAATTCTTTTGAAAATAGATGTCTGCAAAATATAATGAACATAAAATTGGAGGTATTCAGGAGAAGTGATGAAATCAAGAGACAACTGTTATAAGAGGAAAAGTTGGAGATATGGTGGGCACACCTTGAGAAGAAAGCGATCAAAGAATCACAAAGTAGGCACTGAAGTGGGAATTAAGGGTTCAAGAAAGAAAGGATGCACTAGGAGAACCCTGAAATGAACTTTACTGAGAGAAGCAAGAAATATCGGACTCATTTCCATAGAACAGTGTCAGTGAGTTGCCCAGGACAGAGCGGTATAAAGAAATTACTTGCAAACCCTATGAAAAGTATAACGGTACGAAAAAAACAAAATAATTATTATTTCTAATAGCGGTATGAAGAAATTACTTGTACGCCCTATGTAAAGTATAACAGTATAAAAGTAACAAATTAATCTTATCTTATCTTAACCACATTTGCCGTGAAGCGTCGTGGGAGAGTTAGTTTCTATCTTGTGCCAGGTGTGTTGCGCTGACGTTGTCAGTCCATGCTTTCGCAGGGACTCTGAGATGTTATCTATCCATCTTGTTCTTGGCCTGCCTCGTGCTCTGTGCCTGAGTGTCGATTATTATAGGCACGTGATGGTAGTAAATGTGGTTCCATTCTCATTAGATGGCGAACCACTTGAATCTTTGCTTCTCGATGTACTGTATGCATGGTATAGTACCAACGATGCTTCTGATATTCTCGTTTCTCACTCTATCTCGCCTTGTAACGTTGACAGCTTTTCGTAGACATCTCATTTCACATGTTGTAATCTTTCTTTCTTGTGTCTTAGTCAGGGGCCATGTTTGGCACTGATAGCAGAGAGTTGGAATAAATATGCAGTTTATCAGTTGTCGTTTGACTGCCATGTTAATGCTTGGATGTTTTAATAGTGGTGACAGTTGGTATGTCACTGCATTTGCCTTCTGGCATCTAGTCTCGATTTCTCTGTCCATCTTTCCATCTGCTGTGAATATACTCCGAGATATTTGAATTCTGGAGTCTGTTGTATTTTGACATTATTCACGTGTATATTTAGTTGACCTGTTGACCTGCTTATTGTCATGACTTCTGTTTTGGAGGTGTTAATTTTCATGTCATATTTTTCGCATGTGGCTTGCAGGGCATTTATGTGTTGTTGAAGTTTGTTTTCGTTGTTGTAAATTATACTCTGATCATCTGCAAAGAGTAGTTCGTTTATTAAATTGTAGTTGTTATCGAGGTTGTTATCTGTCTTGGTTTCTTGCGTTATCCTGTCTATGTAAATATTGAAAAGTATAGGCGAAAGCACACATCCCTGCCTTACTCCTGATGATAATTCAAATTCGTCTGTCAGGCCGTTACATTACGTACTACTGAGCATTTTTGGTATAGCGCTCTAATATTGTCTAATAGTTGGTCCTGAATTCCATATTCACTTAGTATGGTCCATAGTTTGTTTCTGTTTATTCTATCAAAGGCTTTTTCTTGGTCTATGAATGCTAAGTTGAGCTGTTTGTCATATTCTATGGTGTTTTCGCTGAGTTGCCTTAGTGTGAACAGGGCATCAGTGCAACTCTTTTCCTTTCTGAACCCAAATTGAGCGATGTTCAGCTGTGGTTCTATTATAGGTTTGATTCTAGATTCCAAAATTTTAGCATATAATTTCCCAACATGACTTAATAATGATATGCCTCTGTATGTATTGCATTCTCTTTTGTTGCCCTTTTTTTCCATATTGGTATTATGATGGCTTTCTGCCAATCTTTGGGGACTTCTCTTTCTGTCCAGGCTGACTTGAAGATTCTATGAATCCATTGTATTCCTGTTTCTCCGCATGCCTTGATTGCTTCATTGGTTATACCGTCTATGCCTGCTGTCTTGTGACGTGGACTCTTCTTCACAACTTCTTCTATTTCTTGGATGAGTATATTTGGTTCTTCTATGCTTGTGTTATTTTTAAATCTATTCGCAGTTGGTGTTGGTGGTTGGTTAAGTAGTTCTTGGAAGTATTCTTTCCATCTGTTCTTCCTTCCGTTTGTATTAAATATCGGTATACCGTTTTTATCATTAATAATGTCATTAATAACAAATTAATAATTATCTCTATGTTTCTTGATGCCCATGAAATCTGTTATTTCACCATCTCAAGGGTCTAAACTTATTATTCATGCATGAATCTATGTTTACTTGTTTTTCAGAAAAACAAAGAGAAAGAAACAATAAAGTGTGCTTTGCATCATAGTTCAAAAGTACAAAATTCAATAAGTATGAAACAAAACAAACAATAAAATACTGTGCAGAAGAAGAAAAAAACAATAAATAAATAAATATGTGCTAAAAAAGGAGTAAAGTGTTTTTTAAAAAAAAAGTTGCTGTGAAGTTGGAAACATGGCTAACTTAACTAACTAGAAAAGCTGAGATCATTCTGTCACATCACAAAGCTTGGATTACTGTGTCACATTCCCAAAGCTGTGATCTTTTTATCACTTTCACAAAGCTGTGATCTTTTTATCACTTTCACAAAGCTGTGATTGTTTAACACTGATATTCAGCTCAAATGTGAAATATATCTTGTTGTATGGCTCTGAAGCGTGGAGTCATCAAATTAAATATAAATAAGATTCCGGCCTTTGTCAATGGATGTCTTTGACGTATTCTCAGACTGAGATGGTATGACAGAGTTACAAACACAGACCTGTGGCTAAGAACAGGACATGAATCTATGATGGTCCAGGTTAAGAGGAGGAAATGATGAATGGTTGGGCATTCAGTGTCATTAGTCAAGCACTTGGGTGGAACTTTAAGGGGGAGCAGAAAAGGAGATGCTCTAAACAGACCTGGAGACTGAATCTTCTTGAGGAACAGAAGGGTGTCAGACTATCTTGGATAGTCATAAATAAGACAAACAGAGACCCTGGAGGGGGAGGGGTGGAATGGCAAAATTGGTTGAGGCTTTATCCTCCTTTATATGATGAGTAGACAATAGTAAGAGGAATAAGTCGAGACAAAACTGTAATCATTTAAACCCGTCGCAGATCTTGATCATTTTAGTACATCGCAGAGTTGTGATAGTGTCACAAAGCTGTGATTGTGTCAGAAAGCTGTGATTGCATCCGAAAAATGTGATCACGTCATAAAGCTGTGATCACGTCACAAAACTCCTGATCACTTTTTCACATCACAAAGCTGAGGATTTCATTACGAGAGCTCTGTAAACACGTTAAAATGAACAACATTTCAAAAACAGCTCAAATATTTTACCAGCAAAAATTCACTTGTTTTAGTATGAACAAATTTTGTTATTTAAAACAAGAGGAAGCTCAAGTAAAACGATAGAAAATAACTCAACATATCCAAGTAAATACATCCTGAAGATAGACACACTGAGCAAGCCGACTGACACAACACAATACAACACAATATGTTTAATAAGAACTGAACCTTGGGTAGAAAGTAAACAAGTTAACAAATTAACTACCAAATGCTGTAGCATGCGCCCACTTGTTTGTCTAATTCACCCACATGTCGCAGTGCTATGACTTGTTTCCTTGTCAAATTAGCTCCACATTTAGCCCTTTAACTCCGCAATTTTTGTACCACTGGACCCACTTATATTACAATGCATTTATATTATATTTGCATCATCTTAAAAAATACAGCGAGCCCAGTATATCGGCTCAGAAGAAAGAAAGGGTTAGGTTAACGTATTCTGATCCTCATCGGTTTTTAATTAATTTAAATAACATTATGTCCCGGAGGATGAAATATTTTGGCCACATTAAACATCACAATAGTTTGGAGAGAACGGTAATGGAAGGCATGATAAAGAGAACTACAGCTTAACTCATTCGTCCTTCTTAGTCAATATACTGGATCATTTTATTTTTGAAGATGCCAAAACCCAATATACAGTCTAATTTAGTATACATTGCAAAGTAAATGAGTCCGGAGGTAACAAAAATGAATTATCGAGTGAAAGGGATAATTTATAAATTAACATGCAGAGTAAAACGTGGGAAAAAGTTAATTCGACCAGATCGAGTTTTTCAATGCAGCAATTAATGTGTTCAACTGATCTGATGGGTCACAACAGAATGAGACACCACCTGTACACTAAATTCAAGATCGGTACCAACGACTTGTGCCCCTGTGGCTTGGCAAGTATGACATCAGAACATATCCTACAGAACTGCCCCCAGTGTGCAGACCTGAGAAGAAAGAGGTGGCCCACTTACACCAGTGTCCAAGGCAAACTGTATGGCGTGGCTGATAATCTGAGGCAGACGGCTACCTATATTAGAGAATCCGAAATCCCAATCTAGTGAGAATGCAGAAGAAGATCTGTTTCATAAATTACTTAAGACTAAAACAGACTGCCAAAATTGAACTGCATTGAGTGTGACAAGTTTCAATGATTATGCTAAGATATGTAATAGGGTGATTGAAGTGGTGTTGTTACAGATTGATTGATGTTGTTTACTACTGTTGCTATGATACAATGCAGATAGTGATGGTCGTGCATCAAACGTATACAGATAACAAATATTGTATTCTTTGGTAATTCCTGGTTTAATAATCATAGTTTACATAGCATATTATATGAATACCTTAGTTATTGATCTGTTCCGTGACTATCCTATGTCTAACCGCCCTAGCTATTCCTACTATGGATACACATGTCTGTCTTCCACTATGATTCCTATCGGTCCCTTACTTGACACTATCACCTAGCAGTCGTAGCTAACTTACGCCAAACTAATTACGTTCTAGTTTCTCGCAATACTCCTAGCATAATATGCAGTCTTTGGTGTGCAACTGTCTTCTGTACTACTGTCGTCGTCTTTCCTCTATGTTGTCAACTGTTTGCCATCCCAGTATAGAAGGATATCTATATCCTTCTACAGATATTCTTCAAAATCAGATGAAAAAATCTGGAGGCCACAGAGATGTGGTTTTACAGAAGAATGATGAAAATCAAATGGACTGCTAAAAATGATGAAAGTGGAGGTGTTGAATGAGGCCAAGACACATAGAAAGTTTATTATCAATATAAGTAAGAGGCAATTATCATTTGTTGGACATGTAATGAGAGGGGGAGGCTTAGAGTACATTGTGACAACCAGTAAAATCGAAGGGAGATGAGACAGAGGAAGACAGAGAGAGAAAATTTTGGACAGCCTGACTTCATAGTACGGAAGAGCGTCAACATCTGAGATTATAGCGAACAACAGGACAGAGATTTGTGGAGATCCATGATCGCCTACGCCAGCCGGCACGGCATATGATTATGGTAATATATTCTTCAAAAAGTGTGCCTCAAAATAAAACAAAAACACTTACCCAGATAAAATGATTATGAAAACAATGTGCAAAATAATAAATAAATAAAAGTAATTAAGAACAAATTAGAAAGGTGCATAAATAAAAGAAATTAAGAACAATCTAGCAGACGAAATGAAAAAAATTAGAAGAGTACACGAAAGCAAGAAGATATAACAAATTTAGATGAGAAAAGAAACCAAGAAAATAAAAGCATTGTGAAAGAAATATATAATCTATATTTGTCTGAAAAAATCCTCCACCAATATCCTCCACCAAAACTTAAAGGAGGACAAATTAGAAAACCCCCCCCAAATTGAAATGCACAAATAAATGAAGACTATATTCACTTATAGAGAGTAAACTTCCTTGTCTGTTACTTCTCATTTTTGACTGCTAGACTGTGCTGGCTACTAAACTTTCTGCGCAACACAGAGAGTAATTTCCCCTTCATTTTTAGGAGCCTACAGCGCAATGGCTGCAGGTGAGAGGCTAGATCACTGAATAGCCTTCCGAGATAGAAAGAGGAAATTAAATTTGATGCTAAACTGATAAAAGCTTTATTTAAAAAAAACGAAATTAAAAATGATCTACTTCAATAAAACTATTTCTGTGTATTCTTAGTCGATGCTTCAGACAGTCTTTTAAGACGAGAAAGTTTTACACCATGCAGGTTGCAGAGAAATATATTACAGAACACCAAAATAACTTCCCAGAATGCTTCGAAAATAAATAAATAATATTTGTCTGTATTTATCCCCATCTGTCCTCTGATTTTATTTAGTATACAGAACTTGTGACATAGCCCATACAAGGAAAGAAAAGTAAAACATGACATATCACAAGCACAGAAACAGATACCACAAGCAGAGAAACACATACACCAAGCAGAGAAACACATACACCAAGCAAAGACACAGATGTAAAATTTATGAGAACATGCACTATTCAAAGGTAAGATATGGATAGTAATCATGGACCAGCACACAAGCATTTGAGAACATCTTTTCAAACTAAGGAAAATACTTAGAATATCTTGAAGAAATATGAGAAATATAGAAATCCTACAAGACCTGAAAATCGGAGAACATTGGCTCATAAACGGTATCATGTTTTGGAAACTGAAATATTTTGGTCCTGTTGTGAGCTAGAAAAACCAATAATGGAGTGTTACCAGAGACACTTTGGTTTGGAGAGAATGGTAATGGAAGGCATGGTTCCTGGAGTACGAGGCAGGGGACGACCAAGATGAAGGTGGCAGCAGGACATCAAAGAAAGCTTGAACATGATGCTGGAAGATGCGGAAGAACTTGCTAGAGACAGAGAGATTTTCAGGCGGACTGTGATAAATGTGACGTTCCACAAAAGACATGCTACTACTTAACCAGAGAACATGGACAATAAGCAAAACACAGCCGCAAAAACTAACTACATGTGAAATCTGATGCCTACAAAAAGTTTCCAACAACACAAGAAAGAGTCACCAACATCAGCTTAAGATAGAAAGTTGGAACAGAACCTTGATTGAATTACATTGAGAAACAGAGAATTAAGTGGTTCGGGCAACTTAACTCTTTCCATGCCAATCACAGCACACTGAGCCACAGCGAATTTCATTGAAGCAATCGCCGCACACTGCACGATTGCAGTTGTTTCCCTTATAAGAAGTCTTTCAAGTTTTACTTCTACTATTTTGTTTCTACTATTTTTTAACCTTGTTATTCTAATAGGCTGTTCAGTTTTCTTCAAATTAGTGTGTAATAAGATATATTTTTGTTTATTTATTGGAGTAATTATAATTTTTGTTTTAAATTGCTTTTTGCCTCCATGAATTAACTGTAAAACTGGGGAAAAACTGCGTACAGAAAGAGTTAATAAGAATGCAACCAAACTCCACTGTATACAGTCTTCAACAACAGAACATCATGACAGAAGGTGAGAGGAAGACCACGAAAAAGATGGTTAGATGGTATAGCAGAATGCAGTCAAAAAGTAAAAATAACTATCACCCAAGCCACTAGAACAGCGCAAGAAAAAAAAGAAAAACTGCAACACTGGAGAACAACCTGGTAGCAGTGTGATGACAAAAGAAGAAGAATGGAGCATATGTTTTTCGGAAGACAATGCTGAGGGCAACCAAGATGAAGGAAGCATTAACTCTTTCCACGCTTTAAGCCGCACACTGCGCCATGGCGGAAGTCCGTTGACGCTTTAAGCCGCACACTGCGCCATAGAGTTGCTTCCTTATAAGAGTCTTTCTAGTTTTACTTCTTCTGTTTTACTTATAGTACTTTTAACCTTGTTATTCTGTTAGGTTGTCCAGTTTACTTCAATTTAGTATATAATAATATATATATGTTTATTTATTGATAAGTAGTTGGGATGTAATTTATTTTTTTTTTTTTCTTCTGAATTAACTGCTTAAAATTGAGGAAATAAATAGCGTGGAAGATTAAATATTGAGAATTTTTCAGACGTGGTGTTATGAAAAAAATATTATGCAAAGGACATGCTACATGATAAGTTGTCAATTTTACAGTAGCTCTTTAGTTTTTGAAAACCAAGATTGAGAATTGATTTTAAAAAATGATGCAATCAGAGCCAACCCATAGGTACTCAGCCACTTACGGCTAAAAGTGACTTCCTTTGGGTGTTCAAGTCCGCTGTCCATCAGAGAGCTGTCCTAGCCAATGCCCCTACTGGCATATGGTATAAATGTCCAATCCGCCTCCATCTTCATATTTTAATAATGATCTCCAATGATGAACAATTTGTTCCCTTTAAGAGCTCTTCATTTATTATTGTATTTGGTCAGAAAATGTACAGAATTCTTCTTAAAAATTTATTTTGGAATATCTCCAGCTTGTGTGTTGTTGTCCAAGGGGTCGAAAGGTAAAGGATTGACTTCACTGCATCAGGTTTCCCCATATGGCTCCATCCCTGTCTGCAGAGATTGCATGCCATCTGCGAAGAGCATTACACAAAACATGAACTCTGCAGCTCCAGCAACAATCCTAAGGATCCCATTAAAAAATTGCACATGTATTTTGCTCCGGATTCGAACAAACAACCTTCAGTATGACAGGCAAACGATTTAACCACTTCACCATTGAGACCCTAAAAGTGTGATTTTGAATCCTTTTACTGCTCTCACTACTGTATTGAGAGCCTCAGTACCTATATGAAAAGAGCAGTTGGACTTGATATTCAGCTTATTGTTCATCAAGACCATTCATAAGCTGGATGTCCCAATTCCAATTTTTATTTTTAATGCATGCTGATATATTTCCTGCATAATTAACATTGCATTATATTTGCTAATACAGTAAGTATTTCATGAAATTACATTCATTTGTCTTCAATTAATTTGATATATAAAAAGTGATATTGTAAATCATATATAGAAACGATTTTAAGATTTCTAAACTACAAGTAGCGTAGTTGTTAGTGAACTCGCTTCTTAAGGCTAGTGGTCCGGGTTCAATTCCATAAGTAGGCATGGAATTATTTCTGACTATATAATGGCTCTCAAGCCTCAATTGGGTACCAGGAAAAGCACTGAGAAGTAAAGGTGGCTGGCATGATGTTGACCACATCAACCATCGTGTGTAGACGGTCAATGAAAAATATGGATCTAACACTGTATTACCCTATATACCATGTGGTATTAAAAAAGGTTGCTTTACTTTTAAAAAAAAAACTTATTACTGTATTATCATGCTTCTAGGACACTGCACCCTATGCACATGTGTTTCGGTCCAGATTCGAACAAACAACCTTCAGTATGACAGGCAAATGGCTTAACCACTTTACCATTGAGACTCCCAACGTGTGATGTTGTGATTCCTTTTACAACTCTCACTACTGTATTATCTATCACACTTCTATCACTGCACCATACGAGGACAAGCTAGAGAGTAGGGTAACGAGCATGCTGACTTTCTTGCAAACAATGCCCCGACTCAAGCGGGTAGAACTGATGTCATCAATGCGGTACACTCTCATTTATGTGATATGGGCGAGTCTCAGACACTAGAACGAGTTTGAGAATTAGGAGTTAAGTTTGGACATGCCAGACAGTGTTATCTTCATGGTAGAGAGCGAAGGTATACTAATCAACTTCTCATTGGTACGGTGAGCAAATGGACTTTGAGATGGCTGCTGCAGCAGAGGAGAGAACGAATGGGAATGCCCAATGTGACATGACGTTGATCACATAACATAACATAACTGCACCACACATACATTCTCAGCACAAACAGTGATTATCAGTTATACAAGGACTATCATCATAGCATTCGAGATATGACAATAGGTGCTCCGATTTTCACCTAAACTTCTTCTTCGAAAGCTCCATATTGACCACTTGTTAAACCACTCTTTGTGATTTGTATGTGATCTGAGCCTAAGAGGGATTGTACAATGTGCCAGTTATGTGTATATAAGTAGGTCAGCACATCCGATTTCTGCAATGCTTTTTATTTATTAGGGTAGCTTCCCTAGGCCCCTACCTCAGTTGCCTCTTACCACATGCCTTGTAGGTTGCCATGTTACGATTCTTTGCTCCCCTTGCAAGCCCTGACAACACAAAGGGCGCCGCTTCAACAAATTCAGCAATGTCCAGCAGCCCAACACGTCAGTTCGATGTTGATAAATCAATCTTTTTGCACATTTGGTATGTCATTCTTTTCGGGCTGTACCAATATCGACACCCATCTCTCTCAAACTGGTTGCCCAGTGGGATTCCCAACAGTGAGACTCCTCTGTTCGGAAAGACTCTCTCCTTGTGTCAAGAATGTCATTTTGGTCCATTGCAGCTCCCACTGATATCGTAGCCATGCCAGCCAATCTATCAGCTCGTTCATTGCGTGCCCAAGGACAAAAATGAAGATGATTTCCATAATCCCTGTCTGTACCAGTATCTCCACCAAATTTTGACTCAACATTCCTGCTTTGAATTTACGAATCATACTTATGGGGTCACTGAGTATGAAAACACAACTTCTATATATTAATCAAGGTTATAGTAGATTAAAGAAGAAACTGAGGAATAACATATATTTTTTAAAAAGTCAAGATCATCTAGATCAGTGGCGGCTCATCATTAAGGGCCAGTGAGGTCGGGTTCCAAAAATAATGTGTAACGTGTATTTATTATTTTATAAATTATGCGTTTACAATTATTACTTTTAAAGAGATGCTGATTAGTTTTCATCATTATCATCATCAAGTAGCTTGTCCCTTCCAGAACCTTGATCCCATGACAGCAGTCCTGAAAAACTCTCTGTTCTATGCAAGTTTACCGGTGTCAACAGCAGTCATTCTCAGATCATCAATGACATCTTGCACCCATCGTCTTCTAGGTCTTCCTCTCATTCTTCCTCCAGGCACCATTCCCTCCAGAATTACCTTCTCTAGGCACTCATGTTGTTTGATGTGTCCGAAATATTTTATTTTCCTTGATATTTGCTCTTAATAGCCAACTCTCTTTAATATCAAGCTGTTGCAGAAAAGAAGCATTTGTTTTTTTTCTTGCATTTGATCAATATACTTCTGTCTACGACAATGCATGTTTAGACAAGTTGACGAGTTGTGACCTACATATTCTGGTAAAAGGGAGATAACTTCCCAGAGTAGACAAATAATATTAAATACTAAAATATAACCTAACCCAAAAACCATGATTATTACGATAATCTTTGCCTGGCCCCCACTAACAAAAATGATTACGAGCCGCCACTGATCTAGATATTTGATATATGCGATGTTCCTATTCTTATGCCCTTTACCTTGCTTCCAATCGTATACACTTTGGACATTTCCTGAATAAAACAGTCCTTGTGGTAACAGGACTGGCAAACTGAAATATCAAACATAGAAGACATCAGAATAAATTAGCCAGGTTTAAGTTTCTTTGCAATAATTGTTTGATTGATTGATAATAATAATAATCCATCGCAAGCGATGATGACAACAGCCTTGGACGTGCGTTGTTGCACCTCTCTGGTTTGTGCGGAGGTGACTATAGAATCCAATTCTGGAACACAATCTCCTACCACAGGTGGGGCATACATGATCAAGGTTAGACATGTGGGTGTTGTGCGTTTTGTATTTTTTTTTTTTTTTGTGCAGCTCGCTTTCTCTGCACCTCAACAGTACAACAATTCTCAGCTATGCTTGATTGATGGGACCATCATCATTGCACTCTGGTGAGTAACCATGTGTGCTCCAAACTATTTCTTACACAGGAAGATCTCAGCTGCAATGCACGAACTCCATAGCACCGGTGAGGGTCCCTGATGTAATTTTGAAGATGGTGAAGATATTTTTGTAGAAATTTTAATTGAATCTTTTCCTATGAATTTTGCCAGGTCAGTGGCTTTCCAGCCTGCTCTTCTCGATTTTGAATTGCCAAGGGTTTTCTTATGTGCTCAAATTGAACACTGGACCTACGTTTTATTGTCTGTCTCCGATAGGACTAGGAACGCGATCTCATATTCACTGAGATCACGGATCTTTGGAAAAATATCCAGATGGCTCCACGAGGGAGCGAACATGGTACCATTGGCACAAGAGACGAACACCTAACCTCTATGCCACAGAGACCCCTGGTTCTATATATATAAGCAACAAGAAGATATTGTCCTACCTGGACATTTGATAACATTTTCAAGCTGGAATGGAAATATAACTTGTTGGTCCTGGCACATTCCACAGATGAAACCAAGACCTTGACACAACTGAAATAGCAGACACACACAAACATGGTCAATATATGACTGAAGTTTGGTTTTCTAAAGAAAATATCATGTACAATGGCCTTTTGGCTTGGTTTAAAAAAAATAAAATATCATGTACAATGGCCTTTTGGATAATATCAAAGTGTTGTGTCCACCTGATCATGGCCAAAGGGTGGGAGCTTTCATAGATTGATTAGATTGACTGATAGAAGCATCAGCATTACACTTCTGTAATACTTTAGGATGGCTGCTGCAGCGGAGGACAGAGCACGCATGGGTATGCCCAATATGACATGATGTCGATTGTATAACATAATATAACTTCTGTAAATGTGCATGCTCTGATCTCTTCTTACACAGGATGATCTCAGCGGTAGTGACCGAGCTCCGTAGCTCTGTCAAGGTCTCTGATGTCATTTTGAAGATAGGGAATCATTTTGAAGGAATAAAAAACTTACATTATTTTCGAATTAATTTTGTCCGCGTAACGGCTTTCCTTGTAGTAACAGAATAATATCGATGAACTATAAGTGCTAGCAGCTAAAATTAACGACGGTGAATGAGTGCCAACAGCTAAAATAAATAAATTCTACTGTACCTGACAATCACTGACATGGACAACCGCAAGTGATGTGAAAGACTTGAGGTAGTTCAGCATTGCACCACTTCTCACCTGCAAGCATAACCAGAATATGACTATATATGAATATCTTACAAGACAAAACTGTGGCCCCCGATAACAAAAGGCTGGAGGTCTCAGGTAAAAATTGTAGGAAATAAGACCACAACCGTAGCATGACCTCACATTCCAGTATTGTTGTATCAAGATGAATTCATGTTAAAAACAACACAACATACTAAATCAAGGTTATATTATGTTGGTAGTTAAGTTTAAAGTTAAGGAATATCAGTTTTATTAACATTTTTCATCAATAAATAACCATGGACTCTTTGGATTTAGTAAAATTGCAAAAAAGCTCATAATGTTCTATCAAACATATACTTCTTCTTCTTCGAATGCTCCATATCGACCACTTGTTAACCACTGTGTGATTTGTATGTGATCTGAGCCTAAAAGTGATTGCACGTTGTGCCAGTTATGCGCCTACAAGTAGGCCAGCACATCCGATTTCTGCATGCTTTTATTTACTAGGGTAGCTTCCCTAGGTCCTACATCAGTCGCCTCCTACGACATGCTTTGTAGGTCGCAGTGGTACTATTCTTTGCTTCCCTTGAAGGCCCAGCACACAACACTGGCAAAACATATACAAAAACCAGTCCTTATTAAAAAGAAATTTTCGATTTCTGTCGAGCTAGTCTGCCTTTTGTTGCAGGGGCCATGGACAAAACAAACTAGATTGGAAGACAAGATACATGTAACTAGAGAGTGGGAGACAAGATACATGAAACTAGAAAATGGGAGATTAGATACATGAAACTAGAGAGTGGAAGATTAGATACATTAAACTGGAGAGTGGGAGATAAGATACATGAAACTATAGAGTGGAAGATTAGACACATGAAACTAGAGAGTGGGAGATAAGATACATGAAACTGGAGAGTGAAAGATTAGATACATAAAACTATAGAGTGGGAGATAAGATACATGAAACTAGAGAGTGGGAGATAAGATACATGAAACTAGAGAGTGGAAGATTAGATACATGAAACTAGAGAGAGGGAGATTAGATACATGAAACTAGAGAGTGGGAGATAAGATACATGAAACTAGAGAGTGGGAGATCTTCTTCGATCGCTTTTGATGATTATGACAGTAGACGATTTCTTATGATGAAATCGACTGTTGTCTGGAGCTCATCTCTAGTGCCATGTAGTTTTGAATGTAGTGTTGTGGGGCCAGCATTTCTTTCTTGGGAGGACATACAGGGGCAGTCTTGCAGGGAGATGAAGATACATGAAACTAGAGAGTGGGAGATAAGATACATGAAACTAGAGAGTGGAAGACAAGATACATGAAACTAGAGAGTAGGAGAAAAAGATACATGAAACTAGAGAGTGGGAGATAGATACATGAAACTAGAGAGTGGGAGACAAGATATATTAAACTAGAGAGTGGGAGATAAGATACATGAAACTAGAGAGTGGAAGACAAGATACATGAAACTAGAGAGTGGGAGACAAGATACATGAAACTAGAGAGTGGGAGACAAGATACATGAAACTAGAGAGAGGAAGATACATGAAACTAGAGAGTGGGAGACAAGATACATGAAACTAGAGAGTGGGAGACAAGATATTTCAAGTCAAGTAGTAGAATGTCCCTTGTGCAACATCGCTTTCATCACAGCCCGACTGGAAAACTCTCGGCCTCTAGCAAGTTCTCCGGCTAATGTCATGTTCAAGGTTTCTTTGATATCCTGCTTCCACCTTCGTCTTGGTTGCCCCCTGCCTCGTACTCCAGGAATCATGCCTTCCATTACCATTCTCTTCAAACCACTGTGACGTTTAACATGGCCAAAATATTTCATCTTCCAGGGCATGATGTTATTTATGAGCCAATGCTCCTTGGTATGCAAGTCTTGTAGGATGTCTGTTTTTTTCTCTTCTCTGTCCAGGATGGATGTTCTAAGAACTTTTCTATAACACCTTGTTTCAAACGCTTCAATTTTGTTCCTTAATGTTTGTGTTATGGTCCATAATTCGCATCCATATGTTGCCACTGGGAATATGAATGATATAGATATAAGAAAATAGATGACAAGACACTAGCTATAGTTTGTTCCAAAATTCATGAACATCTTTACCGACCGATATAAAATCATCCACTTGACATACAAATTATTGATTTTTACATTTTTCTATAGATAACAGTGGCGACCTTTGTAAAGTATTTTTTGCACAGCCAAACCTTTAGTGTTCTCTGTCAACTAGGAGTTTTAAACATATTAGCAGCACCAGCAACTGACCTGAGCAAAATCATCCATGGAATAAGCATCATCATTGCTGATCCAATGGGAAGGCATCTTCTGCATTTCTTTTATGAGCCTGCAAATTTAACAGCAGAGAAATCAACGATTATATAATAATTTTTGTCTGTCAGGGGCATACAAAAATCTAACCTGAACAGTTTCGTGGCAGCTGCATACGGTCATTAAATTCCTCTGAATAATGCCCCCCCCCATCCTACACCGCCCTAATAAGTGGTAACAAATGCAGTAAAGCTAGAATAAAGCCTACAGTGGTAAGTGCTGTGACAGCACAAGTGCAAGAATTTAAATACTTAGGAAGTATATTCACAGAAGACGGTAGACTAGATAGAGAGATAGAGGCTAGAGTGCAAAAGCAAATGCTGTAACCTACCAATTAGCCCTATTGTTAAGGCACTCAAAAATCTCACTGACAGCTAAATAACAGATGATCAACAAAATTGTCATGCTTACTATATGTTACCAGGGTCAAACATGGACAATGAGCAAAGCGCAATCACAAAAAAATTAACTACATATAAAATGTGATGCCTGCAAAAAGTTACCAACAACACCAGAAAAGACACCAATATCAGCATAAGAAAGAAAATTGACACAGAACCTTGCTTGAATTACATTAAGAAACAAATAATGAAGTGATTTAGCCACTTAATAAGAATGCATCCAAACTCCACAGTATACAGAGTCTTCTACAACAGAACTTCAGGAAAGAAAGCAAGAGAAAGACCACAAAAAGATGGTTAGATGGCATAGCAGAGTCCTGTCAAAGAGCAAAAATAACAATCACCAAAGCCACCAGAACAGCGCAAGACAAAACAGAAAACCACGACACTGGGCAAGAACCCAGTAGTAGTGTGATGACAAAAGAAGAAGAAGTAGTGAGTGCTAGAAAATGACCCCCAACACCATACACAAGCTGGAGACATTCCACAATAAAAGTTTAAGAATCCTGCAAATTTTCTGGCCAAATAAGATAGCAAATTAAGAGTTTTTAAACTAACAAACTGTGCATCATTGGAGACCATAGTTAAAAACAAAAATGTAGGTGTATTGAGCACTATGTTGTATGCCAGTAAGGACATTGGCTAGGGCAGTTCTCTAATGGACAGCGGATGGGGAAAAGAAGGCCAGGACGTCCCTAGGAGTCATGGAGAATAATGGTGAACAACAGAGTTGAAAGATTGTGGCCTGACATGGGAAACAATTAATACAAAAGGCTGCAGAATAGCAACAATGTCAATATTTTGTTGAAGCCTTAACTCCTTGTGGAACAAAACGCCACACTACATGGCTTTTGATTGGACACTTACATGGCCTATGCTTTGATTGACCACATGAGCCACACTACATGGCTTTTGATTGGACACCTTTTTACCATGAGCCACACTACATGGCTTTTGATTGGACACCTTTTTACCATGAGCCACACTACATGGCTTTTGATTGGACACCTTTTTACCATGAGCCACACTACATGGCTTTTGATTGGACACCTTTTTACCATGAGCCACACTAAATGGCTTTTGATTGGACACCTTTTTACCATGAGCCACACTACATGGCTTTTGATTGGACACCTTTTTACCATGAGCCCACTACATGCTTTTGATTGACACCTTACCATGGCCACTACATGGCTTTTGATTGGACACCTTTTACCATGAGCCACACTAAAGGGCGTTTTTTATTCTAAACATAAATGGCTTGTAAAAACATGGCTTTTGCCCTGGTCCACTAGGAGTTAAGTGTTAAATGGAATATGAAGAAAATATAGATTGATAAATACTTTGAATTACCGACAGTGCAAACACCCTCACAAAACTATTAACCACCATCTCTTTGAGTGCCCAGCAAATGTCAACAAGTGTCTTTGGGTGGGTTCTCAGACTGGAATGATATGAAACTACTGAGTAGCAACGCATTACACTACTACACTCATCATCATCATCAAATAGCTTGTCCTGAGCAGAACTAACCAGAACTAACACCCTAACAGTTCTTTGGAATTTCTCTCTCTTAGAGTCCAGATGTCCCGCCTCTGCAGCTGTCATGCTCATACCATCAGTTACATCCTTAATTCATCTTCTTCATAGTCTTCCTCTTCTCCTCTTTGCCGGCATGCCTCCTTCCATGATGGTCTTCTCCAGCCCTTAATGCCTTTTTATATGTCCAAAATACCTAACTTTCCTCTTTGTTATTTGCATTAGCCTGTTTTCTTTGATTTTGAATTCTTTCTGGATAGATCTATTTGTTCTCTTCTCTTATCATGATATGATAAGGACTCATCTGTAACACTTATATTCAAAAGCACATTTATGTTTTCCCACTGCCTTATATGTCCATGCTTCACACCCATACTTTGCCACTGGGCATATGCATGCTCTTAGTATTCTGATATTTGTTTTCTTATCAATTCCATTCCATACTGTTTTAGTTGCTTAATTTTTGGTAAAGCCTTGTTTGTTCTTCCTTCATCCCATTTCCATCTGTTGTTAGCAGTGAACCAAGATATTCAAAACTGTTCACATTTTCTACTTTCTCTCCGTCATTTAAAAATATCTTTTGTCACACTTGTTTTATCTGTTGTCATTATTATTGTTTTTGCCACATTGAGATATAGATTTTGTTTTTCTATTACTTCTTCTTCTTCTTTTGTCGTCACACTGCTACCGGGTTGTTACCCAGTGTCGTGGTTTTCTGTTTTTGTCTTGCGCTGTTCTGGTGGCTTGTGTGATTGTTATTTTTGCTTTTTCACAGGATTCTGCTACGCCATCTAACCATCTTTTCCGTGGTCTTCCTCTTGCCTTCTTTCCGATGTTCTGTTGTAGAAGACTCTGTATACTGTGGAGTTTGGATGCATTCTTAATAAGTGGCCAAACCACTTCATTCTTTGTTTCTCTATGTAATTCAAGCACGGTTTTGTGCCAACTTTCTTTCTTATGCTGATGTTGGTGATTCTGTCTTTTCTTGTGTTGGTAACTTTTCGCAGGCAACACATTTCACATGTAGTTATTTGTAGTTCTACTACTACACTACATATGTTACATAGAATCTCTCTTACAAAAAGTCTACACTACTACACTACATATATTACTTACATTGAATCTCTCTTACACAATGCCTACACTATTACACCACATGTTACTTACATCGAATCTCTCTTACAAAAAGTCTACACTACTACACTACATATATTACTTACATTGAATCTCTCTTACACAATGCCTACACTATTACACCACATGTTACTTACATCGAATCTCTCTTACAAAAAGTCTACACTACTACACTACATATATTACTTACATTGAATCTCTCTTACACAATGCCTACACTATTACACCACATGTTACTTACATCGAATCTCTCTTACAAAAAGTCTACACTACTACACTACATATATTACTTACATTGAATCTCTCTTACACAATGCCTACACTACTACACCACATGTTACTTACATCGAACCTCTCTTACAAAAAGTCTACACTACTACACTACATATATTACTTACATTGAATCTCTCTTACACAATGCCTACACTACTACACCATATGTTACTTACATTGAATCTCTTTACACAGTCTACACTACTACACTACATATGTTAACATTGAATCTCTCTAACAGCCTACACTACTACACCACATGTTACTTACATCGAATCTCTCTTACAAAAAGTCTACACTACTACACTACATATGTTACTTACATTGAATCTCTCTTAACAATGCCTACACTACTACACCACATGTACTTCTCGAACCTCTCTTACAAAAAGTCTACACTACTACACTACATATATTACTTACATTGAATCTCTCTTACACAGTCTACACTACTACACTACATATGTTACTTACATTGAATCTCTCTTACACAGTCTACACTACTACACTACATATGTCACTTACATAGAATCTCTTTTACACAGCCTACACTACATATATTACTTACATAGAATCTCTTTTACACACAGCCAACAAGGAATGTAAATGAATAAGCTGCTGGCGGCTCTCGCGGATACTCTCCAACCCTCTGACACGTTTGTACAGCGTAGGATTTATAGTATCCACATGGAAGAGTGGTTCCTGCCACATTTTCTCCAGCAGCGTGTAAGAAAAGTTTGCAATTGGATAGCGTGAAAAATCCCACTTTTCAATCACTCGACCGGGTATGATAGAAGTCTCCCCTGTGTGGCAGCACTGGCAGAAATACTTTCCTAAATACTCGCAGTACCGATATCTTTTCATGAATGCTGAAACAGATCAATATATACAGTTGAAATATACAGTAAGTTAAATTGTACGCTATATCTATTATATTAATTGAACTATCTGGTCAATATATATATGATAATACGAATAATATGGCCTTTTTTGTCTTTATAGTTGGTCACTTGGCAAGTGTTTTACTGTGACAACTTCCGAGTTTTGCGCTTGTCTCTTTCGCTCTTTGACAGAATGTCAATTGACAAGTGTTTTACTGTGGCAACTTCTGAGTTTGTATTTGTCTCTCTTGTCTTTCTGTCTATACCAAGTCTCTTTTCAAAAAGATTCTGAACCTTTGCGTAATGTTATTTTCCATATAACTTTGTCATCAGCTAGCTTTTTACCCATTTGATGAGGGCCGATAGAAAAGTTCTTCATTAAGGCCTTGCAAATATCCTTATATTTGATTAGTGGTCTGTCTTGGTGACTCTTTCCTTTTGAAAGTTCACAGAACAGCACTTGTTGTGGTATGCTGTTATTGTCCATTCCTCGCACATGCCCTAGGCATCTTATCTTCTACCGCTGAGCATGCTCATGATGGAAGGCAAGTTTGCATGTTGCAGTACTTTAGAGTTTGTTATCTTGTCGTGCCGCCTGATGTTCATAATCTTGCTGAGACATCAAAGGTGAAAGATTTTAAGTCTCCTCTCGTGCCTTGAGTAGGATGTCCATGTTTCTGAGCCATATTGTAAAAAGCTAATTACACAGGTTCTATATATTTGAATCTTCGTCAGCAATGTTAATTTCATATTGTCCCACGCTAGCTTTGACAGTTTGCTGAATGTAATAGCTGCACTATAGATAAATAGATACAGTAGCAACATATAGATAAATAGATACAGTAGCAACATACAGTAAATTAAATGTATTATATTAATATAATTAACATGTACACTTTTTTAAACTATCTGACCTTATAGCATAAAGGTGGGCAAGTCATTAAGATTTTGAAGTAGTTTTTCTCTCTGCCTCAAAAATTTCCTTCTATGTGCCACTAGACCTATAGGTGGTCAGTCTCCCCAATAGATATTGAAGGGTATACATAATGATGGTTCTTGTGGCTCGCTAGTTAAACACACCTCTCTCTGTCCCTCAAGCAAACATCTCTACTTGTACGATGTGTAATTCCAAACTCCCTAAATCGCTTGATTGATTCAACGTCTATTTTAGTGTTCTCATCCAAAAGTAGGTCGCCAAGAGATTTTATTTGATGTCTAATAATATGTTGGATGCATCGTGTGATTCCAACAACATTTGTTTGATGTCTAATAATATTTGGATGCATGTGTGATTCCAACAACATTTGTCATATTTTTTTAGGTCACCATCATCAAGTAGCTTGGCCCATGACAGAAGTCCTGAAAAACTCTCTGTTCTGTGCAAGTTGAAAGGCATCAGCAGCTATCATTCTCAGATCGTCAATGACATCTTGCACCCCATTATCTTCCAGGTCTTCCTCTCATTCTTCTTCCAGGCGTCATTTCCTCCAATATTATCTTCTCATGTCATTTAATGTGCCTGAAATATTTAATTTTCCTTGATGTTATGCTCTTTAATAGCCAACTCTCTTTAATGTGAAACTGTTACAGAACAGAAGCATTTGTTCTTTTCTCTGTACATGATATTTTAAGTACTCTTCTGTAGCAATTGCATTCAAAGGCATTAATGATCTTCTCTGTCGCTTTGTCAATGGTCCATGTCTCACAACCATATATTCTTTCTTTTGTCCTTCTCTGCTTTTTGCCATTAGGCGTAGCAGGTTTAACTGATGATCGGATTCTGAGATGGTGCAAGTTTGGTGGCTTGATATGCTGTGGTATTGTGGAGTTTTAAGATGTCCGTAACTTCATTAATCCACCTTTTTCTTGGTCTGCCCTTCCTCTTGATGATTCCCTTTCCGGCTGTACGCTCTTGCCGTATATTGCCATATATTGTCAAGGGAAAAGCGTAGGCTCTTAAAGTCTTGATTTTTGTTCTTATGTCAGCTCCCTTCCATAAGTTAGTTAGTTCCTTTAGGTTTTTTAGGTACACTCTAACAAATCCAACCAACCTGGATCAACCTTCATTCCACAGCCAGCACACCGAAAGTTTTGACGATTCATAACGGCTGCTCTTCTATATTTAAAAAATAGAAAAACATTACATCGTTAGAATAATTGATTACAAACATTTATACAGAGACTTATAACTGAAACCCTGAGACTGATCAAAACAAACTATACAGACAAGTGAACAAATGATTTATAATAGCCATCCATTGCAAGCGATGATGACAACAGCCTCAGACATGTGTTGCTACACTTCTCTGGTGTGTGCGGAGGTGACCGTAGAATCCAATCGACAACAGCCTCAGACATGTGTTGCTACACTTCTCTGGTGTGTGCGGAGGTGACCGTAGAATCCAATCGACAACAGCCTCAGACATGTGTTGCTACACTTCTCTGGTGTGTGCGGAGGTGAATGTAGAGTCCAATCGACAACAGCCTCAGATGTGTGTTGCTGCACCTCTCTGGTGTGTGTGGAGGTGACTGTAGAGTCCAATCTTCAAACACAATCCCCTACTACAGGTGGGGCATACATTATCAAGGTTGGATATGTGGGTGTTGTGTGTTTTGTCTTTTCGCACAGCTTTCTTTCTCTGCGCCTCAACAGTACGACTATTCTCAGCTATGCAAGTTCCTCTTGTGTTGTTGCAGCTTGTGGTGAACTAATAATTTATAATGCATAGAGGAAGGACATGCATATTCCCTGTGGTAGCATGTGGGTGTGAATTGTAGACCATAACACAAACATTAAAGAACATAATTGAAGTTTTGGAAACAAGGTGTTACCTCCCTCTTTCCAATCTCTGGCCTTAGATTCTTCTTCTTCTTCGAACGACTTCATATAGACCACTTATTAACAACTCTATGTGATTTGAGCCTAAGAGCGATTGTATGTTGTGCCAGTTATGCCCCTACAAGTAGGCCAGCACATCAAATTTCTGCTATGCTTTTTATTTACTAGGGTAGCTTCCATAGATCCAATCAGTCACCTCTTACGACATGTCTAGTAGGTCGCAGTGGTACTATTCTTTGCTTCCCTTGGGACTCAGGCACCCTACAAGGGTGTGGCCTTCAATTAACATTTACTCCCATTCTACGTTTTTAGACCACACCCCCCATCTTACCAATCTCTGGCCTTAGATTAACATTAGCTCATAGACCAACCTTTGACAACCCCTTCCTCACAATCTCTAGCCATAGACCAACCTATATTCCCCTTTCTCTGTTCTTAGACCAACCTTTACTTCCCAATCTCACCTGTGTGGTGATATGGAGCATTCAAAGAAGAAGAAGAATCTCCCAATCCCTGGCCTTGGACCAACCTTTAATCCCCATTCTTCTCTGATATTAAACAAATCCACACTGTCATTCTCTGATCTTTAAACTCAACAAACCTTACTTCTCTAATAAAATTTACTTCTCTAATAAAATTTACCTCTCTATAAAAACTTACTTTTCTAACAAAACTTACTTCTCTAACAAACAAAACTTACTTCTCTAACAAGACTTACTTCTCTAACAAACAAAACATACTTCTCTAACAAGACTTACTTCTCTAACAAACAAAACTTCTCTATAAAACTTACTTCTCTAACAAAATTTACTTCTAACAAACTTCTCTCTAACAAGACATACTTCTCTAACAAGACTTACTTCTCTACAAGACTTACTTTCTAACAAGACATACTTCTCTAGAAGACTACTTCTAACAAATTTACTCTCTAAAAACTTACTTTTAACAAAAAAACTTACTTCTTTAAAACTTTTCTTACAAACTTACTTCTCTAACAACAAACTACTTCTAAAATTTAGCTTCTAAAAAACTTATTAAAAGACTTACTTCTAACAAATTTACTTTCTAACAGACTTACTCTAACAAAATTTACTTCTCTAACAAGACATACTTCTCTAACAAGACTTACTTCTCTGGTATATGAACACTGAAAATGATCTGTGCCCTTGGTGGTGCCCATTCTAGATTACCTCTCAGACGTGTCTGTTTGGGACCCAAGAAAATGTAGATATTCATTTTTAAATTTTTTTCGTAAACTCGACATAAACTTAGAGAAAAAAAGTAAAACACAAAAATTGTCTTTTCTGCTTGTGTAGTACCGCTTGTTTAGGGCGGTTTTAGGACATTGGGAAAAATGCAAAAATGAAAATCGTGGCATATCCTTTACAAGGACGTCGTCATTAACCAAAGTAAATGAGTCGTTGATTTTGTAGGCAGTACTTATATGTTCAGTAGTTTGCCATTGCTGTCTGAACGATGGGGTCTATTTTTAATGTCCGTAAAAGCCAACTTGAACAAATTTACTACCAAACAGCCCGCCACAAAGTTTGAACCAGGTACTCTTGGGTTGTGATTGAGTTCACTACTGCTTAAGCTACAGACGCTCATGTGGAGGACATGAGCCTAAGGAATTTAATGGTCGCATGGCAAGTGCTAATATAGTTATCTTGTGTGTGCTTGTTCTAAGGCACTTTCTAAGCTGCTATTCATCCTCTTAAGGCTGTTCTTGATGCCGTTGCTCCACCTTTTTGTGTGATCTTCCTCTTGCTCTGTACTCGTTATACTTTTTCATTGTGGCTCTCTGTGTGTCCTTCTTAGATGATACCAGGGCATTCTTGTCAGGCGTCCAGACCATTTAATCTGTTGTTATTTTATGAATTGCACAACTGGTTTCACATCCAGTCTTTTTCTTATTTCATTAACTCTTGTTTATCGAAAGACACCTATTAGGGGATAGTATTTATTATATTTACTGAAGAGCACTTTCTGTTTATTGAAAGACACTTACCCTGTTCACTGAAAGATCTGCATTCTCAGCATCATCTGGTGACACAGGAGTGGACAGAGGCAATGGCAGCAACTAGAGACATAAAGAGAAAAATGGATCAAATGCAATAACTCTGCAATAACTTTATGTCCTCCAACAATGTTCACAAAAACTGCTCTCAAAATAATCTCAAATGTTTTTACTGCAAAACTGGAAAGAATAAGCACCCAGGTACTTAAAAATTAACCCATGGGTACTTCTTCTTTTTTTGTCATCACACTGTTACTGGGTTGTTGCCCAGCGTCGTAGTTTTCTGTTTTTGGCCTTGCGCTATTCTAGCGGCTTGGGTGATAGTTATTTTAGTTTTTTGACAGGATTCTGCTATGCTTTCTAACCATCGTTTTCATTGTCTTCCTCTTGTTTTCTTTCCCGATGTTCTGTTGTAGAAGACTCTGTATATAGTGGAATTTGCTTGCATTCTTATTATGTGGCTGAACCATTTCATTCTTTGTTTCTCAATGTAATTCAAACAAAGTTCTATCCCAACATTTTTCTTATGCTGATGTTGGTGTCTTTATTTTCTGGTGTTATTTGTAACTTTTCGAAGGCATCACATTTCACATGCATTATTTTTTTTGCGAATGTGCTTTACACATTGTTCATGTTTGGTTCAGGTAACACAAAGTAAGTATGAAAATGCTGTTGATCATCTGTTGTTTAGCTGTCAGTGAGATTTTTTGGGTGCCTTAACAATGGAGCTAGCTGGTAGGTTACAGCATTTGCTTTTTGCACTCTAGCCTCTATCTCTCCGTCTAGTCTTCCATCTTCTGTGAATATGTTTCCTAAGTATTTGAATTCCTGCACTTGGTTGATTGTAGTGCCATCACCTGTGAAATTAGGGTGTTAAGAGTTTAAAGGTAGAGTATTTATTTCATTCCAGTGTGTCCCCCATATGGCTCTGCCCTCTGCAGAAATGGCAAGTCATCTGTCGAGAGTATTGCAAAAGTATGCACTCTATATCTTCAGCAACAATTCTATAAATCTCCAGAAAAATTGCACTGGTAAACTAAACAACATAGACCGGATTCAAACTCACAATCTTCAGAAAGCAGAGCAAATGATTCGACCACAGACACCCTTGAAGTGTCTTAACTCTTTCCGTACGGAGTTATTTCCTCAGTTGTACACAGTTTATTCAAGGGAGGTTTTAAAAAAAGCAATTTAAAATTAAAAAATAATAACTACTCATCAATAAATAAACATATATATATCTTACTATATACTAATTTGAAGAAAACTGGACAACATATTAGAATAATAATGTTAAAAAGTAGTAGAAGTAAAATAGCAGAAGTAAAACTAGAAAGACTTGTATAAAAAAAACTTGAATGCAGCAATATACGTCGAATGGCGTTCAACGGAATACGCTGTGACCCAGTGTGCGGCGATTGGCATGGAAAGAGTTAATGATCAGTTCCAGTTTTGAACATCTTCATTGCACGGCAGAAACCAGGAAAAGTGGAGAACAACCGTTGAGGCCCTATGTTTCATGAGGAGCAGTGAGGAATAAGTCAGTAAGTAATGCCAGGACTTCCATATTAAAGATATGGTTTTTCCATCTGATATCAAACAGATATTTAACTAGTTTATCTATAAAGGTTGTCTCCAACCAGCTTCTACGTTGATGTTGCACTGGACAGTTAATGTAGACAAATTATGGGCATCGTATTAAAACTTTTAGTTTCAGACTGGAATATCTTCATTGCACTCCAGACATGTCCATAGATGCTCCAATCTCCTTCGCAATATCTCCAACAGCGTCTAGCGATTAACCGTACCAGTTTGATTTTTATTGATGAGCCTACTCATATACCTGTTGTGCAGTTCTTTTCTGGCCACTCTAATCCTCAATCCAAGCTCTTGCAATCTAGCAGTTGACGTAGATTGTTTTAGATGGAAGCAGTCTTTGTGGCCACACTCTATGAGGGTGTTCAGAGTGTCAGCTCTATCCATTGGCTGACCCAAATGATACTGTGGGAGAGCCAGCCAGCCTGTCTGCTCTCTCATTGCCATTGGCACCCATGTGTTACACTGTATTGTATTTTTCATTGACCGTCGGCACACGATGGGTGATGTGGTCAGCATCACGCCGGCCGCCTTTACTTTCCCAGAGCATGTCTGGTACCCAGTTGAGGCTGGGTCGACCTGAGAGCCGTCGCGGTCGGGAAAATTCCACGCGCATTGCGGGAGCTGAACCCAGCCTTGCGAAGCGAGTTCACTAACTACGCTACAGCGGCTCTCATGTGTTACACTAGTAAATAAAATGTGTCGCAGAAATCGAATGTGCTGGTCTACGTGTAGGCGCATAACTGGGACAACATACAATCACTCTTAGGCTCCGATCACATACAAATCACAAAGAGTGGTTTAACATGTGGTCGATATGAAGCATTTGAAGAAAAAGAATCAAAAATTTTATGAAAATTTACATTATTCTAATGTTTTAAAAAATGGTCTTACTCTTTGCGGTGCATCCCCCTCTGAGACCAACCACTTCAACTCTGAAGCTTTTGGCAAATGTTTCTCTGAAAACTTCCGCAGCAGTGATATAGCAATAAACTCTGCTGATCCAGGATTCATTGATTCATCATAGGAACTAAAAATAGCAATGAAACAAAGAGCAGAAGATTATTCATTGATGGATGATATTTTGTCTTGGAAAATGAATTATTTTGGTCCGATTAAAAATCACATTTGGGGGGTCACGGTAGCGTAGAAGTTATCTCAGTTGTGCAAGTTATGCTTATAAATAAATGTGGCAAGATGGGAAAACCATGAGAGAAACCCCAGTAGATACATCAACCAGTACAGAATGGGAGTTGCTAGTCTAAACACACTGAAATACATGTTTAGGAGGAGATTAGAGCAATTATAGACATTGATGTGTGATGAAGATGATCCTCAAATGAACAAAACACTGGGACCATACTTGCCTATTTTTCTCTATTTGTTGATTGCTACGTTGAAGCTCAGCATCTGTTGACAAACAGAAAACTGTCTATGTTAAAATGTATTTATCTCAAATATATTTCATATGATTTACAGCAAATTGATTTTGTTGGGACATACAAAACATGAAATTAGATCAGAGGTTCCCAAACTGTTTTCAGTTCTGACCCTCACATGGAACCAGAGGCAAAATCTACATATAATGAAAAATGAAGATCATGGCATATCCTTTACTGGATGTTGTCATCAACCACAGTAAACGAGTCACAGATTTTTTAGGCATTACTTACAAATTCAGTAGTTTGTCATTGCTTTCTGAACGTTGAGGTATATTTTTACCGTTCATAAAAAATCAACTGGAACAAATTTTTCTTCCAAACTGTACACCACAAAGTTTGAACCAGGTACTCTTGGGTTGTGATCGAGCTCACTGCTGCTAAGTCACAGACGCCCACATATATATATAATAATAAGTTATAAAGGGACATAGAATGTGAAGTGTAATTGCAACGTTAAATACCCTATCCTAGGATGAGAAAATGAACATGGGTGTCAATGGCAATGAGACGAGCAGACAGACTGGCTGGCTCTGCTACCATATCAGGGGTTCAGCTAATGGATAGAACAGAGATTCTGAACACCATCATAGAGTGTCATCACAAAGCGGATTTTCATTTAAACCAATCCACGCCAACTACTAGAAATGCAAGAGCTTGGGATGAATATTGGAGTGGCCAGAAAAGAACAGCACAGCAGGTATATGAGTAGGCTCATCAATTAACATTGAACTAGTACGGTCAGTCACTGGACGCTGATGAAAATATTGCGAAGGAGATCAGAGCACCTATGGACTTGTCTGGAGTGCAATGAAGCTATTCCAAACTGAAATTGAAACTGAGAAACAAGGAATAAAGTAATTCAGTCACTTAATAAGAATGCAACAGAGCTCAAAAATATATAGTCTTCTACAACAGAACATCAGGAAAGAAGGCAAGAGGAAGATCCCAAAAGGAATAGTTGGATGTCATATGTATCCAACGCGCTGCATGAAAAAGTGCAACAAGATCTTGACCAGTATGTCCTGACTACTTGAGCACATCTGAAGCCGTAGTAAAGTTTGCCTAACTGGTGAAGTATACTAGTGATAAGATTCCTGACTCTGACTTCAGTGATACTCAAGTAGTCAAGACTAGGGCACATAATAGTTCTATATAGATACACTTATTGACTGCTTTCGCCCGTCTGCCCAGCGTGTTCGTAGCGGGTTAGACGACGGTGTGATAAGCCCTCTGTGAGTGTGGGTTCAAATTCGCGGGCTGGCAGAAAAAGCCACAGGTTCTCCAGATGTACAGTGTTTGTGGCATCGAGCCAAAGAGCTGAAGTGCTTCTGAATCGGGGGAAAAAAAAATTGACTGCTTTCCTATTATCTGCAATTGTGGATTTTATGTGAATTTTATTACTTCTGACCATGAAGTGTAACTCTAGAAGCATACACAACAGAAAATTAGCATGGTACTGTACAAGAAAGATAACTGATTAACCCCTTCGCCCTTCCAATCCGGTATACTGGCTAGCAAACATTTTACGATAACACAAAGCCAGTATATTGGCTAATTTAGTAAATATCTTAATATAAATGCATCACGAGGTTAAAAAAATAAATTACGGAGTATAAGTGTTAAACATTAAGCAACTAATAATTTATCATGCACAAAAGATAATAATTAAACACTAAGTAACTGAAATAAGAATAAAACTTGGGTTTTTAAGAACTTGTGTTTTTCCTTGGCAATGTACGATAATGAGGAGCGTCTGGCCAAATGGATTAGAGCGTGGCACCCATGCAGGAGACCCATGTTCAATTCACGGTAAGGCCATGGATTTTTTGTTGTTGTGGGCATAAATAAAAAATCCTAACCTTAACAGCTTCACGGTGACTGCACTAGCCATGCGGTCATTAAATCCTACACCACCCTAAAAAGCGGTACGATAGGCAGTAACGACAGATTTTGGGGGTTTTTTTTAACGTATGGTTGTGAGACATGGACCATTGACAAAGCTGCAGAGAAGATCATCAATGCCTTTGAATGCAAATATTACAGAAGAGTACTTAGAATATCATGGACAGAGAACAGAACAAGTACTTCTGTTCTGCAAAAGCTTGATAATAAAGAGAGTTGGTTATTAAAGAATATAAAAACAAGGAAAATTAAATATTTTGGACATATTAAATGACATGAGTGCCTGGAGAAGATCATTCTAGAAGAAACTGTGCCTGGAATAAGAGCTGGAAGACCTAGACAACGATGGGTGCAGGATGTCATTGACGAGCTGAGAATGACTGCTGCTGATCCAGGCATCTTGCATAGAATAGAGGGTTTTTTCAGGGCTGCTGTCATAGGAGCCAAGTTCCAAAAGGGACAAGCTACTTGATGAACTGAAAAAATGCTCATGCAAAAAATATAACTGAGTAAACACTAAGCAACCGACAAAACACTCATGCAAACAAAAAGATAACTGATTAGACATTAAGCAACTGATTATTTCTCATGCACACAAGCTAACTGATTTACTAAGCAACTGATTAGTTATCATGCACAAAAGCTAACTGATTTACTAAACAACTAATTAGTTATCATGCACAAAAGGTAACTGATTTACTAGCAACTGATTAGTTATCATGCACAAAGCTAACTGATTTACTAACAACTATTAGTTATCATGCACAAAGTAACTGATTTACTAACAACTAATTAGTTATCTGCACAAAGGTAACTGATTTACTAAACAACTGATTAGTTATCATGCACACAAGCTAACTGATTTACTAAACAACTGATTAGTTATCATGCACACAAGCTAACTGATTTACTAAACAACTGATTAGTTATCATGCACACAAGCTAACTGATTTACTAAGCAACTGATTAGTTATCATGCACAAAAGCTAACTGATTTACTAAGCAACTGATTAGTTATCATGCACAAAGCTAACTGATTTACTAACAACTATTAGTTATCATGCACAAAAGCTAACTGATTTACTAAGCAACTGATTAGTTATCATGCACACAAGCTAACTGATTTACTAAGCAACTGATTAGTTATCATGCACAAAAGCTAACTGATTTACTAAACAACTAATTAGTTATCATGCACAAAAGGTAACTGATTTACTAAGCAACTGATTAGTTATCATGCACAAAAGCTAACTGATTTACTAAGCAACTGATTAGTTATCATGCACAAAGCTAACTGATTTACTAAACAACTATTAGTTATCATGCAAAAAGTAACTGATTTACTAACAACTGATTAGTTATCATGCACACAATAACTGATTATACTAAAGAACTAAGATTAGTTATCATGCACACAAGCTAACTGATTTACTAAGCAACTGATTAGTTATCATGCACAAAAGCTAACTGATTTACTAAGCAACTGATTAGTTATCATGCACACAACTGCTGAACTGATAGTTATCTACCAAGCAATACTACAATATTAGTTATCATGCACAAAAGCTAACTGCACAATATTATTTATGCACAGTAACTGACTAACATATTAGTTATCATGCACACAAGCTAACTGATTTACTAAGCAACTGATTAGTTATCATGCACACAAGCTAACTGATTTACTAAGCAACTGATTAACATGTACTAAACAACTGAAAAAACACTCATGCAAGAAAGATAACAGATTAAAGATTATGAAACAAAAAGTATATAAAGAAAAGAAGAAATTAATGAGAGCAACAACACTGGTTTATGAAAGATAACTTATTAAATATTAACACCTACGATGTGACAAGTCACTTGACAAACCCTTCGGAAGTCTCAATTACCCAACAATCCACCTCAGGAGCCAAAATATTTTATTTTAGAAAAAGTATCCACAACATTCATTTGATGCTATTTGTGTATAGCCTTTTTATAATACAGTAGATGAGTTTATTAACTTATCTACTAAAACAACCCAAATGCCACACACATCGTCAAGCATTGTTTCATGTAAAACTAGTGCTAAATTTACATTAAATCATTTCAATTCAATTTCCTGTTTTTAATCGTGCTAAATTTATATTAGATCATTTAATTTTAATTGCCACAATTTATTTCTTTAAGCTGACATTTCCCTTACTAAACCCTGCTGCAAATTTTTTTAAAACTATACCACAACTTATAAATACACTTGCAATGTTAAAAGCAAACAAAAAACTAATTCGACTACAGCAAGCCTTTAATATAAAGCAGTTAATAAGTTAACTCCTTGTGTACCAATCGGCACATTACAGGGCGTTGGGTAGAGCGCCTTTTTACCAGAAGCCACACTAAAGGGTGTTTTTATTCTAAAAACAAATGGCTTGTAAAAACATCACTTTTGCCCTGATCTACTTAGAGTTAAGGAACTAAAGAGAAAAAACAACTTTCAAAAAATAAAACTAACTACATATGAAGCAACTGAAAAGCACCAACAACGCAAAGAAAAGATAATTGTAGTGTTATAGATTTTAAGCAGCATCTCAAATATGCAAGTGTAGAATTGAAGAGAAACCTGAGTATAAGGAAGCCATTGATAAATTGAGGCCACTGGATCTGATGGCCGTCAGGTTTCCCTGACTGTCCGATGACACTGAGGAGACACATTGATATAAATAAATATGTACATAAAATACGTACATGTGTGTACATGTACAAATGTAATAGTAGGCTCATTCTGCTTCTTCTTTGCTGTGATCGTTATTTTGATTATTATAACATCAGGCACGTTGTTATGAAAACAGTCGACTATTTTCTGGAGCTCATCTCTGGTGTCATGTAGTTTTGAATGTAGCGTAATGTTGTAGGGCCAGCATTCCTTTCTAAGGGAAACATACAGGAGACAGTCTTGCGTTCTTATGATGATGTCGACTGTTGTCTGGAGCTCATCTCTGGTGCCATGTAGTTTTTAATGTAATGTTGAGTTGTAGGGTCAGCATGCCTTTCTATGGAGGACATACAGGGAACAGTCTTGCAGGACATCTTCTGAGGTTTGATTAGCGGTGCCACAGGGACACAGAGGGGATGGGGACAATAGTAGCCTGTGTAGGTGTTTTTTTCAATCTGTTATGCCCTGCCCTGAGTCGGAAGATAATAATCTGTCCTTGTCTGTCGAGTGTGTGGTAGTTATCGTTGGATAGTTTAGGTTCTTTTCTAATGTCTATTATAACTCTTTTTTTTCAATGTATGTGATTTTGTTTTCTACTTGTTTACATTCTGTTCCCTTTTTTTGCAAGTTTGTCTGCCTTCTCTTTACTTGGCACTCCACAGTGTGATGGTACCCACTGGAGTGTAACTCTCTTGGTTGACCACCTGATGTTCATAATCTTGCGGAGACATCAAAAGTGAAAGATGTTAGTGTTTGTCTCTCCTCTCATACCTTGAGTAGGATGTCCATATTTCTGAGCCACATAGTAAAGAGCTAATTACATAGGCTCACCATTATACATAAAAAACTGCAATTACTGTCTGTAGTACTGCATTTTAGGGTGGTAAGAGGACAGATGGAACCAGAGCCTGAGGAATTTAATGGCTGCATGGCTAGTGATGTCGCCGCAAAACTGTTCAGGTTCTGATTTTTCTTTTATGCCAACAACAGAAACAAATCCTTGTCTTTACCGTGGTATGAACAAGGGTCTTCTTCATGGGAGCCAAACTCTAATCCATAAGGCCAGACATTTCATATATATATTTATAAACATCCAGAATAATTACTCCATTGTTGTGTTCCCTTACAACCACAAAATATGTGCATCAAAACAGAAGAAATAAAGACATGCAAAATGTGAGTTACAACACTTAATTTGTTTCATATTAAATTTCACAGAGTCCCACAAAATTGTTTGCCTTGTTAAAATTTAGCAAGTCATGTGCAATGGCAAGCTGTCCACAAAGAATTAAAACATGAATTGTGTACATAACCCCAATCAGTGTGTTTAGAAATGTCATACTTACTTGTTAGATCGATGTTCCCCTCATCTTCTTCTTCTTCATCAGTTTCAGAATCACCTGGGAAATGAATGGTTTATGAATGAGATACGTTTTATAGCTAAGTTCATTTAAATGGGTCCCAATTTAATGATACAGGGTGTTCAAGATAAAAGTAGCCTGGTCAAGGGAGCCAATCTGGCATATGTTTATGAAAATGGGAAGGTTCAATTATGATGTAGCATAGGTCAAGTGAGTTAGTCTTTTTGTGATTTGTGCAATTATGGTGCGGTAAGGGGTGATGAACAAATGTGACGCAAGGACAAGCTAGTCAGAACTGGTTTAAAAAGTAAATAAACAAAATGCAATGCATACCTGGAAACTTTTAATTTGTCAATCGGGCTACTTTTATCTTGAACACCCTGTATTTCATAAATTATAATATTTCATAAGTTCATCATCAAATAGCTTGTACTGAGCAGAACGTTGCCACCCTAACAGTCCTTCATTCAAAATTTCTCTCTCCCATAGGCCCGATTGAAAGCAATGGCAAACCACTGAATGTATAAGTGGTGCCTAGACAATCTATGACTTACTTACTGTGGTTGATAGCAAAGTCCTGTAAAGGTATAAGCCACAATTTTCATAGGCCACATGTCCCACCTCTGCAGCCGTCATGCTAAAACCATCAGTTACAACCTGGATCCATCTTCTTCTATCTCTTCTCCGGGATGTCTCCTTCCATAATGGTGTCTCCAACCCTTCATGTCTCTTTATATGTCCAAAATACTTTATTTTTTTCTTTCTTATTTGTAGCATCTGCAAGTTTTTTTTTATTTTGAGTTCTGTCTGGATATATCTATTTGTTCTCTTCTCTGTCCATGATATATAGAGGACTCTTCTGTCAAACTGATATTCAAAAGCACATGTTTTTCCACTGCCTTGTTAAATGTCCATGCTTCACACCCATACATTACCACTGGGAGTATGCATGCTCTTAGAATTCTGATCTTTATTTTCTTATCAGTTCCATT
Source organism: Arion vulgaris (assembly GCA_020796225.1). NCBI lineage: Eukaryota > Metazoa > Mollusca > Gastropoda > Stylommatophora > Arionidae > Arion > Arion vulgaris. Next base: position 37,730,624 of record CM036760.1, read on the forward strand.
CCATACTGTTTTTATAAGGAAGATGTTCTTCGGTCTCTTCGTGACTGCCTGTTAGATGAGGACACTAAAACTGATGTTAAATCGATCCAGCGATTTAAGGAGATTGAAGTTACCTGTTGCACAAGTATAGCTGGATGCCTGAGGGGCAGAGTGAGGAGTGTGTTTAATCAGCGAGCCCCGTGAACTATCAGTATGCATACTCTTCGATATCTGTTGGAAGACTGAGCACCTATGGGTCTGCCCGGGGTGCAATGACGTCAGTTTAGTAACCAATCTACTCATACGTCTGCTGTACTACCCTTCTCTGGCATATTTCTATTAATAGTAATTATTGAACTGTGCTCCGATCCCGTAAGAATATCACCAACAGTGTCCAGTGACTAACTGTATCAGTTCGATGTTGGTTGATTAACTTACTCATATTCCTGTTGTACTATTATTGTGAGCGTCTGTAGCTCAAGTGGTAGTAAGCTTGATCACGAGCCCAAGCGTACCTAGTTCAAACCCCACAGTGGTCAAATTTGGAAGCAAATTCGTTTCCGTGGGATTTTACAAAAGGTAAAAATAGACCTCACCGTTCAGAAAGCAATGGCAAACTACTGAACGTATAAGCGGTGCCTAGAAAATCAACGACTCATTTACCGTGGTTGATGGCTACGTCCTTTAGGATATGCCACGATTTTCATTTTCACTATTATTTCTATGAATAGTAATTATAGATCTGCAGTAACTATTTATGGGTCTGCAGTAACTATTTATAGATCTGCAGTAACTATTTATAGATCTGCAGTAACTATTCATGGGTACAAACCAGACAAAGATGAAAAGTCATTCTTGGAGGAAACTGTCGATGATGCTGTTTGGCTGTTGGTGGCTGCTGTAGAGATAAAAGAAATACAGTTTTTATGACAGATTAAACAGTACTTTTATGGGAAAACAGTTTTTGTATCTTTACTTTAATTATTCTTTTCTTCTTCCTCTTTTCTCTAATCCTGTTTTGCCTCACAGCATCAGGATAAGAAGAGATTTCTAGAACAGTCTTCTGTGTGTGCTTCATTAAAAAGTGTCTTTCGCCGCCTCTGTTATCTCTGAGGTCCCAAGCATCCTAAAACAATTGATGTATGGCAAACTTGAAGGGGGCAAATGTTCTTCTGGTGGACAGAGTAAAGTGTCTCTGAAATGCTTCGATATAGACACCGCATGCTAGGAATCCCTTGCGCAAGATCACCAAATGTGGCGCTGTAACAACACAAGAGGAACCCGCATAGCTGAGAATCATCGTGTCATTGAGGCACATAGAAAACGAGCTGCACGAAGAGACAGAACACACAACACACAGTTTAACCTTGATCATGTATGCCCCACCTGTGTAGGGATTGTGTTCTAGGATTGGACTCTACAGTCACCTCCGTACATACCAGAGAGATGCAACAGCACATGTCTGAGATTGTCATCATCATCGCTTGTGATGGACAGCTATTATATCTCTGAGGTTCATCTTTTGCTTCGTATCCACTGTATTGGAGTAACATAGCTCTTTGAGGCGCACTGTCTGTTGGTAATCTGCTTATGTGGCGAACCATTTAATTTGTTGTTTCTTGATGAAGTTCAGTACTGATGTTGTCCCCAATTTTTTCCTGATGTCTTAATTTCTACATGGTCTCTTCTTGTTACTCCCAGCATTCTATGTAGACCTTAGCTATGTGTGCACATACTTTTCTGTTAATTTATTTGTCTGTGCACATAAGTTTCTGTAACTTAGTTCTTTGTGCACACCATCTTTGATAATGGAACAAAAATAATTAATGTAGCCGCCCGAGTAGTTACCGGGCATCTATTGATGAATGTCTACAACTTTTTGGTGTTGCCCTTATTTGTTCTCCATGAAATTTAATTGTTTGTGTTTTCAAATATTACTTGCTGTTTTATTTTATTATTTTCTTTTGCCGTTATGAAGAATTCATGCGTAGTCATGGTGCCTAATATGGCACATATGATAGATTTTTAAGTGAAGGCTTGCTTTCTAATCACCATTATCCCTCACTATTCAGGTGAGCCTTACTCTTACTTCAGGGGCACATGTAATTTAATCCCCAAGTAAAGGATCAGGATATCCTGTAATCCGGCCATGTAGTGTGTACACAATGAGAATTTTTGCCCAAGCTGACAACAAACCACCAAATTTCCATGTCATGTTGTCACTAGCATAGCAAGTTATCAAAAACAAAAATAATGACAAGTGACAAACACAACAAAAACAATAAGCAAGCACTTACTGTCAGTTTGTTCGTCACTCAAAGAAGGAAATGGACGCCCTTTCTGAAAAGTAAACACAAATAAGATACAATAAATATTGAATTCTTTCTTTCTTCTTTTCATTCGCTTAAAACATGGCTATATCTTCTTCTTCTTTTCATTCGCTTAAAACATGGCTATATCTTCTTTTTCTTTTCATTCGCTTAAAACATGGCTATATCTTCTTTTTCTTTTCATTCACTTAAAACATGGCTATATCTTCTTTCATTCGCTTAAAACATGGCTATATCTTCTTTTCATTCGCTTAAAACATGGCTATATCTTCTTTTTCTTTTCATTCACTTAAAACATGGCTATATCTTCTTTTTCTTTTCATTCACTTAAAACATGGCTATATCTTCTTTTCTTTCATTCACTTAAAACATGGCTATATCTTCTTTTTCTTTTCATTCACTTAAAACATGGCTATATCTTCTTTTTCTTTTCATTCACTTAAAACATGGCTATATCTTCTTTTTCTTTTCATTCACTTAAAACATGGCTATATCTTCTTTTTCTTTTCATTCACTTAAAACATGGCTATATCTTCTTTTCATTCGCTTAAAACATGGCTATATCTTCTTTTTCTTTTCATTCGCTTAAAACATGGCTATATCTTCTTCTTCTTTTCATTCGCTTAAAACATGGCTATATCTTCTTTTTCTTTCATTTGCCCGCTATAAATTCAAGCGTTGTCATGACACATGTAATGATGTTTCTGGCTTATTTTTGCATGAATGCCTGCTTTCCTTTTTATCAGTCCCCCACCATACAGACATGCCTGCTCCTACTTCAGAGGTATGGCTATATCTGTAATACTCTCTCTTTAGCCTGTTACGCCCTGGCGTTTAGGGCAGCAACAAACGTACACCATTCTTCCTGTTCATGGCCTTCCTCTGTATTGTGTTCCAGCTATGATTCATTTCCTTCAGCTCTTGCTCTATCGTTCTCCTCCAGGTTGTCTTGGGTCTTCCACGCCTTTCGCCTACCCTCTGGAGTCCATCTCAGTGCAGTTTTCGAGCCAGTCTCCATGCGCATCACATGTCCAATCCATCTCCAGCTTCGGATGATAGTGCCCATATTCTCTTGTTGGCATCGTGCAAGCAATTCTTGATTCGAGATAGTAGTCGGCCAGTACACGCGTAAGATTTTTCGCAGACAAGTTGTATGAAAGGCGGAGAGTCTGGACATATCCTGTTCTGTCATTCTCCAGCATTCCGATCCGTACAGCAAAGTTGACAGCACACAGCTGTTATAGATACTAGTCTTGGTTCTGATGCTGTATTGGGCAGATTTCCAGGCGGTCTGAAGGGTCATGAATGCACTGCGTGCTTTACTCAGTCTGTTTTTAATGTCAGATCCAGCGCCTCCTTCATTGCTAATAACACTTCCAAGGTATGTGAAAGCCGTTGTATCTCGGAGGGTTTTACCTTCTAGTTTGACTGGTGCTGGGGTTGCTATGTTCAGAGTCATTACTTCAGTTTTCTGATTTATTTTCAGCCCAACCATCTCACTATATTGGTTAAGGCGGCAGGTCTTTTCCTGGATATCTCTATGTGTATGAGATAGGAGTGCGATGTCATCTGCAAAATCTAGGTCTTCCAGAGTGGTTGTGAGCGTCCATCTAATACCTCTTGCCTTATCTTCCGTTGTTTTACGCATCACCCAATCTATGACAGTGTTGAATAATAAGGCTGACATAACACATCCTTGTCGCACGCCTGTTTTTACTTCAAACTTTAGTTCTGAAGTTTCAACACTGCATGCAAACTTGCTGTAGCAGCTTTTATAATATTTATAAAACACAGTGGATTCCATACCATCTTAAGATACGCTAGACTTTCAGGTGTATGCTATCAAAAGCCTTTTCAAAATCTACAAAGTTGATATAGAGTTTGCTTTGCCATTCTGTGCATTGTTCTATGATATTTCTAAGAGCAAATATTTGGCCTATACAGCTCCGCCCTCTGCGAAATCCTGCTTGTTCCTTTCTCAGTTTCTTATCCACAGCGTCAGTAATACGCTTGTACGATGATTTTGCTTAAGATTTTACTTGGGACAGAAAGCAGTGTTATTCCACGCCAATTATTACAATCCGCAAGGGAGCCCTTTTTGGGTATCTTGATGATGACTCCTCTGTTCCATGCATCAGGTATTATTTGGGCATTCCATATAGTAGTAAACAAGGGTTGCAATATATTAGCTGCAAGTTCTGGGTCTATTTTGAATAGTTCTGCGTTAAGTTATCATTCCCTGGTGCCTTGTTATTCTTAAGAGATTTAATTGCTGTAATGATCTCATCCTGGCTGGGTGTTTCAATGCCAATTTCTAACTCCTCTGTTGGTTCTGGTATGTCTGCTACTACCGTTGGAGGTGGTCTGTTTAGCAATTCTTTAAAATGCTCTGTCCATCGTATTTCTTGTTCCTTTTCCGTTGTCAATAGTATTCCATTCTTATCCTTTATGAGAGTATTTGATCTTCTGTAATGTTTTCCGCTTATTAGCTTTGTAATTTTGTACACTGTTCCCTGATCACACTTTTTGCTGCTTCTTCTGCCTGTACTGCCAGGTCTTCAACATACATTCTTTTGTCGGCTCTCACAGCCCGCTTGATTTCTTTACTTGCGCTTTTGTACTGTTCTTGGTATCTTGCTTTCAGTCTTTCGGACTTTGCTTCTAACAATTTTTTAATATTCTTCGCTGTCTATTATTTTCCATGTTGTTGGTGTTATCCATTCTTTTCTTTTCTTTGTGCGGTACCCTAGACATGTTTCACTGCTCTTGCTATATATAGATGCTATGTTGTCCCATGTTCTATCTATGTTGTCAGTTTCATCCGTAGTTTCATTACTTTCTAGGGCTTGGAATCTGTTCTTTATCTGCATTATAAACTTATCCCTTACTTCCGTGTCTTTTAGTCTATCCACATCGAACCTCTTTTGGAAGTTTTTCTGTTGTCCTGTTTTTCTTAGTTTAAGTTTGACATAAGCTGTGACTAGGTGGTGGTCACTACCAACATCTGCACCTCTCTTGACTACAACATCTAGCAGCGAGCGGCTCCAGGGTCCATTGATCATTATATGGTCTATTTGGTTTTTATCTCTGCCATTAGGGAATACCATGTTAATTTGTGGATATCTAAATGTTGAAATAGGGTTCCTCCTATAACGAGATTGTTCATGCTGCAGAAGTTTACTAAACGTTCCTCATTTTCGTTCATCATACCACATCCATATTTTCCCATAGTTCTATAACTATGCGTGTTGTCTTGTCCGACCTTCGCATTTAGATCTCCCATAACAATGATAACATCATGGGATGGTGACTTGTCTAATTCTGCTTGTAGGTTTTCGTAGTACGAGTCTTTCTTTGTATCTTCGCTATCATTAGTTGGCGCATAGCATTGTAGGATTGTGATGTTTGTATGCTTCCCCTTTAGTCTGATCTTAATCAAGCCGCTGCTGATAGGTTTCCATTCTAACAGACACTTTTCCACGCCTTTCTTAGGATTACTGCTACTCCTTCATGGTGTAGGTCATCGTCTCGTCCAGAAAAAGGACTGTTTCACCTGTTGCAGTGGTACTTCTTCCATTTCCTGTCCATCTGCTCGCTAACCCCTAGGATATGTAGATTATATCTTCTCATTTCTGCTGTTATTTGTGATAGTTTTCCGGTTTCAGACATTGTTCTTACATTCCAGCATCCAATTCTGGTCTTGGTTTTGGCATTCAGGACTTCCGTCCTCATGAAAGTAGCTTCCTTTCGGCTTTCACCACTTCCAGTCATGTGAGTCAATGACTCTTGTAGCCCTTCATGCCCGTAGATAGGTTGTATGTTTGTTGTTGTTTCCGTAACTTTAATTTTTTTTTTTTAAAGGATGGGATCGTTAGTCCCAAGCCCAACCCCAACCTGGAGGACCAGGAGACCATGCTTCGTCTGTCCCTCCTCAGTGCCCTTTTCCGGCTTGAACCCTTCCGGGAACATAAGTTCCCGCCGTCATAGCTCACTGTATCATTTGAGCACGCAAGCCTCCCCACCACTACAAGGTAATGGCCTCATGGGAGGATCTGTAATATCTTCTTTTCTTTCATTCACTTAAACATGGCTATATCTTCTTTCATTCGCTAAAACATGGCTATATCTTCTTTTTCTTTTCATTCGCTTAAAACATGGCTATTTCTTTCTTCTTTTCATTCGCTTAAAACATGGCTATATCTTCTTTTTCTTTCATTTGCCCGCTATAAATTCAAGCGTTGTCATGACACATGTAATGATGTTTCTGGCTTATTTTGCATGAATGCCTGCTTTCCTTTTATCAGTCCCCACCATCAGACATGCCTGCTCCTACTTCAGAGGTATGGCTATATCTGTAATACTGTCTCTTGTATAAACTTCACTGTCTTGTAGCTCATTGATTTAGCTACTGGATAAACAACACCGTGAAGTTTCACACTAGGCGTACATGCGTTAACAGTGTGAGAACCATGTCACTGCTGCTTTGGTAGGGTTAACTAGTGCACCAGAGACATCACACCAGTCTGTGATGTGGTCAAGTTCCTTCTGTATCTCACGTAGCTCACTCAGAGATATCGGCAGTTCCCTTTCCAGTGTTGTTTCCATAGGCCTGCCTCATTATATCATATTTGGGACAGTCTTGAAGAATATCCTCTGCAGTCTAGTGTGACTTATTCTTAAAAACATGAGCCAATGATTCTTAAAAACATGGATCTGCCTAATTCTTTTTTTTTAAAGTAGAAAAACTAAAGATAAATTAGAAAAGTACAATAATATAATAATAATAACTCCTCTTGTACCTATACTGTACATAGAGCCTGCAAGCAATTTCTCCATACTGCTCTATCCTGGGCAAATCGCTCAATCTCTCCATGCAACTGAGACCGATATTTCTTGCCTCTTTAGCAAAGTTCTTTCAGGGTCTCCTTAGGTCGTCCTCTCTTTCTTGAACCTTCTGCATCCCACTTCAATGCCTGCTTTGATATTCTTTGATAATTTCTTCTCAAGGTGTGTCCAACATATCTCCATCTTCTCCTTCTTATAACAGTTGTTACTAGTGATTGACCAGACATTTCTCTGACTGCATCACTTCACCTGAATTCGTCCCATTTTAACAACAATATAACCCAGTTGAGCTAACCCCTAAAGAATATCACAAACATATCTACTAAAATGACTTCAGCTAAAAAAAACTTCTTTTCTTTTCTCTAATCCTGTTTTGCCTCACATTGTCAGGATAAGAAACAAGACACAAAACAAGATACAAAAACAAGATCAGAGAAACAAGACACCCAAAGTGAAAATTGAGAGAAAAATGATGGAGGACAAAGTAGTATATATATTTAGCTGCATATCCTTATCACAGACATACAAGGCTACAAATATGAGGTGGTCAGACCAGACCATATCTGGAGACAAATGTGGGTTGGATGCAGTGATACTAAGTAAATTGGCATTTAAGGACAGAGACATGTGTGTATAGTACCACATAAGTAAGCAAGAATTGAATTAAATATAAAACTAACTACAATCCCATGTTTCGATCATGGATCTTTCTCAAGGAGACACATAGACAGAATAAACACTAAATAAACTACAACATAGATCTTTATCAACGAGACATACTGACAGAATAAACTACAACATAGACCTTTATCAAGGAGACATACAGACAGAATAAACACTAAATAAACTACAACATAGACCTTTATCAAGGAGACATACAGACAGAATAAACACTAAATAAACTACAACATAGATCTTTATCAAGGAGACATACAGACAGAATAAACACTAAATAAACTACAACATAGATCTTTATCAACGAGACACAGACAGAATAAACACTAAATAAACTACAACATAGACCTTTATCAACGAGACATACAGACAGAATAAACACTAAATAAACTACAACATAGATCTTTATCAACGAGACACAGACAGAATAAACACTAAATAAACTACAACATAGATCTTTATCAACGAGACATACAGACAGAATAAACACTAAATAAACTACAACATAGATCTTTATCAACGAGACATACAGACAGAATAAACACTAAATAAACTACAACATAGATCTTTATCAAGGAGACATACAGACAGAATAAACACTAAATAAACTACAACATAGATCTTTATCACAGACATACAGACAGAATAAACACTAAATAAACTACAACATAGATCTAAATAAAGTATGACTGAATTTGATACATGTATAATACTCAACTTGGCCACCACACAAGCAAATGAATAGCTATAGAAAATGAAAACTATCACTTACGCCATCATTTTCTCGTTTTGGATACGTATTCGCTGCCTCAATTCTTGAATCTCTTCATCAGATGATGACCCTGATGATGACTTGGATTTTCCAGTCTCCTGTCTCTTCAGCATACGGTTAAATTTCATGGACTCGAATGCTTCAATCAAGGCTTCACAAATACGAAAGTGGGCATTTTCCTGGGAGGAAAAAAAAGGAGGACATGATAATTATGATCTGTCAACAAAGACATAGGTTGTGGTCATTAGGATTGTTGCCGGAGCTACGGAGTTTGTACTTTGTGCAATTCTCTAGGCAGGGCCGTGAGGTAGATTTTCTCAGTATGATGCAAGTCTTTGAAATGACGCCCTTAATAAATAGTATATAATAGGTACTTCTTGCATCGCTATTTTAATGAATATACCGTTATACGCGTTTCTTACGACGTCGACTGATGTCTGGAGCTCATCTCTGGTGCCATGTAGTTTTGAAAGTAGTGTTGTGTTGTAGGGCCAGCATTCCTTTCTAGGAGGACATACAGGGGACAGTCTTGCAGGACATGTTCTGTGGTTTGCTCAGCGGTGCCACAGGGACACAGAGAGGATGGAGACAATCGTAGCCTGTGCAGGTGTTTGTCATAGTAGGTACTCACGTGGGGTCCCTCAAGCGCTTGAAGAAATATTATGATCTTTGACTTTTCAAACAGAAAAATGTTATTTAAAGGTATAAATACAGTGGTAAACTAGTTCCTCTGGGAAATCAAAGGATTCGGACCAGACCGAAGTCTAAATGTCTGACAGGACAAAATGCAAGATCATTTGAAGCTTCCCGCAGAGTGAGAAATTAGAGCCAGCTTGACTCTAGTGTGGTGTAATAATAACATCGTTATAAAATTTTCATATACACAAACTTTAGAGGAAGTTTGGGAATTGCAGCTCTAGGCAGATGGTATGCCATCTCAGCCGACAGGAGCTGAGCCATAAGGGGAAACCTAGTGCAATGAAGTCAATCCTTCGCCTTTTGGACTTTTTTTTTATAGGTTGTGGTGACAGTAAGCTTTATTTTTATCATCTGCTATGAATTTGGGCACACTTTACAACAACCTCAACTACAGCCACACTAACTTACCTTCTCCAGGTTAGCACAGGTATTAAAATCCTGTGACGTCAGATAGCTCATCAAACTCTGTCCTTCTGTAGGTTTTGTTAGAGTACCTTGGTAACTTGGAGGTTCGAACTCGGATGCTGAGGAGAAGATGGAAAGATAACATTCAGACATTTTCACAAAAGCTTTTGGAGATATTTGGAGATGCTGTTGGAGATACTGCAAAGGAGATCGGAGCACCTATGGACATGTCCGGAGTACAATGAAGACACTTCAAACTGAAACGGAAACACAACATTTTTGTTCCTCCAACTCACTTTTGGGATATGTGATTTACTGTATTATATGTCAGACCACATGGGAAAAGACAGGAGACATGGGAAAAACTAGCTGATGACAGAGTTGTGTGGAAAATGATATTGCGCAAGGGCGCAGAGTCTTTTGAGAAGAGACTTATGTATGAGATGAAAGACAAGAGAGAAAACTTGGAAGTTGTCACAGTAAAACACTTGCCAATTGACCATCTGTAACAACGAAAAAGGCCATATAATAAATATATATATATATATCAGACCACAGTGCTGACAAGTTGCTTCTTTTTCTTCTTCTAACACTCCATAACGACCACTTGTTAACCACTTTTTGTGATTTGGATGTGATCCGAGCCTAATAGCAAGTGTACGTTGCGCCAGTTGTACGCCTACAAGTAGGCCAGCACATCTGATTTCTGCTAGCTTTTTATTTACTAGGTAGTTTCCCCTAGGCCCCTAGCTCAGTAACTTTTTACAACATGCCTTGTAAGTTGCAGTGTTACTATTCTCTGCTCCCCTTGAGAGCCCCAACAGCACACAAACATGACAACTTCCTACAGGAGGACATTTTAATGCCTTTTCTTGGCAACATCTTGTTTTATAATGACACTTTTTCTTCTTCTGCATTTATCCACTGTGAATTCAGGCATTAGTCATGACACCTGGTATAGTGCTTCTGAGTGATTTTTGCGAGAAGGCCTGCTTCTACTATTTGACTGGTATTCCCCACCATACAGGCAAGACTTTGCCGACTTCAGAGGTACTTGAAGATTTGATCCTTCAAGGAATAAGGACACTAAAATTTGATGATGAATCTATCCAGCAATTTAAGGGGTTTACAAGTGAGTGTATGGCTCCATGCGGGAGACGGGTTTAATCCCCGGTAAAGCCAAGGAGTTTGTTTCTGTTGGAGGCACAAAGAAAAATCATAACCTGAACAGTTTCACTGCACTAGCCATGCAGGCATTAAATTCCACAGGCACATGTCCCTCCTGTCCTATACTGGCCTAAAAAGCAGTACTACAGGCAGTAACAACAAGTATAACTGGATGTCTGAGAGGCAGAGTGAAGAGTGTGTTTAACCAGCGAGAAATTGGAACCATCATAATGTATACCCTTCGACATTTGCTGTGGGAGTTTGAGCACCTATGGGTCTGCTAAGACTGATTTGACTTCGGTTCTGTAACCAATATACTAATTACATGAACAATTATAAATTGATTGATTGATTGAGTGATTGATTGGATCATCATCATTGTAATTTTGACGATGATGAAGATATTTTGAAGGAATTTTATTTTTTAATCTTTTCTAATGAAGTTTCCCTGGGTAGCGGCTTTTCAGTCTGCTCTTCTAGATTTCAAACTGCCAAGGGTTCTTTTACGTGCTCAAATTGAACACGGGACCTATGTTTTATCTACCTTCTCCAATAGGAACTCGATCTCACCTACACTGAGATCAAGAATCTCTGGAAAAATATCCCAACGGCTCCACGTGGGATCGAACCAGGTACCTTTGGCACGAAGCGAGCATCTAACCTCTATACCACACAGACCCCGGTAAAGATATGAAGACTTGGATGAGGGCATATGCCCTAATCAGGGTTAAAATGGCATAAGAGACTGCATATTTTAATGAAATTGTAAATACTGTTTCTCATTATTCAAGAGATCTTTAACTGGCAGCTCGGAAATTGGTGAATGACGTCTGTTGTTTTCCACTGTCGATGCAAAGCGTCACATGGCAATTAAAACAAGAGTATAATATATGCTGATGACCTAGAAATATGGAGGAGCAATGAAGAGAACAGTGGCCGCTGCAACATATGTCTGCCTTTATTTGGCCGTGAAGAGAACAAAGGTAAACAAAAATCTGGTTACAGTTAACTATGGACAACTTGGCAACATGAACTGATTAGTACGTCAAGCATATATGCAGATAACTTAATTACAGTCATCTATGCTACCAGTCTATAGCTTCAGCGGTAGTGAGCTCAGGCACAACCCAAGCGTACCTGGTTCAAGCTTTGATTAAATAACTGTATACGGAGATGAGGTGTCTTAGAAGAGCAGCAGGTGTGACAATAAGAGACAAAATTAGAAATGAAGAAATCAGAAGAAGACTGGATGTGAAACCAGTCATGCAATTCATAAGAGAACAACAGATTAAATGATTTGGACACCTGACAAGAATGCCCTGGTATCGTCTACCACAGAGAGCCGCACAGAAAAAGTGTAACGAGTACAAAGCAAGAGGAAGACCATGCAAAAGATGGAGCATTGGCATCAAGAACAGCCTTATGAAAATGAATATCAGCTTACAAAGTGCCTTAAGGCAAACACACACAAGATCACTACATCTCCCCACTTCTATAAAGAAGTAAATGGTGAAAGAGAAGAAAATACAGAAAGAGCTAGATGAGATTTAGAGGCAGATATTAACGGTATACAGAAGAGCTGAAAAAGAAAGTTGCAAGAGATAGCTAAAGATAGGAAGACCTGACATGAGTTGATTCAGGGCATATGCCCCAACTGAGGTTAAAAAGGAAAATCCGAGGGCAATATAACAAGAAGGACCCTTTCCTGGAACACACAGGGACAGCGGAAGAAAGGGAGGCATAGAAATACATGGAGACAAGATTTGGAGACAGAGATCAACAATATAAAGAAGAGCTGGAGGGAGAAGCTGGAGGGAGCTGCAGGAGGTAGCTAAAGATAGGAAGACTTGGCCTGAGTTCATTGAGGGCCTATGCCTCAATCTGGGTTTAAAAGGCATGAGAGACAGAGAGAGAGAGATTAAAAGGTAGAATAGAGGGAAATAGAGAGATAAATGAATATAAATGCCAAATGTTGAATCTATAATATTTAAATTATTTTTTAAATATCATTGGACGGGCATGGATGAGGAAAGTATTGAGATATACCAACAGCTGATTGTACTAAATATAGATCGTGTTGTCCTAGCCATCCTTAAAGCATGTTGAGTGTGTTGACGATTTGTTGCTGGGTGGTGAGACAGCTGCTGCATAATAATAACCATTTAATCATCATGGTCTAGGTCGATATCCACTGGTAGGAGTGTTATACTGCTGTGTGTATATCACTGCATTCCATGTAGGTGAAACATGGTCTGAGTGCTTAATCAAACATGCAATAATATCACATCTTGTATGGCAGCGAATCATGGACAATGAACAAACAATCATATGATCACTGGAAGCCACAGAGATGTGGTTTTTACAGAAAAATGCTGATAATTCCATGAAGAAAACAAATGAGGTTATAAATCAGGCCTGAACACAAAAAAAGCTTATCAAAAGAATACAAAGCCCAAGTGGTTACCGGGCCCAAATTGGGGTGTAAAGAATAGAACTACTGTTACCTGCCACGCATGCCATATGAGATGACTCAGGAGGTCGGGCATTGGGCTAGCACACAGTAAAAACACTAGATGGCTACAGAACGGAGAGCGAACCGAGTAAACGCTGGCTGAAACCGGACACATCGCCAAAGGATAAGCCCAGAGCTCCAAATGGTGCTAAAGATGTGACATAAAACACACGAATGCTAAGGCTGCATGAATCATATTTCCACATGAATAGAATTTATTGGGAGGTCTGGTACATCAGTCTGGGCGGTGAGGGCAAGAGAGAGAGAGAGAGAAAAGAATAAGAATCAGGCAATCAAGGTTTTTTGGGCATATAATGCGAAGAGAAGGTTTAGAACACTTGGTGACAACAGGTAAAATTCAGGGAAGGAGAGATGGTGGAAGACAGGGGGAGAAGATTTTGGATGGTCTGACATCATGGTTCAACACAAGATTGACTTCAGAACTTATTACATGCACCAAGCAGAGAGAGTTGTGTAGTGGTATGATCCCCTACGCTGGCAGGCATAGCACTTGAGTGATTGATGTACACACTCACTGGCAGGCAAAGATGTAAAAAGGTGTAATGGGAAGATTTCAGAGACATCAATATTAGAAGATCTGGTTTAGAACATGAGGAAGACCAAGAGACAGATGGATAGACAACATTACAGAAATCTTACAATAGTAGAAGATCTGGTTTAGAACATGAGGAAGACCAAGAGAAAGATGGATAGACAACATTAAAGAAATCTTACAATATTAGAAGATCTCGTTTAGAACATGAGGAAGACCAAAAGACATATGGATAGACAACACTTCTGAAATTGTACAACACAGAGTGACCACAACCAACACGACAGACTTGAGTTCAAAACCTCAGCTCCCCAACAATGATTCATTGCAACAAACCGATTACTTAAGGAGTTTGGAATTACATATTGTACAAGTAGTGCTGGATTCTTGACGAGCAGAGAGAGGAGTGTGATTAACCAGCGAGCCACATGAACCACCACCAGTAGGAATACTCTTCAATATCTGTTGGGGAAGACTGAGCACCTATGGGTCTGCCCAGAGTGCTGTGACATCAGTTTAATAACAAACAAACAGATCAAATAAATTACTCACTGAAGCCCATAAAGAGAGTCCAAAAACAGTTGCCCATGGTTACAGGTTTACATCCTCCAAATAACCAGTTTGAAAAAAATACTAATATCTACACACAAATTTATCGATACTGTTCGAAGTTATCTACGCTATCCACAATTATCCACACTGTCCGAAATTATGTACGGTGTTGAATATGTAGTGTTCGAAATATGTACATGTTGAAATTATGTAGTTTGAAATTATGTACAGTGTTCGAAATTATGTAGTTTGAAATTATGTACAGTGTTCGAAATTATGTAGTGTTCGAAATTATGTAGTGTTCGAAATTATGTACAGTTTTTACCATTATGTAGTGTTCGAAATTATCTACAGTATTCGAAATTTGCTACACTGTTCGAAGTTATCGACCCTGTCTGAAATTATCTACTTCTTTCTTCTTTTCTCGAATCCTGTAATGTCTCAATTCATAAAAATAAAAAGAGATTTCTAGAACAGGCTTTTGTGTGCATTTCATATATAGTGTTTTTCCCAGCCTCTGTTATCATATAGAATTATCTACACTGTTCAAAATTATCTTGATTGTCCAAAATTCTACACAGTTTCAAATTATCAACACTGTCCATTTGAAAATCTGCTATAAATTTGACAACTTATTTTGTGAGTAGATTTTAGCCATGATCAATTTCGAGCAAGTTTTGAAACGACTTCCAACAATTCTCACTAATCCACACATTATAAGTGTCAAGTGATTTGGGTTGCAGCAAATATACAATATTTTATAGGTGACTCTGAAATCAATTTCTCTCCATCTGTGCAACAAGATCAATAAATTGATTTTGGTGTCCCCCAATCTATTTTTATCTTCTACAATATATCAAATGTGATTTGTTGTGATGTGGGTCAGAGATCCCCTTTTTGGGGAGAGCACAGATTCATTCCACTCATTTTTAAATGTGTCACCTCCGTTGGCATGAGTAATTAGGGATCTTAAGTAGCGTACATCCTTATATTATGTTATATGATTAACGTCATCGCACATTGGACATTTCCATATGTGCTCTGTGCTCTGCTGCAACAGCCATCCTAAAGTCCATTTGCTCACCGTACCCATGAGAAGTTGATTAGTGTATCTTCTCTCTCTACCACAGAGATGACACTGTCTGTGGTACATCGAAACTTAACTCCTAATTCTCACTGTCTGAGACTCGCCTATAGCACATAAATGACAGCGTAGCGCATTGATAACATCGGCTCTGTCCATACATCTTTAGTTCAGTTAAGTTCTGCACTACTCTGGTTGGAGTCACAAAACTACACTTGTGCATGCATTCAAAGTGATTCAGTGAGTATGCTCCGATAGGTGGAGGCTGGTTTAGTGCGCAGGCAATGGACTGAATCACTGCAAGCGTCAACAATTTATAGAATTACTCATCTTCATTCCAGGGCACATGGGTGTCGATGGCAATGAGAGAGCAGACAGGCTGACTGCTGGCTCTGCCACCATATCAGGGGGTCTGCCAATGAGTAGCGCTGACATTCTCAACGCCATCATAGAGTGTGGTCACAAAGAAGATTGTTATTTTAAAAAAATCCACTTCAACTGTTAGATTGCAAGAGCTTAGATTGAAAATTGGAGTTGCCAGAAAATAACTGCATAACAGGTATATGAGTAAGTTCATTCATCAACATCGAACTAGTATGATTAGTCGGTGGACACTGTTGGAGACATTGAGAAGGAGATCAGAGCACCTATGGACAAGTACGGAGTGCAATGAAGACATTCCAAACTGAAACTGCAACTGAAGTTCTGCCAATCAATATCCTAGAATATTGAGCAGCCCAAACATGCTCCCCCCTCGAATCCAGAAATTATCTTAATGTCCACACGCTACTTGGCATATCTTAGGACCACTAATGCCTACTTGACAATATCTTACGACCACTAATGCCTACTTGGCATATCTTAGGACCACTAATGCCTACTTGGCATATCTTAGGACCACTAATGTCTACTTGGCATATCTTAGGACCACTAATGTCTACTTGGCATATCTTAGGACTACTAATGTCTACTTGGCATATCTTAGGACCACTAATGCCTACTTGGCATATCTTAGGACCACTAATGTCTACTTGGCATATCTTAGGACCACTAATGTCTACTTGGCATATCTTAGGACTACTAATGCCTACTTGGCATATCTTAGGACCACTAATGTCCACTTGGCATATCTTAGGACTACTAATGTCTACTTGGCATATCTTAGGACCACTAATCTACTTGGCATATCTTAGGACCACTAATGTCTACTTGGCATATCTTAGGATAACTTCAACCAAATTAGCATGTTGCAACAGACAACTAAGCAAGGCTGGAGATAGGGATTGTAAGATAATCAAAAGTTGTACAATGGGATTGTAAGATCATCAAAAGTTGTACAATGGGATTGTAAGATCAAAGTTGTGCAATGGGATTGTAAGATCAACATCTAAGTTGTACAATGGGATTGTAAGATAATCAAAAGTTGTACAATGGGATTGTAAGATAATCAAAAGTTGTGCAATGGGATTGTAAGATAATCAAATGTTGTACAATGGGATTGTAAGATAATCAATAGTTGTACATTGGGATTGTAAGATCAAAGTTGTACATGGGATAAGATCAAAGTTGTACATTGGGATTGTAAGATCAAAGTTGTACATTGGGATTGTAAGATCAAAGTTGTACATTGGGATTGTAAGATCAAAGTTGTACATTGGGATTGTAAGATCAAAGTTGTACAATGGGATTGTAAGATCAAAGTTGTACAATGGGATTGTAAGATCAAAGTTGTACAATGGGATTGTAAGATCAAAGTTGTACATTGGGATTGTAAGATCAAAGTTGTACATTGGGATTGTAAGATCAAAGTTGTACAATGGGATTGTAAGATAATCAAAGTTGTACATTGGGATTGTAAGATCAAAGTTGTACATTGGGATTGTAAGATCAAAGTTGTACATTGGGATTGTAAGATCAAAGTTGTACATTGGGATTGTAAGATCAAAGTTGTGCAATGGGATTGTAAGATCAAAGTTGTGCAATGGGATTGCAAGATTTTTTTTTTTCCGATCCAGAAGCACTTGAGCTGAAAGCTCTTCGGCTCGGTGTCATGGACATCGTAACCCTTCGCTCGGTGCCACGAACACCGTAAATCTGGGGAACCTGTAGCTTTTCTGCCAGTCCGCGGAGTTGAACCCGCACTTACAGAGGACTAGTCACCCGTAGTCCAACGTGCTACGAACACGCTGGGCATGCAGGCGGATTGCAAGATCAAAGTTGTACATTGGGATTGCAAGATAATCATGTACGTTGTGCATTGAAGTTACAAGATCAAAGTTGTGCAATGGGATTGTAAGATCAAAGTCATGCATTGGGATTGCAGGATCAAAGTTGTGCAATGGGATTGCAAGATCAAAGTTGTGCAATGGGATTGCAAGATCAAAGTTGTGCATTGGGATTGCAAGATCAAAGTTGTGCATTGGAACTGCAAGATCCCAATTACTACAGAGCAAAGAGTAGTAACAGTACGACCTACAAGGCATGCCATAAAAGGCAACTGAGGTAGGGGTCTAGGGAAGCTACCCTAGTAAATAAAAAGCATCAAAGAAATCGAATGTACTGGCCTGGTCTACTTGTAGACGCCAAACTGGCACAAAAGAAAAAGAGAAAGAGAGAGAGAGAGAGAGACCAGTTAGCTCTTAGGATAACGGAATTAAAATCTTCATGCTGAATTTTTTTTTAAGCATTGAGGCAAAACATGAAAGGAAATGTGAATCAAAAAGACCAGGAATTGAAGACTAAAAAACAAATAATTTAAAATAAAAACTTACCTTCATCTTGTTGACTTTGCACTAATAAAATTCAAATAAAATTGATTTTACACATTTTTTTTTTGGAAGAAAATCAATCAAATTAACTCTAGGGAACGAATAAACTACTAAATATTTACAAACTAATTGGTTGATTTATTGATTGATTGATTGATTGATAGGACCATCATCATAGCACTTCGGTGAGTAACCATGTGTACTCTGGTCACTTTCTTACACACAAAAAATCTCAAAGGCAGTGAACGAATTCTGTATCACAGGCGACGGTTCCCTACGTAATTTAGAAGATGGTGAAAATATTTTGTAGGGATTTTATATTTAATTTTTATAAATTAATTTTCTTACACAGATCACAAAGAGTGGTTAACTTGGTTAATAGAACTAACATAAACAAAGAACAACAAACAAATTTAAATGATTGAAACAGACAAGATACATACCTCTTCTCCGAGCTTGACCATTCTGTTGTCTGACTATTGAGTTCTGCGAGATGGCGCTCGTTGATGAAGATGGCTGATCACTGACGTCTGCTTGATGAAACTGATCAACACGGATGGTACTAGTGTCTGACACCCATCGCTTATGACCTAATTTTCTAGATGATGGTGTTGAAGGTGGCGGTGGATGATTTGATGTCGGAAGTTTACTAACACCACTGCTGTGTATATTTCCTGAAGATGTTGCTGGATTTGGGTCTGATGTTCCTTGGACAGGTGTCTGTGGAATGTATACGTTGCCGGAAGACTTCAAAGCACCAGACAAGCTTCTCGTAAGAGGTGATGATCCAGGGCTACTCATACTCTCCTGATAGAGATCTACATCAACCCAAGGTCGGATTGGACTGTACGGACCAGGACTTGGGTTTTCAACATAAGAATAATGCAAATTCGGTGGAAGCGTGTTGGAAAGAAGCGGATCGGACATGCTTATAGAGGGATCTGATCGGGCAGTGAAAATTTTTGGCTTCTGTTTTTCTGAACTTGGTAATGAAACCACATTACTTTTTTCAAGGCTCTCTTTATCACTGTGAACTGAAGGATATGAAAGATTACGTGGTAACTGCTGTGTTTCTGGAAGAATTTTGATTGATATTTCCGTTTTGGAAACTGAGGAAGAAGGCACAGATTGGCAGCTTACAGGGGAGTTGATGACATCATCCAAGGCACTGTTACTGTTACCACTGATATTAACATAGAGGCTAGGCTCAACTGCAATGTCATTCACATTTAATGCAGATTCAATACTAGGGTCTATGATATTCACAACACTATTTTTCTTAGGATCAGGTGTTTCTGAATCTCTATGACGCTGAACATTTATTATAGGGTATTCAAGTCCCATTGGAAAACTAACTGAATGTAATCTTGCATAATTATCTGCATCTGAAATTTGATTCTGGGCGACTTTATGGCCAATAACTTCTTGTGAATCTGCACCAGGACTCTGAAATTTAACCCCAGTTATCTCCACATTCTTAGAAATTTCTCGGTTTTCAGAAAAATCAGATGACTTAATAATCAACGAAGGATTGGAATTGTGGAACTCGGTTTCAATAGTAGCACTCTCAAAACTTGATGGTGAAGTAGTTTCAGGGTCAACCGATAACGCTAAATGTGGTCTTGGTAAATTATCATTGTCCTTGAACCTTAGTAGTTCTACGGAAGTTCTTGCATTCTCATCCAGGTCAATGTAGTTAATCTCCGAGCAGTGAACAGAAGACACAACAATGCTAGGTAGATATTCCGACTGATAACTAAAATCTGAATTAACAGTGTCTACGGTTAAATCAGTTGATTGACTATCTTCAAGTGTCGTCTCGGATTGGGAGTGAGTGCCAACAAATGACTGATTATACAGCTCAAAGTTCTGAAGTTGACTAGCCAGGTGGCTAGTTCTAATGGACTCTGAAAACGGATCTCCTCTAAGGTTCTCAAGAACTCTGGGTGAGTCCAGGGAAGGTACAAAATATGGGTCAGAGAGAATCTTCTGGTGTTGTAAACTTGATACTCCAAGGGAAGGATCCACTGTCAATGATACATTCGAACTGCTTAACTGGTTCGAGTAAGTTACTGAAATATAATTCACAAAGAAAATTTTAGATTTTAAAAATAATAATGTAAAATATTTGTAATGGTCTATTGTCTATTGTCTTTCCCAGGTGGATGATGGAATTGGTTGTCCACTCTTGCCGTTAAGCGTAGAGGTGGGAGCTTTAATTTCGTCCAGGGCCAGATGAGTCACCCTTGGTGTGTTATATCCGTGTTTATTTAGTGTGGTCTTGATATTGTCTATCCATCTTTTTCTTGGTCTTCCCTTGGCTCTAGGACCTGATCTCTTTTTATTGTATGTTGTTACTGGTGGTTGGTTGTATTCCATTCTCATTAAATGTCCAAACCACTGCATTTGTTGTCTTGTAATGGTGAAACAAGTAAAAATAAAGTACTGTAGTTTTACAAAGTACAAAAACAAGATACAGCGACATTTCAACGAAAAGGTGTTTATCAACAAAGGATAACATTAGCACACGATGGGTGATGTGGTGAACAACATGCCGGTTGCCTTTACTTCCCAATGCTTTTCCTGATATCCAATTGAGGCTGAGTCGGCCTGAGAGCCGTTACAGTCTAAAAATAAATTCCTTGTCCCCTGTGGATTGAACCCGGACCACTAGCCTAAGAAGTAAGTTCACTAACAACTATGCTAAGCTTTCTGTTGAAATCACATACCGACCACAAAGAGTGGTTTAACAAGTAGTTGGTATAAAGCGAACGAAGAAAAAGATGAAGAAAGTTGGGGATTCATTCATTGACAGCAGGACGAAGTCACAAGTCAACAGTATCCTGTAAATCTGAAGCGATGTGTGTTTGCTGTTTCAAATACTTTGCAGTGCAGTAATTTAATATTTTAAAACTACTAACTGTGTCATCATCATCAAATAGTTTTCCTGAGCAGAACTTTGCCACCCTAACAGTCCTTCAAAATGTATCTCTCTTATAGGCCAGATGTCCCGCCTCTGCAGCCGTCAAGCTCAAATCATCAGTTACATCCTGAATTCATCTTGCCCATGGTCTTCCTCTTCTCTTCTATGCCAGGATGCCTCCTTCCACAATAATCTTTTCCAATCCTTCGTGTATTTTTGTATATGTCTTAATTACTTCAATTTTTCTCATTCTTATTTGTAGCATCAGCCAGTTTTCTTTCATTTTGAGTTATTTCTGGATATATCTATTTGTTCTCTTCTCTGCCCATGATATACGGAGGACTCTTCTGTAACACTTATATTCAAAAGCACATATTTTTACACTGCCTAGTTAAGTATCCATGCTTCACACCCATATGTTGCCACTGGGAATATGCATGCTCTTAGTATGCTGACCTCTGTTTTCCTATCCGTTCCATTCTATACTATTTTTTTAGTTGTTCAATTTTTTTATAAGGCCATGTTTGTTCTTTTAATTTCCTTCATCCCATTTCCATCTGTTGTTAGCAGTGAACCGAGATATTCAAACCTGTTCACATTATCTATTTTCTCTCCGTTAATAAAAATATCTTTTGTCATGTTTGTTTTATCCGTTGTCATTATTTTTGTTTTTATCAGATTGAGATAAAGATTTTGTTTTTAGCTTTTCTCTTCCATTCCATAAATTTATACATTATTAACTGCCCGTGGACCAAACGTCACACTCCATGGCTTTTGGTTGGACAACTTTTTATCAGGAGCCACACTAAAGGGTGTTTGTTATTCTAAAAACAAATGGCTTGTAGAATTTTGCCCTGGTCCACTAAGAGTTAAGTAACCAATAACCAACAGAAAATAAAACGGCACCTACCATTCAAATGTGCATGTTTGTTACCCATGTCAGGACCCTTACTAACTCCACTGTCAAGAGAACATTCTGAGAATGGTTGATTTATACCAGGCAATCGGAGAGCTCTGTTACCAGGCAATAAAGAAGTCTTCGAGTTGGATTTACTTGTTTGACCCGAGAGTATCTGCATAAACGAAGACAGTGGATTGATATATAATTTTAATTCTTCTTCAAACGCTCTATATTGACCACTTGTTAAATCACTCTTTGTCATCTGTATGTGATACAAGTCTAAGAGTGATTGTATGTTGTGCCAGTTATGCACCTACAAGTAGGCCAGCACACCCGATTTCTGTGACACTTTTTATTTACTAGGGTAGTTTTCCTAGGCCCCTACCTCAGTCAGTCGCCTCTTATGATATGCCTTGTAGGTCGCACTGTTCCTATTCTTTGCTCCTTGCAGCCCTGACAACACATGGGCGGAAAGATTATCTTGTCCCCTACAAGGCAGTGGGTTTAACAGTTGTAGATTTTAAGTATTTACCTGGTAAACAGCAGGTGTCTGGCTGACCTTCACCCTACGAACTGTCAACTTCAGTTTATAAGCATAAGATGTTTTAGCATGTCCTTCATTTAACTAGCTGTAACCGTGGCCTCGGATAACATAAGGCCGGCAGGCTCAGGTAAAAATTCTAGAAAATAAGACCACAACTGTCGAGTGATCCTTGTATTCCAGTGTTGTTGTATATAGACAAATTCATTTTAAAATCAACGCAACATGCTAAATCAAGGTTATATTATGTTACAAGTTAAGTTTAAAGCTAAGGAATATCAGTATTATTCATATTTTTTGTCATCAATAAATAACCATTAACGCATATAATTGAGTAAAATTGCAAAAAAAGCGTAGTGTTCTATCAAACATATACAAAAATCAACCCTCATTAAACAGGAATTATTTATTTCCCATCTGAGCTAGCCTGCCTTATGTTGCCGGGGGCCACGCTGTAACGTTATGTTTATAAACAGCAAATGTCTGACTGGTCTTAATGTAACTTCTTTACTTTCTTCTTTTCTCAAATCCTGTTGTGACTAACAGTTAATTGTATATCTTTTACAGGACTTTGCGAATCAACCCCAGCTTTTAACGCTGTTTGTGATTTTTCTAGGCATTATTACGTTCAGTAGTTTGCCATTGCTTTCTGAACAGGTGAAGCCAGTCCTTTTGTAAAAATCCATGCAAAACAATTTGCAAACAAACTGTCCGCAGCGTGATTCGAACTCAGAACGTCAGGGTTAATAGGCTGAGTCACTATCCCCTAAGTCACAGACGCCACCACTAACAGCATTAGGATAAAAAGCGATTTCTAGAACGAGCCTTTGTGTGCATTTCATAAACAGTGTTTTTCACCATCTCTCTATCTCTGAGATTCACCTTTTTGTGTGGACAACATTTTGCTTTGTATCCACTGTACTGGAGTAGCATAGCTCTTTAAGGTACACTGTCTGTTGGTAGTCTGCTTATATGACTGAACCAATTAATTTGTTGTTTCTTGATGAAGTTCAGTACTGATGTTGTACAAACTTTTATTCCTGATGTCTTCATTTCTAAACTGGTCTCTTCTTTCCAGCCTGCTCTTCTCGATTTTGAACTGCGAAGGGTTCTGTTAAGTGCACAGATTTAACACAGCATCTACCATTTATCATCAGTCTCCGATAGGACTAGGAACAGGATCTCACCTATACTGAGATCAAGGGTTTCTGGAAAAATATCCTGATGGCTTCGCGAGGGAGTGAACCCAAGTACCTTTGGAACAAGAGGTGAGCATCTAACCTCTACACCCAAAAAGAACCCTTAAATAGCTAGGTTCCAAGTGAAATGTATAAACATCATGTGTTTGGCCAGAGAGACTATACGTAACTTCTTCTTCTTCGAACGCTACATATCGACAACTTGTTAACCAGTCTGTGTGATCTGTATGTGATCTGAGCCTAAGAGTGATTGTGCATTATGCCAGTTATGTGCCTACAAGTAGGCCAGCACATCTGATTTCTTGCTTTTTATTTACTAGGGTAGCTTCGCTAGGTTCTACATCAGTCGCCTCTTGTGACATGCCTTTAGGTCGCAGTGGTACTATTCTTTGCTTTCCTTATGGGGCCCCAGCACCACAGGGGTGGTATGTAACTAGATAACAACTTACAAGATGCGGATTAATCTCTGACAACAGTGCTGATTTTCCCAGTTCGATGGCCTTGAAACAGATTCTCATGGCCTTGACATAGTCAGGCTGACAAAGAAATGCATAATCTGAAATTGTAGAAAGAAATTATTACTGAAATGAAGACATCAGGAAAAAGTGGGTACAACATCGGTACTGATCTTCATCAAGAAACAACAAATTAAATAGATCGGCTACATAAGCAGATTACCAACAGACAATGTCCCTCAAAGAGCAATGTTACTCTGATACAGTGGATGGATACAAAGCTAAAGACTGCCCACATAAAAGGAATTAAAGCTCCCACCACTATGCTTAACGGCAACGGTGGACAACCAACTCCATCATCCACCTTGGGAAAGACAATAGACCTTGCTGTCAGCGAACTTAGCCTCAAAGATTTGTTTAGCTGACAATAAGTCTGTGAGAAATACCATCTTCTTCTTCTTCAAACACTTCACATCGACTACTTGTTAATCACTCTTTGTGATTTGTATGTGATCTGAGCTTAAGAGTGATTGTACGTTGTGCCAGTTATGCTCCTACAAGTAGGCTAGCACATCTGATTTCTGCAACGTTTTTATTTACTAGAGTAGCTTCCCTAGGTCCCTACCTCAGTTGTCTCTTACGATATGCCTTGTAGGTCGCAGTGTTACTATTCTTTTCTCCCCTTGAGAGCCCCAGCAACACATGGGCAGAAAGACTATCTCGCCTGATGTGTTTTGATGAAAGATGTAGATCTCGCTGCAAAATGTGACAACAGAACTCCAATTTGAATGCAAGCACAGAAGAAGAACAGGATGGTTAGACGATATCAAGACTCCACTAAATAAACACGGATATAACACAACAAGAGCGACTCATCTGGCCCTGGAAAAACTCATTCAATGCAAGCACAGAAGAAAAAGATGGTTAGACGATATCAAGACTCCACTAAATAAATATGGATATAGCACAACACAGGTAACTTATCTGGCCCTGGAACAAACTCCCCTTTCAATGCAAGCACATAAGAAAAAGATGGATAGACAATATCAAGACTTCACTAAATAAACATGAATATAAAACAACAAGGACGACTCATCTGGCCCTGGAACAAACTCCCCTTTCAATGCAAGCACAGAAGAAAAAGAAGATGCCCATTTGTTTATTGAATGAATCCAGACGGCTGCAGATGTGTTAAGCATGTTTTATTGGTAACTCTACTGTATGTAACGTGTGTAGGTACACCACACCTGTTGACTGTAAAGGTATGGCTGACTCATGTATAGTTGTGAAACCATTACGGTGTGTTATTGTCAACATCATCATGTGCCAGGCCTGGAGACTATAGATCAGTGTTGTTCAACATTTCTATATATTAGGGTGCATCTGACTATCAGTTATCAGAGGACTATCATCATAGCACTCCATAGGTGTTCCGATCTCCACCTCAACTTATCCAGTGGCCTAACATACCCGTTCGATGTTGATTAATCAATCTCTTTGCATATTTGGTATGTCGTTCTTTGCGGACTGTACCAATATTGACAACCATCTCTTTTAGTCTGGTCAGCGTGTGGGACTCGCAACCCTGAAACTCTTCCATTCGAAAAGACTCTCTCAATGCATTAAGAATGTTCATCCGACTGATGGCTGTGGAGGCCTGGGTGCCTTGTGATGATAACAATACTACTAAAAACAGAGTACATGTAGTGCTGGTTTGAGAAGTCGGCCGTGTGTTGCCGGAGCCTGCAAGGGATGCAAAGAATTGTACCACTGCGACCTAGAAGGCATGTCGTAAGAGGCAACTGATGTAGGACCTAGGGAAGCTACCCTAGTATATAAAAAGCATCAACATACAATCGCTCTTAGATCCCATACAAATCACACAGAGTGGTTAACAAGTAGATATGGAGAGTTTGAAGAAGAAGAAAAATATAACTCGATACACACAAACACACCAAAATCAACACACCTGTCCCAAGTTACTACTAACTAACACAACAAGACTCACTTTTCCACAAACTACCCTGAACTCAATACGCACATACCAAAATAAGTATACCTGTCCCAAGTTCTACCTAACTCAACAAGAAACTTCCCTGAACTCAATACGCACATACCAAAATCAACATACCTGTTCAAGGTCCACCTAACTAAATGAACCAAACTTGGATATCCAGAATCTTCCCAGAATGCAACACACCTATCCAAACTTAACCTAAAAAAATTTGTTTATGCATAGGGATGGATCCAGTACAACCAATAGGAAACAATCACAACATTTCACTCCGCAGCATTAACTATCAAATGAAACAGTTTGTGGGTGTACATACACAACAGGTTTCATAGTGACGACGAAGCTATTACTCACGGACATAAAATTATTCCCATAAAAGGACAAATGAGTGAATATTTTGTAGTACAGGTGTCAACAGGTGGTATGTCTCATGATACAAATTTATTCAACAGCATCACCTGTGTGGAGGATGAATTCGAGCGCGCTTCATGCGGAGACCTGTGTTCAATTCACGGTAAGGCCAAAGATTTTTTCTGTTGTGGGCATAAATGAAAAATCCTAACCTGAACAACTTCACGGTGACTGCACTCACCATGCGGTCATTAAATTCCCGACTCGTCCCACCTGTCCTACATCTGCCCTAAAAAGCTGTACTACATGCAGTAACGACAGTCTACCACCAATGTGTTGCCGGGGCCAGCAAGGGGAGCAAAGAATAGTAACACTGCGACCTACAAGATGACTTAGTTGTAAGAGGCAACTTAGCTAGGGTCCTAGGAGAGCTACCCTAGTAAATATCAAGCGTCGCAGAAAGTGGATGTACTTGTAAGCGCAAAACTAGCACAATATACTTCTTCTTCTGCAATCAACTTCTGCTATGCAACTACTTCAGTATGTGTCATAAACAGGGCGATGTGCTTGAGGCATTCAGCGGTCTCCCAAGTTTGTTTTGAAGGGTTGTTTCTGTTGGCCAGATTAACATTTTCACGCTGCTCAGGCTGGGGCAGTCTTGCAGGATGTGCTCTGGGGACTGCTTTGGTGTTCCACAAGTACAGGCAACTGAGTCCCTAAGACTCATTCTATGGAAGCGTGCTCTGAGACCGCAGTGTCCTGCTATAGTTTCTCTCTCTCTTTTGCGATCATTCTTTTTGGACATTTTGATCATTCTTATTGTGATATAAAAACAGCCTTTGCCAAGAACGTTTTTTACGTCACAATCTTCAGTACCATTTGGAGCTCTGGTGCTTGTCCTTCCGCAATATGTCCGATTTCAACCAGCGTTTACTGGGCTAGCCTTTGATTGTCCCCAATCTAACTACAAGGCAGTAGTAGTTCCCTGCGAGCGGAAACACACACTGGATTCAAGCCTTTGCTGAGCTTTCCAGTTTTTCTGCACATTTGGGTAGTCCGCTCACCCTACGTTGTCAGGCCCTTCGCATGCGTGTTTGCTCTGCCCCGGTGCCTGCCCACCATGTCTCTCTCTCTTTCGATCGTTCTAGGCCTGTTTTAATCATTCTCATTGTGATATATGAACAGTCAAACATCAGAACGTAATGTAAGTGCACCAAACCTTCAGCACCTATTTGAGCTCAGTTGCTTATCCTTCGGTGGGGTGTTCGATTTCAGCCAGCTATTTTGTATGGATTCGCTTCTTCCACTAGCCAAAGACTGTCCCCAGCCCGACCCACAAGGCAGTGGGCTGCTATTTTTTCAGGGCAGCGACCCTTAGACGGCCTGCCCTCCCGGGCTTATGAGCGCCATCTTCCCAGCAATCCGGTCATTTTAATGAACACCTTGGTTTGCCGCCCGCTCATGTTTGTTTACGGTTTGCTCCGCTAGCCTTTGATTGTCCCCAATCAATCTACAAGGCAGCAGTAGTTCCTTGCGGTCGGAAACGCGCACTGGTTATGCCTCTGCTGGGCTTTCCGTGCTCTGTACATTTGGGTGGGACGCACACCCTGCATAGCTGCGATGCTGCTGCTGCCACGCTTGCACTGATTTTGCCTCTGCTGGGCTTACCAGTTGTTCTACTGGGTGGGACACGCACCCTCTTGCCGTGCCTGCCCCTCGATGAGGCCCACTATGACTTTTGCCAGCATGCGTGCTAGCCCTACCCTGATGCCCTGTCATCAACATCTTTTTCGTGCTCACATTTTTTCACCACATGTGGCGCCGCCCTTGCAACCGTATGCGCGCTCGCTTTGCCCTGGGGCCTACCTCGCCGTTTCCGTCAATTCCTGCTGGGCTGTCCGAGATCCGAGTTTGTCCCATGTTGCCCATGTGCAGCTCAACTCATCACCCAGCATTCTCATCGGCTCTAGAACGCCCGCAACTAGAATGAGAATGCGTGGGCTCCGAATTTCACAGCGCACGGGTCAACCTCTCTTTGATGATTTTGATTCAATCATTGGACTCATGTGGACCGGTGCACAGTCCAACTCATCACCCTGCATTCTCATCGGCTCAAGAAACAGCACAAGAGAGAGAATGCGTGGGTTCCGAGTTTTGCCCGCAAGTTCCACATGTGTCGCTTCAATTTTTCCCTTCAACCAGAAGAAGCGAGCATTAATAGTCACTCTGGGAGTTCGCTCGTCTATGTTGCGGGCGGATCTCATCAGGCATGACTACCTTTGCATCTCTACTTATACCAGAGTAGCTCTCCTGATCCCTGCCCCCTAGCCAGACCGGAACCAGTCATGTTACCACCATGACCTCATGAGCCTTAGGGAACCTCGTGTCATCTATTGAACCTCGACTGATTTAATGAGCCATTCACGGTTTCACCATGAGACAGTGTAAACTTAGACATGCATGGCTTAATCTTTGAGACAAGCATATGACTACTGGCAGGATCAACCAGATAGCTGTCATGGACGTGACTGGGCCAACAATGCTTGGGGTAGGGAGACAGCGCTCTGTGCAGAGCGGATCCCGGCGAAAATGCGAAATTGAAGCAAACGACCGAGAACTCGCTTCCCACCGTTTGCCGGCAAGACTGCGCCCGCAAGCAAAGAACGACACCATATTTCTACCTGCGACCCACAAGCTCGTTGCAGAGCCGGGCCTTTAACAAGACCACCGTCGAGCGTTTCAAATTTTAGACTGACTGTATCACATCGCGACCGAGAAACTTCGATATACGGACACACACACAAAACCAATAAGACCATGCACGCGAGCGAGTCTTAATAGCAGACGCTACCTTGTCCCTTATTCGCTGGGAGCCTCGTTCGCGTGAAGAAGCGAAGAGGCACGCGCAGCCATTAGAGACTATGCACGCAATTGGTTTCGACACTGGGAACCGCGTCGCTTACTGGCTCGCCCGTCCGGTTATTTTCAAAACGAGGAGGCACAGTTTGCAGATGCACAACCCAGATGCCCACCATGTCTATTAGTTCTCACCGCGCACACATTCACCATGCCTCCAGACCGACCAGACACAGAACTGAACTTGGGCCCTCACCTCAGGGCTCCGAATTTCGCCCATCGTGGGCACACATCTCTTCTCTGGGTGCACCCTTGAACTCAGTTTGGGCCCTTATCTCAGGCTCTGAGTTCACCTATGTGGGCCCACATGCAGCTCATCTCTGGGCCTAGTTTCGCCACACGTGCCACGTCTCTTCTCTGGATGCACCCCTTGAAACTCAATTCAGGCCCCCACCTCAGGGCTCAGAGTTCGCGCATGTGGTCCCATGAGCAACTTAACTTGGCCTACCCGACCCGAATCTCACCCCACATGGGTCCACGTCTCTTCTCTGCATGCACCCCTCATCCCTTTATGCGGCCATTTACTCCGAGAGAGTTGTTCACAGACGATCGTACAGTATTTTTCCTCACATTTCATCAACCATTTACAAGACTTTCATCAGATTTCGGCCAGGAGATGTGTGCATTTTGTTCAGAGATTTTGGACCTGCATTGCTTTTCCGTGCTTGCACTACCACTACCTGTAGCTCTTCCTCAATCCCTACCCGCTTAGCCAGACAGAAACCGTTGTCTGTTACCAGGGTCACCACGTGGAGGTGGGGTAGGATCTTGATTAGTGCCAGATCTTTAATCCAGGTGTGGTGTTTTCTCTATGGTGCATTTGACCCCCCCTCCCCACACTCTAGTCTGGTGACTGTGGTCTGTGCTTTTCTGTTTAGTATATTTATACTGTCATGCTCTGGGTTGTATCCTCCGTTTGTTTTTCTCCACATCATTTTTCTGGATTGTTTTACACATTGTACAATCGCTTTTATGCTCAGATCACATACAAATCCCCTTTCAGCTGCTTAATTGCGAGTTCAGCCTTCATGTTGCCCCACTCTCTACATTCTCTGGTGTTGATGATGATGATACTTAGTTTAATCTCAATGAGTACTGTATCTCTATTTCCTACAATCTTTGACGAGGCCCCAGAATTGCCATGACACATGGTCACCAGTGCAGTATGTTACCAACTTCGCTGTCTATGACTCTAGACGATGATGATCGCCAGTGTGATACTGGGGCCCGGAAGGAAGCAAAGAATAGTACCACTGCGATCTACAAGGCGTGTTGTAAGAGGCGACTGAGGTAGGGGCCTAGGAAGCTACCCTAGTAAATAAAAAACGTAACAGAAATCGGATGTGCTGGCCTACTTGTAGGCACATAACTGGCACAAAGTATAATCACTCTTAGGCTCAGATCACATATAAATCACACAGAGTGGTTAACAAGTGTTCAATATGGAGCGCATGAAGAAATGATGATGAAATTTATAATGACGATACATAGTTTAATCTTAATGTGCACCATATCTCTATTTCCTACTGTCTCTAACACTTACAGTAACGACTTATAAATAGTCCAACAGCTGTTACTATATTTAGATACATGTGATCGCACACATATACATATATCAATACGTGTAAGTGTAATAAAACAGAATTTAAACTAATCTCATATCTTATACTGCTGTGTATTGTTGCGGTGTTAGTGGCCTCGCAGTACTAGTTGTGCAGGACTTTGACCTACCTACAGATACTGTTACCCCACCCCCACCCCCCTTACCTGTTAGCGAGATTGAAAGTAATAAATAAGCCAGACAGAAAGTAATAGATGAGCCAGACAGAACGTAATACAAAATTCAGAAAGACCTGCTGCTTTGCAGGTCGGCTGGGGACAGCCAAAAGCTGATGGAGAGTGAACCCAGTAAACACTGACTAAAACCGGACACATCACGGAAGAATAAGCACCAGAGCTCCAAATGGCGCTGAAGATGTGAAAAAACACACCCATGCTAAGGCTGTATGAATCAGATTTCCACATCAATGAGATTTATGGGGAAATCTGGTACACCAGTCTAAGCTGTGATCACAAGAGAGAGAGAAAATTCAGAAAGAAAGTAAATGCTTGGTAGGAGATTAGAGCAATTATGGACATGTCCGATGTGCAATGAAGATGATCCTCAAATAAACATTGATTAGGTTATTGGTTACTAAGCTGACGCCACAGCACTCCAGGCAGACCCATAGGGCTCAGTCTCCCCAACAGATGTCGGAGAGTATGCGCACTGATAATTCATGTGGATAGCTGGTTAAACACACTTCTCTCTCTGACCTTTAAGCATCCAGCTCTATTTGTACAATTTTAATTCTTCTTTTGAACACTCCATATAGACCACTTGTTAACCACTCTTTGTGATTTGTATGTGATCCTAGCGTAAAAGTGATTGTACATTGTGCCAGTTATGCGCCTACAATTAGGTCAGCACATCAGATTTCTGCTACGCTTTTTATTTACTAGGGTAGCTCCCTAGACTCCTATCTCAGTCGCTCTTACGACATGCCTTGTAGGTCGCAGTGTTACTATTCTTTGCTCCTTGCAGCCCTGGAAACAGGCGCAACATGTAATTCGAAACTCATTAAATTGTTCTATTGATTTAACGTCTATTTTAGTGTCCTCATCCAACAGTAGGTCACCAAGACATCAAAGAACATCTCCCCTATCCATCTATAACTCCCCTAAACTCCCCATCTATCGATACCTTTGATGTAAGCTTGTCCACTCTCTCATTACCACAAACACCTGCATGTCCAGGACAGTAGATTCACATAAGCCTCTGGAGGTTAGAAACTTCTATAGACGACATCCACTCATACCAAAACCTGCCCTTTTGAAACTTTTGAAGCATCAACTGAGAGTCAGATGCAACAACGGCCCCAGTAAACGGAGTCCCAGTATATGACTCATTGCAGATGTCAACAGGTGCGGTGATCTGTAGGTACAGATATAGTAATTATATTCTGACCAACATTGCAAGCCAATCTGCATATTGATGTATATATCATCATTATCATGCGAAATGTCATCTGGCATACAAACAGAGTACTGACTATCCTTCCTTCCTTCTGGTCGCTTGAAAAATTGTTTATATGTTCAATGTTGTCTCTTGTATAAACTTCACCTGCCCCTGTTGCTTGGTGAGTATGACAACAGAGCATATCCTACAGAACTGCCCCCAGTATGCAGACCTGAGAAGAAAGATGTAACCCACTTACACCAGTGTCCAAGACAAACTGTATGGCGTGGCTGATAATCTGAGGCAGACGGCTGCCTTTATTAGAGAATCCAAATCCCAATCTAGTGAGAAAGCAGAAGTATAAACTTCACTGTCACTACAGTCTTGTAGTTTGATTGTGGACAATCAAAGGCTAGTGGAGCAAACCGTACACAAAACTGGACTGCAGGTAAACCAAGTAGTCCAAAAAGACTGGTAACCTGGGCAGATGACGCTCAACATCCAGGGAGGGAAGGTTGTATAAGGGTAGCTACCCTAAAAGAAAATAGCAACCTGCTGCCTTGCAGATCGGCTGCGACAGCCAAAGGCTGATGGAGAGCGAACCCAGTAAACGCTGGCTGAAACCGGACACATCACCGAAGGATAAGCACCAGAGCTTCAAATGGCGCTGAAGATGTGACGAAACCCACCCATGCTAAGGCTGCATGAATCAGGTTTCCACATGAATGTGATTCATGGGGAAATCTGGTACATCAATCTAAGGGTGATCGCGAGAAAAAGAAACTTCACTGTTATACCTCACACGGAGGTCTCTGTAGTTTTATGTTGAGTGTTGTTTCGTTAGGCCAGTGAGTTTGCCTCAGTATATCATATTCGGGAGAGTCTTGAAGTATGTGCTCTGCAGTCTGATGTGCCTGTCCACATGTATACATGTTAGTTAGTTAGTTTATTCCTTTTGAGCCAAAGGCGGCACATAGGGCAGAGGTTTTAGATCTCCATGTGATACGGTTCTTTGCTAGCAGTTGGAGATCTTGTATGGTTTTACATCCCAATAGTTTACTTTCTTGTTGGATGGTTCTTCGAAGAGTGGTCTTTGGTCTTCCACGGTTTTTTTTCCCAATTGGTGACCACATAAGGACTTGTCGATTTAGTCTCTTTTCGTCTGCTCTAAGAACATGACCTAAATATTTCCACCTTCGTTTCCTTATAATATTTGATACGGGTTGTTGGTGTGTTCTATCTCTCACTGTGTTGTTAGAAACGAAATCACTCCATTTTACTTTTAATAATTTTCGTAGACATTTATTCTCAAAGCTGTCCAGTTTCTTATCAATTTTCTTTGTTGATTTCCAACTTTCACAACCGTTGGTCAGTACAGGAATCACACATGACCTAAATAATTTAACTTTTGTGCATATACTAAGGTCTTGAGATTGCCAGATATTCGTTAATTTAGTGAAGGCACTAGCTGCTATATATTCAGTATATATATATGGAACTGCAGTAAAACTATTTGATTGGCAAAACACGAATTACAAAGTACTGTAGTTTTACAAATTACAAAAACAATGACAAAATACAGCAACTTTCGACCAACAAGGCCTTTATCAAGCAAACGAACAAACAGGAGTGACAAATTAAAATGAAACACAAATGGACGACAAATACAAACGTATCTAAGGAAAATCTGGAATAAAAACGAATAACGAAATAAATGTAACACAAAACACACATAAAAACTAGAAATAGAAAGGAAAAGAAACAATGAAACATCTAGTAAATATATAACTTGAATACATGCAACATATACCCATATAGATTACAAAGCATGGGAAGAGAAAGTACTAAGAAGCATAAGAATGGAATATAACATGAATACATGCAACATATACCCATATAGATTACAAAGCATGGGAAGAGAAAGTACTAAGAAACATAAGAATGTAATACGTTGAGCCCGCGTGGTCACAAGGTACCATACAAAGAAATCAACCGATTCTCCAGAGCAAATCGACTGCGATCATCCGAGGAACATGATCGGATGGCTGTGACCTTGACATCGTGAGCACCTAAATGGCCAGTATCATTGAAATGGGTGGCTACAGGGTCACAGAGCATTGGCGTATGTCGCGTAAGTGTTGGGCGAATCGGTCACTGAGCCTCTTGCCTGTCTCGCCGATATAAGCCTTGTTACACCGCTTACAGATAATGGCATAGATAAGATTACGGGACTCGCATGTGAACCCATCGTCAATAAGAAACGTGCCTAAAGGAAAAGATACAGTACGCGTCTGTATCACATAAGCACGCGTGTTGCAACGCCGACGGCCACACTGGACAGTGCCAAAATGAGTCTGGATATTGGACTTATAGCTGCTATAGCAATACGAGATTTATTTCTTTCATCGTGTCTCCGTTGTTTGACACTTTACTACCAAATATGTAAAATGTTCAACTTTCTCCAGTGTTTGGCCATTTATTACTATGTTGTCTGTCGAGTTTGTGAGGTCCATAATTTTGGTCTTGGCAGAATTAATCTGGAGACCAACCTGTTCTGCAAGTGTGCAAAGATTGCTCGTTAGTTTGTGGGTTGCTTGTGTGGTTGAATTCAATATGGCCACGTCATCGGCAAAGTCAAGATCAAATAGTCTGCTGTTATTAAGCCATTTGATGCCTAGTTGATCATCTTGGGTGCATTTGCGCATGATCCAGTCTATAGCTATCCCAAAAGCATAGGTGACATCACGCAGCCCTGCTTCACATCCGAATTGACTGCGAACCAGTCTGAGTTTCCTGCATCTGTTCTTACACAGCAGGATGCTTCAGAATAGAAGGCTTTATAATATTGATGTACTTTTCCTGGAAGCCGTAGGTCTTAAGAATCTCCCAGAGAGTAGAACGATGAAGACTATCAAATGCTTTCTGAAAGTCTATAAAATTTATCACTAGTGGTGACTGGAATTCAATTGATTCTTCTATAATGGATCTCAGCGTGAAGATATGATCGTACAAGAACGATGTGGACGAAAGCCACACATGTACACATGGGTGAATTGCCAATCTTGAAGTTTGTATACATGTGGCTGAGGAGTCGATTGTGTTCTGTTCTAAGGCGCAGAATGATAACTTGTTCCAATCTGCTCATATTATAGTAGTCTTGTGTTGGCATTTGTGGCTTTCTGATTGATTTAATCACCCTTTTCTTCTGGTGCTAGGTAACTGGCACATTCGGTTGCTCTCCTGCAGTACCTTCCTTGGTTGGTCAGTCTGCTGTTTCATTTCCTGGTATTCCACAGTGAGACGGTATCCACTGCTGACTATTAATTTGCATATTGACATTAAGCCATGTTATGAAGTTATAAGTGGAGCATCTGGCCAAATGGATTAGAGCGTGGGCTTCCATTCATGAGACCCGGGTTCAATCCCTGGTAAGGTCAAGTTGTTTTTTCTGTCAGGGCATAAAAAAACATCCGAACCTGAACAGTTTCTCAGCAACTTCACTAGCCACCACGCTATTAAATTTCACAGGCTCATGTCCCCCTGTCCTACACTGTCCTAAAAAAGTGGTATTACAGGCAGTAACGACAGTGGGTGTTTTTTTTTTAATGAAGTTATGCTGTCCATAATTGATTCTCTCTGTCATTGTCTGTCTGGTCTCCCATTTCTTCATTTCATTTGTGTCTACATATTCAATATTGTCTCTTGTATGGACATATGGGTGTGAAGCATGGACATTTAACAAGGCAGTGGAAAACATATGTGCTTTTGAATATAAATGTTACAGAAGAGTCCTCCGTCTGTCATGGACAGAGAATAAATATATCCAGAAAGATACCATCTAACCAAGGGACCACCCAACTATGAAACAAGAGCACTAGCGAACCACTAAACCCCTGATTTTCTGGCACCAGTTACTAACCATAAAAGAAATAAATCTTAGGACAAAACTTAAAATATATAGAAGTAATATATTGGGAGTTTTATTATACAGTAGTGAATGCTGGAACATGACTCAACACATAATACACAAGTTGGAGACATTTCAGAATAAATGTTTAAGAAGAATCCTGCAAATTCTCTGGCCAAATATCATAACAAATGAGGAGCTGTTGAAACGAACAGACTGTGAATTTTTTGAGACCATCATTAAAAGACGAAGATGGAGGTGGATTGCACATGTATGTTGTATGTCAGTAGGGGCATTGGCTAGGACAGCTCTCTGATAGACAACAAATGGAAGAGAATACCTGGACGTCCAAAGGAAACATGGAGAAGAACTGTGGAGAGAGAGTGGAAGGAGTTTGGCCTGACTTAGGAGACGGTAGAAAGGCAGCAGAATGGCAACATCTCTGTGGAAGCCTTATGTGTCAATCAGGACATGAAGAGGATATAGAAATATAGCTACTAACCATTCATCCCTGCTTCTGTCTGTTAAGAACAGTTCTGCCCTGAGAAGGATAGGAACTGAACTTGGTTGTCAGAGGCGTTATTGGTTATTGGTTACTAAACTGACGCCATTGCACTCTGGGCAGACCCATAGGTACTCAGTCTCTCCCAACAGATATCGAAGAGTATGCATACTGATGGTACCCATGGTTCGCTGATTAAACACACTCTTCGCCCGAGTGGTTACGGGCCCAACTTGAGTGTAAGAATAGAACAAGTGTTACCTGCACGCATGTTATAGAGGCACTAAGGAGGTTGTGGGAGCTACACACAGTAAAACACTAGATGGCCCAACTTGGAGTGTAAAGAATAGAACAAGTGTTACCTGCCACGCATGTTATAAGAGGCGACTAAGGAGGTTGTGGTGGGGCTAGCTACCCCACACCGTAAAAACACTAGATGGTTACAGAACGGAGAGCGAACCGAGTAAACGTTAGCTGAAACCGGACACATCACCGAAGGATAAGCACCAGAGTTCCAAATAGTGCTGAAGATGTGACGTAAAATTGTTGAACAAACAATTGCTCTTGGGCTCAGATTACATACAAATCGCAAATAATGGTTTAACAAGTGTTCAATATGGTGCGCTCAAAGAAGAAGGCTCAGATCACAAGCAAATCACAAAGAGTGGTTTAACAAGTGGTTGATATGTTGCGCGCGAAGAAGAATATTCAGATCACATACAAATCACAAAGAATGGTTTAACAGGTGGTCGATGAGGAGCAATCGAAGAAAAAGAAGGCTCAGATCACATACAGATCACAAAGAGTGGTTTAACAAGTGGTTGATATGGAGTGTCCGAAGAAGTAGAGGAGGAGCACCTATGGACATGTCTGAAGTGCTATGATGATAGTCTTCATATAACTCATAATATCCTTGTTTACATTGTCAGTTATTCATAAGCGTATCCTCTTACATGTTTTGATAAATCAATAGATATCGCTGAAGTATGGCAACACCAATTTATAAACATAACTTATGTATAAGCTGTTGAATTTTGTTTCCAAACTGAATATTGCTTTCATAAACAAGGGTGCCAGCTGGCAAGCTGATATGATCAAAATTACAAATGAACAAACATGTTATTTGTTACTGAACTGATGTCACAGTACTCCGGGCAGACCCATAGGTGCTCAGTCTCTTCAAACAGATGTCAAAGGGTATGCATACTGATGGTTCCTGTGGCTCACTGGTTAAAAACACTTTGCTCTCTGCCCCTCAAGCATCCAGTTCTAGTTGTAAAACATGTAATTGCAAACGCTTTAAATCGCTGGATTGATTCAAATTAACTTTTGGTATCCTCATCTCGCCCATGTGTTGCAGGGGCTTTCAGGGGAGCAAATAATAGTAAAACTGTGACCTACAAGGCATGTCATAAGAGGCGACTGAGGTAGGGGCCTAGGAAAGCTACCCTAGTAAATGAAAGTGTCTACGAAATTAGATGTGCAGGCCTACTTGTAGGCACATAACTGGCACAACGTACAATCGCTCTTAGGCTCAGATCACAAATCACAAAGAGTGGTTAACAAGTGGTCAATGTGGATCGTTAGAAAAAGAAGTTTCCTCATCTAACAGTAGGTAACTAAGAGATCAAAGAACATCCCCCTTATCCATCCTAAACTCCCAAACAATCAATGTAAGCATTTCCGCTCTCTTGTTACCACGAACACCCGAATGCCTAGGACAGTAGATCCACGTGAGTCTCTGGAGTTTAGAAACCTCTATAGATAACATTAACTCATACCACAACCTGTCATTCTGGATCTTCCGAAGCATCGATTGAGAGTCAGAAACAACAAAAGTTCAAGTAAAAAAAGTCCCAGAGAGCCAAGTATTATGTATTATAATTTTGAATATCTCAGTTCACTGCTAACAACAGATGGAAATGGGATGAAGGAAACTAAAAGAACACAAACTTGGTCTTACAAAAACATTTAACTAAAAACAGTATGGAACGGAACTGATAGAAAAACAAAGATCAAAATACTAAGAGCATGCATATTCCCAGTGGCAACATATGGGTGTGAAGTATGGACATTTAACAATGCAGTGGAAAAACATATATGGGTTTTAATTCTTCTCCTTCTTTTCAACGCTCCATATCGACCACTTATTAAACCACTTTTTGTGATTTGTATGTGATCTGAACCTAACAGCAGATGTGCGTTGTGTCAGTTATGCACCTACAAGTAGGCCAGCACATCTGATTTCTGAGACGGTTTTTATTTAGTAGGGTAGCTTCCCTAGGCCCCTACCTCAGTTGCCTCTTATGACATGCCTTGTAGGCTGCAGTGGTACTATTCTTTGCTTCCCTTGTGGGCCCCGGCACAGCACGGGCGAATACATAATTCAAGAGAGGTAAAAATATAACAATAGAATTCAAGACAGGTAGAAATATAACGATAAAATTCAAGACATTTAGACAAATAATTTATAACAATAGAATTCAGGACAGGTAAAAATATAACAATAGAATTCAAGACAGATAGAAATATAACGACAGAATTCAAGACAGGAAGAAATATAAAGAGTTAATTCAAAACAGATAAAAAATAACAATAGAATTCAAGACAAGTAAAAATATAACAATAGAATTCAAGACAGATAGAAATATAACGACAGAATTCAAGACAGAGAAATATAAAGAGTTAATTCAAAACAGGTAAAAATATAATGATAGAATTCAACACAGGTAAAAATATAATGATAAAATTCAAGACAGGTATAAATATGATAGAATTCAAGGGAAGTAGAAATATAATGATAGAATTCAAGACAGGTATAAATATAATGATAGAATTCAAGGCAGCTGTTAGAAAGATAAGAACATAACTTAAAATTCATACCATGGTAACAATTGTGAAGGTGGTTCTCATCACTGATCAAAATATCTAGCTGCGACATCAATGTGTGGTCCTGTACCGACTCTCTCAACCACGATCTTCCCATCTCAACGTTACCGAGCGTCCGAAACTGACTGTACTGGTTGACCTTGTGAACCACCGAGGCCAGATTTGGGCGCAGCCACTTAAGGCCTTCTATAAATTGCCAGAAACTGATCTCCGAGTCTGTGCTTGCCTACAAGAGAAATTTAAATATATTTAAGTTTATATATATTGAATCTATCGTGGACCATTATACAAATATTAAAGAATAAAGTTGAATCATTTTAACGCCCATGTGGTGCTGGGGCCTCAAGGAAGCAAGAATAGTACCATTGTGACCTACAAGGCATGTCAAAAGAGGCGACTGATGTAGGACCTAGGGAAGATACCCTAGTAAATAAAATGCATCGCAGAAATTGGATGTGCTGGCTAATTGTAGGCGCAGAAATGGCACAACATACAATGATCTTAGGCTCAGATCACATACAAATCACACAGAGTGGTCGATATGGAGCGTTCAAAGAAGAACTTTTAAAAACAAAGTACTACAGAATATTACTAGAAACAATCTCATAATAACTGGGTCTGACTATTCACTGGGACAAAAACAAAGATCATGAGATTAAATGGTAATTCTAGAGACCTGATCATACTGATAGGAGTACCATTAGCAGAGGCGGACACATTTACATATCTGGGAAGTGTTATCAACATTCAAAGTGGCACAGATGAAGATGTTAGGATTAGAATACAAAATGTAAGATCAGCATTTGCCATTCTGAAGAACATATGAAGCTCAAGAATGATCAGGAACAAAACTAAGATAATGATATTTAACTCAAATTTTAATCCTTCTGTATGTAGTGGAGACATGGAGAACAACTAAAGGGTACACTCTGCGCTAGTGGCTCTGACTATGTGTTGTGGAAATTTGGGATCCGAGGCAAGCTTGGCCAAAAATTTACAGTGTACACACAGTACATGGTTGGACTACAGGAAATCCTGATACTGCTGTCTTCCCTTATATCAATAAACCTTTATTTGGGGGATATTCTTCTTCGAAAGCTCCATATCAACTACTTGTTAACCACTCTGTGTGATTTGTATGTGATCTGAGCCTAAGAGCGATTTTACGTTGTCCCAGTTATGCGCCTACAAGTAGGCCAGCACATTCGATTTCTATGATGCTTCTTATTTACTAGGGTAGCTTCCCTAGGTTCTACATCAGTCGTCTTGTAAGTCGCAGTGGTTCTTTTCTTTGTTCCCTTGGCCCCGGCACCACATAGGCGGTATTATTTGGGGATCTAAATTACAAGTACCTATGAAGTTAGAGTAAGGCTTGTCTGAATGGCAAGGGACACTGATGATAAGGCAAGCAGGCTTTCACACAACTAAAAAATCAGTCTGAGGTGCCATATTAGGTGACATGACTACACCAGGATTCAATGCAAGTAAACGATACAAACACAATTTCATTAATTTTTTTTTTTCCGATCCAGAAGCACTGGTGCCATGGACATTGTAACCATCTTATCTTGCATCCACTTTCTCATTTTAAAAACAATACTTACTTTTGATCTTCTGATTCCATGACACATTATGTCTTCTGCGTCAAGACAAACACGCCTGAGACCTCCATAAGTACCCCACACACCTTTAGCAGTGTGCGCAGCTAACAGGCCCTCTGTAGTCTTTTTAAGTTTGACAAGTAGCTCATGGCAAAATCTGGGCAAACAAAAACAAATATTTGATTTAAAGTTTTCAGCAATAGCTCATGATGTAGGAATTATTATCCTTTCGCATTCAGGAGATCTCTATAGCTAAGTGGTTAATCCATTGTCTTGCAATCCGCAGGTTGTGGGTTCAAATTTGAACCGTGCCGTTCTGTTCAAGAGTGCATTTTTTTCAGAATTCCCTAGGATTGTTGCCAGAGCTATGGAGTTCATGCTTTGTGAAATACTCTTGACAATTGGTGTGTCATTTCTGCGGAATGCAACCGAGTCATAAATCCTACACTTTAACAAATAACAATCTTTCGGCTTCAGAAAAAACAAAAACAAGATTAAAAGAAGAAAAAACATGGTCTTACAAAAAAATTAAACAATTAAAAACAGTATGGTAGTGGCGAACGGTTGTTGAGGACCTCATCCTCCATGAGGAGCAGAGAGGAATAAGTCAATTCATATTAATTGAGGTGCTTAGAATGCATGCATGTATTCTTCTTCTTCGAACGCTTCATATCAATCACTTGTTAACCACTCTGTGTGATTTATATGTGATCTGAGCCTAAGAGAAATTGTACGTTGTCCCAGTTATGCGCCTACAACTAGGCCAGCATATCCGATTTCTGCTATGCTTTTTATTTACTAGGTAGCTTCCCTAGGTCCTACATCAGTTGCTTCTTAGGACATGCCTTGTTGGTCGCAGTGGTACTATTCTTTGCTTTCCTTGAAGAAAAACACTGTTTATGAAGTGCACACAAAAGCCTATTCTATAAGTCTCTTCTTATCCTGAAGCTATGTGAAGCAAAACAGGATTCGAGAAAATAAGAATCACTCTCCTCTGCAACACTTACAATCTAATCATTTTGATCATGAATATATTATTATTAATTTTATCTGACTACAAAGATTGGGAGGCATGCCAAGAATTGGTTTAGGGTCTATGACCGAATCGGAGCTTTTAAAAAAATGCAAAGCAGGACCTGGACTGGACAGGGAGAGATTAAGTAAGTTGACTAACTTTATTACATAAACTGATAAACCACCCACAAAATATCTATCACAATGCCATATGGAACCTGCAAAAATTGCAGTAACATCAACTTTTAATGAATAATTTAAAATAATTGCAATTAATATTAAATTAACTCAGATTACTTTTAAGTTAAATGAAGTAACTAAAACTAGTAAAACTAATACAGTATTAATATTATATCAGTATGAGTACTATGAGTATATAAATATATGCACAGTAATTTAATATTTCGTTGATAATGAAACTAGCTTGATGATTGAAAGTGAAAGAGAAACATAACTTATTAAATAAGATTTTCAATTGTTATACACTGACTAATATAACTTATGTTTACAGAGTTTACTTAAAATAAGTTATTTTAAGTAAACATAGTATAACAATTGAAAATCTTTCTTTTGCATGTGTGTCAGTGAAATCTAGTCAGTTTTATCAATATCGGCTTGTGAAACATCGGTCTCTTAAAATGTTATGAAAATGTCAACATGAAACTTTGCCACACCTCTCGTTATCATCATCCACTTCCAGGTCCGCCATGTTTATTGTTGATATTTTTTAAAAACAGTTCCCACAATGAAGCTGTATTTTCGTATTTACGCACTAACAAGAAAAGTCTATTAAAAAACATCAATGAATTTATACTCCATAACTCAAGATATTTTTATCTTTTGATTTTGTAGTGTATATTTACCATCATTGAAATATTAAATTACATATTATCTATCCGGGGTTGTGTGTTTGTTATATATTTCTCTTTACTCAATCAGTGTAGCTTGTTGACACATTGAGTGTTAACGAAACAATTTATCATGATTGATGAAAGGAGTCAAATATTGAGTCCCTCATTTTCTTTTTTTGACGATCTAGTTGCGTTTGGTATCTTATCATTCAGCCCAATAGTATGTAGTATTTATGTTGTACATCACATTGAATATATGACGAGAGTGGCGATAAAGGAGAAGCGGGCGTTGTTCAATTATGCAATGAGACGTATACTCGACTCGTTTGCACACGAGATACTTCATGTGAGGCAATGCGCTATGTCCTTGGCTTGCCAACGATGGACATTAGACACAAAGTCGCACATATAAAAGCTTATCTGGGAGTATCTGAACACAAATCATCCTCTGCACGGTGCCATAAATAAAAACAATGGCAGGCATTTGAAAAGAGGGCGATCTTGTGAGGCAGAGGGTGTTATGTAAACAGGTATGTACTCTAGGCGAGCTGAAGCGTGGAGAAGAATGGATGCCTGTATCAGAGGATATGATTGACCTCACCAGAGTTGTTAGTACACTTGTACGCCGCTGTTGGGAACGGGCCCCTGACGTCGCCAATGCGGAGATTATGACACTCGTTGACCAGCACTCCCATCCAGGTAATATTATTTACACTGATGGCTCTGTCGGACGCGGAACCAGTTCAGCGTGGGCTTATTCAACGAGCGCCGTCAAGCACACCTATTTGAGGACTCGTGACAACAACATCGATAAAATATTACTAGAGATCACCGCTGTCTCCAGGACGTCTCTCGTGGGTGACTGGGGACATCAGGTCTCCACCATACAATTATCATACCCAGACTGTCTACGTGAATGACTGAAAACTCTCAAGGAAGATTGAATCTGGAAGTCGGAATGGGTGGACAGCATTTGGCAATAGGCATCCCAAGGCAATGACTTGGCTGTACACACCTGGACATGCTGGAGTGCAGGGCAACGAACGTGCTGACTTTCTTGCAAACAATGCACCTATTCAAGCGGGCAGAAATAGGGACAGAGCTGATGCACAGCCAACTCTAGATAATTCAAAACCACCCGAGTGGTTACCGGGGTCCAAATTTGGGGTGTATAGAATAGAACCACTGTTACCTGCCACGCATGTCGTAAGAG
This sequence comes from Arion vulgaris, assembly GCA_020796225.1. Classification (NCBI taxonomy): domain Eukaryota; kingdom Metazoa; phylum Mollusca; class Gastropoda; order Stylommatophora; family Arionidae; genus Arion; species Arion vulgaris. Next base: position 37,775,240 of record CM036760.1, read on the forward strand.
GTGACTGAGGAAATTTTGCTGAAATGGGATGCACATGTCCTAAACGTGTAGAAGTCTATACATTTAGGGGCCTACCAAAGCAATGTGCAACGTATACACGTTCTTGGCAACGATCAAACATATCACAAAGAGTGATTAAGATTGGTCGTAAAGAACAAACGCAAAGAAGAAGGAAAACTCTAGATAATTTTTTAGTTGGCTCTGGCTGATGTTACCAATACGGTACGCGGTCATTTATGGGATATGGGCGAGCTTCAAACACTGGACCGATCGAGAGAATTAGAAGCTGAATTTGGACATGCCAGACAGTATCGTCTCCGTGGTGAAGTATGTCGTGGAGACAGAGATTAATCAACTTCTTACGGGTCTAAAGGTTGACTTTATTGCACCGGGTTTCCCCATATGGATCCATCTTTGTCTGCAGAGATGTCATGCTGCCGAGAGCATTGCGCAAAGCACGAACTCTGTAGTCCCGGCAACAATCCTAGGGCAACAATTTCACATATGTCTCGATCCGGATTCGAAACCATAACCTTCAGTAGACAGGCAAACGACTTAACCAATGAGACCCTCTTATCAGTTATCAGAGGACTATCATCATAGAACTCCGGGCATTCCCATATGTGCCCGATCTCCACCTCAATAAATTCAGCATCGTCCAACCGCTTAACACGCCAGTTCGATGTTGATTAATCAGTCTCTGTATATTTGGGTATGTCGTTCTTTACGGACTGTACCAATATTGACACCCATCTCTCTCAGTCTGGTCAGCGACTGGGACTTGCAACCCTGAAACTCTTCTGTTCCAAAAGACTCACAGTGTGTTAAAAATGTTATTTCGGTCCATTGCAGCTCCTGGAGACCCTCTTATGGGTACGGTGAGCAAGTGGACTTTGGAGTGGCTGCTGCAACGGAAGATTGCCCAGTGTACCATGACGTCGATCGCGTAGAATAACAACTTTGAACAGATTGGGTGTCTCTCTCGCGATCGTTCTTTTTGGCCATTTTGATTTCCTATTGTGATATATAAACAGCCTTTGCCACGAACGTAATTTTACGTCACATCTTCGGCACCATTTGTAGCTCTGGTGCTTATCCTTCGGTGATGTGTCCGGTTTCAGCCAACGTTTACTCTGTTCGCTCTCCGTTCTGTAGCCATCTAGTGTTTTTTACGGTGTTATGTTATATTATGCAATCGACGTCATGGCACATTGGGCATTCCCATTCGTGCTCTGTCCTCCGTTGCAGCAGCCATCCCAAAGTCCATTTGCTCACAGTACCCATGAGAAGTTGATTACTATATCTTCTCTCTACCACGAAGACGACACTGTCTGGCATGTCCAAACTTAACGCCTAATTCTCGAACTCGTTCCAGTGTCTGAGACCCGCCCATGTCACATAATTGAGAGCGTACCGCATTGATGATATCGGCTCTGTCCATGTTTCTGCCCACTTGAGTCGGGGCACTGTTTGCAAGAGAGTCAGCACGCTCGTTACCCCGCACTCCAGCATGTCCAGGCGTGTACAGCCAAGTCATTTTTACGGTGTGGAGTAGCTAGCCACACGCCCAACCTCCTTAATCGCCTCTTACGACATGCGTGGCAGGTAACAGTGGTTCTATTCTTTACACCCCAATTTGGGCCCCGGTAACCACTCGGGCGATTAAATCGCGTAGAATAACATAACTTTGAACAGACTGGGTGTCTGTGACGTGAGTATTCTAATCAGCTCGGATGGATGTCTTTTGCAGTAGCCAGAATTGAAACGATTGGTTGATTGATCTGACCATCTACATTTCACTTCAGTAAGTAACCATGTGTGCTGCGATCTCTTTCTTACTAATGAAGATCTCAGCGGTAGTGCACGAACTCCGTAGCACAGGCAAGGGTCCCCAATGTAACTTAATAAATGGTAAAAATATTTATAGGAATTTTATTTTTTCAATTTTCTTAACGAAATTTGTTGATATAGAGGAAGACTGCAGTAAAACTATGTAACAATAGCGAAACACGTAATAACAAAGTACTGTAGTTTTACAAAATGTTAATGAATTTTGCCCAGGTAGATGTATTCCGGTCTGCTCTTTACGATTTTGAACTGACAAGTGTTCTTTACGGGTTTCTACACCGAGATCAGGGATCTCTGGAAAAATTGTCCTATCGTTCGACGATGGTGCGAACCGAGTATGTCTAGAACGAGAGGCGAACACCAAACATCCGTGCCACTGAGACTCCCGTATGGATTTGATGGAATTCTTTTTCTTCTTTGCGTTCGGTTTCGTATGCTCGTCTAAACCATGAGATGCTTTTCCTCTATGAAACTGCATGTCAGTTGAAGTTGCTGGAAGTTGCCCATAGTTTGCTATGTAAGCATTGTTCATGAGGCCATGTTTTGTTTCGTTAGTGTATCTATGATGGTCCTCCGTAAATCACGGACAGAGAATAAAATAGATCTATCCAGAAAGAACTCAAAATCAAAGAAAACTGGCTGATGCTACAAATAAGAAAATTGAGATATTTTGGACATAAAAAGACACGAAGGGCTGGAGAAGACCATTATGGAAGGAGGCATACTGGCAAAGAGAAGAAAAGGAAAACCACGGAGAAGATGGATTCAGGATGTAACTGATTTTGAACATGACAGCTGCAGAGGCAGGACATCTGGCCTATGAGAGAAATTCCGGAGGACTGTTGGGGTGCAAAGTTCTGCTCAGGACAAGCTATTTGATGATGGATATGACTGCAGGATGTGCTCTGGAGTCTGTGTTTCTGTCTAACTTGCACAATGTACAGTCTGAGCAGGCTTTATTCTATGCATGTTGATAGAATTATAATGGTGTTTGTTTATTTGTTAAGGTTCAAGTTGGTCTAACGCAATTTCGTATCAATATTGGTTATTGAGGCGTTCTAAGACTGTACCGTGTGCATGTCAGAGCGAAACACAGACTCCAGAGCATATATTGCATTCCAGACCATATATTGCATTTATTGCTTTTATATTCCCTACGGGTTTTCTAAAGTGTGTCATATCCACCGCCAACGTATTTTTTTTTACCTCTTGGTTCACTGGAACCTGTCTTGTTCTCTCCATAAACTCCTCATTTGTGACCCTATCATACCATCTTAGTCCCTCTATTCTTCGCAGACACCAGTTGATGAATGTTTGCAATTTATGTCTCATTATTTTAGTCGTTCTCTGTTTCTGACCCATACAACAGAACTGCTTTAACATTGGAGTTAAATATAAATATTCTAATTTTTGTTCTCATTTGATTTCTTTAGACTTTCATGTTTCTTAGTGCAATGAAAGCTCCTCTTGGCTTCTGTATTCTTATTTTAATATAGATGAAGACTGCAGTAAAACTATGTAGAATGGCGAAACACGTAATAACAAAGTACTGTTGTTTTACAAAATACAAAAACAATGACAATACACAGCAACGTTTCGACCAAAAGTCCTTTATCAAGCAAACGATACAACAAAAGTGACGAATGTAACAGAACACAACATATAGACTGTGACAAAGATATTACAACGGTTAAAAATGAATGAAAATATGTGACTAAAAACGAATAATGAAATAAATACAGAAAAACTAGAAGTGGAAAAAGAAGAGAAACAATAAAAATCAAGTAAATATATGACTCATATACATTTAACATATACACATATAAAATATAGAGCATGAGAAGAGAAAGTACTAAAAAGCATAGGAATGTAGAGCGTTGAGTCCATGAGGTCGCAAGGTACCATATAAAGAAATAAAGCAATTCTCCAGAGCAAATCAACTACGATCATCTGAGGAACATGATCGGATGGCAGTGACCTGGACGTCGCGAGCACCCAAATGGTCAGCTCCATTGAAATGAGTAGCTACAGGGGTCACAGAGCATTGGTGTATATCACACAAGTGTTGGCCGAAACGGTCACTGAGCAGTTTGCCTGTATTCTTCTGTTCCACCCACTTTGTCTACAATTGCTGCCCAAGTACAGTGTCAAGATAATACAGCTCTGTGAATGGATCATCTGCATATATGTATGAATGAAGTTAGTTATGACATAGTATAGGTAAGTTGTGTGGCTATGTACTTATGCGGGCGATGACAAAGTGTGAAGGCGAGTTAGTCAGAACCGGGCTTAAATAGTATAAACATACAAGTGATTACGCAACTTGATTTGTCAAGGGCTGCTTTAATCTTGAAACCCTGCTATATGTAGATTCTACCTCTTGAGTGGTCAGAGACTTTCTGTAATACTGATTTTGCATATAATGAGGAGTCCTGTGATAAGTCTTCCTTGCGAGTGAGGTTGTGGCTTTGAACGACCGCTCTGTTAAAGTCACATTTTGCAAAGACAAGATTGCTTGCTCGAGCTTTCACGTCGCAGTACTAGTGGTCATTCAACAGAGCAATGGGTAAACCGTGAAAAAGTCAACTTGCTAAACCTTACATATTTAAAGCACAAATTTACTGCCTTAATAAAGAAACAAAAAGTAATAAGAAATATGGGTGGGAACCACTAGTGTAATGTTCAATAAAGACCACATCCACAACCAACACCATCAGATTGCAATACAACAGCAGAAAAATAAGTATTTTAAAGTTCTTCATAGGATATAAGTGCCAAACCCATTTTCATAACATAAGGATTCTATAATGGCAAATAACAGAATTTAATGAGCGGAAAATCATAACTATGGAGATGCAGGAGTGACAATAAGAGACAAAATTAAAATCAGAAGACTTTTTCTTCAAACGATCCATATCGACCACTTGTTAAACCATTCTTTGTATGTGATCTCAGTCTAAGAGTGACTATACGCTGTGTCAGTTATGTGCCCAAAAGCACATCCGATTTCTGTGACGGTTTTTATTTACTATGGTAGCTTCCCTAGGCCCCTACCTTTCCATACCTGGAAAGTACAGTATCCTGGAAAGAAAGTACAAGATGGTGATTCGGAAAAGGACATCATTGGAAGGGTAAAGAAAACAAGTCAAACTTTCGCCACTCTCAACAAAATCTGGAAAGCCTAAAGATTGAATCTTAAATCAAAATTTAAAATATATAGAAGCAGTGTCATGGGAGTGTTATTATACAGTGGCAAGTGCTGGAAAATGACCCCAAAACGTCATACACAAGTCAGAGACATTTCAAAATAAATGTTTAAGAAGAATCCAGCAAGTATTCTGGCCAAATACAATAGCAAATGAAGATCTTTCAAAATGAACAAACTGTGCATCACTGGAAACCATCATTAAAAGGCGTAGAAGAGGGATTGGTCATATATGTTTTATGCCAGTAGGGATACTAGTTAGAACAATCCTGCGATGGACAGCAAATGGGAAAAGAATGCATGGAAGTCGACATGAAACATGGAGAAGAGCTGTGAAAAGAGAGGTGAAAGGTTGTGGCCTGACATGGGAAACATTTGGTAGAAAGGTGGCAGAACAGCAACAATGGATATCTCTTGTTGATTGATTGGACCATCATCATTGCACTTCGGTGAGTAACCATGTATGTTCTGATCTCTTTCTTACACAAGAAGATCTCAATTGCAGTGCACGATCACGAGCACCGCAAACGCCCCAATGTAATTTTGAAGTTGAAGATATTTTTGCAGGAATTCTATTTTTAATCTTTTCTAATGATTTTTGCTAGGGCAGCGGCTTTCCAGCCTGCTCATCTCGATTTTGAACCTCCAGGGTTCATTTTACATGCTCAAATTGAACACGGAACCTACGCTTTATCGCGCCTCTGATAGGACTAGGAACTTGATCTCACCTACATTGAGATAACGGATTCCTAGAAAAATATCCAGATGGCTTCCTGAGGGAGCGAACCTGGTACTTTTGGCATGAGAGACGAGCACCTAGTCTCTACGCCTCAGAGACCCCTTATCTATTGTGGAAGCCTTATGTGTCAAATGGGGCACAAAGAGGATAATGAATATAGATAGATCTTTTTGTTACTTACACATAAACAAATTTCACAAGCAACATTTGCTGAGTACATATCGCATGTGTGTCGCTGGGGCTCGCAAGGGGAGCATAGAATAGTAACACTGCGACCTACAAGGCATCACGTAAGAGGGACTGAGGTTGGGGATTAGGTAGCTACCCTAGTAAATAAAAAGCATCGCAGAAATCGGATGTGCTGGCCTACTTGTAGGCGCATAACTGGCACAACATGCAAACGCTCTTAGGCTCATATCACATATAAATCACAAAGACTAGTTTAACAAGTGGTCAATATGGAGCGATGAGGAAGAAGCTGAACACAAACAGAATAAAGCTAACATTTTGTGCTTCAAAATCTCTCAAAACAATCATCAACTATAATTGCACATGAAAGGAAGCCAATTATATAACAGAAGTTATCCATTACAAATGAATGCTAATCAAACAAATTAATAACAAGATATATTATCCATTACACTTGACTGAAAATACATATAATACATAAATTACTTATTACACTTGACGAAACAAAAATAATACAGAAGTTATCAATTACACTTGACTGGAAGCAAAAATAATACAGAAATTAACAATTATTTTTTACTTTTAGTCATCATCAGCAGGTGCTGTTTATGCATCAAAGGTTGTCTGCAATGGACATCCAACATCTACTGTCTCTTGTCTTTATATTGCACTCTCTCTCTCTATTGTTTTGTCTCATGTCTTTTTAATCTGATTACGGCAAATGTGTCCAGCACCTGTCCTTCACCTCTTTGTTCACTCGGATATGCCTTGCTCAATCCGTAAGTTTCTCATTTGTGACACTATCATACCATCTCAGTCCCTCTATGATGATCTACTCTGCCAGACTGTAATTTGTCAATCTCTTGATGTTTCCTTTCCACTTGTGTCTTGGTGTTTCTCTTCCTCCTTCAACTTTCCCTCTAATATTTTGATTAATGTCAGGTTTCTTTCTGTCTTCTTTTCTCCAATCCTGTTTTGCCTCACAGCGGCAGGATAAGAAGAGATTTCTAGAACTGGCTTTTGTGTGCGCTTCATAGATAGTATTTTTTCATCGCCTGAGTTCTCCTATGAAAAATTGTGGCATAACCTTTACAGGACTTACCCAACAACCATGGTAAACGAGTCATCGATTTTCTAGCCATCACTTACAAGTTCAGTAGTTTGCTATTGCTTTCTGAACGGTGAGGTCTATTTTTACCATTCGTAAAAATCCAAAGGAACTAATTTGCTTCCAAACTTGCCCGCCGTTGAGTTTGAACCAGGTATACTTGTATTATGATCAAGCTCACTACCACTTAAACTACAGTCAGTCCACCTTTATTTGTCTGAAATATTTTATTTCTTTGATTTTCATTACCTGTAGTAATTCTTCCTTCATCCTTATTTTCTCTATCACTTCTTTATTTGTTATTTTGTCTTTTTTTATTTTTATTGCACTTGACAAAATGGTAAACACAATCTGAGACACAATATGCTTCCTTTTGAATAAATGTGGGCTAAAACTTGGCAATGGAAGACTAAGTTAAAGAAGAAACTGTCAGTCACCTGCGAGGACTCCTGCAGCTGACTGGATCCACGAAGGCGAATCATGCCATCTTGCAATATTAAAGCATGGGAAAGTGATCGCAGATAAAGAGTTGAATTTTTTTTACAATGAAGAAATTTAAAATTCATGAAATCACAAATCGTATTTTTTTTAAAAGTAGGGAATAGAAAATTATAATTTTGTGAAATAATAAATTTTAGAAATTTACAATTATAATTTCGTAAAATAATCATATTTTGTGTTTAAATTAAGAAATCTACAGTATGAATTCAATGGAAAAAAAATCGTTAAAATAATGTAATCTAAAAATCACAATCAATCCAAACTTCTTCTTCCGCAACAATGTATTGTTTTTGTGTTGACTATAACTCCTTCTATGTCAAATATTGATCTGATGTAATCTTTATGCTTTTTCTTCTCATCCGACAAGTCTCGTCTCAATTTCTCAATGATAGGCAAATATTGGTCAAAACAAAATATACCATTTTCACAAAATAGTTATCGACTCGTTTGGAAACACATGCTGTTCTTTCTTCATTTGTCTTTCCATCAATGAAATGCATAGTTAGGTGGTATGTTTCATCATATCTGATTAGAAAAAAATAAAACATTATGTATTAGGGAATATACATACGGGGAATGCTACTTAATTAACATCTACCTATTTATCCATAAACCTTACAGCTTTATTCTTCTTCTGTAAAATTCAGTTTCAGCTTGGAATATCTTCATTGCACTCTGGACATGTCCATAGGTGCTCCGGTCTCCTGCGCAATCTCTCCAACAGTGTCCAGCAACTGACTGTACATGTTTGATGTTGATTGATGAGCCTACTCATATACCTGTTGTGCTGTTCTTTTCTGGCCACTCCAATCTTCAATCCAAGCTCTTGAAATCTTATCGATGGCATGGATTAGTTTAAATTAAAATCCTTGTTGTAGCCAACTCTATGAGGACGTTCAGAATGTCAGCGCCAAAGAACCATTGGTTGGCAGTACAGGGAAAATGGTCAAAGACCACCCACAACACAGCATCAGAGATGGGTTCTATGGTCTGTCCCGTAGCGAACAAGTTGTTATAATCCGCCTCCGTACCAGCCATAACAGACTTCAGGCCCACATGTTCAACAAATTTTAAATCGGCACAACTAGCCTGTGCCACTGTGAAAAGCGGACATGACGGCAGAGCACATACTGCAAGACTGCCAGTTGCTAGCAGGCCTGAGAAAGCAGAAGGTCCGTAAGAAACAAGTCTAAACAGTTAATTTATGAGAAAATTTAGTTCATAGGTCTAGGCGGGATCGAGACAGAGAGAATATCAGCTCTATCATTGGCTGACCCCAGATATGGTGGCAGAGTCAACCAGCTGGTCTGCTCTCTCATCTGCCCCGGAACAAGATGAGTGTAATTCTGCAAACTGTTGACATTTGTAGTGATTCAGTCCGTTGCCTGCACATTGAACCAGCCTCCACTTTTGAATCATACTCAATGAATTACACTGAGTGTAGTTTGTGACTCCAGCCAGAGTAGTGCCATAGTCACCATCAGTACTTCCGTTGCCATACTAAATACAACACTAGCTTCCTTGATCTTTCTGCCATATGAGCTTGCACTTCTCTTAGTACCCAGACTTCACCTGTGTGTTGCGGGGCCATCAAGGGAGGAAAAATAGTAACACAACAACTACAAGGCATGTCGATGAGGCAACTGAGGCAGTGGCCTAGAAGCTACACTAGTAAATAAAAGTGTAGCATAAATCAGATTTGCTGGCCTACTTGTAAACACATAACTGGCACAATGTACAATCGCTATTAGGACCAGATCACATACAAATAAAAAGAGTGGTTAACAATTGGTCGATATGGAGCTTTGAAAAGAAGAAGTATCCAGACTTACTTTCTAAGTGATGAAGACAGCATCCATTTGTTATCTGGTTCCATCTTGGCTCTGTCTTGTTCGAGAGCCACAAGGAAGATACCTTTCTCCATGTACGTAAGATAAACTGTTAACACTCCCATAAGAATAAAATATCTGAGCAGCTGTGTTAATGGTACAATATAGGTTTCTCCAAATAAACAGATTAATAATTTTTAAAAACCTTGTAAGTCTGATTTTATTTTTTACTAGCGGCGAGTGATGTAGTCAACATCACATCAGCCTCTTTTACTTTCTCAGCGTTCTCTGGAACTTGAGGTTGCTTCTTCTTCTTCTTTAAACGGTTCCTATTTACCACTTTTAAACCACTCTTTGTGATTTATATGTGATCCGAGTCTAAGACCGATTGTACGTTGTGCCAGTTATGAGCCTACAAGTAGGCCAGTACATCAGATTTCTGTAACACTTTTTATTTACTAGGGTAGCTTCCTTAGGCCCTCACTCAGCCGCCTCTTACAGCATGCCTTGTAGGTCATAGTATTACTATTCTTTGCTCCTTGCAAGGCGGGCAACTGAGGTTGGTTCAACCTTTGAGCCGTTAGAATGTGGAAAAAGTCCACCCCACTACAATATCTGACCCTGGAACCTTGCACATACTAAGAAAGCGCACTAACTACTTTGCTATTGCTGCTCTCAATAAAGTCTAAATGGTCTAAAGGCGAAGGATTGACTTCAATGCCCTGGTCTACAGAAATGGCATGCCACCTGTCGAGAGTGTTGCACAAAGAGCAAACTCTGTAGCTCCAGCAACAATCCTAGGGATCTCATGAAATAAATTGCATATGTGACTCAGTCCGGATTCAAACCCTCCAACCATCAGAACGACAGACAAATATCTTAATCACTTCATCCTTAAAACCCCAGAAGGACACCAATGATAAGAAGAGAAAGTCGTCACACAAACATCAATCAGAGGGGACATGCCTACGCCTGAAGTCATAACAAGTCTGTGTGGTGCCAGGGCCCGCAAGGGAAGCAAAGAATAGTACCACTGCGATCTACAAGGCCTGTCATAAGAGGCGACTGAGGGAGGGGCCTAGGAAAGATGCCATAGTAAATAAAAATCATCGCAAAAATCTGATGTAATGGCCTACTTGTAGCGCATAACTGGCACAACTTACAATCGCTCTTAGGCTTAGATCACATACAAACCACAAACAGTAGTTTAACAAGTGGTCGATATGGAGCGTTTGAAGAGGAAGATAAGGATCTGTCAACTAAACTAAATTAAACTAATCTAAACTAAACTTAATGAAGGATACAGTAAGGCACATGTCATAAGGACATTTCTGGACTGAGGAAATGGGTAGAAGAAGTCAAACAACACTGCAAACAGTGCCAGTCCTACAGCTATTGTACATATCAGAGTCGTCGTCAATTAAAGCATTAGATTCACTGTATCCATTGATATCAACCAAAACCTGTTCAAGAATAAGAAGAAAATATAATGATTAGATGATTATAATAAAAATAATCATCATGAACAAGTAGCTTGTCCCTTCCAGAACTTGGCTCCCATGACAGCAGTTCTGAAAAACTCTCAGTTCTGTGAAAGTTTACCAGCGTCAGTCATTCTCAGATCATCAATGACATTGTGCACCCATTGTCTTCAAGGTGTTCCTCTCATTCTTCTTCAAAGCACAATTCCCTCCAATATTATCTTCTCTAGGCACTCATGTCGTTTGATATGTCCAAAATATTTAATTTTCCTTACTTTATGTTCTTTAATAGCAAACTCTCTTTAATATCAAGCTGTTGCAGAACAGAAGCATTTGTTTTTTTATGTCCATGATATTTTAAGTATTCTTCTGTGGCATTTGCGTTCAAAAGCATTAATGATCTTCTCCGTTGCTTGGTCAATAATCCATGTCTCACAACCATATGTTGCCAAGGGAAAACACAGGCTCTTAAACACTTAATTTCTGTTCAGTTTCCTTCCATAAGTTAGTTATAAAAATAATAGGGAAAAAAAAAATCTGTAATACATGTCACTATTGGTTATTAAACTGACATCATTGCACTCTGCGCAGACCCATAGGTGCTCAGTCTCCCCCAACAGATATCAACGAGTATGCATATTGATGGTTCCCTGGCTCACTGATTAAAAACACCTCTCACTCTGCCCCTCAGGCATCCAGTTCTACTTGTGCAACGGGTAACTCCAAACTGCTTAAATCGCAGAATCAATTCAACATCTATTTCAGTGTCTTCATCCAACAGGTAGCCGCGAAGAGACCAGAGAACACCTCCCCAACCCGTCTGGATATTTTCCCACAGATCCCTGATCTCAGTGAAGGTGAGATCGAGTTCCTAGTCCTATCGGAAATGGACGATAAAAAGTAGGTCCTGTGTTCAATTTGAGAACCTAAAAATCGAGATCTTGGGCAGACCTCGACACTGTGTGCAGGAAGGAAAGGCCAGCCAGGCCCTACCAACCCTGGCATCAACGTCCCCATCTACACATCCCGACCCGCTATCTTACTTCCAAGGTAGGCAAACTCATTAACATCTTCTATACCCCTTCCCTCAATCAAGAACAAACTAAATAGCTAGCATATAAATCAGATATAAAAGTAGTATCAAGAGATATCATGGGATACGGTGAAGTAACTCTATAATTAACAATCTGGTACCTTTTTCGCTCCATCATCCAATGCATTTTTCAAAGCACCCGAGTCCCACTTATCAACAATCACTGGTTTCTCATGTATCTGTTAGATGAAATAATTGACAATCATCTTTTGTGGGTTTTTTCCACTTAGATTAAGCGTGGCCTCACGATAACATATGGTAGGCGGCTCAGGTAAAATTATAGGAAATATGACCACAACTGTCGCATGATCCTCACATTGTAATGTTGTTGTACATAGACTAAATCATTTTAAAAACAGCTCAACATGCTAAATCTAGGTATATTATGTTACAAGTTAAGTTTAACGCCAAAGAATATCAGCATTATTAACATTTTTCATCAATAAATAACCATGGACGCATAGAATTGAGTAAAATTGCATAAAAGCGTAGTGTTCTATCAAACATATGCAAAATCCTGTCGCCATGTAAAAGGAATTTTCAATTTCCAGTCTGAGCTAGTCGGTCTTATGTTGCCGGGGGCCCAAGATTAAGAAACTGATAGCAGATAATGCAAGTGATAATGATGATGTATATACCGATGAGAGCCACCCGTGTTTTATCGAGGACGCAAGGAGCAAAGAATAGTGACATTGGACCTACAAGGCATGTCATAAGAGACGACTGAGGAGGGCCTAGGAAAGCTACCAGAGTAAATAAAAAATGTCGCAGTAAAAGAACTCTTCGCAGTTCAAAATCAAGCTGGAAAGCCACTGCCCTGGCAAAATTCATTAGAAAAGATTTAAAATAAAATTCCTACAAAAATATCTTTCCATCTTCAAAATTACATCAGGGACCCTCACCAGTGCTACATAGTTTGTGGACTGTAGCTGAGATCTTCCTGTGTAAGAAAAAGAATGGATTACACATGATTACCTACCGAAGTGCAATGATGATGATCCTATCAATCAATCATTATTATATTCATCTTGTACCGATATATGTTACATAGAGCCTACAAGCAATTTCTCCATACCGCTGTATCCTGGATAATTTGTTTAATCTTCTCTAGGTAACTGGGTGCAATATTTCTTATCTCTGGCAGTAAAGTTTGTTTCAGATTTTCCTAGGGCATCCCTCTTTCTTGAACCCTTTGCATCCCACTTCAATGTCTGCTTTGTGATTCTGTGATAATTTCTTCTCATTCCTAAATAATGCATAACATACTTCCATCTTCTTTTCTTATAAAAGTTGTTACTATTGATTAACAGACATTTCTCTGATTTCATCCTCTTCTAAATTCGCTCTTTACATTCATTATTTTCCACATACATTTATTTTCAAACTTATAAAATCAAAAATGCATTCAACTTTCTATATATCTTTAGTCATTTGAATTTTCCAACTCTCACTGCCATGCAACGCTAGGATTGATACAACATTTGAATTGGAAATTCATAATTTAGTTTCAAAATTATAACTTGGGGTTCATATTTAATTTAGGCTTACAAAACCGATGTATTGACTGACAATGTGTAGCATAATTATAATTTCTTTTTTTTAATAGTATTTCCAGGGCAATAAATTCAATAATTCAAAATTGATTAAATTGCTAGGTGAACTCACAACTGTTATTTTTATCCTTTTGGATTTCAGAGTGATATCTCAAATATCTGCATTACACTTTCACAGTTGATTACTGTTACTTGTCATGTGTGTCTTCATTCTTCATTATTATAATTATTACTATTAAATATTAATATCAGTGTTTGAAATTACTTATATATATATTTATCATTTATAATAATTTAGTTATTTAATTTAATGATCTTTTTTTATCCTTTAGTTATTATTAAAATATGTTTATTTTATTTACTCAATTTACAGATTTTACAGTGTTACTTTTAGTTAATTGCATATCCTTTACAGGTCTTTGCGAATCAACCCAAGCTTTTAACGCTGTTTGTGATTTTCTAGGCATTATTACGTTCAGTAGTTTACCATTGCTTTCTGACGGTGGTGATTGAACTCAGAACGTTGGGGTTAATAGACCAGTCACTAACCCTAAGCCACAGACGCCACCAACACAGTAATATACTATAGAGTTACAAAGTGATTTAACCTTACCAAATACCAAGTTTTAACTTTTAAGTGATTATATTAATTAAATTAATATGAAAATATTACATTGTAATATTAATAATAAATTAATTTTTAATAATAACAACAAATGAAATCACAGTACAGAAATTGATAATATATTTTTATATAACATATATAAATATTTATGAATGATAATATAAATATATAATAATATATATTATATATTTTATATTATTATTTATAAATTATTATAATATATATTTAATTATATAATAATAATTATTACATTATTTATTATAAAAATAATATATAATTATAAAAACGCCGGCAAATAATATTATATTATTTAATATAAATAATTTATATGTCACCACTATTAAAACATCCAAGCATTAACATGGCAGTCAAACGACAACTGATAAACTGCATATTTATTCCAACTCTCTGCTATCAGTGCCAAACATGGCCCTGACTAAGACACAAGAAAGAAAGATTACAACATGTGAAATGAGATGTCTTCGAAAAGCTGTCAACGTTACAAGGCGAGATAGAGTGAGAAACGAGAATATCAGAAGCATCGTTGGTACTATACCATGCATACAGTACATCGAGAAGCAAAGATTCAAGTGGTTCGGCCATTTAATGAGAATGGAACCACATTTACTACCATCACGTGCCTATAATAATCGACACTCAGGGCGCAGAGCACGAGGCAGGCCAAGAACAAGATGGATAGATAACATCTCAGAGTCCCTGCGAAAGCATGGACTGACAACGTCAAGCGCAACACACCTGGCACAAGATAGGAAACTAACTCTCCCACGACGCTTCACGGCAAATGTGGTTAAGATAAGATAAGATAAGATAAATAATTTATATTAAATAATTAAAATATTATATTAGTAATTTATTTGCCGGCGTTTATTTATTATTTTTAATTTATTATATATTTATTAATTTATATTAATATTATATATTTATCAATTTAATTTAAATATTATATATTATATATATATTATTTTTGTATTGCAGCCTCCTTTACAATTCACAGAAAGCAATCTTCCAATTGCATGTTTTTGTGATGCTACTGTTCTTAAGAATATCCATATCGGCATTGTAATCAACACAAATTTTAAAGAATTACATTGATTCTATTCAAACTCTAATCAATACTTATACTTACATTGGAGGTCGCCATCTTAACAGGAAGTACACGTAGCTCATAATCATCAACATGAGCCGTGCCATTCGCACAACCAGAATAACGATGATCGTTACACTGTTTTCGTCACACTGTTACCGGGTTGTTGCTCAGTGTCGTGGTATTGTTTTTAATTTTTTTACTTTGCTGCTCTAGTAGCATGGGTGATAGATATTTTTGACCAAATTCTGCTATACCACCCATCATTTTTTTCGTGGTCTTCCTTTAAGCTAAAAACTTCTGTCGTCACACTTTTACCGGGTTGTTGTCCAGTGTCGTGGTTTTCTGTTTTTGTCTTGCGTTGCCTTAGTAGCATGGGTGATAGTTATTTTTGACAGAATTCTGCTATGCCATCTATCCATGTTTTTCGTAGCCTACCTTTCGCTTTCTTTCCTGATGTTCTGTTGTAGAAGACTGCATACAGTGGAGTTTGGTTGTATCCTTATTAAGTGGCCGAACCACTTCATTCTTTGTTTCTAAATGTAATTCAAGCAAAGTTCTGCCCCAACGTCCTTTCTTATGCTGATGTTGGTGACTCTTTTTTTTGTGTTGCTGGTAACTTTTTGTAGGCATTGCATTTAACATGTAGTTATTTTTTGCGACTGCTCATTATCCATGTTTGGCTCTGGTTAACATTAACATGGCCGTCCATCGCAAGCGATGATGACAACAATCTCAGACGTGTGCTGTTGCACTTCTCTGGTGTGTGCGGAGGTGACTGTAGAGTCCAATCCTAGAACAGAATCCCCGACCACAGGTGGGGCGTACATGATCAAGGTTAGACATGTGCGTGTTGTGTGCTCTGTCCTTTCGCGCTGCTCGTTTTCTCTGTGACTCAACAATACGATGATTCTCAGCTATAGGGTTCCTCTTTGTTGTTATAGCGCCACATTTGACGATCTTGTGCAAGGGATTCCCAGCACGTATTGTCTATTTCGAAGCATTTTGACAACTCTGCTGATCATCTGTTTAGCTGTCAGTGAGATGTTTGGGTGCCTTAACAATGGGATAGCGGTTAGGTTACATCATTTGCTTTCAGCACTCTAACCTCTATCTCTCTTTCCAGTCTTCCGTCTTCAGAGAATATACTTCTAAGTATTTGAATTCTTTCACTTGGTTGATTGTAGTGTTATTGACATTGTTGTGTTGATTGTAGTGTATGATATTGTTGTGTTGATTGTAGTGTTATTGACATGGATTTTTAGTTTATTATGTTTTCTTCCTATATTTATTATCTCGGTTTAGCATTATTGATTTTTGTGTCTTGATTTACAAAATTTTTGTTCAATGTGTCAATAAACGGTTTTAAGTCTATATATCTCTGTGGCGTAGAGGCTAGGTACTCGTCTCTCGTGCCAAAGGTACCATGTTCGCTCCATCGTGGAGATCCCTGATCGAGTTTCTAGTCATATCGGAGACGGACGATAAAACGTAGATCCCGTGTTCAATTTGAGCACGTAAAATAACCAATGGCAGTTCAAAATCGAGAAGAGCAGGCTGGAAAGCCGCTGGCCGAGGCAAAATTCATTATAGAAGATTTAAAATAAAATTCTACATAAATATCTTCACATCTTCAAAATTACATCGGAGACCCTTGCCAGCGCTACAGGAGTTAGAAGCAGCTGAGACTCGGTGTAAAAAATCGGAGACACATGAAATGTTTCACGAAAGTGAATGATGATGGTTCTATCAATCAATCAGTCTTATAACTTTACATCTTAAAATGTTTGTTACTACAGCTCTTACATAATGGATAGAAAACTCAATGGTAAAAGACTTCACATGGGCAAGCAGAAGGTTGGATGCAGGACATCAATCACGCGAAGAATGGATAATTATACCAACGAACCACAATCCGTTGTGGTAGTCCTTTCTTCTTTTCTCTTCACATTTACTTATTTATAGAAGTGTATGGAGAGACCAGTGATCTTGTTGTGCTTGTTTTAGGCACTTGTAATGCTGAATTTATTTCGTAAGGCTGTTGATGCCGTCGCACCTTTGCTGGTCTCGCTTGCTTTGAACTCATTATGCTTTGACTAGCGTCTTGTGAGGCAATTAACATGGGCATTCTTGATAGGTGTCAAACCATTTAATCGTTGTCTTTTTGAATTGTCATGACGAATTTCTTCATTTCTAATTTTGTCTCTTATTTCAACTCAATGTCATTAGGGAAACAAACCAATTGCGTTTCGCTCTTACAAATTCAACAAAGGAAGTCAAGCGTAATAATTATTAAACATCAGAAGAAGATATGTTGTCTATCCATGATGATGATGGCTTCGATTCGAGTCATGCTGTTGTGGTGTCGGCCTCAGGAAAGCTCAAAGAATAGTCCAATCACGACCTAAGGCATGTCAAGAGCGCGATGTAACCAGGAAGTACCTGTAAAAAAACATCAAAATCAGATCTGCAGGCCTTCTTGTAGGTGCATATCCGGCACACGTACAATCGCTCTCGGTTCAGATCACATACAAACACACAATGGTCTATGGAACGTTAGAAGAAGAAGAGGACACAGTCGGAGTGCAGGACTTAGGTTGAACAAGAAAGATCATCCGAGTTCCAGTAAAAAATGATTACCAACAGACAGACTTGCAAGCAATGTCTACCGATACAGAAAAGAATCAAAGAGCAATGCTACTCATCAGTAAATTACCGTCAAGAGCAATGCTATTCGGTACATGAACACTAGTCAAAAGCTCTACTCCGGTACAGTGAAACAGTCAAAGAGCAATGCTAATCGTACAGTGAACACAGTCAAAGAACAATGCTCCCAGTACAGTCAGAAACAGTCAAAGAAATGCTACCTGGTACAGTGAACACAGTCAAAGAGCAATGCTACTCCGGTACAGTGAACACAGTCAAAGGCAATGCTATCGTACAGTGAGCACAGTCAGAGCAATGCTACTCTGGCAGTAACTACAGTCAAGAGCAATGTTCCGACAGTGAACACAGTCAAGAGCATCATAGCCCTTCTGATCACAATCAAAGCAATAGCTACTGACAGTGACACAGTCAAGAGAATGCTATCTCTACAGGAACCAGTCAAGAGGCAATGCTACTGGATACAGTGAAACAATCAAAGAGCAATGCTAGCTCGGTACAGTAAACAGCAAGAAATTTGCTCTGCAGTGGTCATCTACTGTGGCACAGTCAAAGGCATGTCTTGCTAAGGACAGTCAAAGAGCAAGCTATTGGTACGTGAACACAGTCAAAGAGCAAGCACCTCGTACAGTGAACACAGTCAGCAATGCACTGGACAGTGAACATCAAAACAATTACCGGTACAGTGAACACAGTCAAAGAGCATCTATCGTACAGTGACACAGTCAAAGAGCAATGCTACTCCGGTACAGTGACACAGTCAAAGAGCAATCTACTCGGTACAGTGAGCAAGTCAAGAGCAATGCTCTCTGGCCAGTGATCACAGCAGAACAACACTCGTACAGGAACACAGTCAAAGAGCAATGCTACTCGGTACAGTGAACACAATCAAGCAATGCTATCGCGTACAGCTTGAACACAGTCAGAGAAGCTACTGCCAGTCAGTGGACACAGAAATAAGCCTTCCGAAAGTGGACCTCAGAAAAAAAGTGGTAAAAACTGTATTTATGAAGCGCATACAAAAGCCCATTCTAGAAGTTTCTTCCTATCCTGACGCTGTATGACAAAACAGGATTAGAGAAAAGAAGATGAACTGCTTAATTGCGATGTCGGTTTTCATATTACCTCAATCTCTTCATTCTCTATTGTCTTTCCCAGATGATGGATTTGGTTGTCGACTCTTCCCGTTAAGCGTAGGGGTGGGAGCTTTAATTTGCGTTCCATGGCTAGATGAGTCGCCATTGTTGTGTTATATCCGTGATTATTTAGTGTGGTCTTGATATTGTCTATTCATCTTTTTCTCGGTCTTTCCTTGGCTCTAGTACCTGATCTATTTTTATTGTATGCTGTTATTGGTGGTTGGTTGTATTTCATTCTCATTAAATGTCCAGTCCAAACCCCTGCATTTGTTGTCTTTCAATGTATTCAGTGCATGAAGTTATGCCCACTCTACTTCGAATGTCCTCTTTTTGTAGTCTGTCTTTCCTGGTGACCAACACCGCCTTCCGTCAAGAATTTCATTTCGCATATGGTGAGCTTTCTTTTTTTTGTGTTGCTGTCAGGAACTGAGTTTGGCATTGGTAACAAAGTATTGGTATAACCAGAGCCGGATTAGCCTAGTAGCAAAGCTACTGGGACCCGCGCTTCTGGGGGCCCCACGCCTATGTGACAGAGTTAAGCTGTCACTAGTCATAAACAAGGAACCAAGGTTGGAAGATGGGTAATAAATCCCTTTCATTTTTTCTTATTTAAATTAGGACAAAGGTCATGTTTACTCAATTTCGGACTTAGGTGGGCGGTCACACTGAGATGAAAAGGAAAAATATAACCAAGTGGTTGTATCAAAATCACGCGAGCTGTCTGAATTCTTAAATGTCGTGTGTGATGGTGCTGAATCCAAAGAAATCGAAGCAGAAAATACAAAGTCGCGTCTCACGGTATAGTAGAAGAAGGCAGGCTATAAAGAATTATCCTAACCAATATTAAGATCAGCAACTCTTCACGATTTAGCCACATTTTCCACAAGACAAACTGAAGTCGAACGTACAGAAAGTTCTCCCAATTTAGCCATATCATCTTCAAGCCAAAGAGAGGAAGAAATCACAGCACATGCTTCCAATGTAGCAACATCTTCTACAAGCCAAAAACATAATGGAAGTAAAATGTACTCCAAACGATATTGGTGAAAGGCCAATCAACTTCAATCGAGATTATTGGATTGCAAAAGGAAGAAGCGATGTGCAACATATTAAGTGATTTCTTGTCTTTAAAAAAAAAAAAAAAAAATCCACGAATTTGTCGAAAATCGTTTTTCACATATACACGTAAACCAACAATCAAAACTCATGTGAGAGATTGATTGTGTTATTCAGAAAATAATGCGACAACTTTTCTGTTTTGTTTGTAAAGTTACTGATTCAGGCTGTTCGTCACGGTTTACGAAAGAAGGATTTGACGGCTGGAAAAACGCAAATAATTCGTTGAAAAGACATGAAGAAAGCACCTCCATAGACAAGCGATAATTTCGCTGTTAGTTTGCAAAAAGAAGGATGCGCGTGTGGATTCTCAACTTGTAAACCAAATTGAGACCGAACAAAAATATTGACGGATACTTTTAGAGCGAATTACTTCAGTTATCCAATTTTTAGCAGAAAGAGGTCTTGCATTTCGGAGTAGTAATGAAACTATTGGTTCACCTAATAATGGAAATTATTTAGGTTTGTTGGAATTAATAGCCAAATTAAAACCCACTATCAAACAAGTTTTGGATGACATCTCAAATAACATGGATCAAAAGGTAGAGTGTCGCAATCAAGCGTATGGGCTAGTTTTGGAGATGAGTAAGTTGGAAACGGTAATAGTGACCATTTAATGGAACGGAATTCTAGAATGCTTGCAAGCGTCTAGCGCTTCATTACAGACACCTGATCAAGACCTTAACACGGGATATGCCCTTTATGAATCGTTACACGTTCAAGCAATGCAGCCTACATTTTCAGATATTGAGGCCAAAGCCAAAATCCTGACTGACTGTCAAGAATATCAGCAACAAACTTCAAGACAACGCAAGCGAAATACTAAGTAAGACATTTTCAGCGGCTCTGCTACGCTCGATGAAGTTGTAGAAAATCAAACACCCAAACAAAAATGAAAGTCAGGTGTTTGTTGTCATAATTGATAAATGCATTAGCTAAACGTATGGAAGCGTACCATAGAGTGACTGGTGTATTTTGAATACTTCTGCAGTTAAAATATCTTACAGCAGAAGAGATCTTGAAAAGAACTTCAAATATTGACAGCTCTTACCAAGAGGATTTGGAAGAAAGTCTAGGCGACGAACTTGTGCAATTCGCTGAACTTCTTAAAACTAATGTAGCTGCTGCTATTAGCAACGAAAAGCATGAGGCTCTTGAACTGCATTTTTCTAAACTTATAATGGAAAATTCATTAGAGTCGTGTTCCCAAATGTAGAAATAGTCTTACGATTTCGTACTTGTCTTTAATGATTACTAACTGCAACGGAGAACGTTCTTTTTCAACATTAAAGCGTATAAAAAGTGAGGAACATGATGGGACTAGATCGTCTAAATAACCTCACCTTAATGAACATTGAATGTAATTTACTTAGAGAAATTAATTTGTCTAGTATTATCTCTAAATTTGATCACATTAAATCGAGGCAAGTTTGTAAAAGTTGTGTTTTATTATTTATTATCATACAAAATCTAGGACCCCGTGCTAAAATTTGCTACAGGCCCCGCACTGGCTTAATCCGGCACTGGGTATAACAGTACTCTGTAATCATCTGTATTTTTACTTCCATCTTGATCTTTGGGTGTTATAGTAATGCTGTTAGCTGGTAGGTCACTGCATTTTCTTTTTGCAAACTTTACATTCACTTCCGTGAATAATAACACTGCGGAAGTTGAACGAGCTTCTACCTAATGAAATCCATTCTTTCCTATTTATTTGGTTTGCAAGTATGGTTGCCAGTCCGATTGTTCACCTGTTTGATCACGTGTATCTGTGGCGTAGTGGTTAGGTGCTCGCCTTTCGTTCTAAATTTACTCGGTTCGCTCCCTCGTGGAGCCATCGAGATATTTTTCCAGAGATATATGATCCCAGTGTAGGTGAGATCTAGTTGCTAGTCCTATCGGAGACGAGCAATAACGCATAGGTCCCGTTTTCCAATTTGAGTACGTAATAGAACCTTCGCAGTGCGAAATCAAAAGAGCAGGCTGAAAGCCGCTGCCGTGGCAATATTAATTAGAAAGATACAAAAAATGATACAAAATATTGTCACCATCTTCTAAATTACACCGGGAATCCTCGCCGGTGCTATAGAGTTCGTGCACTTCCGCTGAGATCTTCCTGTGTAAGAAAGAGATCGGAGCTCACATGGTTACTCACATAAGAGCAATGATGATTCATATCAATCAATCAATAATTAATCATCGGTTTAATTAATAAAGAAATTGAGAAACAAGAAAAACAGATTTATTTATTCTGTTTTCCCAAACACACTCACTCTCACATCGATATTCAAATCTATTCACACAATTTAGTTACATTCTAATAAAAGATATTACATTCAAGTTTAGTAATTAACAATTTGATTATTGTAATATTACAAATTACATTCATTTGTAAAAAAAAAAAAAAAAAAACATCACTTGGACGAGACAAAATTAGAAGAAAACAAGATTGTTAAGAACAGCCATCTTTTCTATCACATATTATGCATATGAAACATGGACATTTAGCAAGTCAACTGAGAAATACGCTAATGTCTTTGAATGAAATGAAAATCCTGGCATATCCTTTACATGACGTCGCCATCAACCATAGTAAACGAGTCATTTTATTTTCTAGGCACCACTTATACGTTCAGTAGTTTGTCATTGCTTTTTGAACGGTGAGGTCTATTTTTACCGTTCTTTTCCATGGGAACAAATTTGCTTCCAAACTACCCGCTGCAGAATTTGAACGGTGCCCCCGGCATCGTAAGGCCGACTTTCCAGCCTGCTATTCTCGATTTTTGAACTTCTTCTTTGCGTTCGTTCTTTACGACCAATTTTAATCACTCTTTGTAATAAGTTTGATCTTTGCCAAGAACGTGTATACGTTGCACATTGGTTTGTAGGCCCCTAAACGCATAGAATTCTACACGTTTAGGACATGTGCATCCGATTTCAGCCAAACCTCCTAAGACGCCTTTTACGAAATGGTGGCAGGTAACAGTGATTCTATTCTTTACACCCCAAATTTGGGCCCCGGTAATCACTCGGGCGGATTTTTGAACTACCAAGAGTTCTTTTATGTGCTCAAATTGAACACGGAACCTACGTTTTATCGTCCGTCTCCGATAGGACTAGGAACTCGATCTCACCTACACTGAGATCAGAGATCTCTGGAAACATATCCAGATGGAACACAATAATGAAGACGTCCAATGACATAAGAATTGCATGCATTTGTTTCTATCATAAACGCCAGTGGCGTCACACACTAGGGCGAGGGAGGGAGAGAGAGACAGAGAAAGACTATAATAGTCGCAAATCGCAAGCGGTGATGATAACAGCCTCAGACGTGTGCTACTGCACCTCTCTGGTGTGTGTGGAGGCGACTGTGGAGTCCAGTCCTCGAAAACAATCCCCTACCACAGGGAGAGCATACATAATCAAGGTTAGACATGTGGGTGTTGTGTGTTTTGTCATTTAGCGCAGCTCGCTTTCTCTGCGCCTCAAAGGCACGACGATTCTCAGATATGTGAGTTCCTCTTGTATTTTTAAAGTGGAGACTATGTAACTGTAACAGTTTGATATAGATATAATATAATACAATATAATAGTATTTATATATATATTTATTTTAAAAAAAACATCATCAAGTAGCTTGTCCCTTCCGGAACTTGGCTCCCATGACAGCAGTCCTAAAGAAAACTCACATTTCTGTGCAATTTGTCAGCAGCAGTTATTCTCAGATCGTCAATGAGATCTTGCACCCATCGTCTTCCAGGTCTTCCTATCATTCTTTTTCCAGTCACCATCCCCTCCAAAATTAACTTCTCAATGCACTCATGTCGTGTGATGTGTCCGAAATATTTAATTTTCCTTGAATTTATGTTCTTTAATAACCAACTCTCTTTAATATCAAGCTGGTGCAGAACAGAATCATTTGTTCTTTTCTCTGTCTATGATATTCTAAATATTCTTCTGTAGCATTTGCATTCAAATGCATCATTGATCTTCTCCGCCCTTTGTCAATGTTCCATGTATATATATCGTCTAATATTAAGCAGCAGTTTGGTTTAATTAAAAACAAAATTGAGACACGACTCAAACAGTGGTGCTTGTTTTGTTGGAGACGGAGCCATCACTTCCAGACTTTTCTGATAATGGACTTGATCCAACTGAACTTGGCGACTTTGGAACAATTGTAGGAATTGCGCTCATTGACACAGAAGGTCGGTTGACAAGTGATTTCGACTGAATTCGAACTGTAGGTAAACTGGTTCCGCTTTGATTGCTATCATCGTCGTCACCCCCGACTACTTCTCAATTATAGGCCCGTCGATGCTACGAGGCCTCTGAAGCAGTGGGGTCGCATAAGATTGCACTACAGCTGTTTGCGGAACGTAATCCACATTTATCATCAATTTATCTGACGATACTTTCTCATTATCATCATCATCATCACAAACATCATTGTGTATCGAAGGTGCATGTAGATCGCTAGATTCGAGTATTATTCTTTGATCGGAAAGTCTTACACCTTCAACGATTCCCGTAGTCTTGATCTCAACAATATAGTTCTCCGTCTCCATTTCACTTGGCGCTGTTTTAATCTTGACCTGACTTTTAAAACGCTCAAATATTTTGTCAAGTCTTTTTATAGTAGATGTAAAGTATATCTCTCCATCTTTCTTTCTTGTAATGGAAGCCGGAGCACCGCCAATTGGCATGCTAATTCTGCACCAAACAGCAAAATCATAACTTACTCTAGTTTCCGCCAGAACTACTTTTGCTACGTATTTACATCTTTCCTTAACCTTTATATCACTGGTGGTTTCCAAGACGACCGTTTCTTCAACATTTTCACCTTCCTGTTTCGTTACATTTATCGTCATATCTGTTTCAGCGCTGATTTGAGTTCCAGAAACCAGTTTAGGTAGTTCAACTGAGAAACGAGCTTTCCCGCCAACAGTGAACCCTTTTTGAAAGCTTACAGAAAGAACAGCCTTTCTGGTCTTTTCCAGACGAAATTTATATGTTTGTTCTCGATCTGTATCATTCACAAAATCAGTTGATATCTCAATGATGTTTGAATTTTTAGATGCCCCCTTACCGTATTTACTCTTGGCTAAACGTGATTTCTCATTCCCGGCATTGTTTCCATTTTTGTTCTTTTGGTCCAAAATATGACCATCTTGACCTAGCTCTTGTTTCGATCTGGGAGTGACGTGTTGACGAAACGTTTCAAAGTGAAAGTAGTTCATTGGAACATTGACATTGAAATCATTCCGACGTAAACATAAACGTTGAATTTTGCTTTGTGTTTGTATGAACATTTCCCAGACGTAATCTGTTAGGATCTTTTCTACGTCCAGAATTGGAGGCATATCATCTTCGTTGAGACTCTGCCTTCCGCACAAGCAAGACATGGCGAATGATATCCGTCAAAGTACAAGGATCTCTGCCTGAAAGTAAAGAAATAAGTTAATATCAAGTTTTATTGAAAAGTTCTTTTATATTTTGGAAATACTAGCTATTATAGAGGTTGTCAAATTTCTGAATACAAATATTTAAGCAGCATTTTAACAGAGGACGGAAAATTCGATAGAGAAATAGAGACAAGATGCCAAAAGCAAATGCAATGACCTACCAGCTGGCACCATAACTACAACACCCAAAGATCAAGATGGAAGTGAAAAGATAGATTATAAAAAGTATTTTTCTACCAAAACTTTGTTACCAGTGCCAAACTTGGTCTCTGATAGCAACACACCACAGAAAGCTCACCATGTGTGAAATTAAATGCTTGAGGAAGGCAGTGGGGGTCACCAGGAAAGATAGACTACGAAACGAGGACATCAGAAGCAGAGTGGACATAACTTCATACACCGAATACATTAAAAGACAACAAATGCAGTGGTTTGGACACTTAATAAAAATGGAATACAACCAACCACCAATAAAAATAGATCAAGTTATAGAGCCAAGGAGCGGCCAAGCAAAAGATGGATAGACACTATCAAGACCACACTAAATAAACACTGATATAACACAACCAGGGCGACTCATCTGGCACTGGAACGCAAATTAAAGCTCCCACCCCTACGCTTAACGGCAAGAGTGGACAACCAATTTATCATCCACCTGGGGAAAGACAAAAGACATTTATATTTCTCGTTATTTCTCTTCATATTAAAACTGTATTTTATCTTCTTCTTCTTTTGTCGTCACGCTTTTACTGTGTTGTTGATCAGTACTGTGGTTTTGTTGTTGCTTGCACGGCTCTAGTGGCTTCTTCTTTCTTCAACCCTCATCCACAACCAATGTTGTCCAAGCCCTCCACTCTCTCCAATCTCTCCCCATTTTCTTGCATTCTGTTTCTAACTCCCGTCTCCAGGTGTTTTTGGGTCTTCCCTTACCTCTATTACTCTTGGGGCTCTATCGGAGAGCCTGTCTCGTGATGTTGTCAGTGGCTCTCCTCAGTGTGCGTCTTATCCATCGTCATCTTCTGCCCCTTATCTCTTATTCCATCTGTCTTTGTCCGCTCTATTCCCCAGTTATTTGTTTGTGATCTTGTAATACCCTCACAGATAGAGTAGCCTGCGTAGGCATCTATTGATGAATCTTTGCAACTTTTTGGTGTTCTTAGCTGTTCTCATGCCTCCGCTCCATATAGAAGGACAGCATTGACATTTGAGTTAAATATCATTATCTAAGTTTTTATTTCTGATCATTCTTAAGCTCCAAAAGTTCTTTAGGATGACAAAATGTTGATCTTGCCTTTTGTATTCGCTCTAGTGGCTTGGATAATAGTTATTTTTGCTGTTTAACAGGATTCTGATATGCCATTAATCCATTTTTTCGTGGTCTTCCTCTCGCCTTCCTCTCGATCATCTGTTGTTTAGTTTTATTTTATAGACTTTTTCTTCTTCTTGGAACGCTTGTTAACCCCTCTTTGTGATCTGTTTGTAATCTGAGCACAAGAACGATCGTACGTTGTGTCAGTTATGCGCCTACAAGTAAGCCAGTACAAACGATTTCTACGATGCTTTTTATTTACTAGAGTAGCTTCCCTAGACCCCTACCTCAGTCGCCTCTTACGATATGCCCTGTAAGTCATAGTGTTACTAATCGTTGCTCCCCTGAGATCCCTAGAAACACAGGCGACTTTGTAAACAAAGGTTTAAAAATTGTCTTATTCTCATCTATAAATTCTTCAGGGCATAGAAACAGTTTGTTCTTCACGCAAGAAGTTGAGACTAGGAAACATACTTGCTTCTTGTTCATTTCCTCATGGTGCGTCTCAAATACAGATTCATCTGTTTAGTGAAGCAAGTATTGAATCAATCCGCTACCTCATTCATCTCTTACGATAATTCTTGTAGGTCACAGTGTTACTAATCGTAGCTCCTCGGAGAGCCCAGTAACACACGAACGTATAGATAGACAAATGTGCCCTCCATTATGTGACAGAAAACGTGTACAGAAATAATGATAAATAAATAAATAAAGATCGGGGCGCATAAATTGTTGTTTATTCTGTATAGTTGAATGATTATGAATCAATCACTGTAAAACTCTAATGTTGCGTGGGTTGCGATAGTTAATAAAGAGTTTAAATCGTCATCATCATCATGTAGCCGTGCCGGCAGCCGCATGCAGTCATGGATCTCTACAAATCTCTGTCTCTTGTGTTTGCTATCATCACAGATGTTGACGCTCTTCTGTGCCATGCAGTCAGGCTATCCAAAATTTTTCTTCCTCTGTCTTCCTCTGTCTCATTTCTCCTCGATTTTACCAGTTGTTACAATGTCTTCTAAACCTCCCTTTCTCATCACATGCCCGAAAAATGATGGACTGCTTCTTTCTTATATTGACGTTAAGTTTTCTCTGTGTCTTGATCTCATTCAACACTTCAACATTAGTCATTTTAGCAGTCCATGGGATTCTCATCATTCGTCTGTAAAACCACATCTCTGTGGCCCTCAAAGATTTTTCGATCTGTTTGTTTATTGTCCATGACTCGCATCCTTCTGTCAGTAGTGGTTTTATGTAAAAGAAAAAACAAAGTAGTGGTTTTATGTAGCACTGTATAACTCTCATTCTGATCTCAATTGACAATGACTTGTTGCATGCTTCTCATTTTCTGGAACGCAGCTTTGGCCTGCCCTATTCTGCTCTTTATTTCTGATCTGCATCTGCCATCTGATGTGACCAGGACTCCGAGGTATTTAAATTGCATCCCATTTACTGTGATGGTGCATTTTGTCGGAGCTTAATATATACTCGGTCTTTTGTTTAAATTGTAGTGAACAAGTAATGTAAAAAGAATAAATACACAAAGATCTTGAAGATCAAAGAAAAATAAATGGAACAACAAAGAAGATACAACAACAACAAAACCCGAAGATATCTAGCTCAATGAATTGAAAAGAAAGAATAGAAATATTCAAAGAAATAAGACAGGAATGGAAGGAAGTAGCAGAAACAGTTGGATAACAGATCGATACTCTATTCAAATACTCGCAGACTGAATCCTAGATAATTGCTACAATCTCTTGTTGCGTTTGTACTCGGATTGAGTTTACTTGGAACGATACTTGGGCCAGACGGAAAACTAGAATTGAGGTCAAGATTCGTGGAAAACAACGAAAGAAATCAGGAAAGAAGTAATTAGTAGAATTATTCATAATAGGAATACAATGTCTGGGACAGTATCGGGTAATAAACAGTAGTTTGACGAAACAATATTTTATAAATCTCTCCTCTCTTTTCTTCTCTCTCTCTCTCTCTTATCTCTCTCGCTGTTTTTAACCCGGTTGGAACTTAGGCTCACAAACAACACATGTCATATCTTTCTTCTTCTTCTTCCTCTTTCAACTCTCATCGGCGCAAAGGGCTTCAACAAACTTCTTTGCCTGACTGTCCAGCGTGTTCGTAGCGCGGAGGACGACGGGTGACAAGCCACCTGTGAGTGTGGTTCAATTCCGTGGGCTGGTAGAAAAGCCACAGGTTCTCCAGATTTACGGTGTTCGTGGCACCGAACCGAAGGGTTACGATGTCCATGGCACTGAGCCGAAGAGCTGAAAGCTCAAGTGCTTCTGGATCCAAAAGAAAAATAATTCTTCCAGCTCTTCATAATAATTCCTCTCGTACCGGTATACGTTACATAAGGCATGCAAGTAATTTCTCCATACCGCTCTATCCTGGGCAACTCGCTCAATTTCTCCATGGAACTGAGACCGATATTTCCTGCCTCTCTCAGCAAAGTTCGTTTCAGGGTCTCCTTAGGTCGACTCTCTTTCTTGAACCCCTTGCATCCCATCTCAATGCCTGCTTTGATATTCGTTGATCATTTCTCCTCAAGATGTGCCCAACATATCTCCATCTTCTCTTTCTTATAACAGTTGTCACTAGTGGTTGACCACTTCTAAGCTTTACCTATCCTTTTACTATCAGTTTCAGCTCTATTCTCCAGGTATGTCTAGACCTTCCCCTACTCCTCTTTCCCTGCTGGTTCCAAAACAGTGCATGTCTTGCAATGCTTCCAGTCGGTCTTCTCAATGTGTGTCTCATCCATCGTCAGCGTCTCTTCCTTAGCTCTTTCTCCACTTGTATCTGTTTAGTTATTTCTCTGAGTTCCTCGTTCATAATCTTATCATACCATCTCAGACCCTCTATTTTAGGTAAACATCCATTTATGAAGGTCTGTAGTTTCTGGTAGTTTCTTTTGTTGTCCTCCATGTTTCTGAGCCATAGAACAGCACTGACTTTACATTTGATTGAAAGATTCTCAGCTTTGTGTTTGTTTTGATCTCTTTAACTTTCCATATTTAACACAATGCATAAAGTTTCCTTGCTTTTTGTATTTTTATCTTGACAACTTTGTTGTTCCTCCTTCTGTGTCTATGTTGCTACCAAGGTATGTGTATGATTCTACATCTTGTAGAGCTGTTTCCTCCAGCATAATCTGGTTTACATTTACTGCATTTATTCTCATAATCTTGGTCTTTCCTGTGTATTTTCAAACCTAGTTGCTGAGACTTATTATTTAAAATGTATCCATTTTATCTTGAATCTGTGCGTGATTGTGCAACAGCAATGCCAGATCGTCTGCAAAATCCAGATCCTCTAGTTGTTTCTTTCTTTCTGTGTAGGGAGTCTCTGTAGCGTAGAGGTTAGTTGCTGGTCTGTCGTGCTAAAGGTAGCCGGTTCGTTCCCTCGTTGAGCTATCTGGATACTTTTCCAGAGATCTCTGATCTCAGTGTATGTGAGATCAAGTTCCTAGTCCTATCGGAGACGGACGATAAGACGTACGTCCCGTGTTTAATTTGAGCACGTAAAAGTAACATTGGCAGCTCAAAATCGAGAAGAACATGCTGGAACCAGCAGTGAACATTATTAGAACAATTTCAAAATCGGAAGAACAGTCTGAAACGAGCCAGTGCAACATTCATTAGAACAATTCTCAAAATCGAGAAGAACAGTCTGGAAAACCGAGCCAGTGCAACATTCATTAGAACAATTAAAAAAATTAATTCCTACAAAATATCTTCTTTAAACTCTCCATAACCACTTGTTAACCAGTCTATGTGATTTGAGCCTACGAGCGGTTGTACGTTGTGCCAGTTATGCGCCTACAAGTATGCCAGCACATCCGATTTCTGTGATGTTTGTTTCTTGACTTGGGTAGCTTTCCAAGGCCCCTACCTCAGTCGCCTCTTACGACATGCCTTGTAGGTCGCAGTGTTACTATTCTTTACTCCCTTTGCGAGCCCTGACAACACTTGAGCGACACAATATCTTCACCATCTTCAAAATTACATCTGTGACCCTCGCCTGTGCTACGGAGTTCGTACACTGCAGCTGAGATCATCATGGGTAAGAAAGATATTGGAGCACACATGGTTACTCATCGAAGTGCAATGACGATGTTCGTATCAATCATTCAATCAATCAACTCTTTCTGTTACTCTCTCTCTCTCTCTCTCTCTCTCTCTTCTCTTTTAACCTCGAATAGGGCACTGGCCTCAACCAACTCGTGCCAAGTCTTTATATCTCTAACTATCTCCAGCAGCTTCATCCACATCTCCTTTATATTGTTGATCTCTGCCTCCAAATCTCCAAGTTTCCATGTATTTCTAGGCCTTCCTTTCTTCCGCTGTCCCTGTGGGTTCCTTTCTGTTTCTCTGTTTCAGAAATACTTTGTTTTTACGATTGAGGATTATTAGGTCTCAGATCAACCGACCATAGCAAGTACGATTGAGGATTATTAGGTCTCAGATCAACCGACCATAGCAAGTAGGATTGAGGATTATTAGGCCTCAGATCAACCGACCATAGCAAGTACGATTGAGGATTATTAGGCCTCAGATCAACCGACCATAGCAAGTACGATTGAGGATTATTAGGCCTCAGATCAACCGACCATAGCAAGTAGGATTGAGGATTATTAGGCCTCAGATCAACCGACCATAACAAGTAGGATTGAGAGTTATTAGGCCTCAGATCATCGACCATAGCAAGTACGATTGAGGATTATTGGTCTCAGATCAACTGACCATAGCAGTATCGATTGAGGATTATTAGCCTAGATCAACTGGACATAGCAAGTGATTGAGGATTATTGGCTCAGATCAACCGACCATAGCAGTAGGATTGGATTATGTAGGCCTCAGATCAACGCACTAGAAGTCAGGATTGAGGATTATTAGGCCTCAGATCAACCGACCATAGCAAGTAGGATTGAGGATTATTAGGCCTCAGATCAAGCTGACCATACAGTAGGATTGAGGATTATTATGCCTCAGATCAACCGACCATAGCAAGTAGGATTGAGGATTATGGCCTCAGATCAACCTGACCATAGCAAGTAGGATTGAGATTATAGGCCTCAGATCACTCGACCATAGCAAGTAGGATTGAGGATTATTAGGCCTCAGATCAACCGACCATAGCAAGGGATTGAGGATTTTAGGCTCAGATCAACCGACCATAGCAGTAGGATTGAGATTATTGCCTCAGATCAACCGACCATAGCAAGTAGGATTGAGGATTATTAGGCCTCAGATCAACCGACATGCAAGTAGGATTGAGGATTTTGGCCTCTGATCAACCGACCATAGCTAGTAGGATTGAGGATTATTAGGCCTCAGATCAACCGACCATAGCAAGTAGGATTGAGGATTATTAGACCTCAGATCAACCGACCATAGCAAGTAGGATTGAGGATTATTAGACCTCAGATCAACCGACCATAGCAAGTAGGATTGAGGATTATTAGACCTCAGATCAAACGACCTACAAGTAGGATTGAGGATTATTAGCCTCAGATCACCGAGCATAGCAAGTAGGAAGAAAACAACACCTTCCATCTTGAAAGCCGGAACCGAAAACTTTCTGTTACTATCCCTTAAAAACGACTACTTTTGTGGGTTTCCGTCTCTTCCACCACTAATTTCCATACAGTTCTAACCGTCTGTCCGTATTAAGATGGTAATATTTTGTCTTCATCCTGCCTGATCTTCCCGTACATGTTCGATTTATGCAAATACCCTCTCTGTGGATATGGTAAACAGGGTTCACGAAACATCGTTGCAATCCTTGTCATATTTCAAGTTGTATTCCAGGTCTTCCTGTTTATTCTCAGTTATTGTGAATGTACGTACGAACAAAAATCAAGTGTTTATGAGCCTGCGCTTTTCCTTTGTCAACGTATGGTTGTGAGACATGGTGGACCATTGACAAAGTGGTGGAGAAAATCATATGTCGTGCCGGGCTCGAATGGAAGCAAAGATTAGTACCACTGCGACCTACAAGGCCTATGTCGTAAGAGGTGACTGATGTAGGACCTAGGCCTCTTACGACATGCTTTGTAGGTCGCAGTGGTATTATTCGTTGCTTCCCTTGAGGAACCCTGACAACACACCGGCGAGGGAAAAGCTACTTGATGATGAATGTGAATGTCTTTAGTTTAGTCTCCAGAAGGGACTTAGATATTTTTGTTTGTCTTGTACATAGGTTCCCAAACTTTTTCGGACCACCGCCCACTTTGCAAGACATCAATTTTGTAACGTTCTCCCACCCCATCCCTCCCTATAAAACAGTTTTCCGCGTTCTAGCAGTTTGATATTTTCGACGTAAATATCAGCTAACGATACAATACTGCTTATGCTGTTAAATTATTGAAAAAGTAGTAGTCAATATGTGCTTCATCTTGAACACAGTTATGCAATCGCAAAGTCACGAAAATAATTTTTTTTTTTAAATATATATTATTAATCCCTTCTATAAGGATCCACTGACCCCTAGATCGCCTGAACGCCCCTAAATACTTCTGAACCCACTATCTCTTACCACCCCCTTCTGCTAGAAGGCTTCAGCACCCACTGGGCACGGTATCGCCCACTTTGGGAACCACTGGTCTAGTAGCATGTAGTCCTCAACATAACGTATGCTGTGAGGTTCTGGGCGTCAGTCCGTAATATTTGTGTTAACCTCCGGAATCACTGATATTGTAATGTATACTGATCTGAAATCGATCATAGATGCAATACAGCAAATCAAATCATAGGACAAATGGAAGAATAACTAACGAAATCCATCATAGATACAATACCGCAAATCAAATCATAGGACAAATGGTGCTAATTTTAAAATGCAAACATGTCACCATGAACATAAAAAGAACAATGTTCAACACAATCTTTCTCCCCACATTTTGCTATCAGTGCCAAACCTGGACGCTGACATCAAACGATAGAAGAAAACTAGTCACAAACAGAGATGAAGTGGCTAAGTAGAATGCTAGGAGTAACAAGAAGAGATCGGTTGAGAAATGAAGACATCAGGAAAAAGTGGGTACAACATCAGTACTGAACTTCATTAAAAAACAACAAATTAAATAGTTTGGCCACATAAGCAGATTACCAACAGACAGTGCATCTCAAAAAGAAATGCTTCTCTGATACAGTGGGTACAAAGCAAAAGGTCTCACGTAAAGTTGGAACTCAGAAATAACAGAAGCGGTGAAAAACATTTATGAAGCACACACAAAAATCAGTGGAGCGTTTGACCAAATGAATTAGAGCATGGGCTCCCATTTGGGAGACCCAGGTTCAATCTCCGGTAAGGTTAAAGAGTGTTTTTTTCTGTCGAGGGCATAAAGAAAAAAAATATAACCTGAATAGTTTCGCGACGACTGCACTAGCAATGCGGCCATTAAATTCTACAGGCACATGTCACCCCCTTGTCCTTCATGGACCTAAAACAGAGCGATATTACAGGCAATAAAGACAGGTTTTTTAAAACACAATAGCCCATTCTAGAAATCTTTTATCCTTACGCTGTGATGCAAAACAGGATTAGAAAAAAGAGGAACAAATTATTTTTTTGTAAAAATATTTTATATTTTATCATTACTTGATTCTTCTTCTTTTTTAACGATCTCTGGTCATGCGCTTAGTTTACTTTTGTGCCACAAACTGGGTAGTCAGCTTCACGTCTATCAGATCTCCCACTCCGGTCATGCGCTTAATTTACTGTGGACCAAAAACTGGGCTGTCAGCTTCAGGTCTGTCAGGTTTCCCTCTCTGGTCATGCGATTAATTTACTGTGGACCACAAACTGGGCTGTCAGCTTCAGGTCTGTCGGTTCCTCTCTGTCGTGTGCTTATTTTACTGTGGACCACAAACTGGACAGTCCGGTTCAGGTCTGTCAGGTTTCCCTCTCTGGTCATGCGCTTAGTTTACTATGGACCACAAACTGGACAGTCCGGTTCAGGTCTGTCAGGTTTTCCTCTTTCTGGTCATGCGTTTAGTTCCTGGACACAAACTGACAGTCCGGTTCAGGTCTGTCAGGTTTCCTGTCATGCGCTTAGTTTACTGTGGACCACAAACTGGGCTGTCAGCTGCAGGTCTGTCCGGTTTCCCTCTCTCGTCGTGTGCTTATTTTACTATGGACCACAAACTGGACAGTCCGGTTCAGGTCTGTCAGGTTTCCCTCTCTGGTCATGCGCTTAGTTTACTGTGGACCACAAACTGGACAGTCCGGTTCAGGTCTGTCAGGTTTTCCTCTTTCTGGTCATGCGCTTAGTTCACTGTGGACCACAAACTGGACAGTCCGGTTCAGGTCTGTCAGGTTTCCCTCTCTGGTCATGCGTTTAGTTCACTGTGGACCACAAACTGGACAGTCTGGTTCAGGTCTGTCAGGTTTCCCTCTCTGGTCATGCGTTTAGTTCATGTGGACACAAACGGGACAGTCGGTTCAGGTCTGTCAGGTTTCCCTCTCTGGTCATGCGTTTAGTTCACTGTGTGCCACAAACTGGACAGTCAGCGTCATGTGTGTCATCATTAATTGATTGCATCCATTGTTATTTCGACATCTTTTCCAAATCAATTATTGTAAAACTATTTCCAGCCCCGACGCTAAAAACATTGGCGACAAACCAAGCAACACAGTTGACAATAGCCAATGACAGTTAGCGTGCTGTCAGGTACCAGGATTGTGAAAGCAAACGATATTGCTTTTAACGTTTTAAACCATTTAGACTTAACCGTGGTATGTATCGGCAGTGTTTGTGTGTGATTGCTATCGATCTTTTCAAAGTGTCTGTCGACGACTCAGAAGTGTCAATATTTTATGTAGCTGGGTTTTGTGTCTTCTGTACTTCACCTCTCTCTCGCTCTTCTGTGCATCTGTCTCTTTTCTTTCTGTTTCTCTCTGTCGTTCTTTTCCCTGAGAGGGTATACTTATCAACTTGTAGGGTGAGCAAATGGACTTTGGGATGGCTGCTGCAGCGGGGACAGAGCACGAATGGGAATGCCCAATGTGCCATGACGTCGATCGCATAACATAACATAACATACATAACTATGCCTAGGGGTATAGCGAGTTTGCGGGGGGGTGGAGGATATGATCAGTTTGTGGACAGAAAAACGATTTAAAGACACCCTTAACGTGTCTCTAAAAGGTTCGATATAGACCCCTCGTGCTGCGAATCCCTTGCGCAAAATCGCCAAATGTGGCGCTGTAACGACACAAGAGAAACTCGCATAGTTGAGAATCGTTGTTCTTTTGAGACGCAGAGAAAACGAGCTGCGCGAAAAGACAGAGCACACAACACCCACTTGTCCAACCTTGATCATGTATGCCCCACCTGTAGTAGGAGGTTATGTTTCAGAATTGGATTCTATAGTCACCTCCGCACACACAAGAGAGGTGCAAGAACACACGTCTGTGGTTGTTGTCATCATCGAAGGGCGGCTACTATTATACAGCAGGGGATCTTTTGGCGTAGAGATTAGTTGCTCGCCTCTTGTTTCAAAGGTACTCAGTTCGCTCTCACGAGGAACATCGAGATGTTTTTCCAGATATCCCTGATTTCAGTGTACGTGAGATTAAGTTCTTAGTCCTATCGGAGACGGACGATAAAATGTTGGTCCCGTGTTCAATTTGAGCAGGTAAAGAGTCCTTGGCAGTTCAAAATCGAGAAAAGCAGGCTGAAAAGCAGGCTGAAAAAGCCACTGAAATATAACAAAATTAACTAGAAAGATTTAACACAAAAAAATTCCTACAAAATATGTTGACCCTCTTCTAAATTACCTTAGGGACTCTCGCCGGTGCTACGGAGTTCGTGCACTGTCGCTAAGATATTCCAGTGTAAGAAAGAGATCAGAGCACATATGGTTACTCACCGAAGTGCAAAGATGATGGTCTTATCCATCAATCAATCAATCAATCAATCAATCAATTAGCCCAGATCAGAATAAGGATGTCGTCAAAGTTCACAATTTGATAACAAGTGTTAGACTAGCAGAGTGTGACGTGTCTCGCGCTATTAATCCGTACATTACCAATAAACCGAAAGTAGATTGATTTCCCTGGAAATACCACGTGACTGGTGTGAATTCCTCGCAGCCATGTTGTCTCCAGGGTAATGAAAAGTGATTCTCATTAGCAAGTTTGTTGTCTCTTCTCCGATCCCAGGGGTCAGTTGTATGTTGACTTTTTCGATCGATTGCCTGGCTCTTTTTGCTATTCGCCAAATTAATTGTTTTGTTCAAAGAAAAAAGGCAGAAAAGTGGGTGAATTTATCACCACCATTCTAGACAAAAGCTTCTACGTATCGCAGATGTGGACACAACATTCTCATAAATGGGACAACGCCTGGGCAGCTGGCACATACTTTAGCAACATGAACACTTTTAATTGATATTTACCGACCACAAATCACACTAGACAGACTTATATGTGCGCAATCTTTTACAGCATACGTCAACACATGTTAATAATATTATTATGTAGACGAATTATTATTATGGTGCAGTCTGAAAAGAACGACTTACCAAATATGCAAAGGGATGATTAGTGAGCATCAAGTTGGGCTGTTGGATTTGTTGAGGCGGGAATCAGAGCACATATGGACGTGTCCGGAGTGCTATGATGACCATCATCAGGTGCCGTGCCGGCTGGCGTAGACGATCATAAATCTCTAAAATCTCTGTCTTTTGTGTTTGCTATCAATGCAGATGTTGACGCTCTTCCGTGCCATGAAGTCAAGCTTTCCAAAATTTTCTCTCTCTGTCTTCCGCTGTCTCGTCTACCCTCGATTTTACCGTTGTCCCAATGCGTTCTAAACATTCCTCCTCATCACATGTCCGAAAAATGATGACTGCCTCTTTCTTATATTGATGATAGCTTCTCTGGTGTCTTGGCTTCACTCAACACATCAACATTAGTCATTTTAGCAGGCCATGGGATTCTCATCATTCTTCTGTAAAACTACATCTGTTTCATCTGCTACCGTATGACAGTAGACAGTACCATCTGCAACTGTTAAACCCACTGTCAGATCAGATGTTTCATCTGCTACCGTATGACAGTAGACGGTACCATCTGCAACCGTTAAACTCATCTGTCGATCAGATGTCTCATCTGCTACCGTATGACAGTAGACTGTACCATCTGCAACTGTTAAACCCACTGTCAGATCAGATGTTTCATCTGCTCTGAGACAGTGATGGTCCATTGCAACGTTAAACTATCTGTAGATCAGATGTCTATCTGCTAGTATGACAGAGATACATCTGCAACTGTTAAACCCACTGTCAGATCGATGTTTCATGCGCACTATGCAGTGATGGTATCATCTCAACGTAACTATCGTCAGATGTTCTTTCTGCTCATGACTAGAACAGTACCATCTGCATGTTACCCACTGTCAGATCAGATGTCATGCTCGTCATGACAGTAGACGGCCATCTGCAACTGTAAACCCATCGTAGATCGATATTTATCTGCTACCGTATGACAGTAGACGATACCATCTGCAACTGTTAAACCCACTGCCCGATCAGATTTTTCATCTGCTCCGTATGACAGTAGACGGTACCATCTGTAACTGTTAAACCCACTGTCAGATCAGATATTTCATCTGCTACCGTATGACAGTAGACGATACCATCTGTAACTGTTAAACCCACTGTCAGATCAGATTTTTCATCTGCTCCGTATGACAGTAGACGATACCATCTGTAACTGTTAAACCCACTGTCAGATCAGATGTTTCATCTGCTACCGTATGACAGTAGACGGTACCATCTGTAACTGTTAAACCCACTGTCAGATCAGATGTTTCATCTGCTACCGTATGACAGTAGACGGTACCATCTGTAACTGTTAAACCCACTGTACCATCTGTAACTGTTAAACCCACTGTACCATCTGTAACTGTTAAACCCACTGTCTTGTGGATGGTGCTCTGGAGAGTTGAAGGCTAGAGAAGTAACCTATAACGGTAGGAGAGGAATATCTAATTTAATCTTGTTAATGTATTTTCCTTGAGCAGCGACTTTGCAGCCTACTCTTATCGATCTCCAACTACCAATGGTTCTTTTACGTGCTCAACTTCAACACAGTACCTACGATTTATCTTCCGTCTCCGATAGGATCAGTGACGGCTCGTCATTAAGGGTCAGAGGGCCGGCCTCACCAAAAATAATGCGTAACGTGCATTTATTATTTAATAAACTAAAATATAACCTAACCCAAAACCATGATTTTTCCGAAAATCTGTGGCTGGCCCCACCAACAAAAACGATCACGAGCCGCCACTGGATAGGACTATAAAATAAAATTTTCCGTAGCCTTTTCAGACCTTAAGGCATGAAGTCACTTCATATTTCTAGTTCCTACTGCGCAGGAGGTTAGGATGACAGATTCTTTTCATCACGTGTATAACAAATATTAAGGGTCTCCGGAAAAGAACAATTGACCAAACACGGAATTCGAACCACAACCGTTATTTCTTACGGCACTCATTACCTAGCCTTCAGACGAGCGTTTTTTTTTCCTCCATAACACACTAGCTAGCTCTGAAAAAACGCTCGTCTGCATGGTTATGTAAGGAGAGTCATACGAAGTAAGGTTTGGTTCCAATCCTGTATTTGGTTAAAAAAAAATGTTTTCCAGAAGTCCTTAATAATTGTTTACTGTCTATGTATTTACAATATTCATTGGTTCCTGGGTCACCCGAGTGGTTACACGGGTCACCCGAGTGGTTACCCGGGTCGCCTGAGTGGTTACCTGGGTCGCCCGAGTGGTTTCCGGTCGCCCGAGTGGTTACCGGGTCGCCGAGTGGTTACCCGGGTCCAAATTGGGGAGTAAAGAATATAGCAACTGTTATCTGCCATGCATGTCGTAAGAGGCGTCTAGGTAGGGGGTTGAGCGTGTGTTTAGCTACCCCACCTCATAAAAGCACTAGATAGCTATAGAAATCACAACCAAGAAGATGCATAGCTCGCCACCGAGGAGAAGAAGGACACACAAGGAGGGGCTCATAAAATGGAGAGAGAGAGTGGATATATTTGGAAAGGATGGCATTGGATAGGCGGGCTTGGAAGGCATTGGCTGCGGATCTATGACCTCCTAGGGGTGAAGAAGAAGAATTGGCTCCGGTGTTTCCCCCTGGGCTCTTTAAAAAGAAACCTTCTTATTTACTCGCTAGTTATACAATTCACTCTCCTACCGGAAATTCCCTGTACGTTACTAAAGGTCACTTTGAATTTCTAATTTTCTCATACTCTGTAATAGTCTCGGGATTTGGTCCTCAACTTATCTCAAGGCACGGAAAGCAATGAGATGGTATTCCTTCTCGTGAGCTTGTCTTCGGGTTTGTTTATGTAAACAACGCCAACTCTAAAGTAGAGAGAAAGAGAGGGAGAGAAATTAGAGAAACGTGTCCCCAAGAAATGAGAATTCCAGGACAGCTAAATCACAGCCAACTCTAGATAACTAGGCCAGACAACTGACTTGGGAATCCCTGACCTAGATCAGAAAAGGGGGCTGGAAAATATTGATGTTTGATAGAACACTGCAAGCTTTTGTGCAATTTTATTCAATTCTGTGAGTCTATGGTTATTTATTGGTGGAAAATATTCATAATATTTATATTCCTTATTGTTAAACTTAATTCGTTGCATAATGTAA
The DNA here is from genome assembly GCA_020796225.1 of Arion vulgaris. Taxonomy (NCBI): domain Eukaryota; kingdom Metazoa; phylum Mollusca; class Gastropoda; order Stylommatophora; family Arionidae; genus Arion; species Arion vulgaris. The sequence goes on from CM036760.1 coordinate 37,815,901, forward strand.
CTTCGATTTAGCATTTTGTGTTGAGTTTAAAATGAATTCGTCTATATACAGGATGTTCAAGATAGAAGTGGCCCGAGTTACAAATCAAAAGTTGCCAGTTGCGTCTCTTTCTTATTGCGTTGTGTCTATTTACTATTTAAACCGGTTCTGACTAGCTCATTCTACGTTACATTTGTTCATCGCACCTTCCCGCACTACAATTACACACCATTACACAACATTGACCTATACTACGTCATAACTGAACCTTCTCATTTTCATAAACATATGCCAGAATAGCTCCCATGGCAACGATGCTTCATTAACAACAAGGCTGCTTTTATCTTGAACACCCTGTACAACACTATTGGAATGCGAGGTCACGTGGTGTAGTTGTGGTCTGATTTCCCATAATTCTTACCCGAGTCATTACCCATTTAGTTTATAGTTGGCTCTGCGCCAACAGAGACAGACATCCACACAAAGTTGTTTGGAAGCCTTGATGAACTAACAAACACAACAATATACATCCATAGTACCGGACTCATTGTGTAGATATTGAACATCAACGAACGAGAAGAAGAAAAAGTAGATTTCGCACAATGTCTAAAATAATTTTGCAAGTTAAAATTTTCATTTACCTTCTTGTATATAATGAATCACAGAGAAAATATTACATATTTAGATAGTTTAATGATTTGTTGAGTACATCTGAAAATGTGGATTAAAATTTTAACATTGTATTTTATTATCATCCAATAGCTTGCCCAAAACTCATCAATTACATCATAGTTCATCTTCTCTGGTTCTTCCTTCTTTTGCCTGAAGCTTCCGTCCATTACGGTCTTCAACATTTCGTGTCTATTGATATGTCCAATATACCCAGGTTCGAAGCCGTGTCCAGTGATAGAAGGGGAACTACTAAATTAGAAGAAATTAGGACAAATAAGATAAAGGCTGGACAGCAGGATTCAAATTAGGGTAGTCCCGGTTACATGTTGAATGAAGAAATACCCCCAAGGACATTACAAACAAAAAGTTCGGCTGTAAAGGCGCAGGATTTCGCACTCCCTCCTTCAGCCTTAGCATGTCTAGCTATTACCTTGAAGTTCAGAGTTTCTTCAGCTTTAGCATGTCTAGCTGTTACCTTGAAGTTCAGAGTTTCTTCAGCCTTAGCATGTTTAGTTGTTACCTTGAAGTTCAGAGTTTCTTCAGCCTTAGCATGTCTATCTGTTACCTTGAAGTTCAGAGTTTCTTCAGATTTAGCATGTCTAGCTGTTACCTTGAAGTTCAGAGTTTCTTCAGATTTAGCATGTCTAGCTGTTACCTTGAAGTTCAGAGTTTCTTCAGCTTTAGCATGTCTAGTTGTTACCTTGAAGTTCAGAGTTTCTTCAGCCTTAGCATGTCTAGCTGTTACCTTGAAGTTCAGAGTTTCTTCAGCCTTAGCATGTCTAGCTGTTACCTTGAAGTTCAGAGTTTCTTCAGCCTTAGCATGTCTAGCTGTTACCTTGAAGTTCAGAGTTTCTTCAGCTTTAGCATGTCTAGTTGTTACCTTGAAGTTCAGAGTTTCTTCAGCCTTAGCATGTCTAGCTGTTACCTTGAAGTTCAGAGTTTCTTCAGCCTTAGCATGTCTAGCTGTTACCTTGAAGTTCAGAGTTTCTTCAGCCTTAGCATGTCTAACTGTTACCTTGAAGTTCAGAGTTTCTTCAGTCTTAGCATGTCTAGTTGTTACCTTGAAGTTCAGAGTTTCTTCAGCCTTAGCATGTCTAGCTGTTACCTTGAAGTTCAGAGTTTCTTCAGCCTTAGCATGTCTAGCTGTTACCTTGAAGTTCAGAGTTTCTTCAGCCTTAGGCATGTTCCTAAACTGTTAGCCCTTGAAGTTCAGAGTTTCTTCAGCCTTAGCATGTCTAGCTGTTACCTTGAAGTTCAGAGTTTCTTCAGATTTAGCATGTCTAGCTGTTACCTTGAAGTTCAGAGTTTCTTCAGATTTAGCATGTCTAGTTGTTACCTTGAAGTTCAGAGTTTCTTCAGCCTTAGCATGTCTAGTTGTTACCTTGAAGTTCAGTTTCTTCAGCCTTAGCATGTCTAGCTGTTAACTTGAAGTTCAGAGTTTCTTCAGCCTTAGCATGTCTAGCTGTTACCTTGAAGTTCAGAGTTTCTTCAGTCTTAGCATGTCTAGCTGTTACCTTGAAGTTCAGAGTTTCTTCAGCCTTAGCATGTCTAGCTGTTACCTTGAAGTTCAGAGTTTCTTCAGCCTTAGCATGTCTAGCTGTTAACTTGAAGTTCAGAGTTTCTTCAGCCTTAGCATGTCTAGTTGTTACCTTGAAGTTCAGAGTTTCTTCAGTCTTAGCATGTCTAGTTGTTACCTTGAAGTTCAGAGTTTCTTCAGCTTTAGCATGTCTAGCTGTTACCTTGAAGTTCAGAGTTTCTTCAGCCTTGGCATGTCTAGTTGTTACCTTGAAGTTCAGAGTTTCTTCAGCCTTAGCATGTCTAGTTGTTACCTTGAAGTTCAGAGTTTCTTCAGCCTTGGCATGTCTAGCTGTTACCTTGAAGTTCAGAGTTTCTTCAGCCTTAGCATGTCTAGCTGTTACCTTGAAGTTCAGAGTTTCTTCAGCCTTAGCATGTCTAGCTGTTACCTTGAAGTTCAGAGTTTCTTCAGCCTTAGCATGTCTAACTGTTACCTTGAAGTTCAGAGTTTCTTCAGCCTTAGCATGTCTAGCTGTTACCTTGAAGTTCAGAGTTTCTTCAGCCTTAGCATGTCTAGTTGTTACCTTGAAGTTCAGAGTTTCTTCAGTCTTAGCATGTCTAGCTGTTACCTTGAAGTTCAGAGTTTCTTCAGCTTTAGCATGTCTAGTTGTTACCTTGAAGTTCAGAGTTTCTTCAGCCTTAGCATGTCTAGTTGTTACCTTGAAGTTCAGAGTTTCTTCAGCCTTGGCATGTCTAGTTGTTACCTTGAAGTTCAGAGTATCTTCAGCCTTAGCATGTCTAACTGTTACCTTGAACAGAGTTTCTTCAGCCTTAGCATGTCTAGTTGTTACCTTGAAGTTCAGAGATGATCTTACTTTAGTTGATATCTTCTTCCTCTGTTTATACTGAACGAAAGAGGGAATAAGCCTTACAGTCAGTGTTGACTGTCAGTCTTCCATTTAGCATGGAGTGATGGTTCAACGCTCCTGAGTCATCATCTATCTAGTAGCTGAATTAAGAGGTATAAGTCTACGTCAGTGGTTGACCTAGTCAGTCTTCACTAAGAAGGAAGTGATGGCTCAACGCTCACTGAGTCGTCACTACATGTAGTGAACTGAACAGAGTGATCCACACTGATTGAGTCTCGTTCTCGCTGGTGCGGTTAATGCTACTCATGCAGAGTTCTTCTCTACATATTGATTCACTATTTGTTCTTTTGATGTTCTAGATAACGTGAAGAATTTCTGGCATCAACTCGTTGATGAGTTCAACGGTTAGCTTGCAACTCCAAGTTCAAACTTCCCTGATCTGATGGTAACTTTTAATTTCTCGTTTTTTTACTTTAGAACGATATCGGTTTTTATATCCTCATTGTTGCTTAAGATGTCGAGCTCGGTACACTTTCGTCCGGTCATTAGAATTTTATCTTTTCTCATTGTAATTTTAAGATCTTTGAATCGATGACACCAGATTTCTGCGTGTCGACATATAAACCTCATGTGCATAACATGAGATGCACGAATATTAGCGCAGTTTTTGCGATTATCGGTGTGACGGTAGTCGTACATATCTCCACCAATCATAAAAAAGCAGCACTCCTTCCTTTTCCTTGTAGGACAGAAGACATAATTAAATGCTTTTTTAAGGCTGGCACAACAGCCAGGTCGCCGTGAACAGCAATCTGTTTCGTGGCTCATCTCGAGTCTCGAACCGAAACGGTGCTTGGCCATAAGACGCGTTAGGAGAAATTGCCCGGATGTCAAAGATAACATCAAATTATTAATAACAGAATTTAGGGGCGATAATCGTTTCTTTTGTTTTGATTTTTCTTCAAATTGCCTTGTGATTTCTCTTACATCTCTTACGTCTTTTAAACAATAATAATACTTAAGTTGGGGCATAGGTCCCCAACCAACTCATACCATGTTTTCATGTCTTTAGCTATCTCTTGGACCCCAGTTGGGGCATAGACCCTCAACCAACGGATGCCAAGTGTCATGTCTTTAGCTATCTCTTGGTCCCCAGTTGGGGCATAGGCCCTCAACCAACTCGTGCCATAGTTTCTTCATGCTGGCCACCCTCTGGAAAGCTATGGCTATTCTTCTTCTAACTTCTTTCGTAAAATCTCCATTGTTGCTAATTATAGAGCCAAGATATTCAAAGTATGTGACGTTCTCAACGACTTCATTATTGATGGTAATTTTAGGTTGCGAGATTGCTTTGTCGGTGGATATAGTTATAGTTTTCTTTGTATTCATTAACAGGTTGTGATCTTCAGTACAGTGTTGAAATATATCCCAATTCTTCAGTACAGAGTTGAAATATATCCCAATTCTTCAGTACAGTGTTGAAATATATCCCAATTCTTCAGTACAGAGTTGAAATATATCCCAATTCTTCAGTACAGAGTTGAAATATATCCCAATTCTTCAGTACAGTGTTGAAATATATCCCAATTCTTCAGTACAGAGTTGAAATATATCTCAATTCTTCAGTACAGAGTTGAAATATATCCCAATTCTTCAGTACAGAGTTGAAATATATCCCAATTCTTCAGTACAGAGTTGAAATATATCCCAAATCTTCAGTACAGAGTTGAAATATATCCCAATTCTTCAGTACAGAGTTGAAATATATCCCAAATCTTCAGTACAGAGTTGAAATGTATCCTAATTCTTCAGTACAGAGTTGAAATATATCCCAAATCTTCAGTACAGAGTTGAAATATATCCCAAATCTTCAGTATAGAGTTGAAATATATCCCAAATCTTCAGTACAGAGTTAAAATATATATTAAATATTCAGTACAGAGTTGAAATATATATCAAATCTTCAGTACAGAGTTGAAATATATATCAAATCTTCAGTACAGAGTTGAAATATATATCAAATCTTCAGTACAGAGTTGAAATATATCCCAATTCTTCAGTATAGAGTTGAAATGTATCCTAATTCCTCAGTACAGAGTTGAAATATATATCAAATCTTCAGTACAGAGTTGAAATATATCCCAAATCTTCAGTACAGAGTTGAAATATATATCAAATCTTCAGTACAGAGTTGAAATATATTCCAAATATTTAGTACAGAGTTGAAATATATATCAAATCTTCAGTACAGAGTTGAAATATATATCAAATCTTCAGTACAGAGTTGAAATATATCCCAATTCTTCAGTACAGAGTTGAAATATATATCAAATCTTCAGTACAGAGTTGAAATATATATCAAATCTTCAGTACAGAGTTGAAATATATATCAAATCTTCAGTACAGAGTTGAAATATATCCCAATTCTTCAGTACAGAGTTGAAATATATATCAAATCTTCAGTACAGAGTAGAAATATATATCAAATCTTCAGTACAGAGTTGAAATATATATCAAATCTTCAGTACAGAGTTGAAACATATATCAAATATTTATTACAGAGTTGAAATATATATATAATCTTCAGTACAGAGTTGAAACATATATCAAATATTTATTACAGAGTTGAAATATATATATAATCTTCAGTACAGAGTTGAAATATATATCAAATCTTCATTACAGAGTTGAAATATATATCAAATAGTTAGTACAGAGTTGAAACATATATCAAATATTTATTACAGAGTTGAAATATATATCAAATCTTCAGTACAGAGTAGAAATATATATCAAATCTTCAGTACAGAGTTGAAATATATATCAAATCTTCAGTACAGAGTTGAAATATATATCAAATCTTCAGTACAGAGTTGAAATATATATCAAATCTTCAGTACAGAGTTGAAACATATATCAAATCTTCAGTACAGAGTTGAAACATATATCAAATATTTATTACAGAGTTGAAATATATATATAATCTTCAGTACAGAGTTGAAATATATATCAAATCTTCATTACAGAGTTGAAATATATATCAAATAGTTAGTACAGAGTTGAAATATATATCAAATAGTTAGTACAGAGTTGAAATATAATCAAATATTTAGTACAGAGTTGAAATATATATCAAATCTTCAGTACAGAGTTGAAATATATATCAAATATTTATTACAGAGTTGAAACATATATCAAATATTTAGTACAGAGTTGAAATATGTAATAGCCGTCCATCGCAAGCGATGATGACAACAATCTCAGACGTGTACTGTTGCACCTCTCTGGTGTGTGCGGAGGTGCCTGTAGAGTCCAATCCTAGAACAGAATCCCCGACCACAGGTGGGGCATACATGATCAGGTTAGACATGTGCGTGTTGTGTGCTCTGTCTTTTCGCGCTGCTCGTTTTCTCTGTGACTCAACAATACGATGATTCTCAGCTATTCGGGTTCCTCTTTTGTTGTTACAGCGCCACATTTGGCGATCTTGCGCAAGGATTCCCAGCACGTATTGTCTATATCGAAGCATTTCAGAGACACTTTAAGAGTGTATTTAAAGCGTTTTTCTGTCCACCAGCTAAACGTCTGCCCCTTCAAGCTCGCCATACATCAACTGTTTTGGGATGCGTTTATCAGGCATTCGAGCAACGTGACCGACCCATCTCAGTTGGGCCTTCTGCAACAGGGTGTTGACGCTTGGGATCTTTGCTCTTGTGAGGACTTCGCTGTCTGGAATTTTGTCCTGCCAGTTTATTTTTAGTATTCTGCGTAGACAGCTTGTGTGGAAATGGTTTAATTTTCTTGCGTGTCTGCTATACACTGTCCATGTCTCGCTTGCGTACAGCAGCGTGGTTAGCAGTATAGCCTGGTAAACTTTCAGCTTTGTGACTATGCTTATCCCTTCCGTTCCCACACAGTGACACGTAACCTTCCGAACGCAGCACTGGCTTTGGATATCCTATTGTTGACCTCAGAATCTATGTTTGCCGATCTGGATAGGAGGCTGCCAAGATAAGCAAAGTTGTCCGTTGACTGGAGACGCTGGTGTTTAATATCAAATCAGTGATGGTTCGTGGTCATTTCTCTTGGTGGGGCCGGACTAAATTTTCGGAAAAATCATGGTTTTTGAACGATTTACTATTATTTGTCTATTCTGGGAATTTATTCCCTTTCGAAAAAGAACAAATGTTTCTGTTCTGCAAAAGTTTGATATTAAAGAGAGTTGGCTATTCATTTTCACCAAATAGTTTGTTCTGAGCAGAACTTTGCCACCCCAACAGTAATCCAGAATGTCTCTCTCTCATAGGCCAGATGTCCTGCCTCTGCAGCTATCATGTTCAAACCATCAGTTACATCCCGAATCCATGTAGTAGTAGTAATAGTAATACAGGGTGTTCAAGATTAAAGCAGCCCCATTGACAAATCGAAAGTTGCCAGATAATCTATCGCGTTATGTTTATGTACTATTTAAACCGGTTCTGACTAGCTCGTTTTACGTCACATTTGTCCATCGCCCCTTCCCCCACTACAATTACATACCGTCACATAACCTTGACCTATACTACGTCATAACTGAACCTTCTCATTTTCATACCTATATGCCAGATTGACTCCATTCACAGGCTGCTATTATCTTGAACACCCTGTAGTGGTAGTAGTAGTGGTAGTATCAGTAGTGGTAGTATAAGTAGTAGTATTAGTAGTAGTAGTAGTAGTAGTAGTAGCAGTAGTAGTAGTAGTAGTAGTAGCAATAGTAGTAGTATCAATAGTAGTAGTAGTAGTAGCAGTAGTAGCAGTAGTAGTAGCAGTAATAGTGAAAGTATATAATATACATTTAAACGACAATAATTCGTTCAAGTACTAATAGAAATAGCTGTTACCCCACATAATTTTACATAACTTATGAAACAAGTAACATTTAATGATGCCAGTTCGTGCCCGTGTCAATAGACACTCCTTCTAACGTCTGCTATTCAACAGACGATCAACAGACATCACTTCCTTAGGTCACGTCCGTTTCTCATTCTATTGGTCAAACTTAAGAATAGAACTGGGATAAATGGCTTTCGGAGTCCATTTTGAAAACGAGAAATGAGGTCAAGTGGAATTGACGAACCGAAGACAATATTAAGAGCCGCGTCGACTGTCTTAGCTCTTAAACTTGTTTTCTCTCTAATCCTGCACTGTCTATTGTCTTTTGTCTTTCCCCAGGTGGATGATAGAATTGGTTGTCCACTCTTACAGTTAAGCGTAGGAGTGGGAGCGTTAATTTGCATCCCAGGGCCAGATGAGTCGCTCTTGTTGTGTTATATTCGTGTTTATTTAGTGTGGTCTTGATATTGTCTAACCATCTTTTTCTTGGTCTTCCCTTGGCTCGTACCTGATCTATTTTTATTGTATGCTGTTATTTGTGGTTGGGTGTATTACATTCTCATTAAATGTCAGAATCACTGCATTTGTTGTCTTTCGATGTATTCGGTGCATGAAGTTATGCCCACACTGCTTCTGATGTCCTCATTTCGCAGTCTATCTTTCCTGATGACCCTCACTGCCTTCCTCAAGCATTTCACACGCGGTGAGCTTTCTGTGGTTTGTTGCTGTAAGAGACCAAGTTTGGAACTAGTAACAAAGTGTTGGTAGAAAAATACTTTTTAATCCTCTATTGTCTCACAAAAAAAAGACATTCAGATTGCAAGACAATGACTTAGCCACAATCCAGAAAGGCAGGTTTCGGTATGAGTGGATGTCGTCTATAGAAGTTTCTAACCTCCAGAGGCTTACGTGGATATACCGTCCTGGGCATGCGGGTGTTTACGGTAATGAGAGAGCGGCCAGGCTTGCATCAACAGCATCGATTGTTGGGCAGTTGAAGATGTATAAGGATGATATTCTTCGGTCTCTTCGCGACTGTCTGTTGGATGAGGACACTAAAAATCGATGTTGAATCGATCAAGCGGTTTAGGTAGTTTGGAGTTACCCGTTGTACAAGTCGAACTGGACGCCTGAGAGGCAGAGTGAGAGGTGTGTTTAATCAGCGAGCCACGGGAACCATCAAATTCGATATCTGTTGAGGGAGACTTGAGCACCTATGGGTCTGCCCGGAGTGCAATGACGTCAGTTTAGTAACCAATAACCAAGTGACTTAGCCACAAAGATCCAAACTATGGCTAGAATACACTCAAGATCTTTGGCAACCAAGTTCTAAGAAAGGTTGGGAAATGTGAACATATCTTGTTCTGTTATTCTCTAGTATTCTTATCTCTTGTATATATCAGTTTATAATGTGTTATTCTCTAGTATTCTTATCCCTTGTATATATCAGTTTATAATGTGTTATTCTCTAGTATTCTTATCTCTTGTATATATCAGTTTATAATGTGTTATTCTCTAGTATTCTTATCTCTTGTATATATCAGTTTATAATGTGTTATTCTCTAGTATTCTTATCCCTTGTATATATCAGTTTATAATGTGTTATTCTCTAGTATTCTTATCTCTTGTATATATCAGTTTATAATGAGTTATTCTCTAGTATTCTTATCCCTTGTATATATCAGTTTATAATGAGTTATTCTCTAGTATTCTTATCTCTTGTATATATCAGTTTATAATGAATTATTCTCTAGTATTCTTATCCCTTGTATATATCAGTTTATAATGAGTTATTCTCTAGTATTCTTATCTCTTGTATATATCAGTTTATAATGTGTTATTCTCTAGTATTCTTATCCCTTGTATATATCAGTTTATAATGTGTTATTCTCTAGTATTCTTATCTCTTGTATATATCAGTTTATAATGAGTTATTCTCTAGTATTCTTATCCCTTGTATATATCAGTTTATAATGAGTTATTCTCTAGTATTCTTATCTCTTGTATATATCAGTTTATAATGTGTTATTCTCTAGTATTCTTATCCCTTGTATATATCAGTTTATAATGTGTTATTCTCTAGTATTCTTATCTCTTGTATATATCAGTTTATAATGTGTTATTCTCTAGTATTCTTATCCCTTGTATATATCAGTTTATAATGAGTTATTCTCTAGTATTCTTATCTCTTGTATATATCAGTTTATAATGAGTTATTCTCTAGTATTCTTATCCCTTGTATATATCAGTTTATAATGAGTTATTCTCTAGTATTCTTATCCCTTGTATATATCAGTTTATAATGAGTTATTCTCTAGTATTCTTATCTCTTGTATATATCAGTTTATAATGAGTTATTCTCTAGTATTCTTATCTCTTGTATATATCAGTTTATAATGTGTTATTCTCAAGTATTCTTATCTCTTGTATATATCAGTTTATAATGAGTTATTCTCTAGTATTCTTATCTCTTGTATATATCAGTTTATAATGTGTTATTCTCTAGTATTCTATCTCTTGTATATATCAGTTTATAATGTGTTATTCCTTGATTGATTGCTTGATTGATAGCACCAAAATCATTGCACATCGGTGAGTAACCATGTGTGTTCTCATCTCTTTCTTACACATGAACATCTCAGCTGCAATTCATGAACTACGTAGCACTCGGCAGAATCCCGTTGTAATTTTGAAGACGAGAATATATTTTGTAGAAATTTAAATTTTAATCTTTTCTTATGAATTTTGTCCTTGCAGCGGCTTTCCAGTCTGCTATTCTCGACTTTTGAACTACCAAGAGTTCTTTCACGTGCTCAAATTAAACACGGGACCTATGTTTTATCGTCCGTCTCCAATATGACTAGGAACTCGATCTCACCTACACTGAGATCAAGGATCTCTGGAAAAATATTCAGATGGCTCTACGAGGGAACTAACCTAGTACCTTTGGCACGAGAGACGAGCACCTAGCCTCTACGCCACAGATACCCCCAGTTATTCCTTATTTTGACGTTATCCGCACTTCTCCAAGAAGTAATACTAAACAAGGTTGGACACTTGGAGCAAACATTGTATGTTTTATTCTTTCAGAGGGAATTGCTTGAAAGCTGTAGGTTCTCCATCTTTATATGTATTTTTTAAACAAAGAACGAAGTGGTTTGGCAACTTAATAAGAATGCATGCAAACTCCACAGTATACAGAGTCTTCTATAACAGAACATTAGGAAATAAGGCCAGAGCAAGATCACGACAAATATGTTTAGATGACAAAATAGAATCCTGTCAAAAAGTAAATATTGCTATCGCCTAAGCCAATAGAACAGCGCCAGACAAAACAGAAGGAAAAAACCGCGACACTGGGCAACAACCTGGTAACAGTGTGACGACAAAAGAAGAAGATCACCAGAACAGCGCAAGACAGAAACAAAAAACCGCGACACTGGGCAACAACCTGGTAACAGTGTGACGACAAAATAAGAAGAAGAACAACAAAGAATCAAGTGGTTCGGCACTTAATAAGAATGCATCCCAGCTCCACAGTATGCAGAATCTTCTACAACAGAACATTAGGAAAGAAGACGAGAGGAAGTCCACGAAAAATATAGTTAGATGGCATAGCAGAATCCTGTCAAAGAGCAAACATAACAATCACCCAAGCCACCAGAACAGCTCAAGACAGAAACAGAAAACCACGACACTGGGCAACAACCCGGTAACAATGTGACGACAAAAGAAGAAGAGAGTAATTATCGTTTTATATTTTAGTTTTATTAGACTGGACGTACATCGATGCTTGTACGGTCGACATCATCTCCTCAGAGATGAGCGTTCGGTTCGATGTGAAGCTTATTTCGCGTTTCTAGAACGACGAGGAGATAGTGTCCCTTGGGAGTATAGCGGTCTGGGGTTTTCCACAATCGCATTATTGCATTGATCAGATGAGACATGGACCTGCTATTGTGGCAGAGGCTCGTGAGATCTTGAAGTGGGATCAAATTTCACTTATTTTTATCTTAAACTTGGCAGCTTCATGGCAGCTCACACTACGAGGAGTAATAATATGATTAGAAAGAGATTTTTAGAGAGTAGATGAAAAACATTTTTAGAAGTTGCATGTTCTAATTTGAATTGATTTCTCTGTAGAGGGACAGAGCTATATAGAGTAAAACCCAGTGCAATGAAGAAGATCCTTCGTATTTCAGTTTTAGTTTAGTCGTCTGATTGGACGCTGGTTGAAATCGGACACGTCGCCGAAGGATAAGCACTAGGGCTCCAAATGGTACTGAAGATTGTGACGTAAAACTACGTTCTTGGCAAAGGCTGTTTATATATCCCAATAAGAATGATAAAAATGGCCGAAAAAGAACGATTGAGAGAGAGAGAGAATCGTCAGATCATCATCACTGCACGTCGAATCAATTAGTCCATAAGTGCTCTGATCTCCTCCTCAGTATATCTCTCAGCGTGTGGCAACTAAAGACACCGGTTCTTTGTTAGTTTACTATTCTTCTTTGGCTACCAGTATAGTGGCGCTTGTCTAGCTACACCACATTTGACTTGGAATTCTTGCAGTCTGGTTAGAGTTGTAGATTCACCACTTACTTGAATCATTTACACATTCTCTCTCCCTTAGGGAATTTATAATATCAGCCTGGTCCATTGCTCAACTGCTTTTTACAGCAGTCATACATGCAAGCATATCAGCGCGTTCATTTCCCGTTATATCTGCATGCACTGGCACAAAATCAAACAGATTTTTGTCAGCAGAAGAAGAAGAAGAAGAGAGACACGATAGCAGATTTTATCAAAGACATCTTTGAAGAGATAACAGAATCAACATTTATTATGCAAGAACACATCTGATAGTGTATAATCTTCAGTTAGAACTTCCGGTTCCGGACCGCATCTACGGGGTCAAAGTTCTAAGCAGAAACTCAGCAAGATCAAGGTTACATGTTGGAATCAATGTTGACAAAAAAACTAAACAAATAAAAAAAAAACTGGCAGCTTCCGTTGGAAGATTTACATAATTCTCTGAACAATCAACGTTCGCGTAATCTGATGTAGGGAAGATGGATAGAGTACGTGAGGAAGATGGATAGAGTACGTGAGGAAGATGGATAGAGTACGAGAGATGATGAGTACGTGAGGAAGATGGATAGAGTACGTGAGGAAGATGGATAGAGTACGTGAGGAAGATGGATAGAGTACGTGAGGAAGATGGATAGAGTACGTGAGGAAGATGGATAGAGTACGTGAGGAAGATGGATAGAGAGAGATATATAATGAGAGAAAGAAGGAGGAGAGAGCAAAATAGGGTGAGAGATAAAAGTACAATGAAAAAGAGGGTAGTTGGTAGAAAAAAAAGAGAATGGAAGAAATGGAGCACGGGAGAATGATGGAAAATAGAATAGAAGAGAATGGGATATAGATATATATATATATATATATATATAAAGAGAGAGAGAGAGAGAGAGAGAGCAGTGACGGATGGAAAGAGTATGATGACGGAAGAGAGAGAATATGTGAAATGGAGTATGATAGCAAAAATAGGGTGAGAGAAAGGGGATACATCAGAGAGAGAGAAAGAGAGAGAGTGGTGCTGGATGGAAAGAGTGATATGATGGGAGACAGAGAATATGAGAAATGGAGTGTGAGAGAAACAAAGTTAGAGTGAGAGAGAGAGAGAGAGGGAGAAGGAGAGGTGCCAGATGAAAAGACGGTAATAATGGGAGGGAGAGAGAATATGGGGAAAAGAGTATGAGAGAGCGATAGTTAGAGTGAAAGTGGATATAGCAGAGAGAGAGAGAAAGGTGCCAGATGAAAAGAGGGTAATGATTGGAGAGAGAGAGAGGGAGAGACAGAATATGTGAAAAAGAGTATGAGAGAATGATAGAGTGATAGAAAGGGGATATAGCAGAGAGAGAAAGAGAGGGAGGTGCCGGATGAAAAGAGAGTGATGACGGAGAGAGAATGTGTGAAAAGAGTATGAGGAACGATGGTTAGAGAGAGAAGTACCAGATGAAAGAGGGTAATGACGGTGGGAGGGGTGGGAGAGAGAATATGAGAAATGGAGTATGAGAGACACATAGTGTGAGAGGAAGGAGATATAGCAGAGAGAGAGAGAGAGGTGCCGGATAGAAAGAGGGTAATGATTGGAGAGAGAGAGAGACAGACAGACCTGATGAAAACCTGATCCTTTACTTGGGGGTATAAACTACAAGTACCTCTGCAGTCAGAATAAAACTCGCTTGGAGTGGTGAGAGACGTTGGTGTTGAGGAAAGAAAACATTCACGCAAAAATAGCTTTGAATGAATTCATAGTGGGCGTATGAAAGAGAGAGAGAGAGAGAGAAGAGCAACGGAGGAGTTCAGCGTGTGAGGAAGTGAGAGACAGACAGAAAGTAAATAAATATGAAAAAAGAGCAAAGATTCAGTAGATAAATGAAGAGAGTGAGGTAAAATAGCAAGAGAGGGATGAGGGAAGAGAGGGATAAGCTTAAATACGGGATAGAAAAAGAGTAAAACTGTAGCAGTAGTAGTTGTAGTTGTAGTAGTTGTAGCAGTAGTAGTTGTAGCAGTAGTAGTTGTAGCATTTGTAGTTGTAGTTGTAGCAGTAGTAGTTGTAGCATTTGTAGTTGTAGTAGTAGTAGTAGTTGTAGCAGTAGTAGTTGTAGTAGTTGTAGTTGTAGTAGTTGTAGCAGTAGTATTGTAGTTGTAGCAGAGTAGTTGTAGCAGTAGTAGTTGAGCAGAGTAGTTGTAGCAGAGTAGTTGTAGCAGTAGTAGTTGTAGTAGTAGTAGTTGTAGCAGTAGTAGCTGTAGCAGTAGTAGCTGTAGGTGTAGTAGTTGTAGGTCAGTAGTTGTAGCAGTGTAGTTAGAGTTGTAGCAGTAGTAGTTGTAGCAGTAGTCAGTATTGTGTAGTTGTAGCAGTATTAGTAATAGTTGTAACAGTATTAGTAGTAGTAGTAGTAGTAGTAGCAGTAGTAGTAGTAGCAGCAGTAGTAGTTGTAGTAGTAGTAGCAGTAGTAGTTGTAGCAGTACTATTAGTAGCAGTACTAGTAGTAGTTTTAGAAGTAATGAACAAACTATGAAGACACTAGAATCTTAAAACAACTAAAAAAAAACATTTGCAAAATTTTCTATTGAAATATTTTTTCTACAAAGATAGCGCAGATGCCAAACGAGAAGGTTGCCTTGGAAACAACAGCTTGTCTTGAGCATGCGCACTTGTCTACAGTTTATGGACGCTGTCATTTCTCAGCGGAGTTGTTAAAAGGCGCAGAGCCAAGTAAAAATTTGTGACAAATCGAAGAAGGTGTGGAGGATGGTGGAAAAAAAGAAAAGGAAAAATGGATACATAACAAATGTATAAAGAATACATGGGATTGGGTAAGGTGTTAGAAGAATTGAAAGCTTCGGAAAAATGAGAGAGAGACAGACAGACCGACGGAAAGATAGTGTGAAAGGTAGAAGATTAGAAATAAGAAGAGGCGAATGAGATGAAAACAGACGAAGTGAGAAAACAATGTGAGAGAAATGGGAAAGGATAAAAGATGGATGGACAGATGAAATTTAGCAGGTGTTCTTGTAACGAATGATTTTTTTAGAAGAGAAGGGTTGGAGAGAGGCAATAGAGGAGTATCAACTGTTCCGTAGGGATAAATTAAAACGGTTTAAGACTGAGTTTCCCAAACTGGGGTCCGTGAACCGGGGTCAGAAGTATCATTCCGTGACCCGGGGTCAGAGGGTACTCATTCCGTGACCCGGGTCAGAGGTACTCCATTCCGTGAACCCGGGGTCAGAGTACTATTGAAGGTCCTCAAGTGCTTGAAGAATTATTATGATCTTTGATATTTTAAATAATGGTAAACTAGTTCCACTACGAAATCAAAGAACTCGGACTAGACCGGAGTCTAATTGTTTCTTCTTCTCTTCCACCATTTACTTCTTTATAGAAGTGTTGGGGGGAGGACGTAGTGATCTTTTGTGTGCTTGTTTTAAGGCATTTTGTAAGCTGATATTCATTTTTGTAAGGATGTTCTTGATGCCGTAGCTCCATCTTTTTGCGTGGTCTTCCTCTTGCTTTGTACTCATTATACTTTTGCTGTGTGGCTCTCTGTGGTAGACGATACCAGGGCATTCTTGTCAGGTGTCCAAACCATTTAATCTGTTGTTCTTTTATGAATTGCATGACTGGTTTCACATTCAGTCTTCTTCTGATTTCTTCATTTCTAATTTTGTCTCTTATTGTCACACCTGCAGCTCTTCTAAGACACCTCATCTCTGTCGTTATGATTTTCCGCTCATTAGCTGCTGTTATTGGCCATGTTTGACACTGGTAACATAGTGTTGGCCAGAAAATTGTACTTATGACAGGACAAAATGAAAGATCATATGAAGTTTCCCGCAATCTGAGAAGTTAGAGCCAGCTTGACTGTTGATGTTGAGTAATAATAACTCCATCACTAGAAGATTTTCTTTATAAAGAAACATTTGGGGGTCCACGGCAGCAAAATGTATTTAAAAGGGGTCTGCAGTAATTCAAAGTTTGAGAACCGCTTGTTTAAAAGGAGCAGCAGTAATCAAAGTTTGAGAACGCGTTTAAAAGAGAGTCCGAGTAATTCAAAGTTTGAGAACGCTTGTTTAAAGGAGTCACAGTAATTCAAAGTTGAAGAAGCTTGTTTAAAGGAGTCCATAGTAATTAAAGTTTGAGAACCGCTTGTTTAAGAATATGTAAAGTTTCAAAAAAGGAACAAGTATAAGAGCAAAGGTTCAGAACAGAGAGAGAGAGAGAGAGAGAGAGAGAGAGAGAGAGAGAGAGAGAGAGAGAGGAGAGAGATAAAAATGTAGAGAGAGAGAATGTAGAGCAACAGTTAACATTTAGAGAGTAACTGACAGAAACGAAAGATAGACTAGCGAGCTTCTTCTTCCACGAACGCTCCATATCGACCACTTGTTAAATCACTCTTTGTGATTTGTATATGATCTAAGCCTAAGAGCGATTGTACGTTGTGCAAGTTATGTGCCTACAAGTAGGCCAACACATCCGATTTATGCGATGCTTTTTATTTACTAGAGCAGTTTCCTAGGCTCCTACCTCAGTCGACTCTTACGACACGTCTTGTAGGTCGCAGTATTACTATTTGGTCTCCCTACGAGTCCCGGCACCACACGGGAGGCCCTACTGTCTGATATGTACAAGTAGCACTATGTGGCTATGGAATGTACAAGTAGCACTATGTGGCTATGGAATGTACAAGTAGCACTATGTGACTATGGAATGTACAAGTAGCACTATGTGACTATGGAATGTACAAGTAGCACTATGTGACTATGGAATGTACAAGTAGCACTATGTGGCTATGGAATGTACAAGTAGCACTATGTGGCTATGGAATGTACAAGTAGCACTATGTGGCTATGGAATGTACAAGTAGCACTATGTGACTATGGAATGTACAAGTAGCACTATGTGCTATGGAATGTACAAATAGCACTATGTGCTATGGAATGTACAAGCAGCACTATGTGGCGGCTATGGAATGTACAAGTAGCACTATGTGGCTATGGAATGTACAAGTAGCACTATGTGACTATGGAATGTACAAGTAGCACTATGTGGCTATGGAATGTACAAGTAGCACTATGTGGCTATGGAATGTACAAGCAGCACTATGTCGCTATGGAATGTACAAGCAGCACTATGTCGCTATGGAATGTACAAGCAGCACTATGTCGCTATGGAATGTACAAGCAGCACTATATCGCTATGGAATGTACAAGTAGCACTTTGTGACTATGGAATGTACAAGTAGCACTATATCGCTATGGAATGTACAAGAGCACTATGTCGCTATGGAATGTACAAGTAGCACTATGTGACTATGGAATGTACAAGAGCACTATACTGCATGGAATGGTACAAGTGCACTATGCTATAGAATGACAAGTAGCACTATGTGGTAATGGAATGACAAGTCAGCACTATATCGCTATGGAATGTACAAGTACATCTATATCGCTATGGAATGTACAATTAGCAACTAGTGACTATGGATGTAGAGAGCAGCTATATCGCTATGAATGTACAAGAGACTATATCGCATAGAAGTACAAGTAGCACTAGTGTTATGGAATGTACAAGTAGCCATGTGGCTATGGAATGTACAAATATCACTTATGTGACTATGGAATGACAGGTACGCCTAGTCGCTATGGATCTACCAGAGTAGCACTATGTCGCTACGGAATGGACAAACGCAGCACTATCTCGCATTGGAATGAACAAGTAGCAATGTCCATGGAATGAGCAAGTCAGCACTGGTCGCTATGGAATGTACAAGTAGCACTATCTCGCCTATGGAATGTACAAGAGCACTTGTCGTACGAATGTCAAGCAACACTATCTCGACTATGGAATGTCACAATGCACTATGTCGCTACCCCGGAATGTACAAAGCAAGCACTATCTCGCCTATGGGATGTACAAGTAGCACTATGTGGCTATGGAATGTTCAAGTAGCACTATATCGCTATGGAATGTACAAAGAGCACTATATCGCTATAGAATGTACAAGTAGCACTATGTGGTTATGGAATGTACAAGTAGCACTATGTGGCTATGGAATGTACAAGTAGCACTATGTGACTATGGAATGTACAAGTAGCACTATGTCGCTATGGAATGTACAAGCAGCACTATGTCGCTATGGAATGTACAAGTAGCACTATGTCGCTACGGAATGTACAAGCAGCACTATATCGCTATGGAATGTACAAGTAGCACTATATCGCTATAGAATGTACAAGTAGCACTATGTGGTTATGGAATGTACAAGTAGCACTATGTGGCTATGGAATGTACAAGTAGCACTATGTGACTATGGAATGTACAAGTAGCACTATGTCGCTATGGAATGTACAAGCAGCACTATGTCGCTATGGAATGTACAAGTAGCACTATGTCGCTACGGAATGTACAAGCAGCACTATCTCGCTATGGAATGTACAAGTAGCACTATGTCGCTATGGAATGTACAAGTAGCACTATGTCGCTATGGAATGTACAAGTAGCACTATCTCGCTATGGAATGTACAAGTAGCACTATGTCGCTACGGAATGTACAAGTAGCACTATATCGCTATGGAATGTACAAGTAGCACTATGTGGCTATGGAATGTACAAGTAGCACTATCTCGCTATGGAATGTACAAGTAGCACTATGTCGCTATGGAATGTACAAGTAGCACTATGTCGCTATGGAATGGATACTGTATCACCGAAAGACTATAAGAAAACTAGGACAGCAGGCTAAATGGTTAAGGAAGGTGCTGCAGAAGAGCAAAAGAATGCGCTATGTATCACAAAAAGAAAGGAATGATCAAATCACTCAGACAACCACAAGCATCAGCACAATATCACTACCAATACTAGTTGTTCAGGAAAATGCATCGAGCTGACATTCTGAACGCCCTCATAGAGTGTGTCCTCAAATATGATTTTCATTTAAACCAATCAAGGTGGTCTCTGTGGCGTAGAGGGCAGGGCAGTGCAGTGCATCATAATACAGAGAGACGTCCGCATCAGTCGGCACAGTAAGGGGGCGGTATCAGAGCGAAATAGCATACACCATTTTATAGAAAAAACATTTAAGGGGCGGCATTTCGACGACTTGCATCATACTGAGAAAATACATAGCACAGCCCAGGGTTAGGTGCTTGTCTCTCGTGCCAAAGATACCAGGTTCGCTCCCTGGTGGAGCCATCTGGATATTTTTTAAGAGATTCCTAATCTCAGGTAGGTGAGATGGAGTTCCTAATCCTATTGGAGACGGACGATAAAACGTAGGTCCCGTGTTCAATTTGAGCAGTAAACGAACCCTTGGCAATTCCAAATCGAGAAGAGCAGATAGTCGTTGCCCGGGTAAAACTCATTTGTAAAGATATAAAATAAAATTCATACAAAACTAACTTCATCTTCAATATTACACCGGGGACCTCGCCGGTGTGATGGAGTTTGTGCACTGCAACTGAGATCTTTCTGTGTACGAAAAAGATCAGAGCACACATGGTTACTCACCGAAGTACAATGATGATTGTCCTGTTCTATCAATGAATCTATCGTTCTTCACCCCAGAATGACCTGGGACAAATTGAACAAATATTGTAAAGAAAACTATACGGACCTTTGTGTGAGAAACAAAAGACAGTGAAGACAATAGACCCCTTGCAGATAGAGAAAAGATATTTCACGTGAACAAAAAGGAAGAAATGAAACACGTCTTGAAAAAGATTTTTTTTTAAATCATTTCAAACAAACGACATCAATGAATGTTGAAAATTTGATGAGCTACAGTAATCCTCTCTGGTGAGATAATGCTCGCACAGCATCACGCTTCGAAGAAAGGAGACAAGATGTAATACTCTAAAAAATATGTATCGATTATTTCAATCCTGTTTGTGAGTGTTTTAGTCTGCGCATTAGGATAAAAATTCAGCAATACATGATCAAATAAGATTGGTTAGAATCTTACACAAACCGGAATACAAAATTTATGATTGAACTTCAAGAAAATGGAAAATATGAAATAACGAATTTTTTTTAAAATTTTTTCTTAGCAGGTATAAATAGTTACAGAAATAATCAAAATCTCATCATCATCATCAAGTAGCGTGTCCTGAGCAGATCTTTGTCACTCTAACATTTCTTCTGAATTTATATCTCTCATAGACCAGATGTCCCACCTCTGCAGTCGCCATGCTCAAATCATGAGTTACATCCTGAATCCATCTTCTCTGTGGTCTTACTCTTCTCCTCTTTGCTGGAAGGTCTCCTTCTAATGGTCTTCTCCAACATTTCGTGTCTCTTTGAAAATGAAAATCGTTGCATATCCTTTACAGAACTTGGTAATCAACCACAGTAAACGAGTTGTTGCAGTCTTCTTCTTCTTCTTCTTTGCGTTCGTTCTTTACCACCAATTTTAATCACTTTTTGTGATATGTTTGATCTTTGCCAAGAACGTGTATACGTTGCACATTGGTTTGGTAGACCCCTAAACGAATAGATTTCTACACGCTTAGGACACATGCATCCGATTTCAGCCAAACCTCCTTAGTCGCCTCTTACGACATGCGTGGCAGGTAACAGTGGTTCTATTCTTTACACCCCAAATTTGGGCCCCGGTAACCACTCGGGCGGTTGTTGCATGCCAGTAAACGAGTTGTTGGTTTCATAGGCACCACTTATACGTTCAGTAATTTGTCATTGCTTTCTGAACGGTAGGATCTTTTTTTTACCGTTTTCTAAACTGCCCGCCGCGGAGTTTAAACCAGGTACTCTTTGGTTGTGATCAAGCTCACTACCACTTAAGCTACAGACGCTGACCGTATCACAAACTAATCATAAAAAGTGGTTAACAAGTGGTTGATATGGAGCGTTGGAAGAAGAAGAAGTACTAGTATACGCTTTCAATATCAACTACGAAGATAACACAACGACCAGCATCATTCCCAACCGCAACATCATCATCATCATCATGACACACAGCTACTTACGTCGATCGATTATTCCTCGGCTTGGCTGTAAAACAGACACGTGTAATGTTTCAATTGAATAAAAGTCTCTTTTAAAATAGCGTAGCATATCAACAAATAAGTAAACATGAACAAATGTGTCACAATAGCCATTTGTTTGAAAAGTTAAATAATCCTATAAATGGGAGCTGGTGCATAATGCAATGTTTGAAGGGACACAGGTCCATTAGTATGCAACTTTTTACTTTTCTCCAATCCTGTTTTGCCAGAATACTGAAAATTCCATGGACAGCGAAGAAAACAAGTGAGGATGTTTTAAATCAGGCCTGCACACACACAGAATCATTATCAAAAGAATAAGAATTCGGCAATTAAGATTCTTCGGGCATAAATGCTAGTAAGTAAAAAGAGTTTAGGAAGGAAGCCCAAACAGGAATGTTGGATGGTGACAAAATGAATGCACGGTAAAATCGATCAGAACGTCTAATGCAGAGTTAACTTACAAAGTAAAATTAGAGACCGTAGAGGGAAAAGGGGAAATGTTGGTTTAAGATTGACGATCATGGTTCGACAAAAGATCGACGTCAGAACTGATTAGCATGACATTGGCACAGGCAGAGAGAGGAGAGTTGTTGGGGGAGAGACAAATGATCGTTCCTGACGCCGATTCATGGCATGGCTATTCTGGAATTGGTTAAATCATGTTTTGCCTCACAGCGTCAGGATAAGATGAGATTTCCAAAATTGACTTTTGTGTCCGCTTCATTTACAGTGTCTTTCGTCGTCTCTGTTATCTCTGAGGTCCACCTTTTGCATAGTCGGCCTAATTTCATGTCGAATATGTAACTAATAGATGGAAACGAGATTTGGTGGCCTCTATGGCAAAGACGTTAGGACATTTGCCTGTCGTTCAGAAGGCTGTAGGTTTGAATCCAGACCGAGTCACATGTGCAATTTGTTCATGAGATCACTAGGATTGTTGCTGGAGGTACGGAGTTTGTGCTTTGTGTAACACTCTGGGCAGGTCGCGCCATTTCTGCCGACATGGACGGAGCCACACGGGAAACCTGGTTAATGAACGTCAATCCATCACATTTAGAAAAACATTTTTAAATAGAAAATTGTTTTAATTTAAAAAGAACCGTCGTTACTGCCTGTAATGCCGCTTCTTGGGACGGTGTAGGATATGATAGACATGAAACTGTAGAATTTAATGGCTGTATGGCTAGCGTAGTAGTCGTGAAACTGTTCAGGTTAGAATGTTTTATTTATGCCCTCGAAAAAAAACTCATTGGCCTTACCGAGGATTGGACCGGATCTCTCGCATAGGAGCCCGCACCTAATCCATTCGACCAGACGCTCTGCCTTCTACAGGGTAGGGGGAATTTGGTATCGGTTCTAACATGAAGAGAATCAAGTAGTACATGTCCCTTTGCAGAACGCCGCTGTCATTATAACCCGCCTGAAAAACTATCTGTTTCTGGCAAGCTCTCCCGCCTCTTCCAGCGTCATGTTCAATGTTTCTTTAATGTCCTGCTACCACTTTCGTCTTGGTCGTTCCCTAGCTCGTACTCCAGCCTTCCATTACCGTTCTCTCCAAACCACTGTGAAGTTTGGAGAAAAAATGAAAATTGTGGCATATCCTTTACACGTAATCACAAAGTAATGTAGTTTTACAAATTACAAAACAATGACAAAATTCAGCAACGTTTCGACCAAGTCCTTTATCAAGCAAACGAACAACAGGAGTGACAAATTTAAATAAAACGAACAACAGGAGCGACAAATAAAAAAACATAGCTTTGTTTTTTTAAATTTGTCACTCCTGTTTGTTGTTTGCTTGATAAAGGCCTTGTTGGTCGAAACGTTGCTGTATTTTGTCATTGTTTTTTTTAATTTGTAAAACTACAGTACTTTGTGATTACGTGTTTTACCAATCAAATATAGTTTTACTGCAGTCTCATCTATTTTATGAACATATTCTTTACTGGACGTAGCCCCCAACCACAATAAAAGAGTCGTTGATTTTCTAGACATCACCTACACGTTCAGTAGTTTGTCAATATTTTATCTGCCGGGATATGAAGTTATTTATGTGCCAACGCTCCTAGATATGCAGGTCTTGAACAGAATATAGATTTCAAATAGAATTTCATTAGAAGACAAGAACAAGTATTACCTTAAAACTACAGCAATTCCAATTTATCAACTACACTTTCATTCTTTCTTTATTATTCCATATCTTTGTTGTTCTTTCTTCATCCCTTTTATTCACATTCAGCTGTCTGTTTACCTTCTCATTGTGCGTGTAATGGGCTTTCTCTCATTCAGACTCGCGTCCTGTTTGTTTTATCATCGCATTTTCCCTTCTTCTTCTTCCTTCTTTATCATATCATCTTCTTTACGTTTACATTGTTCACTTTTGATTCGCTTTCGTTCTTGACAACTTTTCTGTAAATTTTCATCCTCAATGTCTTCTATAATTGTTTAATTTTGTTTTCTCTACCACATTTATTTTCATTAATTTATCAATTTGCCCTCATGTTGCCGGGTTCCTCAAGGGAAGCAAATAATAGTAACACTACGGCCTACAAGAAATGAATTTTGCCCGGACAGTGGTTTTCCAGCCTGCTCTTCTCGATTTTGAACTGCCAACTGTTATTTTACGTGCCAAATTGAATATGGGGCCTACGTTTTATCGCCCGTCTATAGGATTAGGATTAGGATTAGTATTAGGATTAGGTATTAGGATTAGGTATTAGGATTGAGTATTAGGATTAGGTATAGGATTAGGGTATAGGATTAATATTAGGATTAGGGGTATCCACTGGATTACTACCCTTAAAACATATATTTAAAATGAGTAAAAAGAAACGACACACCCAGCTTCTTGTGTGTGAATCATGGATATTTAACAAGACAATAGAAAAACATATATGTGCTTTTCAATATAAATGTCACAGAAGAGTCCTCCGTATATTATGGACAAATAATATATCGAGAAAGTACACAACATAAAAGAAAACTGGCTGATGCTACACGTAAATAAATCGAAACGTTTTGCACATGTAAATAAAGAGGAGATACCGGTAAAAATCGAGGGAGGGAGACAGAGGAAGACAGAGAGAGAAAATTTTGGTTAGCCTGACTTCATGGCACGGAAGAGCGTCAACATCTGAGATGATAGCTAACAACAGAGACAGAGATTTGTGAAACTTCATAATCGCCTACGTCAGCCGGAACGGCACCTGATGATGATGATGATGATGATGAAATACAGAGGCACGAAGGGTTGGAGAAGACGATTATGCAAGGAAGGATCCCGGCAAAGAGGAGAAGAGGGAGACCACGGAGAAGATGGATTCAGGATGTAAGTGATGATTTGAACATCACGGCTGCATATCCCGATTGTTTTACGCGGGGAATAAACAGAGAACCTTTGGAGTGAGAGGCGAGCACCTTATCTTCACGCCCCATAGCAACACTCTCCCTTCTCCCCTTGTTGTATGCGCGTAGATGTAACTGAGACCTGTTCTCATGAGACACCCAAATCGTTTCACTTTATCTCGTTCTATATAATTATTGCTAGATATTGTTCTTTTAATATCTATATAAGAGAAGACTGCAGTAAAACTATCTAGTATTAGAGTGTCTCTGTAACGTAGAGGTCAGGGGTTCAATCTCTCGTGTCAAAGGTACCAGGTTCGTTACCTCGTGGAGCCATCTGAATATTTTTCCAGAGATCCCCGATCTAAGTCTAGGTGAGATCTAATTCCTAGTCCTATCGGAGACGGACAGTAAAGTCTAGGTGAGATCTAATTCCTAGTCCTATCGGAGACGGACAATAAAGTCTAGGTGAGATCTAATTCCTAGTCCTATCGGAGACGGACAATAAAGTCTAGGTGAGATCTAATTCCTAGTCCTATCGGAGACGGACAGTAAAGTGTAGGTGAGATCTAATTCCTAGTCCTATCGGAGACGGACAATAAAGTGTAGGTGAGATCTAATTCCTAGTCCTATCGGAGACGGACAATAAAGTGTAGGTGAGATCTAATTCCTAGTCCTATCGGAGACGGACAATAAAGTCTAGGTGAGATCTAATTCCTAGTCCTATCGGAGACGGACAATAAAGTCTAGGTGAGATCTAATTCCTAGTCCTATCGGAGACGGACAATAAAGTCTAGGTGAGATCTAATTCCTAGTCCTATCGGAGACGGACAATAAAGTGTAGGTGAGATCTAATTCCTAGTCCTATCGGAGACAGACAATAAAGTGTAGGTGAGATCTAATTCCTAGTCCTATCGGAGACGGACAATAAAGTGTAGGTGAGATCTAATTCCTAGTCCTATCGGAGACGGACAATAAAGTGTAGGTGAGATCTAATTCCTAGTCCTATCGGAGACGGACAATAAAGTGTAGGTGAGATCTAATTCCTAGTCCTATCGGAGACGGACAATAAAGTGTAGGTGAGATCTAATTCCTAGTCCTATCGGAGACGGACAATAAAGTGTAGGTGAGATCTAATTCCTAGTCCTATCGGAGACGGACAATAAAGTGTAGGTGAGATCTAATTCCTAGTCCTATCGGAGACGGACAATAAAGTGTAGGTGAGATCTAATTCCTAGTCCTATCGGAGACGGACAATAAAGTGTAGGTGAGATCTAATTCCTAGTCCTATCGGAGACGGACAATAAAGTCTAGGTGAGATCTAATTCCTAGTCCTATCGGAGACGGACAATAAAGTGTAGGTGAGATCTAATTCCTAGTCCTATCGGAGACGGACAATAAAGTGTAGGTGAGATCTAATTCCTAGTCCTATCGGAGACGGACAATAAAGTCTAGGTGAGATCTAATTCCTAGTCCTATCGGAGACGGACAATAAAGTGTAGGTGAGATCTAATTCCTAGTCCTATCGGAGACGGACAATAAAGTCTAGGTGAGATCTAATTCCTAGTCCTATCGGAGACGGACAATAAAGTGTAGGTGAGATCTAATTCCTAGTCCTATCGGAGACGGACAATAAAGTCTAGGTGAGATCTAATTCCTAGTCCTATCGGAGACGGACAATAAAGTCTAGGTGAGATCTAATTCCTAGTCCTATCGGAGACGGACAATAAAGTGTAGGTGAGATCTAATTCCTAGTCCTATCGGAGACGGACAATAAAGTGTAGGTGAGATCTAATTCCTAGTCCTATCGGAGACGGACAATAAAGTGTAGGTGAGATCTAATTCCTAGTCCTATCGGAGACGGACAATAAAGTGTAGGTGAGATCTAATTCCTAGTCCTATCGGAGACGGACAATAAAGTGTAGGTGAGATCTAATTCCTAGTCCTATCGGAGACGGACAATAAAGTGTAGGTGAGATCTAATTCCTAGTCCTATCGGAGACGGACAATAAAGTGTAGGTGAGATCTAATTCCTAGTCCTATCGGAGACGGACAATAAAGTGTAGGTGAGATCTAATTCCTAGTCCTATCGGAGACGGACAATAAAGTGTAGGTGAGATCTAATTCCTAGTCCTATCGGAGACAGACAATAAAGTGTAGGTGAGATCTAATTCCTAGTCCTATCGGAGACGGACAATAAAGTGTAGGTGAGATCTAATTCCTAGTCCTATCGGAGACGGACAATAAAGTGTAGGTGAGATCTAATTCCTAGTCCTATCGGAGACGGACAATAAAGTGTAGGTGAGATCTAATTCCTAGTCCTATCGGAGACGGACAATAAAGTCTAGGTGAGATCTAATTCCTAGTCCTATCGGAGACGGACAATAAAGTGTAGGTGAGATCTAATTCCTAGTCCTATCGGAGACGGACAATAAAGTGTAGGTGAGATCTAATTCCTAGTCCTATCGGAGACGGACAATAAAGTCTAGGTGAGATCTAATTCCTAGTCCTATCGGAGACGGACAATAAAGTGTAGGTGAGATCTAATTCCTAGTCCTATCGGAGACGGACAATAAAGTGTAGGTGAGATCTAATTCCTAGTCCTATCGGAGACGGACAATAAAGTGTAGGTGAGATCTAATTCCTAGTCCTATCGGAGACGGACAATAAAGTGTAGGTGAGATCTAATTCCTAGTCCTATCGGAGACGGACAATAAAGTGTAGGTGAGATCTAATTCCTAGTCCTATCGGAGACGGACAATAAAGTGTAGGTGAGATCTAATTCCTAGTCCTATCGGAGACGGACAATAAAGTGTAGGTGAGATCTAATTCCTAGTCCTATCGGAGACGGACAATAAAGTGTAGGTGAGATCTAATTCCTAGTCCTATCAGAGACGGACAATAAAGTGTAGGTGAGATCTAATTCCTAGTCCTATCGGAGACGGACAATAAAGTGTAGGTGAGATCTAATTCCTAGTCCTATCGGAGACGGACAATAAAAAATAGATCCCATGTTCAAGTTGGGCACATGAAAGAAACTTATGAACTCTAAATCGAGAAGAGTAGTCTGGAAAGCTGCTGCCCGGGCACTGTTCATTAGAAAAAGACTTTGAAAAAGTAAACAATTCCATAAAATATCTTCATCATGTTTTAAATTACATCGGGGACACCTAGAGGTTCTACGGAGTTCGTGCACTGCCGTTGAGATCTTTCTGTGTAAGAAAAGATCGGAGACACGTGGTTATTCACCGAAGTGCAATGATGATGGTCCTATCAATAAATGAATCTATGTAGCAAAGATTGATACAAGACTTTTGATCGCAACGCCACTGTATATTGTTTTGTACTTTGTGCTTCTATATTACTATGTTTTTATGTGTTTCGACGATGTTGTTCTCACAATATTTCCTGAGCTTATCTGTTATTTTGTCTTCTCTCATCTTCCTACACTCTTTCCTTTCTTGTTGTCACACAAATCATTCAAAAATATCGTCCCTGTGGTGCAGGGGCCCATAAGGGAAGCAAAGAATAGTAACACTGCGACCTACAAGGCACCGCCGTAAGATGTGACTGATGTAGGGCCAGGTATATTTTCTCAGTATGATGCAAGTCTTCGTAATACCGCCCCTTAAATTTTTTTCTTTAAAATAACCAATTGTGATTTTGTTTTCGCTGCTTATGCCGCCCTTTTACTGTGCCGCCCTCTTACTGTCCCGCCTGATGCGGCCACCTCTCTGTATCATAACACGTCACGGCCCTGTGTAAGGGCCTAGGGAAGCTTCCATAGTAAATAAAAAGCATCGCATAAATTGGATGTGCTAGCCTACTTGTAGGCGCATAACTAATACAACGTACACTCGCTCTTAGGCTCAGATCACATACAGATCACAGAGAGTGGTTTAACAAGTGATAATAAAATATGGAACTGCAAGTTGTATAGTATTAAAACTAAATTCCGAAATTTTCAATTCAAATGTATTAATTCTGACATATGCCAGCGAGAGTTGGAGCGTTGGAAGAAGAAGAATTTATCATTTGTTATTCTTTCTCTTCTCGTCATTCCTTCCTTCTTTCCTTTCTTTTTTCTTGTTATCATAAAATCATTTCAAAATATATCAGGAAAAAGTGCGGACAATGTTGACTTTTATTGTTTAATAAATGTCGCTAAAGTTATTCTAAATATGTCATCAGAAGAACATTAAGATGTGGTTTTACAATACAAGATTAAGAATTCGCTAGACTGTAAAGGTAACGTATGTAGATGAGCTGAGACAGAACGGGGATAAAATATTTCAATTAAATTTTAAGTAAA
Organism: Arion vulgaris; assembly: GCA_020796225.1. Taxonomy (NCBI): domain Eukaryota; kingdom Metazoa; phylum Mollusca; class Gastropoda; order Stylommatophora; family Arionidae; genus Arion; species Arion vulgaris. The sequence goes on from CM036760.1 coordinate 37,845,040, forward strand.
TCGTGAACCCGCGCGTAGGCTACGGAGTAGACGACTGAGATCTTTCTGTATAAGAAATAGATGGAAGCATACATGGTTACTCACTTAAGTGCAGTTATAATAGTCATATCTGCAAATGATGCTCGTCCATCACGGGTCATGATGACCACAATTTCCAACCATGGGAGTGTAGTTTCGTTATGTTTACCTGTGAGTGCGTAGATGACTACTGAGCCCGATGCGGGCTTGAAATGTCCTTTTGCAATGTGGGCAAGGTATACTTGCAATTGTGGGGGGTTTTACTGCTATTCTAGTTTGACGTTTTTATTCCATCCGTGCAGTTCTACCTGCCTCGAAGGTCAAAGAACCGTATCGAATAAGTGTGCACCAAGCTGATCTGTCTTGAGCAACATTCTCCCAGTTGTCGACATCTATGCCAAAGGTTTTCATCGAGTTCTTGAATGTGTCTTTTAAACGCCTTTTTTTAAACCACCCTGTGAGCGTTGACCGCTGCGCGGCACACCATGTCAGTCTTTTTGGTATTCTGCAATCCGGCATTCGTGCTACAGCCTATCGTGTCTGGGACTGCATCAAGATTGTAAAAATGCTGGGAAGAGCAGATATTTTTAGGACCTCGGTCTGGGACTGCATCAAGATTGTAAAAATGCTGGGAAGAGCAGATATTTTTAGGACCTCGGTGTCTGGGACTGCATCAAGATTGTAAAAATGCTGGGAAGAGCAGATATTTTTAGGACCTCGGTCTGGGACTGCATCAAGATTGTAAAAATGCTGGGAAGAGCAGATATTTTTAGGACCTCGGTCTGGGACTGCATCAAGATTGTAAAAATACTGGGAAGAGCAGATATTTTTAGGACCTCGGTGTCTGGGATCATATCCTATCATTTGATGACCATCATCAAATACTTTCCTAATGACACCGATGACGCCACCGTTCGTTGAAATCCTGCACTATAGATTAATCTCAACTCTCTACAACAGTATTTCACAAACTTTCCATTACCGTGGACCCCCTTTTAAATGAATTTTTCTGTCGCGGATCTCCCACAAGTTTCTATATATGAAAATCTTCTAGCGATGGAGTTACTATTACACCACTTCAATAGTCAAGCTAGCTCTAATTCCTCAGACTGCGCGAAACTTCAAATGATCTTTCATTTTGTCCTGTCAGACATTTAGACTTCAGTCTGGTCCGGATATTTCATTTCACAGCAGTACTAATTTACCAATGCTTTTTACACGTTTTTAAATTAATTTTTCTGTTTGAAATGTCAAAGATCATAATATTCCTCAAGCGATGGAGGACCCCTGTGAGTACATCGCAGATCCTAGTTTGGGAAACGTTATCTACAAGTGTCTGGCAAGCCCAGAGTCAATATAAATAAATATATTGGCACGGAGCAGAATATAAAAAAATTTTTTTATCAAGCTCTGAACTTGTTATTACAACAGGTGTACTTGTGTTTGTGTGTGTGTGTGTGTGTGTGTGTGTGTGTGTGTGTGTGTGGGAGAGAGAGATAGAGAGAGAGAGTGGGGGAGGAAAGAGAGCCTCCTTCCATGATGGTCTTCTCCAGCCCTTCGTGTATTTTTATATGACCAAAATATCTCGATTCTTATTTCTAATTTGTAGCATCAGCCAGTTTTCTTTTATTTTGAGTTCTTTCTGGATAGATCTATTTGTTCTCTTCTCCGACCATAATATACGGAGAGCTCTTCTGTAACACTTATATTCAAAAGCACATATGTTTTTCACTGCTTTATTAAATGTCCATGCTTCAAACCTATATGTTGCCACTGGGAATATGAATGCTCTTAGTATTCTGAACTTTGTTTTTCTATCAGTTCCGTTCCATACTGTTTTTAGTTGTTTAATTTTGTGTAAAACCATGATTGTTCTACTTTTAATTTCCTTCATCCCATTTCCATATTTTGTTAGAAGTGAACCAAGATATTCCAAACTGTTCACATTTTGTTAGAAGTGAACCAAGATATTCCAAACTGTTCACATTTTGTTAGAAGTGAACCAAGATATTCCAAAACTGTTCACATTTTGTTAGAAGTGAAGCAAGATATTCCAAAACTGTTCACATTTTGTTAGAAGTGAACCAAGATATTCCAAACTGTTCACATTTTGTTAGAAGTGAACCAAGATATTCCAAACTGTTCCCATTTTGTTAGAAGTGAACCAAGATATTCCAAAACTGTTCACATTTTGTTAGAAGTGAACCAAGATATTCCAAAACTGTTCACATTTTGTTAGAAGTGAACCAAGATATTCCAAAACTGTTCACATTTTGTTAGAAGTGAACCAAGATATTCCAAAACTGTTCACATTTTGTTAGAAGTGAACCAAGATATTCCAAAACTGTTCACATTTTGTTAGAAGTGAACCAAGATATTCCAAACTGTTCCCATTTTGTTAGAAGTGAACCAAGATATTCCAAACTGTTCACATTTTGTTAGAAGTGAACCAAGATATTCCAAACTGTTCCCATTTTGTTAGAAGTGAACCAAGATATTCCAAAACTGTTCACATTTTGTTAGAAGTGAACCAAGATATTCCAAACTGTTCCCATTTTGTTAGAAGTGAACCAAGATATTCCAAACTGTTCACATTTTGTTAGAAGTGAACCAAGATATTCCAAAACTGTTCCCATTTTGTTAGAAGTGAACCAAGATATTCCAAAACTGTTCACATTTTGTTAGAAGTGAACCAAGATATTCCAAACTGTTCCCATTTTGTTAGAAGTGAACCAAGATATTCCAAACTGTTCACATTTTGTTAGAAGTGAACCAAGATATTCCAAACTGTTCCCATTTTGTTAGAAGTGAACCAAGATATTCCAAAACTGTTCACATTTTGTTAGAAGTGAACCAAGATATTCCAAAACTGTTCACATTTTGTTAGAAGTGAACCAAGATATTCCAAAACTTTTCACATTTTGTTAGAAGTGAACCAAGATATTCCAAAACTGTTCCCATTTTGTTAGAAGTGAACCAAGATATTCCAAAACTGTTCACATTTTGTTAGAAGTGAACCAAGATATTCCAAAACTGTTCACATTTTGTTAGAAGTGAACCAAGATATTCCAAACTGTTCACATTTTGTTAGAAGTGAACCAAGATATTCCAAAACTGTTCACATTTTGTTAGAAGTGAACCAAGATATTCCAAAACTGTTCACATTTTGTTAGAAGTGAACCAAGATATTCCAAACTGTTCACATTTTGTTAGAAGTGAACCAAGATATTCCAAAACTGTTCACATTTTGTTAGAAGTGAACCAAGATATTCCAAAACTGTTCACATTTTGTTAGAAGTGAAGCAAGATATTCCAAAACTGTTCACATTTTGTTAGAAGTGAAGCAAGATATTCCAAAACTGTTCACATTTTGTTAGAAGTGAACCAAGATATTCCAAAACTGTTCACATTTTGTTAGAAGTGAACCAAGATATTCCAAAACTGTTCACATTTTGTTAGAAGTGAACCAAGATATTCCAAAACTGTTCCCATTTTGTTAGAAGTGAACCAAGATATTCCAAACTGTTCACATTTTGTTAGAAGTGAACCAAGATATTCCAAACTGTTCACATTTTGTTAGAAGTGAACCAAGATATTCCAAACTGTTCCCATTTTGTTAGAAGTGAACCAAGATATTCCAAAACTGTTCACATTTTGTTAGAAGTGAACCAAGATATTCCAAAACTGTTCACATTTTGTTAGAAGTGAACCAAGATATTCCAAAACTGTTCACATTTTGTTAGAAGTGAACCAAGATATTCCAAAACTGTTCCCATTTTGTTAGAAGTGAACCAAGATATTCCAAAACTGTTCACATTTTGTTAGAAGTGAACCAAGATATTCCAAAACTGTTCACATTTTGTTAGAAGTGAACCAAGATATTCCAAACTGTTCACATTTTGTTAGAAGTGAACCAAGATATTCCAAAACTGTTCACATTTTGTTAGAAGTGAACCAAGATATTCCAAAACTGTTCACATTTTGTTAGAAGTGAACCAAGATATTCCAAAACTGTTCACATTTTGTTAGAAGTGAACCAAGATATTCCAAAACTGTTCACATTTTGTTAGAAGTGAACCAAGATATTCCAAAACTGTTCACATTTTGTTAGAAGTGAACCAAGATATTCCCAAACTGTTCACATTTTGTTAGAAGTGAACCAAGATATTCCAAAACTGTTCACATTTTGTTAGAAGTGAACCAAGATATTCCAAAACTGTTCACATTTTGTTAGAAGTGAACCAAGATATTCCAAAACTGTTCACATTTTGTTAGAAGTGAACCAAGATATTCCAAACTGTTCACATTTTGTTAGAAGTGAACCAAGATATTCCAAACTGTTCACATTATCTATTTTCTTAGTTCACTGCTAACAAAAGATGGAAATGGGATAAAGAAGAAAGTATTGCATACACTAAATAAATGTATATCATGGACAGAGATGAGAACAAATAGGTATATTCAGAAAGAACTCAAAATCAAAGAAAACTGGCTGATGCTACAAACAAGAAAGAGCCAATTGAGATATTTTTGGACATATAAAGAGACATGAAGGGCTGGAGAAGACCATCATGGAAGGAGGCGTACCGGCAAAGAGAAGAAGAGGAAGACCACGGAGAAGATGGATTCAGGGTGTAACTGTTGGTTTGAACATTACAGCTGCAGAGGGAGGACATATGGCCTATGAGAGAGAGAAATTCCGGAGGACTGTTGGGGTGGCAAAGTTCTGCTCAGGACAAGCTATTTGATAATGACGAAATAAATGTAAGTTATAAAAACGTGGATGTAGTTAGATCTGAAATAGCACTACTCCAACACAGAGTAAAACATTACGGTAAAAAGGAAGAAGATGGCAGAAGTCCAGTGCAGCCAATCTTCAATGTGGAGACGACACCTGATGATGATGAAATAAATGTAAGTTATAAAAACGTGGATGTAGTTAGATCTGAAATAGCACTACTCCAACACAGAGTAAAACATTACGGTAAAAAGGAAGAAGATGGCAGAAGTCCAGTGCAGCCAATCTTCAATGTGGAGACGACACCTGATAATGATGAAATAAATGTAAGTTATAAAAACGTGGATGTAGTTAGATCTGAAATAGCACTACTCCAACACAGAGTAAAACATTACGGTAAAAAGGAAGAAGATGGCAGAAGTCCAGTGCAGCCAATCTTCAATGTGGAGACGACACCTGATAATGATGAAATAAATGTAAGTTATAAAAACGTGGATGTAGTTAGATCTGAAATAGCACTACTCCAACACAGAGTAAAACATTACGGTAAAAAGGAAGAAGATGGCAGAAGTCCAGTGCAGCCAATCTTCAATGTGGAGACGACACCTGATAATGATGAAATAAATGTAAGTTATAAAAACGTGGATGTAGTTAGATCTGAAATAGCACTACTCCAACACAGAGTAAAACATTACGGTAAAAAGGAAGAAGATGGCAGAAGTCCAGTGCAGCCAATCTTCAATGTGGAGACGACACCTGATAATGATGAAATAAATGTAAGTTATAAAAACGTGGATGTAGTTAGATCTGAAATAGCACTACTCCAACACAGAGTAAAACATTACGGTAAAAAGGAAGAAGATGGCAGAAGTCCAGTGCAGCCAATCTTCAATGTGGAGACGACACCTGATAATGATGAAATAAATGTAAGTTATAAAAACGTGGATGTAGTTAGATCTGAAATAGCACTACTCCAACACAGAGTAAAACATTACGGTAAAAAGGAAGAAGATGGCAGAAGTCCAGTGCAGCCAATCTTCAATGTGGAGACGACACCTGATGATGATGTAAGGATGTAAATAATTACTTTAATCTCACGATTGAGCAATTGGTAGTTTAATTTATTTAATGTTGTCTGAATGATGAGAATGCCATGGACTGCTAAAATGACGAATATTGAGGTGTTGAATGAGATCAAGACACAGAGGAAAGCTTATCATCAATATCAGAAAGAGGTAGTCATCATTTTTTGGACATGTGATGAGGAGGAAAGGTTTAGAACACATTGTAACAACCGGTAAAATCGAGGGTAGACGAGACAGAGAGAGAAAATTGGGGATAGTCTGACTTCATGGCACGGAAGAGCGTCAACATCTGAGATGATAGCAAACACAGATATTTGTGTAGATGTATAATCGTCTACGTCAACCGTCATGGCACCTGATGATGATGACGATGATGTTGTCTCCAGCATTTGACAACTCGTTTAATCTCTTATATGGAATTGCGTCCAGTGTTTCTTGCCTCACTCAACAACTTTGTTTCAGGGTTTCCATATGATATCCTTTTCTACTTGAACCATTTGCCTCTCATTTCAATGACTGCTTCCTGATTTGTAAAAATCATTTCTTTTCAGAATATGCCCAACATATCTCTATCATCTCTTTTTTTATAACAGTTATTACTAGTGGTTGGCCAGACATTTCTTTATTTCATCAACTCTCATGAATTTGTCCCATTTTATATTCATTATTTTTCGCAGACATCTATTTTCAAATACATTCAAATTACCTGTGTATCTTTAGTCATTTTCCAGCTCTCTCTGGCATTTGTTAGGATTGATACAGCAAATGAGTTATAAATACGCAATTTTGTTAATTGACTTGAGTGATTGATTGATTGATTGATTGATTGATTGATTGATTGATTGATTGATTGATTGATTGGACCATCATCATTGAACATTGATGAGTTAATCAAGTGTGCTCCGATCTCTTTCTTACACAGGAAGATTTAGCAGCAGTGCACGAACTCTGTAGCAACGGCGAGGGTCCCTGACGTAATTTAGAAGATGGTCAAAATATTTTGTAGGAATTCTATTTATAAAAATCTTTTTAATGAATTTTGACTGAGCAGTGTCTTTTCAGTCTGCTCTTCTCGATTTTGAACTGCAAAGGGTTCTTTTATTTGCTCAACATGAACACGGGACCTATGTTTTATCGTCCGTCTCCGATAGAACTAGGATCTCGATCTCACATACTCTGTAAGTTCAGGAATGGCAGAAGAAATATCCCGATCTTCACGAGGGAAAGTACCTTTGTAACTAGAGGCGAGCAACTAGCCTCTACGCCATCGAGACACATGGAATTATCATTAGAAGCTCAAAAACATATGAATTTTATTTATCTTTGCGGTTTTTTACATTAACCCAATCGCACTTCTGTGGGGATATACTGGCTAATTTATTTTTTTTAAGGACGGAAAGCTAGCATATTGGCTAAGTCAGTATATATTGCAAAATAAGTACATATAGAGATTTTTATAAAAAAGATTACAGAGCGTAAGAGTTCCACCTTCTTGTAAGATTTTCATATTTATCTTGAACTGTGAGAATTCTTAATCTACATCGGCTGACGTGCCTCGCAGGAAGGCGTTATCGGAAGAGCGATAAAATGGCGCTTGTAGGCTATTTCGATTCTAAATGCATCCGTGTTCTTATAACTTACATTTATTTAGTGTATACAATACTCTCTCTTTTCCTCCTCGTCCTCTCTCTCTCTCTCTCTCTCTCTCTCTCTCTCTTTCTCTCTCTCACACACACAAGTACACCTGTTGTAATAACAAGTTCGGAGCTTGATAAAATTATTTGTTTTTCTAATCTCCTTCTTGTGCCAATATATTTATTTATATTGACTCTGGGCGTGCGATATACTTGTAGAGAGTTGAGGCTAATATGTATTGCAGGATTCATGTGAACGATGTCGGCGTCGGAGTCATTATGAAAGAAGATAGAACTATTATAACTGCACTTCAGTGAATAACCATGTGTGCTTCCATCTATTTCTTACACATAAAGATCTCAGCGGTAATGCACGAACTCCGTTGCATACGCGCGGATCCACGATTTAATTTAAGGGGTCCGTATAAAATATTAGTTTTGTCAAAAACATCGATTTTCTTTCAAAATATTTAATTATATAATTTTAATTATATATTTATTTTTTTTTCAAAGTGGTTGTCTGGTCAACCACTAGTGACAACTGTTATAAGAAAGAGAAGATGGAGATATGTTGGGCACACCTTGAGGAGAAATGATCAACGAATATCAAAGCAGGCATTGAAGTGGGATGCAAAGGGTTCAAGAAAGAGGTCGACCTAAGGAGACCTGAAACGAACTTTGCTGAGAAGGCAGGAAATATCGGTCTCAGTTCCATGGAGGAGATTGAGGAAGTTGCCCAGGATAGAGCGGTATGGAGAAATTACTTGCAGGCCCTATGTAACGTATAACGGTACGAGGAATTATTATTATTTATTTTATTAATTATATCAAGTACAACATTCGTACTTTCGATCACGTATAAATGTTTGCAGGCTTGTTTTGAAACTTCATCGTTTGATTTCTTCACTGTTCATGAAATTTTCAGCATTCTTCTGTAAAACCACATCTCTGTGGCTTCCAGCGATCTTATTTATTAATAATAATAATTCCTTTCGTACCGTTATACGTTACATAGGGCCTGCAAGTAATTTCTCCATACCACTCTATCCTGGGCAACTCGCTCAATCTCATCCATGAAACTGAGACTGATATTTCCTGCCTCTCTCAGCAAAGTTCGTTTCAGGGTCTCTTTAGGTCGACATCTTTTCTTGAACCCTTTGCATCTCACTTCAATGCCTGCTTTGATATTCGTTGATCATTTCTCCTCAAGGTGTGCCTCCATCTTCTCTTTCTTATAACAGTTGGTACTAGTGGTTGACCAGACATGTCTCTGATTTCATCACTTCTTCTGAATTCGTTCCATTTTATATTCAATATTTTTCGCAGACATCTATTTTCAAATGCATTCAACTGCTTTCTATATCTTTAGTCATTTTCCAACTCTCTGGCATATGTTAGGATTGATACAACATTTGAATTGAAAATTCGTAATTTAGTTTTAATACTATATAACTTGCAGTTCCATATTTTATTTAGACTTTTAAAAGCTGATGTTGCTTTGCCAATTCGTATCATAATTTCTTTTTAACATTTCCTGTGCAATCAAAATTGCTACCTAAATAGTTGAACTGCTCTGTTATTTTTATCATATTAGATTCCCGGGTGATATCTGCATTACTTGTCATAGGTGTCTTATTAATTGCTTATTTAATATTTTTCCCCTAATCTAGATCTCTGACAGTTCTTCAAGCTAAACAACTTTAAAGGGTTTTAAAGCCGAAGGATTGACTTCATTGCACCGGGTTTTACCCATATGGCTTGGTCCCTCTCCACAGAAATGGCACGCTACCTGCCGAGAGTATTGCGCAAAGCACGAACTCCGTAGCTCCAGCAACAATCCTAGGGGGCTCTGGAAAAAAACTGCACTCGTGAACAGAACGGCGAGGTCCGAATTCGAACCCACGACCTTCAACTCACAAGGCAAAGGGCTTAACCACTCAGCCACAGATCTGGACAAACATCAGCACAAGGCAAAGGGCTTAACCACTCAGCCACAGATCTGGACAAACATCAGCACAAGGCAAAGGGCTTAACCACTCAGCCACAGATCTGGACAAACATCAGCACAAGGCAAAGGGCTTAACCACTCAGCCACAGATCTGGACAAACATCAGCACAAGGCAAAGGGCTTAACCACTCAGCCACAGATCTGGACAAACATCAGCACAAGGCAAAGGGCTTAACCACTCAGCCACAGATCTGGACAAACATCAGCACAAGGCAAAGGGCTTAACCACTCAGCCACAGATCTGGACAAACATCAGCACAAGGCAAAGGGCTTAACCACTCAGCCACAGATCTGGACAAACATCAGCACAAGGCAAAGGGCTTAACCACTCAGCCACAGATCTGGACAAACATCAGCACAAGGCAAAGGGCTTAACCACTCAGCCACAGATCTGGACAAACATCAGCACAAGGCAAAGGGCTTAACCACTCAGCCACAGATCTGGACAAACATCAGCACAAGGCAAAGGGCTTAACCACTCAGCCACAGATCTGGACAAACATCAGCACAAGGCAAAGGGTTTAACCACTCAGCCACAGATCTGGACAAACATCAGCACAAGGCAAAGGGCTTAACCACTCAGCCACAGATCTGGACAAACATCAGCACAAGGCAAAGGGCTTAACCACTTAGCCACAGATCTGGACAAACATCAGCACAAGGCAAAGGGCTTAACCACTCAGACACAGATCTGGACAAACATCAGCACAAGGCAAAGGGCTTAACCACTCAGCCACAGATCTGGACAAACATCAGCACAAGGCAAAGGGCTTAACCACTCAGCCACAGATCTGGACAAACATCAGCACAAGGCAAAGGGCTTAACCACTCAGCCACAGATCTGGACAAACATCAGCACAAGGCAAAGGGCTTAACCACTCAGCCACAGATCTGGACAAACATCAGCACAAGGAAACGAGCTCAACTTATTTCTAAAATACGAACAAATCTGTAGGTCTCTGTGGCTTAGTGGTTATGCCTTTGCCTCAAGTTCCGAAGGTCATCGGTTCGAATTCGGACCGCGTCGTTCTGTTGACGAGTGCAATTTTTCCAGAGACCCATATGATTGTTGCTTGAGCTACAGAGTTCGTGCTTTGTGCAATACACCCGGCAGGTGGCTATCCATTTATGCAGAGGAACAGAGACATATGGGTCAAACCCGATGCAATGAGGTCAATCTTTCGGCTTTAGATCTTTAGACCCATGTCTTTTTGTTTTAGTGCCTTACTTGCTGATAATCATAGTATTCATTTTCTAGATGTTAATTTCTGATCTTTATACATTGTTGGTTTTGTCTAGCTAGTCTACTACTAGTTCTTGTAGCTCATTCTTGGATATCAATACTGTGTCGTTTGTATGTCTTGGGTTATTTATGATTTTATTCACTGATCTGGAGCACTGACTTCGAGCTAAACAGCTTATACATCTGGAGCACTGAGAGTTCTTCCAGCTAAACAGCTTATACATCTGGAGTACTGAGAGTTCTTCCAGCTAAACAGCTTATACATCTGGAGCCCTGACAGTTCTTCCAGCTAAACAGCTTATACATCTGGAGCACTGAGAGTTCTTCCAGCTAAACAGCTTATACATCTGGAGCCTGAGCAAAAGCTAATGGCATCTTCCAGCTAAACAGCTTATACATCTGGAGCACTGACTTCGAGCTAAACAGCTTATACATCTGGAGCACTGACTTCGAGCTAAACAGCTTATACATCTGGAGCACTGACTTCCAGCTAAACAGCTTATACATCTGGAGCACTGACTTCGAGCTAAACAGCTTATACATCTGGAGCACTGACTTCCAGCTAAACAGCTTATACATCTGGAGCACTGACTTCCAGCTAAACAGCTTATACATCTGGAGCACTGACTTCCAGCTAAACAGCTTATACATCTGGAGCACTGACTTCGAGCTAAACAGCTTATACATCTGGAGCACTGACTTCCAGCTAAACAGCTTATACATCTGGAGCACTGACTTCCAGCTAAACAGCTTATACATCTGGGCCACGCGTGTGTTGCCAGGGCTCACAAGGGATGTAGAGGATAGTAACACTGCGACCAACAAGACATGTCATAAGGGCCGACTAAGGTAGGGCCTAGGAAGCTACCCTAGTTAAAAAAAAAATCGTTGCAGAAATCGAATGTGCTGGCCCTACTTGTAGACGCATAACTGACACAACGTACAATCTCTCTTAGGCTTTGATAACATACAAATCACAAAGAGTAGTTTAACAAGGGGTCGCTATAGAGCATTAGAAGAAGAAATTCCTAAACTACGAACAAATCTGTTATCTCAACGTACGAAATACGATTTCGTTCAATATTGAACAAGTGATAACTGTATCATCAAACAAAAATTGTACCTTGCTCACAATCTGTGTTGAAATATTGATCATATTTGTTCAAATTTGTTTCAAAGTTCAACAATAATTGATCTTCAATATTCTATATCCTTCCACCTTGAAGCTCAATAGGAAACACTGCAACTTACATAACACATTGCACCAGGTGTGGACTATAGGCTACTCACGTAGTTTTCACATTCCACGGGTGAGTAAGTCAGCAACTTCAGGAACAATTACCGGAACAAACATTCACATATATTACCTTAATTTCCCCACATAATACATAAAACAATGTTTAGTTTAAAATGTAACTTATAAATGTCATTTATAACACATTAGTAACACACCTAATGGAAAAAATTTAACGAGACGTGAAATTTAACACATTAAATGGATATGGTGGCCTTACCTTGAAAAATGCGTCCAATTGCAGAACTCTGTATTGTTTCGTAATCAAGCAGTTTAGAGTGAATTGCTTTAAAAGCGATGGAATAATTAGATGAAATTTAATAGTAAAATAATAATTATTAACTTTTTCTTATAATTTGTTCCTAGTTAGTGGGCGGCTGTGGAATTTTTGCGAAATATTTCCGTGTTCTACTCCCCAAGTCTTCTGAGATGGCTATCTGTGGAGTAGGGTGTATCACGTGATACACCATTTGCGTTTCATTGGTGGAGGCTGTACGGGAAACGTTTCGCTGGGTGGCGCTGGTAACTCGCGCTGGAAGAACACGCGCAAACACTCACTCAATCCGATGTTTTCTTTTCAAATGTTTTTATAGAAATGTAAACTTTAATGATACTCAGTGAATAACCATCTGTGTTCCGATCTCTTCCTTTCACGGGAAGAAAAATAATTAATAATAGCTGTACGTGGAAAGCGGATGATGACAACAGACGCAGAACAGACCAGGTCATTATATTTCGCCTACGTACCCGACACTGCAGACTCAACACTTACATAGACTAGGAATAAGTCAAACAGCTCTCTGCCAGTGTCAGCAGGCGGAACAGAAACCGGAGCATATCCCGCAAGACTGTACTCTCCTGTGTGAGTTGGGAAGCAACACGTGGTCACACCCAGTTGACCTAAAGCTTTGGGGAAACCTGACAGACCTGAAGCTGGCTGCCCAGTTTGTGGTTCACAGAAAACTAAGCGCATGACCAGAGATAGCTGAAGAGGACATGAGTTGTTGCATCTCTGAGGTGAGTGTGGAGGTGACTATAGAGTCCAATCCAAGAATGCAGTCCCCTACAACAGATGGGACATGTATGATCACGGTGGGACATGTTATATCTTTTTTCGAGCAGCTCGTTTTCTCTGCGTCTCGGCCTCTTCTTTTCTCGAATTCTGTTTTGCCTCACAGCTTCAGGATAAGAAGAGATTTCTAGAGCAGACTTTTGTGTGCGCTTCATACGTAGTGTTTTTCCCCGCCTCTGTTATTTCTGATGTCCACCTTTTGCGTCAAATTCCGTTTGCTTTGTATCGACTGCATCAGAGTAGAATTACTCTTTGAGACGCACTGTCTGTTAGTAATCTGCTTATGTGACCAAAGTACGACGATTCTCAGCGAGATGTAAGTTTCTCTTGTGTTGTTACAGCGCAACATTTCGAGACCTTGCGTAAAATATTCACCGCACATGGTGTCAATATCAAAGCATTTTAGAGACATTTTAAGTATGTCTACAAAGTGTTTTTTTCTGTTCACCAACCTTTCGTTTGCTACCATCAAGCTCGTTATACATCAGATGTTATCAGACGCCGCTAAACAAGTATTAAGAGTCTCCGGAAAAAACATTTACAACCTGGACCACGCGCAAAAGAAACGAGTTCAAACCGCTTGGCGCATTTCAACTATTACACAAATATTTACGAAGGACGATAACCGAGAATGTTATAATTTATGAAGCATACATCTGATTATCTCCCTTAATAAAATCAACCAGCTGATTCGAAAAGGGGTTTTTGTTTGCGTCTGGATGGAATGTTTTAGTAGATCTTAAAACTGAACTCAAGTTATTTCAACTGAAATATTTAATCCAACTTTAAAATAAAAATTATATCTTATTTTAGGACACATGGATAGATTTATATGGTAGAATGCCTTCTGAGTTGATGTCGTTTATATTGGTTTCCAGTCTCCAGAGGCTTACGGAGATCTACTTTCATGGGAATGAGGATGTTCGCGGCATTGAGAGAATAGACAGGCTTGCATCAACAGCATTGATCGTCAGGGAATTGAGGATGGTTAATGAGGATGTTTTTCCATCCCTCTTGGACCGCCTGTTGAATGAAGACACTAAAAATGATGATCTGTCTATCCATCAGTTTAATTAAGGAGTTGTGGAATTAAACGTTGTACAAAGTAGAATCGGATGTCTGAGAGATGAGTGTATGTAGCCAGCGAGCCATAGAAACCATACAAATGCATACTCGTCGGCGGGCGTATGTGGGGAGGGAGATGGGGACTGAGCACCTATGGGCCTCTCCGGAGAGCAATGACGTCTGTTTATTAACTGATTGGCTCATATCAGCCGCTGGGAGCGCCACTATTTATTTGTTTTAAAACGATCTTTAAAAAAATTCATTTACCTACCAAATGGCATTTTATTCATAAACATCGGTTAATAATTAAGAAAAATGCATCTCAATTTGTATATACACCCGCAATGAGAAAATAGGACCTAAATTTAATTCAGCTACAACCCGTTTTTCAATTCAGTAGCTAATCAGTTAAGCCCATTCTTGCATAATGTCCACTGTAATGGATAACTATAGTCTGTCCATTAATCGTGAGCACGTTTGAAATTGATTTTCTCGAAAACTACCTGTTGGATCTCAGTGATTTTTTGCAAGCAGCCTTAGAATATCCATGACGCTAGAGAAATATTTTTTTCCAAGAAAATTTGATGTATAAAATTCATTCCTTTCATAGCTACACATTCAGTCTACGGCTAAGGACTAGCTGTAGACAGAGCGGTACATTAACTTGTACTTCTACTGTGTAGTCAAAGTGACAGACAAGACGATATTCATCCCAAAAATACATGCATGAAAGGGTCAAGTCAGATACGGGATTAACAGTCTCAGTAATAATTCTCACAAACGATGAAGCAGATATCTCTAGATGGGATCGCATCCTGGAGTAAATCCACATTGTTCATTTGAGGATTATCTTCATCGGACATGTCTATAAGTGCTCCGATCTCCTCCTATAAGAAATGCCAAGAGAGAGAGGAAGGGCTGGGAAAAGTTATGTTGAAGACCTGTGCTTCGTTGAGAGTAGAAAGGTGAATTGCCTATGTGTTGCCAGGGCCCGCAAGAAGATCAAAGAATAGTGACACTGCGACCTACAAGGCATGCCGTAAGAGGCGACTATGATAGGGTGCTAAGGAAGCTACTCTAGTAAATAAAAAAGCTTCGCAGAAATCGGATGTGCTGGCCTACTTGTAGGCGCATAACAAGCACAACGTACAATTGTTCTTAGGCTCGGATCACATACAAATCACAACGAGTAGTTTAACAGGTGGTCAATATGGAGCGTTCGAAGAAGAAATGTGAAGAAGAGGAAAAGTCATTATTTTCAAATATTAAATAAACAAAACAAAACTATTTTTATAATCACTATTTCAGTGTGTTTACAACATAGGTTCACAAAGTGGGCGGTACCATCCCCAGTGGGCGCTGAAGCTTTCTAGAGACGGGGGTTATAAGGTTCAGGTGCATTTGGGGGCGTTCATGCGATTATGAGTCGGTGGTTCCTTAAAGAAGAAATTAATAATAAATATTTTAAAATAAATTATTTTCGTGATTTTGCGATTGAATAATCATTTAAAATTTGAATTCTGCATTTTAATTCATCTTATGCCAGTCTTACACAATCCATGTATCCGTCTTACACGTATACAATGTATAAGATACTTATTCAATGTACTCAGTGTACTTATACAATGAAAAAATCTGGACAGCAATGGAGGAATGCGGGAGGGCCATTCAGAATCAGGACTAGGAATTAGGAACCTATGGTTTAGACTAACAACTCTCGTTCTGTTATGTTATGTTATGCGATCGACGTCATGGCACATTGGGCATTCCCATTCGTGCTCTGTCCTCCGTTGCAGCAGCCATCCCAAAGTCCATTTGCTCACAGTACCCATGAGAAGTTGATTACTATATCTTCTCTCTCTACCACGAAGACGACACCGTCTGGCATGTCCAAACTTAACACCTAATTCTCGAACTCGTTCCAGTGTCTGAGACCCGCCCATGTCACACAATTGAGAGCGTACCGCATTGATGATATCGGCTCTGTCCATGCTTCTGCCCACTTGAGTCGGGGCACTGTCTCGTTCTGTGTTGATTGATGTATCTACTGTGGTTTCTAGCACACTTTTCCCGCTCCTATCGGTATGCATAAATTACACAACCAAGATAGAGAATACCCTTTATCTTCTTCATTGAAATCTTCAGAGCGTATATTTTCTATTAGAACAGCGGTTCCCAAACTTTGTATTACAGTGAACCCCTTTAAAATACATTTTGCTGCCACTGACCCCCCAAAGTTTCTATATATGAAAATAGACCGGAATGAATGATCTGTGTGCTACAATAGTAAACAATGTTCTCAGACTGTGGAAAACTTCAAATGAGCTTTCATTTTGTCCTGTCAGACATTTTAGACTCCGGTATGATCAGTGTCCTTTGATTTCGCAACGGAAATAGTTTATCAGTTTCTATACATATTTTAAAAATTGTATTTTTCTGTTTGAAATATCAAAGATCATACTATTTCTTCAAGCGCTATAGGACCCACTGTGAGTACCTCAGAACCCTAGGAGTTCGCGGAACCCCAGTTTGGGAAATGTTATCTTAGAGCATTGATAGCGTTGCTTTTGTCCATAGAGGAGCCATTCTCGATCTCAGCATTGCAATTCTCATCTAGAAGAACAGGTGAAAGCACAAAAATTAACTTGCGTCCTTTCATTGATTCTATTTCGAACGCTCCGTATCAACCACTCCTTGTGATTCGTATGTCATCTGAGTATAAGAGCGATTGTACGTTGTGCCAATTACGCGCTTACAAGTAGGCCAGGATGTGCTACTGCGCATCTGCGATGCTTTTATTTACTAGGTAGCTTCCTTAGGCTCCTACCCTAGTCGACTCTTACGACATGCCTTGTAGGTCGCAGTGTTACTAATCTTTGCTACTCTTGCGGGCCCCGGCAACACATGGTGCTTGTTGATTCGATGTTTAGGGAACAAAATACTGGAGTTAGTCCCAAATATAATTATAATGTGAAAGCCAGTCTTTTAACATTACTTCTGATCATCTTATTCTCTCCTCTCGTTCCGATGATCATCTTATACATTCTTCTTCTTTCTTAACTCCTTAAAGCATAAGGCATCAACAAATGTATTCCAACCAGATCTGTCTTGTTCAAGTCAACTTAGTTCATTCCAGCTAATGGGCCTCTGTGGTGTAGAGGTTAGATGCTCGTCCCTCGTGACAAAAGTACCAGGTTCGCTACCTCGTGGAGCTATTTGGATATTTTTCCAGAGATCCCTGATCTCAATGTAGGTGAGATTAAGTTCCTAGTCCTATCAGAAACGTACGATAAAACGTATAAAACGTAGGTCCTGTGTTCAATTTGAGTACGTAAAAGAACCATTTGAAGTTCAAAATCGAGAAGTGCAGTTCGGTGTCCGGGAAAATTGATTAGAAAAGATGAAAAATAAAATATCTAGAAAAATATCTTTACCATCTTCAAAATTACATTGGGGACCCTCTCCGGTGCTACGGGGTTCATGCACTGCAGCTGAGACCTTCGTGTGTAAGAAAGAGGTCGAAGCACACATGGTTACTCACCGAAGTGCAGTGATGGTTCTATCAAACAATGAGTTCATTCCAGTTCTTCCCCCGCCTCTTCTCTTTCTATGTCTACATTTCGTCCCATACTTCTCTTGCCTCCTGGATTCCATTTCAAAGTCACATGTGGGTGTCTGGTCGTCTTCTTACTTCACATCCAAAAAAAAGTTCTGAAAGACGAATGATTGACGTCAGTGCACCAGGTTTCTAAATATGGCTACGTCTGTGATCTGTCAAGCGTGTTGCACAATCTGTCAAGCGTGTTGCACAGTCTGTCAAGCGTGTTGCACAATCTGTCAAGCGTGTTGCACAATCTGTCAAGCGTGTTGCACAGCGCGGTCCGGATTCAAACACACAACATTCTGAACGCAAGGCAAGGTTTAACCGAGATACCGCTAAATGATAATGATTCTTCATCTGCGACGAACTCCCGCTGTCAATTCAGGTGTTAGCCATGACGCATGATTCAGGTGTTAGCCATGACGCATGATTCAGGTGTTAGCCATGACGCATGTTTCAGGTGTTAGCCATGACGCATGTTTCAGGTGTTAGCCATGACGCATGGTTCAGGTGTTAGCCATGACGCATGATTCAGGTGTTAGCCATGACGCATGATTCAGGTGTTAGCCATGACGCATGTTTCAGGTGTTAGCCATGACGAATGTTTCAGGTGTTAGCCATGACGCATGATTCAGGTGTTAGCCATGACGCATGATTCAGGTGTAGCCATGACGCATGTTTCAGGTGTTAGCCATGACGCATGATTCAGGTGTTAGCCATGACGCATGATTCAGGTGTTAGCCATGACGCATGATTCAGGTGTTAGCCATGACGCATGATTCAGGTGTTAGCCATGACGCATGATTCAGGTGTTAGCCATGACGCATGATTCAGGTGTTAGCCATGACGCATGATTCAGGTGTTAGCCATGACGCATGATTCAGGTGTTAGCCATGACGCATGTTTCAGGTGTTAGCCATGACGCATGTTTCAGGTGTTAGCCATGACGCATGATTCAGGTGTTAGCCATGACGCATGATTCAGGTGTTAGCCATGACGCATGTTTCAGGTGTTAGCCATGACGCATGTTTCAGGTGTTAGCCATGACGCATGTTGTAGCACTTCTGGCTAAATTTTGCGTGAGGTCAGCTTATACCATTTGACTGGTCACCCCGTCATATAGGCGAGCCATCGCCGACTTCAGAGGCACTTGAAGATTAGATCCTTCAATTATGATCTTTTCAGGAAACCGGTAATCCGAAAGACTTGCAGTGAAGTCAGTGACATTTAGTAAGTTCGACTTCTCTATCGGATACCCGCCGTTATGTGTCTATGGTGAGGTTGTCTCTTTGCATCGTATGATAAACACTCTTTAATGGTCTTTTTAATGTCGTATATTTGGGCTTTGGTCTACACCAAAGAACACTTACTACTTTGCAACCGTTATGACTTGGTGAGGTCGTTCCAATGATGATGATGACTAGAGATATATGATCAAATAAACAAGTCCACATGGCACATCATGATGATGATGTTATACTCTTTATTAATGCATAATTTCAAAACATGAACAAACAACGAGAGTACTAGAATGGAACATATGAAGATTTGCAGGAAGAACTGATTGTATTTCATGGGCATTGACAGAAGTGAACAAATTCTGGAAACAAAATTTATAATGACACCAGAACTTTTCCCTAAAGATTACACCTTAATTAGTTATAAATCTTCTTTCTCGGTTGTTGCTCTGTTAAAATCATATATCACACCGTGTATCAAGGACTAGAGGTCTCTATGGCTAAGTGGTTAAGACCTAGAATTCTGAAGATCATAGGTCCGAATCCGGACCGCAACGTTCTATTCGGGCATTAATTTTTTTCTAGAAACATTGTTGTGTTAAATAGTGTTATTTATAGTATATTGTGTTATTTAGTGGGGTCTATCCATCTTTTTCCCGATCTTCCCTTGGCTCTATTATCTGATCTCTTTTTTTATTATTGTATACTGTTATTGGTGGTTGGTTGTATTCCATTCTGCATGTGTGTTGCTGTGGTCCGCAAGGAGGGCAAAGACTAGTAAGACTACGACCTACAATGCATGTCGTAAGAGGTGGCTGAGGTAGGGGCAACACAGAAATCGGATGTGCTCGTCTAATGTAAGCGCATAACTAGCAGAACATACAATCGCTCTTAGGCTCAGATCACAAAGACTGCTTTAACAAGTGGAGCATTCGATGAAGAAAGTTTTCCATTCTCATTAAATATCGGAACCACTGCATTTATTGTCTTTCAACATATTCAGTGCATGAAGTTATGTCCACTCTGCTTCTGATGTCCTCGGTGCATGAAGTTATGTCCACTCTGCTTCTGATGTCCTCATTTCATATTCTATCTTTCCTGGTGACACACGCTGCCTTCCACAAGCATTTCATTTCAAACTAGTCATGACTTTTAGTTATTGGATACGGAACTGAAGTCACAGCACTGCAGGCAGACTCATAGGTGCTCAGTCTCCCCAACAGATTTTGAAGGGTATGCATACTGATGGTTCCTGTGACTCGCTGGTTAAACACACTCTCTTCTCTGCCCTTCAAACAACCAGCTCTACTTGTACGTGTAGTTCTAAACTCCCTTTATCGCTCTATTGATTATAAATCGCTACAATAATCAAACTTTATCAAAGATATATCACCTGATGTCAAATATTATTATACTAATGCTTTATCAACAACAATTCAATATATAATATGTCATACTTTAGAGAAACAGTACTAGGAGTTATAAAGGTTTAAACTACTTGACATTCAATGTTAAATTTGCATTGCAAAATAAAAGCTTCCAGGGGTCAATATAATTACAGAGTGAAATTGTCAACTTTAAAAAAAAATTACGGACAAAGGTAATAAAAATCAACTTTCACTAACGGCCGACAAAAATCAACTTTCATTCAAGGTCGATAGAAGTATCAAAAATCAACTTTTATTCAAAGTCGATAGAAGTATCAAAAAATCAACCTTGACTAAAGGCTGTCAGAAGAAACAAAATCAACTTTACTCAAAGCCGACAAGTAACAAAAAAAATCAACTTTCATTCAAGGCTGACAGAAGTAACAAAAATCAACGTTCATTCAAGGAGCAGACAGCAGTAACAAAAATCAACTTTCATTCAAGGAGCAGACAGAATTAACAAAAATCAACTTTCATTCAAGGAGCAGACAGAAGTAACAAAAATCAACTTTCATTCAAGGAGCAGACAGAAGTAACAAAATCAACTTTCTCCGACTACACACTTTGACTAAAGGAACACCAACTTAATTCCCAGCAGATGCTATTTACTGCAATATCTTCTCCACTCACAAATAACATAGAGTAACAAAAGCATCGGCTTCTATTTGAGAGACCGGGTCAATCTCCGGTGAGGCCAGGAAGTTTTTCTATCGGGGTATAAAGAAAAATCCTAACCTGAACAATTTTGCGGTGCCTGCACTAGCCATGCGGACATTAAATTCCACAGGTACATGTTCATCCTATCCTACACTGACCTAAAAAGTGGTAATACAGGCAGTAACTGAAGGTTTTTTTAAAACAAGTCAAACTACAGACCTTTGTAAATGGATGTTTATGTAGAATACAGGGACTGAGATGGTATGATAAGATTATGAACTCAGAGTAAGAACTTCTTCTTTGCGTTCGTTTTTTTATGACTAATTTTAATCACTCTTTGCGATATGTTTGATCTTTTGTCAAGAACGTGTATACGTTGCACATCGGTTTGGTAGGCCCCTAAACACATAGACTTCTACATGTTTAGGACATGTGCATCTGATTTAAGCCAAACCTCCTCAGTCGCTTCATACGACTTGTGTGGCAAATAACAGTGGTTCTATTCTTTACACCCCAAATTTGGGCCCAGGTAACCACTCGGGTGAGAGAAAGAACTAAGCAGATACCAGTGGAGAAAGAGCTACGGAAGAGATGCTGATGATGGATAGGACACACACTGAGAAGGCCAATCGGAAGCATTACAAGAAAGGCATTGTTTCAGAACCCGCAAGGAAAGAGGAGTGGGGGAGGCCTAGAAATACCTGGAGATGAGAGCCGGAGACATACATTAAAAGGATAGGCAAGATGTGAAAAGAATTGGAAGGGATGGCAAGAGAGAGGAAAAACTGGAAGAAGTTTGTTGAAGACCTGTGTTCCGTTGGGAGTTAAAAGGTGAAGTGCCTGTGTGTTCCCGGGGCTCACAAGGGGAGCAAAGAATAGTAACACTGCGACCTACAAAGGCATGTCGTAAGAGGTGACTGAGGTAGGAGACTAGGAAGCTACCTAGTAAATAAAAAGCTTTGCAGAAATCAGAGGTGTTGGCCTACTTGTAGGCGCATAACTGGCACAACATATAATTGCTCAGGCTCAGATCACAAAGAGTGGTTTAACAAGTGGTGGATATGGAGCGTTTGAAGAAGAAGAAAGGTGAAGGAGAAGAAAAAGTCATCATTTTCAAATATTAATTACAAAACAAACTATTTACATCTTCACTTGTGAATGACTTCATATAATACAAAATATCATCTTTACAATGGCTGACAATAGATAAGGTAAAAATAAATGATAATGCTCAATATGAATGGAAGGCAATGCAAAAACAATTATCACGCAACATTGATTAAAAATTTAGACAAAAAAATATCATCACTGGTGGCTGAAATCGGATAATACAAAAAAAATAATTTTCACAGCTGCAAAACATGTATCATCACCCTTCCCCCTAGGAAGGCATAGGTCAGTAAACCAAGGTTTTCTAAGCCCTCCTAACAACGGCCATCTTTTTCCTGACCTCTCCACTCTCCCCTCCATTTTATAGCAATCTGTTTCCAACTCCCGTCTCCAGGTGTTCCTGTGTCTTCCCTTGCCTCTATTACTCTGGGGGTTCCATCGTGAGGCCTGTCTTGTGATGCTGACACTAGGTCTCCTCAGTGTGTCATATCCATCGCCACCTTCTGTCCCTTATCTCTTATTCCACCTGCCGTTGTCCTGCTCTATCCCACAGTTCCAAGTTTGTGAACCTGCCATACCATCACAGATGGAGTATTCTGCGAAGGCATCTATTGATGAATGTCCGAACTTTTTGGTGTTTCCTTTAGTTGTCCTCAATGTCTCTGCTCCGTATAGAAGGACAGCCATAACTATAAACATGCAATACATATAAAGTAAAAATCATCCTGCTAACAGCTGATATAACATAATGCAATAAATCATCCTGCTAATAGCTGATATAACATAATGCAATAAATCATCCTGCTAACAGCTGATATAACATAATGTAATAAATCATCCTGCTAATAGCTGATATAACATAATGCAATAAATCGTCCTACTAACAGCTGATATAACATAATGCAATAAATCGTCCTACTAACAGCTGATATAACATAATGCAATAAATCATCCTGCGAACAGCTGATGTAACATAATGTAATAAATCATCCTGCTAATAGCTGATATAACATAATGCAATAAATCATCCTGCTAACAGCTGATATAACATAATGCAATAAATCATCCTACTAACAGCTGATGTAACATAATGTAATAAATCATCCTGCTAACAGCTGATATAACATAATGCAATAAATCATCCTACTAATAGCTGATATAACATAATGCAATAAATCATCCTGCTAACAGCTGATATAACATAATGTAATAAATCATCCTGCTAATAGCTGATATAACATAATGCAATAAATCATCTTACTAACAGCTGATATAACATAATGTAATAAATCACCCTGCTAACAGCTGATATAATATAATGCAATAAATCACCTTTGCATGAAGCTGATTGGAAACCGAGTTTAACTATATCACAGATGACTGACTGACTAGGGGTTTCTGTGGCCAAGCCTTTACCTCACATTCTATAAGTTGTGGTTCAAATCCAGACAGCGTCGTTCTGCTCACTAGTGCATATTTTTCCAGAGATCCATATAGGATTGTTGCCGGAGCTACATAATTCGTGCAATACTCTTGCCAGACGATGTGCTATTTCTGATTAAAGGGACCGAGCCATATGAGGTAAAACCCGGTGCAATGAAGGCAATCCTTAGAATTTAGATAGATATAGTTATAAAATTTCTTAATGTCAAGCACAGACTTATGGATATCAATACTATTAACTCTTTCCACGCTATTGCAGCATGCACACTGTGCCATAGAGTTGTTTCCCTTATAAGAAGTCTTTCTTAGTTTTACTTCTACTGTTTTACTTCTACTACTTTTCAACCTTGCTATTCTATTAGATTGTCCAGTTTTCTTCAATTTAATATATAATAATATATATATGTTTATTTATTGACGAGTTGTTGGGATTTTTTTTCTTTACCTCCCTTGAATTAACTGCTTAAAAATTGAAGAAATAACATCACATGGAAAGAGTTGAACTTTTCAATAGCTTACATTATTTCCGTACTGTAAGAACTCATTGATCAACAAATTTGTGCACTAGAACATTCTACATTGATGAAATAACCAGACATGTTTACATATAGAAAATATTTACAATTTGATTAAAGACTGAGGTCCTCTAAAACCTCAGCAGAACAAACCAGGTCATTATATTTCGCTCACATACTGGATATTCTATATGGTCAACTCGCAACTGGTACTAGACAGCATGGTCGTCCATAACTGCGCTTCATTGACACCTGCAAGCATGATCTAACTTCACGCAGCATAGACAAAGAACATTGGAAGCAGCTGGCCAAAGACAGGCAAGCATGGTGAGCGGCGGCTCAAAAACACCATCATATATGGAGACAAAAGAGAGCGCAGAGAAAACATTCTATGTATCAGCTCCAGTTTTACCTGCAGCAACTGTGGCAAGGATTACCACTCCAGAATAGGCCATTACAGCCACAAGATACGTTGTGATTCAGCACAGAACAAACTACGTGACGCAAAACCTATTTTCTCCTGAGACAAAGAGGCTAATGATGATGACATACCAGACACTGCAGACTCAACGCTTAACATTCTTCATGATGTTTTCAGAACATAAGTTCAACAGACAAGGCAGCAAAATGTAACTGTGATGTTGACAGTAACACTGTATCATCATCATAGTGAGGAGTGTGTTTAACCAGTGAGCAGGAGGAACTATCAGTATGCATATCCTTTGACATCTGTTGATGGAGACTCAGCACCTTTAGGTCTGCCCAGAGTGTAATGACATCAGTACAGGAGCCAATAATCACAACAAAAGGAAACAATGAAACACAAATGTCATAAAAGACAAATCAGTAAAATAAATATGTAAGCAGTTAATTTTTCCAACAAAAGTAAACATATTCGATTCCAGTTCTTTGGAAACTTTCTCAAAGCTTTTCCTAATGTGACTTATCCTTTGCAAGATGTCGCTACCAACCACAGTAAACGAGTCATTGATTATTCTGGGCATCACTTATACGTTCAGTAAACTACACTGCTTTTTGAACGGTGAATTCTATTTATACTGTTTGTAAAAATCCACAGGTACAAATCTGTTTCCAAACTGTCTGCCGCAAAGTTCGAATCAGGTACTCTTGGGTTGTGATCGAGCTCACTATCGCTACGCCACAGATGTCTCTAAGCTTAGCTTGATCAAATGACTCCATCTTTCTATTTTGTACTCAAGCTAATTATGTTTTTTTTAAACGGTCTTTACTGCCTATACTACTGATGTTTAGGATGGTGTAGGACGGAGGGGAAGGGGAGACATGACGTTGAGGAATTTAATGACCACATAGCTAGTGCAGTCGCGCACAACTGTTCAGGTTATGATTTTTTATGCCCCGACATTTAAAAAACTTATTTGGACGTACTGGGGATTGAACGTTGGTCTCCCGAATTAGAGCCTACCCTCTAATCCATTCTGCCAGACACTCAAGCTAACCATGTAACCTGCATTTTAAAGTCCTCCAATAGGACTAGGAACGTGATCTTCCCTACACTGAGATCAGGGCTCACTTTAAAATAGCACATTTGAGGACTAGGAACGTGATCTCCCCTACACTGAGATCAGGGCACACTAGGAAATAGCACATTTGACTGGCATTTTACAGTTCTCCAATAGGACTAGGAACGTGATCTCCCCTACACTGAAATCAGGGCCTACTGGAAAACAGCACATGTGACCTGCATTTTATAGTCCCCAACTAGGACCATGATCTCACCTATGCTGAAATAAGGTCTCACTGAAAAATATCCTAATCACTTTATGTGGGAATATGAACCCAGTACTTGAAGTATGGAGCGAACATCATACCTCAGCATTAGACGCCCTCTGGAGCATGGGGCGGCACCCCTTATTCACAAAGAAAAATTGTATCAACAAATTTATGTTACATAAACATAAACGTACAAAATAATAAAAAGACTTGTAAACAAACAGTTTAAAAATATGCGTACATATAAATTTGTAATTATGAAAGCATACGGTAGAAGATTTCAAAATGTATGAAATACTGAAAGTAATGATTTATGAAAGTTCAATGTAATAATGCATACAAAACTATCAAGCATATCGGAGAGACTGAAAATTTTCAAGAAACACAGTGTAACAGTGGACAAGCAGGGATCAGCTATATGACTTATTTTATATATATTTACATACAGTGAAATATGGTTAATCTATCTATTCTCTATTCTTGTTTTAAATATATATATTTATTCCTCTCGATCAGTTATAGGTTATATAGGGCATGCAAGTAATCTCACCATTACGCTCTGTTCTGGGCAACTCGGTCAATCTCTTCCATGGAATTGAGTGATATATCTTTCCTCTTTCAGCAAAGTTTGTTGCAGGGTTTCCCTAGGACATCCTCCTTTTTTTGAACCCTCTGTCTCCCACTTTAATGCCTGCTTTGGTATTCTTTGATCATTTCTGCTCAAGGTATGCCCAACATATCTCCATCTTCTCCTTCTTATAACAGTTGTTACTAGTGGTTGACCCGGAACTTGTCTAATTTCATAACTCCTCCTGAATTCATCACATTTTATGTTCATTATTTTCCGCAGACATCTATTTTCAAATGCATTTAACTTTCTATATCTTTAGTCATTTTCCAACTCTCGTTGGCATATTGATACAATGGGTTATATGCTAATTATTATATTACTATAACCATTGATGGGGAACTGACATAGAACAAAAATCGAGTGTTTAGAAGCCTGCGTTTTTTCCTTGGCAACATATGATTGTGAGACATGGACCATTGACAAAGCAACGGGGATCATTAATGCCTCTGAACGCAAATGTTACAGAAGAATACTTCGAATATCATGGACAGAGAAAAGAACAAATGCTTCTGTCCTGCAACAACTTGACATTAAAGAAAGTTGGCTATTAAAGAGCATAAAATCAAGGAAAATTAAATATTTCAAACACATCAAACGACACAAGTGCCTAGTGAAAATAATTTTGGAGAGTTTTGCTGCTGGAAGAAGAATGAGAGGAAGACCTAAAAGACAGTGGGTGCAAGATGTCATTGATGATCTGAGGATGGCTGCTGCTGAAGTCGGACATCTTGCACAGAACAGAGAGATTTTCAGGACTGCTGTCATGGGAGCCAAGTCCCGGAAAGGGACAAGCTACTTGGTGATGATAACCATTGATTGTAGCACTATGCCGCTGCAAGACACTAGAAGTTACACATATCATTTGATATTCATATGCCATTATGTTGAATGTAAGTGCGAACCGGGATACAACAATATTAGGGAAGATAGAATTTAACAAGTATTGTAAAATGACGATACAACATCGTTTGTGGTGCGCCTAGGACCCATAACTGGAACAACTTCAGGTATCGTTGAATAACTTGGGTTATCGCATCCATCTACATCATCAACCCTTATCTGTACATCTTGTGGTTCTGCAATGCTAGAAAGAGTAGTGTTTACATGATCATGTTGGTTGTTATTGTCCTCATCTTCAGCCTCCTCCTGACTTCTTTGTGTCGCTTCATTACCCTGGTTGTTTCTAATTTCCACCTTCTTATCTTTATGTGGTTTTCTCTTCTCCCTGCGATCTGTTCTTGTCGTAGAACCTACTAACAGCACGCCTGCACCATCTTCTTCTTCATCATCTTCCTCATCATCATCGTTAGTTCTTGCTCGGTTTATCCTTCTCTGTTTTCTCTCACTGCTACGGCTGCTTCTCTCATCTCTCTCCTGTATGTTGCCAACACTTGGGCCTGCTAGACTCAGGAGGGTCTGTGGTCGCTGATATCTGTCCGAGATGCCTTCTCCACCTACAGCTCCATGGTCTTGGTCGAATCTAGTGGCACGGTGCTTCCATTACCTAGGAAGAAAAAAATTAACAAATTCACTACCTGGCTTGGCCTAGGATTTACGCTCTTATATATATAAAACAATATAACTTTTTTTTTAAAAAAAAAAAATATATATATATATATATATATATATATATATATATATATATATATATATATATATATATATATATATATATATATATATATAATACATGAAAACGAAGCTAAGAATGCCAGTAGCATGCATAATCCCAGTGGCAACGTAGGGTTTGACGTAAGAACATTTAACAAGTCTGGAAAACATATGTTTTTAATATAAGTGTTACAGAAGAGCCCTTCATATATTATGCACAGAGAACAAATAGATCTATCCAGAAAGAACTCAAAATCAAAGAAAACTGGTTAATGCTATAAATAATAATGAAAAAATTTAAGTATTTTGGATATATAAAGAGACATGAAGATCAGGAGAGGACCATAATGGGAGGCATCCCGGAAAAGAGAAGAGAAAGACAACGGAAAAATGGATTCAGGATGTAACTGATGTAATGAGCATGACGGATGCAGAGGCAGGACATCCGGCCTATGAAAGAGAGAAATTCCGAAGGACTGTTATGGTGGCATAGTTCTCCTCAGGACAAGCTATTTGATGAAGATAAGATGCAGACCAATCTTCCATTGAGAACAGAAAAGAAAGAAAGACATATATATAAATATGTAGCTGGGTTCTATTTTGGTAAAATCGTATCCAGTTAAACAAATTTGTTCAATATGTATATCATGGACAGAGGACAAACAGATCTACCCAGAAGGAACTCAAAATCAAAGAAAACTGGATGATGCTACAAATAAGAATGAGAAAATTGAAGAAGTTTTGGACATATAAAGAGAAACAAAGTGTTGGAGAAGACTATTATGGAAGGAGGTATCCTGACAAAGAGGAAGACAACGGAGAAGATGGATTCAGGATGTAACTGATGGTTTGAGCTTGATGGCTGCAGAGGCATGATATCTGGCCTATGGTAGAGAGAAATTACGAAGAACTGTTAGAGTAACACAGTTCTCCTCAGAACAAGCTATTTGATGAAGATAAGATGCAGACCAATCTTCCATTGGTAACAGAAAAGAGAGAAAGGCAGTGAGAGAAAGAAGACATTAACTCTTAGTGGACCAGGGCAAAAGTCACGTTTTTACAAAGCCATTTTTTATTATACATTTGTATACAGACAGCTGTCATTAGTTTTGACATAAAACTTATATATTTAATTTTATGGAACATGTACAATATATCAAAATGTTCAGAAATGAATGTTCTATTTATTTATATTAGTGAAATATTTTTGAAAAAGAAAGAGAGAAATTTTATGTGACTTTTAGTAAGAAGAAAATTTTTTTAAATATTTTTAGTGAGAATAAAATTCTTACTTACCACTCAATATGAATATATCCAACGCATCTGCAAGCCATAACACATTTTCTGCTCATACTACAATCATTTTTACACATTCCAAGAAAGTTTCATCCGTTTTTATGAATAAATAACATTTTTATAATAATTTACAGTGTTTGAGTCTTGAAATGGAAAATTTTGAAATTTTTGAAAAAACAATAAGTCATGTACAAGTTGTTCCAAATGTTAATTACTTGGAATGATATTTAGAAAAACATTTGTTTGGATGTAGAAATGGGTGATTGGTGCATCTTTGACAAAAAATGATGTTCTTGTTCTTTTCTTCATGGTGCTGCAGATAACACATTGATGGGTTATCAGCAGTGATTTTCTTATTATGTGATTGTTAATTTGAAGTCTGCTTATATGGTGTTCATCGTGGAATACAAGAGATAACTCATGTATGAGCTGGGTCTTGAAGTGCAGCAGAGGCTTTTTTTGGAGTGTTTCCTGGTCTTGTCAGGGCATGCAGAATAAATGCATTCAACTGCGCAACTTCAAGATCAAAAATATTTTTTCCACCATTTCCTGGTTTGCCTTTGAAAAGTGCCATAAGTGGTGACACACTGATCGACCTTGTCACATCCATTCATGCTGAAGTTATATGATTCAACTAATGATGGCTTTTCCCTTACTTCTCCAGTACGGCTTGTTTTCTGGACCGTGGCTACTGAAGCTTCACTGGAAACAAGAATGCAAGGCTTTTTAGCTTTCTTGTCCCTAAACATAACACAGAGAAATTTATTTTCTACATGCATAAACCACTTCATCTGCATGTAGATCAATTTTGTGGTCTTGATCGCCTTAGGGAAATCTCTGCGGTTTATGTTTAGGGTTCCAGTGTAGTAATAGCTTCTCTCATGGAGATACTGAAGAAGTGGGAAACTTGTGTAGTATCGATCAGCGTAAATATGATGGCCTTTTCCGCAAGGTTTCAGGAGGGTGTCAAAAACTTTAACAGCCTGTTGGCTGGCTGGATCCAGGTCTGGGCTATAAGATGTCTTGCTGCCAAAATAAATAAGTATGTTGAAAACATAGCCAGTGTTGCCGTCACAGAGCCCGAAGGTTTTAACGTGATATTTTTTGGCTTTGATGCATTGAACATCTTATGAGCCACGTCCCTTCCATCCAATGACCATCTCATCTATAGAGAGATCCTTGAACGGATAATAGGCATTTTGAAAGTTAGACACCACTTTCTGCAGAAAGGGCTCTATTTTTGCCTTTCCCAGGGCATCTACTTCACTTACATGGAACATGGTTTGGTAGATCGCCTTGAACCTGTTCCTTGTGAACATCTCACTGTACCATTGTGTCTGCATGTAGGGTTCAGTGGACCAGTAGTCGCTAACTTTGGGTTTCTTTACTATGCCAATTGCTATGACTACAGCAAAGAATTTATGCAGTTCTGGCAAGTTCAGTGGTGTCCAGGAGAGAAAAATTGAGTGCTTTCGTGCTTTCCTTGTGCACCTTGCACCGCTCTTCAGCATAGTTATTTACTGATGTCACAAGCTCTTCCAATGTTTTGTCGCTGAAGAGAGCTTTCAAGCAATGTAGAGCTGTTGAACCTTCAGGTATAATATCAGGATTGACACCAGTAATCCTATGCTGAGGTGGAACAAACCGAAAGTTGTTCTCAGTTTTGCCCTCAAATATTTCCTCGCAGTTTCCATCACTACTGGCCTGTCTGTTTGGTCTACTGGATGGTGTTGTGCCTGCTGTGGGGCTCCTTCTAGTATTATTTGCAGAAACAGAAGTAGTTGGATTAGTAGTATCAGTATCAGTTAATAATACAGAACGTGATCCTCGTTTCCTTTTAGAAGCAGAGCCTTTTCCCTTACCTTTACAGACTTTACTTGAACAGCTGGGTAGACAGCAGGAAAACGCCCCCTCTTGATCACTTTCATTATTGCTGCTGGTATCAGACAAATTATTCAGAACTTCGTATTCATAATCTGAACTATCAGCACTCGACACTTCATCATCATTGTCGAACTCAGCCAAATGATGAATAAGATTTACAGCTTGCTCTACTGTATAACGCGACTTACGTGTTTCAGAAGAAGAAGCCATTTTTTTTTCAATAAAAACTGTGAGTAAACAAAAATGTTTGCTGAGATTTTGTGTGTTTTATAACGGTTCTACTAACTGTAGCTCGAAAACGACTACACAAGCATGTACAGACGGAAAAGACGAATGACCAGAGGTCAAAATAAAAATGTGGACTGGAATATAAATTTACTACAGCGGTTCTGAAACTATGATAATCAAACGCCACTTAGCGTGGCGGAATGTAAAACGCGCCACTTCAAACGGCCACTTAGCGTGGCGCTTGGTCCACTAAGAGTTAAGACAATATTTAGTCTGGTATATATTTATAGAATGTAATTACATAAGTCTCACTAACAGCAAAACAACAGATGATCAACAGCATTTCATACCTACTTTGTGTTATCAGAGCCAAACATGGACAATAAGCAAAGCCCAGTCACAAAAATTACATGTGAAATGCGGTGCCTGCGAAAAGTTACCAACAACACCAGAAAAGAGAGTCACCAACATCAGCATAAGAAATAAAGTTGGCACAGAACCTTGCTCGAATTACATTGAGAAGCAAAAAATAAAGTGGTTTGGCCACTTAATAAGAATGCATCCAAACTCCACAGTATACAGAGTCTTCTACAAAAGAACATCAGGAAAGAAGGCAAGAGGAAGACCATGAAAAAGATGGTTAGATGGCATCGCAGAATCATGTCAAAGAGCAAAAATAACAATCACCCAAGCCACCAGAACATCGCAAGACAAAAACAGAAAACCATGACACTGGGCAACAACCTGGTAACAGTGTAACTACAAAAGAAAGAAGAATTACATAACACATAACGGACATACTAACCTTGACTCTGACCAACTGACTCTGAGGGATTCATGGTAACCGCTGTGTCTGATATACTCCCGTGAGATTGGCTACGAGGGTGACCAGAGCTGCCGTTCAGAAGTGGGGTGTTTTCCGATTCTCCTGTGGGTGCATGTCCATCTTCTGCTTCGGTGTCAGATTCAGAGTCTGCATCTTTTCCAGGAATAACACGACGCTTGCACACTGGACATGTTTTTTTGTTCTTGGTTAGCCAGGGGTCAATACATTTCATGTGGTAAACTATGGACAAGAGTAACAGACCGGTGGTCAATACATTTCATATGGTAAACTATGGACAAGAGAGTAACAGACCAGTGGTCAATACACTTTATATGGTAAACTATGGACAAGAGAGTAACAGACCGGTGGTCAATACACTTTATATGGTAAACTATGGACAAGAGAGTAACAGACCGGTGGTCAATACACTTTATATGGTAAACTATGGACAAGAGAGTAACAGACCAGTGGTCAATACACTTTATATGGTAAACTATGGACAAGAGAGTAACAGACCAGTGGTCGGGTCAAAGGCTCATGAGGTCATGGTGGTAACATGAGCCAGGGTTAGCGAGGGGCGCGCTAACCAAGACCCTGCCCCAACCTCCACGCGGTGACCCTGGAAACAGACTATGGTTCCGGTCTGGCTAAGAGGGCAGGGATCGGGGAGAGAAAACTACTGGTAGTGGTAGCAGTGCAAGTACGGAAACACGATAAAGATACATACAAACAAAATGCACTAATCTCCCGACCGATGTCCAACAAGATATTGCCCAAGTCCCTGAACGCAAAGAAACAGCAACGAAACCTCTCAGACATGGATGAGAGGTGCATCCAGTGACCAAACGTATGCCCACGTAGGCGAAGCTCGAAGCCCTGAGGAGGGGGCAACATTGCCAGCCCGCGGCAAGAATAAATAAGACAGGACCGTAACGACAAAAGTCTACCTCGTGTTGGTGCGAGAGAAGATTGCAGCTGACCTAGCATTGGTAGCCTGGTGCAGACACATGTACTGGGCAAGGTTTGCCGAGCGCAAAGAACAAGTTGCGTTTAGTGCATAACGAAACTACCCGCCCTGGGAAAACCATGCAAGGTACTGTGCGACTAAAAATTAACATCCCCGGAAAAACTGAGGTTGGTGATTCCTAACGGGACTGCCAGCCATGGGGCAACCGGGCAATGTTCGATTGCAGTCGTAACTAACATCCCCGGAATAACTGGGGCGGGTGATGGCGCGAGCTAAAAATACACAGTTACGCTGATAGCGCCGACTGAAACGACTCTTACATTGTTTGTACTTGGCCCCATGCCAGTGCTTTGACGTTAATTGCAAATTGTCACGACTCAATGCGCGTCTAGAAAAGGCTGAGAATGTTCCTTCTCCGGATCAGACTCAAAATGTACGGTAAGCAAGGCCGACAATGTACGGACTCGACAGGAAGTCCGGTCTGAACATTGGCGAAGGCCGATACTTTACACGGTGTCTTATACGAGTAAGACGCCGTCCGAGGATAAGCTTACAAGCCCCGAGAAATATTTCTCAGTCAGAACGGGCATGAACAGCGTAACTCACTGTCCCGGCGTAGATCACAAAGCCCAAAATACGGCAAAGCTGATCGAACTCTAGGGAAAGCTCACCCTAGTAAATCAAAAGCTGGCTGAAACGAACACCCCACCGAAGGATAAGCAACTGGGCTCCAATAGGTGCTGAAGGCTGGTGCACGTACATTACGTTCGGACGCTTGGCTGTTTATATATCACAATGAGAATGATTAAAACAGGCCTAGAACGATCGAAGAAGAAGACCAGTGGTCATTACACTTTATATGGTAAACTATGAACAAGAGAGTAACAAACTAGAGGTCAATACTTAAGTGTGGACAAGAGAGTAACAAATCAGAGGTCAATGCTTAACTGTGGACAAAAGAGTAACAAATCAGAGGTCAATGCTTAACTGTGAACAAGAGAGTAACAAATCAGAGGTCAATGCTTAACTGTGAGAAAGAGAGTAACAAATCAGAGGTCAATGCTTAAGTGTGGAAAAAAGATTAACAAACTAGAGGTCTTCTTTGAACGCTCCATATCGACCCACTTGTTAACCACTCTGTGTGATTTGTATGTGACCTCAACCTAAGAGCGATTGTATGTTGTGCCAGTTATGAGCCTACAAGTAGGCCAGCACATCTGATTTCTGCACTGCTTTTTATTTACTAGGGTAGCATCCCTAGGGTCTACATCAGTTGCCTATTACGACATGCCTTGTAGGTCACAGTGGTACTATTCTTTGCTTCCTTTGCGGCCCCAGCACCACATGGGACAAACTAGAGGTCAATGCATTAAGTGTAGACAAGAGAAATGTGGACAAGAGAACAACAAACTAGATGTCAATGTCCCCCTTGTTCAAATATAGAACTTCTGCTTTACTGTTCATCTCTGAGAGAACTAGAAGCTAAATCTCACCAGCAATTAAATCAGTGATGATTAGAAAACTGAATGATTACTTAACATGGGACTTGAACCAGGAACTTGTGAAGTGTGAAATGAGTACTGTATGTCAACATTACAGAAATCCATCAATTATATTAGGACTATCATCATAGCACTTCCGACACATCCATAGGTGCTCCGATCTCCGTCTCAACAAATCCAGCTGCGTCCAATGGCCCAACATGCCAGTTCGGTGTTGATTAATCAATCTTTTTGCATTGATTGATTGAATGACAAAACCATCATCATTGCACTTCGGTGAGTAACCATGTGTGCTCCGATTTCTTTCTTACACAGGAAGATCTTAGCTGCTGTGCACAGACTCTGTAGCACCAGTGAGGGTCCTCTTTTGCATATTTTTATGTCGTCTTTTCAGGCTGTACCAATATCAACATCCATAACTCTCCATCTGGTCAGCGACTGAGATTCAAAACCCTGAAACTCCTCTGTTTGAAAAGACTCTCTCACTCTGGTCAGTGACTGAGATTCACAATCCAGAAACTCCTCTGTTTGAAAAGACTCTCTCACTCTGGTCAGTGACTGAGATTCACAACCCAGAAACTCCTCTGTTTGAAAAGACTCAATGCGTTAACAGAAATCCATGAAGTTGTGAAATAATCTGAACATAACCTGGTTCTCAACCTGGCCCTATATCAACATGCTAGGGGAAAGTTAATAGGAAAACTACATCAAAGAACACTTCTATATTTAAACAATGTAGAATACAGAGCCTCAAGCTGCAACAGTAATAAAAGCAACAGCAACAATAGTAACAACATCAGCAGCAACAGTAACTGCAGCAACAATAACAATAGTGCCAACAGCAACAGTAACAGCAAATGAACAACATCAGCAGCAATAACAACAGCAATAATAGTAACAGCAAAACAGTAATGACAGCAGTAATAACAACAACAGCAGCAATGAAAATAACAGCAGCAGCATTAACAACCAACATACCATGGTCACAAGGCAGCACTCTGATCTTCTCTCCTTCCTCATATTCATCTAAGCATATGGCACATGTGTCATAGTAGTCACCTGCATGATTCCGAGAAACAAAACAAACATTGATCATCATTCATTCCATCAGTACTTCTTCTTCTTCTTCTTTGCGTCTGTTTTTTACTACCAACTTTAATCACTCTTGTGATATGTTTCATCTTTGCGAAGAACGTGTATACGTTGCACATTGGTTTGGTAGGCCCCTAAGCGCATAGACTTCTACACGTTTAGGACATGTGCATCCGATTTCAGCCAACATCAGTACTTGACTGACTTACTTATTTCTCTTCGCTCCTCGTGGAGCATAGGGCCTCAACAGTTGTTCATCACTTTTCTCGATCTCTGATGGTTTCTTTATGATCTCCCAGGATAATCGAGCACCCTTCAGTTCCTCAAGACGACTTCGCCTCAAAGTCTAGGATGATCTCTTTTTTGTTTTCATTGCGGATTCCACTCAAGAGTTTGTCTAGTAACTAGCGACACATTCACTTTCATGCATGCTTATTATTTACTAGGGTAGCTTCCCTAGGTCCTACATCAGTCGCCTCTACGACATGCCTTGTAGGTTGCAGTGGTACTATTCTTTGCTTCCCTTGTGGGCCCCGGTACCACACAGGTGTGTCCTGCACCATTTATAGATGCCAATAAGAAGCTGACATTTTTAAACCTTTGTTTACAAAGGCGCCAGTGCGCTGCCAGGGCTCACAAGGGGACCAAAGAATAGTAAGACTGCAGCCTATAACGTATGTTGATGTAGGAGCTTAGTGAAGCTACCTAGTAAATAAAAAGCATAGCAGAAATGGAATGTGCTAGCTGACTTGTAGGCGCATAACTGACACAAAGTACAATCACTCTTAGGCACGGATCACATACAAATCACAAAGAGTGGTTAACAAGTGATCGATATGGAGCGTCAAGTAAAAGAAGTTTACAAAGAGTTTCCTAACATCAAATGGAAGATGTAAAACAGAGGCTAGCAGTAGAATAGCTCAAGCGAAAGCTGCTTTTATGAAAATGAAAAACACGCTATGTATGAATTCACTACCAATGACACTCCAGAAACCAGTACTATATTGAGCCAATACATATATATGGCAGCATATCATGGATAATGAACAAGCAATCAATAAGATCATTGGAGGCCACAGAGATGTGGTTTATAGAAGAATGCTGAAAATTCCATGGACAGCTAAGAAAACAAATGAGGTTGTTTTAAATCAGGCCTGCACACAAAGAAACTTTATCAAAAGAATAAGAATCAGACAATCAAGGTTCATCAGGCATATAATGCGAAGAGGAGGTTTAGAACATATGGTGACAACAGGTAAAATTCAAGGAAGGAGAGATTGTGGCAAACAGAGGGAGGAGATGATATTGGATGGTTTGGCATCGTGGTTTGACAAAAGATCGACGTCAGAACTGATTAACTGCGACACTGAGAGAGAGTTGTAGAGAGACATGATCACCTACGCGTGAGGCATGGCACTTGATTGAATAAGACGCTAACAGTTTTTAAATCTTTGTTTACAAAGTGAGTTGACAAAAATACCTTTTTAAACTTCCGAACAGGAATTTTTTTCAGGTTCTTCTTGGATAAGATGTTCTGTTTTTTACTTGTATGATCCCTCAGTAACTTGACAAGCTTAGATAGAAGAAACAACATGAACCAGGCTATAATAATAATAATTGCTCTCATACTGTTATATGTTACATAGGGCCTGCAAGTAATTTCTCAATATCGCTCTATTCTGGGCAACTCGCTCAATCTCTTCCATGGAATCGAGTCCGATATTTCTAGCATCTCTCAGCAAAGTTCGCTTTCAGGTCTCGTTAAATGGTCTCTTTCTTGAACCTCTAAATCCCACTTCAATGCCTGCTTTGATATTCTTTGATCATTTCTTCTCAAGGTGTGTCCAACATATCTCAATCTTCTCCTTCTTATAACAGATGTTACTAGTGGTTGACCACACATTTCTATGATTTCATCACTGCCTGAATTCGTCCATTTTATGTTCATTATTTTCCACAGACATCTATTTTCAAATGCATTCAACTTGCTTTCTATATCTTTAGTCATTTTCCAACTCTCGCTGGCATATGTCAGGATTGATACAACATTTGAATTGAAAATTCGTAATTTAGTTTTAATAATATATAACTTGCAGTTCCATATTTTATTTAGAATTTTAAAAGCTGATGTTGCTTTGCCAATTCGTATCATAATTTCTTTTTTGACATTTCCTGTGCAATCAAACTTGCTACATAAATGGTTGAACTGCTCTGTTATTTTTATCCCTTTAGATTCCAGGATGAATCAGGTTATTACAATATAATATAATTAAGGTTGGACATATGAATATTTCAGTTTGGAATATTTTCATTGCCCTCCTGATATGTCAATAGGTGCTCTGATCTCCTTCGCAATATCTCCAACAACGTCCAGCGACTAACCGTACCTGTTTGATTTTGATTGATGAGCCTACTCATATGCCTGTTATGCTGTTCTTTTCTTGCTACTCCAATCTTCAAACCCAGCTCCTGCAATCTAGTAGTTGATGTGGATTGGTTTAAATTAAAATCTTCTTTGCGGCTACACTCTGAGGGCATTCAAAACTTCAGCTCTGTCCATTGGCTGGCCCAATGATATTGTGGCAGAGCCAGCCTGCTCTCTCATTGCCAACGACAACCATGTGCCCCAGAACAAAATTAAGAGTAGTTCTGCAAACTGTTGACGCTTGTAGTGATTCAGTTCATTGTATGTGCATTGAACCAGCCTCCACCTTTTGGATCATACAATGAATCATTCAGAATACACACATGAGTGTAGTTTTGTGACTCCAGCCAGAGTATTACCTTAGTCACCGCCATTACTTCCATTGTCACGCTGGTTGTAGTCATACTAAATGAATCACTCAGAATGCACACATGAGTGCAGTTTTGTGACTCCAGTCAGAGTAGTGTCTTAGTCATGCTACTTGTTGTCATACTCAATCAATCACTCAGAATGCACACAAGTGTAGTTTTTGTGACTCCAACTAGAATAGTGCCTTAGTCACAGTCATTACTTCCATTGTCATGCTGGTTGTAGTCATACATATGAATGTTTGTAATGGTAACAAATAATGACTGAACTAAACAAAAATTATTTTAATTTGTTACTATTGTCTATTGTCTTTTCCCAGGTGGATGATGGAATTGGTTGTCCACTCTTGCTGTTAAGCGTAGGGTGGAAGCTTTAATTTGTGTTCCATGACCAGATGAGTCTCCTTTGTTGTTTTATATCCGTGTTTAAAAAGTAAACGTGTTTTATATCCGGGCCTTAATAGTTCGCCACTTCCTTTTCTCTGTCTCTGGCTGTTTTCTTTAAGATCTCTCAGGATAGCAGAGCATCCTTCAGCTCCTCAAGAAAACTTTGTCTCCAGGTCTGTTTGGGACTTTCCGCTTTCTTGGGTTCCGCTCAAGTGCACGTCTGGTGACACTCGATTGTGTCTTTCGTAGGGCATGTCTGCCCCATCGCCATTTTCTCTTCTTAACTTGGGTCATCATGTGTTCCTGTCCTGTTCTTGTCCGCAGGTCTGTGTTTGCAATTCTGTCATACCATCTCAGTCTGAGAATGCGTCGAAGACATCTGTTGACAAAGGTCTGAATCTTATTTCTATTTAATGTACATTTACAAAGGCAGGTCCAAAAAAATATGTAGCAGTGAGAAAGCTTCCGAGCGAAACAGTATGACCATACACCTAAGTCCAGATCAGATCACCATCAAACTCACCATAAAAACGACGAAGACAAGAAAACAAATTCCTACAACAACTGCAAAAGGCCAAAGGAACAATTTGAGCTCTGTATCGTCCTCAACAATCTTGATGATATATTTCCTGTAGAGAGTTGACAAAAACAATATGAAATAGTAATGAAGCAAAGGCAACTCACCACAATAGCCAAGGCCACAATAATGACCACTGTCATAGCTAGAAGAAATGGCCAAAGGAACTTTGGGAAAGACATCAGATCATCCTCCTGTATTCGGATGATGTACTTTCTGAGGAATAGTATTATCGATATAAGGGAAGACTGCAGTAAATCAGTTATATGAGGACTATCATCATAGCACTCCGTACACGTCCATAAATGCTACGATCTCTGTCTCAACAAATCCAGCAGTGTCCAGCTGCCCAACACGCCAGTTCGATGTTGATTAATCAATCTCTTTCCATTTTGGTATGTCATTCTTTACTGGCTGTACCAATATTGAAACCCATCTCTCTCAATCTGATCAGCGAGTGAGATTCACAACACTGAAACCCTCATTTCGAAAGACCAATGCGTTCAGAATGTCATTTCAGTCCATTGCAGCTACCTCTGATATTGAAGCAATGCTAGCCAATCTATCAGCTCACTCATTACCACTGACTTCTGCGTGTTCAGGGACAAAAATGAAGGTGATTTTTCTGATCACTATCTGTACCAGTACCTCCACCCAGTTTCATCTGACCATTCTGGATTTAACTTACGAATCAAGCTCATGGAGTCACTGAGAATGAAAACGAGAGTAGTTATGAGATGCCAATCATTTCACCGCCTCTGTAACCGCCCCTACCTCCATGGTTAAACTACTTGTGGTTGTCAGGTAGGCCCCACTGGCCTCTCTTATTAGTGCAGTAAAACTATGTAGCAATGGCTTCCTAGTCACTGTAGCTACCTTCTGAACAGAATATTGTTCGATATATTTTCTTATGCACATTTATATTGATTAATTGATAGGACTATCATCATTGCACTTCGGTTGAGTAACCATGTGTGCTCCGATCTCTTCCTAAACACAGGAAGATCTCAGCGGCAGTGCACGAACTTCGTAGCATGGGCAATGATTCAAAATGTAATTGTGAAGACGGTGAAAATATTTTGTATAAATTTTTTTTCTTATTTTTCTAATGCATTTTGCCCCAGCAGTGGCTTTCCCAATAGCTCTTCTCGATTGTGAAATGGTTAGTTTACGTGCTCAACTTGAATACAGGGCCTGCGTTTTATCATCCGTCTCTAATAGAACTCAATCTCACCTACACTGAGATCAGGAATCTCTGGAAAAATATTCTGATGATTTCCTGAGTGAGCTATCTGAGTACCTTTGGATGATGATGTGGGTCATATTCCAGCCCTCCCCCTTAACACAATCCCAACCAGTAACCACTACAGTGGCGTACAAATGAGTGCCAATCGCGCCATTGGATACTATAGCGATTTTTCACATACAGAACTTTTGACAGAACAATAGACACAGGGCAATGTAAAAATTATAAAAACTGGACTTGTTATTTCTTTACATCTTAAATACTAACTTAATTACAAACATGCAGTTAAAATTAAAAATAAAGTCTCATTAAGAAACTATGCACGGTCACATCCACACTTTGTTCTTCTGGTAATTTAAACAAGCGTCCGTATCTATATTCATTCATTAAATGCATTTACAACAATTTGAAATTATGTGAGGAACATGTACATCTGCTAGTGATATATAAACTGAATAGCAGAAGGAATTGGGCGAGAGAGTGAGATCGGTGAACAGCACAACTCTTTCTCACTTTACACCAAATAACTGGGAGAATGTTGCTCAAGGCAGATCAGCCTGGCACACACTTCTTTGACAAGTAATCCTTGCCCACATTGTAAAAAAAACATTTCATCCCCACAATGGGCTCACTAGTCATCTACGCATACACAGACAAACACAACGCAACTACATTCCCTAGGATGAACAAATGGTGGGCATCATTACCCGTGATGGACGAGCATCATCATCAGATAAACTGAAACGGGATCGCGAGAGAGAGATATAAACTGAAACGTACCTGTGTGTATAGTTGAACTGCCGTAACTCCATACCATCGCTGTAACCCACAAATGTTGATGGTATATTCACAAGGGATCCATCTGTAAAAGGGAGAAAAATATTTGATAATACTGTCTTTATATTTTGATTATCTTTCATTCTTTTTAATAACAGGTGGCATGTGGCAAACTTTGACCTGAGAAACAATTTTATGAGGCCCTCACTAAATACTAAAGATTTAAGTGTTTCCTATTCAGTCTAGTCCATGACTAGTTATTTTAATTGAAGGGCTTAGTGGGAAAAGGGTCTATCACACATTTTTTATGTTCTAAAAAACTGCATTCAAAATTTGTTTCTTCATCTTATCTTCAATGTTGGGCCTAGCCCACATCAAAGAACTTTTGAGAATACATACTACATGGTTCGAGCTATCGTTTTATGATAAGAAAAACTCATTTTGATGGAAGGATGAGATAGACCCTTCTTCCACTAAATCCTTCAATTACAGTTTCACCATGGGGAAAGAAATGATCAAACATATGTGGTTTCGAGAATTAATTTCTTTTATAAATTAAATATTTTTTTCAATCTAAACAGAACAATATCAATAAAATTTTGTAACTTATTATGATATAGATGCTTCTGATTTTGGCTAAGATCAAAGTGTAGTGACCACTTGATCATGGCCAAAGGGAGGGAGCCTTCAAGAAATGCCAAATGGCACAATAAAACCCCACTTAAACAATCTCCAAGTGCTAACATTCGAAAGATTGACACTTTCATGTATAGAGTATACATGTTCAATCATACTAGATCCACTTGTTGTGGCACTTCTGAGTAGGGCCCAATATCTTCTTCTTCTTCTTTGCGTTTGGTTTCGTATGGTCGTCTAAATCATGAGATGGGTTGCCTCTATGAAGCTGCATGTCAGTTGGAGTTCTTCGAGAGTTCCCATAGCTTGGTCTGTATGCTTTGTTCATGAGGCCATGTTTCATTTCGTTGGTGTATGTATGATGGACATGACTGCAGGATGTGCTCTGGAGTCTGTGTTTCTGTCTGGCATGCACACTGTGCAGTCTGAGCAGGCTTTATTCTGTGCATGTGGCGGTTGAGCCTGCAGTGACCTGTTCTTAGGCGAAAGATTGTTGTGTGCTGTTTTCTGTTTAGTCTGCTGATGGGATCTTGTGGGTGTTTGCTGTGGGTTTGTTGCCTCCATACCTCTTTGTACTTTCTTTTGATATGTGTCTTGATTTCTGGTAGTGATACTGGGTGTTTCTGTTGTGTAAGTTTTGTTTCCTCCTTAGCCAGCATGTCTGCTCTCTCATTTCCTGGAACGCCACAGTGGGCTGGTATCCACTGGAGAATAATTTTCTTGTGTTCTGAGAGCTTGTTTAGCTTTAGTGTTAGCTCTCTTTCCATGTTATCTTGTGGTTTCCTTTGTGTGGCCTGCAGGACTGACAAGCAGTCGCAAAGGAAGACAAGTTTGTTGTTTTGGATGTTTCTTTGCTGCAGTATTTTGAGGCATCCACAATTGCCTGTTGTTCGGCTCTAAAATTTGTTGATAGTTCTCCAGTGGCACTTGAATTTGTTAGTGTAGTGCCATCTTGGAGTATGATGATGGTTCCGGCCCCTTCTTTCCTCGCTGTCGTGTCTGATGATCCGTCTGTGTATATATGGGTCCATTCGGGATGGGGGTATGAGGTGTCAATGTGTTCTAGTGTCTTTGCTCTCAAGATGGGACCTGTTTCTTCACCCTTTTGTCTACATTTGGAATTGTTGTTATCACTGTGAAGTTGGGCTGTAGGTCTGTGTTGTTGAATGGTACTATCATTTCCCAGGTTGCTGGGTCTTTTGAGAGGATGTCGATGTTTTTTTCAGAGAGTGATTTTGACAAGTGATGGAAGCTGTGTCTTTTATGCGGTTTTTGGTTGGTTCGTTGATTGTTTGGTGCATGGGGTTATTTTCTGTCGCTTTGAACTTTTCTGATAGTGTGAGTATTTTTGTTCCCTGCGTCGTCCCAGGCTCTCAATGCCAGCAGTTGCTTCTAGATCTTTGATTTGTGTACTTCTCAGACCTCCGGTGATGATTCTGAGGCCTGTGTTCTGTATTTTATCTAGCTTGTGTAGATTTGTTTGTGCTGCGGTTGTGTAGGCTCCTGTGCCATACTCCAGTTTTGGACGTACATATCCTGTGTATATTTGGCGTGTAGTGTTTGCATCTGCGCCCAGTGGGTTCCTGCTAGTTTTTTCATGAGTCTTAATCTTATTGTAGCGTTCCTTTGTGTTTCTTCTATGTGGGGACCCCATGTGAGTCTTTTGTCGAATTTTATTCCTAGATAGGTAGGATTGTCCTCCTTTGGTAGTGGTTTGTTGTCCAGGTATAAGTCGACTTGTTCAGGTTTTGTAGAGAGTGAGAATAGTGTTGACACTGTCTTGTTTTGGTTTATTGTGACCCCCAAGTGTCTGCCCATTTCTTTACTGCATTTATGGCTCCTTGCATTCTGATCTTGGCAG
Organism: Arion vulgaris; assembly: GCA_020796225.1. Lineage (NCBI taxonomy): Eukaryota > Metazoa > Mollusca > Gastropoda > Stylommatophora > Arionidae > Arion > Arion vulgaris. Next base: position 37,889,254 of record CM036760.1, read on the forward strand.
TTCCTATGTATTCTGTTTGGGTCCATATGGCCAAGTCGTCTGCATGGAGTGCCTTGTGAATGTTAGATGTAAATTGTTTGGGAGATCATTGATAAAGAGGATGAAGAGTGTGAGGGATATTGCACTTCCTGTGGAACCCCATCTTCTAGTCTGACCAGCTTGCTTCTGTGTCCTTCCAGTTTGACTCTTGCACATCGTCTGTGTAGGAAATCTCTGATCCATGTGTACATGTGACCTTTGATCCCGCTTTGTGCTAGTTTTAGCAGGAGTCCTTTTTCCAGACTTTGTCGAAGGCTTTAGTCAGGTCGAAGAAGGTGGCCAGCAGCTTGTGTTTGTTCTGGAAGGCATCTTCAATTTCTTGGGCAAGATAGGTGGTTTGGTCATCTGTGCTTCTGTGTTTTCTGAAACCTGATTGGCAGTCATCTAGTATTTTCTTTTCCTCTAGAAAGTTAAGTAGCCTGTTGTTTATGAGCCGCTCCATTGTTTTCCCAAGGCAGCTGAGGAGGCTTATGGGGCGGTAGCTTTCTTTTGTTTTCCTTGGGCTTGCCTTTTTTGCTATAGGGATTATTTCCGCCTCCTTCCATTCCTTTGGATATACTCCTTGCATCCAAGATTGGTTTAACAGGTCCAGGAGGTGTTGTCTGCCACCTGTTCCTAGGTTTATTATCATTTCGTTTGTCACCCCATCTGGTCCTGGTGCCTTTTTTTTCTTTAGTTTTTATTGCGCTGTCCAGCTTAGAGAAAAGGTTTGTTCATTGTGTCTTGTTTGTCTGCAAGTTGTTTGTTTATTTTTTTAGTTCTTTTTTGTTTCCCTGACTTTGATTTTGGACATGTGTATGTTGCTTTCTTTTGCAAAGCCATCCGCAAGAATGTTTGCAGCTATTTTGCCCGTGTAGGTTTTCCTCCATCTTCTATGACTGTGCAGGCATGGCTGGTGGTGTTTTCTTCATTTATGCTCTTTACAAGCTGCCATAGTTTTGTGCTGTCTTTTTCCATGTTTAGTGTTGCTGTTTTTTTCCTGCCAACTTTTTCTAATGCATGTGAGTTTTTCTTTTCTGTATATGGCTTGGTGTTTGTTGTGTTCTGTGACATTTGTGTCAGATGGGTCTTGTTCCATTTTGTTCGTGCTGCTGTGGCTTTTTCATGTGATTGTTGTAGTTCGTTGGTCCAGAAGGGTTCGTAGTGTTTTCTTCTTCCTCTGGGGATTGATTTTTGTGCTGCTTTTAGTATGATGCTTGTGAGAGTTGTAATGTTTTCTGGATGTTGTTTGTTGTGTGGGTTTCTGTCAGTTTACCTTCAGTTAGGTTTCTGTACAGGTTCCAGTTTGCCTTTTTGTAGTTCCAGCTGGCTATTTTTTTCCTGTTTTCTGGTGACTTGAGCTTTCCTACAGTAATAATGATTGGTTTGTGGTCGCTTCCTCCTAGTTTCATCACCTCTCTTTCTGCACATCTCTGGATGTCTTCTGTGGCTATTGCCAGATCGGGTGTGCTTTGTGTTCTCCATACTCTTGAGTAGAAAGTTGGCTCTGAATCAGGTTTGTTTATGAGTATGAGTAGGTTTTCCATCATCCATTCTCTACTTCATCTCCTCTGAGTCCATAGTAGCATATCCCCAACTGGGGAGTGGCTGTTAAAGTCGCCTAGGATTATTTGGTTCTTCTCAGCTGTATGTATGCTCTCTAGTTCTAATTTCTTATTGTTTGGGCAGTAGTAGTTTGTAACATGTATTGGTTCTGGGAGGACATGTATTTTGACTGTTAGGTGTTCGGCTTCACCTGTACTTCTGGAGGTTTCTGAGGCTGCGATGTTGTTTTTGACTAGTGTGATGATGCCTCCCTTGTGTCCGTATGTCTCATAGCCTCTGATGTAGAAGCGGGAGTTTTATTTAGATGTGTTTCCTGTATGCATATGATGTCGATCTGTTGTTCATGTAGGAATTTTTGCAGTTCGAGTTTCTTTCTGGCAACGCCTTCTGCATTCCATTGCATGATCTTTAGTGTGTTGTTCTTGTTTTGACCAGTGGCATTACTCTGCTTAATCCTGGTTCTTCGATGCGCAGAGCTACTGTCAGTAGCTTGGGGTGGATCCCTTCGAGGCTTGGGATCCGGCGCTGCTCCCGCCTGGCAGCAGTCCACAGGAGCAACCCCATATCTAAGTAAATATCTGAGCATACTCACTAACCGTATTGTGCGTTGATGTCTTTTTTCATTTCTGGGTGCCCACGCCATTCTGGCTGACATGTCCGTCTTCAGTGGGGAAGTTATGGAGTCTTCCTATCCATGTCCTGGCTCTTCCCAACACTGCCTGCCAGGCATCAGAGGTTTTAGGAGTTACCTTCTCCGCTTTTTTTTTTAACCAAGGTGAGCTCCCTGGGTGTGATCTTGGTGGGGGTCTGGACTTGTCCACACACAGGTGGGCCAAGCATCCGCTTCACCTATCGGGATCACACCTCCCAGGGGTTTTGTCTGGCTTACCCCAGCCATAGCCTGGTATTTTACCCTTCCGGCATTGGGGGCCCAGTTATAGCGCCGGGACTCGCTTTGTCAGAGCCGTGTTAGTTTAAACGGGGAGCACCACGTGAAGGTACGGTTGACTTGACTGCAGGCATTTCTCATTATTTAGATGAGGCCTATAACAGTCCTTGCTCCCCGGGCCCAATATAAAATCAGTTATATGAGGACTATCATCATAGCACTCCGGACATGTCCATAGAGGTTCCGATCTCCGCCTCAACAAATCCAGCAGTCTAGCACACCAGTTCAATGTTGATTAATCCAATATAATATATATATATAATAAATAATTCCTCTCGACCTATATCGTTACATAGGGCCTGCAAGTAATTTCTCCATACCGCTCTATCCTGGGCAACTCGCTCAATCTCCTCTATGGAACTGAGACCGATATTTCCTGCCTCTCTCAGCAAAGTTTGTTTCAGGGTCTCCTTAGGTCGTCCTCTCTCTTTCTTGAACCCTTTGCATCCCACTTCAATGCCTGCTTTGATATTCGTTGATCATTTCTCCTCAAGGTGTGCCCAACATATCTCCATCTTCTCTTTCTTATAACAGTTGTCACTAGTGGTTGACCAGACATGTCTCTGATTTCATCACTTCTGAATTCGTCCATTTTATATTCATTATTTTTCGAGACATCTATTTTCAAATGCATTCAACTTGCTTTCTATATCTTTAGTCATTTTCCAACTCTGCTAGCATATGTTAGGATTGATATAACATTTGAATTGAAAATTCGTAATTTAGTTTTAATACTATATAACTTGCAGTTCCATATTTTATTTAGACTTTTAAAAGCTGATGTTGCTTTGCCAATTTATCATAATTTATTTTTAACATTTCCTGTGCAATCAAAATTGCTACCCAAATAGGTGAACTGCTCTGTTATTTTTATCATTTTAGATTCCAGTGTGATATCTGCATTACCTGCCATAGGTGTCTTCATTATATTTGTTTTTTCATAGCTTATCTGCAGTCCAACTTTTGATGCTATAGATGACAAGATGTCTGTTTTTCTTTGCATATCTTGGTTGTTTCTACTTAACAAGGCAATATCATCTGCAAAATCCAAATCTTCTAGTTGACTATTTTTACCCAATCGATGCCAGTTTCGCATCACCCAGTCAATGGCCACTCCAAACACACATACATATAATGATATAGGGTGTAAAGCTTAGAGGCGGCACAGTACTAAGTCTTAGAATGTGGAGGTAAGGTGGGAAGTTCTCTTCTTTGGTAAAAATATTCTTCCATAACTCAAAATCTTCTCTTCTTTTCTTTCACCATTTACTTCTTTATAGAAGTGTTGTAAGGTGGAAGGGAAAGATCTAGTGTGTGCTTGTTTTAATGCACTTTGTAAGCTGTTATTCATTTTCCTAATAATGTTCTTGATGCTGTTGCTCCATCTTTTGCATGGTCTTCCTCTTGCTCTGTACTTGTTATACTTTTTTCTGTGTGTCTCTCTATGGTAGACACTTCCAGGGCATTCTTGTCAGGTGTCCAAACCGTTTAATTTGTTGTTCTTTTATGAATTGCATGACTGGTTTCAAATCCAGTCTTCTTCTGATTTCTTCATTTCTAATTTTGTCACTCCTGCAGCTCTTCTAAGGCACCTCATCTCTGTCGTTACAATTTTCTATTCATTAGTTGCCGTTATTGGCTATGCTTGGCACTGGTTAACATAGTGTTGGCGAGAAAATTGTTCTTATAAGATTTGCGTTAGTTTTTAGCGGTATCTCTTTATGTGACAACAGTGGTGTTAACTGTCCCAGTACCTGGTTAGCCTTTGTGCATGGATTGCAGATTTTTAATTTTCGAATTTTGTCTCTTATTGTCCCTCCTGCAGCTCTTCTAAGGCACCTCATCTCTGTCGTTATGATTTTCCCCTCATTTGCTGCTGTTATGCGCCATAATAACTTAAAATTATATGGAAAATTTTGAAATATTTGCTCACACACACAAAGCTTGTAAATGTCCTTAGATGTAATTTGTCATGAATTCATAAAACATGATTAAAAAGCTTGTTCTGAGCCAAACTTTGCCATCCTAAGTGTCCTTCTGAATTTCTCTCTCATAGCCAGTTGTCCACCTCTGCAGCCGTCCTGCTCAAATCATCATTTACATCCTGAATCCATCTTCTTCGTGGTCTTTCTTGTCTTCTCTTTGCCAGTATGCCTCCTTCCATATTGGTCTTCTCCTACCCATCATGCCTCTTTATATATCCAAAATACTTTACTTGTCTCATTCTTATTTGTAGAATCAGCCAGTTTTCTTTGATTTTGAGTTCTTTCTGGAAAGATTTATTTGTTCTCTTTTTGTTCATAATAATGGAGCTCTTCTGTAATACTTATATTCAAAAGCACATATATGTCCTGAATCCATCTTCTCTGTGGTCTTCTTCTTCTCCTCTATTTGCCGGGATGCATCTTTCCATAATGATCTTCTCCAACCCTTTGTGACTGAGGAATAAATGCCTACACTAAACACATTCTGATGTAAATGATACTGCTATAATGAAAACAAAACCAACCAAATGCTTTTAACTCTTTGTGGACCAAATTCCATACTACATGGCTTTGAGTTGGACGCCTTTTTACCAGGAGCCACATTAAAGGGCGTTTTAATTTTAAAACAAATGGCTTGTAAAAACATGACTTTTACCCTGGTCCACTAAGAGTTAAATACAACCAAACAATACACACAGAGAGAAGCACAAGGGGGGAAAAGCAATGCTGGTGATTCCAAGCAGTACAATAATAAAAAAGCTACAAAAGAAATAAACAAATTTAATTTAATCAAAACTTATGAAAAAGTCAGGGAGACATCAGGATATTTTTCCAGAGTTTTCTGATCACAGAGAAGGTGAGATCGAGTTGCTAGTCTTATCAGATACTAATGATAAAATATAGGTTCAGTGTTCAAGTTGAGCATGTAAAAGAACCTGTGGCAATTCAAAATTGAGAGAGTAGGCTGGAATTGTGCAGCTGGGCAAAATCCACTAGAAAGAGTTTTTGTTTAATTTCTAAAAATATTTTTACCATCTTCTAAATTACATGAGGACCTCGCCAGTGATACAAAAATTGTTTCTGCTGGGGATATAAAGAAAAAATCCTAACCTGGACAATTTCGAAGTCTTCTCTTTGCCAGTATGCCTCCTTCCATATTGGTCTTCTCCTACCCATCATGCCTCTTTATATATCCAAAATACTTTACTTGTCTCATTCTTATTTGTAGAATCAGCCAGTTTTCTTTGATTTTGAGTTCTTTCTGGAAAGATTTATTTGTTCTCTTCTCTGTTCATAATAATGGAGCTCTTCTGTAATACTTATATTCAAAAGCACTAATGTCCTGAATCCATCTTCTCTGTGGTCTTCTTCTTCTCCCTATTTGCGGGATGCATCTTTCATATGATCTCCCAACCCTTTTGACTGGGAAATGCCATAACACTTTGATTAATGACTGCTTATAAAAACCAATGCTTAACTCTTTGTGACCTTATACTAAGGTTATGCCTCAGGAGCACTAAAGGCGTAATTAAAACAAAGGCTTAACATGATTTTCCCGCACTAAAGTTAATAACAACAAACAAAGAAACAAGGCAATTTTAAGCTACTTGTGGATTCAAAAATATCATATAAGAGCTAAGAAATAAACAAATTTATTTACCAGAAGAGCACATTGAGAATCAGTTTTAGTTTTCTGATCCAGAAAGTAGGTCAGATTAAATACTTAAACTTATCAATACTAATGATCAAAATATCGGTCAGTGTTCAGTTGAGCATGTAAAAGAACCTGTGGCAATTCAAAATTGAAAGTAGGCTGGAATTGCTGCAGCTGGGCAAAATCCACTAGAAGAGTTTTGTTTAATTTCTAAAAATATTTTACCATCTTCTAAATTACATGGGACCCTCCAGTGATACAAAAATTGTTTCTGCTGGGGATATAAAGAAAAATCCTAACCTGGACAATTTCGAAGACCCCCATATGTTGTCTTACATTTTTAAAAAGCGGTATTAAACAGGCAGTAAAAACAGTTTTTAAAAACTACCATTTTCTTCGCCTGACTTTACAATATATATGTATGTATACATGTAGACATGACTCACTGGCACAGGATTGCATATCCGCTTCTGAATTATTGCCAGGAAAATTGTGTACTATTGCTGCAACATACCCAGAATTTTGTGCAGCCAAAACCTGGAGAAAATAGAAAATTGCACTGGCAACAAGCATAGCATGAGAGTACAACTGAGGGGTACTGGATAAGGTGGGATGTGGTGGGGGTTTAGGGACACACAATAAAAATAAGTATATAATTAATTAATTTTTTTTTTTTTACGTCGTCACACTGCTACGAGGTGTAGTCCAATCTCATCCCACTGCTACGGTTGTAGTCTTATGTTGTCACACTGCTACCGGGTTGTATTTCAAAGTCGTCACACTGCTAAAGGATTGCAGCCCAATGTTGTTACACTGCTACCGAGTTGTATCTCAATGTTATATATATATATATATATATATATATATATATATATATATATATATATATATATATATATATATATATATATATATATATATATATATATAACAGAGAATTAATTAGTTTGGCCACCTAGTTAGAGTGTAGCCAGACCACCGTTCGAGTGTTATCGCGGACCATAGGGAACAAAGAATAGTAACACTGTGACCTATAAGGTATGTCATAATAGACGACTGAGGTAGGAGCCTAGGGATATATATATATATATATATGTGTGTGTGTGTGTGTGTGAAGTGTGAGGCACTTCCTGCCCTAAGGTCCGAAAAGTCTACGGGACATAGAAAATATATATGTATGTATGTATGTATGTATGAGCGTTCTAGACTTTAAATTTGAATGACAAGTTTCTTAAAGCTCAAACTCTGGGTGTACATACGGTATAACTATTTATTCCAAACATACACACACAAGACTAAACTAGCTTATTTAGGGATCACCTCAATTCTTGAAAAAATATAAATAATCGAATGGCTATAAAAACATATATAAAGAAAAGGGACTTCTGTTTATTATCGAAGGATGGGGATGGTTTCCTCTCCAACAATGGGTTTTAAAAAAAACATATCATACAAAAATAGATGAGATGGGGAGGTATTGAAGAGCATGATGACCAAACAATGAACACAGTGCAAGCCTCAAGCTAAGTTCTGACAGAATCAATTCAGCACACATTTCTCATATCCATTTAGAATGCAACAGCTTATTTATGTTTGTTTACACAAAACAGCAAACAGTATAAGCAGTTAAAGTAAATATATCGTAAAACATGGGTTCATGTAAAAATTGATAACTTGTAGAAAGTTTAAGTGAGAACAATAGTGGTTTTTTTTAAGCAACATCAACTTTGAAAAATCGAAATAAAATATGGAACTGCAAGTTATAGTATTAAAACTAAATTACAAATTTTCAATTCAAATGTATTAATTCTAACATATGCCAGTGAGAGTTGGAAAATGACTAAAGATATAGAAAGTTAGTTGGATGCATTTTAAAATAGATGTCGACGAATAATAATGAACATAAAATGGAATGAATTCAGGAGAAGTGATGAAGTCAGAGAAAGGTCTGGTCAACCACTAGTAACAACTGTTATAAGAAGAAGATGGAGATATGTTGGACACAGCTTGAGAAGGGACACAGCTTGAGAAGAAATAATCAAAGAATATCAAAGCAGGCATTGAAGTGGAATGCAGAGGGTTCAAGAAAGAGAGGACATCCTAAGGAGACCCTGAAATTAACTTTGCTGAGAGGCAAGAAATATCGGTCTCAGTTACATGAAGGAATTAGCGTGTTGCCCAGGATAGAACGGTATGGAAAAATTATAACGGTAGGAGATAAAGCGGTCAGAGGTAAGATCTTGAGCTATGCAAATGACTACAGAGTGTTTTTAAAAAATGTAAATTAACTTTACTACCCAAGTTTCATATGGGATTTACATGTGAAATTGTTTCTGACCGTAACAGCTCTCAAGTCGAACGTCAGGATAATATTTAGCAATGCTCCACAAGGCACAACAATGAACAATGCATGAAATTGGCAACAGAACAACGAAGGTCACTTGGAACATTGGGGAAGACAATGCAAAATAAAACAGGAAAAAACCATGCACTTACTAGTACCTCCCCATAGCAAGCGTATCTTCGTTATGCATATAATTATGTACTATTGCAGCTGAATATTGGTGTTGCTGAGCATTTAAAACCTGGTGAGATAATGAAGGCAACAAAGTCTTATTTGAGTTTCATTGCTGTGTGGTTTTTTTATCATTGTGTTTTTTTAATATCATAAATGCTATATATGGGGCATCTGGCCAAACAGATTAGAGCGTGGCACCCATGCAGTCAAATCTGGGTTCAATCCACAATGAGGCCAAGGAGTTTTTTCTGTCGAGGGCATAAAGAACACATCATAACCTAAATAGTTTTGTGACGACTGCACTAGCCATGCAGCCATTAAATTCCATACGTTCAAGTCCCCCCTGTCCTACACGCCCAAAGCGGTTTACAGGCAGTAACAACAGTTTTTAAATGCTATATGGGTGTCTGTAGCTTAAGCGGAGTGAGCTCTACCATAACCCAAGTGTACCTGGTTTAAACTCTGCGGCAGGCAGCAAATTTGTTCGGTAGCGATTGGTAAAATAGACCTCACAGTTCAGAAAGCAATGGCAAGTTACTGGCGTATTCTTCTTTGAACGCTCCATATCAACCACTTGTTAAACCACTTCTTGTGATTTGTATGTGATCTGAGCCCATGTGCTATTGTATGTTGTGTCAGTTATGTGTCTACAAATAGGACAGCCATCCACTTTCTGTGCCGCTTTATATTTGCTCGGTAGCTTCCTAGGTACTACATCAGTCACCTCTTAAAACATGTCTTGTAGGTAGCAGTGATACTATTCTTTCCTCCTCTTGTGGCCCTGCGACACACGGGCTTACTTCTTCTTCTTCTTCTTTCTCGAATCCTGTATGCCTCACAGCGTCAGGTCAGGAAGAGATTTCTAAACGGGCCTAGTATGCGCCGTAGATAGTCTCTTTCGTCGCCTCTGTTATCTCTGAGGTCCATCTTTTGCGTGGCGGCCTTTTGCTTTGTACCCATTGTATCGGAGCAGCATTGCTCTTTGGGGTGCACTGTCTGATGGTAATCTGCTTACGTGGTCGAACCATTTAATTTGTTGTTTCTTGATGAAGTCTAGTACTGATGTTGTACCCACTTTCTTCCTGAAGTCTTCATTTCTCAACCAGTCTCTTCTTGTTACACCCAGCATTCTGTGTAGACACTTCATCTCTGTTGTGACTAGTTTTCTTCTATCGTTTGTTGAGCGGGCTTACTGAGCGTATAAATGGTTTACTCCTCGTTTACTGTGGTTGATGGTGACATCCTGTAAAGGATATTTCACTACGCAGATACATTCTGAAAATACATGTGATCATTTTAGGTGTGGGATTTATTTTCTGGCTGTATATGTTATGTCTGCCGTATTGGAAGCCTGAATTTCTTCACTTCTGTTGTATCCTTTGCTTGATAAAGGCCATTTGGTTGAAAATTCACTGTAAATTGTTTTTACTTTGTTTTTCGTGTTTCACCCTATTTGACCTAAAGTGAATCATACAGTTCATTAACGTTATTAGTGTTGCGTTGTGATGAACAACAAAAGAACAAGGAAAAGTAAAACTGCAGCTGCTCCTCTTCCGTCTTCTTCTTCCTCTTTCTTTTCTTGAATCTTTTTCCTCCAGCATCAGGATAAAAAGAGATTTCTAGAATGGGCTTTTGTGTGCGCTTCATAAATAGTGTTTTTCACTTCCATTATTCATGAGATCCACCTTTTACGTAGCCGGTCTTTTGCTTTGTATTCTCTGCATTAAGTAACATTGCTCTTTGTGACGCACTGTCTGTTAGTAATCTGCTTATGTGGCCAAACTATTTAATTTGTTGTTTCTTGGTGAAGTTCAGTACTATTGTTTTACCCACTTTTTTCCTGATGTCTTCATTTCTAAACAGGTCTCTACTTGATACTCAAGCATTCTGCATAGACACTTCATCTCTGTCGTGACTAGTTTTATTCTATCATTTGACATCAGCATCCCGGATGGTGTACATTTTCCACAATTAATCCTAATTGAGAATGCCTGACAAAAAAGGGTCTAAAAGCAAATGATTGACTTCATTGTACCTGATTGCCTCACGTGGCTCAGTCCATTTTGACAGAAATGACATGTCACCTACTGAGAGTGTTGTAAAACTCTGTAGCTCAAGCAACAATCCTAGAGATCTCTGGAAAAAAAGGCACATGTGACTCTGTCCTAATTCGAACCTACAACCTTTGGAATGCAAAGAAACGTCTTTACCACTTCACCATACAGATCAACATACATGTATCTGGCAATACATTGTTACTATTCCTGACCTACATGTCAAAGGTTAAACTTAGCCAATCAGAAAGCTTTCTTTACCTTGTCTGAGAATTCGCACTTTCCACCCCTGGCTATCAGCAGTATGTAGTTGCATGTAGTCACATCACACTTGGTTTCATTAACTGGGGGACCATACACAGGGCTGCATGCTGTGGAGTCCGGACTAGCATAGACAAGCCAACCCTGAAAAAAAAAACCAGTTCAGTATATGACTACACAGTAACACACTAGGTCTGAAAATGACAGTATTCTTTACCTGCCAGATAGTTGCTGTGCCGTAAACATTGTGGTAAATACATAGAATAGTACTGGAGATAGTGAGGACCCCTGTGGTAGGCCTGGTGAGCATATGTATAAGGTATATGATTGGAACTTTGTTATAGGCATTCTCAAGATAAGATCAAGTACAACAGCGTATGTCTCCAACCAGCCTGGAAACCTTCAAAGATGTCATATGCAAAGATCGAAGTAATGCAACAAGTTTATTTATTCCTCCTGTACCACCGAGGGTGGAAGGAAACGTACATCCACCCACCTCCCGCTTCAGTCTGCATATATAACATATATAACACTTGGTTTCATTTATAATAGGTACATTGAGTAAATATACAAACACATCAAGGTCTACAATGTGTATTCTATGCCTGACTCTTAAATCCAGCATAGTTGGCGACGGCTAGTCTCTCTTAGGAAGGGTGCAAAGTGAAATTAGTAGTCTGCTGATGACCAATATAACACACACGCCAACACCACCTCAAAGTGGTGTACACCAGGAAACTTTGACTGCGAGATCAAAGGCAATGACTCGCCTAGTGTGGTGGACTCCTAGGTCAGGTTTTTTATTCTTCGCCTATGAAGGAAGGCAAACCTGAATAAATAAGCATGCAGAAACTGGATGTGCTGGCCTACAGGTCTGTAGCCACCTAACTGATACAATGAACTCATGCTCTAAGGGACAAATCATATAGCAACAACAAAGAGTGGTTTAGCAAGTGGTTAGTGTAAAGTGAATGAAGTAGAGACATCACACTTTGGTTTTATTTATTAGGTCCCATTGAGTAATCTGACCTCGCTATTCAGAAAGCAATGGCAAACTACTGGAACGTATAAGAGGTGCCTAGAAAATTGACGATGTTACTATTGCTGATAGCTAAGTCCTGTAAAGGATATGTCACGATTTTCATTCATTGATTAATACACACACACACATTTGTTTTACTTATTGTGGTCCACTGAGTCAATACACACACACACCACACTTGGTTTTATTTATTGTGGCCCTTTGAGTCAATACACACACACAACCACTTGGTTTTATTTATTGGGCCCATTGAGTCTATACACACACACTTGGTTTTATTTATTGGGCCCATTGAGTCTATACACACACACTTGGTTTTATTTATTGGGGCCATTGAGTCTATCACCACACACCACACTTGGTTTTATTTATTGGGGCCCATTGAGTCAATACACACACTTGGTTTTATTTATTGGGGCCGCTTGTCTGCCCAGCGTGTTTGTAGCGCATTGGACTACGGGTGACAAGATCCCTGTGAGTGCGGGTTCAATTCCACGGGCTGACAGAAAAACCACAGGTTTCTCAGATTCACGGTGTTCGTGGCACCGAACCGAAGGGTTACGATGTCCATGGCACCGAACCGAAGAGCTGAAAGCTCAAGTGCTTCTGGATCAGAAAAAAAAATTTATTAGTGCCCATTGAGTCAATACACACACACATAGAGATCACACTTGGTTTTATTTTCCTTTCATTAAAAGTATGGCAACCCTTGCAAGAGATAATTCATAATGGATGCTACCATTAACATACCTCTAATCCATCATTTGGAAAATCCAGACCAAAACTGGATTGTACATCTTGATACTTCTCTACAGTATGATTTGTGAATATATTTTTCTGTAGATGAAACACAAAAAGTTTCTGTCATAAATTACAGAAAGCACTGATGTATTTCAAATGACTATTTAATAAACATGTTGTTAGACATGGAACATTGACAAAGCGGGAGAAGATCATTAATACCTTTGAATGCAAATGCTACAGAAGAGTACTTAAAATAGCATGGACAGAGAAAAGAACAAACGCTTTTATTCTGCAATAGCTTGATATTAGAGAGAAATGACTATTAAAGAGCATAACATCAAGGAAAATTAAATATTTTGGACACATCAAAAGACATGAGTGCCTAGAGAAGGGAATTTTGGAGGGAATTGTGCCTGGAAGAAGAATGAGAGGAAGACCTAGAAGACGATGAGTGCAAGATGTCATTGACGATCTGAGAATGACTGCTGCTGATGCCGGTCACAGAACAGAGTTTTCAGGACTGCTGCCATGGAAGGAGCCAAGTTCCGGAAGGGACAAGCGACTTGATGATATAATAAACTGATGATATATAAAGCGAGTCTTCTTGAAAGCAATTAAGGTTCTTCGTACGTATAATGCAAAGAGGAAGTTTTGAACATTTGGTGACAACGGATAAACTACAGAGAAGGAGATATCGTGGAAGAAGATGATGTTGGACGGTCTGACATCATGGTTCGACAAAATAATCGATGTCAGAACTTATTAACTGCATGAGTGAGAGTTGTAGAGAGATATGATTGCCTATGCCGGCTGGCATGGAACTTGATTGATTGATATAATAATGTATATGGAAAGTTAAAAAAGTTCAATGCAAATTTCATACAATTAACAACAAATTCCACAAATTCTCAGACTGAGATGGTATGACAGAGTGGCAAGCACAGACCTATGGATAAGAACAAAAACCCACGATGACCCAGGTCAGGAGAAAATGGTGGTGGGTCGGGCAGTCGAGTACCCTGCAGAAGAGACAGTCAAGTGTCATTAGACAAACACTTGAGTAGACCCACACGAAAACAGAAAAAGGAAGGTTAAAAAAAAAAGAAGGCCTCACCAGACCTGGAGTCTTCTTGGGAAACTGAAGGATGCCAAATTATCTTCTTCTTCACCTTTCAACTCCCATGGAGCACAGGTCTTCAACAAACTTCTTACAGCTCTTCAGAGTTGGAACTTTCCGAAGCAATCAACAACCTTTCAAATGGCAAGGGGTCAGGACTAGACTAAGTTCCTGCAGAAATCCTCAAATATAACAAAGATGTCCTCCTGTCCTGTCCCACCTCTACACTAAACAAAGAGAAAACACATGCTCAATCTCCATATCAGTCCAAGATAAGCTATATGGAGATGTACATGACTCGGTTGACCACTACTTTAAGAGAGTACAAATCGATGTCTGAAAACTTGAAAGATGATGAAAGAAGAAGTCCCACCTCTACAATCTCCTTGTCAATGCTAGTGAGAGTGAAATTTCTCAGGACATGGATGTAAAGATGTGAACTCTATATAAAAACTCATACTGAAGATGAATTAAAACTTAGATGATTATTCTGATATGGATATAAAAGGAATATGGACGATATTAGAAAACGTTATGATGAATATATATCATCTTCAGAATCCTATTTTTTTTTGCAATATATAATAAGGAATTGAGATATTAGATAAGTCAGTTTCATGTCGGAAATATTATCTAGACAGCATCTCTTTTTCTCTGAATCTTTTCAAGTCAGTCGAGATGATTAAACGGCCTGTAGTGAGATATCTTTTGCCTCGTTGTCCTAGGTCTCATCTTTTGCTACTTCATTGTCCATGTAGACAGCATTGCTTCTATATAGTGCATGTCTGATGGTAATCTGCTTACGTGACTGTAGATGTTTAATTTGTTGTTTCTTGATGATAGTCTAGTCACTGATGTTGACCACTTTTTCCTGATATCTCATTTCTCAACGGTCTCTTCTTGTACACCAGCATTCTCTAGACACTTATCCTGTTGTGACTAGTTTTCTTCTATCGTGTTTATTGTCAGCTCCAGGTTGGACTGTAACATAATGGAAAAGATTGTGATGAACATTACTCTTTTTGCTGTTCAGTGCTGAGCATCTTAAAATTGGCGCCTTTTGCCCTATCATTTGATTTGCTTTGTTGCATCTGTGTTGAATTTCATTAGTTATTCTTCCATTTGCTGAAAAAATGCTCCCCAGGTATGTGAAATCTTTTGCTTGATTTAGTAGATGGTTATCGATGGAGATGTTGGTAGTGTTTTCCTCTCTGGCGAATGTCATTACTTCTGTTTTGTCGATGTTAATTCTCATGTTGTATTGTTACATGCTAACTGGAGTCTGTTGATGTGTTGTTGTAGCTGTTCTTCTGTTGTTGATATGATTGCCTGATCGTCTGCAAAAGAAATTCATTTAAGAGTTCTCGAGGTTGTTTCCTTCGCTGGTGTTAGCTATTTTACAAAAAGATATTGGTGCTCCAATCTCCTTTGCAATATCTTCAACAGTGTCCAGATACTAACCGTGCCGGTTTGATTTTGATTACTCATATACCTGTTGTGCTTTTGTTTTCTGGTCTCTCCAATCTTCAATCCCAGCTAATGCAATCTAGTAGTTGATGTAGATTGGTTTAAATGAAAATCTTTGCTGCCACTCTCTATAAGGGCAGTCAAAAGTCAGTTCTATCCATTGGATGGGATAAGTCAATAACAGATTATAGAGCACTTAACTGTGCTAAATTATCTAAATTAAAAACTCTTATATGTGCTGTTTTTGCTCAGGAGCTCAGGGAAAGGGGTTTTAAGGTTATGTTATGTGATTTGATCGACGTAGTCTACTTGCTCACCGTACCCATGAGAAGTTGATTAGTATATCTTTCTCTACCACAAAGATGACACTGCCTGGCATGCCCAAACTAACTTCTAATTCTTGCAACCTTTCCCAATGTCTGAGACACACCCATATCACATAAATGAGCATGTACCACATTGATGATAACGGCTCTGTTCATACTTGTCAGCTTGAGTCGGGGCATTGTTTCCAAGAAAGTCAGCATGTTCGTTTCCCTGCACTCCAGCATGTCCAGGTGTGCACAGCTAAGTCAGTGTCTTGAGATGTGACTTCTGAATGCTGTCCACCAATACTGTCGAGACTTCCAAATTCAGTCATTTGAAGCATATTCATCGAGTCTGATATGATAATCATAAGTTTTTAAGGTGCAGGTGGCAAGGGTTCAAAGGGCTAAGAGTGTCTTTAAAGCATTTTTCTGGCTACTAACCGATCATCAGCCCCCATTCTAATCCGTAAAGTCAACCATCATTCAGTTACTTGTCTACTTACCACATAAATGTCTCCATTAACAGGTCTAATCCAAACGAAGGTTAGAAGATTCAGCATACTCAGTAAGATAACATCCATGAAACGTTGAGAAGTAGAAGCCATGGTTACAGTTTTTATAATAATTAATCTGTAAAATAATACAAAGATAGATTGAAAATCCAGTGAAACAAAAGGGGATTTAGAGAAAATAACTGTTGAGAACTACACTGAAATGGAAATTGTAGCATATCCTTAACAGGACGGTGCCATCAATCACGGTAAACGAGTCATCGTATTTTCGAGGCACCACTTGTACGTTCAGTAGTTTGCCATTGTTTTGTGAATGGCAAGATCTATTTTCACTGTTCGTAAAACTCCACGGCGACAAATTTGCTTCCAAACTGCCCGCCACGGAGTTTGAACCAGGTACTCTTGGGTTGTGATTGAGTTCGCTACAGCTAAGTCATAGATGCCCACTAAGTTCGCAAACATACAGCTAATAAGAACAGCAAAAATTGATTTCAAATATTATTCATCATCAACAAGTTACTTGTCCCTTCTGGAACTTTGCTCCAATGACAGCAGTCCTGAAAAATTCTCTATTCTGTGCAAATTGACTGGCGTCAGCAGTAGTCATTCTCAGATCATCAATGACATCTTGCACCCATTGTCTTCTAGGTCTGCCTCTCATTCTTATTCCAGGCACCATTCTTTCCAAAACTATCTTCTCTAGGCACTCATGTCGTTTGATGTGGCCGAAATATTTATTTTTCCTTTTTATGTTCTTTAATAGCCAACTCTCACATCAATCTGTTGCAGAACAGAAGCATTTGTTCTTTTCAATATATTACAGAACAATGAAACATTAAATGAAAAGAAAAAACAGTAATGCTTCGACAGAGATAAAGTGACTATGCAAATCGGATGCACACTGTCCTAAAGCAAAAGGGTGTGCAAGAAATATATGCGTTGAGGGACCTATGCCAAACATATGTGCCAACGTATAGCAGCGTGTCTTAACGAGCTAAAGCATCAAGACATATCACACAAAAAGTGAAATTAAAATTGGTGCTAAAAATGAGAAGACGAACGAAGAAGAAGGTAGGAAGCTACCTAGTAAATAAAAAGCATCACAGAAATAGGATGTGCTGGCCTAATTGTAGGCGCATAACTAGCATAATGTACAATTGCTCTTAAGCTTAGATCACATACAAATCACACAGAGTGGTTTAACAAGTGGTAGATATGGGGCAAAACAGGATCAGAGATAGATTAGAAAACAATAATTCACACACCTCTAACAACAAGACTGTCACACACACATTACCTGAAGGCTGAGAAATAGATTACGAAACATAACACATGACAAAATATACAAGCAATCACTGGACTTATCAAGCCTATCTGATTAACCCTGATAACATTGTACATTTCCACACAACCTTTTGTTGTAATCACTGTTCTACGTCATATGTTGTATCTGGTCTGGTGAAGGTGATTAACATATTCTTTAATAATTTATCAAGAAGGTTGGTTGTTTTAAACGCTACTGCGTTGTCACACTTGCACAGTTCTAAAACCCTTTTTCATACGCTAATCCGTCTCCAATAATCCACTACAAAATAAAGTTTTTCAAAAATGATCCCCAGCGCCCAGAACATTTTTTAATATTTCCCTATATTTACAGATAGCGCCTGTGTGTTGTCTGGGCTTGCAAAGAATAGTAACACTGCGACCTACAAAGCATGTCGTAAGAGGCGACTGAGGTAGGGGCCTTCTTCTTTTCGAAGCCCAGGAATTATGAATTTTCACTTTTTCCTATAGTGCAATTTGGGGGGTACCCGGCTTTCTTTAAAACCCAGAAACCTCCAACAGCTCCAGGCGTGTAGTGCTATGCTTAGTGCTGCTGAGACTCCTACTCAAGTAGGGTTCATTGGTCATCACTGCTGTATTCTCCCATTTCTAGTGCGGTTGGAGCTCTAAAAACAGCACTTATTGATCACGGTGGGCATGTGATTATAGTCCAGAGAGCCACTTCTGCTGGTGCTCCCACTGATTGACCACTCTTTGTGACCTATGTGTGATTTTCGCCAGAGAGAGTACTGAGTGACAACCTGAATAAAGGCATGTTGGTCGAAATGTCGCTGTGTATTGTTTTTGTACTTTGTCAAACTACAGTAATTAATTGCACTGGAAATGTTAAAGAAATTATGCTACGAATTGTCAAAGCAACATCTGCTTTGAAAAGCTTAAATAAAATATGGAACTGCAAGCTATACAGTTTTTAAACTTAATTATGAATTTTTAATTCAAATGTTGTATCAAGCCTAATATATGCCAGCGAGAGTGGAAAATGACTAAAGATATAGAAAGTGAGTAGAGTGCATTTGAAAATAGATGTCTGCAAAAATAATGAACATAAAATGGAACAAATTCAGGAGAAGTAATGAAATCAGAGAAATGTCTGGTCAACCACTAGAAACAACTGCTCTAAGAAGGAGATATGTTGGACCGTGAGAAGAAATGACCAAAGAATACCAAAACAGGCATTGAAGTGGGAGGCAAAGGGATCAAGAAAAAGAGGATGCCCTAGGGATACCCTGAAATGAACTTTGCTGAGAGAGGCAAATAATATTGGACTCATCAGAGATTGAGCGAGTTGCCCAGGACAGAGCGATATGGAGAAGTTACTTGCAGGCCCTATGTAATGTATAAGGGAACAAGAGCAATATATATATATATATATAAAACTACAGTACTTTTTACGTGTTTCATCATTGCTATATTTACAAATAAACATCAGTTGCTATTTTACAGGTCTTGTGACCTGCATCAAACAATCAATTTCCTCTTACAGTCACGTGATGCATCAATTTTTGTTGTCAAGCTTTGATATTTATAGCAATTTTTTATTAAGTGGCAGTTATATCACAAGGTGATAATTATATATTCCAGAAAGGTCAGTCACATGATAAGTAAAGGGAGTGTGGAACAGGAGAGGGTATTTAACGTAGAAAGGGGGGAAGTAGAGAACAACAGCTGGGAAAATATTAACATTTATAATTAGAGATACTTGGAAAACTGGTTCCGTTCACAACTAGGTATACGCTGAAAATGGTTATGTTCAGAAAAAAGAGGTGGCCCACTTACACCAGCGTTCAAGACAAACTGTGTGGTGTGGCTGACAATCTGAGGAGACGGCGCCTTTATTAGATAATCCAGAATTCCAATCTAGTGAGAATGCAGAAGAAGAGTTATGTTCACAATTAGGGATACTGGGAAACTAGTTATTGTCACAACTAGAGATACTGGGAGACTGGATATATTCACAACTAGGGATACTGGGAAACTAGTTATTGTCACAACTAGAGATACTGGGAGACTGGATATATTCACAACTAGGGATACTGGGAGACTGGATATATTCACAACTAGGGATACTGGGAAACTAGCTATGGTCACAACTTGAGATACTGGGAGACTAGTTATGATCAAACTAGGGATACTGGGAGACTGAATATATACACAACTAGGGATACTCAGAAAGTGTTTATATCCATCATGTCAACCGCATTTACTTCTCAGAGTTACTCTAGTACCCAATTAAGGTTGGGCCAATCTCTGAGCAGTAATATCAGACAATATCCCACTCCCACAGGTAGGATTTGATCCTGGAACCATACACCCACAAAGCAAATGAACTAACCCCTATGCTATCACAGCTTTCAGGAGTATGATCACTTTATTTTACCTCTTCTACATCGAATGCTCCATATCGACCACTTGTTAACCACTCTTTGAAATTTGCATGTGATCTGAACCTAAGAGCGATTGTATGTTGTGCCAGTTATGCGCCTACAAGTAGGCCAGCACATCCAATTTCTGCGATGCGTTTTATTTACTTGGGTAGTTTCCCTAGTCACCTACCTCAGCCCTCTCTTACGACATGCCTTGTAGGTCCCAGTGTTACTATTCTATGCTCCCTTGTGAGCACGGCAACACACAGGCACTTTAATTATACATGCAACTAAACTTAGCTTTTTGACTTTTGAAATGGATTAAGTTGTTATCTATTCCTTGTGATAACAATAAGCCTGGATCATTTGTGCTCCGCCTATGTTATATAACTTTTAGAGTAGACACTTTAATAAGAGATTGCAAAATTACACACACTCAAAATACAAGTGATCTAAAAGGAGCTCCATGAAAAGTATTCTAATTCAGGACATGTAATTATATTGTCACAAATGACATGACTACAGAAATAATATCAGATATTTCAATGTTGTTATTTACGTAGATCAGTTGAAAGTTATCAGTTGTTTTTGTTTTATTTCAACATAACTACGCTTCTGCCTATGTTATCACTTCCATTTATCAGCTTAGGATTTTTCACTGCGCATATTTTACAAGAAAGAAAGTGTAGCGCATTTGAAAATAGATCGGTCGTATTTTGCCGGGGCCTCATGAGGGAGCAATGAATAGTAATGCAAAGACCTAAGGATCTCGTAGGAGACAACTAAGATAGGGCTAGAAGCTACTAGTAAATAAAAGCATCTCAGAAATCGGAGGTCAAAGCTGGTACAATTGCAATCGCTCTTAGACTTAGAAGACATCAAATCAAAGAGTGTGTAACAGGTGGTTGTCTAGGAGCTTCTGGAAGGTAAAATAGATGTCAGCAAAATAATTAAATTTTAAAATGGACAATTCACACCTTATGTGCGGCCAAAATTATGCAGCAATGTTCCTGGAAGTTCATAGTGCCTGAGTGGTTCCGGCCAAATTAGGTGAAAGATTAGAACCTCTGTTCCTACACCATCTCAGTGTAGCATTCAAGGATGTTGTGTGCGCTAGCTCCCACCCGCATAAACACTAACATAGCTACAGAAACCACAACTAGTAATTAGCTCGCCCGAGCAAGAAGACCTTCAGGAGGCACTCATGCAAGAATTGGAGATAGTGGAGATCTGGAAAGATGGCTTGATAGCAGGCTTTGAAGGTCTTGGTTCAGACCTATGCCTCACCAGGCAAGAAGAATGCCATAAGAAGTGACTAAGTAGGTCAGTAAGGCTGGCTACTCACCATGTATAAAATTAGCCAAAAAACTTCAACAAAATGGACATTACAACAAAGAAATACCACAAGAATAGGTAAGTGTGGAAAGAATTGGAAGGATGGAAGAGAAGACTAGGAAGTTTGATAAAGACCTATGCTCTGTGGAAGTTGAAGTGAAGATGGACGATTTCAGAGAGTCTAGTGAATCCAGATAAATGTCTCAACTAATAGTAAAGCTTTAAAAGAAATGGAGAGATGTTAGACATACCTTGGATTAAGAGAAAAGATCAAAGAAATACAAAGATCATCGTCTTTGAGGACATGAAGGATGTCACATTATCCTGGAAAGCCAAAAGAAACTGCTCGAGACCAGAAAGTAGAGAACAACTGTTGAAGCACTATACTCACGAGCATGAGGAATAAATCAAGTCAGATTATAGAGTATGTGTCAGCAAACAGTCCTGATAGAAGAACATAAAATTGAGATTTTGTATATAAATTGTCTTACAATTATCCTCTAAGCAATAAATCAAAGTTAGAGTAGGTCATGTGGTCATGTCAAAAATGTTTGATATTAATTCAATTTTATTGATACTCTACTTCAAACGCTTCCCATTTTACTACTTGTTAACTACTCTGTATGATTTGTATATGATCTAGCCTTCAATGGCGTTGATGTTGTGTTCATATCGCCTAGAAGCAGCCCATCGATCTCTGTGATGCCTTTATTTATTCTGACATTCCCTAGTTCCTACATCAGTCACCACCTTGAAGTTACATGTATATTCCTGTGTCTTCCCTTTCCATGCACCACAACAATTGATACTAACATCTCCATCACATCTTGGAGACCATCATTAAGAGAATGTAAGAAGGATTGGGTATGTCGTGTGACATCAGTGTTTCCTAGACAGCTTCGATGGACATAGGATGGAAAGAAGGCTGAATGTCCTAAGGAACATGGAAGAATTGAAAAGATTGTGGTCTTGAAGAGAAACAATTAGTAGAAAGCGGTGGAAATCTAGCAAAATGATATTTTGTAGGAGGCTTGTCAAATGGGACACAAAGAGGATATAGATAGATGAAACAGGATGCAAAAACATGCCAAAGTCTAAAATGAATGCAATGACACATTTGTTGAAAATCTATGGACTTACCAATGATAAAACAGAACTAGCTAGAATCACAGTCAATGTCTGGCCTGCTACAAGCACTACAATAACTAAAAGTACAGCTCACTGTAGTACATCTAACAAATTAAAATTAACAATTTCTTCTACACACTTTGCTAAAGTTACTAAAACTGCAAAACAACAGTAACATTAGGCAAACATCGGAAATGTCTGATTTGCTTCATCTTAAATCAGATTGTTCGGAGTCTCTTCTTCAATTTTCAAAGGTTTTTCTGTCTCCCGTCCAGACAGGCTAGTTTGTCCATCTCTTAGTATTACAATTAAATTAAGTACACATTTTTGTATATCGCTTTTAGGAATTAATATTAATAATAGTAATAAACTTATAAAGTGAGTGAACTGAATGTCACATGTCTCTTGCAAACTGAAACGGGTTCTGCTATTTCAACCTTCCCCTTATCTATTAATTAATTATTATACTAATTATGGCCTTGAGTCTTATGAATAATAAATGGTGAATTGAATGACATATAAGTCTATTGACACTGAATGAACAGAATTGTCTTGTCTCTGTTGTTGACTAATTGAATGTCAGTACCACTGTCTCAGTCTGTTCTGTTGACATTGAGTTGTATAGGGTAACGGTATTACATACGGGTAATGAAATTTTGTTTATTTTATACTTGCCTTCTCGTTCATAATCAATAATCTTTCCTTTACTTATTTATTTGTTGTTTTCTGTTTTGTTATGATCCTGCTACTAAAAATCGCGGATTATGGTTAAACAGACTGCTAGTCATAAGAGTCTAAAGCCAAGGGTGATCGGTGATGGATGTGCTATATAATTTATACAACTTAACTGAAAGTTTGTTGTTAAGTTTTGGATAAGTAAAAAATAAGATGTGTAAATAGTGTAAATGTTAAAACACTAACACACGAATCAACTTTTCTTTACTTTTACTTATTAAAGTTATCTTACCTGAATATTGTTCTAATATGGCGCTGTATATGGTGTCTGCAAAACTTTCCCAGAAATAACAATAGAACTTGTTTTAAAAGATAAAATACTACATCCTGCTAGAGCAGGAATGTCAAGTAAAGAAACCAGCCATCACTCACTACTAGACTACTATATCCTGTCCAGATGCCAGTTTCATTTGCAATTGTTCAGTATTTTGTTCGATAAATCGATTTATTTATTAATTACATACATTTAACAACATTTTGCTGTTTTGTAAATTGTGTTTTTAAAATATTCCAAATGTTACTATTCATGCGAAATACTTTTAGAATATGAAAAAATAGGTATATATCCAGAGTTGATGATGTTTGCTCGATATACATAAGTGTCAACAAAACTGGCATTAATTATAGTGTCATCACATGATAGGATCAATTCTATACTCCTCAATATAGAATCGAAAGTTGCATAATACAGACTTTCATTATTGTTTGTTCTGCTTGTCGCGGTGAATTGTCATTGTTCTTATAGAACTTGGAAGTGTATTTGTTTGTTTCTTGAGTTTCCCTCCGATTTACTTAGTAAAAGACTTCCTTTTGACTATTTGCCTTTTCTTCCATTAATGTTTCGGCGGTGTGATCATAAACCAGTTTCAGTTTGGAATATCTTCATTGCACTCCGGGCATGTCCATATGTGCACCGATTTCCACCGCATATCTCCAACAGCGTCCATATAATAATGTACCAATACTTATGTATTGCAGCTAATCAAGAACAATGAACAAGCAATCAATAAGATCGCTGTCATCCACTAGCCCGTGTGTTGCCGGCGCCCGCAAGGAAGCAAAGAATAGTAACACTACGACCTACAAGGCATGTCGTAAGAGGCAACTGAGTTAGGGACCTAGGGAACCTACCCTAGTAAATTAAAAGGCGTCGTAGAAATCGGATGTGCTGGCCTACTTCTAGGCGCTTAACTGGCACAACGTACAATCGCTCTTAGGCTTAGATCACATACATATCACAAAGAGTCGTTAACAAGTGGTCGATATGGAGCGCTCGAGAAAGAAGAAGAAGCTGGAAGCCACAGAGATGTGGTTTAACAGAAGAATGCTGAAAATTCCATGGACAGCTAAGAAAACAAATGATGAGGTTTTTAAACAGGTCTGCACATAAAGGAACCTCATCAAAAGAATAAGAATCAAACAATCAAGGTTCTTGGGACATAGAATGCGAAGGGAAGGTTTAGAACATTTGGTAACAACAGATAAAATTAAGGGAAGGAGAGATCGTGGAAGACAATGTGAGAAGACGTTGGATGTTCTGACATCGTGGTTCGACAAAAGATCGACTTCAGAGTTCATTTATTGCACCAAGGAGAGAGAGTTGTGGAGAGACATGATCGTCTACACCGGCAGGCATGGCACGTGATTGATTGAATCACGCGCTCACGTGTTTTGAATTTGTTTATTTTTTTTCTGTCAGTGTTCTGTTTTCGTTAGCATTAATATATAAAAGTCGACATACTACTTTTGCAGTTCGTTTTTGTTTGTTTTTTTTTCCCCTAACTAGTGTCTTATTATTCTCTATATACTTTTTGTGAGTGTGGTGGTGGAGCGAACTGTGTATGTTATATATGCCTTATGTATAGAAGTATGTTTTCGTCTTATTCATGCGATCTGAGCCAAAAATCGATTGTAAGTTGTGCCAGTTATGCGTCTACAAGTAGGCCTACTCACTCACATCCGATTTCAGCGACGCTTTTTATTGACTAAGATACCTTGCCTTGTAGGTCGCTATGTTACTATTCTCTGCTCCTCCTGTGAGCCCCGGCAACACACGGGTGAGAAGTATGTTGTACGAACTTTCTTGCTATTATGATGCAAAACACGTTTATATCACAACGAACTCAAATGTTCAAATTCTGCTGAATGGCAAATATCCTAGTCTCTAGTCCGAGACGAGGTCACAATCTCGACGATGTATATGACAGCTCATTAGAACAATTAAGCTTGGCTTTGTCTTATACAGTAAATATAGGGGTCTCTGTGGCGTAGAAATGTATTACTTGGTTCACTTCCTTGTGTGGCCATCGAGATATTTTTCCAAAGATCCCTGATCTGTTTTGATGAGATCGAGTTTCTAGTCCTGTTGGAGACGGACGATAAAACGTAGGTCCTGGATCAAGATGAGCATGTAAAAGAACCATTGGCAATTCAAAATCGAGAAGAGTAGTTTCCAAAGAAGTTGCACGGGTAAAATTCATTAAAAATAAATTTAAAAATAAAATTCCTACAAAATATTTTCGCCATCATTTAAGTTACATGCGGAACCCTCGTCAATGCTACGGATTTGTGCACTGTGTCTGAGATCCTCCTTTGTAAGAAAGATATCGGAGAACATATGGTTAGGCCTACTAACCGAAGTGCATTGATGATGGTCCTATAAATTAATCAATCAAACGTATTCAGAAACTGCTATTCTATCGAAACCAGAGCTTGCATGGCCGTCCTTTGCTGGGGCTCTCATAGGGAGCAAAGAATAGTAACACCGTGACCTACAAGGCATGTCGTAAGAAGCGACTATGGTAGGGGCCTAGGAAGCTACCTAGCAAAAAAAAGGGTGGCAGAAATCGGATGTGCTGGCCTACTTGTAGGCGCATAACTGGCACAACGTACAATCGCTCTTAGGCTCAGACACATACATATCACAAATGTTGGTTAACAAGTGATCGATATGGAGCGTTCGAAGAAGAAGTCTTTGGCTGTCATTGTTCCTATCTGGCATTGGTAGCACAGGGTTGGAACAAATATTGATTGATACATCGCGAGAGATATAGAGTTATCAAAGGAACAAAGAGAGTCACACAAACGTATAGAACATCATTTATTTAAACGTAACAAATACCAACAGAAGAATTAAGATAGAACTCATAAATATTATATTAGCACCAAACCTGCAAATGTTGAGTCAACAATAAATGCCAACAATAGTTGTATATGTTGGCATTAGAGAAGTCAACAACACAACTAGCGTGTGCTATATATATATATATATATATATTATGTGTGTGTGTGTGTGTATAAAGGGTTTAAAGGCGTACAAAGATGGAGGTGTTTGGACATGTATGTCATATGCCAGTGTGGGCATTGACTAGAACAGCTCTCAGATGAACAGCGGGTGGGAAGAGAAGGTATGGGCGTCCAAAGGAAACATGGAGAAGAACTGTGGAGAGTTCAAGAAGTGCAGCCTGACGTGGGAGACGGTTGGTAGAAAGGCAGCAGAACGGCAACAGTGGAAGTCTCTTGTGAAAGCCTTATGCGTCAATCTGGACACGAAGAGGGTATAGATAAAGACGTAGGATTTACTTCATTGCTTCGGATTTCCCTATATGGCTCTGTCCCTGTCGTTAGAGATGACATGCCATCTGCCGAGAGCATTGCACAAAGCAGAACTGCGTGTCGTGGTGGGTTGAGGACCAATACATACAAAAACACCGCATCTAGATAGGCCCACCCCCCTTGGGCAAGCCAGAGCCCCATTAGCATTGGATCTCGCAGTCAAACTTTCCTGTTCCACACCACTGGAAGATGAGATCATCATCAGGTGCTTGCTGGGGTAGGCGATCATGGATCTCCACAAATCTCTGTCCCAGGTATTTGATATCATCTCAAATGTTGACACTCTTCCGTGCCATAAAATCACACTGTCTAATACTCTCTCTCTCTCTCGTCTCCCTTCGATTGTACCGTTCGTCACAATGTGTTATAAACCTCCCTTCTCATCACATATCCGAAAAATGATGACTGCCTCTTCCTTATAATGACAATGAGTTTTCTCTGTGTCTTGGCTTCATTCAACACCTGCAAATTCGTCATTTTAGCAGTCCATGGGATTTGCATCATTCTTCTGTAAAAACCACATCTCTGTGGCCTCTAACGATTTTTCTATTTGTTTATTTACTGTCCATGACTCGCATCCTCATGTCAGTATTGGCTCTATGCAGCACTAAATAACTCTCATTCTGATCTCAATTAGGCTTGTGTATACTATAGGTCATCAGAAGACACGATTTTCACCATTCCTAAGAGACTAATCAACTACATCCCTTATGGATGCAGAGCCAACCTTGTAAACCGAATACAATCCAGCAGAGAGTGACAGGTGTAGTCCTAAACTCCACATGGAACAAGTCTAAGTAATATTTGTGGTTTCAAGTTTAATCTCTGGACGTGTATAAACAATAGCTGATTCACGTCTAATTTTGCAGTCTCTCATGCACACCCATGTACCCATCCAACACCGATCCAGTGTCTTTATTTTCTTTCGTTCCGTTTTCTCGAATCATGTTTTGCCTCACAGCATCAGAATAAGAAGAGATTTATGGAACAAGATTTTGTGTGAGCTTCATAAAGTGTTTTTCACCGCCTCTGTTATTTCTTCGGTCCACCTTTTGCGTTGTATCCACTGTATCAGAGTAGCATTTCTCTTTAAGGCCTACAGGTAATCAGTCTGTTGGTAATCAGCTTATGTGGCCAAACCATTTAATGTGTTGTTTCTTGATGAAGTTCAGTAGGCTACTGATATTGAACTCAAATTTTCCTGATGTCTTCATTTCTAAACCAGTCTCTTCCTGTAACTCCCAGCATTGTGCGTAGACATTTCATTTCTGTCGTTACTGGTTTTTCTGCTGTCCTTTGATGTTGGCGTCCAAGTGAACTTAAGAGCGATTGTATGTTGTGTCAGTTATGCACCTACAAGTAGGCCAGCAGATTCGATTTCTCGACACCTTTTATTTACTAGGTAGCTTCCTCAGTCGCCTCTCACATGTCTTGTAGGTCACAGCATTACTATTCTTTGCTCCTTGAGCCCGACAACACACTGGCGAATAAACAGAAGATAAAAGGTATTCCCTATCTCGGTTGTAGAAGCTATGCATACCGATATGTGCGGCAAGACAGAAAAACCATGAGAGTAACCCCAGGAAGATATCAATCAACACAGAAGTGTTATTAGTCTAAAACTGTCTTTACTGCCTGTAATACAGCTTTTGGGCGATGTAGACAGGAGGACATGAGCCTGTGGAATTTAATGGCTGCATGGCTAGTGTAGAGAAACTCTTAAGGTTATTATGTTATCTTTATGCCCTCGACAGAAAAAACTCATTGGCCTTACCGAGGATTTAAAGCTGGTCTCTATTATTCGAAACACACTGAAATACATGCTTGGAAAGAGATCGGAGCAATTATGGACATATCCGAAGAAGATGATCTTCAAATGAACAACGGTCATGATAAAACAGCTAAAATTGAACTATCAAAACGCCGAGTGGTTACCGGGCCCAAATTTGGGTGTAAAGAATAGAACCACTGTTACCTGCCATGCATGTCGAGAGGCACTAAGGAGGTTTGGATGAAATCGGATGCATGTGTCCTAAACGTGTAGAAGTCTATGCGTTTTGGGGCCTACAAACCAATGTGCAACGGATACACGTTCTTGGCAAAGATCAAACATATCACAAGGAGTGATTGAAATTGGTCGAAAAAACGAACACAAAGAAGAAGAAGAAGAACTATCAAAACAACAAAATATGCACACACAAAATGACACTGAATGAGCAAATGTCTTGTTGATGTGTTTATTGTGGTCAAACTCCATTGACACCATTGAAAAATACCAGACACAGGTTAAAATATAAATGTTTATATAACATGTTTTACTCAAAGTCATTAGAGTATCTATATCAGCGGTTGTGAAACTAAGATTAAGAAATTATCCCAAATTAGGTTTTAAAAAAAATGACAATTTGTTGGAAGTCTTTAAAAGGGTTATTAGTTACTAAACTCATCTGTGTGGTCATGAATTAAAACAGGTCTTAACTCTTAGAATACAAACGCCACCTGACAGACCATAAAGTTAGTTCCCATTTTACGACAGGCCACTTCACGGACCATATGGTTCTAACCAGTTAATATAGTGTAGAGGACTTTAATGCTTTAAGTGTATTTTTTAAATTCAAATATAGCAAGTGGGTGTTTGTAATAGATCTTTCAATTGCACACATTTTGGTGTATGCAGTTTGTCTCTGCTGTTGAATGTAAGAAAGTTAGAATACATTTTGTAAGGACATCTTCGCTTAAAATTTGTTCCTCAAAAACAGTGCGTAAAAAGGCGGTTTTAGTAAGCGTATTGTAAGAGTTAATGTAAAGGATTGACCATACTGCACCAGATTTTATCATATGGCTTTGGTCACTCTATGCAAAAATGGCCTAAAGTATTCTGAAATGAAAATCATGGCATATCCTTTACAGGAGGTTGCCACTAACCACAGCAACCAAGCTGTCAATTTTCTAGGTATCATTTATACGTTCAGTAGTTTGCCACTGCTTTATGAACGGGAGGTCCATTTTACTGTTCGTAAAAATCCAAACTTGTTTCCAAACTCGCCCATGTGGTGCCGGGACCCGCAAGGGAAGCAAAGAATAATACCACTGTGACATACATGGAGGGAAGCTACCCTTGTAAATAAAAAGCATCACAGAAATCGAATGTGCGGCCTACTTGTAGGCGCATAACTGGCTACAACTGACAATCGCTCTTAGTTTCAGATCACATACAAATCACACAGAGTGGTTAACAAGTGGTCGATATGAAGCGTCGAAGAAAAAGACTTGCGAGCCAAGCGAGTGGTTAAGATTCAAACCCTTGAAATTCAGAACACAAGATGCGCGACTCCTTCACCACCTACAAAAATTGCCTTTCTAATTTTTGGGAATAATGAAGGTTAACAAAATAGCTCACAGAACATATTGTGAAGTCAGGTTGTAACAATTCATATCAGTTCCCAGTGTAATTTAGAAGATGGTAAAAATATTTTGTCGGAAATTTTACTTTTTAATTTATCTAATGAATATTGCCAGGGCAACGTTTTTCCAGTGTGCTCTTCTAGACTTTTAACGGCAAATTTTTTTTTAAACGTGCTCAACTTGAACATGGGACCTACTTTTTATCGCCACTCTGATAGGACTAGGAACTCGATCTCACCTACACTGAGATCAGATTTTTCTTAAAAAAAATATCCTGGTGGCTCCACGCTGGAGCGAACTGAGTCTTTAGGACAAGAGGTGAGCACCTCACCTCTACGTTTTCATGTACTTAAAAAAAATTGAGGTGTAATTTTATTTTAGACAAATAGATTTGTGTAATACCCAAAAACATTTCACAACCTCTGATCTAGATACTCAACCTGATTAATCTGTATTTGTGTACATTATCTTGTCAGCAAAAATGTCAATCCTGATCTCATTCAAACAAAATAAACAAGTTGGTTACTAGAATTCAATCTGGCAAATTAATATTCTTAAAATCCAATTTTGTCTGTAAAACTGAAATCTTGATCCCATTCTAAAGAGAAAAAAGGTTGGTTACTAATATCCAATCTGGCAAACTAAGATTCTGAACAACCAATTTTGTCTGTAGAACTGAATATTTTCAAATCTGCTTGGAAGTGACTGCTTATAAAAAAGTATGAATGTTTAAAAAACTAATTGTAATATTCTTCTTCTTCACCCCTAGGAAGGCATAGTTCGCAACCAAGGCCTTCCAAGCTCTCCTAGACAAGACCATCTTTTCCAGGTCTCTTCACTCTCTGCCCATTTTCTTGCATTCCGTCGTCAGGTGTTCCTGGATCTTCCCTTAATTACCCTGGGGTTCCATCAGAGGGCCTATCTCATGATTATGTTCGGGAGGAGGGAGGTCTTTTCAGTGTGTGTCCTATCCATCGCCACCTTCTGTCCCTTAAAATTGTAATATAAATTCATTTAAATATTAAATGTAATAATATAAATATAATGTTTACTGAAGGTCACATGAATTCTTGGAATTAGTGACATGCTCAATGATGATCTTTTGAAAGCGTCCTGGTGGGGTTGGGGGTGTCTCAGTGTGTCCCCTATCCATCACCACCTTCTGCCACTTATAGTTGTAATATAACAATAATATTTAAAAATCCTCTTCCATGGAATTGAGACTGATATTTCTTGCTTCTCTAAGCAAAGTTCGTTTCAGGGTCTCTCTTTCTTGAACCATTTGCATCCAACTTTAATGCCTGCTTTGCTATTCTTTGATCATTTCTTCTCAAGGTATGTCCAACATATCTCTTTCTTATAACAGTTGTTACTAGTAATTGACCAGACATTTCTGATTTCATCACTTCTGAATTGTTCCATTTTATGCTCATTATTTTTCGTAGACATCTATTTTCAAATGCATTCAACTTGCTTTTGATATATAATTGTAATATATATTCATTTAAAAATGAAATGTAATAACATTAAAATAATGTTTGCTGATGTTCAGAATTCTTGGAATTAGTGAAATGATCAATGGTGATCTCTTGAAAGTGTTTGGGTACAATAAATAAATAAATATCAATATGAGAAATAGTATTATTGATATAAGGGAAGACTGCAGTATAACTATGTAGCAATAGCGAAACACATAAAAACAAAGTACTGTTGTTTTACAAAATACAAAAACAATACACAGCGACATTTCTACCAAAAGGTCTCTATCAAGCAAAGGATACACCAGAAGCAAAGAAGTTCACTTCTTACACGGCACAGAACATATAAAACCAGACAATAAATTCCTAACTGACCTAAAATGAACTAAAAAAGAAATAAATGCAAAAAACTAGAAGTGGAAAAAAAGAAGATAAACAATAAAATCAAATAAATACATAGCATGTATCGTGGCATATCCTTTACAGGACATAACCATAAAAAACAGTAAACAAGGCGATTTTCTAGGCACCACTTATACGTTCAGTAGTTTGTCATTGCTTTCTGAGCGGAGGTATATTTTACCTTTAAAAATCCTACAGAAACAATTTGCCTCCAAACTTGCTGCGCAGAGTTTGAACCAGGTACGATTAGGTTATGATCGAGCTCACTATCGCTTAAGCTATATTCGCCCACATGGCATATATACATTTAACATATACACATATAGAATACGGAGCATGAGAATAGACTAGTAACACTACGACCTACAGGGTCTTTTGACAAAGGCCTTTTGGTCAAAATATTGCCGTGTATTGTTATTGTGTTTTGTAAAACTACAGTACTTTGTTATTATAAGAAATAGTAAGACTTAGCTTAATCTGGCATGTCTAAAGTGGAAGGACAAAGGGCAAGAACAGATAGTGAACAACAGAAGTGCAGATACAAGAGAGCACCAAAATAAAATGATTTTTCTCAGCAAGAAATCTGGCCCCCCCCAAAAAAGTATTTATATTCCCATACCGAAGGAGAGTTGCAGTAGCATAGTTGTTATTGAACTCATTTCTTAGGCTAGCGGTCCTTGGTTAAATTCCACAGTGGGCATTGAATTTTTTCTGACTAACATCTTTCAGGTCGGCACAGTCTTAATTGGGTACCAGGAAAAGCACTGGGAAGTAAAGATAGCCGGCGTGTGCCGATGGTCAATGAAAAATATGGGTTTAACACTGTGTTACCCTATATACAATGTGGTATAACAAGGGTTCTTTCACATACCAAGGAAATCTAGCAAAAGAAATGCAAAAATTGACTTGCAAAGGGAGTTTTATTTAATTAACAAATAAATATGGATAAAAATATGGAAACTTACTGATCTCAAAAATTGAACAATATACAGGCTGGCTACGATTGAGAGGGGGGAAAAAGGCACCATTTTGAATATATGAGAACCATTGTATGATTTATAATAGTGAACAGTCTCATCTTGTCTATAGTGATGCATCATGGGATTTGAACAGTTCAATCTGAACAAGTAAAAAAAACTAGATTGGATATGTTATAATAAATATACATGATGACTGAAATATCTTATATAAATACACACAAAGATATGTCAATTTTAGATCTAGATTCCCAAATAGCAAAATTATTACTTTCAGTGAGAATGTCTCAAAGTAAGAATCGGTTGATATTATTTTCAGTTAATGTTTCAAAGTTATCATTTATATGAGGACTATCATCATAGCACTCCGGACACGTACATAGGTGCTCCGATTTCCACCACAACAAATCCTGCAGCTTCCAGCGGCTCAACATGACAGTGCGATGTTGGTTAATCAATCGCTTTGCATATTTGGTATGTCATTCTGCTCCAATATCGACACCCATAACTGTCAATCTGGTTTCAAAGTAAGACTCAGTTTGGGGTCTCTGTGGCGGAGAGGTTATGTATTCGGTTCGCTCCCTCATGGAGAGATATTTTTCCAGATATCCCTGATCTCAGTGTAGGTGGGATTGAGTTCCTAGTCCTATCGGGAAGACGGACTAGGAAACGTTCAGGGGCCTCGCTACAGAGTTTGTGCATTGCCGTGCCGCTGAGATCTTCCTGTGTAAGAAAGAGATCAGAGCACATATGGTTACTCACCGAAGTGCAATGATGATGTTCCTATCAATCCTCAGTTTAAATTACTTTCAGTCAATGTCCCAAGGTAAGAATCCGATATTACTTTGTTAATTTGATTAAACTAGCAACACATACAGGAAGTAATACATATAACAATGATATGTATCGATATGGTTGAGTAAACATTCTCGTTTAGCAATATGACAGGCTTATCGGGCAATGTAACCATGGAATGCCAGAAACAAAAACTTCAGGTTCAACTAATATACAACAGTTAACCACAACTCTTTAACAAATGCAGTTACTCATCTATTCCCCAGACATTGAAATAACATGATCTGCTTCTTCTTCTTTGAAAGCTCCATATTGACCACTAGTTAACCACTCTGTGTGATTTGTATGTGATCTGAGCCTAAGAGTGATTGTACCTTGTGCCAGTTATGTGCCTACAAGTAGGCCAACACATCTGATTTCTGCGCTGCTTTTTATTTACTAAGGTAGCATCCATAGGGCCTACATCAGTCGCCTCTTACGACATGCATTGTAGGTCGCAGTGGTACTATTCTTTGCTTCCCTTGCAGGTCCGCACCACACGGCGAAACACGATCTGCAATATGTATGGTTATGATTCTTCTTATTCTTTAACTCCCCTTGAAGCATAAGATATCAACAAATTTCCTCCAACTAGATCTGTATTGAACAAGCTAGCTTAGTTTACTCCAGGTCTTTCCCACCTCTTCGTTCTCTGTCTACAGTTCATCCCATGTCTCTCTAGGTCATTCCCCTAATTCTTTTACCTCCCGGATTCCATTTCAAACCCACATGTGGGTGTCTGGTCTTCTGCATTCTTAATGTATGTCCCAACCACTTCCATCTACGTTTTATTTCCTCGTTGATATTGTTGATGCCTGTGCTCCGGGTGATCTCTATATTTTGTATTCTCTGGTCCCAGCAAACTCTGAGAATTATTCTGAGACATCTTCCTTCAAATCCTCTTATGTGTCTGTCTGTCTTGGTACTTGTTTTTCATGTCTCTGATCCATACACTAGGACTGAGCACACATTTGATTTGTATATATTGATTTTAGTCTTGTGTCCTGTAAGCTGGTGATCATATGTTGTCTAATGATGTGAATGGTTATCTTGCCCATGTGGTGCCGGGTCCCGAAAGGGAAGCAAAGAATAGTACCACTGCGACCTTCAAGGCATGTCGTAAGATGCGACTGATGTAGGACCTAGGAAGCTACCCTAGTAAATAAAAAGCATTGCAGAAATTGAATGTACTGGCCTACTTGTAGGCACATAACTGGCACAAGGTACAATCGCTCATAGGCTCAGATCACATACAAATCACACAGAGTGGTTAACAAGTGGTTGATATGGAGCTTTCAAAGAATAAGAAAAATGGTTTACTAGAAGAAGAAGAACCCTTGGCATAAAAGGTAAAAAGAACCATTGTCAGTTCAAAATCGAGAACAGGCAAGAAAGCCGCTGCCCAGGCAAAATTCATTAGAAAGGTTAAAAATAAAAATTCCTACAAAATATTTTCACATCATCTAAAATTATATCTGGGACCTCGCGGTGCTACGGAGTTGGTGCACTGCAGCTGAGATCTTCTTGTTTAAGAAAGAGATCGAAACACACATGGTTATTCACCAAGTGCAATGATGATGGTCCTATCAATCAGTCAATCAATCAATGGCCACATTAAACAACTGAAAATTGATTGAGTGAAATCAAACCCCCTGTCTGTCCATGCAGGTGATTGCTAGTACCATCTTTGGTGAAAATCACACGTAGGTCAATGGATGGTTGTTCTAGAGCAATCGCAGAAGTAACCCTTGGACTATAATCACGTACAGATTGACCAGAGTAGTCTATAAGTGATGTTTCTAAAGCGACTACCGTGCTAGAAACGAGGAAGTACTGCAGTAGTCAACAATAGACTCTACCTCTGTAGGAATCTCCGCAACACTAAGCCTAGCACTACATGCCTAGAGTTGTTGAAGGTTTCTGGGTCTTCAAGAAAGCCAGGTACTCTCCCCATTGAAAGGAAAATGGGTGAAATAAATCCATAATTCCTAGGGTTAAAAAAAACTAGCAGGTGACTATTCGGTATGTCATAAACAGGATAGTGGTTTTCATTGTTCACGGGTCCCCCCTTCTTCTTCACCCTATGGAAGCATAGATCTGCAACAAGGCCTTCAAACCCATTTTCCAGATCTCTCCACTCTCTCCCCAGTTTTTTGCTTTCCGTCTCCAACTCCCATTTCCTGGGTCTTTCCTTACCTCTATTGCCCTGGGAGTTCCATCGAAGAGTCTGTCTCATGATGCTGTCAGGGGGTTTCCTCAGTGTGTCCTAAAGTATTGTTCCTGTTGGCCCGATTTTGTTTCTAACGCTACTCAAACTGGGATAGTCTTGCAGGATGTGCTCTGAGGACTGCTTGTGCTCCACAGATGCAGGCGGCTGAGTCTGAGACAATTTGATGAAGGTATGCCTAAGACTGCAATGTCTCGTTCTGTGGACTGTACATTTCTGCTTAATTTATTTATGATGTTGTGCTCTGGGTTGTATCATCTGTTTGTTTTTCTTCTCATTCTCTCTAATATGTGCACACACACATATATATATATTTTCCCGATCCAGAAGCACTGAGCTTTTCAGCTCGGTGCCATGGACATCGAACCTTGTTCGGTGCCATGAACACCGTAAATCTGGAATCTGTGGCTTTTCTCCCATCCGGAATTGAACCGCTACACAAGAGAGATAGTCACCCGTAGTCCAGCCCCTACGAACACGCTGGGCAGAGGGCATATAATATATATATATATATATATATATATATATATATATATATATATATATATATATATATATATATATATATATATATATATATACAATAACATGGCTGTGTTTTTAACTGTTTCTGAAGTGTCTGCTTCTGTGAAGCTTTGCTTAGTGCCATCAACAGGTGATGTTTGGAGAACATTTGACCTTCCCCTCCAAAAAAAACTGATGTATTTACAAAAATGAAAAATTGTACAAACAAGATATGTGTCAATAGATGAACCTGTTCTCTTGCTCCTCCTTTTTGTAAGCGGCGAGCAATGGTCCAGGCTGATATTATAAATTCCCTAAAGGGGAGAGACCATGTACATGATTCAAGTAATAGTGGTAAATCTACAACACTAACCAGACTGAAAGAATTTCAAGTCAAGTGTGGTGTAGCTAGACAAGAACAATAGGCTGGTAGCCAAAGAAGAATAGTAAGCCAACAAAAAAACGGGCCGTTAGTCGCTACACGCTGAGAGAAGGGGGAATCGGAGCACTTATGGACTAATTGGTTCGATATGCAGTGATGATGATCTGACAACTAAACTAAAGAGGAGATCGGAGCACTTATGGACTAATTGGTTCGACATGCAGTGATGATGATCTGACAACTAAACTAAAGAGGAGATCGGAGCACTTATGGACTAATTGGTTCGACATGCAGTGATGATGATCTGACAACTAAACTAAACTGAGGAGGAGATCGGAGCACTTATGGACTAATTGGTTCGACATGCAGTGATGATGATCCAACAACTAAACTAAACCTTTTGTCATATATAACCAACATCTGGGAGCATCTAACAGAATGGATTAGAATGTGGGCTCCTATTCAGGAGACCAAGGTTAAATTCTCGGTAAGGCCAATGAGTTTTTTTTATGTCTGGACATAGAAAAAAATCCTAACCTGAACAGTTTCCCAGCGAATGCACTAGCCATGCAGTCATTAAATTCCTCAGTCTCACACCCTCCCCGTCCTATACCGCTCTAAAAAGCGGTGTTACAGGCAGTAAGAACAGTGGATATTTTTAACCAACAACTCGAACATTAACAAATTTCAAAATAAATAAAATTGCAGGTAAGAATTAATGGCAATAACAGATACATTTTCTGAGAATCTTCAAACTTTATTTTTACGCAGGAAATGTCATGTATTTTCAACAAAAAAAAAAACCAAAAACATTATCAACAAGTTAGGTATCAATATCGGAAAGTGTTCAACTCAACACTTTTTTTTTTTTATATTAAACAACAGTTCAACATCAACAACTTTGAAAAAAATGAAAATTAGCTTAAACTGCAACAATAAGTAATACTCTAAGAACCTTCAACCTCATTTGATTCCATGAAAATGTCATATATTATCAACAGCAAAAAAATTGTGCTCTCAAATCTTGCTATGCCCGTGTGTTGCCGGGGCCCCTCAAGGAGAGCAAAGAATAGTAACACTGCGACCTACAAGGCATGTCGTAAAAAAGAGGTGACTGATGTAGGACCTAGGGAAGCTACCCCAGTAAATAAAAACCGTCACAGAAATCAAATGTGCTGGCCTACTTGTAGGCTCATGGCACAACGTACAATCGCTCTTAGGCTCAGATCACATACAAATCACAAAGAGTGGTTTAACAAGTGGTCGATATGGAACGTCAAAGAAGAAGAAATCTTGTTATATATCAAACGGTTCAATATCAACAACTTTAAATAAACTGCAAGTTCGCTTCAATAGCAACAACAGATAATGTTCTAAGGAATCTCTAATCTTGCTTTTTATTTCAGGAAATATCATATATTTTCAAAGAAGAAAAATATCAACATCGAACATGCTCTCCTGCTCCAACTATTTGTTACTTCAAACAACAGCTCAAAATCAACAAATTTAAATAATAAATAAACTGCAAGTTAGCCTAACTCTTAGGGAACCAGGGCAAAAGCCATGTTTTTACAAGCCATTTATATTTTAGAAAAAAAAGACACCCTTTAGTGTGGCTCCTGGTAAAAAGGCATCCAACCAGTGGCGACTCGTCATTAAGGGTCAGTGGGGCCGGGTCCTACCAAAAGTAAGGTGTATTTATTATTTTAATCATTTAAATATAAATTAACAAAAATGATCACGAGTCACCACTGCCTCCAACCCAAATCCACATAGTGTGTCGTTTGGTCCACAAGGAATTAAATAGCAACAACAGGTAATATTCTGAGAATCTTAAACCTTGTTTTTATTCCAAAAACATCAGATATTTTCAAAAAAGAATAATAATAACATCGGACATGTTCTCCTGCTCCAACTATTTGTTATATCAAAAAACAAGTCAACATGAACAACTTTAAATAATAAATAAACTGCAAGTTAGCTTCAATGGCAACAACTGGTAATGTTCTGAAGATCATCAAGCTTGTTTTATTTCAAGAAATGTCATATATTTTCAAAGAAAATAAATATCACAACCTGAGGTATTCTCCTGCTATGTCTATTTTTTATCTTAAACAACAGTTAAACATTAACTGATTGCGTACCACACGCCACTTGATTGTAAATATGGCTTATCACATGGACCACGTGTCACTCAGATGTGTACTACTTCGTTGCTTTTTAATTATTTTTCGTTCCAATTCGACTTTTATATTAACAGGAAACTACTTAAAAGTGAAATGTAAATGATAATGAATACATATCATCATGGCTTACACATCCAAATTTCAACTAATACACATCACAATGGATTACTAATATAAAGAGAGCAATCAGACTTATTTATTCAACCTATTGTTCATAAAGACATAAAGTAAGTTGGATTTCTCTTCTACTAATTTTAATTTTAAATGAATGCTAATAGGTTTCCTATATAATTAACACTGCACTATATTTTCTAACACCGTAAAGATTTTGGGAAACTACATCCATTTGTCTTCAAGTTGATATATAATAAATCATTGTAAATCATATTTAGAAACAATAATTTAGTTCTGCTAAACTACGAGTGCAATTTTTCAGGAACTAACAAAATAATTTTGTCTAGAGGCTAAAAGACTCAATAGTGAATCAGTTAACAACCTTAAATAAACTGCAAGGTAGTTTAAACAGGAATAACAGGTAATGTTTTCAGGAACTTTCAACCTCATTTTTGTCCCAGAAAAGTCATGTATTTTCAAGAAAGAAAAACTGCTTTGACTGTTATATCAAACAATAGCTCAACATTAACAAATTTAATGATAAATACAACTGCAAGTTAGCTTAAACAGCAACAACAGGGTAATAATTTGAGAATCTTCAACCTCATTTTTGTCTCACGGAATAGTCACGTAAACTCCTGCTTTGACTATTTGTTATATCAAACAATAGCTCAACATTAACAAATTTAATCATAAATACAACTGCAAGTTAGCTTCAACAGCAACAACAGGGTAATAATTTGAGAATCTTCAACATTGTTTTCGCCAGATAAAAACTTTTAAATTAAAAAAACACAAGATATCAGATGTAAACACATATACATCTTCTGCTCACTTATTTTGTCACATCAAAAACTCAACATCAACAACAAACTTATAAATAAATAAACTGCAGGTGAGATTAATGGCAACCGGTTATATCTGGAGAATATTTGATTCCTGTTTTGGGCTAGATAAAAGGGTCTAAACACGAAGGATTGACGTACACCAAGATTCCCCATATGGCTCCACCCCTGTCAGCAGAAATGCAGATCGTGTTGCACAAAGCAATCGGCCCTGTCTGCAGAAATGCAGAGTGTTGTGCAAAGCAATCCGTCACTGTCCACAGAAATGCAGTGTGTGTTGCGCAAAGCAATCCGTCACTGTCCACAGAAATGCAGTCCGCCCTGTAAGCAGAAATCCAGTGTGTGTTGCGCAAAGCAACCCGCCCTGTAAGCAGAAATGCAGAGTGTGTTGAGCAAAGCAACCCGCCCTGTAAGCAGAAATGCAGAGTGTGTTGTGCGAAGCAATGCGTCCCGTCGGCAGAAATGCAGAGTCTTTCTTCTTCTTTTCTCGAATCCTGTTTGCCTCACAGCGTCAGGTCAAGAAGAGATTTCTAAACGGTGTGTTCCAGAATGTGTTGCACAAAGCAATCCGTCACTGTCTACAGAAATGAAGTGTTACACAAAGCAATCTGTCCCTGTTGCAGAAATGCAGACTGTTGCACACAGAAATCTGTCCCTGTCGGCAGAAATGCAGAGCATTGCACATAACAATCCGCCCGTGTACAAAATTTCAGAGTGTTGCACAAAGCACCTACTACTTAACTCCAGCAACAATCCAAATCTCATGAAAAAATTTCACGTGACTCAATCTGGATTCGAACCCACAACCTTTAGAACGACAAGCAAATGTCTTAACCACTCCGCCATATAGACCCTCTAAACTTTTTGACTAGATGAAACCACATATCTCTTGATAAACATTACACAGATAGCAGGTATAAATACTTGAGTGTATGTATGTATGTATGCTCTCCAGCTTAAACACTTTACCACATCAAATCAACAGTTGCTGGAACGTTGGGAAGTTTAAAAACAAACTTCAATAAAGTTAAGAAAACAGATTTCCAAAAATGAAAAAAACAAAGAGACAGCAATGGCTGTACAGACAGCATGACAATGATAAAGTAACCAGTGCAAGATTTATCAACACTGAATTTCTCATTCAGCCGTGTGGTGCAGGGGCCTGCAAGGGAAGAAAAGTATAGTACCAGTGCGAACTACAAGGCATGTAGTAAAATGCGACTGATGTAGGACCTAGGGAATCTACCATAGTAAATAAAAAGCATTGCGGAAATCGGATGTGCTGGTCTACTTGCAGGCGCATAACTGGCACAACGTAAAATCTCTCTTAGGCTCAGATAACATACAAATCACAAAGAGTGGTTAACAAGTGGTCGATATGAAGCGTTCGAAGAAATTCTTTCTCATGAATCATACTACATAATCTTCAAAAGATTACCATTTTATAAATCATTTTTTAACAAAAATTTTGTCTGGGGAATTTTCCACCATGATTGATGACTGAAACATTGAATCTACATTTTTTTCTCACCAATTAAAAACTTGTTATTACTTACTATTTTCATTGTTTTTGTCAAAATATAAATTATTTATCATCGTTATTCAAAAGAAAAGTTGGAACAACACCTGCTATTAGATTCATTGAAAAAAAAGAGAATCAAATGGTTTGGTCACTTGGTGAGAATGAACGTAATACACCAGTTGCAAGAGCATACAACCTGAAAATGGAATAAACAAGAGAAAGGGGCAGACCAAGACGGATTGATGGAGTTACAGACATCTTCAAACTTCACAATACCATAGCATATCAAGCAACCGAGCGTACACTATCTCGGAAACTGATCATCAGTTAAACCTATGAAGACTAATGGCAAAAAAGCAGAGAAAGACAAAGATTCAAAATATCATATAACTCACCATACATATCTGTTTCTTGTGGTATTATAATTGTTTTTTACTCAATCCAGACATGTTATTTGTAAATTATTCTTCCCCATAACAACCAAAAATGAAACGATGGTTAACTCTTACAGATTTTTTTGCAGGTAATTTGTGATATTTTTCCCACCAAGAGGTGAGATATACAACGATATTTTTTACAAATTGATTGTACTAAAATATAAATAACATTTTTAAACTCCTGTATCGCAGAATTGTGTTATCACATCTGGTACAAGAATTCTTTGTCTAGAGTCTGATCAACAGCAAGTAGCACTGTTTGGCAGTTAAGTGTAACCCTGTGACTAACAAGAACCAACCATGCAGTCCCACCAAAATGTTAATATCAAAGGACTTTCAATACTTATCTAGAAAAGACTGTCCAAAGAAATACGAAGATAAAGTGGCATTCCCAGCCAATGTGCGAACAGATCTTTAGTTTGGTGTTCAGTTCCCCCACCAGTCACTGGCTGGGGCAGCGTTGTATGTACCACCGTAATTAGTCCCGTAGTTATACTGCGGCGGTGGGTAATTAGTGAAGTGGTTGAACTGTTGCTGTCCGTTGAATCCTCCGCCCCCATGGGTGAAGTTTGCCTTCATGGGCTTGTTCTGCTGGCGATAGTCTCGTCCTCCAAATCCACTGCTATTTCCAAACCTACAAGAAGAGTCAGAAATTGGTATTTAAACTCTCTGACAACCACAATACAATTAGATAGCATTGCATTGTAAGAATAAATAGAAGAATCTTTATCAAATAAAAAGAGACAGTTGATATGCAGCAGTTGTAGGATTTTTAATATATGGGTGGAGTGTTTGGACGATTGTACATGTTATGCGCCTAAGAAGATATCTCCTTCTGCGAATGCTCCATATCGACCACTTGTTAACCACTCTGTGTGATTTGTATGGGATCTGAGCCTAAGAGCGATTGTACGTTGTGCCAGTTATGCGCCTACAATTAGGCCAGCACATCCGATTTCTGCGTTGCTTTTTATTTACTAGGGTAGCCTCCCCTTGAGAGGCCCGGCAACACACGGATGACACAGCCAGAGAGATGTTGACCACATCCACCATCGTGTGCTGTAGTCAATGAAAAATAAGGAGCATAGCTCTCTATTTCCCAATATACTAAGTTCAGTTTCAGTTTGGAATATCTTCAGCGCACTCTGGACATGTCCAAAGGCGATCTGATCTCCTTCGCAATATCTCCAAAAGTGCTCAGCGACAGACTGTACCAGTTAGATGTTGACTGATAAGCCTACTCATATACCTGTTGTGCTGTTCTTTTCTGGCCCCCTCAATCTTCAATCCATGCTCTTGGAATCTAGCAGTTGACATAGATTGCTTTAAATAAAAATCGTCTTCGCTGCCACACTCTATGAGGGCGTTCAAAATGTCAGCTCTATCCATTTGGCTGACCCCCTGATATGGTGGCAGAGCCAGCCTGTCTGCTGTCTAATTGCCAACAACAACTATGTGCCAGGGAACAAAGATAAGTGTATTCCCATTGATAATATTGGTTCTTGACACTTTTCTTCTGCTTGTTTTAAAATACCACTATAAACAAAATGTAAAGATAAAACACCAACCTTCTTACACCACCTCCACCCCGTCTGCTTACACCCACAGAAGACCGTACATCCATCGACATGGATTCCAACCACTCAGGGACATCTTGATTTGACTCGCTCAAGAGGTCAAGCAAATCTTTGACAATATTTTTGTTTTTCTCATTAAAAAATGAAGTGGCTAGACCTGTGAAATATATTCATTACAAATATGTCAGTTAACCTTTAGTACTTTCAAAACCTACTCAATGAACATATCAAATATTTGTTTAACAAATGGATCATGGAGGGAAATGGAAAAACTGGCTATAAATTACATCAAACAAGATTTGTTT
Source organism: Arion vulgaris (assembly GCA_020796225.1). Classification (NCBI taxonomy): domain Eukaryota; kingdom Metazoa; phylum Mollusca; class Gastropoda; order Stylommatophora; family Arionidae; genus Arion; species Arion vulgaris. The sequence goes on from CM036760.1 coordinate 37,933,164, forward strand.
ACCTGATGGTTCAAGGGGGAATTTTTGTTGTTTAAAGCCTAAACACAGCACCTAATAATCCCATTAAAAAAATGGAATATAATATTAACGCTCCAGGGTGTCAGCTGTGTACACAATCATGAGAATGCTGACCATGAAACTCTTCAGACATCAGTTCTGGAGGATATCAGGAAAGTGATTCTTCCATCGAGGTCAGAGAAATGGAATACACTAAATGGAACAAAACAACTTACAGACACCAGGAGACACAACTAAATTATATTTCGCTTATATAGTTGCATAATGTCTATTAGACAATGAATGCCTGTGTGCTGTCAGGTCCGCAAGGGAGCAAAGAATAGTAACACTGCAACTTGTAGGCATGTTGTAGGAGGCGACTGAGGTAGGGGTCTAGGAAGCTACACTAGTAAATAAAAAGCGTCACAGAAATCGGATGTGCTGGCCTACTTGTGGTCAAATAACTGGTACATCGTACAATTGCCCTTAGTCTCGGATCACATACAAATCACAAAGAGTAGATAACAAGTGTAACGGAATGGAACGTTTGAAGAAGACCATTGAAGTGGTTATGGAGCAATACAACTTATAAAACACATACAGCTACCACTTCATGGAATTTGGTCAAAAGTACATGAACAAGAAGAAGAAATAATTTGAAACAGCATGTAGGAGATGAACACTGATGAGAAATGTTAATGAAAGAATGCTAAGTACAATGAGAATTAAAATCATGGCATATCCTTTACAGGACTTAGACATCAACCACACTAAATGAGTTGTTGATTTTCTAGGCACTTCTTCGAACACTCCATATTGACCACTTGTTAACCACTCTTTGTGATTTATATGTGATCTGAGCTTAAGAACAATTGATCGATGTGACAGTTATGCGCCTACAAGTAGGCCAACACATCTGATTTCTGTGATGCTTTTATTTATTAGGTAGCTTCCTAGACTAAATCTCAGTCTCCTCTTATGATATGCCTTGTAGGTCGAGTGTTACTATTCTTTGCTCCCTTGCAGCCCGCAACTAGGAACTACTTATACAGTCAGTAGTTTTCTATTGCTTTTGAACTCGGTCTATTTTTAAAAGTAAAGGTAAAGAAACCCTTTCGTACCTCGTGGTATATAGGTCAATACAGTGTTAGGCCTGTATTTTTCATTGACCGTCGGCACACGATGGGTGATGTGGTCAGCATCACGCCGGCCGCCTTTACTTTCCCAGAGCATGTCTGGTACCCAGTTGAGGCTGGGTCGACCTGAGAGCCGTCGTGGTCGGGAAAATTCCACGCACATTGCGGGAGTTGAACCCAGAGGTCTATTTTTACAGTTCGTAAAAATCTACAGACAAATAATATCTTCTAAATTGTCTGCTACAAAGTTTGAAACAGGAACGCTTGGGTTGTTATCAATTTTTTGCTACAAAATAATACATGACAACAAAGGATATTGAGAGTTTAACCCCATGACATGGAAGAAGGTTGATGTCATGCAAAAAGAGCATGTTTACTCCTAACAATAACATGAATACTTGTCTAACATGACACTCTAAACAAGAACGAATTAATAAAATAAATGTATACGATAAACTGTCAAACCAAATGTACCTAAGTTGCCTACACGTCCTGTACGACCAATTCTATGAACATATTCTTCAATGTCACTTGGTAGATCAAAGTTGATGACATGTCGCACGTTAGATATATCCAATCCTCGTGCTGCCACCTAGTGGGAGTAGAATTAACAATGCTATCAAACAACTAATTAACATTAATAATAAAGACATTGAAAACGTTACAAATTTTGATGACTTTGGTTTTGTAATTAACCCTTTGGTCCCCAGCACATCCAAAAAAATTACCTCATAAAAACACTAAAAGGGAATAACTCCTCAAAAAACGCAACATGTCTTTCTAAAAATTAATAATAATAAAACTATTGCTTGTAGAACATTCAAATAATGAGCAACAATACTGTGAACTGGATAAAGTTTCACAAGAAATTATACCCATAAAGATGTAATTCTGCAGATAAACCTTAATTTCGGCAGCAGTTACTACGTCCCACTTTGAATCAATTTTCCCAGCTCTTTTCTGACGATCAGCGTACAAATTCAAAATACTGCTCCTCAAAAATTAAGCTGAAATAATCGAATGGTTCTGCACCCTCCTCTAGTGTATGAGAAGGCCCACTCTCTTCCATAAATGGCTCCACAACTAATAGGGAAGTGGTATCACTCCAACCATCCCTGTCAACAACGGGCACAGGGTCGGTCTCCTCGATGTCGGAAGAAAAATCCTCTAAATCTAATTGAACATCGTGGTCGACAGGTTCAGCTTCGTCGTCACTGGACAATTCAACATCACTCTCAGAATCACAAGATCTAATGTAATCCCCTATCTCACCTAGCTGCATGAAATGTCCCTCAAACTCAAAGTCCTCACTTTAACTATCGGTATTGAAATTAGAAGCCATTTCCCAAAAAAATTTCGAACTACGGAGCACAATTTATAAAATTCACAAAGAAATACTAGCTCCGATCAGTTTCAGCGTGAAATAAGGAAAATTTCCAGCGTTGTCCTACTTATAGGTCACAGTTCAAGCTATATAAAATTTGGACTTCTCGTTTTATTTAGCGAATTCTTCCGAAACAATATAAAAACCCGTATATTTCCGTATACGCGCCTCTAGTAAACCCGTATATTTCCGTATATGGCGGCCAAAGGGTTAACAAACAATGGCCTGTTTAGACAGTCCCTTTTGCATTTACTTGCAGGTTTTCCTGCCACAGACTGCGCTGTAGCTCGGGGCAGAGAAATGAAGAGCATGGTTCCTGAAAGATAACACAGAGGTCTACAAAGATGGCGGTGGCAGGAGAACCGGCTGGGTTCAAGAGTATTTAGAACGGGCTGTGATGAGAGCAGCATTCTGCAAAAGACAAGCTACATGAACACGTATTTCAATCTTGAAATATTATGATTCACTTTGAAATAAGCAAAATTGAAGCACACAATATACTTCCTTTTTTTCGAATCATGTTTTGCTTCAGAGCGTCAGGATAAGAAGAGATTTCTAGAACAAGCTTTTGTGTGCACATCATAAATAGTGCTTTTCTTGTATTTCTGATGTCTACCTTTCACATGGACTGCCTTTTGCTTTGTATCCACTGTATCGGAGTAGCATTGCTCTTTGTGGGGCACTGTTTGTTTATATGTCCGAACCATTTAATTTGTTGTTTCTGGATGAAGTTCAGTATTGATGGTGTACAATCATTTTTTCCCACCTTGTCTTCAATTCTAATCCGGTCTCTTCTTCTTGATACTCCCAGCATTCTGCGTAGACACTTCATCTCTGTTGTTACTAGTTTTCTTCTATCATTCAATGTCAGCTTCCAGGTTTGGCACCATGTCTGTTGCACACAATCAAAGCTGAACATAATGCAGAAGTTGGCCAGGCTTTCTAAAAAAATGTCAATGTAAATATAAAATTTGCAAACCAGTTTGAACACAATCTGTAATTGTTAAAAATGAAAATATATCTCACAGCTGTGGCCACCAGGATAGGTCTGTCTCCAGACTTGAAGATTCGCAGAGCATCTTCACGTTCTCTCTGTGACCGGTCTCCATGTATACTTGTTGCTGGATAATGTTCCCTCAATAAGAAATCCTCTAGAGCATCAGCTCCTTTCTTTGTTTCAACAAACACCAGTGTCAGCGACTCTGGCCCTGTCAATATTTAAAGGAAACATTTAGCAGAATGTTAACCCTTTGAACCCTGGACACATGTCCCTAAAAGTTATGTATGAAGGCAGTGGATGCAATTAATACAAAATGCAACAATCCAGACACTTACCTTCATCTTTGTCCCAGGTCATTCTGGGGTGAGCAGAGCGGATGCACTGGCGGGCAATGCTACGATCTAGAATGGGCCTGCTATGGACAAAAGCGACATCCTCAACCCTCTAAGAGAAAGCATACTCTCTGAAGATTTCATGCAGAAGATAAAGGGTATTCTCTATCTCGGTTGCCCAAGTTATGCATACCGATAGGTGCGACAAGAGAAAACCACCCAGTAGATACATCAATCAACACAGAACAGGAGTTGTTAGTCTAAACACACTGAGAAATACATGCTTGGGAGGAGATCAGAGCAATTATGGACATGTCCTTCGCCAGTGGTTACCAGGGCCCAAATTTGGGGTGTAAAGAATAGAACCACTGTTACCTGCCATGCATGTCGTAAGAGGCGACTAAGGAGGTTTGGCTAAATCGGATGCATGTGTCCTAAGCGGAAGCTAGAAGTCTATGCGTTTAGGGGCCTACCAAACCAATGTGCAACGTATACACGTTCTTGGCAAAGATCAAACAAATCACAAAGAGTGATTAAAATTGGTCGTAAAGAACGAACGCAAAGAAGATGGACATGTCCGATGAAGATGATCCTCAAATGAACAATGAACCCTAAAAAACCACATACCCTGAACAAAAACAGCACATATCAGAGTGATAATAAAAACATGATAATTTAGCACAATTAAGTGCTCTATGGTATTTGGCCAAAAAATTTGCAGATACCATATTGGGCCAAATACCATAACAAATGAGGAGCTTTAGAAATGAACGGACTGTGCATCTTTGAAGATCATCATTAAAAGACAAAGATGGAGGTGGATTGGACATGTATGTTGTATGCCAGATGGGGCATTGGCTAAGACAGCTCTCAGATGGACAGCGGATGGGAAGAGGTCTGGTCGTCCAAAGGATATGGAGAGTACTGTGGGGAGAGAGTTGGAGTGTAGCCTGACGTGAGACGGTTGGTAGAAGGGCAGCAGAACGGCAACAGTGAAAGTCTCTTGTGGAAGCCTTATGTGTCAATCGGGACATGAACATGATAAAGATATATAGAAGTGCTCTATAGAAAGCAAACTACTATATTGTATAAGTGGTGCCTAGAAAATTGATGACTCATTTACTGTGGTTGATGGTGACATCCTGTAAAGGATATGCCACGATTTTGATTTTAATAATTTGTTATTGACTCATCATCTCCGTTATTCCCGCTTATTATATATTTGCAGAATGCTAAACTGTTTTAAATTTACTTGATATATTATCGGGTCACGCCCAGAATACTCCCAGGGAATGTAGCTTGTTCTCCAGATTGAACATATCGTACTTGATTATCAATCAATTCAAACAATTCTTCATTGTCTAAATTATTGTCTCACTTGCTTCTGATATCCTTATTTTTAAAAATTACATTCTAAGTCTAATTTATCTTCAGAATTTATATTCAGATTCATTCAAAACAAGTTCAACAGTTTGCTTTGTTGTTATCCTTTTAGAGTGACGATGTCCGAAACTTTAAGCAAGTTTTAACATCATAAAAATACTTAACTACCGTATCAGCAGAAAAAGTATCACACGACCGCATCCACCATCTTGCGAAACATTTTTGAACATGCAGGTTGTTTTTGACGCTACATTTGTAATCAATGTATTTTTGATCACTGACAAGTAATAATGGAGTCTTCTCAGACATATATTTCAGGACGCCGGATATGTTTATATTCAATAGCGAAATATCGGAATCATGGCTTCTGAGGGTTAAGAATTCTTTGGAAGGCTTACTACACCATAAAGTAAAAATACTGTTTCATACCATATGGTCTACTGGGGAATGATAGGCTTGCATTTTACTTTAACCAACAGAACAGGACGGATAATGTAGTTAACATCATGCCGGTTCCCTTTCTCTCTTGTGCCTTTCTAATCTTGAGTGGGGCCCAGGTTCTCAACAATGTCATGCAAGTCTTACTATATTTAGCTATGTCTTGCAGCAACAGAAGTTTACATGTACAAGGCAACTAAAGTTTACATGTACAGGGCAACTAAAGAAACATAAGTTTACATGTACAGGGCAACTAAAGTTTACATGTACAGGGCAACTAAAGAAACTTAAGTTAATATGTACAGGGCAACTAAAAAAACATAAAAAGTTTACATGTAAAAGGCAACTACAGAAACATACGTTTAAATGTACAGGGCAACTAAAGTTTAAATGTACAGGGCAACTAAAGAAACATAAGTTTAAATGTACAGGGCAACTAAAGTTTACATGTACTTAAAGAAACATAAGTTTTTATGTAAAAAGGCAAGTAAAGAAACATAAGTTTGCATGTATATGGCAACTAAAGAAACATAAGTTTATATGTACAGGGCAACTAAAGTAACTGAAGTTTTTATGTAAAAAAGGCAACTAATGTAGATTAAGTTTAAATGTACAGAACAACTAAAGTAGCATAAGTTTAAATGTACAGAACTAAAGTAGCATAAGTTTAAATGTACAGGGCAACTAAAGAAACAAGTTTAAATGTACAGGGCAACTAAAGAAACAAGTTTAAATGTACAGGGCAAATAAGGAAACAAGTTTATATGTACAGGGCAACTAAAGAAACATGTTCAAATGTACAGGGCAAATAAGGAAACATAAGTTTATATGTACAGGGCAAATAAGGAAACATAAGTTTATATGTACAAGGTAATTAGAGTAACTGAAGTTTTTATGTAAAAAAGGCAACTAGAATAGCAATAGTCAAAGAATAGTAACACTGTGACTTACAAGACATGTCATAAGAGGCGACTGGGGTCAAAAGGCTCATGAGGTCATGGTGGTAACATGAGCCAGGGTTAGCGAGGGCGCGCTGAACCAAGACCCTGCCCCTAACCTCCACGCGGTGACCCTGGAAACAGACTCTGGTTCTGGTCTGGCTAAGAGGGGCAGGGATCGGGGAGAGAAACTACTGGTAGTGGTAGCAGTGCAATTACGGAAATACGATAAAGATACATACAAATAAAATGCACAATTCTCCTGACCGATGTCCAACAAGATATTGCCCAAGTCCCTGAACGCAAAGAAACAGCAACGAACGACTCAGACATGGATGAGAGGTGCATCCAGTGACCAAACGTATGCCCACGTAGGCGAAGCTCGAAGCCCTGAGGAGGGGGCAACATTGCCAGCCCGTCGGCAAGAATAAATAAGACAGGACCGTAACGAATGAAAGTCTACCCTCGTGTTGGTGCGAGAGAAGATTGCAGCTGACCCCGCATTGGTAGCCTGGTGCAGATACATGTACTGGGCAAGGTTTGCCGAGCGCAAAGAACAAGTTGCGTTAGTGCATAACGAAACTACCCGCCCTGGGAAAACCGTGCAAGGTACTGTGCGATTAAAATTAACATCCCGGAAGAACTGAGGTTGGTGATGCCTAACGGAACTGCCAGCCTTGGGGCAACTGGGCAAGGTTCGATTGCAGTCGTAATTAACATCCCCGGGAATAACTGGGGCGGGTGATGGCGCGAGCGTAAATCCTCAGTTACGCTTATAGTGCCCACTGAAACGACCCTCTACATTGCTTGTACTCGGCCCCATGCCAGTGCTTTAGAGGTAAATTGCAAATTGCCACGCACCGATACGCGTCTAGAAAAGGCTGAGAATGTTCCTCCCCGGATCAAACTCAAAATGTACGGTAAAGCAAGGCCGACAATGTACGGATCAAACAGGAAGTCCGGGTCCTGAACATTGGCGAAGGCCGATACTTTACACTGTGTTTTATACGAGTAAGACGCGTCCGAGGACAAGCTGACAAGCCCGAGAAATATTTCTCAGTCAGAACGGGTAAAGCAGCGTAACTCACTGTCTTGGCGTAGATCACAAAGCCCAAATATACGGCAAAGTTGATCGAAAGGCGTAGATCCGAAGGATCGACTAGGAAAACTCACCCTAGTAAATCAAAAGCTGGCTGAAAACGGACGGCGGGCCTAGTCACCATGGGCGCACAATCGTCCCGACTTGATCACTCCGTTCTTGCCAGTGGACCAATTATACATCACAATAAGAATGATCAAATTGGCCGTGAAGAATGTTGGCAGAAGAAGAATAAGAGGCGACTGAGGTAGAGACCTAAGGAAGCTACCTAGTAAATAAAGAGTCTCAGAAATCGGATGTGCTGGTAGGCTTCAAGTAGGCTAGCACAGCCGATTTCTGCACTTTTATTTACTAGGTAGCTTCCCTAGGCCCCTACCTCAGTCACCTCTTACGACATGTCTAGTAAGTTGCAGTGTTACTATTCTTTGCTCTCCTTGCGTGCCCGCAACACACAGACGGGATTTCCAATATAAAGGAGACAGTCGCAGTCAGTCTGACTTATTTATTCAACCTATCAAGACCCTTGGTAAGTTTGAATTTTGTTCTCCCAATTTCAATATTTAATGAATACTAATGTTTCCTGCATAGTTAACACTGCATTATATATGCTAATACAGTCAATAATGTGTGAAACTACATCCATTTGTCTTCAATGTGATATATAATGTCATATTGTAAATCATATTTAGATAAAATATTTTAATTTTACTAAACTATGAGTGCATTTTTTAACTAAAAAAATTATTCCATCTAGAGACCAAAAAAACTCTGTAGTGAATCAGTTACTGCTAATAACCCAAATCTATATTAAAAATAAATTTTGTTAAAGAAACTACAATGATAAAATGACATAAGTGTAAGGAACAATTTCATCACTATGTTAATGTTAAAAAAAGTTAAATTAAAAATGAAAATATTAGTTTCAGGTATCTTCATTGCACTCCAGACATGTCCATAGGTGCTCCGGTCTCCTGTGCAATATCTCCAACAGCGTCCTGCGACTAACAGTACCATTTCGATGTTGATTGATGAGCCTACTCATATACCTGCACTTTTGTGCCGTTCTTTTCTGACCACCTCAATCTTCAATCCAAGTTCTTGCAATCAAGCAGTTGATGTGGATTGGTTTAGATGAAAGTCCTCTATGCGGCAACACTACATGAGGGCTTGCAGATTGTTAGTTCATTCCATTCATTGAATCTAAGATATGGTGGCAGAGTTAGCCAGCCTGTGTGCTCTCTTGTTGCAATCAACATCATGTGTCCTGAAACGAAGATGAATTTAATTTTGCAAATTGCTGACACTTGTAGTGATTCAGTCCAATGCCTGCGCATTGAACCAGCCTCCATCTTCTGGATCATACCCTAGGAATCACTAAGAATGTGTGCATGAGTGTAGTTTTGTGACTCCAGCCAGAGCACAGTGCCATAGTCACCACCAATACTTCCATTGTCATGCATCGAGTTGTCGTACTAAATGCACACTGGCTTCCTGGATATTTCTGTAGCATGAGCTTGCAAAGATGGCACATGCAGACTTTTGGTAACAAACTACTGATCCAACTGTGTATCCAACATCACCATCATTACAGTTTTAATTAATTATGGCCTTGACATCTGCATCCACCGCCACAGGATTCCTTTCTCTTTGCACCCTTTGTCAAATGGGTCAAAAAGGTGTTCATAAATATTGAATATTAGTAATAAATTGAAGTTCTGTGTTTCATTCTTCTTCTTCCTTTTTCTTCTTCTACGTTCTCACTAGATTGGGACTTCGGATTCTCTAACAAAGGCAGCCGTCTGCCTCAGACGCTGGAATAAGTGGGCCACCTCTTTCTTCTCAAGTCTGCATACTGGGGGCAGTTCTGTAGGATATAATTCCTATGATTTCTGCTTCCCCATTTGTGCCGACCTCTTCCCGCATTAAGTTTTGGCCACCCTTATGATGGTAGGTCTGACATTCTTATTGCGTGGCTAAATCTCCGAGGCAGATTGGCGACCGTAGAATCTGTTATCCCATTCCTCATTGTGAGGGTCATTGCACCATGTTATGCGCCTTACGGCCTGGTACATCCGTTTTCTGCAAGCATTTGTTTCGGTTAGCATTCCCTAGCGGACACGTGCATCCGATTTCAACCAGACCTCCTTAGTCGCCTCTTACGACATGCGTGGCAGGTAACAGTGGTTCTATTCTTTACACCCCAAATTTGGGCCCCGGTAACCACTCAGGCGATGTTTCATTCAGAATGGAAAGGAATATGAGAGAGAAAAAAATGAATGTGGACTCATCCTGGCAATATATGACTACAAGCTCTCTACATAAGAACATAATATTCATTGCAATATAATTGTAAAGTTTCTATTGAGTCTATCGTTCTTCTCTGATTTTGTCATCAGGCGCTGCAGGTTTAAATGATGATCGGTTTCCGAGGTAGTGCACGCTCTGTCGCTTGGTATGCTGTGGTATTGTGAAGTTTTTAAGATGTCTGTGACTTCCATCAATCTATCTTTTTTCTTGGTCTGTCCTTTCCTCTTGATGATTAAATTTTCAGGTTGTACACTCTTGCAGCTGGTGTATTCGGGTTCATTCTCACCAAGTGGCCAAACCATTGTCTCACCATGTGGCCAAACCATTGGAGTCTCTCGTTTTTCAATTAATCTAACAGGTGTTGTTCCGACTGTTCTTATTTTCTCATTTCTTATATGGTCTCTTGTTTTATTTACCGCTTTCCTCAAGCATAGCATTTCACAGGTGGTAATTTGCCCTTCTTGTTCTTTTCTACTGACTTCATTGCACTGGGTTTCCTAATAGGACTTGGTTCCTCTCCACAAAAACGTCACATCATCTGCCGAAAGCACTGCACAAACTCTGTGACTCTAGCAACAATCCTCAGGGTTTCCTGAAAAAATGCATCAGTAAATGCATTGAACAATCCAGTCCAGATTAAAACCCACGACCCCAGAATGCAAGACAAATTGCTTAGCCACTACACCACAAAGAACACTAACTAGTCAACAGAAATAAACAATTTTTATAAATAAAAAAAATAATTTTAAAAAATTAAAAATATTACTGCCTGTAATACCGCTTTTTCTTAGAAGGTGTAGGATGGGGTGACCAGTGACTGTGGAATTTAATGGCCGCATGGCTACTGCAGTCGACGCGAAACTATTCAGGTTAGGGATTTTTTATGTTCCAACAGAAAAAACACCTTGGCCTTACCGGGGATTGAAACTGGGTCTCCCACATGGGAGCCAGCGATTAAACAATTAACTGTGTTAATTAGAAAAAAAAAAAAACCAACAAAAAAAAACCAGGAACTACAAAGGTTAACTCTTACTTGGAGAACCAATGCCACCACCTGAGGGAGGCCAACAACAAAATGATTACAAAATAGTTCAACAATATCAGCCATTTTTTAAAATTTACCACTTTTTATATAATCAATATATAAGTGACCAGAATGCATGTCCTATATGCATGCTCCCTTCCCTTCCGCTCTGCAGCGACCGTACAGTGTTCGCTAGCTAAGATATTCAAGCATGACTTGTCACCACAATGCACAGCCCCACCGGTGTATACTACAATAATGTCATCCCTGTGCTATCTTTTATCAGCTGTTTAATTGTGAGCTTGTCTTTCATATTACCACACTCTCTACAATCTCATCCAAAACTAGTGATAATATTATGACGAAAACGTAAAAACAAAGTACTGTAGTTTTTGATTTTAAAATTAATAACAATACAAAGCAACGTTTTGACCAAAAGGCCTTTATCAAGCAAAGGATACAACAGAAGTGAAGAAATTACACATCACAGAACATACACAATCGGACAATAAATTCAAAACAGCTCTAAAATGAAAATCTGTGACTAAAAACGAAGTGTATTGTTGTTTTTGTAAAACTATAGTACTCTGTTTTTACGTGTTTCGCCATTGCTACATAGTTTTACTGCAGTCTTCCCTTATATTGATAATATTATGTGGTATTCCAAGCATATACACCTTGCTCAGTCAGCGATGGCTGGAACATGGGTGCCGTATGAGCGATGGTAAAATCCCAAAGGATATTCTATATGGTCAACTCGCAACAGGTACTAGACATTACTATGCTCATTAACACCTGACCGTGATCTAACTTCATGCAGCACAGACATAGAAAGTTGGGAGCGGTCAGCCAAAGACAGGCAAGCATGGTGAGTGGCAGCGAAGGATGGCTCACTATGGAAATCATAGCAGTAACTAAAGTGATGGTCTGACTGGAGTCACAGACTTTTATCCATTCATGTTTTCTCAGTGATTCAATGAATTTGAACAGGAAGATTGAAACAGGCTGGGCTCGGAGACAATAGTATGAGGAACTGAAGAGGAAGAGGTTTAGACTGATCAAAAATCAGTTTCATTTTTGTGCCAGGGCATTAGGCTTGCAAATATGGCTGCTGTACAAAGCGTGTGAGCAATGGACCAGACTGATATTCAGAATTCACTAAGGAAGAGAGGTTGTATAAAGGATTAAAGTAATGTAATAGTAGCGAATCTTCAACCCTAACAAGACTGCAAGAATACCAAGTCAAATTTGGTGTAGCTAGAGAAGAGCACTATGCTGGTAGCCAAAGAAGAATAGTAAATTAACAAAGAATCGGTGTTGTTAGTTGCCATATAATGAAAGACATACTGAAGAGGAGATCAAAACTCTTATGGACTAATTGGTTTGATGTGAAGTGGTGTTGATCTGATGACTTAACTAAATTACATATATAATTGTATATTTGATAAAACATGTCTGCTGCATCTTTGTTCAAAAGCCTGAATCCTCCTTTACGTGCCTGTAGTGAGTGTCCAGCTCTCACATCCATAGAAAAAATAAACCCCAGGCTTCCACACTCAACCGACGGCCCACCTACTCATCTCGGCCTTTACCACTGATCTGTATATGGTAATTTTTGTTTTGATTCTGATTTCAAACTTTCAAAGTGTGACATCAAAAGATAGAAGAAAACTAGTCAAGACAGAGATGAAGTGTCTACGCAGAATGATGGGAGTATCAAGAAGAGGCCGGTTTAGAAATGAAGATATTAGGAAAAACAGTGGGTACAACATCAGTACTGAACATTAAAAAAAAAAAAAATTAAATAGTTCGGCCTCAAAGAGCAATGCTACCCCGATACAGTGGATACAAAGCAAAAGGTGAATCTAAAAAAAAAAACAGAGGATGTGAAAAACACTATTTATGAAGCGCACAACAAAAGCCTGTTCTATAAATTTCTTATCCTGATGCTGTGAGGCAAAAGAGGATTAGAGCAGAGAAGAAAAGAAGAATGTGTACTCTGCACCTTGCTCTGCATCCAGCAGAGTTGGGATAGTCTAAATCTCTTCTTATCTTGAAGCTGTGAGGCAAAAACAAGATTAGAGAAAATTTTTAAAAAGCAGAAAGTGTGCACACATACAAACAAACCTACCTGCTGCATTTAATAGATCTAGGAGGAATGACCGTTTCTCTTGCTCTTCCACCCACACAACCTTCTGTGTGATGTTTTCACTGGTACTTCCCACTCTGCCCACAGCCAGAAAAATGTAGTTGTTCAAGAAGTCTCTGGCTAAAACCTATTATGTGAACAAAGAAATAACAAGTATGAAAAAACTTACCAAGATAAGAATACTTATTTCTTCTTCATTCTCACTAGATTAGGGTTAGAGGTTGTCAGCCACACCATACAGTTTGTCTTGGATGCTGGTGTAAGTGGGCCACCTCTTTCTACTCAGGTCTGCATACTGAGGGGATGGGGAGGGGCAGTTTTGAAGACATGCTCTGTCGTTATACTCGCCAAACCACAGGCCATTGGTGTCTTGAATCTAGTGTACAGGTGGTGTCTCATTCTGTTGTGAACAGTGTGTAGGCGAAGTATGACAGTCTAGTAATATCCATCATCCTTGTGTTTTGGGTGTTCTTTCTCCCACTTTGCTTTATAGTGCCCTCAAGCGATAGCTTTTGCTTCCTCATAGTTGACCAGGTTGTCACCTTGAGTCATCCCTGCTTCCTCTTTAGCCAGTCTGCCAGCTTCTTAATTCCTTTTTGAATACTTATTTAACTTATTTAATTTGGGGGTCTCTGTAGCTAAGTTGGTACGAAGGTCGCGGGTTCAAATCCGGACAGCGTTATTCTGTTCACGGGTGAATTTTTTCCAGAGATCCCTAGGATTGCTGCCGGAGCTACAGATTCAAACAATACTCTCTGCAGGTGGCATGTCAGTTCTGTGGAGAGAGACAAAACCAGAGAGAGAGCGAAATGAGATAAAACCAGGTACAATGAAGTCAATCTTTTGGCAGAAGACCATTTTTTAGACTTATTTAATACCTGACCCATTGGTGCTGAGACTCCCGAAACAGATGTCAAAGGTTATGCATACTGATGGTTTCTGTGGCTCACTGGTTAAACACACTTCTCTCTGCCCTTTAAGCAACTAGCTCTGCTTGTACAACATGTAATTCCAAACTTCCTAAATCGTTGGATTGTTTCTACTTCAATTTTAGTCTCATTTAACAGTAAGTTTCAAGAGATCGAAGAACATCCCCCTTATCCATCCTAAACTCCCTAACAATCGTTGCAAGCATGTCAGCTCTCTCATTGCCATGGACACCCGTAACCCCATTTTAATTTAGTAAAAACAAGTACCTGAATTTCTTTTGGGAAGGTCGCTGAGAACATATTTGTTTGTCTCTTTCCGGAGGTGGGCATATTATCTTTCTCCACGATGCGGCGGATTTGGGGTTCGAAACCCATATCCAACATCCTGTCAGCCTCATCCAAGACTAGAAACCTAAGACGAAACAAAACAAGAAATATGAAGTACACAGCAAAGAAAAGAAGAGGTATCTTCACTACCGAACAACTAAATATATGTTCAATTGTGTGAGGTAATTAGAAGTATACAAAGAAGGACAAAATTGTCGTACAAAAATTAAAAACAGTATGCAATGGAAACTGCGGAAACAAGTACTCCAGTGCTATATTGAATCAATGTATGGCAGCAAATCAAGGACAATGAACAAACAATCACTAAGATCAGTGAAAGTCACAGAGATGTGGTTTTACAGAAGAATGCTGAAAATCCCATGGACAGCGAATAAAACAAATGATGAGGTTTTAAAATAGGCCTGCACACAAAGAAGCTTATCAAAAGAATAAGAATCAGATAATCAAGGTTCTTCAGACATGGAATGCGAAGAGGAGGATTAGAACATTTGATGACAACGAGTAAAATTCAGGGAAGAAGAGATTATGGAAGACAGAGGGAGAAGATGTTGGATGGTCTGGTTCGACAAAAGACTGATGTAAGAACTGATTAGCCGCACCAAGGAGAGAGAGTTGTGGAGAGACATGATCGCAAGTCGATTGCCTGTCATACTGAAGGTTGTGGGTTCAAACCCGGGACCAAGACACATGTGCAATTTTTTTTCAGAGATCCCTAGAATTGTTGATGGAGCTACAGATTTCATGCTTTGTGAAATGCTCTTTGCAGATGGCATGCCATCTGTCGACAGGGACGGATCCATATGGGGGGAATCTGGTGCAATGAAGTCAATTCTTCACCTACGAACCCTTATTTTGTTTTTTTTCAATCTCTCATTGCTGCGAACACCTGCATGACCAGGAAAGTAGATCCAAGTGAGTCTCTGGAGGTTGAAAACTTCTATAGACAACATCCACTCAGAATGAGAATGATAGACTAGATAATTTGATTTAACAAAGAATGTTAGCCTTGTTGAGGAATAAGTGGGCCTTCTATGGATAAAAGCGACAATAATCAAAGAGAAAACATACGCTCTGAAGATAAAATGTATCTATGTTGAGCAAGTTATCCATACCGATAGTTGCGACAAGATGGGAATACCATGAGAGAAACCCCATTAGATACATCAACCAGCACAGAACGGGAGTTGTTAATCTAAACACACTGAAAGACATGCTTAGGAGGAGATCAGAGCAATTATGGACATGTTTGATAATCTTCAAATGAACCATGAGGGGATCTCTGTGGCGCAGGTTAGGTGCTCATCTCTCATGCCAAAGGTACCAGGTTTGCTCCTCGTGGAACCATCTGGATATTTTCCAGAAATCCTGATCTCAGAGTAGGAGTTCCTAGTCCTATCAGAGACAAACGATAAAACATAGGCCATGTGTTCAATTGGAGCATATAAAAGAACCCTTGGCAGTTAAAAATCGAGAAGAGCAGGCTGGAAAGCCGCTGCCTGGGCAAAATTCATTGGAAAATATTTTTGTAAAAGTTACTACAAAAATATCTTCACCATTTTCAAAATTACATCGGTGACCCTTGCCAGTACTACGGAATTTGTGCACTGCAGCTGAGATTTTCCTGTGTAAGAAAGAGATCGGAGTACACATGGTTACTCATCGAAGTGCAATGATGATGGTCCTATCAATCAATCAATCAATGAGGAATAAGAACAATACATACTTGCAATGATCCATTCCAACTTTTCCTCTCTCCATCATGTCCACCAGGCGACCTGGCGTGGCAACCAGAATATGGCATCCTTTATCTAAATCTCTCATCTGTGCCCCAATGTCTGCCCCACCATAGACCACACATGGTCGGACTCGTGATCTATAGGCAAACTTGAAACACAAAGAAAACAAATGGAAGAAAGAGTAAAATTATAAATATTCCTCTCATACTGTTATATGTTACATAGGGCCTGAAAGTAATTTCTCCATGCCGCTCTGTCCTGTGAAACTTGCTTAATCTCTTCCATGGAATTGAGTCCGTTATTTCCTGCCTCTTTCAGCAAAATTCGTTTCAGGGTTTATCTAGGGTGTCCTCTCTTTCTTGAACCCATTGCCTCCCCCTTCAATGACTGCTTTGGTATTCTCTGATCACTTCTTCTCAAGGTATGCCCAACATATCTCCATCTTCTCCTCCTTATAACAGTTGTTACTAGTGGTTGACCAGACATTTCTCTGATTTCATTCCTTTTTCTGAATTCATCCCATTTTATATTCATTATTTTTCACAATTTTTTTTCAAATGCATTCAACTTTGTATATCTTTAGTCATTTTCCAACTCTCCCTAGTTAGGATTGGTACAACATTGGAATTGAAAATTCTTAACTCTTAACCGTTTGTGGGTTTTTAAGATTTTTTTGAAGGTCTGCTCTATTACTAGAACCCATACATACTCCATGAATTGAACATATGCATGTTATATATGGTTGGAAAGCTAATTGAATGTACTATCAATATATGTGGTTTTAATATCAGTATCATGTAATATGTGATATCAGTGACCTAATTTTGGTGATGCTAAAAATAGATTTTAACACAAATTTCAAATAATTATACAGTCACAAAGAAGGAAAATAATAAGTATGAAATATATCATGAAAACTAATAATATAGTCTCTTAGTACCTTCATATTTACACAATATATCCAAACATGAAGTTGTTTGGACAATAAATAAAGCAGTAATTAGAAATTTGTAACTTCTAAATATTTCCATATTTTGAAGACACCAATTAATAAATAAATAAGAGAAAATGATGCAGAACTGGTCTAGTAATCAGCCCATAAAGAACTAACACTTATAGTCTTGATTAGGACAGTAATCTGAGTCACTAGCTACCATTTTTAAGCAAATGTGTTATTTTTTACAAGAGCACGTGAAGTGAAAACTCGTCTGCAGAGATTATCCAAAATGGCGGCCGTTCGGAAATGTTGGTGTAATAAAAGCATGTTCTTACCACTGAAGTCGGAGAAGGTTTGCCTGAACGGCTAGGTACACCTTACACACGGTTAGTCGGCTTTCACGCAGAAATCAGTCAGATACACCATTAAAGGCTCCTGACTACGCATCAATTCATAGCGGGGAAACAGAAGAAGAACAAAAAGCATGCTTTATTCAACGAGATTAGACATCTTAAAAATAAAAATATATTTTTAAACAATTTATTATGGTAATATCATATGTTTTACATTATGAAACATAAATTATATGCTTTTAAATTTATAAATAACACACAAATACGGCTAGTTCGAGTCATGTAGCCATCTCATTTATAAATGAGATTTTCTTAGTATCCGAACGTTACAGGGTTAAGGAAAAAAAGAGTAAAATGACTGGCTGATAATACTAAAATATCAAAGTGGTAAACACAGACCTAAGAATGGGAGCGGGACGGAAGTCCTGGATGACCCAGGACGGGAGAAGGATCAGGCATACCCTGCAAAAGACAAGTTTCAATTTGGAATATCTTCATTGCACTCCAGACATGTCCATAGGTACTCCGATCTCCACCGCAATATCTCCAACAGCGTCCAGTGGCTAACCGCACCAGTTTGATGTTGATTGATGAGCCTACTCATACATCTATTGTGCTGTTCTTTTCTGGCCTCTTCAATCCAAATTCTTGCAATCTAGCAGTTGACATGGATTGGTTTAAATTAAAATACTCTTTGCGACCACACTCTATGAGAGCGTTCAAAATGTCAGCTCTATCCATTGAATGACCCTCCAATATGGTGGCAGAGACAGCCAGCCTGTCTGCTCTCTCATTGCCATCGACACACATATGCCCCAGAACGCAGATGAATGTAATTCTACGAATTGTCGACACTTGTATTAATTTAGTCCATTGTCTGTGCACCAAACTAGCCACCACCTTTCGAATCATACTCAATCACTCAGAATACATGCATGAGTGTAGTTTTGTAACTCCAGCCACAGAGTGGTGCCTTAGCCACAGCCAGTACTTCCATTGAGATGCTACTTGTTGTCATACTAAATGCACCACTGGCTTCCTTGACCTTTCTGTCGATGAGCATGCATTGCAAGAACCATTAAACAGGGACAAAGCGAGTAAACCCAGAAATAATAAGCGCACATAAAAGCCCATTCTATAAATCTCTTCTTATCCTGACACTGTGAGGCAAAACAGGATTAGAGAAAAGAAGAAGACCAAGCAATTTGTAAAGGATTGCTAGATGTTTAACCATTACCTTTCTAGCTTCATCATAAATCTGAGATGCAAGCTCCCGTGTCGGTGCCAGAACTAGAGCCATTGGGAACATCTTCTTCCGACCAAACTGTCTGCCAGCTTGAAGGTTGGTAGAATCACCTGGACCCATTTCATAAATTTGGTTGAGAATTGGCACAAGGAAGGCTGCTGTTTTACCAGATCCTAAGAGAAAATATACAAAAATACATGAAAAAGAGGTAAACACATACATGCCATTAAAAACTAAGGAGAAATTAACATAGGATTAATCAAAGTGGCAAATATTATTATTATTCTTCGAACGCTCTGCATCAACCACTTTTTAATCACTCTGTAAGTTGTATGTGATCTGAGCCTAAGAATGATTGTGCATTGTACCAGTTATGCACCTACAAGTTGGTCAGCACATCCGATTCCTGTGATGCTTTTTATTTACTAGGTAGCTTCCTAAGCCCCTACCTCAGTCGACTCGTGGGTTGAAGTATTATTATTCTTTGCTCCCCTTGAGAGTCCCGGCAACACACTGGCGATAGGCATGTAGTGCAATGCTTGGTGTTGCGGAGATTCCTACTCAGGAAGGGTCTATTGGTCATCACTGCAGTATCTGCTCATTTCTAGCGCCGTAGATGCTATAAAAACATCACATTGATCACAAAGGTCAATCTGCATGTGATTATAGTCCAAAGAGCTACTTCTGTGATTGCTCTAGAACAACCACCTGGTGACCACTCTGTGTGATTTTCGCCAGAAAGGGTACGAGCTGACGACCTGCATGGACAGACATTTGCATTCACTGGTGCTATAAATTTTCTGCATTTGGCACTGGTAACATAGTGTTAGCCAGAAAATCATTCTTATAATCATTCAAAGGGTTAAGTTCTACTTATCACACAAATAATAACATCTACAGTGAGTGACTACATCTAAATATCCCTTTTATTTATAAGTCCCTGATGACGGCTCACCTGTCTGGGCACAAGCCATGAGGTCTCGCCTGGCCAGGACGATTGGCAAAGCAAATTTTTGAACTGGAGTCGGCTTGCTGTACTTGCTGAGAGTGATGTTGTTGCGGATAATTTCTCCCAACTTGCAATCTTCAAACTGCGATAGAAATATATTAGTGAGCACAGGGATGGTGTCAACAAATTGTATTTCAACAGGAACAAAATATGCTGTTGTCTTTTTGGACCTTAGGGCATGAAATGTCTGTCACTTCACATTTCTAGCACTGAGTGTGCAGGAGGTAGGACAGTAAATTTCTTTCTTCAAGTGTGGAAAGTCAAGCTCCACATAACTATTGTGTCTGATTCGATAAACAAACATTCTATGCTAGTGCTGCCCTAACGTATTTATATATTTGGGCACATCTGCTTGATAGTTGTGGTGACGCAGGCGCCATGTGATGGTTGCAATAATACTACTACTAATAATAACAAAGGCAATTTTCTTCAAACGCTCCATACCGACCCCTTGTTAAACCACTCTTTGCTATTTGTATGTAGCCTAACAGCGATTGTTTGTTGTGCCAGTTATGCACCTACAAGTAGGCCAGCACATCCGATTTCTGCTGCTCTTTTATTTACTAGAGTAGCTTCCCTAGGCCCCTACCTCAGTAAACCTCTTATGACATGCCTTGTAGGTTGCGATGGTAGTTTTCTTTGCTCCCCTTGCGAGCCCCGGGAACACAAGGGCGCCCTAGGATCAACATCCTCAAACAGTAGGCAAGCCCATTCTAAATCGTGGAACTAGTGTAGAAATCATTAGTTGGCAATGAGATGTTTCGTAAGATGACTGGAAAATACAGATAAAAATAATAATTCCTCTTGCACAGTTATACGTTACATGGGCCTGCTAGCAATTTCTGTGTACCGTTCTATCCTGGGCAACTCGCTCAATCTCCTCCATGGAACTGAGACCGATATTTCTTGCCTCTCTCAGCAAAGTTCATTTCATGGTCTCCTTAGGTCGTCCTCTCTTTCTTGAACCCTCTGCATCCCACTTCAATGCCTGCTTTGATATTATTTGATCATTTCTTCTCAAGGCGTGTACAACACATCTCCATCTTCTCTTTCTTATAACAATTGTTACTAGTGGTTGACCAGATATTTCTCTGATTTCATCACTTCTTCTGAATTCATTCAATTTTATGTTCATTATTTTTCGCAGACATATATTTTAAAATGCATTCAACTTGCTTTCTATATCTTTAGTCATTTTCCAACTCCGCTGGCATATGTTAGGATTGATACAACATTTGAATTGAAAATTGCAGCAAACACCCACAAGATCCCATCAGCAGACTAAACAGAAAACAGCACACAACAATCGTTCGCCTAAGAACAGGTCACTACAGGCTCAACCATCCCATGCACAGAATAAAGTCTGCTCACACTGCACAGTGTGCATGTCAGACTGAAACACTGACTTCAGAGCACATCCTGCAGTCATGTCCATCAAAAATACACCAACGAAACCAAACATGACATCAGCGAAGCTTAAGAGCAAGCTATGGGGAGCCCACGAGGAATTCAAACTGACATGTAGCTTCATAG
The DNA here is from genome assembly GCA_020796225.1 of Arion vulgaris. NCBI lineage: Eukaryota > Metazoa > Mollusca > Gastropoda > Stylommatophora > Arionidae > Arion > Arion vulgaris. The sequence continues at coordinate 37,954,442 of CM036760.1, forward strand.
AGGCAACCCCATTTCATGGTTTAGATGAGCATACGAAACCGAACGCAAAGAAGAATTGAACATTCTTGATTTAGTTTTAAAGCTATATAACTTGCAATTCCATATTTTATTTAGACTTTTAAAAGCTGATGTTGCTGTGATAATTCATAGCATATTTAAAGTACAGTTACATGATTGCATATACATACGGATTCTATATGCTTGGGGCAGTTATCACCGCTGGCCTCAACTGGAATGTCTTCATATTTGTCAAAGTTGATGCCAGTGTTCCCACCTTCAAACAATTCCCTGATGACAACAATCAAATGACAGCAATTAAACTTTAGAACAGACAACGCTGAGAATAAACATTTTCTAGCTTGCGTCTGGATGCATAGAAACTTACATGTTTTGTAGATTGCAGTGGTACTCTTCTTTGCTCCCCTTGCAAGCCCCTGCAATACACGGGCGGTGTCAGCGTTCAGGTTTGGCATTGAAAGTATTATGTTTGAAGAAATATTGTGTTAACAATGTTCTTTTGGTGTTCATGGTGCCATTTGTCCTATGATGATTTGATTTATTGAACACACCTCCCTCTCTCTCTCTCCCTTTTTAACCCGGACTGGGGCATAGGCCCTAACCAACTCATGCCAAGTCTTCCTATCTCTAGGCATCTAGTGCAGCTCACTCCAGCTCTTCTTTATATTGTTGGTCTCTGCCTCCAAATTCCGTCTCCATGTATTTCTCGGCCTCTCCTTCTTTCGCTGTCCCTGCGGGTTCCAGAGTAGGACACTTCGTGTTATATTCCACCAAGGTTTTCGCAAAGTGTGTCCTATCCAGCGCCAGCCTATTTTTTTTAACCTCATGGTTCACTGGAATCTGTCTTGTTCTCTAAATAAGTTCCACATTTGTAACCCTATCAAATCATCTCAGTCCCGCTATTCTGCACAGACACCAGTTGATGAATGTTTGCAATATATGCATTATTATTTTAGTCGTTCTCCATGTTTCTGACCAATACAACAGAACTGATTTAACATTGGAATTAAATATCCTAATTTGTGAATACACCTAGTAGACAAATACATTTAAAATAAAATTAAATAATGAAAGTCTCCTACTAACATTAAACTCAGATGTACTTACATTCTTCATAATTCTTAGAGCATAAATTAGATTATGTACCTAGATTAGATTACATACCTAGGGAGCACAGCAAACGGAAGAATAACTAACGAAATCCAACACAGATGCAACAAAGCAAATCAAATGATAGGACAAATGGCACCAATTAAAATGCAAATTATGTCACCATGAACACAAAAAGAGCAATGTTCAACACAATCTTTCTCCCCACATTATGCTAACAGTGCCAAACCTGGACGTTGACATCAAATGATAGAAGAAAACTAGGCACGACAGAATGAAGCGCTACACAGAATGCTGGGGTAACAAGAAGAGACCGGTTGAGAAATGAAGATATCAGGAAAAAGTGGGTACAACATCAGTACTGAACTTCATCAAGAAACAGCAAATTAAATGATTCGGCCACATAAGCAGATTACCAACAGACAGTGTACTTCAAAGAGCAATGTTGCCCCGATACAGTGGATACAAAGCAAAAGGATGGCCACGCAAAAGGGTACATCAGAAATAACAGGGCGCATGAAAGACACTATTTATGAAGCGCACAGAAGTGCTCGTTCTAGAAATCTCTTTTTATCCTGACACTGTGAGGCAAAACATGATTAGAAGAAAAGAAGAAATACGTTTCTAAAAGAGAGATTAGACAATCCCAACTCTGCTAGATGCAGTCCGATGTGGAACACACATTGCAAATCCAAATATTTTAAACAACATTAAACAATGAAGGTCCCCTCCTAACAATAAGCTCAGATGTACTCACAGTTCCAGTTTATCATTTTTAGGTAGAGGAACAGACCAATCCTCACTAACAGCATTATCAGTGGCACTGTCTACTCGATTGTCCCATCGGTTGTACCCCTGTCCGCCCATCCTGCGCTCCCGATCACGATCTTCCAAGAGTGCATCCCATCTATTGCCCCCAGGTACTGGCGGGACACTGCCTTGTCTGTTCCAGCGTTCATTACCTCTAGAATACAGAAACATCAGCTAGATAATGAACAAAGTATCACCAAAAGTAAATTAACTGGGTTTTTTTTATGTGATTGTAACAATATGGTTAGGGGTCTCTGTGGCATAGAGGTTAGGTGCCCGCCTCTCATTTCAAAGGTACTTGGGTTCTCTCCTTCGTGGAGCAATCAGCATTTTTCCAGAGATCCCTTATCTCAGTGTAGGTGAGATTGAGTTCCTAATTCTATTGGAGATGGACGATAAAAAGTAAATGTTGTGTTTAAGTTGGGCACGTAAAAGAACCATTGGCAGTTCAAGATTGAGAAGAGCAGGCTAGAAGAGCAGGCTGAGAAAGAGCAGGTAGAAGAGCAGGCTGAAGAGCAGGCTGAAGAGCAGGCTGGAAGAGCAGGCTAGGAAGAACAGGCTGGAAGAGCAGGCTGGAAGAGCAGGCTGAAGAGCAGGCTAAGAGCAGGCTGAAGAGCAGGCTGGAAGAGCAGGCTGGAAGAGCAGGCTGGAAGAGCAAGTTAGAAGAGCAGGCTGGAAAGTCGTCTGGGCAAAATTCATTAAAAATAAAATTCCTCAAAATATTTTCACCACCTTCTAATATTACACCAGGTACCCTCGTCGGTGCTACAGAGTTCGTGCACTACCAATGAGATCTTCCTGTGTAAGAAATAGATCAGAGCACACATGATTTACTCACCAAACTGCAATGATGATGGTCCAATCAATCAATCACGAGCAGAGTTTTTTTTCTTTTTTTTATATAGCTGTTTGCTTGCTTCATTTTTTTGTTCCTTTTTCTTATGACATATGAGGAGACAGCTGTTCTATTCTTATGCGCTGTTTCTTTAAACATTGATATTACTGTTGCAAGATTGCTACTAACCTAATGATAAATAAATAGACTGTGTACAAGTATTAGGAGCTTCCGAAAAAACAAATTACCAAACACGGGATTCGAACCACTTACCCTTATTCCTTACGGCAACCATTTTCTACAAACCTATTGCTACTTACCTATCATTATGTTGTGGGTAACCTCCTCCTCCACCACCTCCTCTGCCACGTCCGTAGTTGCCTTGATTTCCACCACCACGACGGTCATATCCACCACGATTATCTCTCTCATTGTACCTGAAAGTAAACCATCAAGTTATGAGGGAATGGAAGACATAGAGAAGAGAGGAAACGGGACAACTGAGAGCTAACACATGTAAGTGAGATGGTGAATAGACAAGTTTGAGGAAGACTCTACTCCTGTTTTGCCTGACAGTGTCAGGATAAGAAGAGATTTCTAAAACAGGCTTTTGTGTGCGTTTCATAAATAGTGTTTTTTACCGTCACTTTTATTACTGAGTTTTGTCTTTTGCATGGACAGCCTTTTGCTTGGTTATCCACTGTATCGAAGTAGCATTGCTCTTTGAGGTGCACTGTCTGTTGGTAATCTGCTTATGTGGCGAACTATTCAAAATATTTTTGTTTTTGATGAAGTTCAGCCCATTTTTCCCCCTGATGTCTTCATTTCTAAACTGGTCTCTTCTTGATACTCCAAGTATTCTGCATTGACACTTCATCTCTGTCGTGACAAGTGATGTCAACGACAACATCATCTTAAGTCCTCATCACGCTCAAAGGCACAGATAAAAATACACAAATTTAATCTTGTGCCTTTCTCTCTTCCTCAAACCTAGTTTTATGAATGGTTATGAGTTCTGCTTCAAAAGTATAACTCCATGTGCCCCTAGGTCTCCCTTTATTTCTTCTGTTCCTGTAGACAGTAGTTACACTACCTCTGAAGTTAGAGAAGGCCCAGCTGTATGTCGAGGGACACTTATAAAATAAGGAAAGCATGCCTTGGTGCAAAAATCAATCAGAAGCACCATAACTGGCACCCTGACTACGCCTGAATTCATAGTGGGTGGCGCAAGAAGAAGAATATACACATAACCTTCCTTCCTTTTGTTGGCTTGAAATATTGTCTATATATTCAATGATGTCTCTTGTATAAACTTCTCTGTCTTTAATAGCTTTCAGAGGTCCGTGTAGTTTTCTGTCGAGTGTTGTTTTGCTAGGTAAGTGACTGACCCTGACTGTCAGTCAGATGACTGACCCTGACTGGTCAGTGAGTGCCTGAGCATAACATAATCGGTGCAGTCTTGAAGTATGTGCTCTGCAGTCTGATGTGCCTGTCCACATGACTGAATTGTCAATCTTGAATTTTGTATACATGTGGCTGTGGAGTCGATTGTGTCCTGTTCTAAGGCTCAGAATGACAACTTGTTCCAATCTGCTCATATTATAGTAGTTGTCTTATGTTGTTATTTGTGGCTTTCTAATTGATTTAATCAACTGCACACCCGTTTGCTCTCCTGCAGCACGTTCCTTGGCCAGTCGGTTTGCTGTTTCATTTCCTGGTATTCCACAGTGAGATGGTATCCACTGCAAGATGACACTGCTCTGATTGCACAGTTTAGACAGTAGGGTCTGTAGACATGGCAATTTTCTGGACTAGAGTGATTGGAGTGTTGATTTTGCATCTGTCAAAAATACAAAAGGTTGTGATTCAAGTCTTCTGTTCAACAGTTTCTCAGTTGCCACCTTGATTGCCTGAATTTCTGCATCAAAGTTATGACAATCGTATCTCTAACATTGTTTGGGTATTCTATGTACACTCCCACTCCTCCATTATTCACTGTGTTTCTTACACATAACTACTACTTACCCACTTCTCATGCCACCGCGGTTGTTGTACCCCCCACGGTCATTGTAGCTGCCTCCTCTGTCACTATTGTAACTGCTTCCTCTATCATTGTTGTAGCCACCCCTATCAATGTATCCACCTCGGTCATTATGTGCGACTCCTCTGTCATTGCCTAATTATGATCAACAAGAAGCATCATGTAGTAAACAGCATTCACAATTTTAGAAGATAACAAATAACTGACACACACAAAAAGAAACAAAATTATCAGTGCAAGTAAATCATCCGTGTGTTGTAAGGGCTCTCAAGGGAGCAAAGAATAGTAATACTGTGACCTACAAGGCATGTCGTAAGAGGTGTCTGAGGTAGGGGCCTAGGAAAGCTACTCTAGTAAATAAAAAGTGCCACCTAAATCAGACGTGCTGGCCTACTTGGGACATAACTGGCACACCATACAATCGCTCTTAGACTCAGATCACAAACAAATTACAAAAAGTGTTTAACAAGTGGCCGATATGGAACATTCAAAGAAGAAGCAGTAGTAAATAATATATTGCCTTATCTTTACAGACAGTCAATTGGAAAATGTTTTACTGTGATAACTTCTGAGTTTGCGCATGTCTCTGAATTTGCACTTGCCTTTCAGCTTATCTCTAACTCTTTTTTATAGCCACTCCCACCATCAAAAGCAACCCGTGGGGCACTTCCCTTTGTCAATTTGGGAGGGCTTATAACCTGTGACTGTTACTTTCCGAGTTGTGAACGAGCCAAAAGCAAGAATGAAGTGCCCTCTCCATTTTTGCATAGCCTGGGCAGCTGATATGGGGAATGTGCCTTGTCATTTTGCACAAGACCCCCCTCTCTATCTTACTGTTTCATCCAAAGGAAAGACAAAGTCCATACCTTTGTCAAAATCAAACAGGGTTTGCAAGGGATGCCAGAAGATGGAATGGAATACATACATAACCATCAACTACCTTAGGGCCCCACCTCCGGATTTGTGATTAAGGTTTACTCCTCTAGCCTTCTGCATGACCATGCTGACCCACAGGGCAGTGGGGAATTTCTATCAGGGTTTACTCCCCTAACCTTTAGCTCTCCTGAGCCCACCTCCACAAGGCAGTGGGTTTAAAGTTGCAGATGGTACCATCTATCATACCGTAGCAGATGAAACATCTGATCGGATATAAAAGATATAAAAAATAATACACATATAAAAAGGTTATGAAAACAATATTTTGTGAGAAATCTCCAGCATCCAAGTAAAAAAAAATGCCATCACCAAAATATGTTGAGCTTCCTTCCCATGATGTGACTTCTATAAACGAAGCCTTAGCTTTGAACATCATTTCCTTAAACCATATCTTCACTTATATTTTATCCTTTATGAATAAGGTACAAATGAGCTAACAAATACATAATTTCTCAAAAAGTATCCAAAGAGTTAATGAATAAATTGATTCAACATGTGATGGATATTCTCAACAATTATTTGGTAACTGCTGTACCAGTATACTCATTAATCTAAACATATTGAGTCTATCCAGCGATGTAAGGAGTTTGAAATTACATTTTGTACAACTGGATGCCTGAGGGCAGAGTGAGATTGATCCACAGGAACCATCAGTATGCATACCCTTTGGCATCTGCTGTGGGAGAACAAGCAGCTATGCATTTGCACAGGGAGCTATGATGTTCGTTAAGTAACTAATAACCATCAAACACCTCCATTTGTTAACAAAATAGTCTCTATATAATACTGAAAAAACTCTAGGCTATTTTTGCCTAGGATACTTTTCATTTTCTGGAAAGATGTTTTCAACTATTTTTTATTCATAAAAGGGTCTTCTTCAAATGCTCCACATTGACCACTTGTTAAACCACTCTGTGATTGATATGTGATCCAAGCCTAAGAGCAATTGTACATTGTGCCAGTTATGCGCCTACAAGTAGGCCAGCACATTCAATTTTGCTACGCTTTTTATTTACTAGGTAGCTTCCTAGCCACTGACAAGGACTTTGTGTGCTCTTGTGTGTTTGTTCTAATGCACTTCTAATGTACTTGAAATGTAGTGATCTTATGTGTATTTGTTCTAATGCACTTTGTAAGCTGTTGGAATAAACAAAATATTTTTACAATCTTCTAAATTACATCGGGGACCCTCACTGATGCTACAGAGTTCATATACTGCAGCTGATATCTTCCTTTGTAAGAGATCAGAGCACACATGATTACTCACCAAAGTGCAATGATGATGGTCCTATCAATCAATGAATCCATATATAAGGATACCTCAATAAAAAGTCTAAAATGAGATTGAAAATAAAAAAATATGTTTCCAACAACCACAATGGTCTTTTTTTTTTTTTTGGACAAAAAATAAAATATGCAACAAATTAGACAATAACTGAACCACAAAGCACACTTCTATGAAAAGGTTGGTGTAGGAAAAAAAAAAGGTTTCACGATTCCATATAAAAAGTATAGAATCAATGATGTAGATGATACTGTGAAAAAAATATGACACATGCCAAACCACTTAATCTAATATACTGGGTTTAATGATAAAATCACTGAATAATGGGTTAGGAATAAGTAATATGACAGAAATACAAATATTAGTGATGTGGTCCAGTCCAATGGTTTTCAACCTGAGAGGAGTGCTTCCCCAGTGAGGCGTGAGACAGTATCAGGGACGAGTGTGAAAAAGCAACATTTTTGGATTTTGTGTTTTAATAAGTTTTTATGTGGAGTGTCTGGCTAAATGGATGACAGCGCAAGCTCCCATGCAGGAGACCCGGATTCAGTCCCTGGTAGGGCCAGTGAGTTTTTTCTTTCGGTGCATAAAAAAATCCTAACCTGAACAGTTTCGCAACAACAGCACTAGCCATGTGGCCATTCAATTCCACTGGCATATGTCCCCCCTGTCCTACACCAACCTAATAAGTGGTATTACAGGCAGTAACAAGAGTTTTTTTTAAATAAGTTTTCATAGTAACTTGTTTTTCCCCAGTTAAAATACGTTTTTTTCATTAAAACTGTACGCTCACAATTTCTATAAAAGAACATCATTGATTTTGACTCTTTGTCACAAATGGGTTTTTTGTATGTTTACATTTCTCACTGACAATGTTATTGTGTTTAGGGTGCCTGTGTGTTGCTGGGGTCCACAAGAGGAGCAAAAAATAGCAACACTGCAACCTACAAGGCATGTCGTAAAAGGTGACTGAGGTAGGAGCCTAGGGAAGCTACCCTAGTAAATAAAAGCATCACAGAAATTGGATGTGCTGGCCTACTTGTAGTGGCGCATAAGTGGCACAATTTACCATCGCTTTTAGGCTCGGATCATACACAAATCACAAAGAGTGGTTAACAAGTGGTTGATATGGAGCGTTCGAAGAAGAATTATGTTTAGGGGACAGTGCTGTTATAACACTCAGAATGAGAAACATTTATTTTAATTTGTTCTTTGCAATTTAGTTCATACAGTGGGGAAAAATTAGGAAAAATGGGGGTGCGGTGGGGTGCCTTGAGTTTTGCCTCAGCTTCAAAGAGGGCGCCAGCAGAAAAAGGTTGAGAACCACTGGTCTAGTCTTAGAAGTTGCTGAGTGGTTCAGCTGTTTCCAAAACATTACAAACCAACAAATGTTTAAAAAGTAGCAAAATATAATGAAGTTTCGACAGAATATTAACTCTTTCTGGACAACTCCACTATAAATTGGTGATAAAATCAGTCATGTTTTGGATTACCCTTGATGTTTCATTGCAAGAGAATGAACTTCTAATTTGGTTCTACTGCTTGAGAAAATCAATTTCTTTTAAATGTTTTAAGTTAAGAAACTAGAAACAGAAATTACAAAACAAAAACTTATTTATTTTAAGTGTTTTCATTGTGGACTATCATCATTGCACTTTGGTGAGTAACCATGTGTGCTCTGATATCTTTCTTACACAGGAAGATCTCAGCGGAAGCGCATGAACTCCTTAGCACCAACGAGGGTCCCTGATATAATTTGGAAGATGGTGAAAACATTTTGTTGGAATTATTTATTTTTTAAAATCTTTTTATGAATTTTGCCAGGAAAGCGATTTTCCAGCCTGTTCTTCTCAATTTTGAACTCCCAATGATTATTTTAGTACTCAAATTGAACATGGCACCTACACTTTATCGTCCACCTCCGATAGAACTAGGAACTCGATCTCACCTACACTGAGATCAGGGATCTCTGGTAAAATATCCTGATGGCTCCACTAGGGAGCGAACCGAGTACACTCGGAACGAGAGGCAAGTGCCTAGTCTCTATGCCACAGAGACCTCCTAGCTAATACTTTGTCTTTAGAAAGCTTTAAACCAGGAGGTATCTGTGGCATAGAGGTTAGGTGCTCATCTTTCGTTCCAAAGGTACTCGGTTTGCTCCCTCAGGGAAGTCATCAGGATATTTTTCCAGAGATCCCTGATCTCAGTGGAGGTGAGATCGAGTTCCTAGTCCTATCAGAAATGGGCGATAAAACAAAGGTCCCGTGTTCAATTTGAGCACGTAAAAGAACCCTTGGCAGTTGGTGCCGCTGAGATCTTCCTACATAAGAAATAGATGGTGCACACATGGTTACTCACTGAAGTTCAATGATGATGGTTCTATTAATCAATCAATCATGCTTTAAGATAATACTTAAGAAGCTTAGGAAGCTTTAAGCTATGACATGTTGCTAGTAAAAAAATCAGTTCAAAATTAATTCCATGAGAACCAATTTAGTAAAAGTATGTCCTGAAAGAGTTAACATTTTGTGAATAATATGAAGAAAAAAATTACAATATGGATTTTTCTAAGAAAAAAACTCACCCGGCCACCGCCCTCCATCACGAGGTGGTGGCCCCCTGTCCCATTTATTTTCCCAATTACCTTGAATGAGCAACGATGCGTTGGGGTGCCCTGGAGGGGGCCTGCTCAGGTAAGGAATACCACCTCCACGAAGGTGTGGAGGGCGTGGCTCCACCACCTGCTCATGATTTGAAATTTGAAAAACTAGTGTTTAGAAGAAGACCCTTCAAATTCAGGTCAATACTATTTACTACATTTTCCGCAATTAGTTCTGATCACAAAGTATCAAAATATATAATAAACAAATTTCAACATGGACAGTTTTTGCAACTAGATAAGCCGTCGCAAGTGTGCAAAATTAATTACAGGTGTCAATTTAACGTAAACTAACAACTCAAATCATTAGACAACAAAAAACTGGAAATTAGTCAACTGTGTTTGAATTATGAACATAAAATCCAAATAACATCTAGAACAAAACACATTGAAATGTACCATATCCTTGCAGCACTTCAAAACTACGAGCAGGGCCATTAATGTCCAGCGCAACAAACTGAGAAAAAAAAATATATATCAACAAATTAGATAGTGCATGTATACCTCTTATTATTCTTCTGCGATCAACTTCTGCTATGTGACTACTCCAGTATGTATTATAAACAGGGAGGTGAGCTTGAGGTCTTCACCGGTCCCCTATAGTTTGTTCTGAAATGTTTCTGTAGGCCAAATTTCCTTTATCACGCTGCTCAGGCTGGGGCAGTCTTGCAAGATGTGCGTTGGGGACTACTTTGGTGCTCCACATGTGCAGGCGGCTGAGTCCCTGAGACACATTCTATGGAGGTGGGTGTGCTCTGAGACCGCAGTGTTCCGTTCTAAGTCTGAAGACTGTGGTCTGTACTTTTCTGTTTAATGTATTTATATTGTCATGCTCTGGGTTGGGTCGTATCCTCCATTTGTTTTTCTACACATCATTTTTCTGAACAATATTTGCTTCTGTACAGCTTTGTGTTGAGTGTGGTTGTGTTTAGCTCCCTCCAGCCTTTACAAGTTTGTCAGCCTTTTCATTTTCTGGGATGCCATAGTGCATGTATAACCAACTTATCAGATAATTTCTTCTTAGTTGTCCTGTCAGGCTTGAGATTGCAGAACCAATAGCTTCAATGAACTGTATAATTTGTTTCAGGTCGTTCATAGAACACCTTAGGTTTGAATGAAGCCAATACTTTGTCTTTAGGGTCTTCTGTGCGTAAGGTTAGTTGTTACCTTGTCTCAAGTACTGGTTTGTTCCTCATGGAGTCATCTGGATATTTTCCAGAGATTCTGATCCATGTAGGTAGATAGAGTTTCTAGTCCTTTGGAGACAGACCATGAACAGGTCCCATGTTCACTCAGCAGCTAAAGAACCTTGCAGTTCAAAATCAAGAAGAGCAAGCTGGGAAAGCCTGCCTGTCAAAAATTCATAAGTAAGATTTGCCTCACATTTTGGGAGCCATAAAATTACACAATTGAAGAAATTCACTTGCAGTGGATTCCATCTCAAAGTGGCATTGCAGACAATGAGAGTGCCGATGTCTTAGCTAAGGACGGCAGTGCCAAAGAGCTAATTTACCAACCCCTGTCTTTTCAAGAAGTCAAGACCCTCACATAGAGAAAATCTGCTGTAGACTGGAAGACAAGCACTGGATATGATTATGGAAAAGACTCCTCAAAGACCTAAGCAGAACAGACCAGGTCATTATATTTCGACTTCGCACCGGACACTGCAGACTTAATAAACACTTATATAGACTAGGAATAAGTCAAACAGCTCTCTGCAAGTGTCAGTAGGCAGAATAGACACCAGAGCATATCCTGCAAGACTGTCCTCTCCTGGGTGAGCTGAGAAGCAACATGTGGTCACACCCAGTCGACCTGAAAACTAAGCTTTGGAGAAACCTGACAGACCTGAAGCTGACTGCCCAGTTTGTGGTCCACAGTAAATTAGGCGCATGACCAGAGATCACAGAAGAATAAGAAAGATCTTTAAAAATAAAATATTTTCACCATCTCCAAAATTACATTTGGGACCCTCGCCAGTGCTACGGAGTTTGTTCACTGTCCGTGAGATCTTCTTGTGTAAGAAAGATATCGGAGCACACATGGTTACTCACTGAAGTGCAATGATGATGGTCCCACACATGGTTACTCACTGAAGTACAACGATGATGGTCCCACATATGGTTACTCACCGAAGTGCAATGATGATGGTCCCACACATGGTTACTCACTGAAGTACCATGATGATGGTCCACACTCATGGTTACTCACCGAAGTACAATGATGATGGTCCTCACTCATGGTTACTCACCGAAGTACAATGATGATGGTCCTATCAATCAATCATTAAGTTCAGAAGTAGTGCTGTGTTGTCTCTGTAAGCTACATTTTCTCTGTATTCCCTGTAGAGCTGACATGCATGAAAATCGTCTACAAGTCTGTCTTCCCAATTTCAAGTTTTTCTGTACATATGACTTATTAAATCTCTTGTGGCTGTCCTGTATCAGCTAGTTTTATAAGTAAGAGTTGAGAAGACAATATTGTCTAGGATGACTTCAAATCTCCCAAGATGAGGGAAAACTCAAAATTTCAAACCCCGGACAGATGGCGCTCAATGCAAAAAGACAAGCCATCTAGGAGAACAAATACTCCACTATCTTGTGGACAGCCCTTGACTGGGTATGGGCTAGAAAAACCAATCTTGACCCAAAAGTAAGAAAGAAGGTGCAAAATGGTCCAGTAAGGTATAATTGCTGATTCAAAAACTTGTAGTGCCATGCGTATACTTCATATGTCAGTCAGAAGCAGTTTCTTTGATTTTGAGTTATTTCTGTATAGATCTGTTTGTTCTCTTCTGTAACACTTATATTCAAAAGCACATTTTTAAACTGCCTTGTTAAATGTCTATGCTTCACACACATGTGTTGCCACTGAGAATATGCATGCTCTTAGTATTCTTATCTGTTCTTCTATCAGTTCCATTCCATACTGTTTTTAGCTGTTTAATTTGTTAGTGGAAGCTTGGTGTCTAAAATAATAAGAGTGTACTTGCAAACTGATTGCACACAGACAAATTTGCATTGCATGTAAACAAGAAACACAATAATAAGTTCAACATTCTAGGAAGTATTTTTGAATGACCTAGAAAACACATAAAAGAGGAGTGACGAGCCTGGTTAAAGAAGGCTGTCACAGAAATCTGAATAAATATAGAAGAACAAGCTGAAATAATTGGAAAGTTCAATTCCACCATCTAAAGAGACTGCAATATACAATTACTACTGCCTCAGGAATCTTTCCATATCCAACTTCTTGTTCATCAAGATGGTTAATTTGGGGGAACTTTCCCAAATTACAAATATTCTTGTAAGTCAGTAAGTTGTTACTGCATGCCTATCTATATTTGCTGATGCAGCAAAAAAAATGTGAAAGTACACCCATTTGTTCTTAACTTAAGTTATACTATAATCATATAGTGATATATTTTACACTAATAATACCTAATCTATGACAACAGACAAGTGCCATGATATTTGTTGATAAATAATTCCGTCAAGGTGAAAAAAAAGCTAAAGTAATTTGTAAAGAGACTACTAATGTGACACAATGTCAAGTTATCACCCAAAATAATGACCAGGAGTGATTTAGGTCTATAAAGTAAAAGTAGTTACACCAGAGCCCATAGTCAATGAAGAATATTATCAATATATCGATTCAGATATTTCGTTTATTATCAACAGTAACAGTAACACTGACACACAGTAAAGTAAGCTTGAGTAAGAAGACAACTTACATACGTCGGTACAATAATGGAAATAGATGGTATATGAAGGATAATTTATTATGTAAAGGTGTAACCTAATTAAACTTAGTTTATGTGCTTTACTTTTATTTTAAACCAAGACGTCAACTTCAAGTATCTATTCTAAAGTCCTCCAATGGTAAACTGTCCATTTCACCGGGTACATACGTACCGGCCAACCAAATACCGGGTCAGTTAGTTGACATGAGCTCGTCCAGTAACGTCTGCTTCGTTTAGCTACTCCAAAATAAATTACTTATACCTTCAGACCCTAGCTATACGGCCAAAACTGAAGTAAGTGTGCTAATGAAGATATATTCGTAGCTTTGTCAAGTTCCATAAACATTCAAAAGAGTTATGACCAGAAGAAAAGATCCATGCGCGTGCGCCATCTTGAATTACTCAAGAACTTACAATTTATTGAACTGATTTCTATATCAATTATTTTATGACATAATAAATAAGATTTCAACACTGCTCAATCGCAAATCACTGTACCTGCTGTTCTAGACCAGGTCCATTTTTAGTTACACCATTAGGCATGTTAGAAAGCTGTGATTTAACTTTAGCAAAACAAAAGCGACAATTTGTGAGAAACGAATTGTGATCACCCAATATTGAATAACTACGAGGGACCACGTGACTCGGGGACAATCATTGGTTTTGTTTTTTCCAATATTTAATATTAATTCTGGTATTATATGACTTTTTGATATTAATTTGTGAGGATATTAAAAACTATTCAAGCTTGACTGGAAACAGTTCTTACATTTTGTCTACTGCTTAAGCCGGGACACTAAATACAAAATTGTTTCATCTTTTAAACCCTAAATTAACTGTCATAACCATCATCGTGTTTCCTGTTTAATTAGTGCAGTGGCGTAAATGATCAGCTGTTTTTATAACTGTCTGGGATGTTGGGTGGCGAGAGATGGGTAGTAACTGACGAAAAGTAAGTCATATAGTGGTCGCGTGTAGTCTTGATCTTATTTGATCCCCATCTCTCCACCAATCTCATTAATTGATTGATCATCAGTGGCGGCTCGTGGTCATTATTCTTGGTGGGGCCCGACAAACATTTCGTAAAATCGTGGTTTTTGGAGTATTTACTATTATTTGTCTATTCCGGAAGTTATTCCCCTTTCGAGAATGAACAAATGCTTCTGTTCTGCAGAAGCTTAATATTAAAGCGAGTTGGCTATTAAATAACATAAAATCAAGGACAATTAAATATTACAGACACATCAAACGACATGAGTGCTTCGATAAGTATTTTTTTTTTAATTCACTGAAATGTGAATTGAACATGGACCCCAGTTGGGACATTGACCTTCAACCAACTCATGCGAAGTTTTCATGGCTTTAGCAACTATCTTTTGGATCCCAGCTGGGGCATAGACCCTCAACCAACTCATGCCAAGTTGTCATGCCTTTAGCTATCTCTTGGACCCCAGTTGGGGCATAGACCCTCAACCAACTCATGCCAAGTTGTCATGCCATTAGCTATCTCTTGGATCCCAGCTGGGGCATATGCCCTTAACCAACTCATGCCAAGTTTTCATGCTTTTAGCTATCTCTTTGGGCCCCAGTTGGGACATAGGCCCTCAACTAACTCATGCCAAGTATTCATGCCTTTATCTACTATCTCTTGAAGATCATTTTAACACTTCCGTATATCGTTAATCTCTGCTTCCAAATCTCTTCTCCAAGTGTATTCTGTTATGTTATCGTCATGGCACATTAGGCATTCCCATGGGTGCTCTGTCCTTCGCTGCAGCAGCCATCCCAAACTCCATCTTGTAGGCGCATAACTGGCACAACGTACAATCGCTCTTGGAATCAGATCACATACAAATCACACAGAGTGGCTGGCAAGTGGTCGATGTGGAACGTTCGTAGAAGAAGAAGACACCACACCAACAATCAAGCTGGCTCCAATTTCTCAGACTGCGGGAAACTTCAAATTATCTTTCATTTTGTCCAGGCAGACATTTATACTCCGATCTGGTCCCGGTCCTTTGATTTCGCAGCAGAACTACTTTACCACTGTTTTATACATGTTTTTGAAATGTATCTTTCTGTTTGAAATGTCAAAGATCATAATATTTCTTCAAGCGCTTGAGGACCCCATGTGAGTACCGCGCGGACCCCCGTTGGTCCCCGGACCCCAGTTTTGGAAACGCTGATCTAAAACGTATGAAAACGACGGAATAATTTCTTTGTATCGGGTTTTTCCTATAGGGCTCTGTCCTACTTCGCAGAAATGACACAACCTGTCGAGTGTATTGCACGAAGTCCGAAGCTCCGGCAATTCTTCTTCGCGTTCGTTCTTTACGACCAATTTTAATCACTCTTTGTGATATGTTTGATCTTGCCAAGAACGTGTATACGTTGCACATTGGTTGGTAGGCCCCTAAACGCATATATTTCTACACGTTTAGGACATGTGCATCCGATTTCAGCCAAACCTCCTTACTCGCCTCTTACGACATGCGTGGCAGGTAACAGTGGTTCTATTCTTTACACCCAAATTTGGGCCCCGGTAACCACTCGGGCGGCTCCGGCAATAATCTTAGGGTCTCGGTAAAAATACGCACATGCACGATCCGTTTCGAACCACAGCCAGGCTATAGCCCTTCAGTAGTTTATAGTTGGCTCTGCTATAGCCCTTCAGTAGTTTATAGTTGGCTCTGTTCGAACCAACGACTTTCGGTCCGATTCGAGCCAACGACCTTCGGAACACAATGCAAACAGTTTAATTAATTAGTTACAGAGATGCCTAGAGGGTGTTGGTGCTCCATAGCAATCGATCTTCGATGTGCGCGTAGTGACTCAAGCTTCTTCTTCTTCTTACGCTCCATATCGCCCACTTGTTAACCACTCTTTGTGATCTGTATGTGATCCGAGCATAAGAGCGATTGTATGTTGTGCCAGTTATGCGTCTACAAGTAGGCCAGTGCATCCGATTTCTGCGACGCTTTTTACTTACTAGAGTAGCTTCCCCTATGCCACTACCTCAGTCGCCACTTACGACATGCCATGTAGGTTACGACAAGCGTTGCTTCTGTTGTGGGCCACCTCACGGGTGGTATGTGTTTCATCCAAAAGAATGATAACAAACAAATAACAAACAAACAAACAAATTAATCAAACAAATGATCAATCAATCAAGTGCCATGCCTGCCGGCGTAGGCGATCATGTCTCTCCACAACTCTCTTTGCTTGGTGCATGTAATCAGTTCTGGCGTCGATATTTTGTCGAACCATGATGTCAGGCCATCCAACATCTTCTCCTCTGTCTTCCACGATCTCTCCTTCCCTGAATTTTACCTGTAGTCACCAAATGTTCTAAACCTTCTCTTCGCATTATATGCCCGAAGAACCTTGATTGTCGGATTCTTATTTTTTTGATAAGGTTTCTTTGTGTGCAGGCCTGATTTAAAACCTCCACGTTTGTTTTCTTGCTGTCCATGGAATTCTCAACATTCTTCTGTAAAACCACATCTCTGTGGCTTCCAATGATCGTATTGATTGTTTGTTCAGTGTCCATGATTCGCTGCCATACATAAGAATTGGTTCAATATAGCATTGGAGTACTCGTTTTCGCAGTGTCATTGGTAGTGAGTTCACGCATAGTGTGTTCTTCATTTTCATAAAAGCTGCTTTCGTTTGAGCTATTCTACTCCTAATCTCTGTTGTACATCTTCCATCTGGTGTTAAGAATGTTCCTAGATACTTGAATCGATGGACTTGTTTCAGTGTTGTGTTATTTATTTTGATATTGCATGTTGGTGTTTCTTGTTTCTGGAGACAACCATAACCTCTGTTTTCTTTATATTCATGCTTAATCCTTTCTTTTCACTTTCTCTCACTAGTATGTCTATCAAGTCTTGCAGATCGTGTTCATTTGTAGCCATGAGAATTGTGTCATCAGCGTACCTTAGGTTGTTTATATTTTGTCCACCGACTGCTATTCCTGTCTTTTCTACTATAGATCTCATGATGTTTTCACTATATAAGTTGAATAGGTCTGGTGAGAGTACGCACCCTTGTCGTACTCCTAACTGTATCGCCTGATAGATTCCAATCTTACTCTCTAGTCTAATGGCTGCGGTTTGTTGCCAGTACAAATTCTTGATCAGTCTAAGATCTTTACCATCAATATTTATATTTTCTAACATGCTGATTATTTCTCCATGTTTTACTTTATCGAAAGCTTTCGCGTAGTCTATGAAACATAGGTATAAGTCCAACTTCATTTCTATTGATCTTTCCATTATTGTTCTAATTGTATATATTGCGTTGTTTGTTCCTCTGCGTTCAACAAAGCCACATTGTTCTTCCTTAACTTCTGGTCTTATTTTGTTTCGTACCCTTCTCATAATAATGCTGAAAAGTAGTTTTGTTACGTGACTCATGAGGCTGATTGTGCGGTGTTATTCGCATTCTATCGTTCCTGCTTTCTTGGTAGTGCTATAAAAATGGATTGTCGTAAATCTTTGGGTACATATCCAGTGTTGTAGATGTCATTGAATAATTTTGTTAAAACGCCTATGCCCAATTCGCCTGTTGCTTCTATTTCTTCTGTTGTTATGTTGTCTGGTCCTGGGGTTTTTCCTTTTTTTCGTGTGTCTTATGGCATTGATAACTTCTGATGGAAGTATTTGTGGTCCTTCATGGTTGTAATTAATGTGTATTTCTTGTCTGTTATCACTGTATAAGTCCTTAATGTACTCTGTCCATCTTTCTATTTTCTTGTCTGTTTCATCAGGATATCTCCTGCTTTGATTTTAAACATCCAGTAGTTGTACGTTTACGTCTGCCAAGTAAGTTGTCTACGTTTTCGTATATTGATTTGGGGTTTTCTTTGTGTTCTGTTTCGATCTGTTTGCATTTTTCATTTAGCCACTCTTCTTTGCTGTTTTACATTTTTGTCTTATCTCTTTATTGATTCGATCGTATTCTGCTTTATTATGTTTGTTTTTCCTTCTATTTTCCATTAATTCCAAAATGTCTTCCGTCATCCATTTCTTTTGATCCGTTGACATGTTGTGTGGGTTAGTTCCTTTGACGTTTGTTGGATTGATTCTTTAAGTTATATAAGATGAATGATAAGAAACAAATGATATAAGATACAAAATAAATTGAATGAATGCAGAATTCGTTCTATGAGGCGCTCTTTGCCAAATTAGCACATGACTTAAAGTACACCGTTTTCTCGTCCGTGTATTATTTCAGTTCCTTGGTATATTCGGGTTGTGTGCTTGTGGCTCTTCTGTCACGATTAAACAGTTCTTCTCTTCTTCAGCCAGAACTCAGCGATCTTTTCCTTCCAACACGAGGGCTGTGTCAAGTTTTTCTGTATATTGCCAGAGCTCTCATCTTACTGCACCTAATCTTTCTAAAAGTGTGCGGTTGTACTATATTGAAAGTTGTGCGAGCGTTTTCTGCGCCCCCATCCCCTCCTGATGTACGTTTCTTGACCAAGATCATGCAAGGACAATTATCATTGTAGCAATATACCAGCATACTTCATTTACATTGTAGCATCAAAGTGGGAAACATCAATGCCAGATCAATAACACTATCAGAGTCACCTGGTCGACACGCTAATATGGTTTCTCTGCTCTCATTGAAACAGACCAGATGTGATGCCACCAATGCTTCTTCTAACTCCAAGCCATTTCTTTTGGTAGTGTCATTTCCGCACTGCCTACCCCTGACGTTGAAGTCACCACAAAAGATTATGTTCTCCCTGCCTGGCAAACAAGCATTGTCACTGCTGTGTATCCATTTTGTCACTGCGAGCATACACATTAACTATGAAGCACAGAACATGCACTGCGAGCATACACATCAACTATGAAGCACAGAACATGCACTGCGAGCATACACATCAACTATGAAGCACAGAACATGCACTGCGAGCATACACATTAACTATGAAGCACAGAACATGCACTGCGAGCATTCACATTAACTATGAAGCACAGAACATGAGTCTGCACTCTAACAGCGTGTGCGTGTATGGTGTCACAATTCCACCTCGACATGCCTACTTCAGATGCCGCTCGCCCGTGTTGTGCCAGGCCCGCAAGGGAAGCAAAGAACAGTACCACTGCAACCTACAATGCATGTTGTAAGAGGCGCCTGATGTAGGTCCTAGGGATGCTACCCTAGTGAATAAAAAGCAGCTGAGAAATCGGATGTGCTGGCCTACTTTTAGGTGCATAACTGGCACAACGTACAATCGCTCTTAGGCTCAGATCACATACAAATCACACAGAGTGGCACACACCGCCTGTTCTGTTGTAAAAGTTATGACAGCCTGCATTGCGAACTGTCCATTCTCCTAGATTGGTTTTTTGGAGGGTAACTATTTCGGCACCACACAGAAGATTGTCGAGGCAGAGCCAACTATAAACTACTGGGCCTTCGGGCTCAGGTAAGAATTGTGGGAAATCATACCCCAACTACACCACGTGACCTCGCATTCCAGTATTGGTGTATATAGACGAATCCATTTTAAAATCAACACAAAATGCTAACTCGAAGTCATATTATGCAACAAGTCAAGTTTAACAATAAGGAATATCAATATTATAAATATTTTCACCAATAAATAACCATAGACTCACCGAATTGAGTAAAATTGCAAAAAGCGTGCAGTGTTCTTTCAAACATCTGTAATTTCCAGATCCCTTTTCTTATCTAGGTCAGGGAATACCCGACCAGTTGTCTGGCCTGTGCTAGAGCCTGGCTGTGGTCGAGGAGAGGCCGTCTCTGCTTCATTACTAGCACAATTTTAGTACGCGATGCATACATTTTTTCTACCCACTCGTTCATACATTAACATATTTTCCCTGGCAACTGTACGTTTTCTTCTTTTGCCTCTCCTACCTTGCTGTTGGCAACACATCTGTATAGTATGAATGACTGTAAAACATTGTTGGGTAGCGCGAATGATCCCCTCCTACATGCACGAGCTCCGTTGCAAGACATAGAATCCATTTTCACTTTAAAGACCTCATCGGGACGTGGACACCTTACGATTGGCTCACTTCGATGGAAATATCATTCTAAGTACAACAAAACTGGAGGAAATTGGCCTTTAACAATAATGGAAAAATAATAATAAAACCGACCGCCATTTTGTTGACACGGAAAGGAAAGGACATGTTTTCTATATACAATGTTTGACTCTGTTCTCTGCTATTCATTCAACGCGCCATCTTTTTTTTTAATCTCTTCTTTTTCTTCATCTCTTCTCGATACATTGCATATTATCAAAAATCTCATTTCTGTCGTTGTCATTTTTTTAAAAATGTAATCGTATGGATCCCAGTTGCAAAAGTAAATTTCTTCTTCTTATCTATAATTCTGTTATTTCAGCACAGCATCAGGATAAGAAGAGATTTATAGAACAGGCTTTTGTGTGTGCTTCTCTAATCTTGCTTTGTCTCACAGCGTCAGGATAAGAAGAGATTTCTAGAACAGGCTTTTGTGTGCGATTCTCTAATCTTGCTTTGTCTCACAGCATCAGGATAAGAAGAGATTTATAGAACAGGCTTTTGTGTGCGATTCTCTAATCTTGCTTTGTCTCACAGCGTCAGGATAAGAAGAGATTTCTAGAACGGGCTTTTGTGTGGCTTCTAATCTTGCTTTGTCTCACAGCATCAGGATAAGAAGAGATTTCTAGAACATGCTTTTGTGTGTGCTTCTCTAATCTTGCTTTGTCTCACAGCGTCAGGATAAGAAGAGATTTCTAGAACGGACTTTTGTGTGTGCTTCTCTAATCTTGCTTTGTCTCACAGCATCAGGATAAGAAGAGATTTCTAGAACGGGCTTTTGTGTGCGCATCATAAACAATGTTTTTCGTTGCCCCTGTTATCTCTGAGATCTACCTTTTGCATGGACGGCCTTTTGCTTTGTAACCACTGTATCGGAGTATCATTGCTCTTTTAGACGCACAGTCTGTTGGTGAAACTAAACAAAGTGGGGAAATGGATCCGATAGCTGACTGGTCTTCTTTCTTCTTTTGTCGTTACACTGTTATCGGGTTCTTGCCCAATGTCGTGGTTTTATGTTTACCTCTTGATTGATTGATTGATTAATATGACAATCATCATTGCACTTCGGTGAGTAACCGTGTGTGCTCCGATCTCTTTCTTACACAGGAAGATCAAAGCAACAGTGCACAAGCTCCGTAGCACCGTCAAGGGTTGCCAATGTAATTTAGAAGATCGTGAAAATATTTTGTAGGAATTATATTTTTTAAATATTGTATAATGAATTTCTAATGAATTCATTAATGGATGTTTTTATCTTGCGCTGTTCTAGTTGTTGGGTAATTGCTATTTTTGATTTTTGACAGGATTCTGCTATGCAATCTAACCATCTTTTTCATGGTTTTTCTCTGCCTTCTTCCTGATGTTCTGTTGTAGAAGAATATGTATACAGTGGAGTTTGTTTGCATTCTTATTACGTAGCCGAACCACTTCATTCTTTGTTCCTCAATGTAATTCAAGCAAGGTTCTGTCCGTTACTGACAGCTTACAGTTGAAGTAAACAGACTCAAGTTTAATGCTCAGAATTGGCGGGGATGAAAATGCTAACAAGAACAGGGTTCTGTGAACAGTCTCATCCTACACTCAATATTCAAGAAAATGAATCCAATTTCGCGAAACTAACAAGCTACGAATGTTATGAAAATGTTGAGTAAATATTTCGTCGTTTTTACAGAATGCGATATTAAAAACAAATATGGTCACAGCTTTGAGAGTATACCACGTGATCAACACTTCTAGTTATCACGCGCAAGATACTCACTCTTCAACTGAGAAGACGCTTTCAGCGGTTTAGTTTAGACTAATGTAAACAATGAGTGTTTCCTTGAAGAAATCTGAAGATAGTGTGAATCTGAAGACGAAAATAAATGAATAAAAGGATGGTTCTGGTTATTGGTTACTAAACTGACGTCATTGCACTTCGGGCAGACCCATAGCGAAACACGTATAAACAAAGTACTATAGTTTTACAAAATACAGAAACAGTGACGATAAGAGCAGACCAATAGGTGCTCAGTCTCCCCAACAGATATCGAAGAGTATGCATACTGATGGTTCCGTGGCTCGCTGATTAAATACACTCCCTCACTCTGCTCCCAGGTATCCAGTTCTACTTACACCACGGGTAACTCCAAACTGCTTAAATCGCTGGATCGATTCAACATCTAGTGTCTCCCTCCAACAGGTAGTCGCAAAGAGACTGAAGAACATCCCCTTATCAATCTTAAACTTCCCAACAATCGATGCTGTTGATAAGAGCCTGTCCGCTCTCTTATTGCCGCAAACTCCTGCATGCCCAGAACAGTAGGTCCACGTAAGCCTCTGGAGGTTATAAACTTCTATAAACGACATCCACTCATACCGAAACCTGCTCTTTTGGATCTTGGGAAGCAGTAAGGGTGCTCCAGGGGCATCTTTTTTTCGACCTGACGCTGAAAGACAAAACATGGATAGAGAATAGAAAGATAAAATAAGCAGCATGTGGAGAATACGGAGTTCTAAGAACCTTAGGGGAAACGCCGGAGCTATAGTGGGAAGGGTTAGCGTTAGTCTTTCAATTCGGGCTTAAGAGGGTTGTGGGTTCAATCCAACACTCGTCGTTCAACACGCGAGGTAAGGAATTGGCCCTCCTATACCCTGCACATTAGGAAGAAACAAGGTGAGCAGTAAGTAGTAGTGGGGCGGATTGACGTAATGTATAAGCGTTCGCCTATCGAACCGGACAAAAGAGTGCTGTGGGTTCAATCCCTCCACTCGTCGTTTTACGCGTGAGGAAAAGAATTGTCCCTCCTACCTCCTGCAAACTAGGGTCTAGAAATGTGAAGTGAAGTGACTTCATCGCCAAACATCTGAAAAGGCAGCGGATATTTTTAAAATATAAAACAGGAGAGACAAATGTGTTGAATTTAATGGGGAGTACCACTGAAGTCGGAGAAGACACACATGTCTGGCGGACGACACTCATAATAAGGAAAGCAGGTGTTCACGCAAAAATCAGTCAGAAACGACATACCAGAAGCCCTGACTACGCCTGAATTCATAGCGGGCGAACACAAGAAGAAGAATATAATGGTAAAAATAGAAAGACATTGAGTAAGATATGGAAGAAGTCAAAGGAGATCTAAACAAGCCCAAAGCTGAGAATCTTTCAATCAAATGTGAAGTCAGGGCTGTTCTATGGCTCAGAAACATGGAGGACAACAAAAGAACTCACTAGAAAAATACAGACGTTCATAAATTGATGTTTACGTAGAATAGAGGGACTGAGATGGTATGATAAGATTACGAACGAGGAACTCAGAGAAAGAACTAAACAGATACCAGTGGAGAAAGAGCTATGGAAGAGACGCTGGCGATGGATAGAACACACATTGCGAAAACTGACCAGAAACATTGCAAGACACGCACTATTTTGGAACTAAGAGGGAAAGAGGAGTTAAGGGAAGGCCTAGAAATACCTAAAGACGATAACTAGAGACATATTAAAAGCATAGGTAAAACATGGAATGAATTGGAAAGGATGGCAGGGAGAGAGAGAGAGAGAGAGAGAGAGAGAGAGAGAGAGAAAGAGAGAGTGGAAGAACTGCAAGAAGTTTATTGAAGACCTGTGCTCCGTTGGTAGTTGAAAGGTGAAGAAGAAAAATAGGAAATACATTTTAACATTGGTTATTGGTTATTGGTTATTGGTTATTGGTTACTAAACTGACGTCATTGCACTCGGGCAGACCCATAGGTGCTCAGTCTCCCCAACAGATATCGAAGAGTATGCATACTGATGGTTCCTGTGGCTCGCTGATTAAACACACCTCTCACTCTGCCTCTCAGGCATCCAGTTCGACTTGAACAACGGGTAACTCCAAACTGCTTAAATCGCTTGATCGATTCAACATCGATTTTAGTGTCCTCATCCAATAGAGAGTTGCGAAGAGACTGAAGAATAATCCCCTTATCCATCTTCAACTCCCAACAATCGATGCTGTTGATGCAAGCCTGTCCGCTCTCTCATTACCGTAAACACCCGCATGTCCAGGACAGTATATCCACGTAAGCCGCTGGAGGTTAGAAACTTCTATAGACGACATCCACTCATACCGAAACCTGTCCTTCTGGATCTTGTGAAGCATCGACTGAGAGTCAGAGACAACAACTGCCCCAGTAAATGAAGTCCCCGAAATCCAATGGAGGGCAGCAGTAACGGCCTCAACCTCCATCCTCATACTAGAAGTAGTTGTCCTGTATGTCCCACTTCGCTCTGCAACAACCCTACCATGCGCATAAGCCAAGAAACCCCAGCCGGATTTCTCACCACGTTGAACCGACCCATCAGTATATACAACAACATCATCATCCCTTGCATTATCTTCTATCAGCTGCTTAACTGCGAGATCAGCCTTCATGTTGCCCCAATCTCTACATTCTCTTCCAAGAGTAATGATAACGTTGAGATAGTTCATCATGCCACCATCTGTTGGGATCCATTCTTCCCTTTTGGTAGGGTCGCAACCGTAGTCACCTGGCCAATTGTTCTCTCAGCCTGGGCCATCCATGACATGCCACGCTTGACATCCAAATAAATAATAAATACACAAAAGATAAGATTTGTCAAATGCCACATATATTCATCATCGATTAATTGATTGATTGATAGGACCATCATCATTGCACTTCGATGAGTAACCATGTGTGCTCCGGTCTCTTTCTTACACAGGAAGATCTCAGCTGCAGTGCACGAACTCAGTAGTACCTGCACGGGTCCCCGGTGTAATTTTGAAGATGATGAAAATATTTTGTAGGAATTTTACTTTATTAAAATCTTTTCTGATGAATTTGTCCTGGGCAACAGTTTTCCAGCTTGCTCTTCTCGATTTTGAACTGCCAACGGTTCTTTTACGTGCTCAAATTTAACACGACGCCTACGTTTTATCGTCCTCCAATAGGACTAGGAACTATATTTCGCCTACACTGAGATGGGATCTCCGGAAAAATATAAAGATCGCTCCACGAGGGCGCGAACCTGATACCTTTGACACTAGAGACGAGTACCTAACCTCTACGCCACCGAGACTCCTTATTCATCATTGTTGTAGTGAGATGGAACGACAACGATAAACAAGTAGATGAAGAGAAGAATTAAAGCTCCGAAGATATTCAGCTCAAATATGACATCTGTGTTGCTGTATGGCTTGGAAACGTGGCGAGTCACCAAGTTAAATACAAATAAGATTCAGACCTTTGTCAACGGATGTCTTCGACGGATTCTCACACTGAAATGGTATGACAGCGTTGCAAACACAGACCTGTGGACAAGAACAGGACAGGAACCCATGATGACCTATGTTAAGAAGAGAACATAGTGATATGTTGGGCATACCCTACGGAAGGCACAGTTGAGTGTCACTAGACAAGCCCTTGAGTGGAACCCGCAAGGAAAACTAAAAATAGGACGTCCTAAACAGACCTGGAGACGAAGTCTTCCTGAGGAACTAAAGGACGCTCGACTACCCTGGGAGACCATAAAGAACACAGCCAGAGAATGGGAAAAGTGGTGAACAACAAATGATGCCCTATGCTCCACGAGGAGCGGAGAGGAATAAGAAATAAGTGTGGATAAACAGATAAATAGGGCGAGTATCATGACAGGAGAAGAAAACTAATATACAAATACTTCAATAATAGGAGTGATAAAACTGCTCAGGGAGACGGACATTCTTCTATTGTTGTCCCGCTGTTACTGGGTTGTTGCCCAGTGTCATGGTTTTCTGTTTTTGTCTTGTGGCTTGGGTGTTAGTTATTTTTGCTATTTGACAGGATTCTGCTATGTCATATATCCATCGTTTTCGGGGTCTTTCTCTCGATTTCTTTCCTGATGTTCTGTTGTAGAAGACTCTGTATACAGTGGCATTTAAGTAACCGAATCACTTCATTCTTTGTTTCTCAATGTAATTCAAGCAAGTTTCTGTCCCAACTTGGTTTCCGTACAACGCCCACTCACACTGTGGTATTTGATCCTGTAATTACGCGCCAAGTAAATTAGTGTACTAACCAGTAAGCTTTCCATGGGCGTCCACACGTTAAGTTGCAGGAGGGGGAGGGTAAGTGCCCCATCCACCTTAATATTTATATACATGTAACAATCGAAATCTGATCTGAATTTGGTCTTCTGCATTTCAGCGTAGTAAACTACCAATGCATTTTTTTTCACCCCCGCCCCACCCTCTTCCTTTCCCCACCAGGAAAAATGTATGTGGACGCCCATGAAGCTATAAAGTTATGTTGGTGTGCTTTAAACAAAATCAACGTCAACGCGTCTAGTAAAAACAACTTGTTTACTATTGGTTTTTTTTTAAATATCTAATCTTGGTTTGCTTTACAGCGGCAGAATAAGAAATTTATAGAACGGGTTCTTCGTGCGCTTCGGACGTGTTGTCTCTCATTACCCCTGTTTTTGTTTCTGTGGTCCGCCTTATGTCTTGCCTCCAATGAGTCTGAATAGCATTGCCCGTTGACGTACACTTTCTTTCTTTCTTTTCTTTTGCCTTTAACTGTCATCGTATGGATCCCGGTAGGGACCCTAAACAAAATGTGGAAAATGGATCCCGATAGATAAATGGTCTTCCTTCTTCTTTTGTCGTCACACTGTTACCAGGTTGTAATCCAGAGTCGTGATTTTCTGTCTTTGTCTTGCGCTGTTCTAGTGGATTGGGTGATTGTTATATTTGCTTTTTGACAGGATTCTGCTATGTCATCTAACCATTTTTTCGTGGTCTTTCTCTCGATTTCTTTCCTGATGTTCTATGTAGAAGACTCTGTACAGTTGAGTTCGGTTGCATTCTTAACAAGTGACCGAACCACTTCATTCTTTGTTTCTCAATGTAATTCAGGCAAGGTTCTGCCCCAACTTTCTTTCTTATGCTGATTTTGGGGACTCTATTTTTTTCTGGTGTTGTTGGTAACATTTCATAGGCATCGCATTTCACATGAAATTATTATTGCTACTGTGCTTTACTCATGAAAAGGATGATGCATACCACCAACTAAGTAGAGAAGAACAGGTTGTAATTTTTTCCACTCTATCCTGTTGCTGTCTGTCTCTTCCACTGCCGGTATACTCTGATCTACTGATGTCTGGTCATCTCTTAATGTTATCAGTTTATTTGGCATAACCTTATCCTATTGCACGCCAGGTTTGAATCTTGTTTATCCCGTATTGTCTTAATCAGAGGGCCATACCCTTTTATGTGGACAATTTATTGGATTTGTGTTTGTTTTTAGTCTGATTATTTGTAATTTCGATGGTGTTTCAGTCTGTTGTATCAACCTTCTATCTATGGTATCTTCTTGATTTTT
Source organism: Arion vulgaris (assembly GCA_020796225.1). Lineage (NCBI taxonomy): Eukaryota > Metazoa > Mollusca > Gastropoda > Stylommatophora > Arionidae > Arion > Arion vulgaris. Next base: position 37,982,292 of record CM036760.1, read on the forward strand.
TTTCTTCTTCGAACGCACTATATCGACCACATGTTAAACCACTCTTTGTGATTTGTATTTGATCTGAGCCTAAGAGTGATTGTACGCTGTGCTTGTTATGCGCCTACAATTAGGAAAGCATATCCGATTTCTTCGACGCTTTTTATTTACTAGGGTAGCTATGGTGTTTAACCAGCGAGACACGGGAACCATCAGTATGCATACCCTTCGACAGCTTTTTGGGGGAGACTGAACACCTATAGGTCTGCCCATAGTGCAATGACGTCGGTTCAGGAAACAATAACCAATAGATATGATGTGTCGTATTGTGAACCGAGGTTGGGATTTCATTTATTTCCTGACTTACATTGTGTTTCAGCATTGCATTTCTTCTTCGATCCCTATTCGTTTAACTAGGCTGAAGTGATGCAGCCTTTTATGAGGACCACCGCTTGGGAGTGAGACATGATCTTCGTCGCTCTTGTTCGAGGACACTGACTTATCATTTACATCACTAAAACCGGTTTACCTTCCCTCTTCAAAACGACCATAGAAACGAAACAGAGAGCGACAGAAAGAGAACAGTTTGGACAGCCTAGCTTCATGACGCGGAAGAGTATCACCATCAGAACTAACATTCAGTACTCAAAACAGTCGTTTGTGAAGATACATAATCGGATGAAAATTAAATTCTTACAAAATATTATTACTGTTTCTAAATTACATCGGGGACCCTCGCCGGTGCTGCGGAGTTCGGGCACTGCCACTGAGATATTTATGTGTAAGAAAGAGATCGGATCACATATGGTTACTCACTGCAGTGCAATGATAATGGTCATATCAATCAATCAATCAATCAAACCACAATCGGATATGTCAACCGATTTCTTGTTCTTTATCGTCACACTGTTACCGGGTTGTTTCCAGTGTCGCGGCTTTCTGTTTTTGTCTTGCGCTGTTCTGGTGGCTTGGGTGCTAGTTACTTGTTGCTCTTTGACAGGATTTTGCTATACCATATAACAGTGTTTCCCAACATTTTTGTGCCATGCCCCACCAAAGCCTTTCAAAAATTCGTATGCCCTCCCCTTTTCTATGTAACATATACAAAAAAATTTATTTTCCGAAAATTGAATTGTTCACTGAAGAAACTTAAATGATAGGTTTTAGGAAGAAATCACTAGGAAATTTCTTAGGAAACACAGTAAGTAAATTTTAAAAACATATACTGGAGAACTGAAATTTAAGTACGAAATCATTTGAATGACATATTTTTCTATATTAGTTTAATTATTAGTAATTATTTATTAATTACACTTAGTGAGATCCTTGCGATTGATGCATGCTGCAAAGATATTTTATGTTAGGTTTCAATTTAGTTAGCTTCAGTCTCAAGTCTTCTCGTTGTGTTACATCCAGCCGATTTTTTTTTAAGCAGCAAATCAGTTATGTCACTAAATCCACATTCAGCTAAATATGAAGATGGAAACGGTAGTAAGTTTTGTTGTACATTTGGTTGAATTTGTATATTTATTTCTGTTTCCTCACAAAGTCATGCCGTCGCTCCTTTTATATTAAATGAAGTTTTAACTGACTCATCATTTTGCATTTCTGCTAGTTCTTCTTGATACTGCATATTTGAAATATCAGACAAATCCACTAACATTGGCTGCAACATCCAAGTTGAAAAATCAATTTGTTTCAAATCAGAAAATCTTCCTTTTAAATCAGCCTATAGAATTTTCAAATGATCGACAATAACAAGTATAACGGTATCAGTTACTTCACATTTCTGGAGCCAATGAAATTTTTCAAAATGTTTGTTGCAAATATATTTCTGACAAAATTCAATAAAGGTAATGAAACCCAAGTTTCTTGCTTTCGCATTAACAAGAATTTTATTTGTTACTTGAAGTTGGTTATTTTATTTATTTAGTTTTTCAAAGATATCGGCTTGATAACTCACAAATGTTTTACCATCGACCGTTAACAGATACTTCATTTCAGGTTTGCCGCTTAAAAAATCACTAAGAGTATCAAATAGTTCCATAAATCTTGTCACGCAGTTTCCTTTCGAGAGCCATCTTACTTCAGTGTGAAGTAAAAGTCTCACATGGTCTGCATTTTTAATCGAAATATTATTTCAAGATAATATCTTGAAGAGACGCTCACATTTGGCATTAGCTTTAATAGCATTGATACACTTTATAATTGAATTTAGTACTTCATTTAGAACAGGCGAAATATTTTTAGTTACCAAATTTTCCCTCTAAATAACACAATGCACAGGTAGCATTTCTGGATTCTCATCTTTCAGAAATTTTAAGCAGCCCTTTTTCTTACCCATCATGTTAGGAGTACCATCTGCGGCACAAGATGTTATATTTTTCATTGGTATATTTTTGACATATAAGTATTTTTTAGCTTATTATATAATCTTTGGGGGTAGGGGTGCTTTCTAATGATTTACAAAACAACATTTCTTCAGCAAAATTTCCATTATCAATATATCTTACGTAAGTTATCAATACTACTTATCAACAGTCTCTCAAAGTTGATTCATCGATTTGCACTGAGAATTGTCTTGTTTTCAGCTTTTCAAGAAGTTGTATTTCAATATCTTCACTCATTTCGTCTGCTATTTTGCAAACAATATTGTTACTGAGTGGCATAGCTTTCCCGTCTTTGTTATCTTTTTCCAGAACCGTTGTAAGAAATGCTGCTATTGATGGTTTGATTAAATTATCTCCTATAGTATGGTTTTTTCCACATTTAGCAACGAGTACGATTGACATTTGCAGTATGAGCAGTAAACAGGGACTTTAATGTTGTTCTTTTTTCAAAATTTGTCATTAAATTTTGAAAGTAATTAAAATCTGAATTAATATGAGCACTATGTTTCGCCCTCAAATGCGCCTCAAGATGACCTCGTTTCATTGATTCGTTGGTCAAGCATTGTTGACATAAAATACATTAATGTGGAATACATTAATTAATATAATAATATTTCACATCAGGTGATATACGTTTGAGAAAATTAGATTATTATAGCATGACTATTTTGAAGAAAAATAAATCATTAACAATATTTATAATCGTGGTTTTGTGGTCAAATCTGCTCTTCTGAAAAAGTGTGCAGTGATCTCTTCTAATTAGCTCTGATAAATTCTAACTTTCAATACTTATATCTTCTACGTGAAGCTTTTCGGTTCTCTTCTGCTTTTCTCGTATAATCTTGTCTAACAGTCCTGTACTTAAGTTGTTCTGTGTCTAGTTTTCTATTTTTATTATAGTTACCTCACAAGCTGTTCTGTGTTCGGCTCTCTATCTGCTCTATTATCCCATTTTCTTAGTCCACCGTGTATATATATATGGGTGAATATTCTATTACTTTACTATTCCAAAACTTTGTTCTCATAACTGCGATTTCCCACATCTGTTACTCTCTTGGAAAAAAACTCATTTTACTTCGACTAACGACATTCTTCTGTCATTGTCTAAAAATGTATATCCCAACGACGCCTTCTCAATCTGTCGCTAAACACGGGAAACATAACCTCATGACATTCTACTGTAATCCATATATAAATGCTCCTTCGCTAACTATACAACTACAAAATGGTACTCTAAGGACACCTGTATAATCCAGCTGCACAGTGAGTATCCATTACTCTGGTAATCAAACTAATGGCCCATAACTTGTATTTGAGTCAAACCACCGTGATGTTTTTTGGTTCCTTTTCCCATCGTACCTAACATTCCAAGCCAAATCAAACTTCGGACCTGCTTTCTGTGGCGGAAATATGATATGTGTGGCTCTGTCCAATACTATTACGTACTCAAGACTGCACTGTATAAACTCATTTTGGCCTTCATAACAAGGTTGACAAATGACTGATACATTACAGTTTTTAAAAAAAATATAACTCGATTTTAACACAATAACACATGCTCCCGCTTTCAAAGCTTTGTTAAAAGGAGATAAAAATGTACCTAGATAGTACTTTCCGCTTATTGAAAATTTTTAAAACTTGAGTAAAGTGATTGTGAAGCAACAGTCGTTTTTGTCAACAGACATCCAAAAGCCAATATATCGGTTTTGCAACATCATGAACATTAGTTAAACTTCGAACGAGTCCATTGTCCCCCTAAACGATGAAAATGCCCCCCTGTGGGGCGTGCGCCCCACGTTTGGAAACAGGGCCATATAACCATATTTTTTCGTGGTCATCCTCTCGCCTTTTTTCCTAATATTCTATTGTAGAAGACTGTTTACTGTCAATCAGTCTGGCACATGATAATGGTGATGCGAAAATACCAGCTCACTACCATTTCCCACGTAATGTATAATGGTATCGCGCGTTCTGATCGAGACAGCCGCAGACATCTAAGCAGCACCGTCTCTTTCCAATATAAGCACGCGTGAGACGAGTCACTCCATAATCAAGTAACCGCACATTCTGTTCACACTGTTCAAGCCGTTGCTAGCAGACTACTATCTCTGTGTGACACCAATTCAGAAACAATCATATTTCAGAAAGTAGAGAGCGCTTCGTATTGAGTATATAACGTGTTGCTTGCAACCTAAGGGGGGAAAAACTTGGATGGGTTTCTGTTCACTCCCAACTAAATAAATTATTACTTTAAAAATAACTTTAATCGTTTTAAAGAAATTACAGTAAATTGCTGCATACATTATAAAGATAATAAAGAACTTGTTTTAATTGTGCAAATAATGGTAATTTTTAAACAGAACTTGGTTCGCTACACTTCGGATCTGCACATAGGTTACCAGTCTCTTACAGCAGGTAACCAATGATACATTTGATGATAAGTTACTATCAATCGACGACGCTCCTGTATACATTTCACAGCAAACTTTTTATGAAATATTCCTACTCGCACCGCGTTTGATTTCAAATTCCTACAGACTTCCTTAATACGCTCTCACCTAGGCAGTTTACATCTGCGACAAGGTATAGCCTAGGTACCTGCAGAAAGAAAGAGTTGTAGAAAGGTAAGATACAGATGTTCTTTGTGTTTTTAGAATGCATCAAACGTATCAATTAGGATGAAAGCTAAAGCTTTGTATGTTATCAAGTGAATAAGGAGTTTGTTTTATCTTCTTCTTCTTCTTTAAACGATCCATATCGACCACCTGTCAACCACTCTGTGTGATTTGTATGTGATCTGAGCCTAAGAGCGATTGTACGTTGTGCCAGTTATGCACCTACAAGTAGACCAGCACATCCGATTTCTGCGCTGCTTTTTATTTACTAGGATAGGATCCTTAGTGCCTACATTAGTCGCCTTTTCAACATGCCTTGTAGGTCGCAGTGGTACTATTCTTTGCTTCCTTGCGGGCCCCGGCACCACACGGGCGATATGTTTTATGAACCCCAGGGGGCACCAGAGACAATGAATATGGTAAATAGACAGTAAACAAGTAATAAGGACCTCCGAGAAAAAAACAATTTACCAAACACAAGGTTCGAACCCCAACCTTACTTCTTACGATACACATTGCTTAGCACTGCAGACGAGCGTTTTTCTGAGCACAACCAAAAAGCGCTCTAAAAAAAAGCTTCACTTAGTCGTGTCTTTTTTCAAACAGCATCGACTATAGAACACAGAAAGGTCAGGACAGGTTCTATCGAACAGTGCTTACTTAAACACATGCGATAAGCTTTTTGTGCTTTATATATGAGAATAAAAATCGTGGCATATCATTTATAGGATTTAACCATCAACCACAGTAAACAAGTCGTCGATTTTCAAGGCACCACTTATACGTTTAGTACTTTGTCATGCTTTCTGAACGTTGAGGTCTATTTTTAACGTTCGTAAAATTGGACGCTACCCAATTTCCTTCCAAACTGCCCACCGCAGTTTGAACCAGGTACGCCTGGGTTGTGATCGAGCTTACCACCGCTTAAGCTACAGACGCCCACTGTACATATGAGACGAAACAAAACAAACATCTCTCATGGTAGCTTCAAGTATATTTGATTGATTGATTGATTGATTGATAGAACCATCATCTTTGCACTTCGGTGAGTAACCATGTGTGCTTCGATCTCTTTCTTACACATGAAGATTTCAGCTGCAGTCCACGAGCTCCGTAGCACTGACAAGTATCCCCAATGTAATTTTGAAGCAGGTGAAGATATTTATGTAGGAATTTTATTTTTAATTTTTTCTAATGAATTTTCCCCGGGCAGCGTCTTTCCAGCCTGCTCTTCTCGATTTTAAACTGCCAAGGGTTCTTTTACGTGCTGAAATTTAACACGGGACCTATGTTTTATCGTCCGTCCCAATATGACTAGCAACTCTATCGCACCTACACTGAGATCAGGATCTCCTGAAAAAATTCAGATGGCTCCACGAGGGAGCGAACCTGGTACCTTTGACACGAGAGACGATTACCTAACTTCGACGCCACAGAGACCTCCGAATGTGTTCAATTCTACTTGCACAACATTTGGTTGCTTCTACTTCTTCTTCTTTCTTTCTCTAATCATGTTTTTTCCTCACAACACCAGGATAAGAAGAGATTTCTAGAACAATCTCATGTGTGCACGTCATACACAGTGTCTTTCACCACATCTATTATTTCTGGGATCCACCATTTGCGTGGACGACCTTTTGCTTTGTATCAGCTGTATCGGAGTAACATTGCTCTTCGAGGCGCACTGTCTATTGGTTTCAGTTTCAGTTTGGAATATCTTCATTGCACACCGGACATGTCCATAGGTGCTCCGATTTTCTTCAGTAATATCTCCAACAATGTTTAGCGACTGACAGTACCAGTTTGATTATGATTGATGAGCCTACTCGTATACCTGTCGTACTGTTCTTTTCTTGCCACACCGATCTTCAAACCCAGCAATTTAGGGGTTGACGCGGATTGGTTTAGATGAAAATCGTCTCTGCGGCCACATTCTATGAGGGCGTTCAAGATGTCAGCTCTGTCCATCTATTGGTAATCGGCGTTAACTAATAACCAATTGGTTATTGAACGCTCTATATCGACCACTTGTTAAATCACTCCTTGTAATTTGTATGTGATCTGAGCCTAAGAGCGATTGTACGTTGTGCCAGTTATGCGTCTACAAGTAGGGCCAGCACATTCGATTTCTGCGCCACATCTGATGTACTAGTGTAGCTTCCCTAGACCCCTACCTCAGTCGCCTTTTACGAAATGCCTTTTAGGTCGCAGTGTTACTATTCTTTGCTTCCATTGCGAGTTCGGCAACACACGGGAGGGAGGGGGGCGAATTCAGGAGGAGTGATGAAATCCGAGAAATGTCTGGTTAACCATTAGTAATAACTGTTATAAGAAGGAGAAGATAGGGATATGTTGGACATACCTTGAGAATAAATGATCAAAGAATACCAAAACAGGCATTGAAATTGGAGGCAGAAGGTTCAAGAAACAGAGGATACCCTAGGGATACCCTGAAAGAACTTTGCTGAAAGAGGCAAGAAATATCGGACTCGGTTCCATAGAAGATATAGAGCAAGTTGCCTAGGATAGAGCGGTATGTAGAAATTACTTGCATTCCCTATAAAGGCATAACAGTACGAGAGGAAATATTAATCTGTTGTTCCATTGAAAATTCTATTCTAAAAACAAGAACATCAAGTTTCAGCGTGCGAAAACTAAGAGACAAAACCCATATTTTTCTTTCACCAACGGCACACGATGATGAATGTGATTAACATCACACCAGCCAGCTTTTACTTCCCAGTGTTTCTCTTGTACCGAAATGAGACTGCATGGATCCGAGAGTTGCTGAGGTCAGAAATAATGTCGCTTCAACCAGGGAATTTGATTCTCAGACCACACCTCTACGAAGCCAATGTACTAATCATCAGCGTTTACACATTTTTTTCCAGGAAGGGCAAAAAATGAGAGAAAATAAATTATTTGCTATTTTACTACACGAAAAAACACAGACGACGAGATTCGATCATAAATCCATTTTCCAGTCAGTGGCACTTCCCCCCCTCCCCCATCCGCCCTTGCTGTAACCCTTTCGCTCTTCTGACCGAATATACAAGCTCCCTGTACTTTTTAACAAGACGATTGTACGTTGTGCCAGTTATGCGCCTACAAGTAGACCGGCACATCCGATTTCTGCGCTGCTTTTTATTTATTATGGTAGCATCCTAGGACCTACATCAGTCGCCTCTTACGACATGCATTGTAGGTTGCAATGTACTATTCTTTGCTTCCCTTGTGGGCCCCGACATCACACGGGTGGTGCTGATCAATGATATTCTATTCAATCAAATTCAAACAAGACATTTCGCTCGTATGTTGCCACTTCTACAACAGAACATCAGTTCAATCAAATTCAAACAAGACATTTCGCTCGTATGTTGCCACTTCTACAACAGAACATCAGTTCAATCAAATTCAAACAAGACATTTCGCTCGTATGTTACCGCTTCTACAACAGAATATCAGGAAAGAAGGCGAGAGGAAGACCACGAAAAGATGGCTAGATGGCATAGCAGAATCCTGTCAAAGAGCAAAATAACAATCACACAAGCCACCAGAACAGCGCAAAACAAAACAAAACCAGAAAACCACGACACTGGGCAACAACCCGGTAGCAGTGTAACGACACTGTGCAACAACCCGGTAGCAGTGTAACGACACTGGGCAACAACCCGGTAGCAGTGTAACGACACTGTGCAACAACCCGGTAGCAGTGTAACGACACTGGGCAACAACCCGGTAGCAGTGTAACGACACTGGGCAACAACCGGAGCAGTGTAACGACAAAAGAAGAAGTTGCCGGGCCCGCAGGAAGCAAAGAATAGTATGACTGCGACTTACAAGGCAGGTCTAGGGCGACTGAGGAAGGGCTCAGGGAAGCTTCCTAGTAACTAAAAAGCGACGCAGAAATTGGATGTGCTGGCCTACTTGTAGGCGAATAACTGACTCAACATGCAATCGCTCTTAGACACAGATCACATACAAATCACAAAGAGTGATTTAACAAGTGGTCGATATGGAGCGTCTCGAAGAAGAAGAAGAAGCTATATTGCCGACCCATGATATTCTGTTCATTCTATTTCAAACAAGACATATGGGGATCATGAGAGAGAGAGAGAGAGAGTAACAAGACATTTACGTTTATTTTTTAATGTTTTTATTTATTTTATTTTTTCAAGCTTCCATACCCTTACATCTTACGTAACATTTCTCATTACACACATTTTCAGGATTTCTATTCGATTTCGCGGCTTAATTTTTCCATTAATTTCTATTTTTATATTTGTTGTAATGTCTTTCTCTTTTTTGTCTATTTCCTGTTTTTATTATCCTTGGATCATTTTCTATTTCAACTTCTGCGGCGAAGGTGTTAACGTTTGGAAGGAACGACAACTAGGTTAAGTTTAATGTGATCAAGCTTGCGTGAGAGTAACGTCCCTGTGATATATTGGAAATGGAGTCGTAGAGGAAGTTCAGGATTTCGTATACCTAGGAAGTACATTATCGTAAGATGACGATTGTGAAAATGGTATCTTTCGAAAAGATGGGAGGTCTATGAGGCTAAGTGGTTAAGCTCTTGCCTTGAGAGATGAAAGGCATGGGTTCGGATCCGGACCGCGTCTTTCTGTTCACGAGGGAAATTTGTTCCAGAGAGCACCTAGGATTGTTGCCAGAGCTACGGAGTTCCGAGCTTTCATGCACCGAATACATTGAAGGACAACAAATGCAGTGGTTTGGACATTTAATGAGAATGGACTACAACCAACCACCAATAACAGCATACAATAAAAGGACCAGGTACTAGCGTCAAGGAAGACCAAGAAAAAGATGGATAGACAATATTAAGACCACACTAAATAAACACGGATATAACACAACAATGGCGACTCGTCTTTCACTGGAACGCAAATTAAAGCTCCCACCCTACACTTAACGTCCACATTGTGATCAAACAATTATCAATAGCTACGGAGTTCGTGCTTGGGCAATACTCCGGCAAAACGCTTTAAAGACACTCTTAAAGTGTCTCTGAAATGTTCGATACAGACACCACGTGCAGGAATCCATTGCGCAAGATCACCAAATGTGGTGCTGTAACAACCAAAGAGGAACCCGCATAGCTGAGAATCATCGTGCCGTTGAGGCACAGAGAAAACGAGCTGCGCGAAAAGACAAAACACACAACACACATGTCTAGCCTTGATCATGTATGCCCCACCTGTGGTAGGGATTGTGTTCTAGGATTGGACTCTACAATCACCTCTGCACACACCAGAAAGATGCAGCAGCACACGTCTGAGACTGTTGTCATTCTCGCTTATGATGGACGGCTATTATTATTTCCGGCAGGTGTCAGACCATTTCTGCGGAGAGTGACCAAGCCATATTAGCATATTAGGTAAAGCTCGGTGTAATGAATTCAATCCTTCGGTTTTAAACTCTTTTCTCATGAAAGGAAAAATCAAGAAACAAGTCAAACTTTCGCCATGTTCAACAAAATCTGGTAAGATCTATCTTATCTATTCTCTAATCCTGTTTTGCCTTTCAGCGTCAGGTCGAAAAAGGAGACATCTGGAGCGAACCTGTCTATGCGTCTTGTCGTTCTTTTTTTCCTGTCCTGATTTGCCTCACAGCTTCAGGGTAAAAAGAGATTTCTATAACATGCTTTTGTGTGCGCTTCATTAACAGTGTCTTTTGTCGCCTCTGTTATCTCTGATGTCTAATTTTTGCCTGGCTGGCCTTTTTGCTTTGTCTCCACAGTATAGAGTAACATTGCTCTTTGAGGTGTACTGTCTGTTGGTAATCTGCTTATGTAGCTAAACCATTTAATTTGTTGTTTTTTGATGAAGTCTAGTACTGACGTTCTATCCACTTTTTCCTGATGTCTTCATTTCTCAACCAGTCTCTTCTTTTTACTCCTAATGTTCTGCGTATAATTTTCATCTCTGTCGTGACTAGTTTTCTTCTATTGTTTGATGTCAGCGTCCAGGTTTGGCACTCATAGCATAATGTTGAGAGAAATATTGTGTTGTACAATGCTCTTTTTGTGTTCATGGTGACATGTTTACATTTCAAAATAGACACCATTTGTTCTATGACTTAATATGCTTTATTGCATTTATGTTGGATTTTGTTAGTTATTCATTAATCTTTCAAAAACTCCTTCCGACTTTCACCATCCTCAAGTTAAATTAGGAACTCTCACTGTTGCTACAGAGCTCGTGCAATGGCACTGAGATCTTCATGTGTAAGAAAGAGTTCGGGACATGTACGGTTCTTCGACGAAGTGTATCTCCGTCCACAACCCCGTCCTCCGCTGCAACAGCCATCCCAAAGTTCCCTAGCTCACCATATCCATGAGAAGTTGATGAGTATATCTTCTCTCTCTCTCTCTCTCTCTATCACGAAGACAACAATGTCTTCATGTCCAAACTTAACTTCTTCTTCTTCTTTGAACGCTTCATATCGATCACTTGTTAACCACTCTATGTGATTTGTATGTGATCCGAGCCTAAGAGCGATTGTACCTTATGCCAGTTATGCGTCTACAGGAAGACCAGCACATCCGATTTCTGTGTTGCATTTTATTTACTAGGGTAGCTTCTCTAGGTCCTACATAATAAGCCTTTTACGACATGCCTTGTAGGTTGCAGTGGTACTATTCTTTACTTCCCTTACGGGCCTTGGCAACACACGGGTGGGTTCTTCAACGAAGTGTATCTCCGTCCACAACCCCGTCCTCTGCTGCAGCGGCCATCCCACAGTTCACTTGCTCACCATACCCATGAGAAGTTGATTAGTATATCTTCTCTCTCTACCACGAAGACGACACTGCCTAGCGTATCCAAACTTATCTCCTAATTCTCATAATCGTTCCATTGTCTGAGACTCACCCATATCACATAAATAAGCGTGTACCGCATTGATGACATCGGGTCTGTCCATACTTCGGCCAGCGTGTTTCTAGACCTTTTTGTGCAGGAGGTAAGACGGGACAATTTCAATCAGAACGTCGAATTGGAGATTGAACCTAGATCTCTTTTGTTTCCGATTAGAAAGGAGAATGCATTACGCTAATCCGTCCTACAAGAGGACAATAAACTTATTATATGTTCTGAAAAATCCGGTACCAATCTGGATACGCACGGACTTTTAAATAAACAATATTAATTTATAGCAAATATTTTTGAAAATTGTCAGGCAGTAATCGTAATAGACTTAACCCGTTCACCCCTCTGATCCGATATACAGACTCACTGTATTTTTTAATGTGACACAAAGCCTGTATAAAGGCTAATTTGGCACACATTGCCAAGTAAATGCATCCGGAGGTAAAATAAATTACGGAATAAAAGAGTTAACCCCTTCGCCCTTCTGAACCGATATATCGGCTAGTTGTATTTTTTCAAGATAACGCAAATCCTGTATACTGGATTATTCAGTACACATTTTAAAACAGACAAGTCCGGAAGTCTAAAAAAATATTACGGAATAAAAGAGTTATGTCTTAGATAGAAGAAACTAACTTTAATATTTAAAAAAAACTTGTTTGTGTCTTAATCTCGATGAGAATCTGTATTGTGGTAATCTACTTCAAACGGATCTAATATGTAAAGACGTTTTAGATCGGAAGGAGGCAGTGTTGATTAGGCGGAAATTTCTGACAAAATACCGGAGAATATGAACGAAGACATGTATATAATAGTTTTACTTTAACAATAGCATCATTTTATTAAATAGAAAGAAAGAAAATAATAAAAAAGGTTGTCAGTAAAATAACACAAGCACACGATTACCATGTAATACATGCTTTTATGCTGGATTAAAAAAAATATTAATAACTGGGAATGGAAGACGGAATAAGGGGTATCTGTGGTTAAGTAGTTACGCCTTTGCCTTGCGTTCTGAAGGTCTTGGTTCGAATCTTAGATTCTATTCACTAGTGCATTTTTTCCAGAGACCCTAGGATTGTTGCCAGAGCTACGGAGTTCGTGCTTTTGTACAATACTCTCGGCAGGTGACGTGCTATTTCTGCAGAGAGAGACCGAACCATATGGGGTAAATATTGGTGCAATGAAGTCAATTCTTCGGCTTTAGACACTTTAAATATATCTTTATGCTGGATGTAAATACAATTATATAAATAACTGAGAATGGAAGACGAAGCCAATGTATGTTGAAATACATCCTATTTTACAATAGATTGCGCCTGTATGTTGCCAGGCTCGCAATTGGAGCAAATAATAGTAACACGGCGACATACAAAGCATGTCGTAAGAGATGACATGTACAGACCTAGAGAAGCTACCCCAGTAAATAAAAGAGTCGCAGAAATCGGATGTGCTAGCGTACTTGTAGGCACATAACTAGGACAACGTACAATCGTTCTTAGTCCCAGATCACATACAAATCACAAAGAGTGGTTTAACAAGTGGTCGATATGGAGCGTTCGAAGAGAATAGAAGTAGAATAGAATATATATTCAATGTATGGAGGTGAATCATGGACAATAACACAAATATTAAAGGATAAAAGAATTATGCGAATATTCTGGTCAAATATGATAGCAAATTAAGAGCTTTTAATACGAACAAACTGTGCATCCCTGGAGACTTTAAAAGATGAAGATAGGTGTGGGTATTGGCCACGTATGTCGTATGATTGTAGGGACATTGTCTAGAACACCTCATCGATGGACATCTGGTGGAAAAAGACGGCTTGGACGTTCAAATAAAATGTAGAGAAGAACTGTGAAATGATATTTGAAAAACTGTAGCCTGACATGGCAAACACTTGGCGACAGAACGGCAACAATAGAAATCTCTTGTGGGAGGAAGTCTTATGTGTCAAACGGGACACGTAGAGTATAAGAAAATCGTAGCATATCCTTTAAAGGACGTAGCCATCAACCACAGTAAACAAGTCTTTGATTTTCTAGGCACGACTTATAAGTTCAGTAGTTTGCCATTGCTTTCTGCAAGGTGAGCTCTATTTTTAAATTTTGTAAAAATCCCACGGAAACGAATTTGCTTCCAACTTGCCCACCGCGGAGTTTGAGCCAGATACAATGGCTGTGATCGAGCTCACTACAGCTTAAGCTACATACGCCCACAGAAGAGTATATAGATGGATAAAATGAACAAAAATATTGCATCTTTTTTTTTCTCAAATCTTTATTGAAATACATCCTTCTTTAAATATATTGTACATTCAAAAAAATATGACAAATAATAGTAATACAAAATTATATCATATATAATTCGTATATTCAGTTGGATCAGAGCGCTAAAAGCATGCATTTTCCCAGTAACAGCGCATGGGTATAAAGCATGGACATTTAACAAGGCAGTAGAAAAACATATGTGGGCTTTTGGATTAGGGTGTTACAGAAGTATCCTCCGTAAATCATGGACATAGCACAGAACAAATATGTCTCTTCAGAAAGAACTCAAAATCGAAGAAATCTGGCTGATGCTACAAATAAGAATGAGAAAAATGAAGTATTTTGTACATATCAACAGACACGAACGGTTGGAGAACATTGTTATGGAAGGATGCGTCCAGGCAAGGAAGAAGAAGATGAAAACCACGGAGAAGATAGATTCAGGATGTAACTAATGGTTTGAGAATGATTTTTGCAGAGGAGGAACATCTGACCTATGAGAAGAGAATTCTGAAGGACTGTTAGGGTGGCAAAGTGATGCTCATGACAAGCTATTTGATGAGGAATCAGTTGGGCGAATTAGCGTAATGCATAGATCGGAAAATAGGATTAGGAAGGGGCGGGGGGGGTTAAGTCACCGTGATTAAGTAGATAAGCCGTTCGACTTTTGTTCATAAACCATCGTTCTGTTCCGAGTGTATTTTTTCCAGACAGATAGGATTTTTGCATGAGTTACAGAGTTCGTACTTTGTGTAATACACGTAATTACAAAGTACTGTAGTTTTACAAATTACAAAAACAATGACAAAATACAGTAACGTTTCGACCAACAAGGCCTTTATCAAGCAAACGAACAACAGGAGTGACAAATTAAAAAAACAAATGGACGACCAAAAACAAACGTTTCTAATGAAAATCTGGAAATAAAAACGAAAATCTGGGAATAAAAACGAATAACGAAATAAATGTAACACAAAAACACACATAAAAACTAGAAACAGAACGGAAGAGAAACAATGAAAAATCTAGTAAATATATAACTTGAATACATGCAACATATACCCATATAGATTACAAGGCATGGGAAGAGAAAGTACTAAGAAGCATAGGAATGTAATACGTTGAGCCCACGTGGTCGCAAGGTACCATACAAAGAAATCAACCGATTCTCTAGAGCAAATCTTTGTGTAATACTGATCTTCTTCTTCTTTGAATTCTCCATATCGACCACTTGTTAACCATTCTGTGTGATTTGTATGTGATCTGAGCCAAAGTGCGATTGTACGTTGTGCCAGATATGCACCTACAAGTAGGCTAGCACATCCGATTTCTGCGCTGCTTTTTATTTGAAAATGTGCAGGATTCTTCTTAAACATTTATTCTGAAATGTCTCCAACTTGATGACTAGGATGATAGTTATAAGGATGATCACGCTGATAATGATGTTGAAAATGTTGAAGATGGTGTTTGATGAATATGAGGATGGTCATGTTGGTGGGGATGATGATTATGCTGATGAAGATAATTACGCTGACAATGCTGCTGAAAATGACGTTGGTGTTGATGATGAATATCAGAATGATCACGTTGGGGATCATGATGATGATGAAGATGGTAATGATGTTAAAATGACGATAGTGTTTACGATGAATATGAGGATGATCATGTTGGTGATGATGATGATGACGATATGTATTGCACAAGAATATGACCTTTTAGATATTGCTAAAAATGTGGACGTGTCTCATTGAAAATCACACAAAAATGGGAGAATTCCTCTTCAAGTTAGAAATATTGAAAACTATTTTTAAAATACAGAAATCTAATTCGTTGAACATAATGAGACCTGGCACTATGTTAAAATATAACACTGAAGGAGTAATTACGAATTTCTTCTTCTTCTTCTTCTTCGACGACGAACAATCCATATCGACAACTTGTTAAACCACTCTTTGGGTTTTTTATGTGATATGAGAAGCCCTCTGTGAATGCGGGCTCAATTCCGTGGGCTGACAGAAAAAACCACAGGTTCCACAGATTTGCAGGTGTTCATGGCACCGAGCCGAAGAGCTGAAAGCTCAAGTGCTTCTGGATGGAAAAAAAAAATGTGATGTGAGACTAAGAGCGATTGTACGTTGTGCCAGTTATGTACCTACAAGTAGGTCAGCACATCCGATTTCTGCCACGCTTTTTATTTACTAGGGTAGCTTCCTAGGCCCCTACCTCAGTCGGCTCTAACGACATGCCTTGTAGGTCGCAGTGTTACGATTCTGCCCCCTTGAGAGCCCGGCAACGCACAGACGATTTGAGAACGAGATGAAGATATTTCTCCAAGTTTAGAGACCTGTCTATTAATTATTGGTTATTTCTTATTGATTATTGGTTATTTCTTATTGATTATTTCTTATTGATTATTGGTTATTTCTTATTGATTATTGATTATTTCTTATTGATTATTGATTATTGATTATTGGTTGCTGGTTATTGGTTATTGGTTATTGATTATTGGTTGCTGGTTATTGGTTGCTGGTTATTGATTATTGGTTATTGGGGTTGCTGGTTATTGGGGTTGATGGTTATTGGTTGCTGGTTATTGGTTGCTGGTTATTGGTTGCTGGTTATTGGTTGCTGGTTATTGGTTGCTGGTTATTGGTTATTGGTTGCTGGTTATTGGTTGCTGGTTATTGGTTGCTGGTTATTGGTTATTGGTTGCTGGTTATTGGTTGCTGATTATTGATTATTGGTTATTGGTTGTTGGTTATTGGTTATTGGTTGCTGGTTATTGGTTGCTGGTTATTGGTTGCTGGTTATTGGTTATTGGTTGCTGGTTATTGGTTATTGGTTATTGGTTGCTGGTAAATCGTCGCCCGTGTGTTGGCGTGTCTCTCAAGGGGAGTAAAGAATATTAACATTGTGACCTACAAGGTATGTTGTAAGAGGCGTCTGAGGTAGGGACCTAGGAAGCTACCCTAGTAAATAAAAAGCGACGCAGAAATCGGATGTACTGGCCTACTTGAAGGCGCATAACTGGCACAATGTACAATCACCCTTAGGCTAGGATCACATACAGATCACAAAGAGTGGTTTAACATGTGGTCGATATGAAGCGCTCGAAGAAGAAGAAGAATAGGAAGATACTACCAACATTTTGTGAAGTCACTTCATCTCTGTCGTAGATAGAACAGTAACGAATAAAGGAAGATACTACCAACATTTTGTGAAGTCACTTCATCTCTGTCGTAGATAGAACAGTAACGAATAAAGGAAGATACTACCAACATTTTGTGAAGACACTTCATCTCTGTCGTAGATAGAACAGTAACGAATAAAGGAAGATACTACCAACATTTTGTGAAGTCACTTCATCTCTGTCGTAGATAGAACAGTAACGAATAAAGGAAGATACTACCAACATTTTGTGAAGTCACTTCATCTCTGTCGTAGATAGAACAGTAACGAATAAAGGAAGATACTACCAACATTTTGTGAAGTCACTTCATCTCTGTCGTAGATAGAACAGTA
Source organism: Arion vulgaris (assembly GCA_020796225.1). Taxonomy (NCBI): domain Eukaryota; kingdom Metazoa; phylum Mollusca; class Gastropoda; order Stylommatophora; family Arionidae; genus Arion; species Arion vulgaris. The sequence continues at coordinate 37,999,961 of CM036760.1, forward strand.
ACGAATAAAGGAAGATACTACCAACATTTTGTGAAGACACTTCATCTCTGTCGTAGATAGAACAGTAACGAATAAAGGAAGATACTACCAACATTTTGTGAAGTCACTTCATCTCTGTCGTAGATAGAACAGTAACGAATAAAGGAAGATACTACCAACATTTTGTGAAGTCACTTCATCTCTGTCGTAGATAGAACAGTAACGAATAAAGGAAGATACTACCAACATTTTGTGAAGACACTTCATCTCTGTCGTAGATAGAACAGTAACGAATAAAGGAAGATACTACCAACATTTTGTGAAGTCACTTCATCTCTGTCGTAGATAGAACAGTAACGAATAAAGGAAGATACTACCAACATTTTGTGAAGTCACTTCATCTCTGTCGTAGATAGAACAGTAACGAATAAAGGAAGATACTACCAACATTTTGTGAAGTCACTTCATCTCTGTCGTAGATAGAACAGTAACGAATAAAGGAAGATACTACCAACATTTTGTGAAGACACTTCATCTCTGTCGTAGATAGAACAGTAACGAATAAAGGAAGATACTACCAACATTTTGTGAAGTCACTTCATCTCTGTCGTAGATAGAACAGTAACGAATAAAGGAAGATACTACCAACATTTTGTGAAGTCACTTCATCTCTGTCGTAGATAGACCAGTAACGAATAACCTATAACCAATAGCCAATAACCAATTAACCAATCACACAAATAAATATGGATTTTTGAGCAATGTTTTCTGCTTCTTCTTCTTCGTGTTCTTCGAACGCCTCATATCGATCACTTGTTAACCACTCTGTGTGATTTGTATATGATCTATGAAAAGCAGTCCTATCGTAGAAATGGAAAAAACCGCAGACATAGAGCCTCTAGAACTCCGCAGAAAATTTAAAACACTCACCCAGTTTGAAAAACTAAAACGGCTAAAAGAACACCCTCTACACACAAAATTCCAAGAGAAAACAAAAACAGACTTGCAAGGAAAAGTCCCAACCATCTGGCCAGAGAATTTCATATGCAACATACAGACATCCTAGAAACTGACCCAGAAATGTGGAACCCATAATACCAGAGCCATGGACATGCTACCAAAACACGGCCCAAATACACCTAGAAGTCTCAGGAATAATCTCCAAAAAATACAAACAGAGACAGAGCAAAGAGCCATTTCACTCCAAATGCTACGAGAGCAATATCCCACCAGCACATGGACACATGTGTTCACAGATAGCTCAGCTACAGATGCTACCAGAAAGGGAGGCAACGGAATCTACATCACTCACCCTCAAGGAAACACAGAAACACACTCTCTGGCAGCAGGAGAAACATGCACCAACTTTAGAGCAGAGGCAACAGCCCTTCTTGCAGCCATACAGATTCTCAACGACCAGCAAGTGTCAGCAAAAATATTGCAGTCTTTAGCGATTCAAGATCCGTTCTCCAGGCTATCTCAAGTCCCAGACAAGACAAGCTCATTCAGGACATACGGCAAAATATCAGCTTGTTGTCAAAAAAATTCGAACTGGTCTTACAGTGGATACCAGCTCACTGTGGCATACCAGGAAACGAAAAGGCTGACAAACTCGCAAAGGCTGGGGAGCCTAACACAACACCACCCAACACAAAGTTTTACAGAAGCAAAGACTCTCCTGAAACAATCCAGGAAAATGATCTGAGAAAAACAAATGGAGGATACAGGCCAGAGCACGACAGTATAAATACACTAAACAGAAAGGCACAGACCACAGTCTTCAGACTTAGAACAGGACACTGCAGTCTCAGAGCACACCTCCACAGAATGGGTCTCCTGTTTATGACACATACCGGAGTAGTCGCATAGCAAAAGTTGAACGCAGAAGAAGAAGAAGAAGAAGTATATGATCTGACCCTAAGAACGATTTTACCTTGTGCCATTTATGCGCCTACAAGTAGGCCAGCACATCTTATTTATGCACCGCTTTTTTTTGCTAGGGTAGTTTCCTAGGCCCTTACCTTAGTTGCCTCTTCGACATGCCTTGTAGGTCGAAGTGTTACTATTCTTTGCTCCCCGTGCAAGCCACGGTACCGCATGGACAGTGCAATGTTTTCATATTCTTTCATTCTGTCTTCTCTCATTTCATCGAGTTCTTGATAATAATTTATCTGACAGCATTTCTTCTGTGAGCCCCTTATCTTTATTTCATCTTTCCCTCATCATACAGTGAAATGTCATTACTTTGATTAAGTGTGGGACGAGTTGGTTGGTTTCTTGTTTCATAAGTTTTTCCTTCATATTAATCACATTTATTGCCCATGTTTCTTGTCGTAATGTGATATCGTTTATTGTTGAACGTGTTTGTGTGTGTGTGTTTGTGCGGAAAGGGGATGTTGCATGTGTGTGTTTGTGTGTGTGTTGTGTGAAAGGGATGTTACATGTGTGTGTTTTATGTGCGGAAGAGGGATGTTGCATGTGTGTGTGTTGTGTGCGAAAGGGGATGTTGCATGTGTGTGTTTATTGTGCGAAAGGGGATGTTGCATGTGTGTGTTTGTGTGTGTGTTGTGTGCGAAAGGGGATGTTGCATGTGTGTGTGTTGTGTGGAGAAAGGGGATGTTGCATGTGTGTGTTTTATGTGCGAAAGGGGATGTTGCATGTGTGTGTTTTGTTCAGAAACCGTCGTTCTGTTCACGAGTGTATTTTTTCCATACATAGGATTTTTGCAGGAGCTACAGTTCGTCTTTGTGTAATACTGATCTTCTTCTTCGAATTCTCCATATTGTGTGTGGTGAGAAGAGTGATGTTGCCTGTGTGTGTCTGTGTGTGTAGTGTGTGTGTGTGTGCGTGTGGAAAGAGGATGTGTTACCTTTGTGCGTGCGTATGCGTAGAGGAAGAATCAAGGGAAGAGGTGTTGCCTGTGTGTGCGTTTGTGTGTGCGTGTGAGAAGGAGGTTCTGCCTATGTGTGTTTCAGTGTGTTGGTGGGGAGGGGGTTCTGTGTGGATAGGACATGTTACCTGTGTATGTGGTTGTTGTCCAGTGCCGTGGTTGTAAGTTTTTGTCTTGCTCTGCTCTAGTGGCTTGGGTAATAGTTATTTGTGCTTTTTTTAACAGGATTCTGCTATGCCATCTATCCATCTTTTCCTTAGTCTTCCTTTCGCCGTATTTCCTGCTGTTCGTTATAGAAGACTCTGTTTACATTGGAGTTTGGTTGTACTCGACTAACAACTAACTAACAACTAACCAGTGGCGGCTCGTGGTCATTTTTTTGGGTGGGGCCAGATACAAATTTTCGGAAAAATCATAGTTTTTTGAGTATTTACTATTATTTGTCTATTCCAGGAAATTATTCCCCCTTTCGGTTTTTGGTGGGGCCGGGCCGCACTGGCCCTTAATGACGAGCCGCCCCTACAACTAACTAACAACTAACTAACAACTAACTAACAACTGACTATATATGTCTTTCACAGACGATCTGCCAAATAAAAGAAAACCAGAGCTTGTTTTACAAAATGGAAGCCATCATGGACGTCTTGTCATTATTGTATTGTCTAAGGTGAGTACTTATTACAAATATATTTATCCAGAAAGAACTCAAAATAAAAGAATAAGGGCTGATGCTACAAATTATTCTTCTTCGAACGCTCCATATCGACCACTTGTTAACCACTCTGTGTGATTTGTATGTGATCTGAGTCTAAGAGCGATTGTACGTTGTGCCAGTTATGCGCCTACAAGTAAATCCGATTTATGCGATGCTTTTTATTTAATAAGGCAGCTTCTTTAGGTCCTACCCCAGTTGTCTCTTATGACATGCTTTGTAGGTCGCAGTGGTACTATTCTTTGCTTCCCTTGTGGGCCTCGGCACTACACGGACGTGATGGTACAAAAAATCATGAGAAAATTGAGGTATTATGGACATATAAACAGAAACTGCTGGAGACTACCTTCATGGAAGGAGGCACCCCAGCAAAGAGGAGAAGAGGAAGACCATGGAGAAGATGGATTCAGGGTGTAACTTATAGGTTGAGCATGAGTTTGGTCTATGAGAGAGAGAAATTCGAAACACTGTCAGGTGTGCAAAGTTCTGCTCAGAACAAACTGATGATGATGATTAAGTCTTTTTATATTTGTGTGTTCTCTTGCCCACACTCCCACTTCATATTCTTATATTTGTGTGTTCTCTTGCCCACATTCCCACTTCATATTATTATATTTGTGTGTTCTCTTGCCCACATTCCCACTTCATATTCTTATATTTGTGTGTTCTCTTGCCCACATTCCCACTTCATATTATTATATGTGTGTGTTCTCTTGTCCACACTCCACTTCATATTCTTATATTTGTGTGTTTTCTTGCCACATTCCACTTCATATTCTTATCCCCGTTCTTGTCTGTCCTCTTTGATTGATATGGTACTCACATTCACTATCATCATGTTCTCTTCAAAGTAGTATTTCCATTGATGTCTTTGTATGTATCTTTTTTAACGAGGACTTCTTCTTCTTCTTTCGTCGTCACATTGTTACCGGGTTGTTGCCCAGTGTCGTCACACTGTTACCGGGTTGTTGCCCAGTGTCGTCACATTGTTACCGAGTTGTTGCCCAGTGTCGGGGTTTTCTGTTTCTGTCTTGCGCTGTTCTGGTGGCGTGAGTGATTGTTATTTTGCTCTTTGACAGGATTCTGCTATGCCATTTAACCATCTTTTTTTGTGGTCTTCCTCTCGTCTTCTTTCCGGTTGTTCTGTTGTAGAAAACTGTATACAGTGGCGTTTGGATGCATTCTTATTAAGTGACCGAACCACTTCATTCTTTGTTTCTCAACGTAATTCAAGCAAGGTTCTATGCCAACTTTCTTATGTTGATGTTGGTGACTGTTTTTTCTGGTGTTGCTGGTAACTTTTCGTAGGCATCACATTTCCCATGTAGTTATTTTTGCAACTGTGCTTTGCTCATTGTCCATGTTTGGCTGTGATCGAGGACTAAAGTTTATTTAAGTCGAAAGTTCTTTGGGATGCCGCAAACATACCTGGAGACAGTTTTCTTGCGGAACTGAAGAATGCAGGATTATCTTGGAAAATCATAAAGAAAACAGTCAGAGACCGAGAAAAATGGAGAACAACTATTGAATCTCATGCTTCACAAGAAGCGTAGTGGAAAGAAAGATAGAGAAATCTTAGTTCTATTCCCAGATGAAGTAGGATTTTTCGACAACAAACAAACGGAAACCTCTGTGGTGTGAAGGTATGGTGCTGGCCGGTTGCTTCCAGGGTATTCGGCTCGTCCCCCGCGTAGACACAGACAAGATTTTCATTCTTCCCTCTATCCAACCGAACACTGTTTTTCTTCTACCCTCCATCCCTCCTAGACACTGTTTTCTTTCTATTCCACCTAGACACTGTTTTTCTTCTATTCCACCTAGACCCTGTTTTCTTTCTATTCCACCTAGACCCTGTTTTCTTTCTATTCCACCTAGACCCTGTTTTCTTTCTATTCCACCTAGACCCTGTTTTCTTTCTATTCCACCTAGACACTGTTTTCTTTCTATTCCACCTAGACCCTGTTTTCCTTCTATTCCACCTAGACCCTGTTTTCTTTCTATTCCACCTAGACCCTGTTTTCTTTCTATTCCACCTAGACCCTGTTTTCTTTCTATTCCACCTAGACCCTGTTTTCTTTCTATTCCACCTAGACCCTGTTTTCTTTCTATTCCACCTAGACACTGTTTTCCTTCTATTCCACCTAGATCCTGTTTTCCTTCTATTCCACCTAGATCCTGTTTCTATTCCACCTAGATCCTGTTTTCCTTCTATTCCACCTAGACCCTGTTTTCTTTCTATTTCACCTAGACCCTGTTTTCTTTCTATTTCACCTAGATCGTGTTTCTATTCCACCTAGACCCTATTTTCCTTCTATTCCACCTAGATCCTGTTTTCCTTCTATTCCACCTAGATCCTGTTTCTATTCCACCTAGATCCTGTTTTCCTTCTATTCCACCTAGATCCTGTTTTCCTTCTATTCCACCTAGATCCTGTTTCTATTCCACCTAGATCCTGTTTTCCTTCTATTCCACCTAGACCCTGTTTTCCTTCTATTCCACCTAGACCCTGTTTTCTTTCTATTCCACCTAGACCCTGTTTTCTTTCTATTCCACCTAGACCCTGTTTTCTTTCTATTCCACCTAGACCCTGTTTTCTTTCTATTCCACCTAGACCCTGTTTTCTTTCTATTCCACCTAGACCCTGTTTTCTTTCTATTCCACCTAGACACTGTTTTCCTTCTATTCCACCTAGATCCTGTTTTCCTTCTATTCCACCTAGATCCTGTTTCTATTCCACCTAGATCCTGTTTTCCTTCTATTCCACCTAGACCCTGTTTTCTTTCTATTTCACCTAGACCCTGTTTTCTTTCTATTTCACCTAGATCGTGTTTCTATTCCACCTAGACCCTATTTTCCTTCTATTCCACCTAGATCCTGTTTTCCTTCTATTCCACCTAGATCCTGTTCTATTCCACCTAGATCCTGTTTTCCTTCTATTCCACCTAGATCCTGTTTTCCTTCTATTCCACCTAGATCCTGTTTCTATTCCACCTAGATCCTGTTTTCCTTCTATTCCACCTAGACCTGTTTTCCTTCTATTTCACCTAGATCGTGTTTCTATTCCACCTAGACCCTATTTTCCTTCTATTCCACCTAGATCCTGTTTTCCTTCTATTCCACCTAGATCCTGTTTCTATTCCACCTAGACCCTATTTTCCTTCTATTCCACCTAGATCCTGTTTTCCTTCTATTCCACCTAGATCCTGTTTTCCTTCTATTCCACCTAGATCCTGTTTTCCTTCTATTCCACCTAGATCCTGTTTCTATTCCACCTAGACCCTATTTTCCTTCTATTCCACCTAGATCCTGTTTTCCTTCTATTCCACCTAGATCCTGTTTTCCTTCTATTCCACCTAGATCCTGTTTTCCTTCTATTCCACCTAGATCCTATTTTCCTTCTATTCCACCTAGATCCTGTTTCTATTCCACCTAGATCCTGTTTCTATTCCACCTAGATCCTATTTTCCTTCTATTCCACCTAGATCCTGTTTTCCTTCTATTCCACCTAGATCCTGTTTTCCTTCTATTCCACCTAGACCTGTTTTCCTTCTATTCCACCTAGATCCTGTTTTCCTTCTATTCCACCTAGACCCTGTTTTCTTTCTATTCCACCTAGACCCTATTTTCCTTCTATTCCACCTAGATCCTGTTTTCCTTCTATTCCACCTAGATCCTGTTTCTATTCCACCTAGACCCTATTTTCCTTCTATTCCACCTAGATCCTGTTTTCCTTCTATTCCACCTAGATCCTGTTTTCCTTCTATTCCACCTAGATCCTGTTTTCCTTCTATTCCACCTAGATCCTGTTTCTATTCCACCTAGACCCTATTTTCCTTCTATTCCACCTAGATCCTGTTTTCCTTCTATTCCACCTAGATCCTGTTTTCCTTCTATTCCACCTAGATCCTGTTTTCCTTCTATTCCACCTAGATCCTATTTTCCTTCTATTCCACCTAGATCCTGTTTCTATTCCACCTAGATCCTGTTTCTATTCCACCTAGACCCTATTTTCCTTCTATTCCACCTAGATCCTGTTTTCCTTCTATTCCACCTAGATCCTGTTTTCCTTCTATTCCACCTAGACCTGTTTTCCTTCTATTCCACCTAGATCCTGTTTTCCTTCTATTCCACCTAGACCCTGTTTTCTTTCTATTCCACCTAGATCCTGTTTTCCTTCTATTCCACCTAGATCCTGTTTTCCTTCTATTCCACCTAGACCCTGTTTTCCTTCTATTCCACCTAGACCCTGTTTTCTTTCTATTCCACCTAGATCCTGTTTTCTTTCTATTCCACCTAGACCCTGTTTTCTTTCTATTCCACCTAGACCCTGTTTTCTTTCTATTCCACCTAGACCCTGTTTTCCTTCTATTCCACCTAGACCCTGTTTTCTTTCTATTCCACCTAGATCCTGTTTTCCTTCTATTCCACCTAGATCCTGTTTTCCTTCTATTCCACCTAGACCCTGTTTTCCTTCTATTCCACCTAGACCCTGTTTTCTTTCTATTCCACCTAGATCCTGTTTTCTTTCTATTCCACCTAGACCCTGTTTTCCTTCTATTCCACCTAGACCCTGTTTTCTTTCTATTCCACCTAGATCCTGTTTTCCTTCTATTCCACCTAGACCCTGTTTTCTTTCTATTCCACCTAGACCCTGTTTTCTTTCTATTCCACCTAGACCCTGTTTTCCTTCTATTCCACCTAGATCCTGTTTCTATTCCACCTAGACCCTATTTTCCTTCTATTCCACCTAGATCCTGTTTTCCTTCTATTCCACCTAGATCCTGTTTTCCTTCTATTCCACCTAGATCCTGTTTTCCTTCTATTCCACCTAGACCCTGTTTTCTTTCTATTCCACCTAGACCCTGTTTTCTTTCTATTCCACCTAGATCCTGTTTTCCTTCTATTCCACCTAGACCCTGTTTTCCTTCTATTCCACCTAGACCCTGTTTTCTTTCTATTCCACCTAGACCCTGTTTTCCTTCTATTCCACCTAGACCCTGTTTTCTTTCTATTCCACCTAGACCCTGTTTTCTTTCTATTCCACCTAGACCCTGTTTTCTTTCTATTCCACCTAGACCCTGTTTTCTTTCTATTCCACCTAGACCCTGTTTTCTTTCTATTCCACCTAGACCCTGTTTTCTTTCTATTCCACCTAGACCCTGTTTTCCTTCTATTCCACCTAGACCCTGTTTTCTTTCTATTCCACCTAGACCCTGTTTTCTTTCTATTCCACCTAGATCCTGTTTTCCTTCTATTCCACCTAGACCCTGTTTTCCTTCTATTCCACCTAGATCCTGTTTTCCTTCTATTCCACCTAGACCCTGTTTTCTTTCTATTCCACACAGACCCTGTTTTCTTTCTATTCCACACAGACACAGATTGGTGTGTTTCCTCTTCGTCTCTCTATGACACACATAAACTGTTTTCCTTCTTTCTTCTATAGAAACTGTCGTTATTGCCTGTAATGTCGCTTTTTAGGGCGGTGTAGTACAGGCGGGACGGTAGTAATGGCCGTATGGCTAGTGCAATCGCCGCAAAACTGTTCAGGTTAGCATTTTTCTTTATGCCACTGACAGAAAACAACCCACTCCTTGGACTCCCACACAGAAACTGTATTTTCTTATTTATCGGGTACTTCCTTGCTCTTTTTGTTTAACCACACAACACTCAAGACAAACAACAACTTATTACACACACTCACACAAATATATCCACACACATCAACTCACATAAGCTACGACTTCATACTTCTATTCAACTGTCTCTCTTTCTCTGTTTTTATGACCCCAGCTTTCTTTTATTGTACCGATTTGCAAGAGTAGTCCGCCATTAATCTCACAGTCTCTTCCGGTTGATGTTGTTTGTTGACGTCACACAAGAAAATAAACAAACCAGCGTGAGGACACGCCTCTAAAACGTCGCGGCAACGTCTTTAAGTGCACGTGTTACTGTTATTTATTTATTTATCTGTTTGTCTGTCTGATTGTCTGCCTGATTGTCTGTCTGATTGTCTGTCTGATTGTCTGTCGGTCTATCTCAGAATCCATATCTCTATATATCCATATCACTTTATTTCTATACATCTCTAGCTCTATCTATCTATCTATCTATCTATCTATCTATCTATCTATCTATCTATCTATCTATCTATCTATCTATCTATCTATCTATCTATCTATCTATCTATCTATCTATCTACATATCTCTAGCTCTATCTATCTATCTGTCTATCTATCTATCTATCTATCTATCTATCTATCTATCTATCTATCTATCTATCTATCTATCTATCTATCTATCTATCTATCTATCTATCTATCTATCTATCTATCTTTCTATCTATCTATCTATCTATCTTTGTCTGTCTGTCTGTCTGCTGTATGTATGTATGTCTGGTTGTATGTATGTCTGTGTGTCTATCTACCTATATATCCATCTATCTATCTATCTATCTCTACATATGTATCTATATATCTACCGGTCTATCTATCTCTCTTTTTATATATCAATCTGCAGAATACTAAAAGCATGCATATTCCCAGTAGCAACGTATGCGTGGAAAGCATGGACATTTAACAAGACAATGGAAAAACGTATATGTGCTTTTGAATATAAGTGTTATAGAAAAGTCATCCGTATATCACGGACAGAGAAGAGAACAAATAGATCTACCCAGAAAGAACTCAAAATTATTAAAGAAAACTGGCTAATGCTACATATACGAAAGATACTGATTGAAGTATGTTGGACATATAATGAGACACGAAAGGTTGGAGAAGACCATCATGGATGGAGGCATCCTGGCAAAAATGAGAAGAGAAAACCACGGAGAAGATGGATTCAGGATGTAACTGATGATTTGAGCGTGACGGTTGCAGAGGCTGGACGTCTAGCCTATGAGAGAAACACAATAATTCCGAAGGACTGTAAGGGTGGCAAAGTTCTGCTCAGGACAAGCTACTTAATGCAGATTGTGGAATGTATGGCCATAACGCGAGAAACGTGGATACACAGGAAGAGAATCCCTGCTTCCGTTCTGTGGGAGGTTATTCCTTGATTATGTCTTCAGCTACGAAAGGATAGATTAATGCGTATGCAGAATGCTGGGAGTATCAAGACTAGTCCCGACAGATTGAAGTGGCTACACAGAATGTTGGAAGTATCAAGACGACTAGTCACAACATAGATGAAGTGGCTACACAGAATGTTGGAAGTATCAAGACGACTAGTCACAACAGAGATGAAGTGGCTATACAGAATGTTGGAAGTATCAAGACGACTAGTCACAACAGAGATGAAGTGGCTACACAGAATGTTGGAAGTATCAAGACGACTAGTCACAACAGAGATGAAGTGGCTTCACAGAGTGAAGGGAGTATAAAGAAGAGACCGGTTTAGAAATGAAGACATCATGGAAAAAGTGGGTACAACATCAGTACTGAACTTCATCAAGAAACAACAAATTAAATGGATCTGCTACATAAACAGATTACCAACAGAATACGCCTCAAAGAGCAATGTTACTCCGGTACAAATCAAATACTGAACTTCATCAAGAAACAACAAATTAAATGGATCTGCTACATAAACAGATTACCAACAGAATGCGCCGCAAAGAGCAATGTTACTCCGGTACAAATCAAATACTGAACTTCATCTAGAAACAACAAATTAAATGGATCTGCTACATAAACAGATTACCAACAGAATGCGCCGCAAAGAGCAATGTTACTCCGGTACAAATCAAATACTGAACTTCATCAAGAAACAACAAATTAAATGGATCTGCTACATAAACAGATTACCAACAGAATGCGCCTCAAAGAGCAATGTTACTCCGGTACAAATCAAATACTGAACTTCATCTAGAAACAACAAATTAAATGGATCTGCTACATAAACAGATTACCAACAGAATGCGCCTCAAAGAGCAATGTTACTCCGGTACAAATCAAATACTGAACTTCATCAAGAAACAACAAATTAAATGGATCTGCTACATAAACAGATTACCAACAGAATGCGCCGCAAAGAGCAATGTTACTCCGGTACAAATCAAATACTGAACTTCATCTAGAAACAACAAATTAAATGGATCTGCTACATAAACAGATTACCAACAGAATGCGCCGCAAAGAGCAATGTTACTCCGGTACAAATCAAATACTGAACTTCATCAAGAAACAACAAATTAAATGGATCTGCTACATAAACAGATTACCAACAGAATGCGCCTCAAAGAGCAATGTTACTCCGGTACAAATCAAATACTGAACTTCATCTAGAAACAACAAATTAAATGGATCTGCTACATAAACAGATTACCAACAGAATACGCCTCAAAGAGCAATGTTACTCCGGTACAAATCAAATACTGAACTTCATCAAGAAACAACAAATTAAATGGATCTGCTACATAAACAGATTACCAACAGAATGCGCCTCAAAGAGCAATGTTACTCCGGTACAAATCAAATACTGAACTTCATCTAGAAACAACAAATTAAATGGATCTGCTACATAAACAGATTACCAACAGAATGCGCCTCAAAGAGCAATGTTACTCCGGTACAAATCAAATACTGAACTTCATCTAGAAACAACAAATTAAATGGATCTGCTACATAAACAGATTACCAACAGAATACGCCTCAAAGAGCAATGTTACTCCGGTACAAATCAAATACTGAACTTCATCAAGAAACAACAAATTAAATGGATCTGCTACATAAACAGATTACCAACAGAATGCGCCTAAAAGAGCAATGTTACTCCGGTACAAATCAAATACTGAACTTCATCTAGAAACAACAAATTAAATGGATCTGCTACATAAACAGATTACCAACAGAATACGCCTCAAAGAGCAATGTTACTCCGGTACAAATCAAATACTGAACTTCATCTAGAAACAACAAATTAAATGGATCTGCTACATAAACAGATTACCAACAGAATACGCCTCAAAGAGCAATGTTACTCCGGTACAAATCAAATACTGAACTTCATCAAGAAACAATAAATTAAATGGATCTGCTACATAAACAGATTACCAACAGAATACGCCTCAAAGAGCAATGTTACTCCGGTACAAATCAAATACTGAACTTCATCAAGAAACAACAAATTAAATGGATCTGCTACATAAACAGATTACCAACAGAATACGCCTCAAAGAGCAATGTTACTCCGGTACAAATCAAATACTGAACTTCATCAAGAAACAACAAATTAAATGGATCTGCTACATAAACAGATTACCAACAGAATACGCCTCAAAGAGCAATGTTACTCCGGTACAAATCAAATACTGAACTTCATCAAGAAACAACAAATTAAATGGATCTGCTACATAAACAGATTACCAACAGAATACGCCTCAAAGAGCAATGTTACTCCGGTACAAATCAAATACTGAACTTCATCAAGAAACAACAAATTAAATGGATCTGCTACATAAACAGATTACCAACAGAATGCGCCTCAAAGAGCAATGTTACTCCGGTACAAATCAAATACTGAACTTCATCAAGAAACAACAAATTTAATGGATCTGCTACATAAACAGATTACCAACAGAATGCGCCTCAAAGAGCAATGTTACTCCGGTACAAATCAAATACTGAACTTCATCTAGAAACAACAAATTAAATGGATCTGCTACATAAACAGATTACCAACAGAATGCGCCTCAAAGAGCAATGTTACTCCGGTAGAAATCAAATACTGAACTTCATCAAGAAACAACAAATTAAATGGATCTGCTACATAAACAGATTACCAACAGAATGCGCCTCAAAGAGCAATGTTACTCCGGTACAAATCAAATACTGAACTTCATCTAGAAACAACAAATTAAATGGATCTGCTACATAAACAGATTACCAACAGAATACGCCTCAAAGAGCAATGTTACTCCGGTACAAATCAAATACTGAACTTCATCTAGAAACAACAAATTAAATGGATCTGCTACATAAACAGATTACCAACAGAATGCGCCTCAAAGAGCAATGTTACTCCGGTACAAATCAAATACTGAACTTCATCTAGAAACAACAAATTAAATGGATCTGCTACATAAACAGATTACCAACAGAATGCGCCGCAAAGAGCAATGTTACTCCGGTACAAATCAAATACTGAACTTCATCAAGAAACAACAAATTAAATGGATCTGCTACATAAACAGATTACCAACAGAATACGCCTCAAAGAGCAATGTTACTCTGGTACAAATCAAATACTGAACTTCATCAAGAAACAACAAATTAAATGGATCTGCTACATAAACAGATTACCAACAGAATACGCCTCAAAGAGCAATGTTACTCCGGTACAAATCAAATACTGAACTTCATCAAGAAACAACAAATTAAATGGATCTGCTACATAAACAGATTACCAACAGAATGCGCCTCAAAGAGCAATGTTACTCCGGTACAAATCAAATACTGAACTTCATCAAGAAACAACAAATTAAATGGATCTGCTACATAAACAGATTACCAACAGAATACGCCTCAAAGAGCAATGTTACTCCGGTACAAATCAAATACTGAACTTCATCAAGAAACAACAAATTAAATGGATCTGCTACATAAACAGATTACCAACAGAATACGCCTCAAAGAGCAATGTTACTCCGGTACAAATCAAATACTGAACTTCATCAAGAAACAACAAATTAAATGGATCTGCTACATAAACAGATTACCAACAGAATACACCTCAAAGAGCAATGTTACTCCGGTACAAATCAAATACTGAACTTCATCAAGAAACAACAAATTAAATGGATCTGCTACATAAACAGATTACCAACAGAATACGCCTCAAAGAGCAATGTTACTCTGGTACAAATCAAATACTGAACTTCATCAAGAAACAACAAATTAAATGGATCTGCTACATAAACAGATTACCAACAGAATACGCCTCAAAGAGCAATGTTACTCTGGTACAAATCAAATACTGAACTTCATCAAGAAACAACAAATTAAATGGATCTGCTACATAAACAGATTACCAACAGAATACACCTCAAAGAGCAATGTTACTCCGGTACAAATCAAATACTGAACTTCATCTAGAAACAACAAATTAAATGGATCTGCTACATAAACAGATTACCAACAGAATACGCCTCAAAGAGCAATGTTACTCCGGTACAAATCAAATACTGAACTTCATCTAGAAACAACAAATTAAATGGATCTGCTACATAAACAGATTACCAACAGAATACGCCTCAAAGAGCAATGTTACTCTGGTACAAATCAAATACTGAACTTCATCTAGAAACAACAAATTAAATGGATCTGCTACATAAACAGATTACCAACAGAATACGCCTCAAAGAGCAATGTTACTCCGGTACAAATCAAATACTGAACTTCATCTAGAAACAACAAATTAAATGGATCTGCTACATAAACAGATTACCAACAGAATACGCCTCAAAGAGCAATGTTACTCCGGTACAAATCAAATACTGAACTTCATCAAGAAACAACAAATTAAATGGATCTGCTACATAAACAGATTACCAACAGAATACGCCTCAAAGAGCAATGTTACTCCGGTACAAATCAAATACTGAACTTCATCTAGAAACAACAAATTAAATGGATCTGCTACATAAACAGATTACCAACAGAATACGCCTCAAAGAGCAATGTTACTCCGGTACAAATCAAATACTGAACTTCATCTAGAAACAACAAATTAAATGGATCTGCTACATAAACAGATTACCAACAGAATACGCCTCAAAGAGCAATGTTACTCCGGTACAAATCAAATACTGAACTTCATCTAGAAACAACAAATTAAATGGATCTGCTACATAAACAGATTACCAACAGAATGCGCCGCAAAGAGCAATGTTACTCCGGTACAAATCAAATACTGAACTTCATCAAGAAACAACAAATTAAATGGATCTGCTACATAAACAGATTACCAACAGAATACGCCTCAAAGAGCAATGTTACTCCGGTACAAATCAAATACTGAACTTCATCTAGAAACAACAAATTAAATGGATCTGCTACATAAACAGATTACCAACAGAATACGCCTCAAAGAGCAATGCGCCTCAAAGAGCAATGCACCTCAAAGAGCAATGCACCTCAAAGAGCAATACACCTCAAAGAGCAATGCACCTCAAAGAGCAATACGCCTCAAAGAGCAATGCACCTCAAAGAGCAATGTTACTCTGGTACAAATCAAATGGTTGTCCACACAAAAGACGGACCTCAGAGATAACAAAGGCAAAGAAAAACACTGTTTACTAAGCGCACAGAAACGCCCGTTCTAGAAATCCTTCTTATCCTGACTGTGAGATAAAACAGAATTAGAGAAAAGAAAGAAAAAAGTAGCGTATGCAGTTTAAAAAATGTTAATAGACAAATTACATGTCGCCTGCCGCTAAATTAAAAATTTATTCCAAGCCTAATTTCCGGAACGAATAAATAACGATTAAAAACTGTATATTCGATGCAAATATCGTCCGATATGTTCGTTGATGTCAAATAAAAATGTAACCGAATACAACACATAAATGTTGGCATTGGGGCGTTGATGGAAGATTTCCCTGAACGGTCAAAATTACAATTAATCGTTCGTTAAACAGAACATAATTGATTGCTTAGCGGGCAAACACATACGTGCACAGTATTTGCCAACAGCTGACTTAAAGTGTTTTGATGTTGATCGAACTTTCACCAGAGCTACTGTGTAAGTGATCTAACACACGTAGCTGAATGGGACATAGAGTATATATGAAGATCTGGGTGAAATGAAGAACACGGCATGCAACAAGTCTGTGTCTATGAAAGTTAGAAAGATAGTTCTTCATTAGTGCTACATAGAGCCAGGGCCGTGCGGTATATTTTCTCAGTATTATGCAAGTCTTCGAAATGCCGCCCCTTAAATTGTTTCTTTAAATTAACCTTTAATTGTAATTTTTTTACTGCTTATGCCGCCCCCTTCCACATTACGCACGCCTGAGTGCGACCAGCCTCTCTCATCATGATCAGGCCGACCGACATGTATGGAACAGAGCCAGATGTCAGAGAATGCGGAGCTCAGTTTATGTGATATATGGGCGAGTCTCAACATTTAACAGTCAACATTGAGAACGGAAGAGACATTTAGACTATGCCAACCCTAACCTGACAACATCAACCACCTTGCAAGAAGAGATCAGAGCACCACTTTTAGACTCCGAACCCAACACATAACACTTAGTAATCACTTGAACAGAATTCAACCACAACACACTCCAAAGTGCCAGCTGTGTGCACATCATCATGAAACCGTTCACCTCCCCATCTTCATGTGCCAAGCACCACTAGATCATGTCCTACTTCCACCAAGACCAGATAAATGAGACACATTATACGAAACAAAAGAACAACTTACAAACACATAATATTGGGTCGAAGGGCAAAGCTCAAGTGCCGCTGTATCATTCAAGAAGAAGAAGAAGAAGAAGAAGACGAAAGGTTGTTAACTTGTTGTACTGTATCTTTTTTTGTTTTTGTTTTTAACATTACGCTTCTTCTTCTTTGAACGCTCCATATCGACAACTTGTTAACCACTCGGTGTGACTCGGTATAACTGTACGTTGTGTCAGTTATACGCCTACAAGTAAGCCAGTACATCCAATTTCTCCACGCTTTTTATTTACTAGGGTAGCTTTATCTTGGGGATCACATCTTACGTACGATAAATGATATGCCTTGTAGTTCGCAGTGGTACTATTCTTTGCTTACCATGCGAGTGCGGCAACACACGGGCGTAGTACTACGCTAATCCTTCTCACTTGCTGTTAATTACAAATACAAAATATTTCAAATCTGTAACGTTTTCAATTTCATTATGATTTTTGGTAATTGTGTGTTGAAATTGCATTCAAACCTTGTTTTTTGTTTTGCTTCATTCGTGACAGTGTCCCTTTGTTTGTTGGCAAAGAAATATTCCATATGCAATTTTGGGTAACTTGTAATCAATAGGTTCAGTAGTGTAGTGGTTATCATGCTCGCCTCACACGCGAGAGGTCCTGGGTTCAATCCCCAGCTGAACCAGAAATATATTTTTTTTCCCTGTCACTTTTATAACTTCACTTTGCCAGAGAAGGTCCTTCCATAATGGTCATTCATTTTTGTCTAAAATACTTCAATTTTCTTATTCTTATTTGTAGCATCAGCCATTCTTTGATTTTGAGTTCTTTCTGGATATATATATATTTGTTCTCTTCTCTGTCCATGATATACGGAGGACTCTTCTGTAACACTTATATTCAAAAGCACATATATGTTTTTCCACTGTCTTGTTAAATGCCTATGCTTCACAGCCATACGTTTCCACTGGGAATATGCATGTTCTTAGTATTCTGAGATTTGATTTCCTATCAGTTCCATTCCATACTGTTTTTAGATGGGGTCAAGGGGTTTCGCGGACGCCAGTTTGTGAAATGCTGTTCTATAGTAACACTATGGGAAAAACTAGGTGATGACAGAGTTGTGTGGAAAGCCAAATTGCGAAAGGGCGCAGAGTCTTTTGAGAAGAGAATTATTTATGAGCTGAACGACGAGAGAGAAAAGCGAAAACTCAGAAGAAAACAATAAAACACTTGCTAACTCGCTGTATGTATGTAACGTTTGTATGTAGTCGTCCATATGTTTTTTTCTAAATTCGCCACTCCTGTTGTTCGTTTGCATGATAAAGGCCTTGTTGGTCGAAACGTTGCTGTATTTTGTCATTGTTTTTGTCATTTGTAAAACTACAGTACTTTGTGATTACGTGTTTTTTTTTTACACTTGCCAATTGACCGTCTGTAAAGACGAAAAAGGCCATATATATAATGAACAACATGAACAAACAACAACAAAAATGGTAACATAAAATAATGTTTGTTTTGTTTGTTGTAATCACCGTCCTCTAGTCACTGTTGTCTTTATTCAATCCTTGTCCAACATTTGTTACCGTCTTTTCTAGTATACAACTCATTTTAATTGTTATTTCCCTTTGTTGCCGATTTGGCATAACAAACGGCTTATAAAATGTGCACGCGGCAAAACGGAAGCTCCTATTGCAACTCCTGACATCTAGGGAAACAGTTTAAATCTAAGCGGAAATTGTCCCGCTAGCACTGAGTTTATATAAAGACTTAGTGTCTAGCTTTTGTGAATTAAAATAGTTTGTTTATTATTATATCTCGCTAGATATCTTTGAAACAGCAATCACGTTTCTTCTATAGGCCAGGTAGTATTTAGAATTGCAGACCAAAGATTTAAAACTCATCAAGTGGGTCAAATGTAACAACATTCCTATCAGACTAAACAAATTCATTATTCAAGTCTTGCTTGACTGGCTCCATGGGCGTCCACATAAGTTTTTTCAGGAAGGGACTAAATTCATTAAAAAAATTTTAGTTAGTAGTTTACTACGTGGAAATGAAGAAGACCAGATTAACATAAAACTGTTATCAAGAACCGTTTTCTAGTGGTGGCACTTCCCCTTGCTTTGATGTATTGACGCCCTTGACTGGTTCAAATGAATTGTGCCCATGAGTAGATGCAATTAATACGTAATGCGACAATCCAGCCGCTTAACTTCATCTTTGTCCTCGTCCTCTGGGGTGAAGGACAATGAACAATGCACTGGCGAACAATGATGTGATCGAGAATGGGCTTTCTATGTCCATACAAGGGCATCATCAATGCCTAAGAAAATATACGCTCTGAAGATTTCAACGAAGAAGATAAAGGGTATTCTCTATCTTGGTTGCTCAAGTTATGCATACCGATAGGTACAACAAGGCGCGAAATTGATTGACTTATTGATTGGACCATCATCATTGCACTTCGGTGAGTAGCCATGTTGGCTCCTATCTTTTCTTACATTGAATATCTCAGCTGCAGTGCATGAACTTCGTAGCACGGCGTGGATCCCGATGTAATTTTGAAGATGGTGAACATGTTTTGTAGGAATTTTATGTTTTAATCTTTTTCTTAAGAATGTTTTCAAGTGCAGCGGCTTTCCAGCCTGATCTTTTCGATTTTGAACTGCCAAGATTTCTTTTAGTGCACGGATTAAACACGGGATCTACGTTTTATCGTCTGTCTGTGATAGAACTTGGAATTCGATCTCACCTAGACTGAGATCCGGGATCTCTCTGTGAGCAAACCAAATAGTCCACACACAAAAATACTGGTAAACTGGGCAGATGACGCTCAACAACCCGGGAGGAAGGTTGTCTAAGGGTAGCTACCCTAAAGAAAATAGCAACCTGCTGCCTTGCAGGTCGGCTGGGGACAGCCAAAGGCTGACGGAGGGCAGACCAGTAAACGCTGACTGAAACCGGACACATCGCCTAAGGATAAGCACCAGAGCTCTAAATGGCGCTGAATGATGTGACGTACAAAGTACACCAATGTTAAGGTTGCATGAATCAAATTTCCACATGAATGAAATTTATGGGAAAATCTAGTACACCAGTCTAAGCGGTGATCGCGAAGAAGAAGAAATAATTGTTAAATATGTATCACTCTAAGTGTATTTTCTTTTGTGTCTATTGTCTTTCCTCAGGTGGATGATAGAATTGGTTGTCCACTCTTGCCGTTAAGCGTAGCGGTGGGAGCTTTAATTTGCGTTCCAGGGCCAGTTCCAGTCGCCCTTGTTGTGTTACATCCGTTTTTATTTAGTGTGGTCTTGATATTTTCTATCCATCCTTTTCTTGGTCTTCCCTTGGCTCTAGTACCTGATCTCTTTTTATTGCATGCTGTTATTGGTGGTTGGTTGTATTATATTCTCATTAAATATCCAAACCACTGCATTTGTTGTCTTTCAATGTATTCGGTGCATGAAGTTATGCCCACTCTGCTTCTGATGTCATCATTTCGTAGTCTGTCTTTCCTGGTGACGCCCACTGCCTTCCTCAATTATTTCATTTCACACGTAGTGACATTTCTGTGGTGCGTTGCTGTCAGACACCAAGTTTGGCACTGGTAACAAAGTGTTAGTAGAAAAATAATTTTTATCATCTGTCTTTTCCCTTCCACCTTGATCTTTGGGTGTTCTAGTAATGGTGCCAGCTCGTAGGTCGTTGCATTTGTGGTTTTTTGTGTGTTTTTGTTTGCATCTTGTCTCTATATCTCTATCTTAGTGTGAAAAATATTTAATTCATTTCTAATTGATTTCCACAAATCTTCATTGCGTTATTTTTTATTATTTTGTTTAATTCAAGATAATGTTTGCTTGATCTTGTGCGCAATAATTTATTTATTTTATTTTATTAACCTTTGTATACGTTTCTGTTGATGAATTTAAATAATTGTTTTTGGTATTTTAGAAGTTCCGTGGTCAATAGAACGAATACATATTTTTGAAGTTCCGTGGTCAATAGAACGAATACATATTTTTTTTTAAAGATGGAACGCCAGTGTGATCATAAACAACATTAAAGATTCCATTTTTAGAGGGAGATGTTCTGCGCGCGATATAGATTCTGTTTTTCTGATGACATCCTTAAATCATGGTTCATTGATTCATTTATTTTGCTGTACAAAGTTTAATCAAATGTTTTATAATTTTATTTCTTTTGTATTATTTCTTTATTAATTTTTATATATATATAAACAAATTTTCTTGTTTCACAACTGTGTTTTGGTTCAGCTTCATTTTTCCCCTTTAAATTTCAGATTAAATGCACGTTTCAGTTTTCATACATTTTTACTATTAATTTTTTTTTTTATTTTTGTCATGGGATGGAATATCCCAACGCATAAAATAGTTCGCTTTCCAAACTTCTTCTTTCGTTGTCACGCTATTACCGTGTTGTCGTCCAGTGTCGTGGCTTTCTTTCCCTGCTCTAGTTGCTTGGGTGATGGTTATTTTTGCAATTTTACAGGATTCTGCTTTTTCCTTTATCCATTTTTTTCGTGTTCGTTCTCTCGCTTTCTTTCCTGGTGTTATGTTGTAGAAGACTCTGTATACAGTGGAGTTTGGTTGCATTCTTATTAAGTGGCCAAACTATTTCATTCTTTGTTTCTCAAAGTAATTTAAGTAAGGTTCTGTCCCAACTTTCTTTCTTATGCTGCTTATCGTGACTCTTGTCTTTTCTGATGTTGTTGGTAACTTTTCGAAGGCACCACATTTCCCATGTAGTTAAGCTTTGCGACTGTGCTTTGTTCATTGTCCATGTTTGACTGTGGTAACACAAAGTAGGCCTGAAAATGCCGTTGATCATCTGTTGTTTAGATGTCAGTGAGATTCTGTGGTGCCTTAACGATGGGGACTAGTTGGTAGGTTACAGATTTTCAAATTTAGTAACAGGAAAATGCTGTGGTTCAATTCAGACAGACGTTATTGGTTACTGTACTGATATTATAGCACTCCATATAGATCCATAGATGCTCAGTTTCAACCAACAGATGTCGAAAGGTATGCATACTGATGGTTCATGTGACTCGCTGGTTAAACACACTTCTCTCTCTCTCTCTCTCTCTCTCTCTGTCTGTCTGTCCCTCAAGCATCCAGCTCTACTTTTACAACGCGTAATTCCAAACTTCATAAAACGTTGGATTGATTCAACGTCAATTTTAGTGTCCCCATCCAACAGTAGGTCACCAAGAGACAAAGGAAAATGCCCCTTATCCATTCTAAGCTCCTCAACAATCGATGCTTTCGAAGCAAGCCTGTCTGCCCTCTCGTTGCCGCAAACACTCTCATGCCCAGGACAGTAGATCCACATCAGTCTCTGAGTTGCAACCTCTATGAGGACATCCACTCATACCTAACTGCCATTCTGGATCTTCCGAAGCATCGACTGAGAGTCAGAAATAATAACGGTCCCAGTAAACGGAGTCTAGAGAGTCAATAGATGGCAACAGTAACGGTCTAAACATCTATCTTCAGACTTGAGATGGTAATCAAGAGTAGAAATCATAAGCAATATGTATTCGACACACATAGTATTCACACACAATGTAATCACACACAATATGTATTCACACAAAATATGTATTCACACACAATATGAATCACAACAATATGTATTCACACACAATATGTATTCACACACAATATGTAATCACACACAATATGTATTCACACACAATATGTATTCACACACAATATGTAATCACACACAATATGTATTCACACACAATATGTATTCACACACAATATGTATTCACACACAATATGTATTCACACACAATATGTATTCACACACAATATGTAATCACACACAATATGTATTCACACACAATATGTAATCACACACAATATGTAATCACACACAATATGTAATCACACACAATATGTAATCACACACAATATGTATTCACACACAATATGTAATCACACACAATATGTATTCACACACAATATGTATTCACACACAATATGTATTCACACACAATATGTATTCACACACAATATGTATTCACACACAATATGTATTCACACACAATATGTAATCACACACAATATGTAATCACACACAATATGTATTCACACACAATATGTATTCACACACAATATGTATTCACACACAATATGTATTCACACACAATATGATAAAGTGTATTCCCTGCATCTTCATTTTTCTAATAATTTCTTTTTAAACATTATTTTTTTTTTCTTTTTAATTTATCTAGCCTCGTATCCAATGGACAAGTTTCCGCTAATCTACACGGGCCCATTCTTGTTATAACAGGACACATTCTGCTGGACACGACCCTGGGTACTGACCACTACCCGAGGACCGAATACGCTTACCTGTTTCCTCTGCAACAGAACCAACACCATAACCCAGCCAGCAACGATAACTTGTATACATCGGACCACAATAACACAACATATCTCTACAGTAACAAAGATGATGTTCATATTAACAGAGTCCGTCGCCATACTAACGTACGCTATCTACATAGCAACAACAAATTAAACAGACGGACTCGGAACATAGCTACCCTCTCTGTCGACATTACAAAGGAAAAATCAACAAAATACCGTAAAGACGAAGGCAGTAAAAAAGGGTCTACAGACGAAGGATTTACTTCATTGCCCCTTGTGTCTCCATATGGCTCTGACTGGAAAGCAAACTTAGATGAGAACACCGTCCTTAACCTAATCCCCGACAAAATAGTTAAGAAACAAGAATCTCGCAACGACTTAACTAAAATTAACAATAAAGGATACATCCTCACAGGTTCTGCTCTAAATCTGGACACTTCTGCTCTAAATTTGGACTCTCCTGTTCTAAATCTGGACACCCCTATTCTAAATCTGGGCACTTCTGCTTTAACTCTAAGTACTCCTTTTGATGCAGGCGATATCTATTCCCCAAACTCTAAAAGTAGGCATTTTAGATATATGGATAGCTCATCTATAGACAGAGAAAATGAAAAAGGAGCACTTGAATTGTATGAACCATCAGGAAAAAACAAGCATGAAAAAATTTCTATTGCAAAGAGGGATACGCGATACTACTTCGACAATCTAGCCAAATCCAAGATTAAGAAATATGCTCATCGCTTTAACAACAAACCGTATCTAGACAACTTCACCAAAAATCTGGTTAAAAATGATAGAATTTTTGCTAACAAACGTTACCTCGATATCCTTGCAGGCACATTAATCAAAAGAAATTTAAATTATGGTAATATCGGTTTGGATTTTACAAGCAAAAACTATCTGGACAGTGGAAACAGCTTAATTCAGGTACACGAACGACCTGCCCAGTTTACAAATAATAAAAGATATTTAGATACTGTCGGTGGTTCAATATTTAAAAAAGATGGTGCTAACAACAGCGGAAGAAAACATAAAATCCAGCACGATTTTCTCATTTCTGCATTAAAAAAACAAACGGGAAATAAATATTTAAACCAACGTTACCTCTTGAACCTTCCTCCATTAACAAGAATCAGTATTCAGAATCAGCCAATGGAAAACCAGCTACTTGATAACCAGCCAATAGAAAACCAGCTACTTAAAAACCAGCTACTTGAAAACCAGCCAATGGAAAACGAGCTTCTTGAAAAACAGCCAATGGAAAGTCAGCTACTTGAAAACCAGCCAATGGACAGCAAACTACTTGAAAATCAGCTAATAGAAAATCAGCTACTGAAAATCCAGCTAATGAAAAACAAGCTACTTGAAAACCAACCAATGGAAACATTAGATTCACCTATAGAATCATTGATGAAACATAAAAAGGATATCACAACACGCTGGAATAAGAAAGTCGTTATTGAAGATTACACAGAAGAAAACGACAAAGGATATTTCGGTAAACAATTGTCCAGAGCCTGTGATGATCGCTTAAATTCTGAATATGGTTTTCTGCGAAGAAGAAATGACAAATCAAGCAAACTAGGTACAGAAATAGTGACGGAGGAGATTCATCGCTGCCATCAACGTTTTCTAGATGGAATCGTTAATTCTTTAATCAATAAACTCTACAGAGAACAGCGTTACTTAGATGAAATAGCAAGTTCTTTGATCAAGAAAGATACAACAGAAAAACGTTACCTAGATGGGATAGCTAGTTCTTTGATCAAGAAAGATACAACAGAAAAACGTTATTTAGATGACATTGCTAGTTCTTTGATCAAGAAAGATACAAGAGAAAAACGTTATTTAGATGGGATAGCTAGTTCTTTGATTAAGAAAGATACTGGAGAAAAACGTTATTTAGATGGAATTGCTAGTTCTTTGATCAAGAAAGATACCAAAGAAAAACGTCATTTAGATGAAATTGCTAGTTCTTTGATCAAGAAAGATACAAAAGAAAAACGTTATTTAGATGGAATTGCTAGTTCTTTGATCAAGAAAGATACAACAGAAAAACGTTATTTAGATGGAATTGCTAGTTCTTTGATCAAGAAAGATACAACAGAAAAACGTTATTTAGATGGAATTGCTAGTTCTTTGATCAAGAAATATGCAACAGAAAAACGATACTTAGATGGGATAGCTAGTTCTTTGATCAAGAAAGATACAACAGAAAACAATTACCTAGATGGGATAGCTAGTTCTTTGATCAAGAAAGATACTGAGAAAAACAATACCTAGATGCGATAGCTAGTTCTTGATCAAGAAAATACGGAGAAAAACGTTATTTAGATGACATTGCTAGTTCTTTGATCAAGAAAGATACAGGAGAAAAACGTTATTTAGATGACATTGCTAGTTCTTTGATCAAGAAAGATACAGGAGAAAAACGTTTTTTAGATGGCATCGCTAGTTCTTTGATCAAGAAAGATACAACAGAAAAACGATATCTAGATGGGATAGCGAGTTCTTTGATCAAGAAAGATACTGGAGAAAAACGTTATTTAGATGACATTGCTAGTTCTTTGATCAAGAAAGATACTGGAGAAAAACGTTATTTAGATGACATTGCTAGTTCTTTGATCAAGAAAGATACAACAGAAAAACGATATCTAGATGGGATAGCGAGTTCTTTGATCAAGAAAGATACTGGAGAAAAACGTTATTTAGATGGAATAGCGAGTTCTTTGATCAAGAAAGAGACAAGGAAAAAACATTACCGTGACGTGTTTGATAGTTCTATGCTTGAAAAAACCTATAAACTATTGTCACAAAAGAATGACTTTGACAGTTCTCCAAACAAAAACAGTATGTACGAAAAACTATATTTTGGGGGAAAATCCAGTGAACTTTTCAAAGTCAACAAAAAACATGAGATGTTTTCAAATGTAGAAAACGTTGGAAAATTGTGGACCGAAGAAAGGATAAAAGATTTTGGGAGACACTGGAGGGTGTTTTCAAACTGGAATAAGTGGGTCGTATTAAAACCTGTGAGTGATTTTGCAACAAGGATGTTTCTGAATGAAGTCTTTGGTTTGTCGGGTGTTGGCATGGATGGGGCAAGAGATGCTAAGAACAATGGACAACCTCATGAGGTTTAATAGGTTTCAGGTAATAGTATAAATGTTGTTGTTAGAGACTTCAGTGTGGTTGTTGTTGGTGGTGATGTGGTGTGAAGTGGATGTGGTAACTGGGAAAAAAGTGAATAGTGTTGTTTGAATTATTGATTGATTGATTGATTGATTGATAGTACCATCATCATTGCACTTCGGTGAGTAACCATGTGTGCTTCGATCTCTTTCTTACACAGGAAGATCTCGGCTGCAGTGCACGAACTCCGTAGAACCGGCGAGGAACCCGATGGGATTTTGAAGATGGTGAAAATATTTTTTAGGACTTTTTCTTCAAAAATCTTTTATAATGAATCTTGCCCGACTTTCCAGCCTGCTCTCTTCAATCTTTAACTTCTAATGGTTCTTTTACGTGCTCAAATTGAACACGGGACCTACGTTTTATCGTTCGTCTCAGATAGGACTATGAACTTGATCTCACCTACGCTGAGATCAGGAATCTCTGAAAAATATCCAGATGGATCCACGAGGGAGCGTGAAGTTGATCGCAGAAGAAGAAGTAGAAGACTTCTGAAAATAAACGAGGAAGAAAAGAGGAAGAAAATAAAGAGGAAGAGAAAATACATCAATTTTTGCTTTAATAAATTGTATAGCAAACAACAAGAATTTTTCCAGCTAATGAGACCAACAACAACAAAAACTACAAACATGTTTACAAAACAGACTTTCAGACAGACAAACGAACAAATAACACATAAGACTACTTGCAAAAACAGTCACGACTTGAGGATAAATAGCCCAACCTTTTAAGCATGCGAAAAGTACTGGGAAAAAAGTAGCCCAAATTGTTTTCCCCAATCACACAGTATTGAAAAAACTAGCCCAATATAGGTTATCGCTATAGGGCGTAATATATAGAAAGTACTAGATTTATATTGAGTAGTTTGTTGCAGATTGGTGAAGAGCTTTTGTGGAGGATTTGTCTAAGATATTTATCATGTAGATGTTAGCTGATGGGAGAACAGGGATTTCATGTTGCTAATATTGGCTTTAACGTCTGTGGAATGTTGGGCGGAGGTTCGGGATGGAATATTATTAGTCGATAGACAATGATTATGGCGATAGCAGGAGGCGATGTTCTTAATTCTGTAGATGAGTAGGATGAGATAATGAGGAAGTATGTTGAGGGAGAGAGAGAAGGAGAGAGAGAAGGACGAGAAAGAAATTAAAGGGGGAAGAAGACAGTAGAAGAAGAAAAATAAGACATGGTCAAAGAAGAGTTCTTGTTTCTATTAATATAATCTCTTCATGTTATACTTCATGTTATAGTTGACATTTAAGGCAACCCTTCCTTTTTTCTTTCCTTCCTTTCTTTCTTTCGCTTGAAATAGTGTCTATATATTCCAATGTGATCTTTTGTATCCTTCCTTCCTTTCGTTCTCTTGAAATATTGTCTATATATTCAATGTGATCTTTTGTATCCTTCCTTCCTTTCGTTCTCTTGAAATATTGTCTATATATTCAATGTGATCTTTTGTATCCTTCCTTCCTTTCGTTCTCTTGAAATATTGTCTATATATTCAATGTGATCTTTTGTATCCTTCCTTCTTTTCTTTCGCTTGAAATATTGTCTATATATTCAATGTTGTCTCTTGCATCCTTCTTTGCTTTCTTTCACTTGAAATAGTGTCTATATATTCAATGTGATCTCTTGTATCCTTCCTTCCTTTCGTTCTCTTGAAATATTGTCTATATATTCAACATTGTCTCTTGTGTCCTTCCTTTATATTCAACATTGTTTCTTGTGTCTGTCCTTCCTTTCTTTCACTTGAAATATTGTCTATATATTCAATGTTGTCTCTTGTATAAACTTTAATGTTTTTTGTAGCTCACACAGAGGTCCTTGTAGCTGTTTTTCTTTTCAGTGATGTTTCAATAAACCTGTGAGTGTGTGCCGTCGTGCACAATGTCGCAATCTGTAATGCCGTGGTGTGCAACGTCGCAGAGTGTGCAATGTCGAGGTTTCCATGTCGAGGTTTCCAATGTCGAGGTTTCCAATGTCAAGTCCAGCAATGCCGGGGATACAATGCCGTGGTGTTCAATATCGTGAGTTGTGAAGGCAAATACTACTCACATCAAAATCTAAGTGTGGCTACTGCAGTATCTCAGAGACACTGAACCGTTATCTCTGAGATATTGCCCCTGATTAATGGGCTCTCACCCCACCACAGTGGTTCAGAACATACATCGCTTGCATCAACAGGCAAATTTCTATTCCTTGCAGGACTACGTCTGACAGTCATCTGTAATATTTCCGAATCGGTGCCAGTGCGCTTTGTCGCTTTCTCTGGAAAAGTGCTTCTTATAAATGGATATCATCAAAAATGTTGAGATATATCTATTTCTTACGTATAAGACAAAAAAACGAATTTGATGGGGCTATTAAAGTCAACCGATGTGGAGTCGGCACGCGGGGATGATGATGATTATTAGATAAACAAACAGATACTGATCGATAAATGGGAGGACAAACAAACAGACAGACATATTGAATGATGGATAGATGGATGGATAGATGAATGGATGGATAGATGAATGGATCCACCAACAGATGGACTGACGGTCGGACAAACGGGCAGAGATGAACTGACAGACGAATGGCGGGACTAACGGACGGACGGTGTGACCGTCAAACCGACAGAAAGACAGACAGAGAGAGATATAGACAGATGACATAGATTGGACAGACAGAAAGACAGACAGAGAGAGCTATAGACAGATGACATAGATTGGACAGACAGAAAGACAGACAGAGATAAACAGACACAGAGAGAAAGATAGACAGGTACAAAGATAGGTAGACAGACTGTCAGACAGACACATAGACAGACAGAAAATAGACAGACAGATATTTATATTTAGATTTATGTTTAGAATTAGATTTAGAATTAGATTTAGAATTAGATTTAGAATTAGCTTTATATTTATATATTTAGATTTAGATTTAGATTAGATAGATATAAATATCTTATAAACAATTTCTTTCTGTTTCAGAATAAGAGCACAAGTTGAAACATTTGACTAATACTGCATCAACAAGGCATAGATGACAAACCAACATAGAGACAAGCAAAAACGTGCTAGTGAATTTAGTTAGGGTTGTTTAATTTACTTCAAGAACATGCTAGAAAGGTCCAAATAAACTGATATTAACACACTGGAGTCATCTGAGGTTTGAAAGCGACCAATAACATCATATTTTTATTTGGCACATTTAACAACGAAATCTGGCAGACATGAAACCTACAATTTCAGAAATTATGTTATTTTAAATTTCAGAAGAAAAAGTAATCTATAAATTATATTCCTCTCGTAATAATAGACAGGAACGTGCGGTATATTTTCTCAATATGATGCAAGTCTTCGAAATGCCACCACTTAAATATTTTTTTCTTTAAAATAACCTTCAATTTTGATTTTGTTTTCGCTGCTTATGCCTTTCTCTTTACGGTTTCGCCTGATGCGACCGCCTCTTTGAATCATAGCACGGCACGGCCCTGATCATATAGCCTGCAAGTAATTTCCCCATACCGTTCTAACCTGGACAAGTGAATAAAGAATTTTAAGAACCCCAGGGAACGCACTGGAGCCAGTGAATATGATCAATAAATAGACAGCAAGTAATTAGGACCTCCTGAAGAAAAAAACCCACAATTTTACCAACCACATGACACTGGCAGAATGCTGTTTGACTTATTCCTATATAAGTGTTTGTTGAGTCTGCAGTGTCCGGTACGTAGTAGAAATATAATGACCTGATCTGTTCTGCTTAGATCTTTGAGGAAGTCTTTTCCATAATCATATCCAATATTTGTATTCCAGTCTACTGCAGATTTTCTCTGAATGAGGGTTTGACCCCTGAAAAGACAGGGATTAGTAAATTTGCTCTTTAGCACTGCAGTCCTTAGCTAAGACATCGGCACTCTCATTGCCTGCATATTGATATTCATTAGTGTTAAATTGAATTTATGACATAATAACGCCCGAGTGGTTACCGGAGCCCAAATTTGGGGTGTAAAGAATAGAACCACTGTTACCTGCCAAGCATGTCGTAAGAGGCGACTAAGGAGGTTTGGCTGAAATCGGATGCACATGTCCTAAACGTGTAGAAGTCTATGCGTTTATGGGCCTACAAACCAATGTGCAACGTATACACGTTCTTGGCAAAGATCAAACATATCACAAAGAGTGATTAAAATTGGTCGTAAAGAACGAACGCAAAGAAGAAGAAGACATAATATAACCTCGCTTTTACATGCTGTGTAGTTCTTTAATGAATTCGTTTTTAGCTAACAATATTGGAATGCAATAGTCACGTGACATGAGTGGTCTGGTTTCCGGGAATTGCCACATAAGCTGAACTTTTAAGTACAATGGGGCAGGGGGGGAGACTGTGACTTGCTGTGATGATCTTCTTCGTATTCTATTAACTCCCCTTGAAGCATAAGGCATCAACAAATTTCCTCCAAAACCAGATCTGTCTGGAGCAAGATAGTTAATTCCAGGTCTTTCCCGCCTCTTCTCTTTCTCTGTCTACAGTTCGTCTCCATGTCTCTCTAGCTCGCCGCCACCCACCTCTCTTGTCTCGAGGATTCCATTTCAAAGCCACGTGTAGGCGTCTGGTCTTGTGCATTCTTAAAGGTATGTCCCAACCACTTCCATCTCGTGCTAAGTTTTATTTCCTCGTTGATATTGTTGATGCCTGTGCTCCGGGTGAGCTCTGTATTTTGTATTCTCTGGTCCCAGCAAACTCGGAAAATTATTCTGAGACATCTTCCTTCAAATCCTCTTATGTGTCTGTCTATCTTGTTACTTGTTTTCCATATCTCTGATCCATACAGTAGGACTAAGCAGACATTTGATTTGTATATATTGATTTTAGTCCGTGTCCTGTTAGCTGGTGATCTCCGTATGTTGCTGTGGAGAGTCAATCCTTTCCCATTCTGCATATATGTTCAAGCCAGTAGCGGTTCGTGATTTTTTTTTTAAGGGTCAATTACTTTCGTAAAAATCATGGTTTTGGGTTCGGTTATATTTTAGTATTTACTATTATTTGTCTATTCCTGAAAGTTATTTCCCTTTACTAGAACGTACATTGTCGTACACAGATGTATATTGATAGGAAGGGCGATTACCGTAAACTATTATATGATGGTTAGCTATTTATTTCTTTTATTTTCTATTATTTTTATATATCATGCGGTGTTTACGCACCGGATTAATTTTAACCGTTAGCCAATATTTTTGGTGGGGCCCGGCCCCACTGGTCCTTAATAACGAGCCGCCACTGGTTCAAGCTATCGCATTTATGACTGTTAAACTTGGATTTGTATTGCTTAGGTTTTTAAGAGATTCACTGCGCATTTCCTTGTTCCGAAATTTCTCCTTTCTTGTCACTTGAACCACCTTTCTAAGAAATCTCTGGTTCTAAATATAAATACGCAATCATTTACTCATGCATGCATGCTCAGCGACTCTATGGGCATGATATAGAAGATCAAGACCAGTTATGTACGAAGGCAGTGGATGCAATTAATACAAAACGCGACAATCCAGACCCTCACAATCGTTTTTGTCCCCGGTAATTCTGGGATGAAGGGAAATGAGAGAGCGGGTGCACTGGCGAGCAATGATGCGATCGAGAATGGGCCTTCTGTGGACAAAAGCGACATCATCGACACTCTAAGGGTACAGCAAGACGTGAAAATCATGAAAGAAACTCCAGTAGATAGATAAATCAACCAGCACAGAACAGGAGTTGTTAGTCTAATCACACTGAAATATATGCATGGGTGGAGATTATATCAATTATGGACATGTTCGATGAAGATGACCCTCAAATGAACAATCATAGAAACCTCATTTCTGAGCTTTGAAGTTGGATTTCATGGGTTGTGTCATTGTCCAAGACTCACATCATTAAGTCAGATCTGGCACTTATATGAAGCGGAAAACAACCATCTTATTTTCTTTCGTATTTTTTCTTTTACTGAGATATTCTCAATTTATTTAAATATGAAATAAAATTATTAACATATTTTATGCTGACTTAAGTTTGTTTTTATATATTGTTGTCAGACAGTTGAGATTTAGGAGGTTGAGGCAGTTACTGCTGCCCTCCATTTGCTCTCTGTGACTCCATTTACTGCGGCCGTTGTTGTATCTGACTCTGTCAATGCTTCACAAGATCCAAAAGGGCATGATTCGGTATGAGTGGATGTCGTCTATAGAAGTTTCTAACCTCTAGTGGCGTACATGGATCTACTGTCCTCTGCATGCGGGTGTTTGCGGGAATGATTGAGCGGACATGCTTGCATCAACAGCATCGATTGTTGGGGAGTTCAAGACGGATATGGGAGATGTTCTTGGGTCACTTCGCGAGTGTCTGTTGGATGAAGACACTAAAATAGATATCGAATCCATCCAGCGATTTAATCAGGTTGAATTTACCTGGTGTACAAGTATAACGGGATGCCTGAGGGACATAGTGAGTATGTTTAATAAGCGAGCCACGAGAACCACCAGTACGCATACTCTTTGATATCTGTGGGGGAGACTGAGAATCTATGGGTCTGCCCGGAGTGCAATGGCGTCAGTTTAATAACCAATAAAGTTGAGCGTATAGAGTAGATAACAGTGCAATTCTACTTCATTATTTGTTAATAATATTAGACTTCAGACTAGAACGGGACACTTCGATCTCAGAGCACATCTCCATAGAATGAGTCTCAGGGACTCGGCTGCCTGCACATGTGGAGCACCAAAGCAGTCCCCAGAGCACATCCTGCAAGACAGCCCCAGCCTGAGGAGTGTGAGAATTGAGGTCTGGCCAACAGGAACAACCCTTCAAAACAAACTATTGGGGACTGGTGAAGACCCCAAGCGCACCACCCTGTTTATGACACATACCACACACACAAAGCGAGAGAGGAAGAGAGCCTAAATATGAAAAAGCAGGGTCATTAAGGATAGGAAGGAGCGTCTTGCCGAATGGATTAGTGCGGGCTCAAATTTGGGAAACACGGGTTCAATACCCGGTATGTCCAATGAGGTTTTTCTGTTGTGGGCATAATGAAAAAATACTAACCTGAACAGTTTCGCTGCAACTGTACTAGCCATGCGGCGGCCATTAAATTCCTTTTGGAGAAACATGACAGACCTGAAACTGACTGTCCAGTGTGTGGTCCTCAGTAAACTAAGCGCATGACAAGATATCACTGAAGGAGAATGTCCTCCATGTCCTACACCGCCCCAAAAAGCGGTACTACAGGCAGTAAAGACAGTTTTTTTTTAAATGAAGGATAGGGTACACAAGAGAGACATAACCAGACTAGTATCCTGCTGTGTGGTGCTCCATTTTATTTCCATTCTCTCTCTCACTTGTCACACAGTAATACAAGTTACTGTAAGCAACAGACACGCATTCAATATTCTTCACAGATATTTAACCAAATTTAATAGTTAACAAAATGAGATTTTCATAATTTTAACATTTAGAACAACATAAAGTTACAAATCGCACTTTCATCATGTGATCATCATGGTAAATGTGGTCTTTCATATCTTTCAATGCAGGCCACCACTAACTAGATCTTCGTACTAAATGTGGTCTTCTAGAGTTCTCAATATAGACCACCACTAGCTAGATCTTCATACTAAATGTGGTCTTCTAGAGTTCTCAATATAGACCACCACTAACTAGATCTTCATACTAAATGTGGTTTTCTAGAGTTCTCAATATAGACCACCACTAACTAGATCTTCATACTAAATATAGACCACCACTAACTAGATCTTCATACTAAATATAGACCACCACTAACTAGATCTTCATACTAAATATAGACCACCACTAACTAGATCTTCATACTAAATATAGACCACCACTAACTAGATCTTCATACTAAATATAGACCACCACTAACTAGATATCTCATTTAAATATGGTCTTATATTCACCTCAATATACCAACATCATCTTTTGTAACACTTATATTCAAAAGCACATATATATTTTTTCACTGCCTTACTATATGTCCATGCTTCATACCCATACGTTAGAACTGGGAATATGACTGATGTTTGTATTCTGATTGTTGTTTTTCTATCAGTTCTGCTAGTACAACATGTAATTTTCAAAACTCGTTAAACCTCTGGATTTAAAATAGATGAGACTGCAGTAAAACTATTTGATTGGCAAAATTTAACTTCTTCCACAGCAAACTACATATAGAATCCTCTTTCCTCTTTAGCCTGTTACGCCTTGGCGTTTAGGGCAGCAACAAACGTACACCATTCTTCCTGTTCATGGCCTTCCTCTGTATTGTGTTCCAGCTATGATTCATTTCCTTCAGCTCTTGCTCTATCGTTCTCCTCCAGGTCGTCTTGGGTCTTCCACGCTTTCGCCTACCCTCTGGAGTCCATCTCAGTGCAGTTTTCGTGTCGGAGCCAGTCTCCATGCGCATCACATGTCCAATCCATCTCCAGCGTCGCCTTCGGATGATAGTGCCCATATTCTCTTGTTGGCATCGTGCAAGCAATTCTTGATTCACATATAGAATACAACAATAAAATCCTAACAGCCCTAAAATGAAAATCTGTGACTAAAAACAAATGAAATAAATGCAATCTATATATGGTGTGCTGTGAAAGAAATTCTTCACTTCTGTTGTATCCTTTGCTTGATAAAGGCATTTTGGTCGAAACGTTGCTGTGTATTGTCATTGTTTTTTTAAAACTACAGTACTTTGTTTTTACGTGTTTCGCCATTGCTTTAGTAAAATTTAATATCAATTTTAGTGTCTTCATCCAATAAGTGGTTGCCAAAAAAAGGACATTTCCCAAATAAATTGTAAACTTCCCGACAATTGATACTGTTAATAGCCATCCATTGCAAGCGATGATGACAACAGCCTCACACATGTGTTGTTGCATCTCTCTGGTGTGTGTGGAGGTGACTGTGAAATCAAATCCTAGAACATAATCTCCTCCACAGGTGGGGCATACATGATCAAAGTTAGACATGTGGGTGTTGTGTGTTCTGTCTTTTTGTGCAGCTCGTTTTCTCTGTGCCTCAACGATTCTCAACTATTCGAGTTCCTATTGTGTTGTTAAAGCGCAACGTTTGGCGATCTTGCGCCACTGATTCCCAACACGTAGTGTCCATATCGAAGCAGTTCAGAGACACTTTAAGAGTGTCTTTAAAGCGTTTTTTCTGTCCACCGGCTGAATGTGTGCCCCCTTCAAGCTCGTTATACATCAACTGTTTTGGGATGCGTTTATCAGGCATCTTAAAACATGATCAGCCCATCTCACTCGGGTCTTCTGTAACAGGGTGTTGACGCTTGGAATCTTTGCTCTTATGAGGACTTCAGTACCTGGGATTTTGTCCTGCCAGTTTATTTTTAGTAGTCTGCGTTGACAGCTTGTGTGGAAGTGGTTTAGTTTTCTTGCTTGTCAGCTATATGAGACACCGTCCATGTCTCGCTAGCGTACAGCAGCGTGGTTAGCACTATGGCCTGGTAAACTTTCAGCTTTGGTTTCCTGTGCTTATCCCCTGCCGCCCCCCACACAGTAACACGCAGCCTTTCAAACACAGCAAATCTGTTAATGCAATACTGACTGCTATTTTATTGCTGCGTATCATCATCCCGAATGAGGGTTTCTTTGGTTAAGTCATTACCTTCCGAGTGTCGTGGGTTCGATTCCGGACAGCGCCATTCTGTTCACAGGTGCATTTTTTCCAAAGATGCATAGGATATTGCTGTAGCTATGGAGTTTGTGCAATACTCTCAGCAGGTGGCGTGTCATTTCTGTGGAGGGACCGAGCCATATGGGTTTATCTAAACCTCCGGAGGTTGGAAACATCGATGACATCCACTCATACCACATATTCTCATCATCAAATAGCAGCTT
Organism: Arion vulgaris; assembly: GCA_020796225.1. Classification (NCBI taxonomy): domain Eukaryota; kingdom Metazoa; phylum Mollusca; class Gastropoda; order Stylommatophora; family Arionidae; genus Arion; species Arion vulgaris. The sequence continues at coordinate 38,036,442 of CM036760.1, forward strand.
GTCCTAGGTAGAACTTTGCCACCCTCCCAGTCCTTCGAAATTTCCCTCTCTCATAGGCCATATGTCCCACCTCTGCAGCCGTCCTGCTTAACCCATCAATTAATCCCGAATCCATGTTCTTCCTCTTCGCGGGGATACTCTCCTTATATGATGGTCTTCTCCAACTCTTCGTATAATCTCTTTATATGTCCAAAATACTTCAATTTTCTCATTTTTATATGTAGCAGCAGCCAGTTTTCTTTGATGCAAATTCTACCCACTTGAAAATGATACCCCCCAACTTTGTTTGAGAAAAAATGGGAACCATCAGTTACATTTACATGTAAGCAAAGCAATGTAATTTCTGATTACATTCTATCCCCTGGTACTTTCAACACATTGAGCACATAGGGGTGCGCCCAGTGACTTAAATCATTTGGTTGTTTGTTATGTAGGGGATTAAATCCTCTTTAAGCTGAGGCACGCCGCTTTCAACCCTAAGAACGAACCTTGTTGTGGTTATATCAGAGCGTGTAGGCCAACAAACATGAAAAATAAGAATTAATCCTTTCGGAGAATTCCAGCAATTATTAGGAATTTATTAGAATTTATTAGAAGCCAATTCAGATTTCCAGTTTCTGTAAATAATGCATAAGCAATTCAAGGGCCGTAATGCTCGCCCAAACATAAAACACATTTTGTAAACAAAGATTTATCTCCCATATTAAAATAATACACTATAAATGTGAAACAAATTATTTCCCTTGTGTCTATCAAATTCAAGTGCCGTCTCAGACCAGGGATACTGATGTTTATAGAAGACAGGAACACTGTCCTTCCTGGTCCGTTATGTCCATCATTGGTTCTTTAGGCTTGAGTTCTATGTCTGTAAGCTCTATTAAGGAATGTTTGATGAAGTATGAGGAATTGAAGACAGAAGAGTAAAGAGTATTTTCTTAAAGGAGGGGGAAGGGAGTGGGAGATAGTGAGGCAGAGAGTGTAAGAGACTGTGAAAGTAAGAAAGAATTCAACAAACTGTGTGAGAGCAAGAAAGAGTGTAAGAGACTGTGTGAAAGCAAGAGTGTAAGAGACTGTGGGAGAAGTAAAGAAAGAGTGTAAGAGACTGTGGGGAAAGTAAGAAAGAGTGTAAGAGACTGTGAGAGCAAGAAAGAGTGTAAGAGACTGTGTGAAAGTAAGAAAGAGTGTAAGAGACTGTGTGAGAGCAAGAAAGAGTGTAAGAGACTGTGTGAGAGCAAGAAAGTGTAAGAGACTGTGAAAATAAGAAAGAGTGTAAGAGACTGTGTGAGAGCAAGAAAGAGTGTAAGAGACTGTGGGGAAAGTAAGAAAGAGTGTAAGAGACTGTGTGAAAGCAAGAAAGAGTGTAAGAGACAAAGGGAAAGTAAGAAAGAGTGTAAGAGACTGTGAAAGCAAGAAAGAGTGTAAGAGACTGTGAAAGTAAAAGTGTAAGAGACTGTGTGAAAGCAAGAGTGTAAGAGACTGTGTGAAAGTAAGAAAGAGTGTAAGAGACTGTGGGAAAGTAAGAAAGAGTGTAAGAGACTGTGGAAAAGTAAGAAAGAGATTAATAGAGACATGTGAGAATAAGTGTCTAAGAGACATGTGGGAACAAGAAAGAGTGTAAAAGAGTGAGAAATAATGCAAGAGAGTGGGAGACAGTGATTTTGAGAAAGAGCGCGAGCGTAAAAGAATAGGAATGTGAGAGACTGTGTAAGAGTGAGTGGGAGTTCAAGAGACTGTGCTATAATGTATTACAGAAAAGAGAGAATTAACAAACCGTTATAACACACCCCTTACCTGCAGACAATAACAAGCTTGCTGTCAGTGAAGGTCTCGCTAGTACACATGATGATGATTTTACAATCATAAAATCGCGCCCGTGTGTTGTTGGGGTTTATAAAGGAGGAAAGAATAGTAACACTGCGACCTACAAGGCATATGGTAAGAGGCGACTAAGGTAGGGGCCTAGGGAAGCTATCCTAGTAAATAAAAAGTGTAGCAGAATTTGGATGTGCTGGCCTACTTGTAGGTGCATAACTGGCACAACGTACAATAGCTAGAAGGCTCAGATCATATACAGATCACAAAGAGCGCTTCAAGAAGTAAAATTCACAAAATCAAACCTTTGAAACAAACAAAGAAAAGAAAGGGCTGACAACATCAAGGGTTAGTCAGGAAAAGATTTTCCTAACAACAGAGATGAAGTGTCTATGCAGAATGCTTGGAGTGTCAAGAAGTGAACAGATTGATTGATAGGACCATCATCATTGCACTTCAGTGAGTAACCATGTGTGCTTCGATCTCTTTCTTACACAGGAAGATCTTAGCTGCAGTGCACAAACTCCGCAGCACCAGTAAGGGTCCCCGTGGTAATTTAGAATATGGTAAAAATATTGAGTAGGAATTTTTTTAAATTCATTTCTAATGAATTTTACCCTGGCACCGGATTTCCAGACTGCTATTCTCGATTTTGAACTGCCAAGAATTCTTTTCCATGAACATAGTATCTACGTTTTATCGTCCGTCTTCGACAGGACTAAGAACTTGATTTTTCCTACACTGAGATCAGGGATCTCTGGAAAAATACCAGATGGCTCTACAGGGGAATGAACCGAGTACCTTTGGAACGAGAGAGAGAGAAAGATACATAACAATAGTCCACCTGTGTGTTGTCGGGGCTTAAAGGGGAGCAAAGAATAGTAACACTGCAACCTACAAAGAAGAGGCAACTGAGGTAAAGGCCTAGGGAAGCTGCCCTAGTAAACAAAAAGCATCACAGAAATCGGATGTGCTGGCCTACTTGTAGGCACATAACTGACACAACATACAATCACTCTTAGGATCAAATCACATACAAATCACAAAGAGTGGTTTAACAAGTGGCCGATATGGAGCGTTCGATGAAGCAGTAGAATAACAATGGCCATAACAAAAATGTAAGTTAAATATCTCAATAAATTTATTACTCACCCTCCTGGAGTGTACGTACCACAGAACGTATAGAATATTTTTAAACAGAATATAACAATAATATAATAATTACGATTTTATATACACTTGCAACAAGCACCACCATAAAAAAAATTTTTTTCAAAAATTATTGTTAACTCTTAGAACCCTGGCTTCTGTTATTTCGGGATTGCATGTAAACATTGCATAGCTCCCGAAATATCGATCTGAGACGATTTTATCATTATTTTTCAGCATTCGATAATAAATTGTGTAGAAATATGACGTCAATCACAACCCAAGTGTTCTGCGGGTTTTAGAAAGATAGCGGACGCTGTTGTTGGATTTGTTTTAGGTACTGATAAGGTAATTAGTTAAGTATTTTCATGTTGAAAATATGTTCTGAAAATTTCGGAAATAGCCACTCTCAAAGTATAACAACAGAGCAAGCTGTTGAACTTGTTTTGAATGAATCTGAAGATAAATTAGACTTAGAATGTGATTAACCTGATAAGGATATCGAAAGTGAGTTAGCAATTATTTACACAATGAAGAATAGTTCGATTGATATAAATCGATTGATATTAAAGCTATATGTTCAATTTGGAGAACAATCTACATATACAGGAGTATTCGCGGCCGTGTCCACATATTATATCAAGTAAATTCCAAAGTTTAGTATTCTGCAAATAGATATAAGCAGGAATAATGGAGAGGATGGGATAAGTCAATAACAAATTATAGAGCACTTGTGTGCTAAATTATGTTTTAATATAGCTCTGATATTGGCTGTTTTTGCTCAAGAGCTAAGGGTAGTGGGTTTTAAGGTACAGGTGGCCAGGGTTCAAAGGGTTAAAATTTCAGTTAAAATTGTCATTAACTCCCAAGTATTGGTAAAAAAAAGACACAAGCAAAGAAACAAAAGTCAGGCTTCTGAGAACATGCCTATTCCCTTTGGCAACATATGGATGGGAATTGTGGACCATAACACAAACATTAAAGATAAAATTGAAGTTTTGAAACAAGGTGTACAGACAGTTTTTAAACATCCTGGACAGAGAAGAGAAAAAAAACCAAAGACAGCCTACAAGAGCTGCCTATCAAGGAGCATTGGTTCATAAAATAACATCATGTTCCAGAAGAGGAAATATTTTGGCCACGTTAAACGTCACAGTGATTTGGTAAGAATGGTAATAATCTTCTTGCATTCACCTGCTATGAATTCAGGTTCGGTCAGGGCCTTGTATGGCACGATTGACTGATGTTTGCATGAAGACATGCTTTATTATTATTAGGTCCCTGCCATACAGACATGCCTTCTCAGACTTCAGAGGTTGGAACGGTAATGATTCCTGGAGTACTAGGCAGGGGATGACCAAGATGAAGGTGGCAGCAGGACATTAAAGAAACCTTGAACATTACGCTGAAGTAGGCAGGAGAACTTGCTAGAGACAGAGTTTTCAGATGAGCTGTGTTGAAAGCGATGTTCTGCAAGGGACATGGTACCTGGTGATAAGTACATCGAAAATTGAAAGACTGTGGTCTGACATGGGAAATAATTTCGTTTTACCATCCCTGTTCTGTCTTTATGAATCATACTCACAGAGTCACTGAGTATGAAAACACGAGACTAGTTATGAGATGATATCCAATGTGAACAAGTAGAAAACACAATCACATACTTTAAAAAAAAGAGCTATCCTGTGTTGTAGAAAAGATCCTAAACTATCCAACGATGACTACCACACACTCGACAGAAAAGGATAGACCATCATCTTCCGACTCAGAATTGGACATAACAGACTGAACAAACACCCTACACAGGATACGATTGTCCCCATCCCTTCTATGTCCCTGTGGCACCGCTGATCAAACCCAAGAACATGTCCTGCAAGACTGTCCCCTGTATGTCCCCCTCAGAAAGGGATGTTGGCCCTACAACACAACACTACATTCAAAACTACATGGCACCAGAGATGAGCTCCAGACAACAGACGACTTCATCATAAGAACAAGACTGACAGTATAATCATCAAAATAGCGATCGCAAAGAAGAAGCAGAAGATGAAAATTGTGTCACTTCCATTGTCAAACTACTTGTGGTTGTCGCATAGGCCCTACTGGCTTCTCTTATCATAATAAAACAATTAATTATCATACTATATAACTCAAATCTCTTGAATAATAAGATACATTTAATGATACAAAAAAAAAACACACAAAAACTTGATCAAGATAAATTATGATAAATATAATAAATATTTCACCAAAGAAAAATCAAAGTTTAAAAATGATTTCAATACATCAAAACGTACAAATCATTAAATATTACAGCTAGGAGTTTCTAAGGCAGTGCTGCTTAATGTTTTTATACTGATGACTGGGGAGGCGCAGGCACCATATGATGATTGGAATAATATTATTAGTAGTAATAACAACAGTCTGAATAGGACATACTTTGTGAAAACCTGAGGAGAATATAACAAGAAGTGTCCTTTCCTGGAACCCGTAGGGCACAGCGTAAGAAGGGAGGCAGAGAAATAGATGGAGACGGGATTTGAGGCAGAGATCAACAATATAAAGAAGAGCTGGAGGGAGCTGCAGGAGATAGCTAGAGATAGGAAGACTTGGCATGAGTTGGTTGAGGGTCTATGCCCCAGTCCAGGTTAAAAAGGCAGAGAGAGAGAGAGATTAACAACAGCAATATTAATATGGTTATCGCCCGAGTTCCCGAGGCTCGAAGGGAGCAAAGAATAGTAACACTGCAACTTACAAGGCATGTCATAAGAGGTAACTGAGGTAGGGGCCTAGGGAAGCTACCCTAGTAAATAAAAAAGCGCCACAAAAATCGGATGTGCTGGCCTACTTGTAGGCGCATAACTGGCACAGCGTACAATCGCTCTTAGGCTCCAATGACATACAAATCACAAAGTCATTTAACAAGTGGTTGATATGAAGCTTTCGAAGAAGAAGATATGGTTACGATTCAGACACTTCCTCCAGTAAAAGAGCAAAATGGTGGTGTTAGGGGGCAGTAGAATGGGCACAAGATATAACAAGAGTTACAAAAGTGGGACGATCATGTTCTTGGGAGTGCTAAGAAAAACGGTGTTTTCTTGAAATTTGATTACCATTCAAGCTGGCAGAGTAAAATGGGACGCCATGAATGTATGACATGGGCGCCACATTGGACAGCACTGCCTTGGAAGGGGAGGGGTCTTAGGAGTATCTTATGCGTGGAGGTAAGGTACTCATCTCTGGCTCCAAAGTATTTAGTTCGTTTACTGCATGGAATGATCTATATATTTTTTCCCTGATCTTCTTCTTCTTCACCCTTCGCTCCTAGGGAGACATAGGTCCGCAACCAAGACCTTCCAATGCCATCTTTTCCAGATCTCTCCACTATCTCCCCATTTTCTTGCATTCCGTCTCCAGGTATGGTGGTCCTGGGTCTTACCTTACCTCTATTACCCTGGGGTCCATCGGAGAGCCTGTCTCGTGATGCTGTCATGGGGTTTCCTCAGTGTGTGTCCTATCCATCGCCTCCTTCTGCCCTTTATCTCTTGTTTCACCTGCCGTTGTTCTGCTCTATCCCACAGTTCCCTGTTTGTGGTCCTGTCATGTCTCCAAAAGTATTCAGTTCATTAACGGCATGGAATGATCAATATATTTTTTCAAAACACCCTGATCCCTTCTTGTTATTTTTTATTATTTCAGTCACTATGAATTCAGACGTAGTCATGACACCTAATATGGCACTTTTGATTGATTTTTAGAATGAAGACTTGCTTTCCTTATCACTAGTGTTCCTCACCATTTTCAGATGAGCCTTACTCCGACTTCATTCTGCGATTAGAGAGGTTGGATGTGGGGCCAGAAACCAACCACTGCAAAAAAGCAAACATCTACAAAAAAAAAACTGAAAAATTCAAACTGATCATATGGATGAAAAATTGTTGTCTCTCTGCCTTTTATGCCTTTGGGGGCTACAAGTACGGATGATGAATGACGATGACATTACGGATGTTAGTAGTATCTCTTGCGATTACGCATGCTGCCATCATCATCATCATGTGCTGTCAGTAAATGTTAAAATAATCTCTATTGTCAGAATCCCCACTGAGCAAGCAAAAACATTCTCAGATACTACTACTGACAACAGCTTTTAAAATAAAATACCACAATGGACCCACTGTGCATGACGTATAATGCGGCTAATAAGAACAAGTGTGGAATGAGCAATAAAACGATGGTTACTGTCATGAACGTGATGATAGTGGATGGTGAGCGTTCAACATGCACATCCTCCTTCTTGTGTTTGAGTTTCTGTAGGGTTTTCAGATTTCAGAACCACATCATGCACTGTGAGACACAGTTAAGGATCACAATATTCAAAGCACAACAATAATTAGAAATTAAAAACACGCACAAAACAAAATACATAAATAGCATATATATATATATAGTGCAGTTTTACTATATCAAAGATATGAACTAATCAACCAAATGCTTGTATGCACCAATATGCCTTCATCAGGATATGCAAAAACAAAGGAGGTATCTATGGCGATGTAATTAAGACATTTCTCTAGCGTTCTGAAGATTGTAGTTTTGTTATTGGTCATTGAACTGACGTCATTGCACTCTGGACAGACATTGGTGCTCAGTCTCCCCAATAGATATAGAAGAGTATGCATACTGATGGTTCCCGTGGCTCGCTGATTAAACACACTTCTCACTCTGCCCTCAGGCATCCAGTTCTACTTCTATAACGGGTAACTAAAACTGTTTAAATCGCTGGATCGATTCAACATCTATTTTAGTGTCCTCATCCAACAGACAGTTGTGAAGAGACCGAAGAACATCCCCTTATCCATCTTCAACTCCCCACCAATCGATGAAGTTGATGCAAACCTGTCAGCTTTCTCATTATGTAGGTTCGAATCAAGACCAACTCACATGTGCAATTTTGTCCAAAGATCCCCATGATTGTTTTATGGTTTTATGGAGCTACGGAGTTCATGCTTTGTTCAACACTCTCTGCAATTGGTGTACCATTTCTGCTGACAGAGATATAGCTATACTGGAAAACCTAGTGCAATGAAGTCAATCCTTCACCTTCAGACCCTTTTTTTTAAAAATATCAATACAAAGTTTTTTCATTTGCCAGCAATGAATTCAGGCATATAATATAGTGCCTCTGATTTTAGCGCGAAGGTTTGTTTTTCTTATCACCTCTTCTTCTTCTTTGCGTTCGTCTTTACGACCAATTTTAATCACTCTTTGTGATATGTTTGATTTTTGCAAAGAATGTGTTTACGTTGCACATTGGTTTGGTCCCTAACCGTATAGACTTCTACATGTTTAGGACACATGTATCCTTCTTCTTCTGCATTCTCACTAGATTGGGATTTCAGATTCTCTAATAAAGGCAGCCGTCTGCCTCAGCAATGCCATATAGTTTGTCTTGGACGCTAGTGTAAGTGGGCCACCTCTTTCTTCTCAAGTCTGCATACTGGGGGCAGTTCTGTAGATATAATTCCTATGATTTCTGCTTCCCTGTTTGTGCCGACCTCCTCAGCAGTAAGTTTTGGTCACCCTCGTAATGGTAGGTCTGACATTCTTACTGCATGGCTAAATCTCCAAGACAGATTGGCGACCGTAGAATCCGTTATCCCATTCCTCATTTGAGGGTTGTTGCACCATGTTATGCGCCTTACAACCTGGTGCATCCTTTTTCTGCAAGCATTTGTTTTGGGTTAGCATTCCTAGTGGACACGTCATCCATTTCAGCCAAACCTCCTTAGTCGCCTCTTACGACATGTTTGGCAGGTAACAGTGGTTCTATTCTTTACACCCTAAATTTGGGCTCCGGTAACCACTTGGGCGTTTCTTATCGCCATTCACACAAGTCTTACTCAAACTTCAGAAGTACTTATATTTTAGATCCCCAAGTTCGCCAGTGTGTTGCCAGGACTCGCAAGGGAGTAAAGAATAGTAACACTGCGACCTACAAGGCATGTTGTAAGAGGTGACTGAGGTATGGGCCTAAGGAAGTCACCCTAGTAAATAAAAAGCATAGCATAAATAGGATATGCTGGCCTAATAATAGGTGCAAAACTGGCACAACATACAATCGCTCTTAGGCACAGATCACGTACAGATCACCAAGAGTGATTTAATGCGTGATCGATATGTAGCGTTAAAAAATGCAGTCATCAGATCAACACTGTCCATCGAACCAATTAGTCCATAAGTACTCTGATCTTCTTGTGTGGCAACTAATGGCACCAATTCTATGACAGTTCACTATTCTTCTTTGGCCTAGAGTATAGTGCTCTTGTCTAGCTACACCACATTTCATTTGGTATTCTTGCAAACTGGTAAGAGTGCAGATTCCTGAACTGTCATGACCAGTCTCAATTGCTAGTTGACATGAACATCGTAGCATGTTCTTTACAGGATGTAGCCATCAACAACAGTAAACGAGTCATTGATTTTCTAGACACCGCTTGTATGTTCAGTAGTTTATTATTGCTTTCTGAAAGGTGAGGTCTGTTTTTACTGTTTGTAAAAATCCTCTGGAACAAATTTGCTTCCAAACTGCCTGCCGTGGAGCTTGAACTAGGTACTCTTGTGTTGTGATCGAGCTCACAACCTCTAAGCCCCATCTTCTTCTTCCAACGTTTTCAGACATCGATGTGTATACTTTTAAAGTAGTTAGTGGTCAACCGTAGTCCATGTACATCTCCGTATAGCTTGTCTTGGGCTAACATGGGGATTGGCCATGTGTTTTCTCTCTGTTCTGTGTATGTTGGACATTCTTGTAGTATATGTGTGTCAATGTCATCTTGCTGGTGCCACATGTACATATGTCAGATGGGCCTATGTTATACTTGTTAAACAGATCCTCTAAGCCACAGACGTCCACTTTGCTAATTGTTAATCTTTTTTCTTTCTTTTCTCAAATCCGGTTTTGCCTCACGTCAGGATAGGAAGAGATTTCTAGAACTGGTTTTTGTGTGTGTTCTTCATAAAGTATCTTTCATCACCTCTGTTATCTCTGAAGTCCACCTATTGCGTGATCTGCCTTTTGTTTTGTATCCACTGTATCGGAGTAACATTGGTCTTTGAGGTGCACTGTCTATTGGTAATCTGCTTATGTGGTCGAATCATTTAATTTGTTGTTTCTTGATGAAGTTCAGTGCTGACATTGTACCCACTTTTTGTCTGATTTCTTCATTTCTAAACTGGTCACTTCTTGTTACTACCAGCATTCTATGTAGACACTTGTTAATTATAGAGTAAAAATATTTTTTAAATTTGACATTTTCTATTTCTATGCCCCAATCAACCCAGCATTAAATGAGATGAAGTATTGCTGTTAATTTAGAATAGTGAAAAGTTAGTGAGTGAGTGAGTGAACTGTGGTGACCTCAGCATCTGAATGCTACAGTCTGTGAGGTCGATAACACTCCACAACAAACATGCATCAAATATGGCAGTGTTTGACAATTACAATACGGCAAACCTTTTATGTGACAAATTAAATTAGAGGATTTAAAAATATTTTTTGAATAATATGTGTTGTTTGCCTTTGAATAATTAATGCATGATTATAATATTGACTAACTATGAGTTCAACTACTTAACTTCTGACATTCAGTTACTTAAATGGCTGTATTAAATTACTTAACTGGCTACAACAGTTATCAGTTATATGAGGACTATCATCATAGCACTCCGGACACGTCAGTAGGTGCTCCGATCTCTGCCTTAAAAAATTCAGCAGCGTCCAGCAGCCCAACATGCCAGTTCGATGATGTTTATTTAATCAATGTTTTTGCATATCTTGCATCTCTTTCTTTTTCGGGCTGTACTAATATTGACACCCATCTCTCTCAATCTGGTCAGCGACTGGGATTCACAGCCTTGAAACTCCTCTCTTCAGAAAGACTTTCTCAATGCGTTAAGAATGTCATTTCGGTCCATTGCAGCTCCATCTGATATCGTAGCCATGTCAGCTATTTAATTACTTAACTGGCATATTCTATTGCCGAACTGGCCCATTCAATTAATAAACAGGAGCTTTCAACTATTTTGGACGCATTTAATTATTGAATTAGCATTGAGAATGACCTAACTAATCGCAACCAACTACTAAAGGGGCTACATTTCATTACTAAACTGGCGCATTTAACCACTAAAGAGCTGCATTCAAATACTTAACTACCTCATCCAAATACTTAACTGGTTGTGATCACATACTTTAGTGGACTGTTAGGCTCCCTCCTTACATAGCTAATCATGTATGTATATATATATATATATATATATATATATATATATATATATATATATATATATATATATATATATATATATATATATATATATATATATATTCCTCTTGTACCATTATATGCAAGTAATTTTTCCATACCGCTCTTTCCTGAGCCACTCGGTCAAACTCCCTCCATAGAATTGAAACCTACATTTCTTGTCTCTCTCAGCAATGTTTGTTTCAGGGTTTCCCTTGAGTGTCCTCTCTTTCTTGAACCCTTTGCATTCAAATTCCTTCCTTTCGTTAGCTTGAAATATTGTCTATATATTCAATGTTGTCTCTTGTATAAACTTCACTATCATTTGTAGCTCACACAGAGGTCCGTGTAGTTTTCTGTCAAGTATTGTTTCGTCAGGCCAGTGAGTTTGCCTCAGCATATCATATTCGGGGCAGTCTTGAAGTATGTTCTTCAAACTTCAATGCCTGCTTTGCTATTCTTTGATCATTACTCAATCTATGCCCAACATATCTCCATCTTCTCCTTCTTATAACATTTGTTACTAGTGATAGTTAATCATAGCGATGGTTTATTTTAAGTGGGTGAGTGTTTTAATGGAGTGAAAAGGCAAACAAATAAATGTAGTTACATGATAAAATACAACAAAAAAAACAACAACAAATGACTTCCAATAAATGACTATACAACAGATAAGCATACAACTGATGAGATCACAGACAATATCAATTAAGAAGCATAAAGAATTATTAGCGAACAATCAAATGTGCAGCCAGATACTAGATTATTATTTAGAATAGTTGGGTTTGACATTCTTCCTCAATAAAACATTAAGCTCAAAAACTTATGCAAGAGTTGCAGAATCTCTCTATCTCTGCCTTTTAAACCTGGATTGGGGCATAGGCCCTCAACCAACTCATGCCAAGTATTCCTATCTCTAGCTATCCCCTGCAGCTCCCTCTAGCTCTTCTTTATATTATTGATCTCTGCCTCCAAATCCCTGTCCCTGTAGGTTTCAGGAAAGGGCCCTTCTTGTTATATTCTCCTCTGGTTTTCTCAAAGTGTGTCCTATCCAGCGCCAGCTCTTTTTCAACCTCTGGGTTCACTGGAGTCTGTTTTGTTCTCTCCAAAAGTTCCTCATTTGTGACCCTATCATACCATCTCAGTTCCTCATTTGTGACCCTATCATACCATCTCAGTTCCTCTATTTTGCGCAGACACCAGTTGATGAATGTTTGCAATTTATGCGTTATTATTTTAGTCATTCTCCATGTTTCTAACTGCTTTAACATTAGAGTTAAATATCCTAAATTTTGTTCTAGATTTGATTTCTTTAGACTTCCATATGTTAGTTGCAGAATGCAATAACATTTATTTTCAATAATATGAGAAACGAAACACAAAAGTAGAGCAGTTTTAAAAATATGTTGTTTCTGCTTTTTAAAAAAAATGTCATCCACCCGCCATGAATTCATGCGTGGTCATGAAAACTAATATCGTACCTATTGACTGAAGGCTTGCTTTCCTTATCCCTAGTTTCCCTTGCCATTTAAGTGAGTCTTATTCCAACTTTAGAGGTGCTTGTAATTTAGATTTCAGAGTTAAAGGTTAGGGCTTCCTGTAGTCCAAATGCGCGCACACCAATAATTTTTGGCCAAGCTGGCATTTAATCCTGAAATTTTAATGGCACGTTGTCGCTAGCGCAGTGTTATCAAATTTCCGCTGCACGTGGTCACTACTACAGAGTGTTAACAACTTAGCTATTGATGACCCTGTTGTTTCTGTAATTTAATCATTATAGTTCTTTTTATGTTTCCAAAATATGTAAAAAAAAATTATGTAGTATCCTTCTTCCTCCAAAAATTGCAATACATTGTGTTTTGTTTCTTTCATTATCAAATAGTGCCCGGAAAATATGACAAACTATACGTTAACTAAGAGACTAAAATGAATCATGATAATGACAACATTATGATACATATATTAAACAGGGATGTCCTACCTGGCACGTAGAAACATAATGCATATTAGCTTTGTAATTCACAAAAATGTGGCACCACATCCCACACCCTGTGATACTGCAGCTTCTTCTTGAACGCTCCATATCGACCACTTGTTAACCACTCTTTGTGATTTGTATGTGATCTTAACCTAAGAGCGATTGTACGTTGTGCCAGTTATGCGTCTACAAGTAGGCCAGCAAATCTGATTTCTGCAACGCTTTTTATTTACTAGGGTAGCTTCCTAGGCCCCTATCTCAGTCGCCTCTTCTGACATGTCTTGTAGGTAGCAGTGTTACTATTCTTTGCTTACAGGTGGATGCTGCAGCAATGGTGTGTATATCAATTATAGCTTTTTACATGACACTAGCTACAACAATGTTAACACCACTGTTGTCAAATAAAGAGATATCGTTAAAAACTAAAGCAAATCTTATAAGAGCGATTTTCTGGCCAACACTATGTTACCAGTACCAAAGATGGCCAATAACAGCAGCTAATGAGCAGAAAATCATAACGATGGAGATGATATAACTTAGAAGAGCTGTAGGAGTGACAACAATAGACAACATTATAAATGAAGAAATCAGAAGAAGACTGGATGTTAAACTGGATAATGAAATTCATAAAAGAACAACAATTAAAATGTTTGGACACTTGATAAGAATGCCCTGGTATCGACTACCACAGAGAGCCACACAGAAAAAGTATAACAAGAACAGAGCAGGAGAAGACCACTCAAAATATGGAGCGACTACATCAAGAACAGCCTTAAGAAAATGAATAACACCTTACAAAGCGCCTTAGAACAAGCACACACAAGATCATTACATTCTCCCACCCCACTAGCAACAATCAAGTGAGCGGGTATTGTATTCAATCTTCAAATTCTTCTTCGTTTGCCACAACTAATCACTTTCTAAACTACTCTTTATGATTGCATGAGATTTGGTTGTACCAGTGAGGTGTCTATAGATCGGTAGGTCAACACATCTGGTTTTTGCATGCTTTTGTTATTTAGGTTCGCCTTCCACCGTATGACCAAAAAAAAACCACAGACCTAGGAGAGTTTATCCCTAAAGCGAGTCAGAGCCCCATTAGCCTTTAACCTTGCGATCAAGGTTTCCCAGTCTACACCATTAGGAGTTGCCTTATGTGTTCTACGACTCATCCTCAGGCTATTAATGCTCATTTTTCACCTTTCCTAAGAAAGGCTACCCGACCCCAAATCTGCTGGATGCAAAGTCAGACGCAGAACACGCATTGTAGACCAAACTTCACATTAATCTATCTGTTTGGTTGTTGTACATAAAAGAGTGAAATATAACTACCACCTTTACAAAACTTGCGAAACATTTCTTACGAATAAAATTTAATGCAAGAGCGCCAGTGTCGCTGGGGCTCTCAAGGGGAGAAAAGAATAGTAACACTGCAACCTATAAGGCATACCATAAGAGGTAAGGGCCTAGGGAAGCTACCTAGTAAATAAAAAGCGTCACAGAAATCAGATGTGCTGACCTACTTGTAGGCGCATAACTGGCACAATGTACAATCGCTCTTAAGCTCGGATCACATACAAATCACAAATAGTGGTTAACAAGTGGTCGATATGGAGCGTAAAAGATGAAGGTAATGCAAGAACATCTATCAAATCACTCCAGAAAAGTTTCGTAAGATTTATTATAATAAATAAAAAAAGGATACTTGTGTTTTTGTCGTCTTTTTGTTCCATTCCTGGCAATGCTGCGGCAACTCTTCTGAAAAGCTAAATACATTTTTAAATGATTATTTTAATATTCAAAATAGTCTTACATAAAATAAAATTGCTATTTCAAAAGACAATGAAATTTATTAAAGAGACAACATTGAGTATGCAGACAGTATTTCAAATCTTCTTTTTCTTTGAACGCTCCATGTTGACCATTTGTGATTTTTATATTATCTGAGACTAAGAGCGATTGTATGTTGTGCAGTTATGCGCCTACAAGTAGGCCAGTACATGCGATTTCTGCAACGCTTTTTATTTACTGAGTAGCTACCCTAGACTCTACCTAAGTCCCCTCTTATGACATGCCTTGTAGTCTCTCTTTAGCCTGTTACGCCCCTGGCGTTTAGGGCAGCAACAAACGGACACCATTCTTCCCTGTTCATGGCCTTCCTCTGTATTGTGTTCCAGCTATGATTCATTTCCTTCAGCTCTTGCTCTATCGTTCTCCTCCAGGTCGTCTTGGGTCTTCCACGCTCTCGCCTACCCTCTGGAGTCCATCTCAGTGCAGTTTTCGTGTCGGAGCCAGTCTCCATGCGCATCACATGTCCAATCCATCTCCAGCGTCGTCTTCGGATGATAGTGCCCATATTCTCTTGTTGGCATCGTGCAAGCAATTCTTGATTCGAGATAGTAGTCGGCCAGTACACGCGTAAGATTTTTCGCAGACAAGTTGTATGAAAGGCGGAGAGTCTGGACATATCCTGTTCTGTCATTCTCCAGCATTCCGATCCGTACAGCAAAGTTGACAGCACACAGCTGTTATAGATACTAGTCTTGGTTCTGATGCTGTATTGGGCAGATTTTCAGGCGGTCTGAAGGGTCATGAATGCACTGCGTGCTTTACTCAGTCTGTTTTTAATGTCAGATCCAGCGCCTCCTTCATTGCTAATAACACTTCCAAGGTATGTGAAAGCGGTTGTATCTCGGAGGGTTTTACCTTCTAGTTTGACTGGTGCTGGGGTTGCTATGTTCAGAGTCATTATTTCAGTTTTCTTCTGATTTATTTTCAGCCCAACCATCTCACTATATTGGTTAAGGCGGCTGGTCTTTTCCTGGATATCTCTATGTGTATGAGATAGGAGTGCGATGTCATCTGCAAAATCTAGGTCTTCCAGAGTGGATGTGAGCGTCCATCTAATACCTCTTGCCTTATCTTCCGTTGTTTTACGCATCACCCAATCTATGACAGTGTTGAATAATAGGGCTGACATAACACATCCTTGTCGCACGCCTGTTTTACTTCAAACTTTAGTTCTGAAGTTTCAACACTGCATGCAAACTTGCTGTAGCAGCTTTTATAATATTTATAAAACACAGTGGGATTCCATACCATCTTAAGATACGCCATAGACTTTCGCGGTGTATGCTATCAAAAGCCTTTTCAAAATCTACAAAGTTGATATAGAGTTTGCTTTGCCATTCTGTGCATTGTTCTATGATATTTCTAAGAGCAAATATTTGGCCTATACAGCTCCGTCCTCTGCGAAATCCTGCTTGTTCCTTTCTCAGTTTCTTATCCACAGCATCAGTAATCGTTGTACGATGATTTTGCTTAAGATTTTACTTGGGACAGAAAGCAGTGTTATTCCACGCCAATTATTACAATCGGCAAGGGAGCATGCCTTGTAGGTTGTAGTGTTACTATTCTTGCTCTCCTTGCGCGACCTGGCAACACACGAGCGGTATTTCAAATAAACAAAATGATTGCTATTTCAAACTTCAATTTATGTTTTTATAGAATAATAATGGCTAACCACGTAAAAACAAATTGCAGTAGTTTTACAAAGTACAAAAACAATATACAGCGACATTTCTACCAAAAGACCTTTATCAAATATAGGACAGAAGCGAAAAAATTCAGGCTTCCTATACGGCAGACATAACATATATAATCTTAGATAATAAATCCATAAAGGCCCTCCTTCTTCTTTTTCTTTCGTTCATTCTTTACAACCAATTTTAATCACTCTTTGTGATATGTTTGATCTTTGCCAAGAAAGTTTATACGTTGCACATTGGTTTGGTAGGCCCTAAACGCATATACTTCTCACATTTAGGACATGTGCATCCGATTTCAGCCAAACCTCCTTAGTCGCCTCTTACGACATGCGTGGTAGGTAACAGTGGTTCTATTCTTTACACCCAAATTTGGGCCCTGTAACCACTCGGGTGGATAACGGCCCTAAAATGAAGAAATGATAGGTTTGGGCTGGCTACCCAATCCGGTAGAAAAATTTAGACACTTCTTCTTGAACGCTCCATATCGACCACTTGTTAACCACTCTGTGTGATTTGTATGTGATATGAGCCTAAGAGCAATTGTACGTTATGCCAGTTATGCGCCTACAAGTAGGACAGCACATCCAATTTCTGTGATGCTTTTTATTTACTAGGGTAGCTACCCTAGGCCTCTACCTCAGTCGCCTGTTATGATATGCCTTGTAGGTTGCAGTGTTACTATTCTTTGCTCTCCTTGCTAGCCCCGGCACCACACAGGCGTGACTACACCTGAACTTATAGAGAGAAAGAGAGCCACACAAAAAGATGCGGCCATGAGTTGGTTGAGGGCATGTTCCCTAACAGAAGTTAAAAAGGCACAAGAAAGAAAAGTAAATACTGTATATATGTGAAGGAATGTACCAACAACTCACAGATATGACATTTATTATGTCTAACCTGTTTCACATTGTATCCAGCCTTGGCACTTGTCTCTATAAACATTACATTGAGTTCTTTAGCTTTTCTTTCTCCTTCTTCTGTGGACACTTGCCTGAAAAAAAAACATAGTTTGAGCACTATGAATTGAGTTTGAAAGATAAGAGACTTTCTCTAAAAGGTCATATAGCAGAAAATAGTGCTACAAGGTATGAAACAGTATGTTCTTTATGATTTTAAAAGTTAATTCGCTCTTTTGAAGCCAATACAAAGTTCTATGAAGAAATCTATTACTTAATTTATTGAAATGGTAAAAATAAACTACAGGGTTTGAACTTCCATCCTCATGACTGAGAAACCAGCACCCTAGCTACTCTATCTGCTCATCAAATGACAACAGAATAGAAGCAAGACAATGCTATATGAACTATGCTTTCCAAACTTGAAATTGCGAGGCAGCAATGATGGATAAATAACCTGTGTGGTGCTGGACCCCACGAGGGAAGCAAAGAATAGTAACACTGTGACCTACAAGATATGTCATAAGAGGCGACAAGGGTAGAGCAGCTTGGTGCTGGTTACCCCATTAGGTAGAAAACTTTAGCTACAAAATCCAACTGACCATCAACAAATCAAATACAAGGAAACCTCTGAAGTCGGAGTAAGGCTTGCCAGAATGGCGAGGGACACTGGTCATAAGAAAAACAAGCCTTCTCACAAAAATAATGCAGTCGCCATGACTACGCATGAATTCATAGCAGGCAAACAAAAAAACAAGGAAAATAACTGTGTCAACCAAGAGGAAAAGAGGCTCTTCTAGAATAGGTAAAATGGAAATGTAATGCAGAGAAAACTGCAAGGAATCTGCAAAGCAGATTATATACTGAAGATCTGGAAGGACCTGGATAAAGATAACTAATTGATTGATAGGACCATCATCATTGTCCTTCGGTGAGTAAGCATGTGTGCTCCGATCTCTTTCTTACACAGGAAGATTTCAGCGGCAGTGCACAAACTCCCCACTGTAATTTAGAAGATGGAGAAAACATTTTATAGGAATTTCATTTTCTAATTTTTCTAATGAACTTTGCCCGTGCAGCAGTTTTTTTTTGGCCTGCAATTTTAAACTGCCAAAGGTTTTTTTACGTGCTCAACTTGAACACAGGATCTATGCTTTATCATCCATCTCCGATAGGACTAGGAGCTCAATCTCACTTACAATGATATCAGGGATCTCTGGAAAAATATCCAGATAGCTCCATGAAGGAGTGAACCGAGTACCTTTGGAGCGAGAGGCAGGAACCTAACCTCTACGCCACAAAGTCCCCTCAAACAGGGATCTAGGAGACAACTATGACAGTGAGTTTTCTAAGCAGAAATCCTAACTATCCCACAAATACTTCAAATGATAATCAAACAAAGTGTTGGTACTTACCTTTTATCCGCAAGGTCTGTTTTGTTCCCAACCAACATTATTATCACATCACTGCCTCTTTCTGTCCGTACATCATCAATCCATTTTGATGTTTGATGGAAGGAATTTGCATCTGAGAAAACAAAAGGTCAAAAGTACATTCAATGACATGAGCAAGTTACTAACATCTACTTCTTCGAACCACTTGTTAAACCACTCTTAGTGATTTATATGTGATCTGAGTCTAAGAGCAATTGTATGTTGTGCCAGTTATGCACCTACAAGTAGCCCAGCACATCCAATTTCTGTGATGTTTTTTATTTACTAAGGTAGCTTCCCTAGGCCCCTAACTCAGTCGCCTCTTATGACATACCTTGTAGGTCACAGTGTTACTATTCTCTGTTCCCTAGCGGGCCCGGCAACACACAGGCGACTAGCACCTAAACAGATGAATAAGTTATGATGAGGATTATCAAGTGCTATATTTACTCTGTATTTCTGTATGATTCAGAAACATGGACAATGAACAAGCATTTGAAAGACAGAATTCATGTTTTTGAGAACAGCAATAGACAACAAAATCATGGATATAGACAAGAAAATCACAGATATAGATAACAAAATAATGGATTTAGATAACAAAATCATGGATATAGACAAAATACGGAAAACAAGACAAGTCATGGATATAGACAACAAAATCACGGATATAGACAAGAAAATCAGAGATATAGACAAAAACATGATATAGACAACAAAATCACGGATATAGACAACAAAATCACGGAGATACACAACAAGACTGTCTTACTTGTTATATTATACACTACAACAGCAACTGAAGGATCACGGATATAGACAACAAAATCACGAATATAGACAACAAAATCACGGAGATATACAACAAAACTGTCTTACTTGTTATATCATACACTACAACAGCAACTGAAGAATCACGGATATAGCTTGGAATGAGACTCCTAAACCTCTCCTGTCCCGCAGTATCCCACAACTGCAGTCGTATCTGTCACAACAATAATTGTTACAAAATGTAAAACTCATTATAATGCATTCACTTTTTTCCTTCTTCTTTGTTAATCATGAAAAGGAAGTTTATGCTGTGTCCCAGCTTTTAGAACGATTGCCGCCCGTGTAGTGCCGTGGCCCGCAAGGGAAGCAAATAATAGCACCACTGCGACCTACAAGGCGTGTAATGAAGACGACTGATGTAGGGGCCTAGGTAAATAAAAAACGTTGCAGAAATCGGATGTTCTGGCCTACTTGTAGGCGCATAACTGACACAACATACAATTGCTCTTAGGCTCAGATCACATACAAATAAAACAGGGTGGTTAACTGGTGGCCATTGTGGAGTGTTCGAAGAAGAAGAAAGATTGCGATATCTGAACATTTAGCCCTACACATCTATTTTATGGTGGTCTCTGTGGATAAGTGGACAAACATTTTGCTTTGTGTTTTGAATGCCATAGGTTCTGATATTGAGAGAGAATCATTTGGTTCACGGAACGAGTGCATTTTAATGTCAGTTCCTAGAATTGTTGCTGAAGCTAGAGTTCATGCTTTGGGCAATAGTCGCTGTAAGTCCTTTCTGCTTAGAAAGACCACATTATGGAGGTCATGGTGGTTAGAAATTCCCTGGAGTGGCTACAGATGAAAACATTCACCCATGCATGCTGTGACTCTATGAGCATGATACAGAAGATCAAGACCGGTTATGTACGAAGGTAGTGGATGCAATTAATACAAAATGCGACATTCCAAACACTTACCTTCATCTTGGTCCCAGGTCATTCTGGGGTGAAGGGCAATGAGTGAAGGGATACACTGGCGAGCAATGCTACGTTTGAGAATAGGTCTTCTAGGGACAAAAGCGACATCCTCAACGCTCTAAAGATTTCAACGAAGAAGATAAAGGATATTCTCTATCTTGGTTGTGCAAGCTATGCATACCTATAGGTTGGCAAGACGGAAAAACCGCGAGATACATCAGTCAACACAGAACGGGAGTTGTTGTCTAAACACACTGAGATACATGCTTGGGAGGAGATCGGAGCAATTATGAACATGTTCGATGTGTGATGAAGATGATCATCAAATGAACAATGAACAATATGGGAAACCCGGTGCAATTATGTCAATCCTACCCCTTTAAACATCTTTTTTGCATCTATGGACATGTCCATAGATGCTCCAATCTCCACCTCAACAAATCCAGCAGCCCCCAGTGGCCCAACACACCAATTCAATGTTGATTAATCAATCTTTTGCATCTTCCTCTTCTTGACGCTCCATATTGACCACTTGTTAAACCACACTTTATGATTTGCATCTGATTTAAGCCTAAGAGTGATTGTACGCTGTGTCAGGTATGCGCCCACAAGTAGGCCAGCACATCCAATTTCTGTGATGCTTTTTCTTTACTAGGGTAGCTTCCCTAGACTGAAGATTATTTAATTAACTGAATTCTGCTAAAGAAGGGAAATGGATACTTACTGTTCGGTCTTCAAGGTACATGGTCTTTGAAAGAAAGTCAATTCCTATAGTTGCCTGCAAAAAACAAACAGTA
The DNA here is from genome assembly GCA_020796225.1 of Arion vulgaris. NCBI lineage: Eukaryota > Metazoa > Mollusca > Gastropoda > Stylommatophora > Arionidae > Arion > Arion vulgaris. The sequence goes on from CM036760.1 coordinate 38,058,109, forward strand.
AAAAATATTTTAAACTCCCTTTGACATGGAAAAATACTCAAATCTGGCACAATTTTTTAACCAAATCTTCTTTGAATGCTCCATATCGACCACTTGTTAACCACTCTGCGTGATTTGTCTGTTATCTGAGCCTAAGAGCGATTTTGCGTTGTACCAGTTATGCGCCTACAAGTAGGCCAGAACATCCGATTTTTGCTATGCTTTTTATTTACTAGGACAGCTTCCTTAGGTCCTACATCAGTTGCCTCTTACAACATGCCTTGTAGGTCGCAGTGGTACTATTTTTTGCTTCCCTTGCGGGCCCGGGCACCACACGGGTGGTACCAGAGTTTGAATTTATGTCATTATGACTGGAATAATACTGCCTTAACTATGTGGTCACCAGCCTTTCATAAAGCACCAGAGTACAAACTAGACAATGTTATCTGAGCTATACTTATCAAGACTTGAGACTGTGGGGCAACAATTACAGATAAGAACAGAGATTAACTATATATAGAAAAGCTGGAGACAGCTAACGATCAGAAGACGTGGCTAAGAGTCTATGTCCCAACCGGGGGTTTCAAAGACACGAGAGAGAGAGATGGCCCACTGTATACTTTATGAGTATGTGAATAATGTTTACAAAGCTATGCATACCTGATATGTGTTGTCAAAACTGTCGTACATAAACCGAGTAATTAAGGAGGTCTTTCCAACTGAAAGAAAAACAAATTGAAAAACTTTTAAACAATGCATATTGAAAAGATAACACTTGTATGTACAGGGACAAAAAGCTAGGAATAGTCTATCCCTTGAGATAATGTTTGATATTATCGTAAGTTTTGGTTATGTAAAAATACATTTAAAAAAAAATATAAATATTACTTTTGAGCCATAATTTAAACTAACTTATTGTATCATAGAGTATTGTTCAACACAATCCTTTTCCTTACATTATCCTATCAGTGCCAAACACGGATGTTGACATCAAATGATAGAAGAAAACTAGTAACGACAGAGATGAAGTGTCTATGCAGTATGCTGGGAGTATCAAGAAGGAATCGATTTCTAAATGAAGACGTCAGGAAAAAATTTGGTACAACATCAGTACTGAACTTCATCAAGATACAACAAATTAAAAGGTTCGGCAACATATGAAGATTACCAACAGACATTGCTCCTCAATGATCAATGTTGCTCTGATACAGTGGATACACTGTAAAAGGCCGTCCATGTAAAGGGACGTTCACGCAAAAGTTGGACTTCAGAGATAACAGTAGACGAAAAACACTGTTTATGAAGTGCACACAAAAGACGTTCTATAAATCTCTTCTTATCCTGATAAGAAAAACAGGATAAGAGAAAAGAAGAAGAAAGATTGTATCATACATTATCATGTGGGAATGACACTGGCACCGCCCTTGCTTTTGAGCCTTTTCACTTACTGGCAGGTAGGCAAGAAGAATCTGAAGATGCAGTCAAAGATTCCCTCTTTAGGATATGATGGTCTTTTTGGGGCCATGATCTACTCTTCTCTTACAACATATTTTGTACTTAGCAACATAAACTCTGCGAGGAACTTCGCCATCCTATGACATCGTCAAGGATATATGATACAACACTCATTGTGTCTGAAACAAATCGTTATCAACATCAATATCATACCCGACTCTCAACAACAGTTCAGCGAACTGAACTAGACGCTAGTTAAGTTATTACTTATTTAATTATTCATATTGAATATATTGACTGAACTAAAATACTGATTATACTCACCACTTTGTTCACCAAGAAAGACCAGTTTGAATTTCCTCAATGGATTACCAAACTCTCCTGAAGCACTCATTGTAAATAAATCTATGTTCTCCTCTATGTCCAGATCGCCGGCTGTGATTCAGCCGTTATAATTTACACTTGACGACAAATTTCTGCTATTTATTCTGTAATAATTTCCTGGCCTGTCAAACCGGAAGTCTGTCGCCACGTCTGGAGCCTCGACATGGAAAATGCATACGAAATACGATGACCCCACACAGGTCGTCTGATCAGAACACGTTTACTAAGATACGTCCTTAGATCATATAACCTAAATAGAATTATATTCACGTCTATGTTCGAAAGAAGCGTGACTCAACAGAGACTCCTTTAAATGTGCATTTATTCAGCCTTTCTTCAAGGGATTGAACGAGATGCAAAGGGTAGAGCGGTATTGAGAAATTGCTTGCTGGCCCTATGTACCGATAACGGTACAAGAAGATAATTAATTTAAAAAATAATGCTGTAATATATTCTCAGGCTACATTGGTAAGAGTTTCATGATACTCTATTACACCAAGCTGCTTACATTTCCCAAGTGATTGAGGATGTATTCTAAGATAAGACACTGACTGATATACTGTCTACATGGTTAGACCTAGGAAAAGCTTTCACTGTTATGAAAGAAAGGGCGTCTGAAGAAACTGAGAAATTGTAAAATTAAATGGTTCGGCCACATAAGCAGATTAACAACAGACTCAACTGGTAATACTTTTCAGATATAGTGGGTACTAAAAGGATGAGGGGTGCATCCAGAGAAGAGACGTGGATCCACATGGGGCGAAACTCGGAGCCCTGAGGTGGGGGCCCGAATTGAGTTGCGTGTCTTGACAGTCTCGAGGCATAGTAAGTGTGAACACGATGAGAAACCTGATAAACACGTTGAGCAGGCACCACCAAAGTAGAGCGAACACGCAAACGGACGATACACAGGTGAGTCCACCGGTGGTGCAGACATACACGGTGCTGATGATGGAGGGACGAAAAGGCGTGGTAAACGTAAGGGTGTGCGGACCACCAAATGTGCAGAAAAACTGGAAAGCCCAGCAGAGGCTTGAATCCAGTGCAAACGTTCCTACCAAATGGTGATAAGCTGTGCACTTTACACAGTGAGATAGAAATGGGTACGGTATCGCCCAGTAGAACAATGTGAGAACAAGTGGCGAAGAGAAAAGGGGAGAGACCAGTTGATGGACGAGGGCACAAGCAGAAATGGGCGAAGAGGTACCCAAAAGGGGAGAGACCAGTTGGTGGACGAGGGCACAAACAGAAATGGACGAAGAGGTACCCAAAAGAAACGCGAGGTGGACAAAATGGTGGCGAGCCTCGAAGATGGGGACTTCGAAAAAAGAGAAAAATAACCGCGTTTCCCCTTGCAGAGAGCTACTACTGCCTTGTAGTTCGATTGGGGACAATCAAAGCCTAGCGGAGCAAATCGTACACAAAACTGGACCGCAGGCAAACCAGGTAGTCCAACAAAAGACTGGTAACCTGGGCAGATGACGCTCAACAACCCGGAAGGAAGGTTGTCTAAGGGTAGTTACCCTAAAATAAAATAGCAACCTTCTGCCTTGCAGGTTGGCTGGGAACAGCCCAATGCTGACGGAGAGCGAACCCAGTAAACGCTGGCTAAAACCGGACACATCGCCGATGGATAAGCACCAGAGCTCCAAATGGCGTTAAAGATGTGACGAACCACACCCATGCTAAGGCTGCATGAATCATATTTCCACATGAATAAGAATGTATGATGAAATTTGGTACATCAGTCTAAGCGGTGATAGCGAGATAGAGAGAGAGATGCAGTGGGTACAGTGCGTAAGGTGGACCACCCAAATAACAGCAAAATACATTATGTACGAACTGCTAAGAGAAGACAAACAATCTACCTATCTCAGAGTTACATTCGATGATAGAACGACTTGAAAGTTGCACATCAACATAACAGCAGCAGCGGTGGCCAGGAGGAAGTTGGTCATCTTAAGAAAAGCACGTGGAACCACATGGGGAGTAGCCAGAAAATACTTATAAATATTTACAAGTAGAGCATACGACCAATCTACAACATGAACAATCTAAGATACGTTGATGACACAATTCTCATGGCTACAACTGAACAAGATCTACAAGACTTGATAGATACATTAGTGAGAGAAAGTGAAAAGAAGGGATTAAGCATGAATATAAAGAAAACAGAGGTTATGGTTGTCTCCAAGAAATAGGAAACACCCAGTAGCGGCTCGTCATTAAGGGCAAGAGGGCCGGACCCACCAAAAATAATATGTAAAGTGTATTTATTATTTAATAAATTAAAATATAATATAACCCAAAGCCATGATTTTCCTGATAATTTGTGTCTGGCCTCACCAACAAAAACGATCACGAGCCGCCAGTGGAAACACCAATATATAATATCAAAATAAATAACACAACATTGAAACAAGTTCATTGGTTCAAGTACATGGGAACATTCCTAACATCAGATGGCAGGGGTGTATAACAGATTAGGAGCAGAGTAGCTCAAGCAAAAGCAGCAGTTATGAAAATGAAAAACACACTTTGCGTGAATTCACTAACAATGACACTGTGAAAACTAATACTCCAGTGCTATATGGATACAATACTTCTGTATGGCATCGAATCATGGACAATGAACAAACAATCAATACGATCATTGGAAGCCGCAGAAATGTGGTTTCACATAAGAATGCTGAAAATTCCATCGACAGCGAAATAAACAAATGAGGCAGTTTTAAATCAGGCCTGCACACAAAGAAACCTTATCAAAAGAATAAGAATCTGCCAATCTCTCTCTCGATCACCGCCCAGACCGATGTACCAGACCTTCCCATAAGCTCCATTCATGTGGAAATCTGGCTCATGTAGCCTTAGCATTGGTGTGTTTTACATCACATCTTCAGCACCATTTGGAGCTCTGGTACTTATCCTTTGGGCGATGTGTTCGGTTTCATCCAGCGTTTACTCGGTTCACTCTCCGTTCTGCAGCCATCTAGTGTTTTTACCGTGTGGGTAGCTACCCCCACTTCCAGCCTCCTTAGTCGCCTCTTACGACATGCGTGGCAGGTAACAGTGGTTATATTCTTTACATCCCAATTTGGGCCCCGGTAGCCACTCCCGCGTATTCCGGCAATCAAGGTTCTTCGGGCGTATAATGCGAAGAGAAGGTTTAGAACATTTGGTGACAACAGGTAAAATTCAGGGAAGGAGAGATCGTGAAGACAGAGGGAGAAGATAGTGGATGGCCTGACATCCTGCTTCGACACAAGATCGACGTCAGAACTGATTACATGCACCAAGCAGAGAGAGTGGTGGAAAGACATGATCGTCTACGCCGGCAGGCATGGCACTTGAGTGATTGAGGGAATACGACCACACTTGCAATATGGGTCAGATGCATGGCACCCTGCATCAAATACTACATTATGTGGGCTTGATAGGGTGAAAAACCAGGCGGTTCGGGTCATCGCAGGACCAATGTGAAGTCATGAATTTTCTCACGGTGTGTTTTATCCAGAGAACATAAAGATATCAACATACAAATAAACGACCAAACGCTAAAGCAGGTACGAGAATTCAAATACCTCGGAATTCTCTTTCCATCTGATAGTAGACTGGACATACACTATAATCCAGCAAATCTACAACTTTACATACCAACTTACCCCAATTTTAAAACACTCAGCAATTCCAGAAGAAACTAAAAGACAGATTATAAATGCAATCTTCATACCAACAGGCAACACTATGCTACATCTGCCAAACATGGACACTGACAAAAGAACAAGAAGGTAAAATTACCACATGTGAAATGAGATCCTTCCTTCCTTTCGTTCCCTTGAAATATGTCTATATATTCAATGTTTTCTCTTGTATGAACTTCACTGTCTTTTGTAGCTCACACAGAGGTCCGTGTAGTTTTCTGTCAGTGTTGTTTCGTTAGGCCAGTGAGTTTGCCTCAGTGTATCATATTCGGGCAGTCTTGAAGTATGTGCTCTGCAGTCTGGTGTGCCTGTCCACATGTACACATGGCTGAATTGCCAATCTTGAATTTTGTATACATGTGGGTGCGGAGCCGATTGTGTCCTGTTCTAAGGCGCAGAATGACAACTTGTTCCAATCTGCTCATATTATAGTAATCGTCTTGTGTTGGTATTTGTGGCTTTCTCATTGATTTAATCATCCTTTTCTTTTGGTGGTAGGTAACTGGCACATCCGGTTGCTCACCTGCAGCACCTTCCTTGGTCAATCTGTCTGCTGTTTCATTTCCTGGTATTCCACAGTGAGAGGGTATCCACTGCAAGACGACCCTGCGCTGCTTGGACAATTTAGACAGTAGGGTCTGTAGACCTGGCAATTTTCTGGACTGGAGTGCTTGGAGTGCTGATTTTGCATCAGTCAAAAATACAACAGGTTGAGGATCGGGTCTGGTATTCAACAGTTTTTCAGTTGCCACCTTGATGAAATGAGATGATTGAGAAAATCGGCAAATAAAACAAGAAGAGACCATATAAGACATTAGAAGAACAATTGGAACATCTCCTGTTGCTTTCATTGAAAAACAGAGACTCAAAGGGTTATCCACTTGGTGAGAATTAACCGGAATACAACAGTTGTAAGAGCGTGCAATCTGAATATGTAATCATCAAGAGGAAGGGGTCGACCAAGAAAAAGAGGGAATGATGGAGTTACAGACATCTTAAAACTCCCAATACCACAGCATATCAAGCGATCGAGCGTCCACTATCTCGGAAACTGATCATCAGTTAAACCTTCTACGCCTAGCGGCAAAAAAGCAGAGAAGGACAGAAGAAGAAAAAAGGCATGTCCAATGACATTAACACATTAAGGAGAGCATGAGAGGGCGGGGAGGGGAAGCACTGAGGGAATTCAGGCACAATGAAATGACAATCCCAAAAAATCCATGTGTATGCAAAGCCATCCAATGGGAGACGAACTTCAAAATCCAACAGTGGGATGATTGAACAGATGTAATTTTATCCACCACCAGGTCAAACGACTTAGCCGACAAACCTCAAACCTATCAAAAGTTGACATCTTCCTTTAGTATGTGTCAGATCAAAGCCGTTAGAGATAGGAGACTGAGCCACAAGTTTTAAATATATACCCAAACCACAGCCAACTTTAACTAGGCCTGATAACTGACAGGAAAACCACTGACCTAGTTTGAGTTGAGAACTGGAATATATATATATATGTTTGATAAAACATTGTAAACGTTTTTGCAATTTTACTCAATTCTGTAAGTCTATGGTTATTTATTCATAAAATATATTAATAATATTGATATTTCTTATTGTTAAACTTAACTTGTTGTATAATTTAACTTTGATTTAGCATTTTGTGTTGATTTTAAAATGAATTCGTCTATATACAACAATACTGGAATGCGAGGTCACATGACCCGTCAGGGTTTCTCCGTCAGTTATCAGGGCCAGTTAGAGTTGGCTGTGGGTTAGCAGAAAACGCAGTTTAAAAAATGGACGAACAGATATGTACACAGAATACCCAAACAACGTTAAGGATACGATCAGAGCACCAACGAGGAAATTATGTGATAACTATGATGTAGAAATCCAGACAATATTCTTTCTTTTCTCATCACACTGTTACCGGCTTGTTGCCCAGTGTCGTGGTTTTCTGTTTTTGTCTTGCGCTGCTCTAGTAGTTTGGGTGATAGTTATTTTTGCCTTTTGACAGGCTTCTGCTATGCCATCTAACTATCTTTTCGGTGGTATCCAGAAATGCAGACAATAACGATCACAAATGATAAACTATTGAACATCAAACTTTATTCACAACCTGTGGTATTTTTTTTTACAAATGCAAGATTAGTACGTTAAGTACTTCAGTCCAGAAATTTAAAAAAAGTTTTTTCGATCCAGAAGCACTTGAGTTTTTTCCACTCTTTGGCTCGGTGTCATGGACATCGTATCCTTCGGTTCGGTGCCACGAACACCGTAAATCTGGAGAACCTGTGGCTTTTCTGCCAGCCCGCGGAATTGAACCACACTCACATGGGGCTTGTCACCCGTCGTCCAACGCGATACGAACACGCTAGGCAGGCAAAATTGGTTATAAAGGACACAGCTTAGCAAAGTTTTTTTTTTTAAAAGCTAGCTGGTTGCGTTCTTAAAAACGCTCATATGTAGGGCTAGACAATAGGTGCCGTAAGAAATAAAGGTTAGTGTTTGGAATCCTGTTTGGTAATTTGTTTTTTTTCCCGGAAGCCCCTAATACTTGTTCATTGTCTATTGATATTCTTATTCTGACATCTCTATCTGCTCCACTCTCTTTGTCTACATTCCTTATCTTTGTCTTTTCCCTATGAATGAACCGTGTGACCCGCGATCAAGTGTGTTTATTTGCGATACACTATTAATATTAGCACGACCGACTCTATAAATATAGTAGATCATAAGACATAGCCATCATAATTACTTTGTCATAGGCCTCCACTGCCGCTATGCGCAAATCATCAATCCCATATTTAATCCATTTTCTCCGCAGTCGTTCCTCTTTTCTTTGAAGTAATATTAATTAATAATTCAACTCGTACCGTTATACGTTACATAGGGCCTGCAGTAATTTCTCCATACCGCTCTATCCTGGGCAACTCGCTCAATCTCCTCCATGGAACTGAGATCGATATTTCCTGCCTCTCTCAGCAAAGTTCGCTTCAGGGTCTCCTTAGGTCGACCTCTCTTTCTTGAACCCTTTGCATCCCACTTCAATGCCTGCTTTGATATTCGTTGATCATTTCCCATCAAGGTGTGTCCAACATATCTCCATCTTCTCTTTCTTATAACAGTTGTCACTAGTGGTTGACCAGACATGTCTCTGATTTCATCCCTTCTCCTGAATTCATTCCATTTTATATTCATTATTTTTCGCAGACATCTTTTTCAAATGCATTCAACTTGCTTTCTATATTTTGAAGTAATATATCTATCCATAATTGCATTATTCAGTTCTTATCTTCCGTATGCCAGGTTGAGCATTGCTTTGCAAAAAACTAAAGGAACTAACTAACATATGGAAGGGAACTTACATAAGAGCAAAAAGCAAGTGTTTAAGAGCCTGCATTTTCCCCTTGACAGGGGCGGCTCGTCATTAAGGGCCAGTGGGACCCAGCCCCACCAATAATCGAAAGGGAGAATAACTTCCCGGAATAGTAAATATTAAAATAAAACCATCATTTTTCCGAAAATTTGTTTCTGGCCCCACCAACAAGAAAAATGACCACGAGCCGCCACTGCTTGACAACATATGGTTGCGAGACATGGAAAATTGACAAACTGACGAAGATCATTAATTTATGTCTTTAAATGCAAATGCTACAGAAGATTACTTAGAATATCATGGACTGAGAAAAGAACAAATGCTTCTGTTTTGTAACAGCTTGATATTAAAGAGAGGAGGCTACTAAAGAACATAAAATCAAGTAAAATTAAATATTTCGGACACATCAAAGGACATGAGTGCATAGAGAAGATACTTTTGGAAGGAATGATGCATGGAAGAAAAATTGAGAGGAAGACCTAGAAGACGATGTGTGCAAGATGTCATTGACGATCTGAGAATGACTGCTGTTGACACAGGGAGAACTTGCACAGAATACAGATTTTTTTCAGGAGTATTGTCATGGAAGACAAGTTTCTTCCTATAGCGACAAGCTACTTGAGGATGATGAATCAATCAATCAATCAAGGGCCAAGCCTGCCGGCGTAGACGATCATGTCTCTCCATAACTCGCTCTGCTTGGTGCATGTAATCGATCAGTTCTGACGTCGATCTTGTGTCTAACCATGATGTCAGGCCATCCAACATCTTCTCCCTCTGTCTTCAGCGATCTCTCCTTCCCTGAATTTTACATGTTGTCACCAAATGTTCTAAACATTCTCTTCGCATTATATACCCGAAGAACCTTGATAGTTGGATTCTTATTCTTTTGATAAGGTTTCTTTGTGTGCAGGCCTGATTTAAAACTTCCTCATTTGTTTTCTTCCCTGTCCATGGAATTTTCAGCATTCTTCTGAAAAACCACATCTCTGTGACTTCCAATGATCGTATTGATCGTTTGTTCATTGTCCATGATTCGCTGCCATACAGAAGTATTGGATCAATATAGCACTGGATTGAGTATTCGTTTTCGCAGTGTCATTGGTAGTGAATACCTTTATAAAATAATAGCTTGCAAACGGATAGAAAACTGGCCAACAGCAGACGTAGAACCGAAAAATGTTTCTATAAACATCAACCTTGGAAACTATCATTATGTAACGTTTCTTTTTTAGTTTGTTTTGATATTATTCACCATCATATGATATAGTCTTAAATTGACTATTTTTTATTGTTTAGAATGTGTCATAAACGTAATAACATTGTTAATGTATAGTATATTATCTGCAGCCATCAACCAGTACTGTCAATACATTCATATGTATTGATAAGTCATTATCGTGAAAAATGAAAATGTTCCGTAGTCTTTGCAGAAGACGGTAGGATATGAAGTGATAATTATGTCTGTAGGAGGGACAATGTCTTTCCTCACTTGTGGAATTTTGGTGCGGTCACACCCTTTTTAGTGTCTGATTCGATTTGCTCTACTTCATCTTGTGATTGCTATTTTGATGTTTATACCATCAGACGTGTTCTTATGATACAGTCACTGTTGTCTGGAGCTCATCTCTAGTGTCATATAGTTTTGAATGTGATGTGTTGTAGGGCCAGCATCCCTTTGTAGTGATGGCATACAGGAAACAGTCTTGCAGGATATGTTCTGGGGTTTGACCAGAGATGCCACAGTAATACAGAGGGGATGAAAAATGATCTATAGTAAAACTGCGATCCATAAGACATGTTGTAAGAGGCGACTGAGGTAGAGTCTAGGAAGCTACCTAGTAAATAAAAACATTGCAGAAATTGGATGTGCTGGCCTACTTGTAGTCACATAGCTGGCATAACGTAAAATCGCTCTTAGGCTCAGAGTGGTTTAACATATCACAAAGAGTGGTTTAACAAGTGGTCGCTAGGGAGTGATCAAAGAAGACGAAGAATTCTTCCCGTTTTATGTTCATTATTATTCGTAGACATCTATTTTCAAATGCATACAACTTACTTCCTCATATTTTTAGTCATTTTCCAATACATGCTATTTCTTTATACTTTTGCAGAACAATGGATGATGGTAGCTTGTATTACGCGGTAGTCGAGAATGATGTCGACAGACTTACTCAGCTTCTCGAACAGGGAGGTGATGTTAATGAGTTTTACGAGGATACTATGAACATCAGTTCTAAATCTTTGCTCCATGTATGCTGTGGCAAAGGACACGTTGAATGTCTGAAGTAAGGCGGTTGGGGTTTAGCATCATATGGACTGCTTGCTACCCTTCAAGATTTAACAGTTTCCAAATACATGATGATGTTTCACTTGTGCCGTCTTGACTTGGTGCTTGCTGTTTTGTGAAAATGTAGGCTCAAAGTATTAATATGATATTTTATATTGTAGTCTTATATATCTTCTGCGTTTGCTCTTGTACACCACTTTTTGACCATTCATTGTGACCCATATGTAGTTTGAGCCAAAGAGCATGGGCATGCTGTCATGCTAGTTATCATTTATATGAGGACTATTATCATAGCACTTTGGACATGGCTATATCTCTATCTCAACAAATCCAGCAGTGTCCAGCGGCCCAACACGCTAGTTCGATGTTGATTAATCAATCTTTTTGCATATTTGATATGTCATTATTTTCAAGCTGTACCAATATCAACACCCATCTCTCTCAATCTGGTCAGCAACTGGGATTTACAACCCTGAAACACCTCCATCTGGAAAGACCCTCAATGTGTTAAGAATGTCATTTTGGCCCATTGCAGCTCCCTCCGATATCGTAGCCATGCCAGCCAATCTATCAGCTCATTCATTACCCCTGACTTCTACGTGCACAGGAACAAAAATAAAGATGATTTCTTTGATCCATGTCTCTTCATTGCACCAGGTTTTCCCATATGGTTCCGTAACTGACTGCTTCTTCTTCTTCGACCGATCCACATCAACTACTTGTTAACCACTCTTTGTGATTTGTATGTGATATGAGCCTAAGAGCGATTGTACGTTGGGCCAGTTATGCGCCTACAAGTAGACCTGCACATCAGATTTCTGTGATGGCTTTTATTTACTAGGTAGCCTCTACCTCAGTCGCCTCTTACATCTTGCCTTGTAGGATACAGTGTTACTATTCTTTGCTCCCCTTGCGAGCCCCAGCAACACACCCTGTCTGCATAAATGGCAAACCACCTGCCGAGAGTGTTGCACACAGCACTACACCATCATTGTGAATATAACCAAGCAGCTCAAAGTAGTAATATCTCATGCATGAAACTATTAGATTATAAGTTTGAAGTATTAATATTCTTTGTCTTTCACCCTAGTATAACCATTTTATAAACCATTTATTGTGATTTTAGCATGAGTATGTTGTGCAGTGATGAGTTACATTAACATAGTGGTTAGTGCACTTGCTTCATAGGTGCATGATCCCAGGTTCAAATTACACTGTAGGAGTTATATTATGTTATTTGATCGACACATGGCACATTGATCACAGCCGACATTGAAGTGGGATGCAAAGGGTTCAAGAAAGAGAGGATGATTTAAGGAGACCCTGAAACGAACTTTGCTGAGAGAGGCAAGAAATATTGGTCTCAGTTCCATGGAGGAGATTGAGCAAGTTGCCCAGGATAGAGTGATATGGAGAAATTACTTGCAGGCCCTATGTAACAAATAAAGCTACGAGAGGAATTATTATTATTATGGCACATTGGGCATTCCCATGCATACTCTTGTCACCTGCTGCAGCAGACATCCCAAAGTCCACTTGCTCACGTACACATGAGCAGTTGGTTAGTATATCTTCTCCCTCTTTCTCTACCACAAAGATGACACTGTCTGGTATGTCCAAACTTCTCATAATGAGTACAGTGTCTGAGACTCACCCATATCACATAAATGAGCTCATACTGCATTGGTCACATCGGCTCTGTCCATACTTCTGCCAGCTTGAGTTGGGCCTTGTTGGCAAGACAGCACGTTCGTTGCCCTGCACTCTAGCATGTCCTGGGAGTGGGATATTTTATGACTGTACTGCTTTCAGGTCGACCCATACCTCAGAAGTTGGAGAAGACACGCATGTATGGCGGGAGACACTGGTAATAACTAAATCAGGCCTTCATGGAAAAATTAGCCACAAGTGTCATACCAGGCGCCCTGACTAAGCTTGAATTCATAGCGGGCGAACGAAGGTCGACCCAGTCTGAATTATTTAGCACAGAAACACTAGAAGGAAAGGCAGCGTCTGTATGTTGACCACATGACACATCGATTGCTATAAGTCAGAGGAAAGAATTCTAGCCTAACACTGTATTTCTCACTATACCTTATATTATTAATTCCTGCTTTTCTTATTACCCGTGACCTCATATTATGAAAACTGGTTCTTGACTCCACTTTGTACATTTCTACTCTCAGTCAATGCTTTGGAAGATCTAGAATGGCAGGTTGCTGTATGAGTGGATGTCGTCTATAGCGGACCTCCAGTGAAGCATCGTGGGTCTACTGTCCTGGGCATGCAGGTGTTTGCAGCAATGAGAGAGCGGACAGACTTGTATCGATTGTTAAGGAGTTTAGGATTGATATGAGGGAATGCCTTCGGCCCTTTATGACCTACTGTTGAATGGGAGTGTTGCACAAGCTTTGGAGCTCCAGCAACTCTCCTAAGGATCTCGGAAAAATTGCACATGTGACACAGTCAGATTCGAACTACAACCTTCAGAACGTCAGGCAAACATCTGAACTACTTTGCCATAGAGACTTCCTAATGTTTTAAGCAGTTTAACAAATATATATGGTTTTGTTAACAGAGTGTTAATCCAGTATGGAGCACAGCTGGATGTACGTGATAAATGGGGCCAAACGCCTCTGATGTACAGTGTATCAATACAGTTCCCAGAGTTAGTGAGGGTAAGTTGAATTAGATTCCTACGATATAAGAAACATATAACATAATTATTAATTAGAATAAGTTCTACAAAATACTCGCCATTCTCAAAATTACATCGGTACTCTTGCTAATGCAATGCAGTTAGTGTACTGCCACTGAGATCAGTTATATTCTTCTTTGAACGCTCCATATCAACCACTTTTTAACCACTCTGTGTGATTTGTATGCGATCTGAGCCTAAGTGTGATTGTAGATTGTGCCAGTTATGCGCCTACAAGTAGGCCAGCAAATCCTATTTCTGCGATGCTGTTTATTTACTAGGGTAGCTTCCCTAGATCCTGCATCAGTCACCTCTTACAACATGCCTTTTAGGTCACAATTGTACTATTATTTGCTTCCTTTGCAGGCCCAGGCACCACATGAGCGTATTTCTCTATGTAAACAGTTGAATTAATTTAATTATTAATTAGAATAACTTCTACAAAATACTCGCTATTCTCAAAATTACATCGGGACCCTTGCCGATGCAATGCAGTTAGTGTACTGCCGCTGAGATCAGTTATATGAGAACTATCATCATAGCTGACCCAGGTTAAGAGGATAAAATGGTGATGGGTCAGACATACCCTAAGGAAGACACAATAGAGTGTCACTAGACAAGCACTTGAGTGGAACCCGCAAGGAAAGGAAAAGAGAACGCCTAAACAGATTTGCAGACAAAGTCTTATTGAGGAACTGAAGAGTGCTCAACTATCCTGGGAGATCATAAAGAAAACAGCCAGAGACCAAGAAAAGTAGCGATCATCTGTTGAGGTCCTATGCTTCACAAGGAGCAGAGAGGAATAAGTTAAGTATGTTAAGTTTATCATCATAGCACTCCGCACCTGTCCATAGGTGCCTCATTCTCCTTCGCAATATCTCCAACAGCGACTAACTGTACCAGTTCGATGTTGATTGATGAGCTGTTCTTTTCTGACCACTCCAATTTTCAATCCAGTCCCTTGCAAATCTAGCAGTTGATGTGGATTGGTAAAAATGAAAATCCTCTTTGTGGCCATACTCTATGAGGGCGATCAGAATGTCAGATCTATCCATTGGCTGATCCCCTGATATGGTGACAGTGCCAGCCTGCCTGCTCTCATTGCCATTGACACCTATATGCCCCGGAACGAAGATGAGTGTAATTCTGCAAATTGAAGATGTTGCTCTTGTTTCAATATCTTTTTGCTAACTTTTTGCCTGCTTTATCATTGCCATTTAAATTCTACTGTATTGATTGATTGATGCATTGGACCATCATCATTGCAATTCGTTGAGTAAACATTTGTGCTCCGATCTCTTTCTTACAGAGGAATATCTCAGCTGTGGTGCACTCACTCCTTGGCACCGGCAAAGGTCCCCAATATAATTTAGAAGATAATAAAAATATTTGGAGGAATTTTGTTTTTTAATTTTTCTAATGAATTTTAATTTTTACTGCCAGGTACTCTTAGACACTGATGCACAACTTGCAGAATGTCAAGATCGTTATGGCAAGGCCTCCCTCCATTGTGCTGTTGAAGCCGGCAGTGAAGAATTAGTGCATCTTCTTCTGCAGTATGGAGTAGATGTTAATATTAGATGTCATGATGGAATGACCCCACTGATGATGTGCTGCACATCTGATACAGATGTAGAAGGTGACCATTATGAAACTGTTGCTGGATGCAGGTGCTGTCATTGATTTGAAAGACTTTAGAGGAAAAAGGACAGCTTTACATGTAAGTTGATGTCAATCATTAACTTTTTCCACAACAAAACTTATACAACACAAACACACAGTGTCACTACCATAAATCAAGACTCATATCAAGCGAAAATACAAAGAGTTGTGGAGGCAACAAACCCACATGATGACATCAGCAGACTAAACAGAAAACAGCACACAACAATTTTTCGCATAAGAACAGGTCACTGCAGGCTCAACCACCACATGTACAGAATAAAGTCTGCACATTGTGCATTTCCACATAGATATATATATATGTAACACTTACATATACTAGAAATAAGTCAAATACCTCTCTGCCACCAGGCGGAACAGACACTGAAGACTGTCCTCTCCTGTGTGAGCTGAGACGCAACATGTGGCCACACACCTAGTTGACCTAAAAACTAAGCTTTGAGGAGACCTGAAGCTGACTGCCCAGTTTGTGGTCCACAGTAAACTAAGTGCATGACCAGATATTGCTGAAGAAGAACTAAATAATTAGTTGTGAGAATTACATATTGTGTTTTCTGTCTTCCATTCCCAGGTGGCTGCAACATCTGGCAATGTGCAGGCAGTTACAGCATTAATAGCAAGAGGTGCTGACATCAACGATATAGATAAAACTCTCCGAACTCCATTAACACTTGCTATTTTTTCTGGGGTCAGAGGACAAGAAGTGGGTGAAAACTTTCTGAAAGTGATTTCCTTGCTGGTGTCTGCCGGGGCAGATTTGAATATGAACATTAATGAGAGTTGCAACCCTTTGATGTCTGCTACTTTGTTGAAGTCTGAAACTATGGTTCGCTACTTCCTGTGTCTGGGTGCAAACCCAAATGTAAAGTGTAAGTTTCATTGTTGTTCTCAAACCCTCCAGAAATTTTGCCAGTGTGTTGAAGGGAAGAAAAGAATAGTAATATACAGCCTACAAGGCATGTCATAAGAGGCGACTGAGGTATGGGCCTAGGGAAGCTACCCTAGTAAATAAAAGCATTGCAGAAATCGGATGTGCTGGTCTACTTGTAGGTGCATAACTGGCACAACGTACAATCGCTCCTTAGAGCACATACAAATCACAAGAGTGGTTAACAAGTGGTCAATATGAAGCTTTTGCAGAAGGCTGGTCTCTAATCCAGTAATTTCTATGACAAACTGGTCACTTGCACTGCAGAATATCAACTACGTTGTCAGCGACCCCTACCCCTGATAAAGATCGTTTGATCAAAACATTGACTAAGTTTGTTGTACTTTGTAAAACTATATTAGTTTGTGTTGATTGATAGGACCATCATCATTGCACTTCGGTGAGTAATTATTAGTACTCCAATTTTTTTTACACAGGAAGATCTCAACGTCAGTGCACAAACTCCATAGCACCAACGAAGGTCCCTGATGACATTTAGATTAGATGGTAAAAATTGTAGGAATTTTAAAATGTTTGTTAAATATATCTTTCTAGTGAATTTTGCCAGGGCAGCGGTTTTCCAGCTTGCTCTTCTCAATTTTAAACTACCAAGGGTTCTTTTACGTGCTCAACTTGAACACAGACCTATAATTTATCGTCCGTCTCTGATAGAACTAGGAACTCGATCTAACCAACACTGAGATCAGGGATCTCTGAGAAAAGTATCAGTGGTGTGTTTTTATATTTCAAACTTCTTCCAACTGTCCATATTGACCACTTGTTAAACCATTCCTTGTGATTTGTATGTCATCTACCTCTGAAGTCGGCAAAGGTCCGCCTGCATGACGAGGGACACCAATCAAATGGTAAAGCAGGCTTTCACGCAAGAATCAAACAGAAGTGCCATACCAGGCATCATGACTAACGCCTGAATTCACAGTGGGCAAACGCAGAAGTATGTCATCTGAGCCTAAGAGTGATTTACGTTGTGCCAGTTATGCGCCTACAAGTATATTCTCACATTCGATTTCTGTGACGCTTTTTATTTGCTAAGGTAGCTTCCCTTGGCCCCTACCTTAGTAGACTCTTACGATATGCCTTGTAGGTCGCAGTGTTACTATTCTTTTCTCCCCTTGCTGGCCCCGGCAACACATAGGCGTCATGGCGCTTAATATGGCACCAGTGATTTTTGCGTGAAAACATGCTATCCTTATCCCAAATGTCTTCGGTTCAATATCAACTTTGCTATCAGCGACCCCTATCCCCAATAAAGGTCGTTTGATTGAAACATTGACTTTGTTGTAAAATAAAGTAACCCTTTTTCATATCTCGAGGTATAATTGGGTAATATCTTGTTAGGCCCATATTTTTCATTGACAGTCTGCTACCATTACTTAACAGTGCTTTTCCTGGTACCCGATTGGGGCTGTGTAGACCTGAGAGCCGTTACAGCCAGAAAATATTCCACATCCTCTGTGGAATTGAACCTGAATCACTAGCCTAAGAAGCGAGTTCACTAACAACTATGCTGCTGCGGCTCTCAAGTCTGTTGTACTTTATAAAACGATATTAGTTTGTATATAGTCGAGTTTATAAATGCGGAATGCTCTCATTTATGTGATATGGGCGAGTCTCAGACACTGGAATTTTTTTTTTACTTTCGTCCGCTTTCAACTCAGACGAAGTTCCATCTCTGAAACTGATTTTTGCGTGAAAATCTGTTTTCCAATTTCTTACAATGGCAGCAGCGTGCACATTGTAAATTACTTTACACTGGCAGCCGTGTGCTCAATGTACTCGTATACCCTCGCCATACAGGCAGATTTTCTCCGACTTCAGAGGTACTCACGTTATCGTCCTGAGTAAGACCAGGGACTCGAACAAATGCCGGACAGTAGGTTCGAACCCGAGCTATGAGGCGTCTCACAGCTAGCAGGCCGAGCTACTATCAACTACTCTAGACAGTCCCTCTTAGACACTGGAATGAATCAGAGAATTAGAAGTTACATTTGGACACGCCAAACTGTCGTCTTCGTGGTAGAGAGAGAGAAAAGGTATACTAATGAACTTCTCATGGGTACGGTGAGCAAATGGACTTTGGGATGATTCCTGCAGAGGAGGACAGAGCACGCATGGGAATGCCCAAGGTGCCATGACGTCGATCGCATAACATATTAGTTTGTATGTTTTTATATTTGAATTAAAGGTAAATGAACCGAAACTAAGTTCTGTTCCTGAAGTTTTTATTGTTGCTTCATCTTCCTTTACTTTCAGTTCCATCTGGAGTCACACCTGCTCTTGTAACCTCCAGTACAGGGGACCTACACAGTCTGAAATCACTTATTTTCTACAACTCAGATCTCACCACAAAAGGAAACGTGTACAAACGCAGGAAAAAAATAGATTACATTATAGATCCTTTCCAGTTAGCTTACATGGAAGGTCATTTGAACTTGTGTATGTTAATGGCCAATGCAGGGTATCGCATGCAGGGTAAAACACAGCTTTTTATAAATGATTTGATGTTGCTTTCAAGGGATATTACAACGGAATTGTCTACTCAGTCATCATCAGATGACAGTGAAGTATCACTAATGTTAGCTAAGCGGGAAAATATTCCAGAAGATTATAGAAGTATTCTGGAGTGGTTAATAGACAAGGCATGTAATCCACGATCTCTAACTGATGAGGCAGTGTTTACTATTAGAACTTGTATGGGATGTCATTTAGTTGATGGAGTCAATTCTTTGCCGTTACCTTTGTCTGTTCAACGATCGGTTTTGTTAACACATCTACTAAGATGATATTCTATTGGTAGTTGAATCGTGTTGGTGTGTAGATCAGTAGGAGGGTCTCTGTGTCTAAGCTTTGGCTTTGTGTTCCGAAGATAATGGGTTCTTCTTCGATCGTTTTTTCGCCATTTTGATCATTCTTGTGATATATAAACAGCCTTTGCCAAGAACAGCTTTTACATTGTGCCAATTATGCGCCTACGGTGACTAGGCCAGCACATCCGACTTAGTGCCAGCATTTTATTTACTAGGTGACTTGCCTAGGTTGTACAAGTTCTCTCTAACGATCCATTGTGCCATATATTTTGGCTTGAATCAACGCCAAAGAGCCTTTTGTACACTCAACCTTTCTGATTGAGTGTGGCGTTCCTTCTGCATCATATGATAGACACTCTTTAATGATCTTTTAATGCCGTATATTTTGGCTTGAATCAACGCCAAAGAGCCTTTTGTACTGCAACCTTTCTGACTGAGTGCGGCGTTCCTTCTGCATCATATGATAGACACTCTTTAATGATCTTTTAATGCCGTATATTTTCTTATCTACGCCAAGAGCCTTCCTACTTTGACTGATGACTGGTTTCTTGATAGTTCCATGATAGAAACATTATAACCCTTCTAGACTGGCCATTGGAACAGTCACTTGTCAACTGCTTTGTGTATTCATTGCTCTTTTACGATCATCTTTTGCCGTATATTTGGGCTTTATGATCTACGCCAAAGAGTGTGTCTACACTGTGCGCCCTTTCTGACTATGTGAGGTCGTTCCGGATTAAGAACATTTCTCAGTCTTTATGGGGCATATAAGCTTGTCCTGAGAGGTGCAGTTGGTGTCCCTTTGGCAGAAAAATCAATAAAAATAGACTGAAAAGCAACTTCAGGTGGCTTCAAGCCGGAAAAGAAAAAATTGACTTACAGGAATCCTCAATTATGGTTTCTATGTAATAACAAAATCAAAGAAAAACTGACTAATGCTACAAATAAGAAGATTGAAGTATTTTGGACACATAAAGAGACACGAAGGGTTGGAGAAGACCATTATGGAAGGAGGCATCCTGGAGAAGAGGAAGACCAAGCAGAAATGGATTCAGGATGCGACTCATGATTTGAGCAGGACGGCTGGATTTGAGCAGGACGGCTGCAGAGGGACATCTGACCTATGAGAAATTTCAAAGGACTGTTAGGGTAGCAAAGTTCTGCTCAGAACAAGCTATTTGATGATGAAATAGAATGACAAATTAAGCAATAAAGCTTTTGTCTAAAAATATTAATTTTTGTTGGTCTTATCTTAACCACATTTGCCATGAAGCGGCGGGGGGAGATTTAGTTTTCTATCTTGTGCCAGGTGTGTTGCGCTTGACGTTATCAGTCCATGCTTTCGCAGGGACTCTTGAAATGTTATCTATCCATCGTGTTCTTGGCCTGCCCCGGACTCTTGAGATGTTATCTATCCATAGTGTTCTTGGCCTGCCTCATGCTCTGCGCCCCGAGTGTAGATTATTTTAGGCACGTGATGGTAGTAAATGTGGTTCCATTCTCATTTTTTTGGGTCAATAATAAATAATGAGCTTATGTATTTTAGGCTGCTAGATTACCAGTTTTCCCCCTTGTTCACCTGCTATGAATTCATAGTCAGGGTGCCTAACCTGGCCCCCTGACTGATTTTTGCACGATGGCATGCTTTCCTGATCACCAGTGTCCCTTGCTATTCATGTGAACCTTACTCCGCTTGAAATATTACAACAGTTGAGCTGCGAAATTTGTGTTTTGGGTATGTTTAGTATAGTTGTCGGATCATCATCACTGCACAAACTAATTAGTTCATAAGTGGTCTGATCTCAGTTTAGTCGTCGGATCATCATCACTGCACATCAAACCAATTAGTCAATAAATGGTCTGATCTCAGTATGTCTCTCAATTTAGTCGTCGGATCATCATCACTGCACATCAAACCAATTAGTCAATAAATGGTCTGATCTCCTCAGTATGTCTCTCAGTTTAGTTGTCAGATCATCATCATCACTGCACATCGAACTAATAAGTAACCTGCTGCCTTGTAGGTCGACTGGGAATAGTCAAAGGCTAACGGAGAGCGAACCCAGCAAATGCTGGTTGAAATCGGACATGTCGCCGAAGGACAAGCACCAGAGTTCCAAATTGTACTGAAGATGCTACGTAAAAATACGGTCTTTGCAAAGGCCGTTCATTCATCACAATAAGAATGATCAAAACAGCCGAAAAATGATGATCTAGAGAGAGAACTAATAAGTATATTTTCTACAACCACTTCATAGAATGTGGTAATGACCAACCAGCACCAGCAAATGACACAAAGTGAAAACACATATAAACTGTTGTTTCTTTTAATGGCATTACAATAACGTTGTCAACATACATGACGATAGTTAGCAAACTTTATGATGGGTAGGTCTGTAACAGTCTAGAGAATAAGTACCAGAAGAGCTACTGTGCAATTATGTCCATCACACTGGCCTAGAACTGACCTGTTGGAAAAGTAATGCAACCCTAACAAGTGATCATCCAGCATGTGTGGTATGGCTTATACTTGCCAGAGGCTGCACCGTCACATTGGTTTGGTATTAGTCTTGTGTTGAATGAAATATGTACCAAGAGGCACCATTGCCCGTGTAGTGCCGGGGCCTGCAAGGGAAAAGCAAAGAATAGTACCACTGCGACCTACAAGGTATGTCGTAAGAGGCGACTGATGTAGGACCTAGGGAAACTACCCTAGAAAATAAAAAAGCGTAGCAGGAATTGGATGTGATGGCCTACTTGTAGGCGCATAATTGGCACAACATACAATCACTCTTTGGCTCAGATCACGCAGTGGTTAACAAGTGATTTATATGGAGCGTTGAAGAAGAGGCACCAGGCATAAAACTGCTTACATATAAAGATGTCTGCAAGGCATTAAAGAACTTTTCTATCAATCCCAACAAATGAGAAAAATTAGTGTATGACGGAGTTATGGGGAAAACAACATTACGTAAATGTGCAGAATCTTTTGAAAAAGACACTTAGTAGGGACAAGCTAAAAGACAAGAGACACACTAAAACCCAGTAAAGCACTTGCCATTGACCGTCTACAAAATGAAAAACGAATGACAGCATTGCAAGACAGGCACTGTTTGGGAACCCGCAGGCAAAGAGTGGTCAGGGAAAGCCTAGACATACCTCGAGAAGAGAGCTGGAGACTGATATTAAAAGGATAGGTAAAACGAGTGGAGGAGAGAGGAAGAACTGCAAGAAATTTGTTGAAGACCTGTGCTCTATTCGGAGTTGAAAGGTGAAGAAAAGCGGAATAGGAAAGGAAGGCCATATATTTGTGCATCATTTGTCATCTGCTAGAAGTGACTAAGAGCGTATAGGTATGTGGTGCAGTAAAGTCCACAGCTAATCGGTCAACCATACTAAGAACCTCGTATTACAAACATACACACTATCAATGACATTAAACAAAGTACAGAAACAAAAATATATTTTCTAAAAGTGGCAGTAATTTATACAAATGGGAATTTAAAAGTCAATTGATCCATGCTTCACAACATGCTCAGTTTCTTCAGTCACAGATCATTCGGGAATTGTGAAATGATAACAAGCAGTCAAACCAAATTTTAGTTTTAGTCAGATTCATCTTTCTTGTGCTTCTTCTTCTTCTTTTTCTTCTCAGATGAGACCTGTAGAAAATAAGATAGATGAAATTAGTAAATGTATGGTGCGATATATAGATTTCATGTGCACAAAATAGTGCTAATATGTCCTCTTTCTGTGTGGGTTCCAGAACAAGATCCTATTTGTTCTATCTATTCTCTAATCATGTTTTGCCTTTCAGCGCCAGGTCGAAAAAAGAGACACCTGGAGCGAGCCTCTCCATGTGCCTCTTATCCAGTCCTGAATACCCTCACAGCTTCAGGGTAAGAAGAGATTTATAGAACAGGCTTTTGTGTGCGTTTCATAAAACGTCTTTCGTCGCCTCTTATCTCTGAGGTCCATCTTTTGCTTTGTATCCACTGTATTGGAGTAACATTGCTCTTTGTGGCACACTACTTGTTGGTAATCTGCTTATGTGGTCAAACCATTTAATTTGCTGTTTCTTGATGAAGTTGAGTACTGATGCTGTACCCACTTTTTCCTGATGTCTTCATTTCTAAACCGGTCTCTTCTTGACACTCCGAGCATTCTGCATAGACACTTCTCAGTCGTCTCTAGTTTTCTTGTCATTCAATGTCAGCGTCAGGTTTGGTACTGATAGCATAATGTAGGGAGAAATATTGTGTTGTACAATGCTTTTTTTTGTGTTCATGGTAATGGTGACATGTTTGCATTTTAAAATTGGCACCATTTGTCCTAGTATTTGATTTGCTTTCTTGCATCTATGTTGGATTTAGTTAGTTATTCTTCCGTTTGCTGAAAAAATGCTCCCTAGGTATGTAGTCTTTTACTCGTTTTAATGGACGTTTGTCAATGGGAGATATTGGTAGCGTTTTCTTCTCTTAAGCGAATGTCTTCTTATAGTCATATCCAGTATCAGTATCTTTATTAACTGATAAGCTAATGGATTAAATTTAGGTACTATTTCCCACTACAGGTGTATGTACAAATTCAGACTATTAACTTTGCCGGGCTACTGAGTTAGTGCTTGAGCAATGCTGTGACTGTTACATGGAATGCTTTTGCTGTGTCAACCGTGCGTTTGTTGTGTGTATTCAGAAAATGGCGGACAGCGGTTATGCGAACAAGCTCAATCTGCCGTATGCAGTTATATTGCGAGTGCAGAAAGCTGGATTTTGCCGTGACTGATGTCCCCTTCGACAAGAATTGCAATGCAAGTGATGAACAGTTTTTTGTATTGCTACATTCGCGACGGCCATATGCATTTTATGCGGTGCAGGTTGCTTTTTGTGGCGATCGCGCTGTTTCATTCTGGAATTAGTTCACACAGGAAACTTTTCACAGATGTTAGCATTTCGTGTGATATTCATTGACACAGGAACGGAGCAGGGACCCGTTGCAGTGAAGTTGGAACCGTACTTATGAACTATCAGACTATTGACATATTTTTATGAGTAATATAATGATGTATGTAAATGAATTTTCGTTAAGATCGTTCTAAAACAAATAAATAGTGGCGCTCCCAGTGGCTTATAGGAGCCAATCCAATTACGCTCTTATGTCATTGCTATATATTGTTTTTGTATCTTGTAAAAGCACAGTACTTTATTTTAAGTGTTTCATAATTGCTACATAGTTTTACTGCAGTCCTCCCTAATATTGATAACACTAAATAACAGAACTTGTACTTCTTCAACTCCCAACGGAGCACAGGTCTTTAACAGACTTCTTCCAGCTCTTCCTCTCTCCTGTCATCCCTTCCATTATTTACCAATCCTTTTCATATGTCTCCAGCTCTCTTCTCCAGGTATGTCTGACCATCTCAGACTACTCTTTCCCTGCGGGTTCCTTCTTCTTTGCGTTCGTTCTTTCGACCAATTTTAATCACTCTTTGTGATATGTTTGATCTTTGCCAAGAACGTGTATCGTTGCACATTGGTTTGGTAGGCCCCTAAACATATAGACTTCTACATGTGCATCCGATTTCAGCCAAACATCCTTAGTCGCCTCTTACGACATGTGTGGTAGGTAACAGTGGTTCTATTCTTTACATCCCAAATTTGGGCCCGGTAACCACCGGGCGCCTGCGGGTTCCAAAACAGTGCCTGTCTTGCTATGCTTCCATTCATTCTTCTCGATGTGTCTCCTATCCGTCGCAGCGTCTCATCTGTAGCTTTCTCACGAGAACTTGTACTGCTTATAGTTAAAAATAAGGAACATTGGTTATTTACCTTTGCATCACCACCGCTAGCCTCTGCTTCAGAATCCTTCTGTTTGTCTTTCTTCTTCTTCTTTTTCTTCTTCTCTTGAGATGCATCCCCCGCTGGTGTGGTCACCTCCATTTTCACATTACCATCAGACTTGTTAGGTGTTCTCTTACTGTCACTGTCGGAGCTGCTACTATCTTTGGTTCGCTTGCGTTTCTTTGTTTTCTCCTTTACAGGTGTCCTGTACCATGAGAAAAGGTGAATATTAATACAGAGTAATAGGATACAGCAATGCTTAATGTTTCTATCTATGGGGACACATCTGACTAATGACTGTGGAGGCACAGATGCCATGTGACATTTGCAATAATACTATTCTTCTTCTGCCTGCAACACACATGCTAACTGAATACAAATAATAACTTAATCTTGATTAGAAGCATTTTTTGGGTAATATTGTGCTTACGAAGAAATTGATTCATAGTGTTATTCAGAAACACACTTTCTTACTTGCAGCAATTCTTATTAACGTCAAAGTTGGAGAAACAAAATAGGGAGCCAGGGATGTATCACCCAGGCACTCGGGGTCATCACGTTGAACAATGCTGATATACAGTGTATGTGTGGTTTACAGAAAATTATCTACAAATTCTAACGTAAGAGAACATATTCGCTGAGGTTCAGGACAAATTAAGCAAGATACGAAAATAGATGTCCAAGAAACCAGAATTAGTTTTACAGTGGATGTATAGTGGACACTTCTCCAGGAAATGAAAAGGCTGACAACTTGCAAGTGCTGAAGGGAACCTAACACAACCACACCCAACACAACGCTTTACAAAAGTGAACTCTCCTGATACAATCCAGAATTATATATAGAAAAACAAACGGAGGATACAACCCAGAGCATAGCAACACAAATACATTACACAGAAAAACGTAGACCAGACTTAGAATGGGACACTGCAGTCTAAGGTCTCACCTCCATAGAATTGGTCTCAGCATCTCTTGCTTCCTGCACATGTGGAGCACCAAAGCAGTCCCTTAAGCACATCTTGCAAGACTGCACCCAGCATGAGAATGGAAATCTGGCCAACAGGAACAACTAATAGGGGAAACCGGTGACGACCTCAAGCGTACATTGCCCTGTTTATGACACACACCAGAGAGGTGGCATAGCAAAAGTTGATCGCAGAAGAAGAAATTGCAGACAAGCTGTAAATAATAAAAGCAAGGGCACCAATATGCTACGGCAAGAGTCATCCCCTGAATAATGACTTTTTGATAAGAAAGTTTTATGCAAATCTGGAAAGTTTTATGCAAATCTGGTCTTCATTTCCACGTAGTAAACTACTAACTACAATTTTATTCATTCATTTTGTTCTCTCCTGGAAAAATGTATGTGGATGCACATGAATACAAGAGAAGATAATAAAAATGTGCAACTTACACTGTGGTTGGGGCTACATCAGCTGCCACTTTCCCAGCACTGGAAACATAAAAAACAAAGAGGAACATGAGATAAGTGTGAACACTATGAATGAAACAATAAATATATAATAATTTTCTCTAGTGTAACTGAACGCTTGTGTCTAATATATATATATATATTTATTTGGGTTTACATACTTTAATGTATTTCTGCAACGACATACTATTAAAAGCTGCAGTAGTACTGTAGTTAGTGAACTTGCTTCCTAGACGGGTTAGTCTTTGTTTGATTCCCAGTCATAGCAGTATTTTTCCAACAGCGCTCAGCCTGAACCAGCCTCAATTAGGTACTAGAGAAACACTTGCAGGTAAAGACAGTGATTTCTGCTTTATGACAAGATTCTGCTATGCCATCTATCCATCTTTTTCGTGATATTCATCCGCCTTCTCTGATGATGTTCTATTGTAGAAGAATGTATACAGTGGAGTTTGGTTGCATTCTTATTAAGTGGCGAACCACTTAACATAGGCAGGGGGAAAAAATGTTCACTCAATCTTGTTCCTTTTTTACTTATCTTATCTTAACCACATTTGCCGTGAAGCGTCATGGGGAGAGTTAGTTTTCTATCTTGTGCCAGGTGTGTTGCGCTTGAGCGTTGTCAGTCATGCTTTCACAGGGACTCTTGAGATGTTATCTATCCATCGTGTTCTTGGCCTGCCTCGTGCTCTGCGCCCTGAGTGTCTATTATTATAGGCATGTGATGGAAGTAAATGTGGTTCCATTCACATATCTCATTTCACATGTTGTAATCTTTCTTTCTTGTGTCTTAGTCAGGGGCCATGTTTGGCACCGATAGCTGAAGTTGGAATAAATATGCAGTTTATCAGTTGTCATTTGACTGTCATGTTAATCCTTTTTACTATAGCATTCAAATCTTCATGAGCAGTTTGGGTGTCTCAGTGTTTCCTTTTTAACAGTGCAGAGTTCGCAGGTTCAACGACTGACCCCTCTACGTCGCCTTCTATGACATGAGACAGTTATAATCTTCATTATCCCAGAAACTACATGTGGGAGAGTATTAAATAGATCTCTCTCAACCTCTGAAGTCAAAGACTGGCAGAGAACACTGATAATAAGGAAAGCAGACCATGCAAAATTCTATCAGAAGTGCATACCAGGTTCCTGAATTTGTAGCAGCAGCAAGAAGTTCTCTGACCAAATGTGTTTTGTTTATGTTAATCAGCAACAAACTAATTATATGCCTTCTTACTTGTAATCATCAATTTTTGGATTCCAGTTCTTTGGAGTCATTTCATTGGGCTTGCCAAACTTGTTAAGTAGGCCTTGTTGTATTAACTTCTTTTTATTGCTTGCCTAAAATGATGAAAAAAAAAAAAAAAAAGAAAAAATACATTAAAAATGATGAGTGATAGTAAGTTAGTTTGTTCCTTTCAGTAGCCAAAGGCGGCACATAGGGCAGAGGTTTTAGATCTCCATGTGATGCGGTTCGTTTGCTAGCAGTTGGAGATCTTGTATGGTTTACATCCCAATAGTTTACTTTCTTGTTGGATGGTTCTTTGAAGAGTGGTCTTTCACGTTTTCTTTTCCCAACTGGTGACCACATAAGGACTTGTCAATTTAGTCTCTTTTCGTCTGGTCTAAGAACATGACCTAAATATTTCCACCTTCGTTTTCTTATAATATTTGATACGGGTTGTTGGTGTGTTCTATCTCTCACTGTGTTGTTAGAAACGAAATCACTTCATTTGACTTTTAATAATTTTCGGACATTTATTATCAAAGCTGTCCAGTTTCTTATCAATTTCTTTGTTGATTTCCAACTTTCACAACCGTAAGTCAGTACAGGAATCACACATGACCTAAATAATTTAACTTGCATTCTTGAGATTGCCAGATATTCATTAATTTAGATGGTAAGTTAAGATATATTTATTAATTTATGGAGCTGACAATGAACAAATATCTCATAAAAATAGTTAAAAAGAGTTATAGAGATGTAGTTTTACAGAAGAACTTCAAGTATTTACTCAGGTAGTAGCATCATCATTAGGTGCAGTGACAGCGATCATGGATCTCCACAAATCTCTGTCTCTGGTGTTTGCTATCATCTCAGATGCTGATGCTCTACTGAGCCATGAAGTCAGGCTATCCAAAATTTTCTGTCTTCCTCTGTCTCGTCTCCCCTTGATTTTACAGATTGTTACAATGTGTTCTAACTGTATCAAATGTCTGAAAAATGATTGCCTCTTTCTTGTATTGATAAGCTTTCTCTGTGTCTTGACTTCATTCAACACCTGCACATTTATCATTCTAGCAGTCCATATGATTCTCATCATTCTTATATAAAACCACATCTCTGGGGGTCTCCAGAGATTTTTCTGTTTGTTTATTGTCCATGACTTGCTTCCGTATGTCAGTATTGGCTCTATATAGCACTAAATAACTCTCATTCTAACCTCAATTGACAAGATACTTAACACAGGAACAGTAATATGATGATAGAAGAACAGTGTATTCTTGAATGTGACCCAGTGTTATGCACCTACCAATGATAAAGAGGAAAAAGTTAAAGAGGAAAAAGTAAAAGAGGAATTGTACATAAAACTTCAAAATACTAAAGGTAATCAGAGAAATGGAACATCAAAATTCTGATGGGTGACCTCAATGCCAAAATAGGTTCGGACAACATAGGTTACGAGGAGATCATGGGGAAACACAAACTAGGGATAATGAACGAAAATGGAGAACTATTCACTAATTTCTGTGCAGGCGAATCAATACGTCATAGGTGGAAGTGTCTTTCCACATAAAAGAATACATAAAGCAACCTGGGTATCACCAGACCCCAAAATATGCATAAACAAGAAATTCAGGTCATCTCTACAAGATGTAAGGGTTTTAAGGGGGGCAGATGTAGATTCGGATCACCATATGCTGATAAGTAAAATTAAACTGAAGCTTAAGCGATACATAACATCCCATGAACATAGACACCAATATAATGTAGGATACCTCAGAAGTCAAGAAACAAAGGAACAGTTTACGGTCACAGTCTCAAATAAGTATGAGGTTTTGCGGCAATTAGAAGATGAGGTGAGTGCGGAAGAATGCTGGCAGCAAACCAAAAATATTTGGAATGAAACATGCACAGAGGTATTAGGAAAGAAGGAGCGGAATCATAAGGCATGGATAACATACAGTTTGTCTTGGACACTAGTGTAAGTGGGCCACCTCTTTCTTCTCAAGTCTGCATACTGGGGCAGTTCTGTAGGATATAATTCCTATGATTTCTGCTTCCCGTTTGTGCCGACCTCTTCCTGCAGTAAGTTTTGGCCACCCTCGTGATGATGGGTCGGACATTCTTACGCGTGGCTAAATCTCAGAGGCAGATTGGCGACCGTAGAATCCATTATCCCATTCCGCATTGTGAGGGGTCGTTGCACCATGTTATGCGCATTACGGCCTGGTGCATCCGTTTTCTGCAAGCATTTGTTTGGGTTAGCATTCCCTAGCTGACACATGCATCCGATTTCAACCAAACCTCCTTAGTCGCCTCTTACGACGTGTGGCAGGTAACAGTGGTTCTATTCTTTACGTCCCAAATTTGGGCCCGGTAACCACTCGGGCGGGAGGGAATATAACAAGAAATGTCCTATCATGGAAGCGCAGGACAGCGAAAGAAGGGGAGGCCAAGAAATACACGGAGACGAGATTTGGAGGCGGAGATCAACAATATAAAGAATAGCTGGAGGGAGCTGCATGAGATGGCTAGAGATAGGAAGACTTGGCATGAGTTGGTTGAGGGCCTATGCCCCAATCCGGGTAAAAGGCAAAGAGAGAGAGAAGAGAACTAGTCACAACAGAGATGAATTGTGCGTAGAATGCTGGGGGTATCAAGAGACCGGTTGAGAAATGAAAACATCAGGAAAAAAGTGGGTACATCAGTACTGGACTTCATCAAGAAACAAAACATTAAATGGTTCGGCCACATAAGCAGATTACCAACAGACAGTGCACCTCAAAGAGCAATGTTGACCTGATACAACAGTTGATCTGGATTGGAGAAAAGACAGAAAAGAAAAGTAAATATGTGAGCTCCATTTTGAGTGTAAACAAGTGAATGACAGAAAAAAGAATGCTTACCTTTGGTCCCAAACCCCACTGTTTTGGGTATGTGCCCCTCTCCATGATAACCCTCTTCAATTTGGCACAAATGCCATGGTCACATGTTGACATGACAGCTGTTGTCATTTGAGCAATAGCTGATTGGAGATATAAAGATGTCACAATCAAGAATAGCATATGGTATAACTCATTTTTGTGTGAAGGATGGACATTTAACAAGACAGTGGAAAAACGTGCTTTTGAATATAAGTGTCACCCTCCGGCACACGATGGGTGATGTGGTCAACATCACCTCGGATGGCTTTACTTCCCAGCGCATTTCCTTGTAACCAATTGAGGTTGGGTCAACCTGAGAGCGTTACGGGCAGAAAAATAATCTGCGCCCTCTGGAATTGAACCCGAACCCACTTGAGCAGTTACCAGGGCCCAAATTTGGGGTGTAAAGAATAGAACCACTGTTACCTGCCACACATGTCAGTAGATGTGACTAAGAAGGTTTGGCTGAAATCGGATGACATTTCTAAACGTGCAGAAGCCTATGCATTTAGGGGCCTACCAAACCAATGTGCAAAGTATATACGTTCTTGGCAAAGATCAAACATATCACAAAGAGTGATTCAAATTGTCGTAAGAACGACGCAAAGAAATGGACCACTGGCCTAAAAGCGTTTTCACTAGCAACTACCGCATGTGTGGTGCGGGTCTCGCAAGGAAGCAAAGAATAGTCACACTCGACCTACAAGGCATGCCCTGCCGTAGAGGCAACTAAGGTATAGGCCTCAGGAACTTACCCTAGTAAATAAGCGTCACAGAAATCAGATGTGCTGGCCTATTTGTAGGTGCATAACTGGCACAACGTACAAACGCCCTTAGATTTGAATCACATACAAATCACAAAGGGTGGTTAATAAGTGATCGATATGGAGCGTTAGAAGAAGACATACTACCAAAATGATGATAAATACTGAACAAAGTGAAAATCAAATAATGTCCTTACCTAAGGCAACTGCCTCTCCTTTGGTTGTTACAATGACAATTTCTTGATCAATCTCAATGTTATCTTCATATCTCAAAACACCAGGTAATAGAAGTTGTGCACCATGGCATACAGCATTTACCTATAGAGTATACAATTCATACAACGTTGTTAGCAAACCTATGTTTTTAAACCTGGTATGGTCGGGACAATACTGATGCTGGGTTCACTAGCAAGAGGAACACATGATCTCCTATCTGCATCTTCTAGGAGCGTCTTGTTGAATAGATTAGAGCGCTGGCTCCCATTCTGGAGATTCGGTTTCGATCTCGTGCAGTAAATTTAGTTTTTCTGTCTGTGCCATAAAGAAAAAATCCTGACCTGAACAGTTTTGCGGTGACTGCACTAGCCATGCCCCCATACCTATACTTCCATCATCATTTGCTTTTTTGTCTCAGGTGACAATAGGTTTTGAGTCCCATAGTTTGTTTGCGCTGAATCATGTCTCTTGTTACTCCAATGGCCTATTCTAGAGTGGCAATCCTTGCCACAGTTGCTGCATAATAAAACTGGATACTAGAGCTGATAAATAGGATGTTCTCTCTGCCCTCTCTTTTGCATCCATATGTGATGGTGTTTTTCTTCTTTTCTTTTTGAGCCACCCCTCACTTCTGCTCGCCTATCCTACACTACCCTAAAATGTGGTATTGCGTGCAGTTTTTTTATCTGCAATTTCTTCATGCCAACGACTGTTAGATTAGTATCATTCGAAAAATCCAGAAAGCAAGTCAAACTTTCGTCAAGTTTAAACAAAATCTGGAACGTCAATGGATTAAATCTTCAAATAATACTCAACCATTTACCTTAAAAATCCATCATATCAGACTCAAATCTGTTTCAAAGGATTTAATCTGGAAGTCCCCGTGTAAAATGGATGGATGGCATTAGAATATGACATCTTAAGACATTGATGTGGCTGTGCATACCTGGACTGTGGGGCAGCAAATGTGCTGATTTTCTGGCAAACAATGCCCTAAAGTTGCGCAGAAGTATGGACAGAGCCAATGGCATCAATGAGGTAAGCTCTCATTTATGTGATATGGGTGAGTCTCAGGCACTAGTACAAGTGCAGAAATAGACGTTTGGATATGCTAGACAGTCTTCGTGTCGAGAGAAGATATACTCATCAACTTATCATAGGTACGGTGAGCAAGTGGACTATAGGATGGCTGCTGCAGCGTAGGACAGAACATGAATGGCCAATGTGCCATGACGTCTATGCATTTAACCTTAAAATCCATTCCCTGAGCAAAAACAAAAGCCTGAATCCTTAATAAGATAAGTAACTTCTGTGTTCACCCGCTATGAATTCAGGCGTAGTCAGGACACCTGGTATTGCGCTTCTGTCTGATTTTTGCATGAAGGTTTGCTTTCCTTATTATCAGTGACCCTCGCCACACAGGCGGGCCTTCTCTGACTTCAGAGGTGATAAATTAACAATAGACTAAGCCTGTGTGTTGAGGGGCTCGCAAGGGGAGCAAAGAACAGTAACAGTGTGCCCTACCAAGGCATGCCACATACAAATCACAATGAGTGATTTAACAAGTGGTTGGTATGGACCGTTTGACGTAGAATAATAATAGACTATATAATCTCTATAGAACTTACAGCAGAATCCTTGATGATAATTCTTTTGTGACCAACTAACAATGCCTCCAATGGCCTGATACAGCAGCGTAGGTAACTGTCATTCTTCTGATTGTCATACATCCATTGTGCATCTAGAACATCATGCATGGTGGCCATACCATCCTGTTGAGATAATAGTTTTAGAACAGATAAGAATAAATAGTTGTACTCGCTTATAACAATATATATATATATATATCTAATTTATACATTAAAATTTTTAATTGCTCCACTACTTGTGGGATGCTTTGGTAATAAATTTGTCTGACTAATGAAGTGAGGATTGATTTAATGTTCATGTTTGATTGATTTGGCAAATCACCATTGCACTCTGTGAATCACCATGTGTGCTCTGATTTCTTTCTTACACCAGAAGATTTCAGCTGCAGCGCCTAAACTCTGAGCATCATCGCAATGTAATTTTGAAGGTATAAGTTTTGTAGGAATTTTGTTTTAATCTTTTCATGAATTTTATCCAGGCAGCTGCTTTGCAGTCTACTCTTATAGATTTTTAACTGCCTATGATTCTTTTAGATGTTAAACTTGAGCATGTGACCTATGTTTTAGTCCTAAGATATGACTAAAAGCTTGATTTCATGTACCGATCAGAGACCACTGGAAAATATCAGGAAGCGGGGATGAAACTGAGTACCTTTGGCACGAGAGGTGGGCCCATTAACTCCACTCCAAAGAGATCCCGAAATGTTCATGGTGATGTAGCCTGCTAGAGACCTATGTCTCCAGCCTCTCTTTTGGACAATGGTAATAATATTCACAAAAACATATTATTTTCTGCAAAGTTGCCATTCTCTGGTCTATTCTTCTGCTATAAAATGAGGGTTTTAATTTTACTTCAGGTTTACTGCCCACTCTGGTTTTTTTTGTGATAACACCTGTAGACATAAATTTGGTGACAAGTGTCCATCTGTTGACAAAATCTAATTTCCAAATTCTTCTTCACCCTTCATCCCTAGGGAAGCATAGGTCCGTATCCAAGCCCGCCTATCCAAGGCCATTCTTTGCAGATATCTATCCACTCTCCCCTCATTTTCTTGCATTCCGTCTCCAACTCCTGTCTCCGGGTGTTCCTGTGACTTCCCCATACCTCTATTGTCCTGGGGGGTTCCATCAGAGAACCTGTCTTATGATGCTGTTAGGGGGTTTCCTCAGTGTATGTCCTATCTATCGCCACCTTCTGCTCCTTATCTCTTGTTCAATCTGTCGTTGTCCTGTTCTATCCCAGAGTTCCCTGTTTGTAGTTCTGTCATACCATCACAGATGGAGTATTCTGCGCAGGAATCTATTGATGAATATCTGCAACTTTTTGGTGTTCCCTTTAGTTGTTCTCCATGTTTCCGCTCCATATAGCAGGACAGCCTTGACATTTGAGTTGAATATCATTATCTTAGTTTTACTCCTGATCACTCTTGAACTACATATGTTCTTCAGAATGGCAAAGGCTGATCTTGCCTTTTGTATTCTAACCCTAACATCTTATCTGAGCCACCTTGAATGTTGATAACACATCCCAGATATGTAAATGTGTCCACCTCCTTTAATAGTGATCCTCTCATTATGATCGGGTCTCTGGAATTAGCATTTAAACTCATGATATTTGTTTTTTCCCAATGAATAGTCAGACCCAGTTGTTTTGAGATCGTTTCCAGTTTAGTTGTTTTCTCTTGCATCTGTTGATGGCTGTGGGAGAGGAGTGCTATATCGTCTGCAAAATCTAAATCCCCCAATTGACTCATTATGGTCCACAGTATTCCATTTCTCCCCCTGGCTGTTGTTGATCTCATTATCCAGTCAAATAGCCAGCAGGAAGAAGAAGAGTGATAAAAGGCAGCCCTGTCTCACACCTGTCTTTATTTCAAAGGCCTCTGTCAGTTTGCCTTCATGTAGTACTCTACCCATTGTCTCCTAATACATTTTCTTTATTAGGTTGGTTAACTTCTGAGGGACGCCATAATAGTTTCCAGAGTGTTTCCCTGTCTAGGCTATCAAATGCCTTTTCATAATTGACAAAGTTGATATAGATGGATGAGTTCCACTCGATGCTCTGCTGCACAAATTCTTAAATGACACACATTAACTACAACAGGACCACGCACCTTTTCACTTTGAATTCCTGAACGAACTCTCCTCAGTTCCTTCATGTGGCCACCAACACCAAGGAAGAGTCCCAGGTGAACACACATGGTCCGAATGTATGTGCCTGCCTCACAGCTCACCCAGAAAATGCCTGGTGTACAGAGAGAGCACAATGTAATTTCTGCTATGATCTATTCAGATCACTTATTAGTTTAATGACAATAATGTCAATATAGCTAGTTCCATTGTTAAGGCACCCAAACATCTCACTGACAGCTAAACAACAGATGATCAACAACATTTTCATGCCTATTCTGTGTTACCAGAACCAAACATGGACAATGAGCACAGTGCAAAAATTTACATGTGAAATGCGATGCTATGAAAAGTTACAAACAACACCAGAAATGAGTCGCCAACATCAGCATAATAAAGAAAGTTGGGATAGAACCTGAGAAACGAATGAAGTTCTGCCACTAATGAGAATTCAACCAAACTAAATTGTATACGGCTGTATCAACAATAAGAAGGTCAAAATTGTGGATGCCCTGCACACATGTATCGTACCATACACATGTAGATGTCTAAGAACTGTAGGCGTCTAAGAACCGATGTCTAAAGTATAGTCGTTCTTGGCAAAGATCAATTATACATCACAAAAAGAATGATCAAATTGGTAGTAAAGAACGTTCGCAAACAAACATACAACCGGAAATAAAGTGAGAGGAAGACCACGAACAAAATGGAAATAGCAGAAACCTGTAAAAAAAACAAAAATAACTATCACCGAGGCCACTAGAGCAGTGTATGACACAGAGACACTTGGCCGCCAGTGGTTACAGGGCCCAAATTTTGGGTGTAAAGAATAGAACCACTGTTACCTGCCACGCATGTCGTAAGATGCGACTAAGGAAGTTTGGCTGAAATCGGATGCATGTGTCCTAACGTGTAGAAGTCTATGCGTTTAGAGGCCTACCAAACCAATGTGCAACGTATAACCGTTCTTGGCAATGATCAAACATATCACAAAGAGTGATTAAAATTGATCGTAAAGAACAAACACAAAGAAGAAGAGACACTTGGCAACAACTCGGTAGCGGTGTGACGACAAAGGAAGAAAGGAATTCTAACATAAAATAAAACTGACGTTGTCAACTTAGACCTCTTTTGTGACTCCATTGGAGATAACGACTGATGAGATGTCATTGATATAAATAAAATAATATTGAATGAGTACTTCTTGTAAATATGATTTATGACTGTAGTTGTAATGTAAACAGTACCTAAACTTTTGTTTGCATCGTATTCCAACATGTTAACATCATAGACTGTCCTAATTCGCAACTGGCGCTTCAAGCTGAGATCAATGGGGGCCGTTGGAACATTGCACCCTTGATGCCCTCCAAACACTGTAGATAAAACAAAACAAAAAAGTTATTTAATTATATCAGATATCAGTGATACTTAGAGTATCATGGACAGAGAAAAGAACAAATGCTTAGGTTCTGCAACAGCTTGATATTAGAGAGAGTTGGCTATTAAAGAACATAAAATCAAGGAGAATTAAATATTTTGGACATATCAAACGGCATGAGTGCCTGGTAAAGATAATTCTAGAATGAATGGGCACAACTTTTCCATCCTAATAGTCCTTTCCATCTCTCATAGGCCTCTGCAGCCATCATGCTCAAATCATCAGTCGCATCCTGAATCCATCTTTTCTGTGGTCTTCCTCTTTTCAGGGATGCCTCCTTCCATAAATCTTGTCCAACCCACTGTCTTTTTTATATACCCAAAACACCTTAGTTTTCTTCTCTTTTGTAGCATCAGCCAGTTTTCTATGATTTACTTGTTCTCTCTTCTCTGTTCGTACTATACAGAAAATTATGTCACTTGTATTCTTCTTCTTCGAACACTTCATCGACCACTTGTTAACCACTCTGTGTGATTTGTATGTGATCTGAGCCTAAGAGCGATTGTCGTTGTGCCAGTTATGCGCCCACAAGTAGGCCAGCACATCCTATTTCTGCGGTGCTTTTTATTTACTAGGGTAGCATTCCTAGGACCTACATCAGTCGCCTCTTATGACATGCATTGTAGGTTGCAGTGGTACTATTCTTTGCTTACCTTGCGGGCCCCGGCACCACACGAGCGACTTATATTCAAAAGCACACATATGACAATGACACACTTCTCTAATTCTTCTGCTAGTGTTTGTTGCCAATGAATTCAGGCGTAGTCAATGTGCCCGGTAAGGCGTTCTGACTGTTTTTTGCACGACGGCATGCTTTCCTTATCAGTGTGCTCTGTCATACAGGTGTGCCATCTCCGACTTCAGAGGTAATTTCTCTAAATAATATTCACAATCATCTTTAACTCTTTTATTCAACAAACATTCAAGACCTACCAAGCGAACTTTCTTCTCCTCTGCCACGGGGTTATGCAACTCAAAAATGCAGACATACTCTTTTCCCGCTCCTTGCTGAGATTTCACCAATCTGGTTGCTCTGTCAATGCAAACAATAAGGCACCCTGTAACTTTAGGGTCCAGTGTTCCACTGTGCCCAGTTTTCTCAACTCAAGTATCCGCTGATCCATGCGACGACTTCATGTGAAGAGGGGTTGGATGGTTTATCAAGGTTGATGAACCCAGATCTAAGGAGCAAATAGTATACAAGTTATATGGCAGTTACTGATTTTCTTCTATTGTGGAGCTTAGATATAAAAGTTTCCAAGTTTGTTTCTGGTATTATGTGGGGAAAGATATTAATTGATCCAACTTCTGATGAGAGATATGGTGAGCTTAAGCAAATGTGAAGACTGAAAAGTTACAATGAACACCAGAAAGGAAGGACATCAGCATAAGACAGAAAGGACATCAGCATAAGACAGAAAGTTAAGACAGAAAGTTAGGACAGAATCTTGCTTGAATTACTTTCGCCTGTATGTTGCTGGGGCTCACAAGGGGAGCAAAGAATAGTAGCACAGTTACCTACAAAGCATGTCATAAGAGGCGACTGAGGTAACGGCTAGGAAAGCTACCCTAGTCAATAAAAAGCAGCGCAAAAATCAGATGTGCTGAAATACATGTAGGCGTATAACTGGCACAACGTATAATCGCTCTTAGATCACATAATAAATCACAATAAATCACACTGACTGGTTGACAAGTGGTCGATATGGACCGTTTGAAGAAGAATGTGCTGGTCTTCTTGTAGGTGCATAACTGACACAACATACAATCGCTCTTAGACTCAGATCACATACAAATCAAGAGAGTTGTTAAGGGTTATACTACTGACAGTTGGGTCATTATAGCTTATAGATATCGATTTTTCAAATTCATCATATTATGTTAGTATTGCATCTCTACAATCAAATTATGCAAAGAGTTTTTATTTATGATCCCGAAAAAATGCTTCAAAATTATTTTTCAACAGCCCTACCCTCTAAAAATTCGCTATAGAAAATGTCTTCAATTATCTTTCTTTTGTCCCTAGATACAGTGTATGGCATTCAATTAACCCAATCGAGTCATGTATCATTGTAAAGCTTGATCTGAGTACTAACAAATATATTAGATTTAATTAGGCTAGGCAATGACTGTTTGCTGTAACGGACGATTTCCCTGACACTTTAGACTAAATTCACATTATATTTTTAAAACACAGTTTTCTCCCATTTGTAAATTTCGTTAACGTGGTAATGTATGTTTTCCACCATGAAAGAAATCCTCAAGATAGCAATATGAGATTTGACCCTGATATATATATATATTAATATTGAAGCCCTTAGACAACAGAAAATGCATCTTTCTCTAACAAATAAATTTATATGAATTTTTTTATGAACAAAGGGGTCCTATTTTGGGCCGTAAATTGGTATGTCTTATTCGTTGCACTCCTAGAGATCAGTTACATGTTACAGAACAATTTAAAGTTGTCAGTGGGCCAGAATATTGGTATATTTAGGTTGTGCAGTCAAAAAAATTGCAATTGTTATTTATTTCACTCTGGAGACTGTACGACGTTATTTATAATCTAACATGGCTGCCGTTTCCATGGCAACTCGATAATTTATTAATGCGAAATATATCTAAATTTTCATTTTAGACCACTCTAGTAGTAACTGTTATGTATCACATAATTTTATTGAGAGATAAGAAAGTTGAGAAATCTTGTAGCATAACCCCTTAACTGGTCGATATGGAGCGTTCGAAGAAACCACTAAAAGCAGAACTATTGGTCAAACAATGTGTCAGGAAGTAAACCCTGCAAAAGATCATCCTATGATGAGCTTGACAATCGCGGCTGATAGTTGTTAGTCACATACTTCTGGTATCTATATTACATATCCCAACAATCACACGAAACAAAGTACATGCCAACTGGTAAATTTTGTTCAAACTACACTGCAGAGGCTCAAGCACTACTACAGGCCGCAATCATGATCAATAATTCCAACTCTGACTGCCAACAAGTGGTATTTTTCACAGATGCGCTATCTGTTTTGCAAGCCCTACAGAGTAACCATCCATCCCTGAGAAAAGAGCTCAGCAAGATCTCTACCAACAAAAGAATTACACTTCAGTGGGTACCATCACACTGCGGAGTGCCAGGTAACGAGAAGGCAGACAAACTTGCTAAAAAGGAGCAGAATGTGAACAAATAGATAATGAAATCACATACTTTGAAAAAAAAAGAGCTATCATGGACATTAGAAAAGAACCTACACCATCCAATGATGACTACCACACACTTGACAGACAGGACAGACTATCATCTTCCGACTCAGGATAGGTCATAACAGACTGAACAAACACCTCCACAGGCTGCGATTGTCCCCAACCCCTCTGTGCCCCTGTGGCTCCGCTGAACAAACCACAGAACATGTCCTGCAAGACTGCCCCTGTATGTCCTCCCAAGAAAGGAATGCTGGCCCTACAACACAACACTACATTCAAAACTACATGGCACTAGAGATGAGCTCCAGACTACAGTCGATTACATCATAAGAACGCGTCTAACGGTATAATCATCAAAAAAGCGATCGCAAAGAAGAAGTCACATACTTTACATAATCATATGTTGTCACATAAATTCCATAATTCTGTCCTATATTTCACATAATCGTACATTGTCACATAAATTCCATAATTCTCCTTGTAACGTTTTACACAACTCTAATCACATATTTTACATTAGTGTATGTTGTCACATATTATATATAATTCTGTCACATATTTGTCATGTCTCGTCACATATTTTAAATAATCATATTGTTCCTCATTTTACATAACCCTCTTTGTAACACACCTGACATAATTTGATGTATCACCTACCTTACGTAGTCTTCTGTTTTTCTTTGCAGTGGGGAGCATCCAGCAGGTATGGGTGTGTAATGGTTAGTCCGTAGGTTCAATTTGTCAAAATTCTAAACAGGAACAATAAAAATAACTCATTAAATGTGTTCATATTAATCACTGGTTGTAAAATACTACTTCTGCAATGATCCACTTGAGCTCTTGCCATTTTGCCCAATGCTATATAGCAAAAAGATTGGAGTGGCCAGAAAAGAATAACGCAACAGATATATGAGTAGGCTCATCAATCAACATCAAACTGGTAGTTGCTGGACGCTGTTGGAAATATTGCGATGGAGATCGGAGAACCCATAGACATGAGTGAAGTAACAAACTGAATATTGGTGTTTGCATATGTTCTCTGCCATTTTGATCGTTCTTAGTGTGATGTATAAATGGTCTTTACCAAGAACTAGACGTTATGGGTCCCGTTAGTCCCCTACTAGTGTATGGCAGGAGTATCCAAAATTTTCGCCTGCGGAAATGTTTCGAGTCCGTCTTGCTGACAGTCAAACACTTTCCTTTGTGTGCACATTTCTCTTTAATGTTCCTTTAACGGCATATATTTGGGCTTGGATCTATGCCAAATAACATTTTGTACTTTGCAACCTTTCTGACTGGGTGTGTTTGTTCATTTTTTACATTGTATGTTCCAAGTCTTTAAAGATCCTTTAAACGCAGTATATTTGGGCTTGGATCTAGTAAAAAGAACGTTTGTTCCTTTGCAACCTTTCTGACTGAGTGAGGTCGTTCCAGATTAGGAACATTCTAAACCATTCTGGGACTTGTCACTTGAACGATCAATTTTCAGTGGATGTTAATTGGCCTTTATTTGATCTGAGCCAAGATAATTTTAAGTGCACATGACAAATATAAATGGGAAAATAACACACAATATTTACCTTTAATAGCAGTGGCCAATGTGAGGTGTCCAATTTGGTAGCTTTTTCAGAAGGGGCTATTAAAAATGTTTCACTGCGTTGAATTTCCTGTAAACAATATATTTTTAAAAGAGTTATTATTTTAACATCTTATATAAAGCTATACAAATTTATGTCTGCATAGTGTCTATGAAAAAGCACTAGTTTTCAACAGCAACAACAACAGCATTGATCTGGTGATCACACTCCACTTCTTGTGTTCACCCATTATGAATTCGACATAGTTAGGGTGCCTGAAGTTGGTGGCTATCATTCATTTTCCCATCTTATTTTTGCATGAAGGCATGCTTTCCTTATTGCGTTTGCCCACTATGAATTCAGGTCGCCTGGCATGTCGCTTCTGACTGATTTCTGTGTGAAGGCCTGCTTTCCTGTTTATCAATGCCCACAGCCATACAGATGTGCCTTATACTTCAGAGGTATACCACACCTGAGTGGTTACCTGGGCCCAAATTTGGGGTGTAAAGAACAGAACCACTGTTACCTGCCACGCATGTCGTAAGAGGCGACTAAGGAGGTTTGGCTGAAATCGGATGCACATGTCCTAAACATGTAGAAGTCTATGCGTTTAGGGGCCTACCAAACCAATGTACAACGTATACACGTTCTTCGCAAAGATCAAACATATCACAAAGTGATTAAACTTGGTCGTAAAGAACGAACGCAAAGAAGAAGAGGTATACCAGCTTTCCTTATTATCAGCGTCCCAAGCCATACAGGCGAGCCTCTTGTCATAGAGCCTCTTGTCACAGGTTAGGGATCCGCCTGTACAGGAATCTAGTCGACTGCCAGTGTCTCCGTCCAAGGACACGTCAAAATCGGCAGCACGAGTAATTGAGACCCCAGTAGTTGAGTTCAACAATGACGATATAAAGGTCTCAGGATCCAGTGAGTGTGCCTACGTGCATACTGCTAGTGTTAACCCCCCAGTAGACAGTGGTGGTGAAAATAAATTCACCTCTCTGCAAATAAGTTCGAAAATGTATAGGACAGATGCCAAATCCCGGAACTCAGATTATGTGCTAAATATGAACTGCAATGCTAGTTTTAATATTAAAATTTGGTCAACATCAGATTCAGTACGATCTGGTTCTGATGTGCACAAAGATGTGCAATTTGAACGGAAGTCTCTTGATAACATAAACAATGCGTCGGTTCGGGGGAGGTATTGTGTCCATCCTACGACCAAGCGTTTGAGATGGAATACTGTGGTAATTGGTTTCCTGATACTATTTTTTATTGCTAGGACCCTGTGTTCACATCAGCGTGGGTTGCAAGGGTTGCGTCTTTCAATTTACGAGCAAGGGAATAGTCCTTGTCTTCTCTATTTAATGATTTGGGTCTTCATGATCCATGACAAAATACTTCGGGGTAGATGTTGTGAAGTTGGTACACGGGATCCCACTGATGTAACCCCAGCGTACGTGACGTTTGGGCGACCGCTTTGGCGCACGTTTGGCGCAGGACCTTTTGGCGCAGGCCGTTTTGGCGCAGGACGTTTTGGCGCAGGGCGTTTTGGCGCACAAATTCCTCAATAAATTTCAATAACCTTAATATTATTTTAATTTTTAGTGTACATGTATATTAACTCTAATGAAACAATATACTTATACATCAGCGTTTATTGGAAAAAATGTCAGGTGTCTGAATTATATCATCAGCCGTTTCATTGGAGATGATCGAGAATTGACACGCTGACAGACTGAGTGTCACATCTTGTTCATCACAAATGTCAGAAATCCTGTCACTTCCAAATGTTCATAGCTTGACCCGTTTACCCGTAATGTGACCTAAACCGGTATTTGCCGCTTCTGCCTAATCTATATGCGCTTTTAGTCTATAAAAGTGTAAGAATGTTCTAGACTCAATCTCAAAATAAGTAGAATTAGATAAATTGATCACATACTATTATTATAATTCTGTGAACCCATTAAAATGGAAAATGTTCCGTCAAAGCGTGGCAAACAAAAGTTGAATCACGAAGGATACTTTTATGTGTTCGATAAATTCAGTGCAGACCATTCCAAGAAGTTCTGGCGATGTGAGCTGAAGAACGAATGCAAGGCCCGTTTACACACTACAGTAGATAATGATCGAGTTCTGATGCAGATGAACCAGCATAGTCACGGAAGTGACGCATCGCAACTCCGGGCTGCCATGATAATGACTGGAATCAAAGGAGGGCAACCGAGACAACTGAAATTCCTCAGTTATCCTCAATAGGGCTCTCAAGGAACCTTGCTTGCCGTCAAGGAAGATGCCAAATA
This sequence comes from Arion vulgaris, assembly GCA_020796225.1. Classification (NCBI taxonomy): domain Eukaryota; kingdom Metazoa; phylum Mollusca; class Gastropoda; order Stylommatophora; family Arionidae; genus Arion; species Arion vulgaris. The sequence goes on from CM036760.1 coordinate 38,102,145, forward strand.
AAGACGCCATTCGCAAGGTTATTCAGCGGAGTAGAACGGCAACCGAGTAGCTCCTCCACAGCCTGTCGATCGAGCTTCAATTATCATTCCGGATGCATATCGGATGTACGAAGTCTAACCAGATCAGATGGAAGGATTTCTCTTATGGGATTCGGGAGAACAAGACGAAAATCGCATTCTTCTCTTTGGCATTAAAAATTTATAATTTATTGAAAACAGTTATTTATAAACGTTAGTTAAATATGAAGTTATTTTTAAATGGCGCCTAAAACGGCTCTGCGCCAAAAATCCTGCGCCAAAACGGTCGCAAAACGGATCTGCGCCAAAAATCCAGCGCCAAACGTCGCGCTAAAACGATCGCCAAACGGCGGCGCCAAAAGTCCTGCTCACTCAGGACGGTCCCGTGGGGAAGGTGGTTGATCATGATGACAACTGTGATTTTGGCGATTTCCACAAATATACAGGAACCCAACGTTCCAAAACAGGCCTGATGTCGAAGATGAGGTTGAACCAGATCAAGGAAATATTAGAATCGCTGTCTACATTCTGGGGGATTATAACGATAGATCGTCATGGATCTGTCTGGATCCATTTTAAATCACATAAAGTGATTATTGAGGTTTCTGTTTGGGTCATTAGAAAGCTGCATTGTATTGCCTTTCTTACGGTCCTGGGATGGGAACTCCAAAATCATTCGGGAATTTGGTGGATTCCTTGGGGGTTTTTGGATGAATGGTAATATTTCATTGATTGGGGTTATTTGATTGGGAACCAAATATTGGATATTGTTTGGGTCCACTTGAGATTGTTGGGTGATTTTAATACCTCAATGTGGATACATTGTGTTGAATTGAATATATTTTGCGTATTTGGGGTAATTTTATAATGGGGATAATGTCGGATGTTTTAATTGATTACTTTGTGATTAGATGTGATATTTTTGGTCACTCCCAAATGATGGTAAGATTAATTTGATTACTTTGCGATTAGAGTTTGAAATGTGAAATGGTGGGAGATGTTTGATAATCACCCCATTTAATTATTTGATATTTGAAAATGATGGGGATATTTGAAGTCGGTTGATGTTGATGGCAAACATTAATTATTTGCTATTTGATAATGGTGGAGATATTTGAGGTCGGTTGATGTTGATGGCAGACATTAACTTTTCACCGTTCATTGCTAGATATGGTTATATGATGTTGATCCGAGTATTTTGGATTCTTGGATTATTTATGCCCCGGGATTGGGGTTGGTTAATATTAATATATGATGTTGGCTATTAGGCATCATATATATGTTGTTCCATATCTGTTGGTCATATGTTAAATCTTGGGAGTTCATTATTTTCCCTGGGTTTGGGGGTTGGTTGATATTACCTCGTTGAGGACATATAACGTGAAAAGTTTAACGTTATATATATGTTTTCCTTTTGTTTCGATTTGTAACTTGTGTTTTTTGTTTGAGATTTCAGATAGTGTGACAAGACTCTGACATGCAAGAAAGACATAGTGTTAGTGACATACTGATGCAAGCTGCCATCAAACCATACTACCTCATGTGAGGAATGGATGTCCCAGTACAGCCACCTCACATTGGCCAAGTGTTATGCTGTTGGGTCGCCGTCGGAGTTACACGGCTGATGTTTCATATTTTGATATGCAATAATGCTGATTAATTTCTATTACATGGTTTCAGCACAAGAGCACAGAGGGTTTACTGTTGTTGTTAACCATGGTCACCTATGACCAGTTGATGGGTCACGCTCAACGACGGTGGTGACTAGTTCCCATTTGCTCATTCAACTTGGGTCTTCCTGAGATCCCGCAGGATTTTCTTTTCTTTTCACCATGGTTGGCTGTTATAGTTAGTTGTTGTGGAGCCACGGTTAAAACGTGAGGTGACTTGTTCCCTTTCAGCTCTCACCACTCTAATAACCCTATTGGATACTACCTGGCGATTTTGTTGAAGTTCGCGCAGGCGACGGCGAGGTCTCCAGGGGTGTCATAGTTCCCCAGATGGCAGCGGAGGAATGGACAGTTAGCCAAATAGTTAGTGTAGTATAATTAGATTATTTAATAGTTGAGACTATGTGTTGTACTCTATGTAGAAGTGCAACACATAACTACAAGACACGACGTTTTGTGTAGAAAAATAGTGACGTGTTAGTAACGAATGAGAAAACAAGGAGACGAGATAAAACATTGGATGCAGATGGATGTATTCTTGTCTGTATCCGTTAAACACCATTAAAAATATAGAAATGTGAACGAATCTTAGTTGTTTACTATATTGTTGAATACAATCATGTATCGTCTTGATTACAACATGAATACCATCGTGTAAGGAAAACTAAATGAAGGAGAAAAAGGATGGACCAAACTAAAATGATATAACAAACTATAAATCTGATGACTGCCATCAGAAGAGATACATCAACAACAAAACCAAATTATGAACCCAGGATAAAGAAGAGGAGAACCATATAGAAGCAGAGCAGTAGTAACAATCAACAATGGAGAAAGGAACTACAGCAAATAGCTCTCGTCTTCGTAGACCAAAAGTAAGGGGACCCTATTACAAATCAAAGCCACTCGGACCAAAAGCCCTGACTATCCAATAAGGATAACAACAATAACAACAACAACACATAGTCACCACTATTAGTCCCGATGGTAAGAAACCGGGAGCATTGGACCCGTTAGTTAGAAACTGGGGGCCCTACTTCACTCTACAGCTTAAAAGGTACTTGTAGTTTAGACCCTCAAGTAATGATCAGGATCAGTCCAACTAGAAGATCTATGTTGTGCAGTTTACAGCTGGGCTGCAAATAAAGAAAAGCTATTTGGTGTCCTTGATAAGCTGTAAGTGTAAATAAGAGCTGTAAACACAGACCTGTGGATAAGAACAGAACAGGAACCCATAATGACCCAGGTTAAGAAGAGAAAATAGTGATGTGTCGGGCAAATCCTGCGGAAGACGGTATCACTAGACAAGCACTTGAGTGGAACCGAAGCAAACGGAAAGAGGATATTCTAAACAGACCTGGAGACGAAGTCTTGAGGAACTGAAGGGTGCTCGACTATCCTGGGAGACCATAAAGAAAGCAGCCAGAGATCGGGAAAAGTGGCGACCAACAGTTGAGACCCTATGCTTTACAAGGAGAGGAATAAGTAAGTAAAATTGAAATAGAAGTTTTTACTTACACTAATCTCTGCTTGAGAGAGCCTTTTCTTCTTTTTGCCGTCTGAAAATAAAACATGTTTAGTTATTGTATATAGAAATAAACAATTTCTTCTTTTTCCTAGACACAGCCGACAAATCAGTCGGTGGCAAGCATATATTGTTGCATCATTTAGGGTAAAACAAATGCATGGTGGCAAGCACGTATTGTTGCATCTTGTAGTGCAAAGGAAATGTACGGTGGCAAGCATGTGCATCTTTAGGTACAACAAATGTATCTCCACCATGCTCAGTCAGCAGCAATGCTTAGCAGGGAGAAACCATAGCTGACCTACACTGAACATCGCTATTTTTTGCCACATTGTTTTTCCACTCTTCTGCGTTCAACCGCTATGAATTCAGTAGTCAGGCAGGGTACCTGACCTGGTATGGTGCGTCTGACCGATTTTTGCATGAAGGCATGCGTTGCTTCACACTCTTAGTGAATCAGGGCGAACATCGCTATTTTTTGCCACATCGTTTTTCCACTCTTCTGCGTTCAACCGCTATGAATTCAGTAGTCAGGCAGGGCACCTGACCTGGTATGGTGCGTCTGACCGATTTTTGCATGAAGGCATGCGTTGCTTCACTCTTAGTGAATCAGGGCATAAGTCATGTTTTTACAAGCCATTTGTATTTAGAATAAAAACGCCTTTAGTGTGGCTTCAGGTACAAGGTGTACAACCCAAAGCCACGTAGTGTGGCGTTGGTCCACAAGGAGTTAAGTGCCCCCAGATGTTCTTTCTATTTCAGAGGTGGCCTGCCACTCCTACATCGTCCCTCTTAGGTTAAGTGGAAATTCTCATAATGGTATCTTCTTCTCTTGATTGTTATTTAAGGCCGTTTTATCAGTCTAATGTGATATATAAACAGCCTAACACCAAGAACGGGTGTACGTTCACAATCTTCAGTAGCATTTGAAGCTCTGGTGCTTATCCTTCAGTGGTGTGTTCGGTTTCAACCAACGTTTACTGGTTCGCTCCGTCAGCCCTTTGTTGTCCCCAGCCAAACCTGCAAAGCAGCAGGTTGCTATTTTTTTAGGGTAGCGACCCTTAGACGACCTGCCCTACCGGGTTGAGCGTCATCTCACAGCTAACCGGTCTTTTTATGGACTTGGTTTGCCAACCGTCCAGTTTTGTGTACGGTTTGCTACGCTAGCTTTTGATTGTCCCCAATGAAACTACAAGGCAGCAGTAGTTCCCTGTGAGCGGAAACGCGCACTTGCTTCAGCCTCTGCTGTGCTTTCCAGTTCTCTGCACATTTGAGAGGTCCGCTCACCATCTGCGCTGTGCACGCTGCCCACCGCTGGCCCACCTGTGCATCATCTGCATGCGTTTTCGCTTTGCCCTAGTGCCTGCCTCACCATCCCCGTCAGTTCTCACCATGGTTCACATTTGCCTGAGTTGTCCGGGCCGGGCGCATAAATCAGTCACCCGCCCTTGAGATGGAGGCCAGTGTTTTGCCCTGTGGGCCCACCTGTGCATCGTCTGCTTGCTCTGCCCTGGTGCCTGCCTCACCCTCTGTCAGTTTCACCGTGCTCACATTTTCCTCCAGGCTGTCCGAACCTTGGGCCCCCACCAATGAAATGGAAGCCTGAGTTTCGCCCTATGTCTCTTTGCTGGATGCACTTCTCATCCTATGTATTTATTTGTTCGCGCCCCCCTCAGGGCTCGGAGTTTCGCCATGTGCAACTCAACTCTGAGCCCAACCTTCGGACTCCGAGTTACATCCCATGAGGGCCAACAACTCTTCTCGGGATGCACACCGCATCCCATGATGTTTATCCGTCCAGCTGGTTGCTTCGACTGGGAGAGATGAGCATTAATAGTCACGCTGGGATTCCGCTCATCTGTGTTGCGAGCGGATCCCATCTAGTGTGACTACCTCTGCATCTCTACCGATACCAGAGTAGCTCTCCTCGATCCCTGCCCTCTTAGCCAGACCGGAACCAATGTGTTACCAGGGTCACTCCGAGGAGGTGGGGCAGGGTCTTGATTAGTGCCAGCTCACTAATCTTGATGCAGCCTTGCCCCCAAAATGGTATCTGAATCTCTTCTATATTGTTTATGAGCCAGTATTCCTCCATGTACATTGGCTAGAACAGCTCTACAGTGGACACAGACGGGAAAAGAAGTCCTGGACATATAAAGGAAACATGGAGAAGAACTGTGGAAAGAGTTTGAAAGATTGTGGCCTGACATGGGAGACAATTAGAAGAAAGGCTACAGAATGGCAGCAATGGAAATCTCTTGTGGGAGCAGTCTGTATCAAAAGGGACACGAAGAGGATATAGATAGTTCCTTTTCAGACCCTGCAGGATATCTATATTTTTCCTTTTCTTTGTCCCGGGCGGCTTGAAGAACTTTTCTGTGGCAATCAATATTCTTCTTTAATGTTTGTGTAAATTTTCATGATTCACATGCATATTGAATACTGCCTGTTGAAACACATGTCCACAGGCAAACTGCATGTCCTTAAAAGTTTTTACTTTAGTTTTCTTGGCTTGCCATAGCTATAATGTCTTCATACTAATAATTACTCTCTAAATTACCATGACCAGTCACCTTTGGATTTTTTTTTGTGCAGTCTGTATTATTGCTAATTACAATTTTAAAAATAATAATTGTAATGAAATAAGACTGGAGTATGTCATGTATTTAAAACTTTCAAATGCAATTATTTACTCAAAATAATTGTGTCAACCAAGAGGAAAAGATGCTCTACTATAACAGATATACTAGAGAAGGTCACAAGGAATTTGCACACAGATTATCTTCCTTTCACATAGGAAAAGCTCCAGATATAATACAGTAATAAGTAAATACTGTCAATACAGAAGAGCTGGAGGCAGGAGATGGTTAAAGATAGGTAGACTTGACAAGAGCTCTGAGTGGTTGAGGGCCTATGCCCCAATTGGAGTTAAGAAGGCATGAGAGAGAAGTTGGAAATGGAAAGGTGTATTTAGTGTCAATTCAAGCCAATGTACAAGCTTAATCATTAAATTAATCGCCCGAGTGGTTACCAGGGTCCAAATTTGGGGTGTAAAGAATAGAACCAGTTACTTGCCACGCATGTCGTAAGAGGCAACTAAGAGGTTTGGCTGAAATCGGATGCACATTTCCTAAACGTGGATCTAACATATCACAAAGTGTGATTAAAATTGGTAGTAAAGAACGAACGCAAAGGAGAAGATTAAATTAATCATTGAATCTAGGCTAGCTCAGTTACAGTTGAATTGGTTGACTGAGTTGCAAAAGTTGAGCATGTGTCGAAATCGGGAATGTTAAACAAAATCATTGTGTGATACTGGTTGTTAATGAAAATGATTGTTTATAAAGAATTCAAAATAAAGTTACTAAAGTCTAAATAGAAATAATAATAGTAAGACTCATGGCTGAGACTGTAACAAAAGATTACGTCTGATAACTTAAGAGTTGCAAATGTTAGTCTACAGAATACTCATAAACAAAAAAAAAATGGGCATGCTTCTCTTATCAAAATGAACATTTTCTTGGTTTCGATTGTTTCCTTTAACTTTTAAAAAAATACGGGTGTGGGGACTCTACTACTACTTGTTCTAATCCAATTCGTATTTGATTATACTTTACGTATATACATTATATTTTTGGCCATAGTGAATATTTACTAAATAGTTTGCTTCTTTTGTTTGATTTAATGCAACTTCAAACAATTTTATTTGTTGCCGGTCTCACCGTGGCACATGCCTTCTTGAAGTTGAATTGTTTTATCGATAAATGGTGCTCTTCAACATGCGTCACTGTACGAGATGTTTTATGCAATACATAGTTATGAAATACTATAAATAAGGCCATAAGCATACCTAGATAAACATTACGATAATACTTATACTTAGGTCACATATTTATTCACTCTATATTTCTAATAAATGTCCAATTACTAAAGGAACTTTACCTTCTGAAGCCATTGTTGACAGTCGCACGTGTTTGTATCAGTGTTGCCAGATAATGATGAACATGTAAAAAGAAACCAAACACCTCAGCATAAAAGCCAAATAAATTTTAATACTTTTTGTTCCAGCATTATAAACTTGAACAAAATTATCAGTCCTAGACACTAAGACTCACAGGTGTTCAGTCTTTCTCATGGGATAAAGGACGATATACGTTCTGACGATACGTGTGATTAATTGGCTATACGCGTCCTTTATATTATTAATATATGTGGCCTTTGTCTTTACAGACGGTCATTTGGTGTTTTACTGCGACAACCTGTGAGTTTGCGCTTGTCTCTTGTCTTAATTCTGCTCATCCCTAAGTCTGTTTTAAAATTCTTCTTCAGCGATCTCTGGTCATGCGCTTAATTTACTGTGGACCCCAAACTGGGCAATCAGCTTCAGATCTGTCAGGTTTCCCAAAGCTTAGTTTTCAGGTCAACTGGGTGTGGGCACATGTTGCTTCTCAGCTCACACAGGAGAGGACAGTCTTGCAGGATATGCTCGTCTGTTCCGCCTGCTGACACTGGCAGAGAGCTGTTTGACTTATTCCTAGTCTATATAAGTGTTTGTTGAGTCTGCAGTGTCCGGTGCGTAGTCGAAATATAATGACCTGGTCTGTTCTGCTTAGGTCTTTGAGGGAGTCTTTTCCATAATCATATCCAGTGTTTGTCTTCCAGTCTACTGCAGATTTTCTCTGTATGAGGGTTTTGACCTCTTGAAAAGACAAGGGTTGGTAAATTTGCTCTTTGGCACTGCCCTCCTTAACTAAGACATCGGCATTATCATTGCCTGCAATGCCACAGTGACATGGAATCCACTGCAAGTGAATTTCTGCCCTTTTCTGAAAGCTGAGCAAGTTCTCTTTTAGGTTTTGTACTGTGCTGTCAGCGGATTTAGCCTCCAGGGCTTGTATAGCTGACAGTGAGTCTGTAAGAAATACCATCTTGCCTGCAGGTACTTGCAGCTTATTCATGTGCTGTGCTGCATCAGAAGGGTTTTTTAAAATGATTATGCACCTTTGCATAATGTTGTTTTCAACATAACTCGGTCATCAGCTAGTTTTTCCCACTAGTTTAAACCGATAGAAAAGTTCTTCATTGAGGCCTTGCAGACATCCTTTTTTCTTCTTCGAACGCTCCATACATACCCTTTGTGATCTGAGTCTACGAGCGATTGTACGTTGTGCCAGTTATGCTCATACAAATAGGCCAGCATGTCCGCTTTCTACGCTGCTTTTTATTTACAATAATAGCTTCCAAAGGCATGTCGTAGGAAGAAACTGAGGTAATGGATCAGTTATGCACCTACAAGTAGGTCAGCACATCCGATTTCTGTGCTGCTTTTTATTTACGAGTGTAGCTTCCCTAAGCCCATACCTCAGACGCCTCTTACGACATGCCTTGAAGGTCGAAGTGTTACTATTATTTGCTCACCTTGCAAGCCCCGGCATCATACGGGTGATCCTTTTATCTGAGCAGTAGTCTGCCTTGGCGCCGCTTTCCCTCCGAAAGTTCATAGAGCAAGACTTGTGGTTTTGCGGCTAGTGTTCATTCTTCCCATATGCCCTAGCCACATTAGTCTTCTACTGCTACAATATAAACCTGATAAAGGAATAAAGCTATGAAGAGGTTCACGTGTTGTTTTCTTTGGGGGAAGGGGCGTGCGGTTTATTCTTTAGCCCGTCACGACTTCAGGCGTAGTCAGGTCAATTAATACGGCACCTCTAACTGATTTTTGCGTGAAGACTAGCTTTCCTTATCACCAATGTCTCTCGCCATTCAGGCGAACCTTACTCCAACTTCTGAAATATTTGTAATTTAGATCCCCAAGTTACCCAAGTGGTTACCGGGGCCCAAATTTGGGTGTAAAGAATAGAACCACTGTTACCTGCCACGCATGTCGTAAGAGGCGACTAAGGAGGTTTGGATGAAATCGGATGCACATGTCCTAAACGTGTAGAAGTCTATGCGTTTAGGGGCCTACCAAACCAATGTGCAACTTATACACGTTCTTGGCAAAGATCTAACATATCGTAAAGAGTGATTAAAATTGGTCGTAAAGAACGAACGCAAAGAAGAAGAAGAAGAAGAAGATCCCCAAGTAAAGGCTGGTGAAATTATAAACATGATTTTAATCAGTATAGGAGGGCGCCGATTTTTCCAGAAGTTTGAAGAGACAAATTCTACTAGCTAGGTCAAATGTTTTTGTTAGATCTATGAGGGCAATGTATAGTTTCATTCTTTGTTCGTGACATTTCTCTTGCAGTTGTTTCAAGGAGAATAGCATTTCAAGGGTGGATCTGTTGGATTTAAATCCACATTGTGTCTCAGAGTATACTCGGTTGTGTTAAAAAAAAAATTTATGCTACGAATTGTCAAAGAAACATCAATTTTTTAAAGTCTAAATAAAATATGGAACTATAGTCTGTCCATTATCGTGAGCACGTTTGAAATTGATTTTCTCGAAAACTACCTGTTGGATCTCAGTGATTTTTTGCAAGCAGCCTTAGAATATCCATGACGCTAGAGAAATATTTTTTTCCAAGAAAATTTGATGTAGTTTGAAATATTTCTTCTTCAGGTTATATTAAAATCAACCTCACCGGATTGTACACAATAGTAACAGATCTACGGTACACAGACGCGTTGTTCTAAAAATACATTATGGTAACATAGAAATATCGTGAGTATACAACAATTTCACGAAATTCCGTGCACCTAACCCAGTCGACTTTGAACGCGGAAAGCATATGACGTTATAATTGGGATACCGTTTTATAGTTATAGGCGTATCTCGCTATTTGTATGAAGCTATTGTATCATATTTGTTGGCTTATCAAAACTGACATTGATATCACATTCATAATGAGTCTGAAGTGCACATTTATAACAATGCAGAAGGTTACAGTTTTACTATACCAACACTTCCGTAGGGAATCTAAGAGAGGTCATCTATATTGCAATAGGGGAAGACTGCAGTAAAACTTGGTAAATAGTGAAACACGTACAAACAAAGTACTATAGTTTTACAAAATACAGAAACAGTGACGATAAACAGCAACGTTTCGACCAACAAGGCCTTTATCAGCAAACGAACAAACAGGAGTGACAAATTAAAATGAATCACAAATGGACGACCAAATACCAACGTATCTAAGGAAAATCTGGAATAAAAACGAATAACGAAATAAATGTAACAAAAGAGGTAGAAACGGGAAATGCAAATACACAACAAATATAACTATTAAATCTTACCTACTACGTCACAACGAATAGTTGCAGCAATATGGCGACGAATATCGAAATAGGGGAAGACTGCAGTAAAACTTGGTAAATAGTGAAACACGTACAAACAAAGTACTATAGTTTTACAAAATACAGAAACAGTGACGATAAACAGCAACGTTTCGACCAACAAGGCCTTTATCAAGCAAACGAACAAACAGGAGTGACAAATTAAAATGAATCACAAATGGACGACCAAATACCAACGTATCTAAGGAAAATCTGGAATAAAAACGAATTTGGTATTTGGTCGTAGCATGTGTGATTCATTCCGACGACTTCAAGCTCTCCAGTTCTTTCTCGACAGGAGAACTAACCCACTTGTCTCCACCTCGGCTCTCCTTCGTCTTGCAGAACTAGTTCTAACTCTCAACTCCTTTCAGTTCAATGACCAGTTCTTTGAGCAGATCAGTGGGTCGCCATGGGTACTAAAATGGGACCCAGTTATGCTTGTCTATTCATGGGTCATCTTGAGCACCTAGTATGGAATTCCTATGATGGCCCTCTTCCGTCTGTGTATCATAGATACATTGATGATTGTATTGGCATTACCGATATGCCTGAAGCCGATTTGTCACGCTTCATTAATTTCATTAATGTCTTCAATCCGGCTATTCGGTTTACATCTCACATCTCTACCTCTTGTGTCAACTTTCTTGACATCACTATCACTATCAGCCTATCCACCATCACTACATCAGTATACTACAAGCCTACTGATGCACATAGTTTTCTTCTTTATACCTCTTCCCATTCCCAGGCTTGTCGTGATTCTTTACCATTCTCTCAACTCTTGCGCCTTCGTCGCCTCTGTAGCGAGGACGACGATTTCCTCGATAGAGCTCACGAGATGCTGGATTTCTTTCGTAAGCGCTTATACCCGGATAAGGTGCTTGCTTCTGCTATGCGGCGCGTTCAGCAAATTTCTCGCCAGGAGGCTCTTTCTAACCAGCATAGAACTTCCAATTCTGACAGGGTGAAACTTGTCTTAACTTTCCACCCTCATAGTTCCCTTGTGAAGAAAGTCTTATTCCGTCATCTCTCCATTCTTCAGTCTGATCCTGATACACGTTCAATCTTCCAACACTATCCTTTGGTGGCGTACAGACGGGACAGAAGCCTTAAGGATATGTTAGTTCACAGTCGCCTCAAGCCTAACATCCAGAGTCATTTTGGCACCATCCAGTGTGGCCGTCGGCGCTGTAACACTTGTGCTTATGTAATACAGACCCGCACGGTGTCTTTTCCAAAAGCCACGTTCGTTGTTGAAGACAGTTTCACGTGCGAGTCCGTAATATTATCTATGCCATTATCTGCAAGCGGTGCAACAAGGCCTATATTGGGGAAACCGGCAGGAGACTCAGTGACCGATTCGCCCAACACTTGCGCGATATACGCCAATGCTCTGTGACCCTGTAGCTACCCATTTCAATGATACTGGCCATTCAGGAGCTTGCGATGTCCAGGTCACAGCCATCCGATCATGTTCCTCTGATGATCGTAGTCGATTTGCTCTGGAGAATCGGTTGATTTCTTTGTATGGTACCTTGCGACCACGCGGCTCAACGTATTACATTCTTATGCTTCTTAGTACTTTCTCTTCCCATGCTTTGTAATCTCTATGGGTATATGTTGCATGTATTACATTCTTATGCTTCTTAGTACTTTCTCTTTCCATGCTTTATAATCTATATGGGTATATGTTGCATGTATTCAAGTTATATATTTACTAGATGTTTCATTGTTTCTTTTCTATTTCTAGTTTTTATGTGTGTTTTTGTGTTACATTTATTTCGTTATTCGTTTTTATTCCAGATTTTCCTTAGATACGTTGGTATTTGGTCGTCCATTTGTGTTTCATTTTAATTTGTCACTCCTGTTTGTTCGTTTGCTTGATAAAGGCCTTGTTGGTCGAAACGTTGCTGTTTATCGTCACTGTTTATGTATTTTGTAAAACTATAGTACTTTGTTTGTACGTGTTTCACTATTTACCAAGTTTTACTGCAGTCTTCCCCTATTTCGAAGTTTTACTGCAGTCTTCCCCTATTTCGATATTCGTCGCCATATTGCTGCAACTATTCGTTGTGACGTAGTAGGTAAGATTTAATAGTTATATTTGTTGTGTATTTGCATTTCCCGTTTCTACCTCTTTTGTTACATTTATTTCGTTATTCGTTTTTATTCCAGATTTTCCTTAGATACGTTGGTATTTGGTCATCCATTTGTGATTCATTTTAATTTGTCACTCCTGTTTGTTCGTTTGCTTGATAAAGGCCTTGTTGGTCGAAACGTTGCTGTTTATCGTCACTGTTTCTGTATTTTGTAAAACTATAGTACTTTGTTTGTACGTGTTTCATCTATATTGCGATATTCATAACCCTGAGAAACGAACGCAACTGGCGCTTGGTCTGAATAGAGAATCCTTATACAACTTATATAGATAGTATTACAACTAAATTACGAATTTTCTATTAAAATGTTGTATCAATCCTAACATAATGCCAGTGAGAGTTGGAAAATTACTAAAGATATAGAAAACAAGTTGAATGCATTTAAAACTACATTGCGAAAAATAATGGACATAAAATGAAATGAATTCAGGAGAAGTGATGAAATCAGAGAAATGTCTGGTCAACCACTAGTAACAACTGTTATAAGAAGGAGAAGATGGACACATCTTGAGAAGAAAGGATTAAAGAATATCAAAGCAGGCATTTAAGTGGGATGCAGAGGGTTCAAGAAATAGAGGACGATCTAAGGAGACCCTGAAGCGAACTTCGCTTGTGAGAGGCAAGAAATATCGGTCTCAGTTCCATGAAGGAGATTGAGCGAGTTGCCCAGGTACTTCTCCTGCTCCCAGCATTAGCATAATACTTCATGCAGACTGGCCAGGAGAAATTGATTAGAACATTTTATCACTCGGAGTATGAGAGGGGGTATCTTTTCCAGTTGTCTTCCAATTAACCAGGGTGTCGACTGCATTGCTGAGTTCTGCTTATGCTGACCTCTGATCTTCTTCTTCTTCGAACGCTCCATATCGACCACTTGTCAACCACTCTGTGTAATTTGTATGTGATCTGAGTCTAAGAGCGATTGTACGTTGTGCCAGTTATGCGCCTACAAGTAGGCCAGCACATCCGATTACTGAGCTGCTTTTTATTTACTAGGGTCGCCACCTCCGGGCCCGAGCTGGGTTGCACGTGGACCCACATAGGGTGAAACTCGAAGCCCTGAGGTGGAGGCCCGAGTTGAGCTCCGTGGCCGGACAGTCTAGATGCATGGTAAATGTGAGCACGGTGAGAACTGATGGACATGGTGGGCAGGCACCAGGGCTGAGCGAGCACGCATGCAGACAATGCACGGGTGAGCCCACCAGTGGGGCAGACGGGCAAGGTGCTGATGGTGGAGCGACAAAGAGGCGTGGCAAGCGTAGGGGTGAGCGGGCTACTCACATGTGCAGAAAAACTGGAAAGCCCAGCAGAGGCTTGAATTCAGTGCGCGTTTTCGCTCACAGGGAACTACTACTGCCTTGTAGTTAGATTGGGGACAATCAAAGTTAAGCGGAGCAAACCGTACACAAAACTGGATGGTAGGCAAACCAAGTAGTCCAAAAAAAATCGGTATTCTGGATAGATGACGCTCAACAACCTGGGAGGGTAGGTCGTCTAAGGGTCACTACCCTAAAAAAAACAGCAGCCTGCTGCCTTGCAGGTCGGCCGAGGACAGTCAAAGGCTGACGGAGAGCGAACCCAGTAAACGCTTGTTGAAATCGGACACGTCGCCGAAGGACAAGCACCAGAGCTCTAAATGGTCCTGAAGATGTTACGTAAAAAACGTTCTTGGCAAAGGCTGTTTATATATCACAATAAGAATGATCAAAATAGCAGAAAATGAACGATCGTAAGATTTACTAGGGTAGCATCCCTAGGGACTACATCAGTTGCCTCTTATGACATGCATTGTAGATAGCAGTGGTACTATTCTTTGCTTCCCTTGTGGGACCTAGCGCCACAAGAGCGACTTCTAATCTAAGTTGCAGAAGACTGGTTTAGTTTCAACTGGATTGAGTGCGATTTTAATTAATATATTTTTAGTGGAATACAACTATAGATATTGTTCAGCGTATGTGTGGTGCCGGACCCGCAAGGAAGCTAAGAATAGTACCACTTCAACCTAAAATGCATGTCGTAAGAGGCGACTGATTTATGCCCTAGGGATGCTACCTAGTAAATAAAAGCACCGCAGAAATCGGATGTGCTGGCCTACTTGTGGGCGCATAACTGGCACAACGTACAATCGCTCTTAGGCTCAGATCATATACAAAGCACACAGAGTGGTTGATAAGTGGTCGATGTGGAGCATTCGAAGAAGAATATATTTTTCCATTCAGCGCCCCCCCCGGCCCTCCACACCGCTTGTTTCGGTCGATTAGAATTTCTCCTGTTTTTATTTTGAGGGAAGTAGTCTTTTTTTGGTTATTATTATAGTTTGGCTTTTCTGTAAACTATAGAAAATCGTGGCATATCCCAAAGGACGTAGCCACCAACCACGTAAACGAGTCGTTTATTTTCTAGGCACCACTTATACGTTCAGTAGTTTACCATTGCTTTCTGAACGGTGAGGTCTATTTTACCTTTGTAAAAATCCCACGGAAACAAATTTGCTTCCAAACTTGCCCACCGTGGGGTTTGAACCAGGTACGCTTGGGTCTGTGCTCGAGCTATTATAACTATAGAACATCGTTATAATAATTTCTCTCGTACCGTTATCGTTACATAGGGCCTGCAAGTAATTTCTCCATACCGCTCTATCCTGGGCAACTCGCTCAATCCTCCATGGAACTGAGACCGATATTTCTTGCCTCTCTCAGCAGAGTTCGTTTCAGGGTCTCCTTATGCTCTCCTCTCTTTCTTGAACCCTTTGCATTTCACTTCAATGCATTTTGATATTCGCTGATCATTTCTCCTCAAGGTGTGTCCAACATATCTCCATCTTCTCTTTCTTATAACAGTTGTCACTAGTGGTTGACCAAACATTTTTATGATTTCCTCACTTCTGAATTCGTTCCATTTTATATTCATTATTTTCGCAGACATCTATTTCGCATGCATTCAACTTGCTTTCTATATCTTTAGTCATTTTCCAACTCTCGCTGGCATATGCTTGAATTGATACATTTTAATTGAAAATAGAACATTGTAGTTTCACGTAAATGCTTAGATAATTAAGAATGGTCTCTAAGTGACTATTTTAGAGTGAACTTGAAAGAAGAAGATACAGAAAGTAGACGATGATATATTGTAAATTGTAGCCTAAATCTACAAAATACTACCCAGTGGCAACACATGGGGGTGAAGCATGAGCATTTAACAAAGCAGTGGGAAACATTTATGTGCTTTTGAATATAAGTGTTACAGAAGAGTTCTCCGTATATCATGGACTGAGATGAAAACAAATAAACCTACACAGAACTAGAAGGAACTCAAAATCAAAGTAAATTGGCTGATACTACAAATAAGAAAATTGAATGATTTGTACAAATAAAGAAACACAAAGGGTTGAAGATGACCATCATGGAAGGGGGCATCCTAGCAAAGAGGAAGACCACGGAGAAGATGTATTCAGGATGTAACTGATGGTTTGAGCATGACGGCTGTAGATGTGTAACATCTGGCTAATGATATATAAGAGATACATTGCGGTCTGTTAGACTGGCAAAGTTCTGCTCATGACAAGCTATCTGATGATGATGACTAAATGTATTCAAAAAATGATGTCTACGTCTACACACTTCTAGCTAATCGATCCATCTGGCCCAGCCGGTGACCTGTATTTAGTTGCCGTATAGTTCGAGAGCAGGGAATGTCAATTCTGATGTAAACATTTAAATAACATATTAAAATTATAAAATAAATGGGATCTAAGACGAAGACATGTCTATCTGTTAACATATTATATTACACTTTTAGCTTGAGATATTAAAAAAGCTGGATAAGCCGCCATATGTCTTCCGGAAACGTAAACGGCGTAGACAAGACAGAACGTTTGTTGGGATTGTACAATTTCACATTTTTTAATGCCGACATTTGTCACAACAGACATCAGTATTGTGAAGTAACGTTAAAGGTTTAAACACGAATTCATACAGACATCATACCAACATGGGAAGATCAAGAAGTCGGAGTAGGTCATCAAGTCGTCAGAGACATCGAACGAAACGGAAAAAGAACCGCTCCAAATCACGAAGTGTGTCAAAGGACCGTTCGTCGAATTCAAAGTCTAGGCAAAGTAGGAGTAATCGTATGAGATCGCGATCTAAAGATCGGAAGCGACCTACAAGGTTTGTTGGATATAAGATGCTACTTAATTAATTAGAATGAATAATAATTGTGTTGAGGTAACTTGGACTAAGCGATTTGAGTAGTAGTTAAGTAAGTACTTACTTAGTTAGTAGTAGTTAGTACTAGTAGTAGTAGTGTAACTTACAGTTAAATTAAACTATAGTAGCTAGTAGCCCTAACAAACATGTCAAACAACACAACTAACACCAACAGTAGAGTAGTAACGTTACACTACAGTAACACTCTTTGTTACGTCACGTTACACTCACATTGCAACAGTTCTTTTGTTGAATTGTTAACACTTATAATACTGGAAACAATTATAATACATAACAGTCGGATAACAACATATGTCATGATAATCAATCATAATCCTAGTGCATATTCATTATTATATACTGTAAGTAGTGTATAGTATAGTGTATTGATAGTCATCATCTTCATATAGCGATGCCTAAGCAGAACCGTGAGCGTCTGTAACTCAAAAGGTAGTGAGCTTGATCACAAACCCAAGCGTACCTGGTTCAAATTCCACGGTGAGTAAGTATGGAAGGAAAAAATTTCGTGGGATTTTACAAAAGGTAAAAATAGACCTCACCGTTTCAGAAAGCAATGGCAAACTACTGAACATATAAGTGGTGCATAGAAAATAAATGACTCGTTTACTGTGGTTGATGGCTACGTCCTTTAGGATATGCCATGATTTTCATTTTTTTTCAAGCAGAACTGAACTTTGTCATCCAAACAGAGCAGGCCTTCGTAATTTCTCTCTCATTGGCCAGATGTCCCGCGTCTGCAACCGTCATGCTCAAATAATCATCAGTTACATCCTGAATCTATATTCTCCGCGATCTTCCTCCTCTTCTCTACTCTTAGCAGGGAACCGAGACATTCAAAGCTCAAGCATCCAGCTCTACTTGTACAACATGTAATTATAAACTCCTTAAATTGCTGAATTGATTCAACGTCAATTTTAGTGTTCTTATCCAAACGTAGGCCACAAAGAGACCGAAAACATCCCTCTTATCCATCATAAACTCTCCAGCTTTCGATGCAAGCCTGTCCATTTTCTGTGGTTGGGATACATTATATTCTGAATACGCCCGAGTGGTTACCGGGCCCAAATTTGGGGTGTAAAGAATAGAACCACCGCTACCTGCCACGCATGTCGAAGAGGCGACTAAGGAGGTTTGGATGAAATCGGATGCACATGTCCTAAACGTGTAGAAGTCTATGTGTTTAGGGGTCTACCAAACCAATGTGCAACGTATACATGTCTTGGTAAAGATCAAACATATCACAAAGAGTGATTAAAATTAGTTGTAAAGAACGAACGCAAAGAAGAAGAAGAAGATATTCTTAATACATTAAGAATGCAAAAGACCAGACATCCGCAGGTTTCTGTGAAATTGAATTCATGGTGCAAGAAAGGTAGAGAAATATCTAGAGAGATGGAGACGAACTGTAAACAGAATAAAAGAAGAGGTGGGACTGAAATGGAATGAAATAAACCAGCTTGCTCAAGACAGATCTGGTTGGAAGAGATTTGTTGATGCCTTATGCTTCAAGGGCAGTTAAGAGAAGAAGAAGAGGAAGCAGACTATGTGAGAATTGTAACTTATTAAATTTATTTAAAATTATTAGAATTCCATCTTCTGCTTTTCTCTAATCCTGTTTTGTGTCACGCGTCAGGATAAGAGAGATATTCTAGAACAGGCATTTGTGTGCACTTCATCAAATGTTTTTCGTTATCTCTGAGGTCCACCTTTTGTGTGGATGACTTTTTGCTTTGTATCCACTGTATCGGCGTAGCATTGCTCTTTGAGGCACACAGTCTGTTGGTAATCTGCTTATATGGCCGAACCATTTAATTTGTGGATTCTTGATGAAGTTCAGTACTAATGTTGTACCCATTTTTTCTGATTCTTCATTTCTAAACTGGTCTCTTCTTGATACCCCGAGCATTCTGTGTAGATACTACATCTCTGCAGTGACCAGTTTTCTTCTATCGTTTAATGTCATCATCCAGGTTTGGCACTTGTAGCATAATGTTGGGAGAAATAATGTGTTGAACAATGTTCGTCTTGTGTTCATGGTGATATGTTTGTCTTCTCCTTCTTTGCGTTCGTTCTTTACGACCAATTTTAATCACTCTTTTTGATATGTTTGATCTTTGCCAAGAACGTGTATACATTGCACATTGGTTTGGTAGGCTCCTAAAAGCGTAGACTTCTACATGCTTAGGACACATGCATCCGATTTCAGCCAAACCTCCTTAGTCGCCTCTTATGACATGCGTGGCAGGAAACAGTGGTTATATTCTTTACACCCCAAATTTGGGCCCGGTAACCACTCGGCGTCACACCCCAAATTTGGGCCCGGTCAACCACTGGCGGTTTGCATTTTCAAAATTGAATTCCATTTCATATGCAAAATTGAATTAATTCTTGTGTTTATTCACTCAACAGAAGACGATCATTTTCATCAAGCAGCTCAGACAGTGATGATGATCTTATTCTCCGAGCGAAGAAGAGAGAGGAGGAGGAGAAGAAGGCTGAAATAGAGCGATTGCGGCTTTTGTAAGTAGTAGAAAATATTATTGCTGGGTTTATTTTCTAATAACATCGGTCGTGTGTTGCCGGCGCTCGCATGGGAACAAAGAATAGAACACTACAACCTACAAGGCGACTTCTGTAGGAAACGACTGTGATAGGGGCTCAGGAAAGCTACCCTAGTAAATAAAAAGTGTCACAGAAATTGGATGTGCTGGCCTACTTGTAGGTACATAACTGGCCCAATGTACAATCGCTCTTAGGCTCAGATCACATCACAAAGAGTGGATTGACAAGTGGTCTTATGGAGCGTAAGAAGAAATTCAGCTAACATGACATGACAGACGAAACAAGATGGACGTACTGGTACAGACAGGGATTAGAGAAATCACCTCCATTTTTGTTACGGAGCACGCAGGAGTCACTGGTAATGAACAAGCTGATAGATTGACTGGTATGGCTGTAGAAGGCATGCAGCCAGTCCCTCAGCCCCAGGTGGTAGCTGGTGGACCAGACAGTTAGCTTTAGTGTGTAGTTGTAGATATTTTAGTAGTTGACTGTAGTGTTTGCACACTAAATCTGCATCTGTTCATTATAAGCAGAATTGCAACACTAAACGAGACTTGACGTAGTAAAACCAATTGACGTAGGACGGCGTAGAAACGTTAGTAAACAAGGAGACGAAGATAAAGATTGGTGATGAATGGACGCACTGTTGACCTATGTCCAGAAAAAGAGAAACCATAATACCAATAAATGTATGAAACCTATACAAGATCATGTTTGTCATTTATAGCGTATCTTTGTGTGAATATCTGTTAAATCGCATCTACAAACAAACCAGAAAGAACATTAATCAGGACTGCAAGATATGGAAATAACGATATCATCCATAACATGGTAGGGGGATCGTACCACCAGGACTATATCAGTTATCATGAGGAGCGTCCCATATTTGCAACCCTCTTCGTAAATCACAAGTGAACCGAAGCCATCCTGTAACAAGTCAGTCCTGTAAAATAACCCGGAGGGGAAACCCAATCCTTTAACATGGCTAAGATATCAGAGTGAGTTACAATGGACCGAAATGACATTCTTAAATGGGGACTGCCTAGAGTAGTTGATAGTAGCTCGGCCTGCTAGATGTGAGACGCCTCATAGCTCGGGTTCGAACCTACTGTCCGGCATTTGTTCGAGTCCCCTGGTCTTACTCAGGACGATAACATGAGTACCTCTGAAGTCGGAGAAAATCTGCCTGTATGGCGAAGGAATACTAATTACGAGTACATTGAGCACACGGCTGCCAGTGTAAAGTAATTTACAATGTGCACGCTGCTGCCATTGTAAGAAATTGGAAAAAAAGATTTTCACGCAAAAATCAGTTTCAGAGATGAAACTTCGTCTCTGAGTTGAAAGCGGACGAAAGAAAAAAAAAAAAAAAAAAAAAAAGACATTCTTAATGCATTGAATCTTTCTGAACAGGGGAGCTTGAGGGTTGGGAGTCCCAGTCGCTGACCAGATTGAGAAAGATGGGTGTCGATATTGGTACGGTCCGAAAAGAATACATACCAAATATACAAAAAAGATTGATTAATCTACATCAAACTGGTTTGTTGAGCTGCTGGATTTGCTAAGGTGGGGATCGGATCACCTGTGGACATGTCCGGAGTGTCTTGATGATAGTACTCATTTAACTGATAACATGACACGGATATAGATAAACATTATTGTTCTATTTATATTCAGATGACACATGACATTGCACAGATATAGGAAACTAACCCAAACCCAGTATCAATAAATAGCAAATAGCTTGTCCAGAGTGGTTCCGCCTGTGGTGCCGGGGCCCGCAAGGGAAACAAAGAATAGTACCACTGCGACGTACAATGTATGTCATAAGAGGCGACTGATGTAGGCCCTAGGGATGCTACCCTAGTAAATAAAAAGCAGCTCAGAAATCGGATGGCTACTTGTAGGCGCACAACTGGCACAGCGTACAATCGCTCTTAGGCTCAGATCACATACAAATCACACAGAGTGGTTGACAAGTGATCGATATGGGCGCTCAAGAAGAAATAAGTCCAGAGTGGAACTTTGCCACCATAATAGTCCTTTGTAGTCTCCCTCTCAGAGACCAGATGCCCTGCCTCTGCAGCCTTCATGCTCAAATCATCAGTTTACTTTCAGAATCTTCTTCTCCTCTTTGCCTGGGGTTGGGGGGAGCTTCCTTCCATAATGGTCTTCTCCAACCCTTCATATCTTTATATATGTCCATAATTCTTCAATTTTCTCATCTTTAGCATCAGTCATTTGTTTTGAGTTCTTTCGGGATAGATATATTTGTTACCTTCTCTGTCCATGGTATATGGAGGACACTTCTGTAACACTTACATTCTCTCTCTCTCGATTGTTCTTATTGTGATATATAAACAACCTTTGCCAAGAACGTTTTTACGTCACATCTTCAGTACCATTTGGAGCTCTAGTGCTTGTCCTTCTGAGACATTTGTCCGATTTCAACCAGCGTTTACTGGGTTTGCTCTCCGTCAGTCTTTGACTGTCCTCAGCCGACTTGCAAGGCAGCAGGTTACACTTACATTCAAAGCACATATATGTGTTTCCACTGCCTTGTTCAATGTCCATGCTTCACACCCATACATTGGTCCTGGGAATCACTGAGACCCTGGGGCCAGATGCTCTGTTCCCCTTTGGGGCACTACACACAAACTGGATAAAACACAGGCAGTAAAACGTTTTTTTTAAATCAATAAAGATTGCAGATAATGTTGGTATGTATTTTTTTTTTTGCAGGCGACAGAAGGAGCTTGAAGAAAAATTGATAGAAGAGGAAGTTGCTCGGAGGGTAGAAGCTCTGGTCAAGCAACAGTAGAGGAAGAACTGGAGAACGGAAGGATGAAATAGAAGCTGAGGTTTTGCTGCGAGTGGAAGAAGCAAAGAAGATTATGGAGAAACAGATGTTAGAGGAATTGGAAAAACAACGGCAAGCTGAGCTGGAGGCGCAGAGGCTGAAGGAGGTAGGACAAATGTTGTCCACAATTGTCGGATCAGGTCATCTGGCAGGCTAAAAAACGTTACGTTTTTAGGTGTCGACTGATTTAAAGTAATTAACAAAGATATAAGTTTGTTGATGCATAGGGTAGTACAGATTCTAACTTGATTCTCTGCAAGGAGTACATTTAAATAAATGTTTGTTAGTCAATACACTGATAAACCACTTCTTCTGCTTGCATTCGGCCGCTATGAATTAGTCAGGGCACCTGGTATGCCACTTCTGACTGATTTTTGCGTGATGGTCTACTTTTCTTATTATCAGTGTCGCCCGCCATACAGGTGTGCCATCTCCGACTTAAGAGGTAAATATTACCAATAAAAGACTTGTTCTTAGGTTGAAAGTGCTTGCCTCAGATTAGAGGGGTTTTGTTTACTTAAATAACAAAGAAATCAAAGCATGACATTAAAATATATATATATATATATATATATATATATATATATATATATATATATATATATATATATATATATATATATATATATAAATATATATACACACACACACACAATGGCATTAATTTGAAATAGAAATTTGAAAAACGTATATACGCATATATTAGTTGTAGGTGCCAGGCAAAATAGAATTTGAATAATATATATATATATATTTACCCTTTCAGTCCGTAATTTTGTTTAACTTTGGTTGCTCTTATATTGCAATACATACTGAATTATTCTTCGTCTGTGATGCAACTACTCCGGTATGCGTCATAAACAGAGCAATGTGCTTGAGGTTTTCATCTATGAGGCTATGAGGTCCCTCATATTTTGTTCTGAAAGGTTGTTCCTATTGGCCAGATTTTCATTTTCAAATCTCAGGCTGGGGCAGTCTTGCAAGATGTGCTTTGGGGACTGCTTTGGTGCTCCACAGGTGCAAGCAGCCGAGTCTCTGAGACCCATTCAATGGAGGTGTGCTCTAAGATCGCAGTGTCCCTTTTTAAGTCTTCTTCTTCAAATGCACCATATCGATCACTTGTTAACCACTCTTTGTGATTTTTATGTGATCTGAGCCTAAGAGCGATTGTACATTGTGCCAGTTATGCGCCTTCAAGTAGGCCAGCACATCAGATATCTGTGACGCTTTTTATTTACTAGTGTAGCTTCTCTAGGCCCCTACCCCAGTCGCCTGTTACTATTCTTTGCACCCTTGGGCCCGGCAACAGATGGACATCTATGTAGTGGTATCTGCATGTGTTTGTAAGTTGTTCTTTTGTTCCGTATAATATATTCCATTTATCTGGTCTTGGAGGAAGAAGGATCTTCCTGACATCATCCAGCGCTTGGCACCTGAAGAGGTGGTAGTTAATGGTTTCATGATGATGTGCTCACAGCTGGCACTCTGGAGTGTATTGTGGTTGATTTCTGTTCATGTGATTATTAAGTGTTATGTGTTGTGTTCGAAGTCTAAAAATGGTTGTTTGATCTCTTCTTGTGAGGTGGTTGATGTTGTCATTTAGGCTTGTACTGGCCATATGTCTGTAAACCTCTCTTCCTGTCTCTCCCATGATTTTGTTCAACCAAATTTCTTTATTTGTTGTTGGATTTGCTTTGCTATATTGAAAGTTGTTGCTGTGATTGGTTGTTCTTGTGTTGACCCTTTCTTGGCTAGCTTTTCTGCTTTATCATTTCCGAGTGTACCGTAGACAGATCAGCATAGATAGATAGATACTACAAGTAATCAAAACATTGAACATGTGAATACAGTTTCAATTGATAAAGCCTGCCAGGGATGTGATCCGTACGCAGTATCATCTCTATTCTCATCTTCCATTTTCATTAATCTTTTTATTCACTGAATCTTTATTTAGCCCATATTATTACCCACTAACTTAACTTCCACACAACCCCCATCTACCAACTCAAATATAAACAAAGTAGCACTTTTCATAAGCTAATTTGCATCATGAAAGCGAAATGTATATTTTTAAACACAATAAATTCTTTCTTATTGAGGGAGGGGAGGGGAGGAGGAGGATATTTAAATTGTTAGTGTGACTCATGAGAATAGATTAAAAAAGTAAAGGAACCCTTTTATACCACATGGCATATTGGGTAATAACGTGTTAGGCCCATATTTGTCATTGACTATCGGCACATGATGGGTGATGTATTCAACATCAAGTTAACCCGGACCACTAGCCCAAGTTGCCAGTTCACTAACAACTACACTACTGCGGCTCTCACAAGAATAGATTATGTATCCTATATGTTTGGTTTTGAAATGTTGCAAGGCAGGTCTTATTCTGGAACCACGGAAATAGAAAGAATTATAA
The DNA here is from genome assembly GCA_020796225.1 of Arion vulgaris. NCBI lineage: Eukaryota > Metazoa > Mollusca > Gastropoda > Stylommatophora > Arionidae > Arion > Arion vulgaris. Next base: position 38,126,868 of record CM036760.1, read on the forward strand.
TAAAGAAGAAGATAGATGATATTAAAGTGTTTAGAATGACATGGAAAGGATAGTACAGGACAGAAAATAATGGTAAATGTTAGTAAAGAACTTGTGCTGTAAGGCTAACGTAGTTCTGGATCGCCTAGGAGGATCAACCTGCGACTTAGGGAGATGAGTCCTGTGATGGCCTACGATCTGTAGACGTCCAACTCACACAACGAATTCACTCTCTAAGTCGCAAATCACTTGCAGTCCCGAAATATGGGTTTAACAAGTGGTTGGTGCCGAACGAACAAAGAATAAGAAGAATGACACACTGAACTTAGATGTACCAAACCGAAAGATGCAATACATTGTAGCCCTGCATCTCTTAAGTCAGAGAAGGGGCACGCCTGTATGGCGGGGGACACTGATAATATAGGAAGTAGGCCTTCATGAAAAAATCAGTCAGAAGCGCCATATTAGACACATTGACTACCATGAATTCATAGCGGACAAACGCAGGAAGAAGACAAATTGCAGCTCTATAAATAACAACACAACGTTGTTCTAGTTCGGGATTTGAATACCACAAAAAGTGATTAAAAACTAACAATCAAAACATAAATGTATTGTGTAGGTTGCTGTATAAGTGGATGTCGTCTATAGAGACTTACAACCTCCAGAGCCTCACGTGGATCTACTGTCCTGGGCATGCGGGTGTTCGTGGCAACGAGAGAGCGGACAGGCTTGCATCGAAAGCATCGATTGTTGGGAGTTTAAGATGGATAAAGGGGATGTTCTCCGATGGATAAAGGGGATGTTCTCCGGTCTCTTGGCAACCTACTGTTGGATGAGGACACTAGAATTGACGTTGAATCAATAGAGCGATTTAGAAAGTTTGGAATTATACGCTGTACAAGTAGAGCTGGATGCTAGAGGGCAGAGAGAAGTGTGTTTAACCAGCAAATCACAGGAACAATCAGTAGACATACCCTTCAATATTTGTTGGGAGGCCTATGGAGTGTGTTATTGTTGAGTAACCAATAACTAACCAACTAAGAAAGATGGACCTAACTAATCCAGCCAGTTTTGTAAAAGATTTCTTTGTCTTTTCTAGACTATCAAGCATAGACATGGGATGTAACTCTAAAAGTCTAAAGGGCAATAATTCTGAAGGTTTAAAGGGTCATAATTTTTGAAGGTTCAAAGAGCCATAATTATATTAGGTGATATTTGTATACGCAACATGAACTGATGTTACGAAACACAGGCACGGATAATTATAAGAATTACCCAGAGTTCTTGTAATTCCCATCCCGCTCGTTCTCCAACAATAAATTAGCTATCTAATATTTGTAAACTGACCTCCCCCACCTCCAATTTGTATGAGAATTACCCAGTGTAAGTTGGGGTAGTTTGTCATAGGCTGTTAACCATCATAGCTCTGATGTGCAAGTGTGTTTAATATGTTGACAAGTTTGCAGCCAGGCCCTGGACGGAACCATATTCTACCCAAGGTACGACAAATGTATCGGTATGTAGATTATCTCTCCTGGTTAATACTCAGATAATTTTAGCCAGTCTTGTCTATATTCATTAATGTTAATGTTACAACTAAAGGCTAGTAAGTTAATAAACCATATCATCATCATAGCTTATGTATTGTCATCCAGTGCTGCCACCACCTGAGAGGTTGTGGTTCAAACCTCACCCTGTTCATGTATGAAAGACAGAATGGTTTATTTTGATAACATTATACAGTAAGACTTCAATTTGTGAAGTCGATTAAATACAGAAAATTGTTTACAAGGTTCGCTTCAAATTCAAAGATCCCATTTTTGTGACATGTGAGTTTTGATGGATTGATTGATAAGGCTATCATCATTGCATTTCGGTGAATAACCCTGTGTGCACTGATCGCTTTCTTACACAGGAAGATCTCAGCGGCAGTGCATGAACTCTGTATCAACATAAGGTTCTCCGATGTCATTTTGAAGATGGTTAAACAATTTATTTAGTCTTTTCTTCTTCTTCGAACGCTCCATATCGACCACTTGTTAACCACTGTGTGAGATTTGCATGTGATCTGAGCCTAAGAGCGATTGTACATTGTGCCAGTTATGTGCCTACAAGTAGGCCAGCACATCCAATTTCTGCACTGCTTTTTATTTACTAGGGTAGCTTCCCTATACCCCCTACAACCTACTGCCTTGCAGGTTGGCTGGGGACAGTCAAAGGCTGACGGAGAGCGAACCCAGTAAACACTGGTTGAAATCAGACATGTCGCCGAAGGACAAGCACTAGAGCTCCAATTGGTACTGAAGATGTGAACGTATCACACCCGCTCTTGGTGTTAGGATATTTATATATCACAATTAGAATGATTAAAATGTCCGTAAAAGAACGATAGAGAGAGAGAGAGAGAGACCCCCTACCTCAGTCGCCTCTTACCACGTCTTGTAGGTCACAGTGGTACTATTCTTTGCTTCCATTGAAGGTTGGGAGTTCAAGTCCGGACCAGTTCACACTGGCATTTTTTCAGGAGATCTCTTTGGAATTTTGCTGTAACTACATAGTTTGTACTTTCTGCAATACTCTCAACAGCTGGCGTTCCATTTCTGTGGAAAGTGACAGAACCATATGGGGAAACCTGGTGCAATGAAGTCAATCCTTCACATTTAGACCACATTTTTATTTGGATATAAATCGTTGAAGTGACCCTTGTATACATTTAAACTAATATATATCATTTTTTTGTCCACAGTTTTATCTTGACTTTCAATTTAATGACTGTCATTTTTGATTTGTTTAAAGAGCATTAATCATGCTATTCTCTTTTTAGTAGATTCTTCTTTTAATTGTTAGATATAATTTGTACATCATCAGGTGCCGTGCCGACTTGCATAGGTGATCATTCTTCTCCCCAAATCTCTGTCCCCGGTGTTTGCTATCATCTTAGATGTTGATGCTCTTTTAAGCCATGTAGTTAGGCTGTCCAAATTTTCTCTCTCTGTCTTCCTCTGTCCCCCTCCCCCCTTGATTTTACCAGTTGTCACAATGTTTTCTAAGCCTCCCTTTCTCATCACATGTTCGAAAAATGATGACTGCCTCTTTATTTTATTGATAATAAACTTTCTTTTTCTCTGCGATCAAATGAATCTTTTTTTTTTTTTTTCTGTTAAAGAAAAGAAGTTTTAAAGAATTACAGTACTATTATTTTTTTTATTTAGATCACAGACGCAACTTTAATTTATTACAAAATTATTAGTTGTTGTGAATAAAAAAAAAAGTACTAGTTATGTATCATCAGAAGAAAAGGATAATTAAATTAATCAAAAAGACATCAATACTAATACAGGATTACTATAAATTTTGATCTGATTATTCATTTTGCTTGCTTATGTGATACCATATATACATGTCTTTGTCCTAAAACGCCAATTTATTAAGTATCGCCATGGCCACCCCTTGGTTTTAACCAGATCTGATCTGCTCTGACCACATCAGATTTGTAGGTTTCCGTACATCGTATAAAAATATGAGTAGATTAGAGCAAATTTATTATTCTGTGTCTCGGAATAGGACACTATTGACTCCATAACCTACACTAGTATACAAAGTGGGTCTCTGTGGCTAAGTGGTTAAGTCCTTGCCTCGTGTTCCGAAGGTTGTGAGTACAAATCCTGACAGCTGCGTTCTGTTCATGAGCGCATTTTACCAGATACCCCTAGAATTTTTGCCGGTGCTACGAGTTCATGCTTTGTGCGGTACTCTCGACAGACAGTATGCCATTTCTGCAGAGAGGGACTGAGTCAAAGGGGTAAAACCTGGGTATACTAAGACAAACTCACTGACCTGGTGAAACAACACAGGACCGAAAACTACATGGACCTCTGTGTGAGCTACAAAAGACAGTGAAGTTTATACAAGTGACAGCATTGAATATATAGACAATATTTGAAGAGAACAAATGAAATGATGGAATGAAAATAAAGTGAACACTGGTAAAATATATTGCCACTCAGTTTCCAAAAGGGGTGTAACAGAATTGATCCAGAGACTGGTCAAATAGTTTGTTTGCCTTGTGTTACGGGGCTTGCAAGGGAGTAAAGAATAGTAACACTGCGACCTACAATGCATGTCATAAGAGGTGAATGAGGTAGTGACATAGGAAGCTACCTAGTAAATAAAAAGCATAGCACAAAATTGGATGTGCTGGCCTACTTGTAGACACATAATTGGCACAATGTACAATCGCTCTTAATATCAGATCACATACAAATCACAGAGTGGTTTAACAAGTAGTCGATATGGAGCGTTTGAAGAAGAAGAATATTGTTAGATATGACACATTTGTATATAGAATCTCCTGGTAAAGTATTACCAAACAGAAACCCCCACTTTATAATGCCACATCAACTAACTTATACTGTAGAATAATCTCACATTTTATTAGGCCGAAAACTTTTGTTTTGAATGTGCCTGTCCTACACTAGTAGGGGCCTAACGGGTGTGCAATGTTCTAATCATTCTTGACAAAGGCTATTTATATATCACAATAAAAATTATCAAAATAGTCAAGAAGAACCTACACAAACAAACAAACAATGGTAATATTTGAGGCTGCCAGAACCTCATTTCTGATACAACTTTTCTTTTTTTTTTTCTAGGGAATGCTAGCCCGAAACAATTGCTGTAGAAACCAGTTGCACCAGGCCGTAAGGCGCATAACATGGTGCAACGACCCCTCACATTGAGGGATGGGATAACGGATTCTACGGTCGCCGCTCTGCCTCGAAGATTTAGCCTCGCAGAAAGAATGTCAGACCAACCATACCAGCGTCCAAGACAAACAGTATGGCATGGCTCACAATCTAAGGCAGACGGCGACCTTTATTCGAGAATCCGAAATCCCAATCTAGTGAGAATGAAGAAGATGATGATGAAACTTTTGTTTGTTACTAAAAATAATATGTCATCCATTACATGTCTGTACAGGTTGCATCAGAATTTGTACTTTCATTGACATGTATATTTTTTCTGTAAAAATTTGACACCATACCTTTGCTAGCGATATAACATTTATAAATGAGTGTGGCTACCATCTACTACACAATGTGAGAACACCTCAGCATTGTTTATTAGCTGCTTGCTATCAATATTTTCAGGAACTGGAGCGGAAGAAGAGAGAAGAGTTAGAGAGCATTATGGTTGAGAACAACAAAAAAATAGAAGAAGCTCAGCAGAGATTGGTGAGTATTTTTGTCTTTCGTTACCACCAGCGTCGTTTTTGTTGTTACTTGTGTATGAAGATTATTGGTGTATGTTTTGTTATTGATTGTATAATAGCCGTTCATAGTAAAACGATGATGACAACAGCGTCAGATGTATACTGCTGCACCTCTCTGGTGTATGCGGAGGTGACTGTAGAGTCCAATCCTAGAATACAATTCCCTACCACAGGTGGGGCATATATGATCAAGGTTAGACATGTGTGTGTTCTGTCTTTCCGCGCAGCTCGTTTTATCTGTTCCTCAACGGCATGACGATTCTCAGCTATGTGAGTTCCTCTTGTATTGTTACAGTGTCACATTTGGCGATCTTCGCAAGAATTCCCATCATGTGGTGTCTATATTGAAGCATTTCAGAAACACTTTAAGAGTGTCTTTAAAGCATTTTTTTCCATCCACCAGCTATTGATTGTATAGGCCCAAAGCCACTGCCAGTCTTTCTCTTGATAAAGAAATCAACTCTCAAATAGGTAGTGCGGCTACTACATTCGGCAAACTATCAAAGAGAGCATGGGACAACACAAAATTAACATTGCAGACAATGATTCAAATATATCGAACCTGTGTAATTAGCACTCTACTATATGGCTCATAAACATGGACAGCCTACTCAAGAGACGACAGGAGACTTAACATCTTTCACGTTTGATGTCTCCGCAAGATTATGAACATCGGTGAGTGCGACAAGATAACCAACTCTGAAATACTGCAATGTGCAAACTTGCCTTCCACCATGGCAAAACACGTAAACAAAGTACTGTAGTTTTACAAATTACAAAAACAATGACAATATACAGCAACATTTTGACCAACAAGGCCTTTATCAAGCAAGCGAACAACAGGAGTGCGAATTTAAAAAAGCACTAAAATATGGACGACTACAAACGGAGACATTCAAACGTTTCTAATGAAAATCTGAGAATAAAAACGAATAATGAAATAAATGTAACACAAAAACACACATAAAAACTAGAAATAGAAAAGAGAAACAATGAAAAATCTAGTAAATATATAACTTGAATACATGCAACATATGCCCATATAGATTACAAGGCATGAGAAGAGAAAGTACTAAGAAGCATAGGAATGTAATACGTTGAGCCCACATGGTCGCAAGGTACCATATAAAAAAAAATCAACCGATTCTCCAAAGCAAATCGACTGCGATCATCCGAGGAACATGATCGGATTGCTGTGACCTGGACATTGTGAGCTCCTAAATGGCCAGTATCATTGAAATGGTGGGGACTGCCTAGAGTAGTTGATAGTAGCTCGGCCTGCTAGCTGTGAGACGTCTCATAGCTCGGGTTCGAACCTACTGTCCGGCATTTGTTCGAGTCCCTGGTCTTACTCAGGACGATAACATGAGTACCTCTGAAGTCGGAGAAAATCTGCCTGTATGGCAATGGAATACTAATTACGAGTACATTGAGCACACGGCTGCTAGTGTAAAGTAATTTACAATGTGCACGCTGCTGCCATTGTAAGAAGTTGGAAAAACAGATTTTCACGCAAAAATCAGTTTCAGAGATGGAACTCGTCTGAGTTAAAAGCGACGAGAAAGAAAAAAAAAAGAAGAAGAAAAAAAAAAAAAAAAAAAAAATTGAAATGGTATTTTGCTCTGTGATCCCTGTAGCCACCCATTTCAATTTAAAGGCTTTGTTGGTCGAAACATTGCTGTATATTGTCATTGTTTTTGTAATTTGTAAAACTACAGTACTTTGTTTATGTATCTCGCCAATCAAATAGTTTTACTGCAGTCTCATCTATATTGTGATTCTTCCACCATGGGCAAGTTTGGAAGCAAATTAGTTCCCTTGGATTTTTACTAGCTGTAAAAATAGACCTCACTGTTTAGAAAGCAATGGCAAACTACTGAATGTATAAGTGGTACCTAGTAGATCAACGACTCGTTTACTGTTGTTGATCTGTAAAGGATATGCCGCGATTTTCGGTTTTCACCTCTGAAGTCGGAGAAGGCATGCCAGTATGGAAAGGGACACCGATAAAAAAGAAAGTAGGTCTGCATGCAAAAATCGGTCAGTACCGCCACACTACGCCTGAATTCATAGCGGACGAACTAAGAAGAGGATAACATTAAAGATTTGTAAGGACAAGAATTTTCCATACTTGTTTGCCTTGCGGGCGAGAGATCTTTGGAGGGACTTATATATTGACGATTGCATTGTAGCTCTCTGGCTGCAACAATGGGTTTTAGTTTAGTTTAGTGACTGTGTGGTGTCTTAGCCTGCAAGGGAAGCAAAGAATAGTACCACTGCAACCTAAAATGCATGTCGTAAGAGGCGACTGATGTAGGCCCTAGGGATGCTACCCTAGTAAATAAAAAGCATAGCAGAAATTGGATGCACTGGCCTACTTGTAGGCGCATAACTGGCACAACGTACAATTGCTCTTAGGCTCAGATTACATACAAATCACACAGAGTGGTTGACAAGTGGTCGATATGGTGCGTTCGAAAAGAAGTTTAGTTTAGTAGTTGGATCATCACCACTGCACGTTGAACCACTTAGTCCATAAGTGCTCCGATCTCCCCCTCAGTATGCCTCTCAGCGTGTGACGACTAACGACCCCGGTTCTTTGTTGGCTTGCTATTCTTCTTTGGCTATCAGCATAGTGTTCTTCTTGTCTATCTACACCACACTTGACTTGGAATTCTTGCAGTCTGGTTAGTGTTGTAGATTCACCACTATTATTTGAATCATGTACACCATGAAGATAATTCCCTCTCTCATAGGGAATTTATAATATCAGCCTGGTCCATTGCTCCCTGCTTTTACAGCAGCCATAACTACAAGCCTGTCGGCTCGTTCATTTCCCCTTACATCTGCATACCCTGGCACAAAAATAATTGATTCTAATCAGCTTAGAGCTCCCCATCTACTTCATCCATTGTCTCCAAGCCCATCCTGTTTCAATATTCTTGAGCATACTCATTGAGTCACTGAGAAAACAATTGGTGCTGGATGTTGATGATATAGTATTTATTTGTGGAAACCAAACAGTTTTTCTTGCCTGCTACATAACTCATTTTCTTTACTTCTATTGCTTATTCCGCAGGCTGAAGAACAATTGAAACTTGTAGAAGAGCAAAGAAAAATGCTGGAGGAGAGGCAGAGAATGGAGGAAGAGGAGAAAAGACGGTCCAAGAAAGACCAGGAAATTATTCTCAACAAAAAAAATGCTCGGCCAAAGCTGTCGTTCTCTCTTGGTGGAAAATAGTAGCAAGATTTGCCTGTTATATGTTCACTTGAATCCTATTTTTTAATGTCTTTATTGTGGTCATCTGTGGTCTTAGTGGTCATCTTTGATCTTCATGGGGGCTCGGTCTTTGATCTTCTCTGTGGTCATCTTTGATCTTCATGGTGGTCATCTTTGATCTTCATGGTGGTCATCTTTGATCTTCTTGGTGATCATCTTCGGTCTTCATTTGGGGGTCTCTGTGGCTAAGTGGTTAATCCCTTGCTTTGCGAGTCGAATGTCATGGGTTCGAATCTGGACCATGCTATGCTCTTCATGAGTGCATTTTTTCCAGAGATCCCTCGGATTGTTGGCAGGTGGCTTACTATTTCTGCAGGGTGGAACCGAGCCATATGGGGTAAAACCCAGTGCAATGAAGTTAATCCTCTGATTCTGAAAACCCCTTTAATCTTCATGGTGGTCATCGTTAATCTTCTGGGTGGTTGTCTTTGATACTCATGGTGACCATTTTTGATCTTCATGGTGGTCATCTTTGATCTTTACTGTTTTCATCTTTGTCTTCTTGGTGTTTATCTTTGATCTTGGTGGTCATCTTTGATCTTGGTAGTCATCTTTGATCTTCATGGTTGTCATCTTTTATCTTCTTGGTGGTCATCTGTGGTCTTGGTGGTCATCATTGATTTTCATGTTGGTCATCTTTGATCCTCTTGCTGGTCATCTTTGTTCTTTACTGTTTTCATCTGTTGTCTTCTTGGTGTTTATCTTTGATCTTCTTGGTGGTAATCTTTGATCCTAACTGTGGTAATCTTTGATATTTCCTTTGGTCATCTTTGATCCTCAGTAGTCATCTTGATTCTACAGTGGTCATCTTTGATTCCTACAGTGGTCATCTTTGATTACTGCAGTGGTCATCTTAGATTACTACAGTGGTCATCTTAGATTACTACAGTGGTCATCTTTGATCTTTTCTGTGGTCATCGTTGATCCCTACAGTGGTTATCTTTGATCTTCACAGTAGCAATCTTTGATTCCTATAGTGGTCATCTTTGATCGTCACAGTCGTCATCTTTGATCATCATAGTCGTCATCTTTGATCCCTACAGTGGTCATCTTTGATCCTACAGTGTCATCTTTGATCTGCAGTGGTCATCTTTGATCCTCACAGTGGTCATCATATATCTCGCAATAGCAGTCATCTTTGACCATCATTGTTGTAATATCTTCATGATCTATGTACAGCCATACCTGCTCTGTGTCTACCATGAACTTATTATTAAAAAGTCCAGTTATTATTGTGTGAAACTGTGATCTTGCATTGTATCCATCTTTGTATGATTTGTGTTTTATTTTTTTGGTATAAATTTGAACAATTCTAAGGAAACTATTCTGTCTGTTAGCCAAAAAATGCAAAATGGAATGGACTCAAATTAAAAAAATGACATCTTCGTGGGTTGTAAGAAAATTTATTTACATTTTTAATTGTTTCATGACATTGTTCCATACTTTCTGGAATTTTTCAATTATAAACAGATTAGTGTATCTTCTTCATATTCTTTGAGATGGGTTTCATATGCTCAGTACTGCCTGTGTGGTGCCGGGGCCCATAAGGGAAGCAAAGAATAGTACCACTGCCACCTACAAGGCATGTCGTAAGAGGTGACTGATGTAAGTGCCTAGGAAACTACACTAGAAAATTTAAAAAGCGTTGCAGAAATTGGATGTGCTGGCTGGCACAATGTACGATCGCTCTTAGGCTCAGATCACATACAAATCACACAAAGTGGTTAACAAATGGTCGATAGGGAGCATTCGAAGAAGAAGATATGTTCAGTACCTCTGAAGTCGGAGAAGGCATACCTGTATGGCGGGGAACACTGATAATAAGAAACGCAGGCCTTCACGCTAAAGTCATTCAGAAGTGCCATACGAGGCACCCTAACTATGCTTGAATTAATAGTGGGCAAATGCAAGAAGAATATGATATGCTTAGTCTACACTATTAGATGGGTTTCAGTTTGGAATATCTTTTTTTTTTTTTGATCCAAAAGCACTTGAGCTTTCGGCTCGATGCCATGAACACCGTAAATCTAGAGAACCTGTAGCTTTTTCTGCCAGCCTGCGGAATTGAACCCGCACTCACAGAGGGCTTGTCGCACCGTCGTCCAACATGCTACAAACACGCTGGGCAGGCAGGCATTGGAATATCATTGCACTCCCGACATATTCATCCAGTCCATGACTGACTGTACCAGTTCGATGTTGATTGATGAAGCTAGATAACATACCATCTCTACCGATATTTTATACATTAAAATATAACCTAACCGAAACCATGATTTTTCCGAAAATCTCTGTCTAACCCCACTAACAAAAATGATATGAGCCGCCACTGAATACAAATAACAACAGACCAAAACTTAATCCTGACTACAAGTTTCATTTAAAAAAAAAATATTGTGCTGACATAAAAAAAACAACTGAGTCCTACTGTTTTTCAGAAAAGCATTTTTCCCCTTGAAATTCTAATTATAACTAATTAAGGCATTAGCTATTACGCCTGATATGGCGCTTCTGACTGTTTTTTGTGTAAAGGCTTGCTTCTACCATTTGACTGGTGTTCCCCGCCATACATGCAAGCCATCGTCGACTTTAGAGGTACTTGAAGATTAGATCCTTCAAGTGTGATATTTTCAGGAAACCTGTAGTCCAAACCACTTGCGGTGAGTCTTCTAAATCTTGGAACGCTCTGTTTAACGATACAGCGGGAAAAATAAAATAGGGCACCTTTGATGTATCCCACTGGCACCATTACGCCAGAGGGCACGCGTTGATGGTGATGCTTTAGAGCAGCGTTTCCCAAACTGGGGTCCGTGGACCTCGGGGTCTGCAGTACTCACAGGGGTCCTCAAGCGCTTGAAGAAATATGATCTTTGATACTTCAAACAGAAAAATAAATTTTAAAAACATGTATAAAAATAGTAGTAAACTAGTTTCCCTGCAAAATCAAAGGTCCCTGTCAGACCGGAGTCTAAATGTCTGACAGGACAAAATGAAAGATCTTTTGAAGTTTCCTGCAGTCTGAAAACATTGTTTACTATTGTAACATAAAGATAATTAATTCCTGTCCATTTTCATATATAGAAACTTTTGGGGGACCGCAACATCAAAATGTATTTAAAAGTTGGTCTGTGGTAATGCAAAGTTTGGAAACTGTTGCTTTAAAGGGTTATACATGATGGGGTTTACCATAAACTGGAAGTCAGTATTGCTACAATACTGGCACTAATGGTTAATGCATTGTAGCATTCATGTTGAGATCCTCTTTGTGGCAGGTTGTTTGAGTAAAGGCATCTTTTGTAGTAAAATCCATCAGCCTGGAATAAATAAATCGAAATATATCATGCACATAATGTATATATTCCTCTCGTACCATTATAGGGCATGCAAGTAATTTCTCCATACCGCTCTGTCCTTGGCAATTGCTCAATCTCTTCCATGGAATTGAGTCCGATATTTCTTGTTTCTCAGCAAAGTTCGTTTCAGGGTTTCCCTAGGATGTCCTCTCTTTCTTGAACCCTTTGCATCCCACTTCAATGCCTGCTTTGGTATTCTTTGATAATTTCTTCTCAAAGTATGTCCAACATATCTCCATCTTCTCCCTCTTATAACAGTTGTTACTAGGGGTTGACCAGACATTTCTTTGATTTCATCACTTCTGAATTCATCCAATTTTATGTTCATTTTTTTGCAGATAGCTATTTTCAAATGCAATCAACTTGCTTTCTATATCTTTAGTCATTTTCCAACTCTCGCTGGGATGTATTAGAATTGAAAAGAAGGATAGAAGAGAGGAATGAAAGAGGGAGGAAAGAAAGGAAGGATGGACAAACGATGATGGAAGTAGGGACGAATGAAAGGAAGGTTGGACAAAACGAATGATGGAAGTAGGGACGAATGAAAGGAAGGTTGGATGGAAGTGAGGACGAAGGAAGGAAGGATGGAAGTAATGAGAGAAGAATATAGATACTAATACCTCTAGACATTTGTGAAGAGGATCACAACAATCGTGTGCATGTTTGCAGATGCCCCAGTATTTGGCACAACACTTGTTCTTCTTGCCACATCTCAGACGATGCTGGCACTGATACGTATAGAAGCAGGGCTTGTGGAGGCTAAGATGGAACAAGGATTAGGATCATCAATGGCCGTAAACAAGCTTTTTGAACTCAGTCATACGATCTAGCTCTTTAACAATCTATGTCCCAAACTATCTCTTCAACTATCTATGTCCCAAACTAGCTCTTTAACTATCTATGTCCCAAACTATCTCTTGAACTATCTATGTCCCAAACTATCTCTTGAACTATCTATGTCCCAAACTATCTCTTGAACTATCTATGTCCCAAACTATCTCTTGAACTATCTATGTCCCAAATGGTATATGTCAGAAATGACTGAGATTGGGATCATGTGCCATGAATACCATCAAAGAGAACACTAACCAGAGTCTAGGACTAAACTGCCATGAATACCATCAAAAGAACACTACTGAGTCTAGGACTAGGCTACCATGAATACCATCAAAGAGAATACTAACCAGAGTCTTGGACTAGACTATAGAATGATTCTACAACGATTGATTGATAGGTTGATTCATCATCATTTTACTACGGCCACGCCCGTGTGGTGCCGAGGCCCGTAATGAAAGCAAAAAATAGTAACATTGCAACCTACAAGGCATGTCGTAAGAGGTGACTGATGTTGCACCTAGGAAAGCTACCCTAGTAAATAAGCATCGCAGAAATCGGATGTGCTGGCCTACTTGTAGGCGCATAACTGATACAATTGCTCTTAGGCTCAGATCACATACAAATCACACAGAGTGGTTAACAAGTTCGAAGAAGAAGAAGCACTTCGGTCAGTAACCATGTGTGCTCCGATCTCTTACTTAACAGGAAAATCTCAGCGGCAGTGCACGAACCCCGTAGCACCGATGAGGGTCCCCGATGTAATATAGAAGATGGTGAAAAATATTTTGTTAGGAAGAGCGAGCCCGAAAAAAACCGCATACCGAAATAGTTTATTATGGAGCTAAGTGCACAAAATAACACAGAATCGATGTTAACTAACAGTGCAACACACTAAGAGTGACACATTACAAAGAGTAGTTTACAAAATGGCTAATTTTACCAACCAGTTTCGCTTGGGATTTACATATGGAATTGTTTCTTACTGCAAAGACTCTACGGTCGACTCAACTTCAACTGGAAACCATGTCACAATATCAACCACAAGATCACCACCAAGATAAGCATCACCAATACGAGGATTTCCTGTTTCAAGATGGCGGTTGTGTTGGATTTTGGTTCCGGTGTTCTTGGATTCTCTCTCTCTCTCTTTTAGCCTGTTACGCCCTTGGCGTTTAGGGCAGCAACAAACGTACACCATTCTTCCCTGTTCATGGCCTTCCTCTGTATTGTGTTCCAACTATGATTCATTTCCTTCAGCTCTTGCTCTATCGTTCTCCTCCAGGTCGTCTTGGGTCTTCCACGCTTTCGCCTACCCTCTGGAGTCCATCTCAGTGCAGTTTTCGTGTGGAGCCAGTCTCCATGCGCATCACATGTCCAATCCATCTCCAGCGTCGTCTTCGGATGATAGTGCCCATATTCTCTTGTTGGCATCGTGCAAGCAATTCTTGATTCGAGATAGTAGTCGGCCAGTACACGCGTAAGATTTTTCGCAGACAAGTTGTATGAAAGGCGGAGAGTCTGGACATATCATGTTCTGTCATTCTCCAGCATTCCGATCCGTACAGCAATGTTGACAGCACACAGCTGTTATAGATACTAGTCTTGGTTCTGATGCTGTATTGGGCAGATTTTCAGGCGGTCTGAAGGGTCATGAATGCACTTCGTGCCTTACTCAGTCTGTTTTTAATGTCAGATCCAGCACCTCCTTCATTGCTAATAATACTTCAAGGTATGTGAAAGCGGTTGTATCTCGGAGGGTTTTACCTTCTAGTTTGACTGGTGCTGGGGTTGCTATGTTCAGAGTCATTACTTCAGTTTTCTTCTGATTTATTTTCAGCCCAACCATCTCACTATATTGGTTAAGGCGGCAGGTCTTTCCTGGATATCTCTATGTGTATGAGATAGGAGTGCGATGTCATCTGCAAAATCTAGGTCTTCCAGAGTGGATGTGAGCGTCCATCTAATACCTCTTGCCTTATCTTCCGTTGTTTTACGCATCACCCAATCTATGACAGTGTTGAATAATAGGGCTGACATAACACATCCTTGTCGCACGCCTGTTTTTACTTCAAACTTTAGTTCTGAAGTTTCAACACTGCATGCAAACTTGCTGTAGCAGCTTTTATAATATTTATAAAACACAGTGGGATTCCATACCATCTTAATATACGCCATAGACTTTCGCGGTGTATGCTATCAAAAGCTTTTTCAAAATCTACAAAGTTGATATATAGTTTGCTTTGCCATTCTGTGCATTGCTCTATGATATTTCTAAGAGCAAATATTTGGCCTATACAGCTCCGTCCTCTGCGAAATCCTGCTTGTTCCTTTCTTAGTTTCTTATCCACAGCATCAGTAATACGTTGCACGATGATTTTGCTTAAGATTTTACTTGGGACAGAAAGCAGTGTTATTCCACGCCAATTATTACAATCGGCAAGGGAGCCCTTCTTGGGGATCTTGATGATGACTCCTCTGTTCCATGCATCAGGTATTATTTGGGTATTCCATATAGTAGTAAACAAGTTCTTGGATTATTCCATAATATTCCAGTGTTTGTTCCGGTTCATGTTCTCAAATTCTACAAGAAAGAAATTTATATTCATAGTGGGAATTCTACTTTCTGTGTAATGACTGTGATGGAGTGAGATGGCGTCCGATGTTTCGCTTCTAACCGTTCGCGTTAGCTTGAATACGGATTTAAAAGGGATGAGCCCTTTTTTCCTTTAAAAAGATGCTAAAGTCGGCGACACTAAGACAGAAGGCGCACACGAAACAATAGCATCATACATCTCACGCTTCATATGCTGTGGATGTATGGAAACCTACAAATCTGAAGTGGCCAGAGCGGATCAGATCTGGAGAAAACAGAGGGGAGCCTGCGGTAATGCTTAATAAATTTGCCTTTTAGGACAAAGACAGGTATGTATGATATCACATAAGCAAGCAGAGACACGCATGTATGGTATCACATAAGCAAGCAGAGACACGTATGTATGATATCACATAAGCAGGCAGAGACACGTATGTATGATATCACATAAGCAGGCAGAGACACGTATGTATGATATCACATAAGCAGGCAGAGACACGTATGTATGGTATCACATAAGCAAACAAAGACACGTATGTATGGTATCACATAAGCAAACAGAGACACGTATGTATGATATCACATAAGCAAACAGAGACACGTATGTATGATATCACATAAGCAGGCAGAGACACGTATGTATGATATCACATAAGCAGGCAGAGACACGTATGTATGGTATCACATAAGCAAGCAGAGACACGTATGTATGGTATCACATAAGCAAACAGAGACACGTATGTATGGTATCACATAAGCAAGCAGAGACACGTATGTATGGTATCACATAAGCAAGCAGAGACACGTATGTATGATATCACATAAGCAAGCAGAGACACGTATGTATGGTATCACATAAGCAGGCAGAGACACGTATGATGGTATCACATAAGCTAGCAGAGACACGTATGTATGGTATCACATAAGCAAACAAAATGAATAATCAAATCATACAACTGACATGATACACATATGATCATCATCACTACCATCACAACAACCACCATCGGTGTGGTTTGAATTTCAAGCTAAACTGTCGGCCTACCTAAGCTTAGTGCAGCGTGCATTAGTTCCTGGATGTGCTTCCACACATTTGCCACTGCAGCACTCCACATTCTCTCCACATCCTTCGTTTGGAAACTTGCAGTTGAAACCTGATAACAGAAGAAAGTACTCAGTAACAATGTAGTTTGTACTATCGATATAAGGGACGACTGCAGTGGAACTATGTAGCAATGGCGAAACACGTAAAAATAAAGTACTGTAGATTTACATATTTTCATTCATTTTTAACTGTTGTAATATCTTTGTTAAAGTCTATATGTTGTGTTCTGTGACATTCGTCACTTTTGTTGTATCGTTTGCTTGATAAAGATCTTTTGGTCGAAACGTTGCTGTGTATTGTCATTGTTTTTGTGTTTTGTAAAACTATAGTACTTTGTTATTACGTGTTTCGCTATTCTACATAGTTTTACTGCAGTCTTCATCAATATTGACATTTTTACAAAGTACAAAAAAACGACGTTTCGACCAAAAGACCTTTATCAAGTAAAGGATACAACAGAAGGGAAGAAATTCAGACTTCCTATATGGCAGACATAACAGTCAGTCAATAGTAGCTTGTACTACAAAAGTAACATTAGTAGTGGCATCAACAACAGCAAGAAGAACGATGACAATATCGCTACCACGAACAATAACAGCATCAACAACGACGAAGACTCCACCATCCCCAACACTTTCAGTTACAACAACAACGTCACCAACACTAACAGCAACAGCAGTGATCGTGACAACACCATCACCAACACTAGCTGTAACCGCAACACCAACGACGATGACGACACCATCCCCAAACATCAACGACAACATCCCCAAAACAACAGCAGCAAAAATAACTGATGGCTTTCGTTATTTTCAATTTCCATTAGATAAAAAAAGTTTTAAAAAACGACAAATTGACATTTTCAAAGAAAACCATGGGCGTCAACAGACATTTTTCAAGGAGGGGTAAAATGAATCAGTTTAGTTGGTAGTTTAGTTTGCGGAAATGGAGAAGACCAACTACAACTGTATTATAAAAAATCCATATTCCAGGGTTGACACTTGCTCCTCCCTAACGTGTAGACGCCCATGACTGTAACTTCAGTAGTTATTCTAACTTACGAACATCGTTGTTTGAAGAGTCTGAGAGTTGATACACAAAAAACTTCAGAAGTATTGCTACTTTCGTTAGTGTAAGCATAGTCGTCATCATCCGTTGGATGTAGCTGTGGACTACACGCCTGTCTTGCACAACTGTTTCGTGTTGGAATCAATGCTGAAAGTAATATAAAGTTCACTGTAGAGAAACGAGGTGTAGAGTGAGAAGATAGGGTTAGTACCACACGGAAAATGACGGCTGCATCCCGGTCGTATCCATGGATAGTCATGATCCTACTTGGTCCCCATCTTCTCACCTAGCTCATGTTTATCTCCTCGTGCCACACCCCGGGCAACAGTCTCAGTCGACTGACTAAACAATATGATTGGGTGGGAGAAATCCTGCTTAACCCCCTCCCCCTCCCCCTGAATTTTCCCTGTCCACATCCCCCATTACCCATTACTCAATTTTCCCCAGGCAGGAGCAGTTCCGGATTCTGAGTCTCGACAGAATCCATCCTTAGATACTGAAGGTCCCCTTTTCTTGCCTAGTGGAGCCAGGAGACAGAAGGGAAAAGCAACTGGTCAACCAAAGACGACAACACTCGCCCTGAATGTTATGCATTGGAATGCAGAGGGAGTCAAAAAAAACAAAAACCAAATTGAAAAATATTCTTTATCAAAAAGAAATAAGTATATGTTGCATACAAGAAACACACCTACAAGAAAGTAAACAGTTCGAGATACGGGGCTACCAGTGCTGCAGAGTGGATAGGAAAGACCGAAAGAAAGGAGGTGTACTAACCCTGATTAGGAATGGTCTCAATGTAACAGAAACGTTGACACATAAAGTTGGTCTGATGGTGCAGAATATTAAACAATTCGCCTAAAACATAATGATCTAGAACTGGATCTCTCTCTCTCTCGTTCCCGGCCTAGACTGATGAACCAACTTTTATCATGAATTAGAACTGGACCTATTACACTTCTATTGCCTTAGTGATACGCCACTGAATATGCCTAAAATCAACCAATCAAGTGCTGTGCCTGCCGCCGTAGGCGATCATATCTCTCCACAACTCTCTCTGCTTGGTTCATGTAATCAGTTTTGACGTCGATCTTGTGTCGAACCATGATGTCAGACCACCCAACATCTTCTCCCTCTGTCTTCCACGATCTCTTCTTCCTGAATTTTACCTGTTGTCACCAAATGTTCTAAACCTTCTCTTCGTATTATATGCTCGAAGAACCTTGATTGTTGAATTCTTATTCTATTGATAATGTTTCTTTGTGCCCATGCCTGATTAAAAACCTCATTTGTTTAGATATCCCAAGAAACAACTTTATAGAGTCTTTAACAGCCACTCAGTGCCGGATTAAGCCATGACAGCGCCTGTAGCAAATATTACCAAGAGGTCTTAGGATTTGTATGATAATAAAATAAAACACAATGTTTACAAACAAACTTTTCTCGATTTAATGTGAACAAATTTAGATATAACACTAGACCAGCCTTTACCAAAGTGGGTGGTATCGCCCCAGGGTCAAAGGCGCAAGAAAACAACGGCGCGCCAGGATTAGCGATTAGGCTCAGATCACATACATACCATAAAGAGTGGTTTAACAAGTGGTCAATATGGAGCATTCGAAGAAGAAGAAGAAATAAATTTTAAAAATACTCAAAATACAACCAAAAATTTACCTGATAATTCTTGAAATGCTATAACTCTTCGTCTAAATAAACTCCAAAAAAGAAATTCCTTTAAAACTTAAATAAGGGGAATGCAGCATGTACAGAAGTATTGTATCCATGAGAGATATTAATAAAATAAGTGATGTCCCTTTGTACAGTGGAAGCTGTCTATCTCTTTCTTTCTTTCTCGAATCCTGTATGCCTCACAGCGTCAGGTCAGGAAGAGATGTCTATCTCTATTACCGTTGTAATTACAAATGGTTGCTAAGAATTCAGAAAACATTATTTAACCAAAACTAGGGCTGCCATACGTCCTCATTTTTGCGGACTTCCTCATTTCACGAGTTAATTTGAACGCCTGAATTTTGAAAATTCGTAGATTTGTCAGCAATTTTACAAGTCACGACAAAATGAACAGTTTGTTGACTGACAAAGGTGTGCACATAGATGACTCAAAGTACTGCAATCTGGGAGAAATTTGCATTCACATATAAAAAATCAAGTGCCAGTGCATAAAAGTGGTGTGACTATATTGAAAACTGTAGGAGTAGTGAAGTGCACTCTGAAATCGTGAAGATAGCACAGTTCCTCTTTTCTATTCCAGCACACAAGGCTTCGAAAGAAAGACTATTTTCTTTAATCCATGCCCAATGGACGAATGAGAAAAATCGCCTTACTGTGTTTTCAGTTAAGTCAATTTCACTTGTAAAATTTAATTTCAAACATTTCACATGAAGACAATTTTACGGATATTCGTTGCAAAATTAAAAAGGCATTCTTAAAAAAAATCAGGTCATCAGAAAAATATACACAGAACACAATTTAAATGGAATTTAATGTTAGAAGTGTACTCATTTCGGAGGATTAAAATATGGCAACGCTATCCCAAACCGTGGCGGGCCGGCGAGCTCATGTAAATATTCTAGTAAATAAGACCACAGCTGTCGCGTGATTCTTGTATTCTAGTGTTGCTGTATATATTTTAATTCATTAAAAAAAATCCAGCACAACATGCTAAATCAAGGCTATATTATGTTACAAGTTAAGTTTAACACTAAGGAATATCAGTATTATTAATATTATATCAAGCTTATATTATGTTACAAGTTAAATTTAACACTAAGGAATATCAATATTATTAATATTGTTCACCAATAAATAACAAGGAACGCATAGAATTGAGTAAAATTGAAAAAAAAAACTGTCGTGTTCTATCAAACATATACAGAAACCAGCCCCCCATCTAAGAGGAGTTTCCGATTTGTCGGCTAAGCTATTCGACCTAATGTTAACGGTGGCTGCGTCCAAAACGAAATATAATCTGAAGAAGAAGTTAGATAGGTTATAAAAAGGATATCATCAGACTACGGTTATGTTATTTGTGATAATGTTATTCATTTTCGCTGTTTATATACACTCTGGTTCTTGCGTGATTGCTTCCGCGCGTGATGCCTTCCAACAACCGTCCCTTTAATACATTACTAGTGTTTAGCTTATCACTTTAGATCGCATTCAAGGAGGCAGTGCTCGTCTGTTTGGGATGTCCCCCTAGGTCAGTGATTCTCAAAGGGTGTGTGAAGACGCACCAGTTTTGCTGGTGATATTCCTCGGTACGCCCTTGGAAATGCCAGATCAGGGGTCAGCAACGCGGTGTCAAACAGACACCAGGATAAAGAATAGTCAAGACACATCAGACCCATGCTTCTCATAGGCAGACATTAAATGATGAATAGACGTAAGTAGCATTTTAATATTATTTCTTAACTTTTTGCATCTTTTTTATTAAGTTTTTGTGTATAGTGTGCCACCACTTCACAATGTTTGAGAACTACTCTACCCCTAGGGAAAGTGGGCGTAAAGTCACATAATATCAGTAATGTAGGTTTTGTTGGTTCTCGTGCTGTGAGAAATGAACGTCACGATAAATAGTTACTTTGGCAAAGAAAGGTCTTCGATTACCTGCTAACAGAGCGAGAAGACTGGGGTAGACGGTGCGGATAGTCTTCTTCTTCCATATCAACTTCTTGGTAACCCATCTTTTGTGACTTGTATGTGATCTGAGCCTAAGAGCGATTGTACGTTGTGCCAGTTATACGCATACAAGTAGGCCAGCCCATCCGATTTCTGCGATGCTTGTTATTTACTAGGGGGGCTTCCTAGACCCCTAACTCAGACGCCTGTTGCGACATGCCTTGTAGGTCGCTGTTGTACTTTTCTTTGCTTCCATTGCGGGCACCGGCACTTGTACTATACTTGCCATACTTGTAGACGCATAACTGGCACAACGTACAATCTCTCTTAGGCTCAGATCACATACAAATCATAAATAGTGGTTTAACACGTAGTCGATATGGAGCGTTCGAGGAAGAAGAAGAAGAAGAACCCGGTCTCCCCATGAGAGCCCGCCACTCAATCAATTCGGTCAGGCTCTACAAACTAAAAAAAAATAAGAAAATTACAACTTAAATAAAAATGATAATAAAAAAAGAGTAAAAAAACCTTTTCTATACCACGTGGTATACATTCATGTCTTTTATTTATAAGTCCAACATATTCAATTTTCTCTTTCTTATTTGTAGCATCAGCCAGTTTTCTTTTTGATTTTGAGTTCTTTCTGGATAGATATATTTGTTCTCTTCTCTGTCCAAAATATACGGAAGACTCTTCTATAACACTTATATTCGAAAGCATATATATGTTTTTCAATATAAGTGTTACAGAAGAGTTCTCTGTATATCTTGGACAGAGAAGAGAACAAACAGATCTATCCAGAAAGAACTCAAAATCAAAGAAAATTGACTAATGCTACAAATACGAAAAGAAAATTGAGATATTTGAAAATATAAAAGACATGAAGGCCATCATAGAATGAGGCATACCGGCAAAAAGAAGAGGAAGACCATGAAGAAGATGGATTCAGGATGTAACTGATGGTCTTAACATGGCGGCTGCAGAGGCAGGACATCTGGTCTATGAGAGAGAGAAGTTCCGGAGGACTGTTGGGGTGGTAAAGTTCTGCTCAGGACAAGCTATTTGATGATGATATAGTGTAATATGGTGTTAGACCAGTATTTTTCATTGACCGTCGGCACACGATGGGTGATGTGGGCAACATTGCATCGGTCGCATTTACTTCCCAGTGCTTTTGCTGGTACTCTTATCCTGCAGCGAGGAAATTGATGCAACTTGTAAAAAGTTGAAAGAAAACGAAATTGCTGTTATCTTCTCGTTAATAACTCAGTCTTAACCATTAGCCACTATAGAGGGTTCAAATGTGCGCCAGTCACGCAACTAGCTATTATATTGGCTGTTCACATAGATGACATACTTTCGCTTTGTACTAGGCCTTTGAAGTTTTAATCGTAGCTACTTTATTTATTTCTTGTCTCACTAATCATGTTTTGTCTCACAGCGTCAGAATACGATGAAATTTATAGAACAGACTTTTGTGTACGTTTCATAAATAGTGTCTTTCACTGTCACTGTCATTTCTGAAGTCCACCTTTTGCGTGGATGACCTTTTGTTTTGTATCCACTGTATCGGAGTAACATTGCTCTTTGAAGCGCATTGTCTTTTGATAATCTGCTTATATGTCCAAACCATTTAATTTCTGTTTCTTGATGAAGTTCAGTACTGATGTTGTGCCCACTTCTTTCCTGATGTTTTCATTTTTAAATGGTCTCTTCTTTATACCCCCAGCATTCTGCGTAGACACTTCATTTCTGTCGTGACTAGTTTTCTTCTATCATTTGATGTCAGCGTCCATGTTTGACACTGGTAACATAATGTGGGGAGAAAGATTGTGTTATACAATGCTTTTTTGTGTTCATGGTGACAAGTTTGCATTTCAAAATTTGTGCCATTTGTCCATTTGCTTTATTGCACTTACGTTGGATTTTGTTAGTTATTCTTTAAATTTGCTGAAAAAGGCTCTCTAGGTATGTTATCGGTTATCAGTTACATGAGGACTATTGATCACATCACTCCAAACATGTCCATATGTGCTTCGATACCGCCTCAACACATCCATCAGCGCTCAGCGACCCAGCACACCAACTTTGATGTTGATTAATCAATCTATTTGCATATTTGGTATGACGTTATTTTCGGGCTGTACCAATATCAACACCCATCTCTCTCTTAGCCTTGTCAGCGAGTTGGGCTCACAACCCTGAAACTCCTCTGTTCGGAAAGAATCTATCAATGCATTTTGAATGTCATTTCGGTCCATTGCAGCTCCCTCTGATATTGTAGCCATGCCATCAAATTTATCAGCTCGTTCATTACCACTGATACCTGCGTGCTCAGGGACACAAATGAAGGTGATTTGTCTGATTCCTGTCTGTACCAGTACCTCCATCCAGTTTCGTCTCACTATTCCTGTCTGTACCAGTACCTCCATCCAGTTTCGTCTCACTATTCCTGTCTGTACCAGTACCTCCATCCAGTTTCGTCTCGCTATTCCTGTCTGTACCAGTACCTCCATCCAATTTCGTCTCACTATTCCTGTCTGTACCAGTACCTCCATCCAGTTTCGTCTCATTATTCCTGTTTCGACTTTACGAATCATGCTCATAGACTTTTTTTGGTACGCTTTTCATACCACATAGTATGTAGGATAATACAGTGCTAGGCCCATATTCTTCAATGGCCATCGGCACACGATGGGTGATGTGTTTAACATCACGCCACATGGTATGTAGGATAATACTGTGTTAGATCCATATTTTTCAATGATCATCGGCACACGATGGGTGGTGATGTGTTCAACATCACGCCACATTGACCTAGTTATGTAAAGTCTCCAACTTTTCAAAATTTATGTTTATCGATGGAGATATCGGTAGCATTTTCCTCTCTATATATATAATATATCTGATTGATTGATATTGCCACCCATGTGTCGCCGGGGCCCGCAAGAGAAGCAAAGAATAGTACCACTGCGACCTACAAGGCATGTCGTAAGAGGCGACCTACGAATGACCTATGGAAGCTACCCTAGCAAATAAAAAGCATCGCAGAAATTGGATGTGCTAGCCTACGTGTAGGCGCATAACTGGCACAACATACAATCACTCTTAGGCTCAGATCACATACAGATCACAAAGAGTGGTTTAACAAGTGGTCGAAATGGAGAATTCGAAGAAGGAGATTTACAATGGTAGCTTCCCTAGGCACCTACCTTAGTCGCCTCTTACGACATGCTTTGTAGATTGCAGCGCTGCTATTCTTTGCTCCCCTTGCGAGCTACGGCAACACACGGCATTCATAAAAGTGCTGTATAAAATGAAAAAACGTAGAATTTTCAAACGTTATTTCTACATTATCTGGTTGTTTCCCTTGCACTGTTGCAAAATTGGTGATGACATCAATGGAGAAAGTACATTAGCATCACTGGAAACATGACTATTGCCTTGGTTGAAGACCCAAAACTACCTGGATGGAACAGTAGAACAGGAACAGATGAATCGGAACAGGAACAGGAAAGATATGAATCACAGCTGGAACATAATACAGAGGCCGACCTAGAACTGAGAAGAATGGTGTACATTTGTTGCTTTCCCAGTCTGCCCGTGTGGCCCCGACAACGTAGTCGGGGCCCACACGAAGAAAGAATAGTACCACTGCGACCTATAAAGCATGTCGTAAGAGGCGACTGATGTCGGACATAAGGAAGATACCCTAGTAAATAAATAGCGTTGCAGAAATCGCATGATGTGCTGGCATACTTGTAGGCGCATAACTGACACAACGTACACTCGCTCTTAGGCTCAGATCACATACAAATCACACAGAGTGGTTAACAAGTCCTCGATATTGAGCGTACGAAGAAGAAGTATAATAGAAATGAAGACATCAGGAAAAAATGTTGGGTACAACATCAGTAGGCCTACTCAACTTCATCAAGAAACAACATAATTAATGGTTCGGCCACAAAAGCAGATTACCAAACTACATGGACCTCTGTGTGAGCTAAGAAAGACAGTGAAGCTTTTAAAAGAAACAACGTTGAATATATAGACAATATTTCAAACAAACAAAAGGAAGGAAGCAGATTACCAAAAGACAGTGCCCCCTCATAGAGCAATGTTACTCCGATACAGTGGATACAAAGCAAATGGCCTTCCACTCCAAATGTCGACCTCAGAGATAACAGAGGCGACGAAAAACACTATTTATGAATACATAAAATCCCGTTCTAGAAATCTCTTCTTATCCTGACGCTGTGAGACAAAACAGGTTTAGAGAAGAGGAAGAATGAAGAAAAAACAGAGCAAGAAATACCTGTTACTTCACAGTTTTAGACCCTAGTGTGCAGGAGGTAGCAGGGTAAGTTCATTTTCTCACTTGTGGAACGTCGAGTTTGGGATTAAACCCACTACCTGTTTGTGTCGAGTAGATGATGAACAATTATTTAAACTCACTACCTGTTTGTGTCGAGTAGATAGTGAACAATTATTTAAACTCACTAACCCTTTGTTTGTGTCCGAGTAGATAGTTGAACAATTATTTAAACTCACTACCTGTTTGTGTCCGAGTAGATAGATGAACAATTATTTAAACTCACTACCTGTTTGTGTCCGAGTAGATAGTTGAACAATTATTTAAACTCACTACCCGTTTGTGTCCGAGTAGATGGATGAACAATTATTTAAACTCACTACCTGTTTGTGTCCGAGTAGATAGTTGAACAATTATTTAAACTCACTACCTGTTTGTGTCCGAGTAGATAGTTGAACAATTATTTAAACTCACTACCTGTTTGTGTCCGAGTAGATAGTTGAACAATTATTTAAACTCACTACCCGTTTGTGTCCGAGTAGATAGATGAACAATTATTTAAACTCACTACCTGTTTGTGTCCGAGTAGATAGATGAACAATTATTTAAACTCACTACCTGTTTGTGTCCGAGTAGATAGATGAACAATTATTTAAACTCACTACCTGTTTGTGTCCGAGTAGATAGTTGAACAATTATTTAAACCCACTACCTGTTTGTGTCCGAGTAGATAGATGAACAATTATTTAAACTCACTACCCGTTTGTGTCCGAGTAGATAGATGAACAATTATTTAAACTCACTACCCGTTTGTGTCCGAGTAGATAGTTTGAACAATTATTTAAACTCACTACCTGTTTGTGTCCGAGTAGATAGATGAACATTATTTAAACCACTACCGTTTGTGTCCGAGTAGATAGATGAACAATTATTTAAACTCACTACCCGTTTGTGTCCGAGTAGATAGATGAACAATTATTTAAACTCACTACCTGTTTGTGTCCGAGTAGATAGTTGAACAATTATTTAAACTCACTACCTGTTTGTGTCCGAGTAGATAGTTGAACAATTATTTAAACTCACTACCTGTTTGTGTCCGAGTAGATAGTTGAACAATTATTTAAACTCACTACCTGTTTGTGTCCGAGTAGATAGTTGAACAATTATTTAAACTCACTACCTGTTTGTGTCCGAGTAGATAGTTGAACAATTATTTAAACTCACTACCCGTTTGTGTCCGAGTAGATAGATGAACAATTATTTAAACTCACTACCTGTTTGTGTCCGAGTAGATAGTTGAACAATTATTTAAACTCACTACCTGTTTGTGTCCGAGTAGATAGTTGAACAATTATTTAAACCCACTACCTGTTTGTGTCCGAGTAGATAGATGAACAATTATTTAAACTCACTACCTGTTTGTGTCCGAGTAGATAGATGAACAATTATTTAAACTCACTACCTGTTTGTGTCCGAGTAGATAGATGAACAATTATTTAAACTCACTACCTGTTTGTGTCCGAGTAGATAGTTGAACGATTATTTAAACCCACTACCTGTTTGTGTCCGAGTAGATAGATGAACAATTATTTAAACTCACTACCCGTTTGTGTCCGAGTAGATAGTTGAACAATTATTTAAACTCACTACCTGTTTGTGTCCGAGTAGATAGTTGAACGATTATTTAAACTCACTACCTGTTTGTGTCCGAGTAGATAGTTGAACAATTATTTAAACTCACTACCCGTTTGTGTCCGAGTAGATAGATGAACAATTATTTAAACTCACTACCCGTTTGTGTCCGAGTAGATAGATGAACAATTATTTAAACTCACTACCCGTTTGTGTCCGAGTAGATAGATGAACAATTATTTAAACTCACTACCTGTTTGTGTCCGAGTAGATAGATGAACAATTATTTAAACTCACTACCTGTTTGTGTCCGAGTAGATAGATGAACGATTATTTAAACCCACTACCCGTTTGTGTCCGAGTAGATGGATGAACAATTATTTAAAAAACTGTCGTTGTTGCCTGTATACATGTAATACCATTTTTAGGGCGGTGTAGGACAGGTGGGACGAGAGATTGAGGAATTTAATGGCCACATTTCCAGCGCAGACGCTGCGAAGCTGTTCATGTTAGGATTTTTCATTTATGCCCACAACAAAAAAAAGTCCTTGGCCTTTCCGTGAATTGAACACGAGTCTCCTGTATGGGAGTCGCGGTCTAATCAATTCGGCCAGACGCTGCTACATTTGAAGTTAGAATTAGATACCACCCGAGTGGTTACCGGGCCCAAATTTGGGGTGTAAAGAATAAAACCACTGTTACCTGCCATGCATGTTGTAAGAGTCGACTAAGGAGGTTTGACTTAAATCGGATACATGTGTCCTAAACGAGTAGAAGTCTGCATTTAGGGGCCTACCACCAATGTGCAACGTATACACGTTCTTGGCAAAGATCAAACATATCACAAAGAGTGATTAAAATTGGTGGTAAAGAACGAACGCAAAGAAGAAGAAGAATAAGATTCGTCTACGCAGCGAGGGACACTAGCAATAAGGGAGGTAAGTCTTCACGCAAAAATCAGCAAGAGGTGTCATATTAGGCGCCATAAGAACGTCTGCATTCAAAGCGAAAGAAACCTCTGAAGTCGAAGAACGCGCGCCTGTATGCTGTGGACACTGATAATAAGAAAAGCAGGCTCCCACGCAAAAATCAGAAGCACAATACCAGGCGCCCTGACTACGTTTGAATTCAAAGCAAAATAACGAAGAAGAAGAATATAGCGGAAGAAAAAACCAAAGTTAAAATTTATCGAGGGGTTTTCATCAATGCTCATTGAACCAAATAGTCCCTCCAAAAGCTTACGATCTCTTCCTCCGTATGTCTCTCAGCGTGTGACGGCTGACGACACCAAGTCTGTGCTGGGTAACTAACTATTCATCTTTGGTTTCCAGCAAAGCGCCTTTGTCCGGTTTCGCTCCATTTAATTTGATATTCTTATAGTCTGGTCAAGGTTGCAGATTCACTTTTATTCTTGAGTCGTTTACACGTCCTACTTCCCCGAGGGCACTAGAAATATCAATC
Source organism: Arion vulgaris (assembly GCA_020796225.1). Classification (NCBI taxonomy): domain Eukaryota; kingdom Metazoa; phylum Mollusca; class Gastropoda; order Stylommatophora; family Arionidae; genus Arion; species Arion vulgaris. The sequence goes on from CM036760.1 coordinate 38,155,396, forward strand.
TAGTCCATTTCTCGTACGCTTTGTAATGTTACCATGCCCGCAAGCTTATCTGCCCGTTCAACTCATTTTACACCTGTTTCCCGTGGAACGAAAATAAAACTGATATTTGTTAGCACTGACCACCATCATCAGGTGCCGTGCCGGCTGTCGTAGACGATCATGGATCCCAACAAATCTGTCTCTGGTGTTTACTATCATCTTAAATGATGACGCTCTTCCCACCTCCTCACTGATCCCCTCAAACACTGTTCGATCGAACCGTACCTGATTATTCTGTGTCTAGCTAAAACGAAGCGTTTGTGAAAGCCACTCCTCAGTAAAGCCTTTTTCCAGATTGGCTCGCTGGTTGTGTTTGTAAGAACGCTCGTATTGATGAGCTAGGCAATGGGTGCCGTAAGAAATAAGGGTAAATGGTTCGAATCCTGTGTTTGGTAATTTGTTTTTCGGAAGTTCCTAATACTTATACACTGTCTATTTATTGAATCATATTCATTGCTTCCGCTGCTTCCCCTTGGGGTTCTTACAAAAAAGACTCCTTGCTTTCATATCCTTTACATGACTTCGCCATCAACCACAGGAAACGAGTCGTTGATTTTCTAGGCACCACTTATACGTTCAATCGTTTGTTTTCGTTATAAGCTCATTGCTTTCTGAACAGTGAGATATTTTTTTACCGTTCGTAAAAACTCACGAGAAAATATTTGCTTCCAAATTGATCGCAGTGGAGTTTGAACCAGGTACGCTTGGGTTGTGATCGAGTTCACTACAGCTTAAGCTACAGATGTAGCCACGTAAAAACCACAACTTTTACTCGAAAACACACACACACTTCAGAGAAAACACACTTATTACACACACTTCGGAGAACACACACTTACTGGTTTTGTGTTCAGAGGTGGTGGAGCGATCTCAATCTATGAAATACCTGGGGTTGCGTTTTGATCGTAGTCTAGCTTTTACGGAACACATAGCTCATGTGATAATGATGGCGAGGAAAGGTTTGACGGCGATGAGGGTAATGGCTGCGGCGGATTGTGAGCAGCGCCATCTTTGTCTTTTATACCAGGGTCAGGTCCTTTCTGTGCTTGAGTATGCTCTGGCGATCCTGACTCTCAGTCATAGTCAGATAGAACGACTGGAAAGAATACAGAACGAGGCGATGCGCATTATACTTGGGTGCACTAAAGACACGTAGTGCAGGGCGATGCTCTATCTTCTTGATTATCCTACTATGGAATATAGAACACTGATGAGCCGTGCACGAGCATACCTTCGAGTCAATGCCGACACACAACATCCTCTGCACATGGAAATAAAGAGACAAAAAGGAACTAGGTTAAAAAGAGGAAAATCTTGAATGGGTCAGGCCGAGGACTGTATTGAACAGGTGTGTACACTTGAAGACATTGATCCCGGTGAAGAATGGATACCAGTGCCAACAGGAATCAATACATCCTTTTCTGTATGCATCAAACTTGATAAAGAATGCAAACAACACAACCCACTTGTCGTGGAGGCAGAAGTTCAGGCATTAATTTCTGAGAACGCATCTGAGCATGATGCAATCATTTATACGGATGGTTCGGTGATTCGACATGTGCGGAGCTCGTGGGCTTTCACTGCTCAGGTCGGAGATGTTGTGAAGGAAGATAGTGGTGGTTTTGCCGTGACTACGAGCAGTCTCACTATGGAAATCGCCCAAGTGGTTACCGGGCCCAAATTTGGGGTGCAAAGAATAGAACCACTGTTACCTGCCACGCATGTTGTAAGAGGCGGCTAAGGAGGTTTGGCTGAAATCGGATGCACATGTCCTAAACGTGTAGAAATATATGCGTTTATATACCTACCAAACCAATGTGCAACGTATACACGTTCTTGGCAAAGGTCAAACATATCACAAAGAGTGATTAAAATTGGTCGTAAAGAACGAACGCAAAGAAGAAGAAGACTATGGAAATCATAACGGTTACTAAAGCGATGGTTTGGCTGGAATAACAGACTTTTATCCATGCATATTTTCTCAGTGACTCAATGAGTATGCTCAGGAAGATTGAAACAGGATGGGCTAGGAGACATTGGATGGAGTCGCTGGGGAGGTCTAAGCTGACAAAGATCACTTTTATTTTTGTGCCAAGGCATGCAGGTGTAAGGGGAATGAACGTCCGGATAGGCTTGCAGGTATGGCTGCTGTCCAAAGCGGACGAGCAATGGACCAGGCTGATATTATAAATTCCTTAAGGGAGAGAGGAGAGAGAGGTACATGATTCACGTAATAGCGATGAATCTACAACTCTAACCAGACTACAAGAACTCAAAATTAAGTGTGGTGTAGCTCGACAAGAACGCTATGCTGGCAGACAAAGAAGAATTGTAAACCAACAAAGAACCGGTGTCGTTAGCCGCAACACGCTGATGGACATACTTTGTTCGAATTGCAGTGATGGTGATCAGACGACTAAACTAAAACCACACACCCTTCAGGGAACACACACTTCAGAGAACACACACGTAACACATAATTCAGGGAAAACACACTTCATAGAACACACACGTAACACATACACACTCTTCATAGAACACACACGTAACACATACTTCAGAGAACACACACGTAACACATACTTCAGAGTACACACACTTATTACACACACATACTTCAGAGAACACACACGTAACACATACTTCAGAGTACACACACTTACTACACACACACATACTTCAGAGAAGACACATCAGAGATCACAAACTTCAGAATACACACACTTACTACACACACATACTTCAGAGTACACAAACTTAACGCAAACAAACTTATCTCCCACACTTCAGAACCCACACACTTCATAACACACAAACTTTAACACGAAACACACAAGAATTGCGAAAACAAACTCGACTTGAACACGCAATCTTTCAACAGTGTAACCAAAACTTACCGGCTTGCCCCCTCGCTGTACCCCACGTCAAAACTAGCCAATCATCTCACAGATATTTCTCGTCTGCTATCCGGTCTCAACTCTTGTCTAGCAGAAGCCCACAAAAATTGACAGAAGCACAACTTCAAAACGCCGATATTTGTTTACGACGGCTGTTTTGTTGAAAAATTCACCATGTTTTCTGTTGTGCTTCATCAATTTAACTAATATTATTAATATATTTTTCATTTTAGGAGTTGGCTTGTTTCCGTGATTAGTTTTAGAATACCTAGTTTGTTTTTAGTTGAATGTTATTCTACCATGTTTGGATTACTCGAGAGCAAGTTTTATTACTATTACTACGGTGTGTGTTGTGTTTCTTTGTTCCTGTCGAGTCTTGCTCTAGCAAGAAATGAACGGGAATTCTTGTCGTGTGGGAGTGTGGCTGAAGTGTTCGCTAAACGGATGGGCACAGTCGTCAGTGGTGTACCTTTGTCACCAATTTCAGGTATGTAGTATGTTCAATTGTGGTTATATTTTAGTGTCCACATGCGAAGCATTGACTTCATTGCACCGGGTTTTACTCCATATGTCTCTGTCGGCAGAGAGAGACAGAGAAAGAGAGATGGCATGCCGTCTGCTGAGAGCATGCATTGTATGTACTCCGTAGCTCCTGCAAGAATCCTAGGGATCTCATGAAAAATTGCACCCATGTCTCTCGGCCGGATTCGAACCCACAACCTTCAGGTGCGACAGACAAACGACATAACTACTTCGTCTTTGAGACCCCCAGTGTGTTTAATGTTAGTGTGTTTAACCAGCGAGCACAACATCCACATGTCTAACCTTGATCATGCATGCCCCACCTGTGTTAGGAGATTGTGTTCTAGGATTTGACTCTATAGTCACCTCCGGACACACCAGAGGTGCAGCAGCACACGTCTGATGCTGTTGTCATCATCGCTTGCGATGGACAGCTATTAACCAGCGAGCCACACAGGAACCATCAATATGGGCATACTTTTCGATATCTTTTGGGGAGATTGACCACCATGGTCTGCCTGGAGTGCCCTGACGTCAGTTCAATAACCAATATATATTTTCTTCTTCTAACGCTCCATATCGACCACCTGTTAGCCACTTTTTATTATTTGTATGTGATCCGAGCCTAAGAGCGATTGTACGTTGTGCCAGTTATGCGCCTACAAGTTGGCAAGCAGATCCGATTTCTGCGATGCTTTTAATTTCTAGAGCAGCTTCCCTAGTCCCCTAACTCAACCGCCTCTTACGAAATGCCTTGTAGGTCGCAGCGGTACTTTTCTTTGCTTCCCTGCCAGCCCCGGCAACACACGGGCGTTATACATGGTCTAAATGTAAAGCATTGATTTAATCGCACCAGGTTTTACCCCATACTCAGTCCCTATCGGCAGAAAGTGCACTTCACCTGGTGGAGTGTGCACAAAGCACGAACCCTGTAGCTTCAGCAACAGTTCTAGGAGTCTCCGGAAAAAATGACATATGATACTCGCAGGACCTTGCGGTATATTTTTTTAATATGATGCAAGTCTTCGAAATGCCGCTTCTTAAATGTTTTTTTTTTCTTTAAGATAACCTTCAGTTGTGATTTTGATTTCGCTGCTTATGCCGCCCCTCTTACAGTCGCGCCTGAAGCGGCCGCCTCTCCGTATCATAGCACGGCACGGCCCTGGTTACTCGGTCCGGATTTGAACATGCAACCTTCAGAAAGCCAGGTAAATGCCGTAACCATTTAGGCATAGATGCCCTCAGATTTAACACAGTGAGCTAGCAGGTTAAAACAATTCGTCTTCTTCACCTTTCAACTCCCAACGGAGCACAGGTCTTCAACGAACTTCTTCCAGATCGTCCTCTCTCCTGCCATCCTTTCCAATTCTTTCCATGTTTTACCTATCCTTTTAATATCAGTCTCCATCTCTCTTCTCCGTGTGTGTCTATGCCTTCCTGTTTAAAGTGAGCCAGCAGGTTAAACAATCTTCTTCTTTGCGTTCGTTCTTTACGACCAATTTTAATCACTCTTTATGATATGTTTGATCTTTGCCAAGAACGTGTATACGTTGCCATTGGTTTGGTAGGCCCCTAAACGCATAGACTTCTACATGTTTAGGACACATGCATCCGATTTCAGCCAAACCTCCTTAGTCGCCTCTTACGACATGGTGGCTGGTAACAGTGGTTCTATTCTTTACACCCCAAATTTGAGCCCCGGTAACTACTCAGGCGAAACAAATTAAATATATCTTCTTCTTTGAACGCTGCATATCGACCACGTGTAGCCCGTCTGCCCTGCGTGTTCTGTAGCGCGTTCGACTACTGTGACTATCCCTCTGTGTGTGCGGGCTCAATTCCGCGGGATGGCAGAAAAACCACAGATTCCCCAGATTTACGGTGTCGGCACTGAACGAAGTTACGATGTCCATGGCACGAAACCCAAGTGTTACGATGTCCAGGCACCAACGAAGTGTTACGATGTCGGCATGAACGAAGTGTTACGATGTCCATGGCACGAGCCGAAGAGCTGAAAAGCTCAAGTGCTTCTGGATCGGAAAAATAAAAAAATCGACCACGTGTTAATCACTCTTGTGTGATTTGTATGTGATATGAAGTAAGAGCGATTGTACGTTGTGTCAGTTATGCGCCTACAAGTAGGCCAGCACATCCGATTTCTGCGATGCTTTTTATTTACTAGAGTAGCGTCCTTAGGTCCTACATCAATCGCCTCTTACGACAATGTAGGTCACATTGGTACTATTCTTTGCCTTCCTTGCGGGCGCCAGCATCAAACGAGCGAATTAAACATATTATTTCTCAAGAGTGACTGTGTTGGTTTGATAGGGACACAAATAAGTAACTTATGGAGAGAATGAGACAGATTCAAGTGAACCATGAGGTCAAACGCTGGCTAGTACACACCTTAAGAAAACCTGCGGGATTGATTGATAGAACCATACTCATTGCACTTAGTGAGTAACCATGTGTGCTCCGATCTCTTTCTTACATAGAAAGTTTTCAGCTGCAGGGCACGAACTCCGTAGCACCGGCAGGTTACCTGATGTAATTTAGAAGATAGTAGAAATATTTAGTCGGAATGTTTTGGGTGTTTTTGTTTGAAAAAAAAATTAACCGGAGGGAATTAAAGCAAGAAAAGCACTTTGCTGGAACTCTCAGAGAAAACGAAAGAGAGGAAGGCCTAATAATGCCAAAACATGTAATTTGATTAATTTATTGACTGATTGAGAGGGCTGTCATCACTGTTCTTAAGTGAATAACGTCATTGCTGATCTTAAGTGAATAACGTCATGGGGTTGGGGGTGATTAACCAACGGCGAGGTTAACCCGTTTGCCTTGCGTTCCGTTACATTACTGCGGAGAGGGATCGAGCCGCATTAGGAAATCCCGGTGCAGTGAAGTCAGTACATCGTCTCTAGAGCTTTTAACAACCTGCAATCAGATCACATTTGATGATCTACTTCTTCTTCTTTGAACGCTCTATATCGATCACTTGTTAACCACTCTTTATGATTTGTATGTGACCTTAGCCTAAGAGCGATTGTACGTTGTGTCAGTTATGCACCTACAAGTAGGCCAGCACTTCCGATTTCTGCAACGCTTTTTATTTGCTAGTGTAGCTTCCCTGGGGCCCATACCTCAGTTGCCTCTTACGACATGCCTTGTAAGTCATAGTGGTACTATGCTTTGCTCCCCGTGCGAGCACCGGCAACACACGTGCGGAACGTAATGAAACAACACTGGACAGAAAGCAACGCGGATCTCTGTGTGAGCTACAAATATTCAGTGACGTTTATACAAGAGAGGGTTCAAGAAAGAGAGGACGACCTAAGGAGACCCTGAAACGAACTTTGTTGAGAGAGGCAAGAAATATAGGTCTCAGTTCCATGGAGGAGATTGAGCGAGTTGCCCTGGATAGAGCGGGATGGAGAAATTACTTGCAGGTGCTATGTAACGTGTAACGTTACGAGAGGTATTACAGTATTATTATTATTATTTATACAAGAGACAACGTTGAACATATAGATAATATTTCAAGCGAACGAAAGGAAGGAAGGAAGGAACACGTTTCACCTCTTTATCTGTTCAGCTCGTGTGTTGTCAGAGCTCACGAGGAAGCAAAGAATAGTAACACTACCACCTACAAGGCATGTCGTAAGAGACGACTGAGGTAGGAGCCTAGGAAAGTTACCCTAGTAAATAAAAAGCGTCGCAGAAATCGAATGTGCGGGCCTATTTGTAGGCGCATAACTGGCACAACGCATAATCGCTCTTAGACTCAGATCACATACAAATCACAGAGGGGTTAACAATTAGCCGATATAGAGCGTTCGAAGAAGTAGTATTCTTCTTTACTTCTTCAGTCTCATCTTCTTCTTCATTTCCTTCCTCGCTATTTCTTTCACAGTTTTCTTCTTCATATTTTCTCTCTTTCTTATTCTACATTCTTCTTCCTTTCCTACCACCATCTCTTTTACTGAGTGTCTACATCTTCATCTCATTCTTTCGTTTTCTCCACCATTTCTTCTTCTTCTTCTTCTCTGTCCTCAACGATCCCACAGCGATATTTCAAATCTTGAAACCCCCATACCCAAAAATGGATCAACCACATAACAAGACTATCATTAGAAATTGTAATCCCCCAAACACAATTTCCACAAATTCTAGTCGCCAAGCTTAGATATTTAGGCGCCATGGCGACGATCTGGCATCCAGATTTTCTGCACTCTTGTTGTATGGTTTTCTTTCTTATTTCCCCATCAACGTTCGATCATACAGCGCCACGTCACCGCTACACCCATAATCTCCCGCAGACCAGGGAGCCGGGCAATGTTCAATTCGTTTTGATGCCGTTTTAATGATTAATATTCTGTTTTGATATCTCTACATCTCTGTGTTGTTTTATATGCGGGTTTGTACGGTAGGATGCCTGCTTCGGCAATCATTGTGTTTACGTTGTGAATGTTCAGTGATTGCTTGTTCTTTCTGTCTTTTCTCTCTCTCTCTCCTCTCTCTCTCTCTCTCTCTCTCTCTTTCTCTCTCTCTCACTCTCTCTCGATCGTTCTTTTCCGGCCATTATTATCATTCTTATTGTGATCTATTAACAGCCTTTGCCAAGAACGTTTGTTATACATCACAATCTTCAGTACCATTTGGAGCCCTAGTGCTTGTCCTTCAGCGACGTGTCCGATTTCAACCAGCGTTTACTGGGTTCTCTCTCCGTTAGCCTTTTACTGTCTCCAGCCAACCTGCAAGGCAGCAGCTGGTTTTCTCTAATCCACTTTTGCTTTGCATCCATTGTATCGGAGCAACAATGCTCTTTAAGGGGGCACTGTCTGTTGACAATCTGTTTATGTGGCCGAACCATTGAATTTATTGTTGCTTTCCACAATCTAGCGAATTCTGGGATTCCAGTATTCTGTTATAGTAAATCAAATTTTCGTGTTTTTCATCTTCTTTTTCTAGTTCGTGTTTTTCATCTTCTTTTTCTAGTTCGTGTTTTTCATCATCTTTTTCTAGTTCGTGTTTTTCATCTTCTTTTTCTAGTTCGTGTTTTTCATCTTCTTTTTCTAGTTCGATGTTTTTCATCTTCTTTTTCTAGTTCGATGTTTTTAACTTCTTTTTCTAGTTCATGTTTTTAACTTCTTTTTCTAGTTCATGTTTTTAACTTCTTTTTCTAGTTCGATGTTTTTAACTTCTTTTTCTAGTTCGATGTTTTTAACTTCTTTTCTAGTTCATGTTTTTAACTTCTTTTCTAGTTCATGTTTTTAACTTCTTTTTCTAGTTCATGTTTTTAACTTCTTTTCTAGTTCATGTTTTTTAACTTCTTTTTCTAGTTCATGTTTTTAACTTCTTTTTCTAGTTCATGTTTTTAACTTCTTTTTCTAGTTCATGTTTTTAACTTCTTTTTCTAGTTCATGTTTTTAACTTCTTTTCTAGTTCTGTTTAATTTCTAGTTATTTTTAACTTCTTTTCTAGTTCGATGTTTTTTAACTTCTTTTTCTAGTTCGTGTTTTTCATCTTCTTTTTCTAGTTCGATGTTGTTCCTCGACTTCGAACGCTCCATATCAACTAATTGTTAAACCACTCTTTGTGATTTCTATGTGATCCGAGCCTAAGAGCGATTGTACCTTGTGCCAGTTATGCACCTTCAAGTAGGCCAGCACATCCGATTTCTGCGACGCTTTTTATTTACTAGAGTAGCTTCCTAGGTCCCTACCTCAGTCGCCTCTTAGACATGCCTTCTAGGTCACAGTGTTACTATTCTTTGGTTCCCTTGCGAGTCCCACAACACAAGGGCGGCTGTTGTACAATGTCTACACAATTAGTCCGGTTCTCTGTGTGTATGTTGCTGTGTTTGTCATTCTATTTTAAAGTCTTCTTTTGGAATTTTGGGGGCTTCTGTGGCTAGGTGTTCGCTTCTCGTTCTAAAGGTATTCCGTTCGCTCCCTAGTGGAGCCATCGGGATATTTTTCCAGAGATGCCTGATCTCAATGCAGGTGAGACATTGATGCCTGATCTCAGTGTAGGTGAGACATTGATGCCTGATCTCAGTGTAGGTGAGACATTGATGCCTGATCTCAGTGTAGGTGAGACATTGATGCCTGATCTCAGTGTAGGTGAGACATTGATGCCTGATCTCAGTGTAGGTGAGACATTGATGCCTGATCTCAATGCAGGTGAGACATTGATGCCTGATCTCAGTGTAGGTGAGACATTGATGCCTGATCTCAGTGTAGGTGAGACATTGATGCCTGATCTCAGTGTAGGTGAGACATTGATACCTGATCTCAGTGTAGGTGAGACATTGATGCCTGATCTCAGTGTGGTGAGACATTGATGCCTGATCTCAGTGTAGGTGAGACATTGATGCCTGATCTCAGTGTAGGTGAGATATTGATGCCTGATCTCAGTGTAGGTGAGACATTGATGCCTGATCTCAGTGTAGGTGAGACATTGATGCCTGATCTCAGTGTAGGTGAGACATTGATGCCTGATCTCATTGTATGTGAGACATTGATGCCTGATCTCATTGTAGGTGAGACATTGATGCCTGATCTCATTGTAGGTGAGACATTGATGCCTGATCTCAGTGTAAGTGAGACATTGATGCATGATCTCAGTGTAAGTGAGACATTGATGCCTGATCTCAGTGTAGGTGAGAAACTCTTGGCCTGATCTCAGTGTAGGTGAGAAACTCTTGGCCTGATCTCAGTGTAGGTGAGACATTGATGCCTGATCTCAGTGTAAGTGAGACATTGATGCATGATCTCAGTGTAAGTGAGACATTGATGCCTGATCTCAGTGTAGGTGAGAAACTCTTGGCCTGATCTCAGTGTAGGTGAGAAACTCTTGGCCTGATCTCAGTGTAGGTGAGTTCGAATTCTTAGTCGCTCGTGTGTTGCGAGGGTCCGTAAGGGGAACAAAGAATAGTAACACTGCAACCTACAAGACATGTCGTAGGAGGCGACTGAGGTAGGGGCTTAGGAAGCTACCTTAGTAAATAAAAAGCATCGCAGAAATCAGATGTGCTGGTCTACTTGTAGGCGCATAACTGGCACAATGTACAATCACTCTTAGACTCAGTTCACATACCAATCGCACATAGGGTTAACAAGTGGTCGATATGGAGCGTTCGAAGAAGAAGAATGGTGCTACTGGTACTGTGATCTGATGACTGACAAGAAGAAACACTTAAATACAAAGTACTGTAGTTTTACAAAATATAAAAACAATATACAGCAACGTTTCGATTAAAGGTTTTATCAGCAAAGGATACAACAGAAGTGATGGACGTCAGACTTCATAGGCGGCTATTGTCTGACGACTGTATATGTTATGTCTGCCGTCTCGGAAGTCTGAATTTCTTCTCCTCTGTTGTATCCTTTGCTTGTTAAAGACATATTGGTCGAAACGTCGCTACAAATTGTTGTAGTACTTTGTAAAACTACATTACTTTGTTTTTACCTGTTTCGCCTTTGCTACATAGTTTTACTGCAGTTTTCACTTATATTGCTACATAGTTTTACTGCAGTTTTCACTTATATTGCTACATAGTTTTACTGCAGTTTTCACTTATATTGCTACATAGTTTTACTGCAGTCTTTCACTTATATTACTACATAGTTTTACTGCAGTCTTTCACTTATATTGCTACATAGTTTTACTGCAGTTTTCACTTATATTGCTACATAGTTTTACTGCAGTTTTCACTTATATTGCTACATAGTTTTACTGCAGTTTTCACTTATATTGCTACATAGTTTTACTGCAGTTTTCACTTATATTGCTACATAGTTTTACTGCAGTCTTCCACTTATATTGCTACATAGTTTTACTGCAGTCTTCCACTTATATTGCTACATAGTTTTACTGCAGTTTTCACTTATATTGCTACATAGTTTTACTGCAGTTTTCACTTATATTGCTACATAGTTTTACTGCAGTTTTCACTTATATTGCTACATAGTTTTACTGCAGTTTTCACTTATATTGCTACATAGTTTTACTGCAGTTTTCACTTATATTGCTACATAGTTTTACTGCAGTCTTCACTTATATTGCTACATAGTTTTACTGCAGTCTTTCACTTATATTACTACATAGTTTTACTGCAGTCTTTCACTTATATTGCTACATAGTTTTACTGCAGTCTTCCACTTATATTGCTACATAGTTTTACTGCAGTCTTCCACTTATATTGCTACATAGTTTTACTGCAGTTTTCACTTATATTGCTATATAGTTTTACTGCAGTTTTCACTTATATTACTACATAGTTTTACTGCAGTCTTTCACTTATATTGCTATATAGTTTTACTGCAGTCTTTCACTTATATTGCTATATAGTTTTACTGCAGTCTTTCACTTATATTGCTATATAGTTTTACTGCAGTTTTCACTTATATTGCTACATAGTTTTACTGCAGTTTTCACTTATATTACTACATAGTTTTACTGCAGTCTTTCACTTATATTACTACATAGTTTTACTGCAGTCTTTCACTTATATTACTACATAGTTTTACTGCAGTCTTTCACTTATATTGCTATATAGTTTTACTGCAGTCTTTCACTTATATTGCTACATAGTTTTACTGCAGTTTTCACTTATATTGCTACATAGTTTTACTGCAGTTTTCACTTATATTGCTATATAGTTTTACTGCAGTCTTTCACTTATATTGCTACATAGTTTTACTGCAGTTTTCACTTATATTGCTACATAGTTTTACTGCAGTCTTTCACTTATATTGCTACATAGTTTTACTGCAGTCTTTCACTTATATTGCTATATAGTTTTACTGCAGTCTTTCACTTATATTGCTACATAGTTTTACTGCAGTCTTTCACTTATATTGCTATATAGTTTTACTGCAGTCTTTCACTTATATTGCTACATAGTTTTACTGCAGTTTTCACTTATATTGCTACATAGTTTTACTGCAGTCTTTCACTTATATTGCTACATAGTTTTACTGCAGTCTTTCACTTATATTACTACATAGTTTTACTGCAGTCTTTCACTTATATTACTACATAGTTTTACTGCAGTCTTTCACTTATATTGCTACATAGTTTTACTGCAGTCTTTCACTTATATTACTATAGTTTTACTGCAGTCTTTCACTTATATTGCTATATAGTTTTACTGCAGTTTTCACTTATATTACTACATAGTTTTACTGCAGTTTTCACTTATATTGCTACATAGTTTTACTGCAGTTTTCACTTATATTGCTATATAGTTTTACTGCAGTCTTTCACTTATATTGCTACATAGTTTTACTGCAGTTTTCACTTATATTACTAAAGTTTTACTGCAGTTTTCACTTATATTACTACATAGTTTTACTGCAGTCTTTCACTTATATTACTACATCGTTTTACTGCAGTCTTTCACTTATATTACTACATAGTTTTACTGCAGTCTTTCACTTATATTACTACATAGTTTTACTGCAGTCTTTCACTTATATTACTACATAGTTTTACTGCAGTCTTTCACTTATATTGCTATATAGTTTTACTGCAGTCTTTCACTTATATTGCTATATAGTTTTACTGCAGTCTTTCACTTATATTACTACATAGTTTTACTGCAGTCTTCCACTATATCGATAGTGACAATATACGAAGTGAATCATACAGTTCATTGATGATAATGATATTGTGATCTGATGACTGACAGAAACAGAAGTAACTCATACGGTTCATTGATGCTACTGAGGCTGTGATCTGATTTACAAAATAATGAAGTGATTCGTACAGTTCATTGAGGCTATTTACCTCTTAAGTCGGAGAAGACACGCCTGTATGGCGGGAAACACATGCCTTATAAAGAAAAGCAAGCCTTTACGCAAAAATCAATCAGAAACGTCTACCAACGCCCTGACTACGCTTGAATTCATGCTTGCGAACGCAAGAAGAAGAAGAGTTGATACTAATGATGCTGTGATCTGATGACTGACAGCAGGCCCATGCGGTAGATTTTCTCAGTATGATGCAAGTCTTCGAAATGCCGCCCATTAAATGTTTTTCTTTAAAATAACCTTTAATTTTTATTTTTTTAACTTCCCAAAATGTACGAATACTATTTTTATTTTGAAAATATAAACTACTTTAATATAATGATATCAACTATCGACTATTACAAACAAAAATAATAGCTTCGTGCTGTCAGATCAAAAGTCTTTCAGCGAGCGCTCGCCAACGATGCATCTGCACCAGAAACCGAAATCCAATGGAACCGAAAGCGCTTAGGCAGAGACGTGCGATAAATTATAAATCCCATACATTAATATCGGAGTAATGTAGACCAATATAGAAAAGCGTTGCGTAAAGATTTTTAATTATTGAATGGTTAAAATTGTATTTTGATTTTGCTGATTATGCCACCCCTTTACGGTTCCACCTCTCCGTATCATACATAGAACGGCACGCTCCTGACTAACAGAAGAATGACAGTCGAAATGTATTCTTAAAAACCATTTTATTTAATTCAAATCTCGTATTGTCTACGGAAGCTTCAACTTTCGGTTTGAATTCCAAAAATAACTCAAGCCTGTTTGGTTCGCATCAACAACAAAACCCACATCGGCCTTTAGAAAAACAGGAAACAAACGACGCAATGTGTTCACAATTGTATGACTAGGATTTCTGGCAACTTAACGTGAAATTTTTTGGATGGAGACCTAACCCACGCATGCGTGCAGGAAACTGGTCTTTCCAGGTTGTGTAAACGTTACGATGCCGGGAAAGAAAGGGGGGGCGAAGGGATGGAAGACAGGAGGAAGAAATGTAGGTCAGTAGAAGGACTTATGGGGTAGTGTAATGATATGGAAGTCACGGGAGGTCGTAAGGTTGAGACAAGGTAGTGCATTCTTTAGGCTTGCGAATCGGGATTAATACAATTTTGCCCCCTCTCCTCCCCTTCTTCAATGATTCTTTGGCTTTTGCCCCTCGGCGTAATACTATTTAGAAGCATTATATGCAACAAGTCAATTGAGATCAGAATAAGAGAGTTATTTAGTGCTACATAGAGCCAATAAGACATACGGATGCGAGTCATGGACAATGAACAAACAGATAGAAAAATGTCTGGAGGCCAGACAAAGATGGTGGTTTCTACAGAAGAATGAGGAGAATCCCATGGACTGCTAAAATGACTAATGTGGAGGTGTTGAGTGAAGCCAAGGCCTAGATAAAGCTTATTATCAATATAAGAAAGAGGCAGTCATCATTTTTCGGACACGTGATGAGGAAGGGAGGATTAGAACACATTGTAACAACCGGTGAAATCGAGGGGAGACGAGAAAGAGGTAGACAGACAGAGACACTTTTGGACAGCCTGACTTCATGGCACGGAAGAGTGTCAACATATGAGATGATATCAACCACCAGGGACATAGATTTGTGGAGATCCGTAATTGTCTACTCCAGCCGGCACGGCACCCGATGATGATACTTAGTATTGAAAAACTTGATGTCTGTATATTTTCTACTGGTGTCTGCACATATTAAAGGCACTGAGATGGTATGGTAGGGTAACGAATTGGAATTCTATATGGCTAAGTGCTTAAGCATTTGCATTGCGTTCCGAAGATCGTGGGTTCGAATCCGGACCACGCCGTTCTGTTCACGAGATCCCTAGAATTGTTGCCGGAGCTACGGAGTTCGTGCTTTGTGCATTACTTTCGGCAGGAGACGTGCCCTTTCTGCGGAGAGGACCGAGCCATGTGGGGTAAAACCCGGTGAAATGAAGTCAATCCTTCGGCTTTAGACCCTGAGATGAGCTTATGGAGAGAACAAGACAGATTCGAATGAACCAAGAAATTTAACAAAGACACTGACACAGAGGTCTTTTCTTGATACTCTCGGAATTCTGCGTAGACAGTTCATCTCTGTTGTGACTAGTTTTTTTAATACTCTCGGAATTCTGTGTAGACAGTTCATCTCTGTTGTGACTAGTTTTTTTAATACTCTCGGAATTCTGCGTAGACAGTTCATCTCTGTTGTGACTAGTTTTTTTAATACTCTCGGAATTCTGCGTAGACAGTTCATATCTGTTGTGACTAGTTTTTTTAATACTCTCGGAATTCTGCGTAGACAGTTCATCTCTGTTGTGACTAGTTTTTTTGGGTAATACTCTCGAAATTCCACGTAGACAGTTCATCTCTGTTGTGACTAGTTTTTTTAATACTCTCGGAATTCTGCGTAAGTTCATATCTGTTGTGACTAGTTTTTTTAATACTCTCGGAATTCTGCGTAGACAGTTCATATCTGTTGTGACTAGTTTTTTTAATACTCTCGGAATTCTGCGTAGACAGTTCATATCTGTTGTGACTAGTTTTTTTTTAATACTCTCGGAATTCTGCGTAGACAGTTCATCTCTGTTGTGACTAGTTTTTTTAAATACTCTCGGAATTCTGCGTAGACAGTTCATATCTGTTGTGAATAGTTTGTTTTAATACTCTCGGAATTCTGCGTAGACAGTTCATCTCTGTTGTGACTAGTTTGTTTTAATACTCTCGGAATTCTGCGTAGACAGTTCATCTCTGTTGTGACTAGTTTGTTTTAATACTCTCGGAATTCTGCGTAGACAGTTCATCTCTGTTGTGACTAGTTTTTTTTTAATACTCTCGGAATTCTGCGTAGACAGTTCATCTCTGTTGTGACTAGTTTTTTTAATACTCTCGGAATTCTGCGTGGACAGTTCATATCTGTTGTGACTAGTTTTTTTAATACTCTCGGAATTCTGCGTAGACAGTTCATCTCTGTTGTGACTAGTTTTTTTAATACTCTCGGAATTCTGCGTAGACAGTTCATCTCTGTTGTGACTAGTTTTTTTTTAATACTCTCGGAATTCTGCGTAGACAGTTCATATCTGTTGTGACTAGTTTTTTTTTAATACTCTCGGAATTCTGCGTAGACAGTTCATCTCTGTTGTGACTAGTTTGTTTTAATACTCTCGGAATTCTGCGTAGACAGTTCATATCTGTTGTGACTAGTTTTTTTTTAATACTCTCGGAATTCTGCGTAGACAGTTCATCTCTGTTGTGACTAGTTTGTTTTAATACTCTCGGAATTCTGTGTAGACAGTTCATATCTGTTGTGACTAGTTTTTTTTAAATACTCTCGGAATTCTGTGTAGACAGTTCATCTCTGCGTAGACAGTTCATCTCTGCGTAGACAGTTCATCTCTGCGTAGACAGTTCATATCTGTTGTGACTAGTTTTTTTTAAATACTCTCGGAATTCTGCGTAGACAGTTCATATCTGTTGTGATTAGTTTTCTTGTTTATATATTCTTCTTCTTCACCTTTCAACTCCAAACGGAGCACATGTCTTCAACAAACTTCTTCCAGCACTTCCTCTCTCTTGCTATCCCTTCCAATTATGTCCATGTTTTACCTATCCTTTTAATATCAACCCCCATCTCTCTTCTCCAGGTATGTATAGGCATTCCCTTACTCCTCTTTCCCTGCGGGTGCCAAAACAGTGCCTGTCTTGCAATGCTTCCGGTCGGTCTTCTCAATATTTGTCCTATATATTGCCGGCGTATCTTCCTGAGCTCTTTCTCCACTGGTATCTGCTTAGTTCTTTCTCTTGAGTTCCTAGACCAACTCATGAAAAGTACTCCTATCTCCTGCAGCTCCCTCCAGCTATTCTTTATAATGTTGATCTCTACCTCCAAATCTCGTCTCCATCTATTTCTCGGCCTCTACTTCTTTCGCTGTCCCTGCGGGTTCCAGGAAAAAAACCCTTCTTGTTATATTCCCCTTAGGTTTTCGCAAAGTGTGTCCTATCCAGCGCCAACCTATTTTTTAAACCTCTTGGTTCACTGAAATCTGTCTTGATCTCTCCATAAGTTCCTCATTTATGACCCTATCATACCTTCTCAGTCCCTCTATTCTATGCAGAAACCTGTTGATGACTGTTTGAAATGTATGCGTTATTGGTGGTTTCTTTAGTTGTTCTCCACATTTCCTAGTCATAGAACAGCATGTTTATATATTCCTCTATTGTAATTTTTCCCAATATCTTCCACAGACGTATCTCTCACGGTATGCTCTGAAACATTGGTGCACACAAAGGGAACATCCTGCTGCAATGCTGACATGGAGAACATATTTATTCATTCTTCAGTGGATTACTTACGCAAACACATACGTATGAGCAATAGCAAGCTTAAGCATAGGATTATAGAAAGCTTACGTCTGTATCAGGGTGAGTAGTCTTGACATCTTCTACTTCGCTATTTTCTTCTTCTTCTTTTTGTTTTTCTCGTTCGCTGCCCGTACACTAATGTTCTGTCCATGTTTTGTGTTTTTGTGTGTCCTTGTCCATTCCCTGTTTTAACCCTGTTCAGTCCCTGTTTTGTCCCTGTCCATTCCCTGTTTTGTCCTTGTCCATTCCCTGTTTTGTCCTTGTCCATTCCCTGTTTTGTCCCTGTCCATTCTCTGTTTTGTCCCTGTCCATTCCCTGTTTTGTCCCTGTCCATTCCCTGTTTTGTCCTTGTCCATTCCCTGTTTTGTCCTTGTCCATTCCCTGTTTTGTCCCTGTCCATTCCCTGTTTTGTCCTTGTCCATTCCCTGTTTTGTCCTTGTCCATTCCGTTTTGTCCCTGTCCATTCCCTGTTTTGTCCCTGTTCATTCCCTGTTTTGTCCCTGTCCACTATCTGTTTTGTCCCTGTCCATTCCCTGTTTTGTCCTTGTCCATTCCCTGTTTTGTCCTTGTCCATTCCCTGTTTTGTCCCTGTCCACTCTCTGTTTTATCCCTGTCCACTCTCTGTTTTATCTCTGTTCAGTCCCTGTTGTGTCCTTGTCCACTCTCTGTTTTGTCCCTGTTCAGTCCCTGTCCATTCCCTGTTTTGTCTGTTTTATATCTGGTGTGTCCATGTGTTGTCTCTGTTTTGTCCCTGTTTTATCTGTTTTGTCTCTGTTCTGTCTATGATTTGTCATTTTCTAATAAATTTTGCCCGGGCAGCGGCTTTTAAACCTGAGCTAGATTTTAAACTGCCAAGATTCCTTTTACCTGCTCAACTTGAACACTGGATCTACTTTTTATCGTCCATCTCCGATAGGACTAGCAACTCTATCTCACCTACACTGAAATCAGGGATCTCTGGAAACATATCCCGATGCTCCACGGGGAACGAACCGAATACTTTTAGAACGAGAGGCGATCACCTAACCTCTACGCCACAGAGACCTCCGTAACATGAAAAGTATAGCCAACAAATCGAAAATTCCTATTAGATGGGGTCTGGTTTTTGTATATGTTTGATAGAACACTAAGATTTTTTGATATTTTACTCAAATCTATACGTTTATAGTTATTTATTGGTGACAAATGTTAATAATACCGATATTCCTCGCCTTAGTGGGGCCCAAATTTGGGGTGTAAAGAACAGAACTACTGTTACCTGCCATGCATGTCGTAAGAGGCGACTAAGGAGGTTTGATTGAAAACGGATGCACATGTCCTAAATGTGTAGAAGTCTATGCATTTAGGGGCCTACCAAACCAATGTGCAAAGTATACACATTCTTGGCAAAGATCAAACATATCACAGAGTGATTAAAATTGGTCGTAAAGAACGAACACAAAGAAGACGAAGAAGAAGAAGATACTGATATTCCTTATTGTTAAACTAAACTTGTAACATAATATAACACAAAGAAGACGAAGAAGAAGAAGAAGAAGATTGATATTCCTTATTGTTAAACTGAACTTGTAACAGAATATAACACAAAGAAGACGAAGAAGAAGACTGACATTCCTTATTGTTAAACTAAACTTGTAACATAATATAACACGAAGAAGAAGAAGAAGAAGACTGATATTCCTGATTGTTAAACTGAACGTGTAACAGAATATAACACAAAGAAGACGAAGAAGAAGAAGAAGACTGACATTCCTTATTGTTAAACTAAACTTGTAATATAATATAACACAAAGAAGACGAAGAAGAAGAAGAAGACTGACATTCCTTATTGTTAAACTAAACTTGTAACATAATATAACACAAAGAAGACGAAGAAGAAGAAGAAGAAGACTGATATTCCTGATTGTTAAACTGAACGTGTAACAGAATATAACACAAAGAAGACGAAGAAGAAGACTGACATTCCTTATTGTTAAACTAAACTTGTAATATAATATAACACAAAGAAGAAGAAGAAGAAGACTGACATTCCTTAATGTTAAACTAAACTTGTAACATAATATAACACAAAGAAGACGAAGAAGAAGAAGAAGATTGATATTCCTCTTATTGTTAAACTGAACGTGTAACATAATATAACACAAAGAAGACGAAGAAGAAGAAGAAGATTGATATTCCTCTTATTGTTAAACTTAGCTTGTAACATAATATAACCTTGATTTAGCATGTTGTGTTGTTTTTAACATGAATTTGCATATATAGAACATATGCGAGGATCACGTGACAGTTTTGGTCTTATTTCCTAGACTTTTTACCTGAGCTTGCCGGCCGTATTTTTATCGGAGGCCACGCATAGCATAACAACACAATGCAGCATAAAATAACATTTTGACAGTGAAGTTGTGTTAAAAGAAAAGAGCCCCCCACATTTCTGAAAGAAATCGATTTGGTTGTATGAAAACAATCGCCGAAGATCCAAACCTAGGACGCCAGATAACCAACTTCTATAAACTTTCCACCAGGGAAAACGCGCTAATTGGAAGAGAGATCTATGTTTTGTTCCTGCACTGCCCGGGTGCAGTGGTGCGGAAGAACTCCCCATTGCCTGGAACATTTATCAAGGGGATTAACTCACGGCTCTAGTGCAGCAGTTAATTGAATTCAGCAGAGGGTCTTCCCCTGTCCTGGCAATTTTCTTACCAGTTGTGCAGTCATGCAGAATGTACTTTGCTGGTTTGAAGCCAGCATAGGATTTTTTTTTTTTATTAGGCACACTGTCATCCTTTCCTAATGCATTTAATATTTATTTGGGGGGCCAGTTAAATGCGAGCCCATTCTCCATATACGATAAAAGAAGAGATAAAAAGATGAAAGAATGAAATATCGCTCTTAAATTAAATTACATCAGCATGTGTTGCAGAGAACCAGGGAGAATATAATTTGATTAAATAAATAAATAAATTCATAGTTTGTTGAGATCCTCGATAGCGGCCTTGTGGTTATTGCACTTGCATTGAGATTGAGAGATCTTAAGATCTCAGTTGAAGTGTGATTTTTTGATACCGCAGCGGCTCTCATGTCGACCCAGCGTCAATTTGGAAGTAAAGGAGGTCGCGTGATGTTGACCACATCAGTGGGAAGTAGAGGCGGCCGGCGTGATGTTGACTACATCAGTGGGAAGTAGAGGCGGCGGCCGACGTGATGTTGACTACATCATTGGGAAGTAGAGGCGGCCGGCGTGATGTTGGCTACATCATTGGGAAGTAGAGGCGGCCGGCGTGAATGCACAGCACAGCTGGTTTCAGTGTCACTACGTAGAGTTGGAGTACGGTTTTTGTAATACTCGGATTGCTGACAGACACATAAATGTCAGTTTATTCACTGCCTCTTCATCTCCAGTCAAGTGTTCACTGCGTCTTCATCTCCAGTCAAGTATTCACTGCGTCTTCATCTCCAGTCAAGTGTACACTGCGTCTTCATCTCCAGTCAAGTATTCACTGCGCTGGCTTAGTCAAGTATTGAGAACGTTGACTCAGTCAAATAGTTATAATGCTGGTTCAGTCAAATGGTTAGAATAAATTCACTTGCAGTGGGTTCCATGTCACTGTAGCGTTGCAGACAATGAGAGTGCTGATGTCTTGGATAAGGAGGTGCCAAAGAGAGTGCTGATGTCAGTGCCAAAGAGCAAATTTACCAACCCCTGTTCTTTTCAGGAGGCTAAAACCCTTATACAGAGAAAATCTGCAGTAGACTGGAAGATAAACACTGGATATGATTATGGAAAAGACTTCATCAAAGACCTAAGCAGAACAGACCAGATCATTATATTTTGCGTACCGGACACTGCAGACTCAACAAACACTTACATAGACTAGGAATAAGTCAAACAGTTCTCTGCCAGTGTCAGCAGGCGGAACAGACACCGGAGCATGTCCTGCAAGACTGTCTTCTTCTGTGTGAGCTGAGAAGCAACATGTGGCCAAAGCCAATTGACTTAAAAAACTAAGCTTTGCGGAATACTGGCAGACCTGAAGCTGACTGCCCAGTTTGTCGCCCACAGTAAATTAAGCGCATGATCAGAAATCGCTGAAGAAGAAGAAGAAATGGTTAGTGTATCGTCTCAGTCAAATAGTTTATAACTCTGGCTGAGTCATATTTTTCTCATTTCGCTGCCCTGGTTTCGCATTGAAAATAACCATATATCAAACTCCTCTGTGCCGGTTCGCACCAGTAGATACATCTGTAACCGTTATCTGTCTAGTTCCGATACTGAACGAAAGCGAGAGAACGAGCAAGCCGTCTCACTTCCAAATGATATATACTAGTGCTGCGAGATCTTTAATACATCACACCCCCTGCTGAATTACACGCAATTGAATTACTTTCACACTTCTATTTTATTATTCACTTTCTTGAAACGATCTTAAATAACTAGACGAGAAACAGTTTTCATTACTAGATTGCTGATATCAGACCATGTTTCTGGATTTCATTAGCACTAGTTTTTCTAAGACCTCTCTCTCTTTTGCTCGGTAAAAGATTCTGAAGATTTGATAAGATCGTTTTGACAAGCGTTCTGTAAGTTTCTCACCAGATGTTGGTAGTAGTCTTGTGCTAGTTTCTTATGTATTGACCTTCTTGCCAGTCCTTCTTCTTCTTTGAATACTCCATATCGAACACTTGCTAACTACTCTTATGTGATTTGTATGGGATCTGAGCCTAAGAACGATTGTACATTGTGCCAGTTATGCGTCTACAAGTAGTTCGTCACATCCAATTTCTGCGATGCTTTTTATTTAGGGTAGCTTGGTATATCATGGACAGAGAAGAGAAAAAATATATCAATCGAGAAAGAACTTAAAATCAAAGAAAACTGGCTGTTGCTTCAAATAAGAAAGAGAAAATTGAGGTATTCTGGATATATAAAGCACGAAGGGCTAGAGAAGACCATCATGGAACACACACCAGTGAGTAACCATGTGTGCTCCAATTCTTTCATACAAGGGAAGATCTCAGCGGTAGTACAGGAACTCCATAGCCGTAGCGATAACCCGATGAAATTTAGATGTTAAATATATGTTGTAGGGATTTAATTATAAACATTTTTCGAATGAATTTTGCCCGGGCAGCGGCTTTCCAGCCTGCATTTCTCCATTTTGAACTGTCAAGGGGTTTTTGCGTGCTCAAATTGAACACGGGACCTACGTTTTATCGTCCGTCTCCGATAGGACTAGGAACTGGATCTCACCCACACTGAGATCAGGGACCTCTGGAAAAATATCCAGATGATTCCACGAGGAAGCGAACCTGGTACCTTTGACACCAGAGACGAGAAACCTAACCCCTACGCCTCAGAGACACCCGCCCCCTCCACTTTCCTTCCCTGTGTCTCAACTCTACACATTTCTCTCAGATCTCTCCTGTCGCAACTCTCCCCACCCTGGTCAGCCCTAATCTTGCAGATCTACTTAAACTGGACAATCATCTTGAAGTGCGTGCATTAAGATGTCTGGACGTAGGTCGAATAACTAGTATTAAGACTACCCCAACTACTCTTAAATACAACGAGGAAACCTGATCCCGGAAGAACGGAGAAGCAAAATAAATAACACTATAATTAGCGTCCCAGGAAGCGAGAGTGAAACGAGGGTTAATTGTGATTCTGAAAGTTTCCATAGACTTGTTGGTAGCTAAGCACAGCTTAGTGCATTGACTCCAGCAGAGATTTCTTTAGCGTTAGTTAGATCATAGTTTTTCAGGGTCTAGTTTGCGTCCTTTGTTTGTTTTATAGGGTCAACTACCATACGATTTGAATCCCCGGTCAGTAGAATGGGGTTAAGTAGCAATAAGTTTATTTAGGGTGTTTCAAGTCCAAGTAGTCATTATTAAAGTAACTATAGTGATTAAAGTAGTAGTACATTTCTTCTTCTTATTATTATTTATCTTCTTTTTCGTCTATTTCTTCTTTATTTTCTTCTTGTCCTTCTTCCTCATCTTTTTCTTCGTCTTCTTCTTTGCCTCTTTGTCTCTTCTTCGCTTCTTTGCATCTTCTTCTTTATTTTCTTCGTCTTATTCTACTTCTTCTTCATATACTCTGTTTTACTTCTTTGTCTTCTTTTTCACAGTCTTCTTCTTTTTTCTTCTTCTTTATCTTCTTCTTTGTTGTCTTCTTTGTCTTCTGCTTTGACGTTATCTTCTTCGTTTCCGTCTTTTTTTCTACATCGTTTTCTGCTTCTACAACTTCTTTGTCGTGTTCATCGTTTTCTTGTTCGTCTTCTTTACCTTCTTTGTTTTCTTTTCGTTCTTTTTTCTACGTCTTCTTCTTTCGCTGCTTCTTCTTATTATTTATGCTCTCTTTATCTCTTTTTAACTACAGGGTGTTCAAGATAAAAGTAGCCCGATTGACAAATCAAAATTTCCGAGTTAAGCGTTGCGTTTTGTCTGTTTACTATTTAAACCGGCTCTAGCTTATCCTACGTCACATTGGTTAATTACCTCTTCCCGCATCATAATTGCAAACCATTACAAAAAGACTCGCGTAATTGACCTATACTACGTCATAATTGAGCTTCATTTTCATAAATATATGCCGGATTGGCTCCCTTGAAAAGTTACATTTATCTTGAACACACTGTACAACGATTTATCTAAAAACCTTATCTCCTTTTCTCTCCTTGTTTTCTTCTTCATTTTCGTTGCTTCTTCAATTTAACAAGAACATAATGATTGGAAGAGCGATTGAAGATGCCCGATAGAAAATAATGAGCATCATAGCTCAACACCCACGACTATCCCACCCCACCCCTTTCTGCATATTTCCCATAAGAATTGATCGCAGACTCTCGCCCGTGCGTTGCCGGGTCCCGCAAGGGTAGCAAAGAATAGTAATATTGTGACCTTCAAGGCATGTCGTAAGAAGCGACTGAGGTAAGGGCCTAGGGAAGCTACCTTAATAAATAAAAAGTCGCAGAAGTCAAATGTGCTGGCATACTTGTTGGCGCATAACTGGCACAACGTACAATCGCTCTTAGGCTCAGATAACATACAGATCACAAAGAGTGGTTTAACAAATTGTCGATATGGAGCCTTCGAAGAAGAAGAAGTAGAACTGATCGCAGACAAATCAAGCCTGTAGAGATTCACTCTCACATATATCTTCCTTTGTTAATTTCTTTTCTCGGAAGAAAAAAAACCAACATACAACAACATAAATCTCAAATAATTGACAGAAAACAAATACCAGTAAACAATTAGGTTGCTAGCTTGCAGGAGAAAGCAGTGCAAGAACAGTTATCAGATTGTGTTTGTGTAAGTCGTTGAGACACCAGACAATAACAGTTTAGAATGCAAGGGGGAAGTTACTCCAATATGTTATCAAATTGAGTTTGTGTACTTGAGGCGGAAACCAGACGGTAGCCATTTTGCAAGGAAGCTAGTTTTAGTGGGGGTGTTTTTTCGGAATTGTTAAACAATTTGTGAATGGGAGCATTTATTGGAGTGTAGTAATTTGAGGTGAGGGCAGACGGTCGGTTTGTCTGCATGTCTGTCTGTCTCTCCCTCTCTCTCTCTTGCGCATTTTAAACTCCGATTGAGGCATATGCCCTCAACGAACTTTTGCCACGTCTTCATACTTTAAGATATCTCTTGCAGATTTGTCCATTGTATCGTTAAGTTCTGCCTCCAAATCCCTTCTCCATGTGCTTCCTTCTCTTTAGTTTTCCATGCGGGTTCCAGGAAAGGGCCCTTTTTGTTATATTCACCTCGAGGTTAAATACTTGGGGATCGAAATGACAAGTACCTCTGAAATCGTAGTAAGGCTCGCCTGAATGGCAAGGAAAACTGGGGATAAAGAAAGCAAATCACGCAAAATCAGACAGAGACCCCAAATTAGGTACTATTTCTCACCTTCGGGGATTAACTACTCTAGTTCAATTTTTTGACTACACTCCCCTCTCATATTTTGTTCTACGTAGAAAGTCGAATCCGAAAGAGAAAAGGCATGCAGAAACAACCGGATGCGCTGAACTACTGGTATGTAGACGTCTAACTGACACGTACTACGAACTCACGCTTGAAAATGCTAATCACATACCAACCACAAAGAATGATTTTACAAATGGTTGATGTAAAGCGGTGGCGTCTGTGGCTTAGGGAATAGTGACTCGGGTCTATTACAATTTTATTGCAGTTTGATTGCAAATGGTTTCGCGTGGATTTTTACAAAAGGACGATGGCCCATTCAGAAAGCAACGGCAAACTACTGAACGTAATAATGCCTGGAAGAATCACAAACAGCGTTAAAAAGCTGGGGTTGATTCGCAAAGTCCTGTAAAGGATAAGCAATTAACTTTTTCTGATGTAGAGCAAACATAGAAAGAGAATACGATAGACATGGAGAAAAATTACATTGAAAAATAAGATTCAAACAAACCTCTAGCTATAGTCCGTTCAACTTGTCATGCCCACAGATACAAATTTGTATCTTTGTAACAATTTGTTTAAATAACTTGAAAACTTGCATGTGAACTACACATGTTCCCGACGCTACAAGAGTTTTTGCCATTCAAACAATCATACCATCTAGAAGTTGTATTCTTTGTGCTTTATATTTAACACCTCCATTGGCATGGTTGAAGAAAACTAATGTTTACAGCCATTTAATACGTTGATGATAAAAATAGCAACGTTCAGGACGAATTCCATGGTTTTTTGAACAAATCTTGCATTTTCCATGCACCAAATCAACTCGGGATTGACGATGGTAAACAAATGACGTCATTAGTGGGAGATGGACTTTTAGTTAAAGGTGTATATCGAAATTAATGTGAAGCTATTAGGTCATATTGTTGACTTCTAAAAACAGACATTGATATAACATTTCTAATGAGTTTGAAGTGCAAATTTATTACAATGCAAAAAGTGTTATTAATACTATACGCGCATTTCCGCAGAGGCACATATGGGTAATTGTAGTGATACCTCCCTATCACCTCAATTAACACAAGCACATTGTACCCAAGAAGTAGCGATTTGAAAAGAGCGTATATTATCTCCGCCATTGCCAGTCCCAAGCCTGGACGTGAAAGGGGAATGGCGTTATGACATGGCAGCTAACTTTAACTGTTATGTAAGTTATTTAAAAACAATAATACAACTAAGTCTACATTTCTTGTTTATTTCATGACTCTTTTGCAAATATCAAATTATTCCCCACGTATGAGCTGGGATACGCCTTTGCATGAGACTTGTGATCAAATGTCAAGTTGGTGTGTTTACTGTAACAACTAAAATTTCGTTTCAGATTCGCCAAATATGTCACCCACATCAAAGGAAACCGTTATATCTCAAAATCCAGGTTTCCTAGAGCAATTTCTTCCATCATACATTTACGTCGGTATAATTGTAATATTGGACGTGAAGTTTGGCTACCGTTGAGTTGATGGTTTTGCTCCAATTCGTGTTGGACTGTGCGCATGAGTGTTTAAAAATAGTAATTCTTCGCGCCATAATGGGTAGATAGGAGGGGTTCTCTGTAGCGTATATGGTTAGTGCTCACCTCTCGTTCTAAAGGTAATCGGTTCGCTCATTCTTGGAGCCATCGAGGTATTTTTCAATCAAATGTGAAGTCAGTGCTGTTCTATAGTTTGGAAACATGGAAGACAACAAAAGAAACTACCAGAAAACTACAGACCTTCATAAATAGATGTTTACGTTGAATAGAGAGACTGAGATTGTATGATAAGATTACAAACGAAGAACTCTGAGAAATTAATTTTAATACTATATAATTTGCGCTTCCATATTTTATTTAGACTTTAGAAAACGAATCTTTCTTTGACAATTTATAGCGTAATTTCTTTCTCTCATAAATTAAAGCTACGCTTAACGGCAAAGTGGACAGCCAACTCCATCTTCCACCTGGGAATAGACAATAGATAGATTTCTTTCTATATTTGTAGTCCTTTTCCAACTCTCGCTGGCGTATGTTAGAATTGATTGACCTTTCTAATTGGAATGACAACAAAGTCATATGCCACTGATAAAAGCCAGGTTGGTCATGTCAGCGTGACTTCTACAGATAAGTCACACCAGTAGCCACCGTGTTTGTGTTTTGGGGCAAGAAAAATGTAAAAATTGGAATACAATTGTTTAAAACTCTTTTCACCCATGCCGGTACCAATGGAGCATAGGGATGTAACTTTTTTTTACTTTACTTTGTTTTTTTACTTTACTTTTTACAACAAACAATCGCTCTTAGGCTCAGATCACATACATATCACAAAAAGTAGTTTAACAAGTGGTCGATATGTGTCGTTGGAAGAAGAAGAATACACACATTTCTACCATCCTCAACATTACACGATGAACTGTCGCCGGTGCTATGGAGTTTCTGCACTACCGCTGAGATAATTGTGTTGTAAAAAAATGTCGGATCACACAAATGGTTATTCACCGAAGTGCAATAATGATAGTCACATCACTCAATCAACATATCAATCAAGAAATCAATCCTTTTCATAACATGTTCGAAGTATGTTATTTTCTCTATCCACATATTTTCTTGCAGATGTCATCATCAAATAGCTTGTCCTGACAGAACTTCGGCATCCCAACAGTCCTCCGGAATTTCTCTCATAGGTCAGATGTCCCGCCTGTGCAGCCGTCATGTTCAAATCATCAGTTACATCCTGAATCGAACTTCTCTGTGGTATTCTTCTTCTTCTCTTTGCTGGCAGATGTAGCTTTTATAATAATAATAATTCTTCTCATACCGTTATACGTTACATAGAGCCTGCAAACAATTTCTACATACCGTTCTACCCTTAGCAACTCGCTCAATCTCTTCCATGGAATTGAGACCAATATTTCTTGCCTCTCTCAGCAAAGTTCGTTTCAGGGTTTCCCTAAAGTTTTCCTCTCTCGAACTCCTTGCATCCCACTTCAAAGCCGGCTTTGGTATTCTTTGGTCATTCTTCTTCAACGCTCCATATCGACCACTTCTTAATCACTCTGTGTGATTTGTATGTGATCTGAGCCTAGGAGCGATTGTACGTTGTGCCAGTTATGCGCCTCCAAGTACGCCAGCACATCCGATTTCTGCGATACTTTTTATTTACTTGGGTAGCTTCCTTAGGTCCTACATCAATTGCCTCTTACGACATGCCTTGTAAGTCGCAGTGGTACTATTCTTTACTTCCATTGCGGGCCCTGGTTCCATACGGGCGCTTTGATCATTCGTCTTCTCAACGTATCTCCATCTTCTCAACGTATCTCCATCTTCTCCTTCTTATAACAATTGTTACTAGTTGTTGACCAGACATTTCTCTGACTGCATCACTTCTCCTGAATTCGTCCCATTTTCTGTTCATTATATTTTGTAGATATCTATTTTCAAAAGCATTCAACTTGCTTTCTATATCTTTAGTCATTTTCCAACACTCGCTGGCATATGTTAGAATTGATACATTTGAATTGAAAATTCGTAATTTAGTTTTAAAATTATATGACTCTTTACAACTGTTGAAATATCTGCTTCACGTCTTCTCCTGTTCTTCTCCTTATCATTCATGTTAAACTAGAATTCCGGATTGTCTGATAAAGTCTGCTTTATGTTACCTCTTGTGATAACATTCTCAAGCACTTCATCTCCCCTACTGTGCCATATACCTGTACCCTCTCTTGTACCTAAGATAGTATCCATGTTTGACATTGATTTGAAATAGAAGATAAACAGAGATACGTCTTTATAGAATCCTTCTTGTAATTTATAGCACATGCGTTCACCGGGGTTATTGCAGAGTGAAGCAGAGCGTACGTGACAAATACGTCTATTATAGTATGAAGATGGAGGTTGAGGCTGTTACTTCTGCCCTCTATTGGCTTTCTGGGACTCCGTTTACTGTGGTTGTTGTATCTGATTCTCAGTCGATACTTCTCAAGATCCTCTCTCTCTCTCTCTCTCGCGATCACCCTTGGACTGATATACCAGATTTCCTCATACATCGCATTCATGTGGAAATCTGTTTCATGCAGCCTGTGCATGGGTCACAAGATCCAAAAGGGCAGGTTTCAGTATGATTGGATGCCGTCTATAGAAGTTTCGAACCTCCAGAGGCTTACGTGGATATACTGTCCTGGGCATGCGGGTTTTTACGGTAATGAGAGAACGGACAGGCTTACATCGACAGCATCGATTGTTGGGGAGTTGAAGATGGATAAGGGGATGTTCTTCGGTTTTTCGCGACTGCCTGTTGGATGTGGACACTAAAGTATGTATCGAATAGATCCAGCGATTTAAGCAGTTTGGAGTTACCCATTGTATAAGTAGAACTGGATGCCGAGGGGCAGCGTGAGGGGTGTGTTTAATCAGCGAGCCACGGGAATCATCTGTAAGCATACTTTTCGATATTTGTTGGGGAGACTGAGCACCTATGGGTCTGCCCGGAGTGCAATGATGTCAGTTTATTAACCAATATCGAATAACCAACCTTGTTTCATTTTCAGTTTGGAATATTGTCATTGCACTTCGGACATATCCATAGGTTCTCCGATCTCCTTCGAAATATCTCCAACAGCGTCCAGCGACTGACCGTACCAGTTCGACTTTGATTGATGAGCCTACTTACATACCTACTGTGCTGTTCTTTTCTGGTCACTCTAATCTTCAATCCCAGCTCCTGCAATCTAGCAGTTGACGTGGATTGCTTTAAATGACAACCTCATTTCTGTTCCAGGGTCCTATACAAAATGTAAGCAGATTGTCGCTGATTACAGTGCAAATGAAACAAGAGATAGCGGTATTCGGCAAGGATCGGATAAAAGTTTATGCGGGACGGGCGTGCCCTCCCCCTCCCTCCCTCCATCCCCATTCCTGCCTGAATCCGAGTATCAGTAATCAGAGAAGGCCGGATAAAAATATTGTCCGGGCCTCGAGTCCCCTCATGCCTGGAGTCGAGTATTTACAACTAGAGAATCTGTGATATAGAAGATAGGAGGTATGCTACCATTTATATGTCCCATTAATCCAATGCTCTTGAGAATGCCGTGTTCATCGCATGAATCCTGATATCATTTAACGGTTTCTGGCAGAGAACGAGGGAAGTACGAGGGATTTAATTAAATGACGCAGTGCGAGTATGTGCAGGCGAATGAATATTCAAGGGCAGATGATCAAAGAGATTGTCAACGGATCAGAAGTGGAAATGTAAAAGATAATATGGAACATCGAAATTGATATTTCTTTTTCTTAATCATTCTTGTCCATCTCCGTAACTTGATACATTTTTTAGGTTGTTTTGTCTAACCGGGCATGCTCGCTAAATCTATGTTATATTATGCGATCCAAGTCATGGCACATTGAGCATATACCATGCGTGTTTTGTCTAACCGGGCATGCTCGCTAAATCTATGTTATATTATGCGATCCAAGTCATGGCACATTGGGCATATACCATGCGTGTTTTGTCTAACCGGGCATGCTCGCTAAATCTATGTTATATTATGCGATCCAAGTCATGGCACATTGGGCATATACCACTTTTCATCCGTATGACTTGATAACCTCGTGTTTTGTCTAACCGGGCATGCTCGCTAAATCTATGTTATATTATGCGATCCAAGTCATGGCACATTGGGCATATACCATGCGTGTTTTGTCCTCCGCTGCAGCAGCATTTCCCAAAACCCACTTGCTTACAGTACCCATGAGAAGTTTATTAGTATATCTTCTCTCTACCACGAAGACGACACTGTATGGCCGTCAAGCTTAACAATAATTTTCGCAATCGGTCCAGTGTTTCAGACTCGCTTATATCACATAAATCACCCTTGTAGTGCCGGGGTCCGAAGAGAAGCAAAGAATAGTCCACTTGATCTACAAGGCATGTCGTAAGAGTCGGCTAATGTAGGACCTAGGTGGTCGATATGGAGCTTCGAAGAAGAAATCAATAAATGAGTACGTACCGCATTGATGACATCGGCTCTGTCCACACTTTTGCCCGCTTGAGTCAGGGCATTGTTTGCAAGAAAGTCAGTACGTTCGTTGCCATGCACTCCAATATGTCCTGCTGTGTACAGCCACAGCCGTAGGTCTTCGATAACATATGTTGCCTGGGGTCACGAGTACAGCTAAGTCAGTGTCTTGAGATGTGATGTCCGAATGCTGTCCACCCATTCCGCGCTCTGACTTCCAGATTCAATCCGTTTGTTGCATATTCACTGAGTCTGATATGCTAATTGTATGGGTTACTTGTTACTTTGTGGTGGCGTCTGTGGCTTAGAGGATAGCGACTCGGTCTATTAACCCCGACGTTCTGAGTTCGAATCACGCTGCGGACAATTTGTTTGCAAATTGTTTCGCTGCATTTTACAAAAAGACGATGACACCACCCGTTCAGAAAGCAGTGGCAAACTACTGAACGTAATAATTCCTAGAGAAATCACAAACAGCGTTTAAAAGCTGGGATTGATTCACAAAGTCCTGTAAAGGATATGCAATTAACTTTACTATAACTACTAAAAAAAGCCGAAGGATTGACATCATTGCACCGGGTTTTACCCCATACGGCTCGGTCCCTCTCCGCAGAAATGGCATGCCACCTTCCAAGAGTATTGCACAAAGCACGAACTCCGTAGCTCCAGTAACAATCCTAGGGTCTCTGGAAAAACTGCACTCGTGAACAGAATGGCGCGGTCCGGACTCGAACCCACGACCTTCGACTCACAAGGCAAAGAGCGCAACCACATAGACCCCCTACTATCTGTTGCTCAGTCACACACGAGAGAGCCATGGAGAGAGCAGCGATCCATAGTTATGCTTGATGTCATTGTCTCGAAGACTCTCTTCTTCTTCTTTGACCGCTCCATATTGACCACTTGTTAATCACTCTGTGTGATCTGTATGTGATGTGAGCCTAAGAACCATTGTACATTGTGCCCGTTAGTTATGCGCCTACAAGTAAGCCAGCACTTCCGATTTCTGTGACGCTTTTTATTTACTAATGTAGCTTTCCTAATCCCTGCCTCAGTCGCCTCTTACGACATGCCTTGTAGGTCGCAGTTTTACTATTCTTTGTTTCCCTTGCGGTCCTGGGACACCACACGGGCTGAAAGCTCCCTGAATCTGTACTCACCTATTGTTCTTTGTCGGACTTTTTTAGCATTCCCATTTTTACTTAATGGGTTTCAGTTCAAGTAGTTGGTCTCTGTGGCGTAGAGGCTATGTGCTTGTTAGGTGCCCCTGTTCGGTCCCTCACGGAGACATCTGGATATTTTACCAAACTTTCCCCTGATCTCAGTGTAGGTGAGGTCGAGTTCCTAGTCCTACCAGAGACGGGCGAAAAAACGTAGGTACCGTGTTCAATTTGAGCACGTAAAAGAACGATTGTCACTTCAAAATCGAGAAGAGCAGGCTGGAAAGCCGCTGCCCGGGCAAAATTCATTTAAAAAGATTCAAAATAAAATTCCTACAAAAATATCTCTACCATCTTCAAAATTAAATCAGGGAACCATCGCCAGTGCTACGGAGTGCATTGCAGCTGGGATCTTCCTGTGTAAGAAAGAGATCGGAGTACATATGGTTACTCACCGAAGTGCGGTGAAGATGGTCCAATCAATCTCGTATATACCGCAGCTGTGTGCTATAAACTTTACTATATGGAACAGAATGCTGAAGAATCAATCTTGAAGCTCAGAACAAGATATGTCCAAACTCTCCACCTTCCATACAACTTGTCTGTGACTATAGGAATCTTACTTTGCACGTGGGACAATATGTGGGACGTGTATGACGGCGCACACTGATAAAAAGGAATGCATACCTTCACGCAAAAACGCCACACAACAAAGACGCCTGAATACGCCTGAATTCATAGCGGGCAAACGAAAGAACTCCACCCATTTCTCTCTCTCTTCTCTCTCTCTTTTTCTCTCTCTCGTCTCCGTCCTCTCTTTCTCGATCTTATCCTCTCCCAACATCCTCCCCTCATCTCTCTTTCTCAGCTTCCTTCCTTCCTTTTCACCTCTCAACCTCCTCTCTCCTACCTCCTCCTTCCTCAAACCCGGAAGACGGAATGAACAACACAAAAGCCATCTTCTACACATTTCCTTCTGTAAATGATTCACTCACTACACGAGCTTGACACGAGGGAGTGTAGCAACATTAAATATCATGTAGAATCCCATTACATTTCCTGTTTCTCATCTTTTTAAGACAGCGGTTCTCAAAAGGTCTGCTACCGTTACTTTTTATTTGGGTCACCTGGACCTGGTCCAGGGTCATTCATGACTCATTGCCTACAACTAAGCAGCCGACAAGTTGTGGAAGTGTGGGAAGAAAATGATAAAATAGTCATTGATTCGTGTACATGTATTTGGAAAGGGAGATAATTTGTAACCTCAAGATTATTCACATATTTCTAATTGGTTATCGAACATTCTTCTGCGTTTGGTGATCTCTGTGGCTAATTGCCTTGTGCGTTGAAGGTCCTGGGTTCAAATCCTGACCGCGCCGTTCTGTTCACGAGTGCATCTTTTTGCCATAGACCCCTAGAATTGTTTTCGGAGCTACGAAGTTCGTGCTTTGTGCAATACTCTCAGCAGGTGGCGCGCCATTTCTGCGGAGAGGGACCGATTCATATGGGGTAAAACCCGGTGCAATGAAGTCAGTCCTTTGGCTTTAAAAACCCTTTAAACTTCTGCGTTTGAAACGGGAAGTAACTGAATGATAATCGAAATCTATAGGTGCCTAGTGTCATCATCCTCAGAGCTTCTTCTTCTTTTCTCTAACCTTTTTTTTGTCTCACAGCTTCAAGGTAAGAACAGATTTATAGGAAAGTATTTTGTGTGCGCGGTGTCATAAACGGTGTTTCTCGTCACCTCTGTTATATCTGAGGTCCATCTTTTGCATGGATTGCCTTTTGCTTTGCATTCTCTCCCCCAAGACACCATAGGGTTGTTGCCGTAGCTGCGATGTTCGTGCTTTGTGCAATACTCTCGGCAGGTGACGTGACATTTCTGCAGGGAAGGACCGAGCCATATAGGGTAAAACCCGGGGCAATGAAGACAATCCTTCGGCTAAAGACTCATTTTTCTAGGAGAGAAGCAGGCGCATTATGTCTCATTTGGCGTCGTATATCTCCTACGAACCCATATGTATTAGTGATTGAAGGCAACGCACTACCACCGTCTTAAGCTGACTCTTCTGTGTTTGCTATTTACAGCTATGCTATTATGTTAATCAAACCGTCGTTTGCAGCTTCTGTTGCTTATATCATCATCTAAATCAAATCCTCTTATCATCTTCTTCATTTTATCTCATATTCATCGCTCCTTCATTTCTGTTTTTATTGGTTCCTCTTCTTCTCTTTACTTTGCACGCCGTCACTTCATCTATTTACCGACTGTACTTACCTCTATATTTCAGCCGCTCTGTATAGCTTTACAGCCGACTCTATGCTGCCTTTAGCTTTACAGCCGACTCGTATAGCTTTACAGCCGACTCGTATAGCTTTACAGCCGACTCGTATAGCTTTACAGCCGACTCGTATAGCTTTACAGACCGACTCAGCGACTATAGCTTTACAGCCGACTCGTATAGCTTTACAGCCGACTCGTATAGCTTTACAGCCGACTCGTATAGCTTTACAGCCGACTCGTATAGCTTTACAGCCGACTCGTATAGCTTTACAGCCGACTCGTATAGCTTTCAGATCTAAGCTTTTAGGTTCTCAACTTGAACATGGGACGTAAGTTTTATCGCCCAACTCCGATAGGACTAAGAACTCAATCTTCCCT
The DNA here is from genome assembly GCA_020796225.1 of Arion vulgaris. Classification (NCBI taxonomy): domain Eukaryota; kingdom Metazoa; phylum Mollusca; class Gastropoda; order Stylommatophora; family Arionidae; genus Arion; species Arion vulgaris. Next base: position 38,190,818 of record CM036760.1, read on the forward strand.
ACATCGAGATCAAGGATTGCTGAAGAGGTATCGTGATCGCTCCACACTGGAAACAAACTCTGGAACAAGAAGCGAGCACCTTGAGATCACTAAAAAAAACCTGTTGTTACTGCTTGTAGTACCGCTTTTTAGGGCGGTGTAGGACATGTGGGACGAGAGCTTGAGGAATTTAATGGCCTCATGGTTAGTGCAGTCGGTGTGAAGCTGTTCAAGTTAGGATTCTCGTTTATGCCCACAACAGAAAACAAATCATTGGCCTTACCGTGAATTGAACACAGGTCTCCCGCATGGAAACCGCACAAAAAATCCCATCTATTCGACCAGACACTCGAGACACAGCCAGGCTCTAGCCCAGGCCAGACAACTGGCCGGGTATTTCCTGACCTAGATAAGAAAAGGATCTGGAAATTACAGATGTTTGATAGAACACCGCACGCTTTTTTGCAATTTTACTCAATTCTGTGAGTCTATGGTTATTTATTGGTGAAAAATATTTATAATATTGATATTCCTTATTGTTAAACTTAACGTGTTACATAATATAACTTTAAGTTAGCATTTTGTGTTGATTTTAAAATGAATTCGTCTATATACCTCAATACTGGAATGCGAGGTCACGTGGTGTAGTTGGGGTCTGATTTCCCAAAATTCTTACCTGAGCCCGAAGGCCCAGTAGTTTATAGTTGGCTCTGCTCGAGATCACTAAAAGGTTAAAAAATACACTTTTTATGACATATGGTATAATACGATGTATAGGCCCGTATTTTTCGTTGACAGTCGGCACACGATGTGTGATGTGATCAACATCAACCGGCCACCTTTATCTCCCAGTGCTTTTCCTGGTACCCAATTGAGGCTGTGTCGACCTGAGAGCTGTTACGGTCGTAAAAATATTCGACGCCCACTGTGGAATTGAACCCGGACCACTAGCCTAAGAAGCGAGTTTACTAACAACTATGCTACTACGGTTCCCACTTTTGAGATCAGGGATTCGCCCGAGTGGTTACCGGGGCCCAAATTTGGGGTGTAAAGAATAGAACCACTGTTACCTGCCATGCATGTCGTAAGAGGCGACTAAGGAGGTGTGGCTGAAATCGGATGCACATGTCCTAAACGTGTACAAGTCTGTGCGTTTAGGGGCCTACCAAACCAATGTGCAACGTATACACGTTCTTGGCAAAGATCAAACATATCACAGAGTGATTAAGATTGGTCGTAAAGAACGAACGCAAAGAAGAAGAAGATCAGGGATTGTTGTAAAGGTATAGCGATCCTCCACGCGGAAAACGAACTGATTACCGTTGGAATGAGAGGTACACATCTTACCTTCAATGAGAGGTACACATCTTACCTTCAATGAGAGGTACACATCTTACCTTCAATGAGAGGTACACATCTTACCTTCAATGAGAGGTACACATCTTACCTTCAATGAGAGGTACACATCTTACCTTCACGTTACATAGTATTTTTTAACCTAAAGAAGTTTTAAAGAGAAGGGTTGACTTTATTGCACATGGTTTTACCATATGACTTTATTGCACATGGTTTTACCCCATAGTGACTTTATTGCTCATGGTTTACCCATATGACTTTATTGCACATGGTTTTACCCCATATGACTTTATTGCACATGGTTTTAACCCATATGACTTTATTGCACATGGTTTTACCCCATATGACTTTATTGCACATGGTTTTACCCCATATGACTTTATTGCACATGGTTTTACCCCATATGACTTTATTGCACATGGTTTTACCCCATATGACTTTATTGCACATGGTTTTACCCCATATGACTTTATTGCACATGGTTTTACCCCATATGACTTTATTGCACATGGTTTTACCCCATATGACTTTATTGCACATGGTTTTACCCCATATGACTTTATTGCACATGGTTTTAACCCATATGACTTTATTGCACATGGTTTTACCCCATATGACTTTATTGCACATGGTTTTACCCCATATGACTTTATTGCACATGGTTTTACCCCATATGACTTTGACATGGTTTTACCCATATGATTTATTGCACATGGTTTTAACCCATATGACTTTATTGCACATGGTTTTACCCCATATGACTTTATTGCACATGGTTTTAACCCATATGACTTTATTGCACATGGTTTTACCCCATATGACTTTATTGCACATGGTTTTACCCCATATGACTTTATTGCACATGGTTTTACCCCATATGACTTTATTGCACATGGTTTTACCCCATATGACTTTATTGCACATGGTTTTACCCCATATGACTTTATTGCACATGGTTTTACCCCATATGGCTCGGTTCCTCTCCGCAGAAATGGCACGCCACCTGCCGAGAGTATTACATAAAGCACGAATTTCGTATCTTCGACAACAATCCTAGGGATCTATGGAAAAAATGCACTCGTAAACAGAACGACGCTGCGGTCAGGATTCGAACCCACGACCTTCCCATCGCAAGCAAGGGTGTAACCTCTCAGCGACATAGACCCCCATACAGAAACGTATCTTCTTTTAACCGATACTCCACCCGTGTGTTGCCAGGACTCACAAGAAAAGCAAAGAATAATACCACTGCAACCTACAAGACATGTCATGACTGAGGTAGGGACCTAGGAAGCTACCCTAGTAAATAAAAAAACGTCGCAGAAATCGGATGTGTTGGCCTACTTGTAGGCGCATAACTGACACAACGTACAATTGCTCTTAGGATCAGATCACATGCAGATCACAAAAGAGTGGTTAATAAGTGATCGATATGCATGGAGTGTGCGAAGACGAAGAAGAAAAGAAGAAGAAGAAGAGACGCGGGCAAATGCGTAAAAAGCATCGATGCGTCATCTGGAACTTCAAATACACATTCGTTGACCTCATCTATTCATTCAATAACCGAGCACATCGTCGTGTCATCGATTCTCTCCGAAACGTTTGATCTTAAATGAAGTAAATTATTAAATGTATTTATGCGCAACTCATCACTTTCATTGATGAAGGGAAGCTTTATGTTAACAGAGCCTTGTAATGCGATGACCAACATTGATCACACGTGATCGATCTTTGCTAGAATAAGGCACGCCTGCATGATGTATTTTCACACTGGAATCCCTTAACACGAAGGGAGACCGAGGGTTGAAATATAATAGAATGATAACAGGGGTCTCTGTGCCTTTTTGTTTGCGATCCACGCCCGTGTGGTGTCGGGGCCCACATATGAAGCAAAGAATAGTACAACCGGGAAGGCATATTGTAAGAAGCGACTGAAGTAGAGGCCTGGGGAAGCTACCTAGTAAATTAAAAGCATTGCAGAAATCGGATGTGCTGGACTACTTGTAGTCTCATAACTAACACAACGTACAATCGCTCTTAGGCTCAGATCACATACAAATCACACAGAGTGGTTAACAAGTGGTCGATATGGAACGTTCGAAGAAGAAGTTTGCTATCCGAAGGTCGTGAGTTCAAATCCTCACCGCACCGTTCTGTTCTCAAGTGCATATTTTCCAGAGATTCATAGGATTGTTGTCGGAGCTATTGAGTTCGTGCTTTGTGCAATACTTTCAGCAGGTTGTGTGTCATATCTGCGGGGAGGGACATATCCGTATGGCGTAAAAACCCGGTGCAATGAAGTCAATTCTTCGGCTTTAGACCCTTGTTAAAAAATAGAAGAATGATAACAGAGTGATAGAAGAAACAAGAGCGGTTGTATTACAATGCTAACATTTTGTTCGTTTAGTGAGGGACGCGAACATATACAGAGTAATCATAATGATTGTCACAGGGATTGAAATGTTTTAAGAAGTACATCGAATAAAATGATTGTGTCTGTACTGGGATTATTTGTAGAACTTGACTATTACGTAGGATTGTAGTACTTGTCAAATAACCTTAGAGCAAGCGCACATAAGATCAATACACTGCCTCCCCCAACACTACTATAAAGAAGTAAATGGTTGAAGAGAAGAAGAAGATTAAAAGGCAATACTTAGCTAGTTATGTTAGGTTGGTCTCTATGTTGAAGTTGTTCAGACGAATGCTCTGCGATTTGAAGGTTGTGGCTTCGAATCTGGACCGAGTCAAATGTGCATCGTGGACATTAGAAAAGAACCTAAACTATGCAACGATGACTACCACACACTCGACATACCCTGGTAGCCATATAAGGAACAGATTACCTCCGGAACGAGAGGCTAGAACCTTACCTCCACGCCACATACACTTATAACCCAAACCCGAAGAATAAAACAAGAATATTGATAGATTGATTGATTGATTGATAGAGCAATCATCATTGCACTTCGGTGAGTAACTATGTGTGCTCTGTGTTTTTTGTTTGTTTTGATCAACATTGATCACATGTGATCGATCTTCACTGGAATAAGACACGCCTGTATGATGTATTTCCAGACTGGTTTAACACGAAGGATGATCGAGGGCTGAAATAGAATAGAATGATAACCGAGTGATAGAGCAACATGAGCGGTTGCATTACAGACGCTAACATTTTGTTTATTTTGTGAGGAACGCTAGCTTATACTGAGTAATCATAATGATTGTCACAAGGATTGTAGTTTTAATTGTAGTTATAGGATTGCAGTGCTTTTTGGAACAATTTCGGCAGATGACATGCCATTTTTGCCGAGAGGACGGAGCCATATTGGGAAACCCGGTGCAAAGAAGTCTATCCTTTACTGTCAGACCATTATTTTAGAGTTTGCTAGTTTGTAGGGTTTAGTTTGGTTAGTTTGTAGTATTTGGTTAGTTTGTAGCACTTGACTAATTTGTAGTACTTGTTTAGTTCAACTATACTATACTACAACTGTAGTCACTAGACCACACCAAGGCATAAACATCTTGACTACACTACACTACCATACTAGTCACATGTCTACGCTGGCAGCATCATCAATCTTTTTCTAACCACTTCATTGAGTCATCGATATAACCATCACTTCACTTAACTACTTGACTACGTCGATCTAACTACTTTACTACATCAGCCTAACTTGACTACGCCCCCGTACTAACTACTTGACTACGCCACGCACAAACTACTTGACTACGCCCCCGCACTAACTACTTGACTACGCCTCCACACTAACTACTTGACTACGCCCCGCACTAACTACTTGACTACGCCCCCACACTAACTACTTGACTACGCCTCCTCACTAACTACTTGACTACGCCTCCGCTCTAACTACGTGACTACGTCCTCGCTCTAACTTCTTAATTACGTAATCACTCTAACTACTTGATTACTTCCACGTTCTAACTACTTGACTACGTCTACGCTCTAACCACTTGACTACGTCCTCGCTCTAACTACGTGACTACGTCAGCATTCTACTTGACTACGTCATTACTCAAACTACTTGATTACGTCCCCGCTCTAGCCACTGGACTACGTTCCCTCTCTAACCACTTGACTACGTCCTCGGTCTAACCACTTGACTACGTTCCCTCTAACCATTTGACTACATCTCATCTTAACCACTTGACTACATCCCCTCTCTAACCACTTGACTTCATCTCATCTTAACCACTTGACTACACCCCTCTCTAACCACTTAACTACGCCCTAACTTTAACCACTTGACTACGCCCTCACTCTAACCACTTGACTACGCCCTAGCTCTAACCGCTTATCTACACCCTCACTCTAACCACTTGTCCACACCCTCACTCTAACCACTTGACTACGTTCTCACCACTCTAACCACTTGACTACGTTCTCACCACTCTAACCACTTGTCTACGTTCTCACTCTAGCTACTGAACTCAGCCATCATTCCTCTCTTGTAGCTTTCCTTACATGCTCATCTTATCTCTCTACACTTATCCTTTTTCTCCTTCTCTCCTCTCTCACTCCTTCTCTCTTCTCAACCCTAACTACATTATCACGTAGTATATAATTCCTTCATCTTCATTATCTTCTTCATCCTATTCTCTTCTATCCTTGCATTATTATCTACATCTTCATTGATTCCTTCGTCCGAGTGGTTACCAGGGCCCAAATTTGGGGTGTAAAGAATAGAACCACTGTTACCTGCCACCACGCATGTCGTAAGAGGCGCCTAAGGAGGTTTGGCTGAACTCGGATGCATGTGTCCTAAACGTGTAGAAGTCTATGCGTTTAGGGGCCTACCAAACCAATGTGCAACGTATACACGGCAAAGATCAAACATATCACAAAGAGTGATTAAAATTGGTTGTAAAGAACGAACGCAAAGAAGAAGAAAAAGATTGATTCCTTCTTCTCTCACTCTCTTCTGTTTGTTTGATTCTGACAAACTCTAGCTATCCTACACTTCTTTCCTCATCCATGTCTTTGATTGATTTCAATTCTACATTTGCTTGCTTTCAATATTCTCCCCAGATATTATGTGGGTTTTTTTTCTCCATTCATCTTGTCCCTTGTGTCTTTGTTCTTCTTGTTCTTCTTCTTTGCGATTGCTATTTTGATGATTATACAGACAGATGCGTTCTTATGATGTTGTCTGAAGCTCATCTCTGGCGTCATGTAGTTTTGAAAGTAGTATGTTGTGGGGCCAGCATTCCTTTCTTGGAGGACATACAGGGATCTTGCAGGACATGGACAGTCTTCAGGACATACAGGGACAGTCTTGCAGGACATACAGGGGACAGTCTTGATCAGGACAGTCTTGCAGGACATACAGGGACAGTCTTGCAGGGCATACAGGACAGTCTTGCAGGACATTAAAGGGACAGTCTTGCAGGACATACAGGGGACAGTCTTGCAGGACTCAGGGACAGTCTTGGACATCGGGACAGTCTTGCAGGACATATTCTGTGGTTTGATCAGCGGATCCACAGGGACACAGAGGGAATGGGAACAATCGTATCCTGTGTAGGTGTTTGTTCAGTCTATTATGTCCTATCCTGAGTCGGAAGATCATATTCTGTCCTTGTCTACATAGTTCTCTCTCTCTCTTCTCTCTCTCTCGATCTGTTTACTTTGTAGGCGCAAGATTTTTCGTATAGTAATGTCATATATGAAGTTAAAGTTATTCCAGAACAGATCGGTGACGTCAACTGTTGTCAGGTGAAACACATCGACACTCTATCCATAATGGATTGATTTCATTACACCGGTTTACCTATAAGGCTTGGGTCACTCTCCGAGAAATCGTGCGTCGCCTGCAGAGACTATTGCTCAAAGCGCGAACTCCGTAGCTTCTACAACAGACTTAAAGGATGTCCGGAAAAACTGCTTTCATGAACCAAACGATTAACGTGGCGAGTTACCAAGTTAAATACAAATAAGATTCAGACTGTCGGCGGATGACTTCGACGGGTTCTCAATCTGAGTTGTAAACACAGACCTGCTCGCCTGTCCAGCGTGTTCTTAGCGCGTTGGACGATAGGTGATGAGCTCCCTGTGAGTGCGGGTTCAATTCCACGGGCTGGCAGAAAAGCTACAGGTTCTCCAGAGTTACGGTGTTCGTAGCACCGAACCGAAGGGTTACGATGTTTATGGATAACTGGATAAGAACAGCACAGGAATCCTTGATGACCCAGGTTAAGAGGAAAAAATGGCTATGAGCTGGGTATAACCTTCGGAAGACACAGTCGAGTGTCACTAGACAAGCCCTTGAGTTTAAACCACAAGGAAAACGGAGAAGAGGACTTCCTAAACAGACTTTTGAGGAACTGAAGAGTGCTCGACTATCCCTGGAGACCATAAAGAAAACAGCCAGAGACCGGGAAAAGTGGCGAAAAACTGTTGAGGAACTATGCTCCACGAGGAGCGAAGAGAAATAAGTAAGTAAGTGAACCGAACGACAAGAACCGGATTCGAACCCACGATCTGCAGAACGATAAGCATACTGCAGAACGATAAGCAATCCACATAGGCTTCCCCTCTCCCCACCAGCCTTCAAACTGAACTTCGCCTTATCAATGGTAGGATAGGACACTTCAAATCATAAAAACCACCCGTGTTGCTGGGTCTCACAGAGGGAGCAAAGAATAGTAACACTGCGTGCGACCTTCAAGGCATGTCGTAAGAGGCGACTGAGGTAGGAGTCTAGGGAAGCTACCTAAAAAATTTAAAGCAACGCAGAAATCGGATGTGCTGGCATACTTGTAGGCGCATAAATGGCACAACGTAAAATCGCTCTTAGGCTTAGATCACATACAAATCACAAACAAATCACAAAGAGTGGTTATCAAATAGTCGATATGGAATGTTCGAAGTAGAGGAAGAAATAATAAAAAAAACATATTCGGAGCAATGCACAGGTGTACTAGTGCTTCGTTTTCTTTAACAGGTAGCCAAGTCTTGTACTTAATAAACTTCAGTTTGAAAAGTTCTTCAGGATACATGAGAAGGAAGTTGTAGGAAGTCTAAAGGCTCTAAAGCCGAAGGATTGCCTTCATTGCACCGGGATTTACCTCATATGGCTCGGTCCCTCTCAGCAGAAATGGCACATCATCTGCCGAGAGTATTGCACAAAGCACGAACTCCGTAGTTCTGACAACAGTCGTAGGGATCTCTGGAAAAAATGCACTCGTGAACAAAACGACGCGGTCCGGATTCGAATCCACAACCTTCGGGACGCAAGGCAAGCGCTTAACCACTTAGCCAGACAGAGACCCCTTTAGGCTGACAATATGATGACATTACAATGACTATAAAGTACAAAAGAAGTATGATCTGGGTTGTGGTTACGGAATGAGAGGAAGTGGGAGATGAATGACATCTTCTGCTTCTTCGAACGTTCCTTATCGACCACTTATTAAACCACTATTTGTGATTTGTATGTGATCTGAGCCTAAGAACGATTGTACGTTATGCCAGGTATGTCACTACAAGTAGGCCAACCCATCCGATTTCTGCGATGCTTTTCATTTACTAACTTATTGGGCTCCTATAAGTCGCTGGGGGCTCCACTATTTGTTTGTTTTAAAATCACATTAAATAAAATTAATTTACCTACAAAATTATATATTATCATAAAAATCTGTTGATAATTAAGAAAACTGCAGCTGGATTTGTACATACACCAGCAATGTGAAAATAGGAACTAAATTTAATTAGCAACAACCCGTTCCTCAATTCAGTAGCTAATAATTGGTTGGTTATTGGTTAAGGAATTGTCGTCACAACACTGCGAGGTAGGCCCATAGGTGCTCAGTCCCCCCATAACAGATTTCGAAGGGTATGTATACTGATGGTTCCTGTGACTTGCTGGTTAAACACATTTCTCTCTCTGCCCATCAGGCAACCAGTCTTACTTGTGCAAAGTGTATTTCCTAACTCTCTGAGATGCTCTATTGAGTAGCTAATACGCTCTAGAGTAGCTTCCTAGTTGTACATCAGTCGCTTCTTACGACATGCCTTGTAGGTCGTAGTGTTACTGCCTTCCTTCCCTTCCTTCCTTTTCTTCCTTCCCTTTCCCTTCCTTCCTTCCTTCCTTCCTTCCTTCCTTCCTTCTTCTTCCTTTCTTTCTTTCTGTTGAAATATTATCTATCTATTTAATGTTTGCCTTTTGTTTAAACTTCACTGTCTTTTGTAGCTCAGACAGAGGTCCGTGTAGTTTTATGTCAAGTGTTGTTTCACTGTCTTTTGTAGCTCAGACAGAGGTCCGTGTAGTTTTATGTCGAGTGTTGTTTCGTTAGGCCCTTGAGTTTGCATCAGTATATCATATTCAGTGGGTAGTCTTGAAGTATGTGCCCTGCAGTCTGAAGTGCCTTTTCACGTGCATACATGGCTGAATTGCCAATCTTGAATATTTTATACATGTGGCTTTGGAGTCGATTGTGTCCTGTTCAAATGCGGCAGTGTTACTATTCTTTGTTCCCATTTCAGACCCCGGTAACACACGGGATACACTTCCATGGATCATTTGCATTTGTTATCAAATTAAAAAAAAACCATCAGAGCTCAAATTACCTCAGATATTAAAAAAAAGGTGTCTGGTTTTAGTTTATATCTACCTGTTATCTGATAGTTCCTTCCTCCTTCACCTTTGTTGTTTATTTTCTTTGATTAGTGCGGTAACGATGAGAGATGAAAGGATTAATGCCGCTTTACCTGTGTCATTGCTTGATATAAAGGTAGATTCAATTTCCTTACAAAAATCTTCTTCTTCTTTCTTTTCTCATTAAAATGATATCAGGTTGTAACCCAGTGTTGTGGTTTTATGTATTTGTTGAATGCTTCTGGTGTATCTAGAGTGATAAGATTATGTTCTGTTTATGCATGTCCAGATGGAGTGAAGAGAAAGAAAGGAGTAATGATCAAGGAAGAGAAAGCTAGATTTAATAAAAAAATAAGGAATGAAGAGAGAGAGAGAGAGAGAGAGAAGAAGGAGTAATGATCAAGGAAGAGAGAGAAAGATAGAAGAAAAAGAGAATAAAATTAAAGAAGAGATAGCAGAATAATTATGAGGAAGAGAGTAAGAAGAGAGACAGCTAATACCAGAAGGATTGAGAGAGAAGAATGATTATAGGAGAGAGAGTAAAAGAGAAGATTGAGAAGAGAAGAGAATGAGAGAGAGAGAGAAATAGTAATACTTGAAGAAAGATGAAGAGAGAGAGGGACCAAGCAGATTAAGAGAACCGAACTAATGCGAATGGAGGGGAGGAATCAGAACAGAGCATATCTATAAAAAAGAGCAGACATTTTCGCATGTGATGAGGAAGTTTAGAAACATTGTAACAACCAAAAGAGGGAGGCGAGGCAGAGAAGGACAGAGAGAGAAAATTTTGGATAGCCGACATCATGGCACAGAAGAACGTCAACATTTTGAGATGATAGTAAACACCAGAGACAGAGATTTGTGGAGATCAATGATCACCTACGCCAGTTGGCACGGCACCTGAAGATTATGATAATAAGAGAAAGAGAGAGAGAGAGTCTTCAGACTTAGAACGGGACACTGCAGTCTCAGAGCACACCTCCATAGAATGGGCCTCAGGGACTAGGCTGCCTGCACATGTGGAGCACCAAAGAAGTCCACATAGTACATCTTACAAGACTGCCAAGCCTAAGCAGTGTGAGAATGAAAATCTGGTCAACAGAAACAACCCTACAAAACAAACTAGGGGGCGGGGGGGGGGGGGGGCGGTGAAGACCTCACGCGCACTGCACTGTTTATGACACATACCAGAGTAGTCACATAGCAGAAGTTGATCGCAGAAGAAGAAGAGAAACTAATACAAACGAAAACGACAAATCACATTATGAAGATACTCGACGTCTAAACTCTTCTTCTTCTGTTCACCCACTATGAATTCATACGTAGCCAGGGCGCCTGGTATGGCGTTTTTGACAGAGTTTTGCGTGATGGCTTGCCCTGCCGTATTATGAGTGCCTCCCCCTCCCGGCATACATACTTTCTCCCGGCCTTCTCCAAACATCAGAGGCACAGCGACTAAACGAAATCAATGCCAGATTTGTCCTGCTAAAACAGCTATCACATATTTTATTTTTTTAAATTGATGTATTAGGTTATGGAGTCAGTGTACTGCGCGTGTCTTCATGCATCAGTGGTTTCACACATTGATACTGGCATGGAATCAGTCGCATGACTCATCAGTGGTTTGTCTCTCTGGTGAAGTCAATAGGAACCTGTGTTAGATCAGAGAGTAATTGACTGGGAGTGGGTAGCTTTTAGAACGTTACGAGTCATATATCACTCGAGGCTTGTGTGAGGGTTACAAGCCCCCGTGTAGTTATCTATCTTCGGGTCGTAGAGCTAACGATTTTGGGATGATGCATCATCGTCATCATCGTTGTCATCATTATTGTCATCATCATCATCACCCTCGTTGTCATAAACATCGTCATCCCCCTCGTTGTCATCAACATCATCGTTATCATCATCATCATCGTTGTCTTCATATCACCATCGTTGTCGTCATCATCATTATCACCATCATCATCGTTTCATCATATCACTATCGTTGTCATAATCATTACCATCGTTGTCATCATATCACCATTGTTATCATCATCATAATCATCATCATCGTTTTCATCATATCACCATCGTTGTAATCATCATCAACATTGTTATCGTCATCATCATCATCATCATCATCAGTCCTCGTCGTGTCAAGTGTACATAAGGGATAAAATAAAGGAACTCTTTTCATATCTCGAGGTATTGCCCGTGTGTTGCCGGGGCTCGCAAGGGAGGGGGGGGGAGAGAATAGAAACCATGCGACCTATAAGACCGTAAGAGGAGACTGATGTAGGCCCTAGGGAAACTACCCTATTAAGTAAAAAGCGTCGCAGAAATAGGATGTGCTGGCCTATATGTTTTCGCAGAACTGACATAACTGGCACAACGTACACTCGCTCTTAGGCTCAGATCATATACAACTTACAAAGAGTGGTTAACAAGTAAAGTTAAAGTATATGGAGCGTTAGAAGAAGAAGAAGGAGAGATAGGAAGACGGTGTTTGAGAGGGAGAGATAGGAAGAGAGGGAGGGAAAGATAGGGTGTTTGAGAGGGAGAGAACAAAGGAGAAAGAAAGACGAAGGAAGAGATACGCGATTGAGGGGGAGAGAAAGAAAGAGAAGTGAAAACATAGAGAAACAAGAAAAAAAAAGAGGATGAAAAAATAACAGACTGAACAAAGACAAAATTTAGTAAGACACGCTCCACTAAAGTGTCGGCTTCTGATGTTCAGAGACACCATTTGATAATTCTTGTTGACATGTATTATTTTGGTCTTTGTTAACGGGAAGTGGGCGCGGTTTAGTCCTTATTGTATTCCGGAGGACCAGGCACTGTGTTTTGCTTCTCAGAAAAGAAGTGGGATGGATGATGCTAATGGTTGTGGCGTGCATGGGATGAAGAAGGAAATGATGTCACGAATATGTGGTATCTAAGAACGTTATTCAGTGAACGAGAAGCGTCTGGCCGAATTGTTAGAGCGCGGCTCACATTCGGGAGTCTGGGTGCAATCCCTGTTAAGGTCAATGAGTTGTTTCTGTCGGGGGCTTAAAGAAAAAGTCCTAACATGAACAGTTTCGCGGTGTTTGTACTAGCCATGCGGCTGTTAAATACCTCAGGCTCATGCCTCACCTGTCCTACACCGTTCTAAAAGCGGGGATTTTTTCCGATCCAGAAGCACTTGAGCTTTCAGTTCTTCGGCTTGGTGCCATGGACATCGTAGGCTGGTTCGGTGCCACGAACACCGTAAATCTGGAGAATATGTGGCTTTCTGCCAGCCCGCGGAATTGAACCGCACTCACAGGGGGCTTGTTACCCGTCGTCCAACGCCTACGAACATGCTGGGAAGGCGGGCAAAAGCGTGATTACACTGGCAGTAACGACAGTGTTTAAAAAAAAATTGAATAGACGTTTATTCATTTAAGTTGTCCTACTGAAATCCTGATACGTCAAGCTGGAAGATTGCAGCCTGGTCGTAAGCTGTAACACATATATCTGTAGAAATAAGAACGCGTAGAATGGAATCGATTTCTGTTCATTTAGGGCCTCCACATAAGTGCAGAGTTCCATTACTTCTAGATAGATTGGGTCACAACACAAGAAGTCCATCATCTCAATGCTGGATGTGTCTGTGGCGTGGAGGTAGGGTGCTCGCCTTTTGTTCCAAAGGTACTCGGTTCCCTTCCTCGAGGAGCCATTGGAATATTTTTCCAGAGATCCCTAATCTCAGGGTAGGGGAGATCGAGCTCCTAGTCCTATCGGAGACGGACGATAAAACATAGGTCCCGGGTTCAAGTCTAGCACGTAAAAGAACACATGACAGTTTAAAATCGAGAAGAACAGCATAGAAAGCCGCTACCCGGACAAAATTCAATAGAAAGATTAAAATAATAAAATTTCTACATAATATTTTCACTATCTTCTAAATTACATCGGGACTCTCGCCGTTGCTACGGAGTTCGTGCACTATCGCTGATATTTTCATATTTAAGAAAGAAATCGGAGCACACATGGTTACTCACCAAATTGCAGTGATGATGGTCTAATAAATTTATTCAATCAATCAATCAATCAATCAATCAATCAACAAAATGTATTTCCTATACGAATATGACCTTCCTCTGTCCACGTTTCTCAAACCTCATCTCACGCACGCTCACATTTCATACTCACCTCGCGCACGAGTACACACTCCCTTTTCACCTCATGTACACGCACGTCCATTATCGACTGACAGAGCAGCCGAAGCTGTTGTCAAATTCCTGGCGGGTACATCAGCCATGCAAACACAAGGGGCCCTAGACGTGATAGTAACAAAAGATGAGGCTGCAGTGCGCACCGATTTTTCAGAAATCCCGCTAACACACAAGCGCACTCTACAAGAACGCGAAAAACAGATGAGATAACAGAAGTAAGAATAGAACTAAACGGCGATGAATACAGCGATAAAGGTTGAGTTGTTGGGCATCAAGTACTAACTTCTGTTTTGAGCGAAATTTATGCATTATTCTGATGGCCTCACCTATGGATAATCAGATATGGCATAATTTAACAATTGTTCGCTTGCATTCAGTTTTTTTCTTCTGCTTATTTTTCTTCTGTTGTCGTGTCTGTGGCTTAGGGGATAGTGACCCGGTCTATTAACCACGACGTTCTGAGTTCGAATCACGCTGCGGACAGTTTGGTTGCAAATTGTTTCCGTGGATTTTTACAAAAGGACGATGGAACGGCGAATTCAGAAAGCAACGGCGAATTAATGAAAGTAATAATGCCTAGAAAAATCACAAACAGCGTTAAAAAGCTGGGGCTGCTTCGCAAAAGTCCTGTAAAGGATATGCAATTAACTTTTTTTGTCGTCACATTGCTACCTGGCTGTTGCCCAGTATCGTGGTTTTCAGTTTTTGTCTTGCGCTGCTCTAGTGGCTTGAGTGATAGTTATTTTTGCTCTTGACAGGATTCTGTTATGCCATCTAACCATCTTTTTCGTGGTCTTCCTTTCGCCTTCTTTCCTGATGTTCTGTTGTAGAAGACTCTGTATACTGGGGAGTTAGGATGCATTCTTTTTAAGTGGCCAAACCACTTTATCAGTTTCAGTTTGGAATATCTTCATTGCACTCCGGACATGTCCATAGGTGCTACGATCTCTTTCACAATATCTTAAATAGCGTCCAGTGACTAACCGTACCAGTTCGATGTTGATTGATGAGACTACTCATATATCTGAGAGCCGCAGTGGCGTAGTTGTTAGTGAACTCGCTTCTTACGCTAGTGGTCCGGGTTCAATTCTGCAATGGGTGGGGAATTTTGTCTGACCGTAACAGCTCTGAGGTCTTGCCAGCCTCAACTGGTTACCAGGAAAAGCACTGGTAAGTAAAGATGGCCGGGGTGATGTTGACCACATCACCCATCGTGTGCTGACGGTCAATGAAAAATATTACTCAACACCGTATTACCCTATATACCACGTAGTATAAAAGGGTTTCCTTACTTACATGTTTTCTCATATCTGTTGTGATGCTTGATGTTTTTCTTTTCTGAACCACTCCAGTCTTCCATACAAACTCTTTGCAATCTAGCAGTTAACGTGAACTGCCACTCCAGTCTTCCATACAAACTCTTGCAATCTAGCAGTTAACGTGAACCCTCCAGACTTCAAACAAACTCTTGCGATCTAGCAGTTAACGTGGATTGGTTTAAATAAAAATTCTCTTTGCGGCCATACTGCTATGTTATGCGATCGACGTCATAGCACATTGGGCATTCCCATGCGAGCTCCGTCCTCCGTTGCATCAGCAATCCCAAAGTCCATTTGCTCACCGTACCCATGAGAAGTTGCTTAGTATATCCTCCCCCACCCTCTCTCTCTCTCAACCAGGAAGACGACACTGTCTGGCATGTCGAAATTTAACTGCTAATTCTCGGACTCGTTTCTGCCCGAGTGGTTACCGGGGCCCAAATTTTGTGCTGTAAAGAATAGAACCACTTTTACCTGCCACGCATGTCGTAAGAGGCGACTAAGCAGGTTTGGCTGAAATCGGACGCATGTGTCCTAAGCGTGTATCACGTTCTTGCAATAACGGAATCAAACATATCACAAAGAGTGATTAAAGTTTGTTGTAAAGAACGAATGCAAAGAACGCAAAGAAGAAGAAGAATGACTCGTTCCAATGTCTGGAACTCGCCCATATTTGCGGCCATATTGTATGATGGCGTTCAGAATGTCAGCTCTGTCCAGTGACTGAGACCCTGATATGGTGTCAGAGCCAACCAGCCTGTCTGCTCGTTCATTGCCATCGACACCCATGTGCCTCAGAACGAATATGAATGTTCGTTTGCGTTCGTTCTTATCAACCAAGTTAACCCCTTCTTTGTGAGTTGTATGGTTTGCCACCAAGAAAGTGAATACGTTGGCGCACCCCCTCCCCTGCCCTCCTTCCCCCAGCCCGTTACGTCCCTACGTCATGTAGTAAAGAAACATCCGAGTTTTGACCTACACTGAGATCGGTGATATCTGGAACAATATACAGATCGCTCCACGAGGGGCGAACCGAGTACCTTTAAAACAAGAGGTGAGCACCTAACCTCTACCCTACAGTGGAACGGAGAGATAGAGAAATTGAGATTTGAAAGAGTGGGTGAGATTCGTGAGTGAAAAGATTGAGAAAGGAAACATAGATTGTGAGGATCGAATAAAAGATTTGATGATGATAAGATTAACAGAAACGCTAGAGAAGAGGAAGTGGAGAGAGAAAGTTAAGAGAAATAGAGAGAGAGGAGGTGAAGAGGAATAGAGGGAGGGGAAGGGTGAGAGAGAAAGTGAAGAGGAATAGAGAGAGAGAGGAGGTGAAGAGAGAAAGTGAAGAGGAATAGAGAGGAGGTGGGAGTGGAAGTGAATAAGAGGAGATAGGAAGGGGAGAGAGTAAGCGAAGAGGAATAGAAAGGTGGTGAAGAGAAATCAAAGAGGAATAGAGGAAAATAGGCAGTGGAGAGGAAAGGAAGAGGATAGATGGGAGAAATGAGGCGTAGAGAGGAATACAGAGAGAAAAGAGGTATATAGAGAAAGCGAAGATGAATAGAGAGTAAGGAGGCGGAAGAAGCGGAATACAGGGAGAAAGAAAGGCGGCGGAGAGGAACGAAGATGGATAGAGAAATGAAATGGAGAGGAAGGGAAGAGGAATAGAGAGAAAGAAAGAAAGACGAGAATTTTGTAATGTGAGTATAAAATATAATACAACATGGGCATAGAGAGCAAGAGAGGGAGAGAGAGAGAGAGAGAGACACTATAATAAAGTATTATGAGCATAAAAATATAATACGAGAAGGAGAGAGACACATAAAGTATTATGACATAATATAATCAGAGGCAAAGACACTATAATAAGTATTAGTGCATAAAAATATAATACGAGAGAGAGAGAGGAAAGAGCAGAGAGAAGAGTGAGAGAACAAGAGGAGAGTGCAGAAAAAGTAAGATTTAGACAGAAACGGCAGACATAAGTAGGGGTTTGTTAGTTCCTGCACGACATAAAAATATGATACAAGAGAGAGAGAGAGCAAGAGAGGGAGAGGCAGAGAGAGAGCGAGTGTGAAAGATAAAGATAGAGAGAGAGGAAACGAGAAGAGGGAGAGAGGAATAGAGAGAGAGACACGAGAGGAAAGTAATGTACACAGAAGATATACCACCAACAGAGAGAGAGAGAGAGAGATTGAGAGAGAACAGAAGCAAGTAAGATTGAAAAAGAAACAGCACACATAAGTAGTGATTTGTTAGCTCCGGCGCCGTTTTCAAAATGCGACATAAAAACATAATGCAATCCAACATTTTACAACAAACATTTCCATATGTGCTAATTGAGTTCGTGGGTTTGGATGCAATTTCTGAGACATGCTGCGAGGGCTTTTATTTGAAAGTTGTTGATATGGCGGGCCATGTGCAATTTTAATAATCAACAGGCAAATCCGACGGTAGAATTGGCTTACAGATTGTCACCAGGGAATTATGCGTACTGTAGTGAAGAAATCTGAGACCGAATCAGGATTAATAAAGGTTGGTCCCCTTCTCCACGGAGACTTTTTTGATTAACCGGATTGAATCGTGTTACTATCTTCCCTTTTGTGTTCGAAGCATCATCATCCTGTTTCTTTTTTTCTTCTTCTTCTTTTCTCTAATTATATCTTGCCCGACAGCGTCATGATAAGAACAGATTTCTAGAACAGGCTTCTCAACAACCAGCAGGTGTCAGCAAAAAATATTGCAGTCTTTAGCGACACATATCCGTTCTCCAGACCATTTCATGTCCCAAACAAGACAAGTTTAATCAGGATATACGGCAAAAAATCAGTTTCCTTTAACAAAAATCAGAACTAGTCCTACAGTGGATATAAACACACTGTGGCATACCAGGAAATTTGAAATGGCTGACAAACTCGCAAGGGCTGTAGGAAGCCTAACACAATACCATCCAACACAAAGTTTTACAGAAGCAAAGACTGTACTGAAACAATCCAGAAAAATGATGTGGAGAAAAACAAACGGTGGATACATCCTAGAGCATGACAGTATAAATAGACTAAACAGAAAAGCACAGACCACAGTCTTCAGACTTAGAACGGGACATTGCAGAGTCACATGAGAGCACACTTCCATAGAATGGGTCTCAGGGACTCGGCTGCGTGCACCTGTAGAGCACCAACGCAATCTCCAGAACACATCCTGCACAACTGCCCCAGTCTGAGCAGAGTGAGAATGAAAATCTGGCCAACAGAAACAACCATACAAAACAAACGTAGCCCGATGAAGACCTCAAGCGCATCGCACTGTTTATGACACGTACTGGAGTAGTCGCATAGCAAAAATTGATCGCAGAAGAAGAAGATAGAACGGGCTTTTGTTTGCGCTCCATAAACAGTGTTTTTCGTCGCCTCTGTAATCTCTGGCCCACCTTTTGTGTGGACGACCTTGTGTTTGGTATCCACTGTATTGGAGTAGTATTGGAGGCTCTTTAAGGCGCAGTGTCTGTTGGTAATCTTCTTATATGGCATGCTGCTGTCTGTTAACCAAATCTGTACTCAGAACAGAACGGGATTCTTCTTCTTCTTCAGCGATCTATGGTCACATGGTAAGTTTACTGGTGGACCACAAACTGGGCAGTCAGCTTAGGTCTGTCAGGTTTCTCCAAATATTAGTTTTTAGGTCTACTGGATGTGGCCACATGTTGTTTCTCAGCTCACACAGGAGAGGACAGTCTTGCAGGACATGACTCGGTGTCTGTTCCGCCTGTCCACACTAGCAGAGAGCTGTTTGGTTTATTCCTGGTCTATCACAGGAGAGGACAGTCTTGCAGGACATGACTCGGTGTCTGTTCCGCCTGTCCACACTAGCAGAGAGCTGTTTGGTTTATTCCTGGTCTATCACAGGAGAGGACAGTCTTGCAGGACATGACTCGGTGTCTGTTCCGCCTGTCCACACTAGCAGAGAGCTGTTTGGTTTATTCCTGGTCTATCACAGGAGAGGACAGTCTTGCAGGACATGACTCGGTGTCTGTTCCGCCTGTCCACACTAGCAGAGAGCTGTTTGGCTTATTCCTGGTCTATGTAAGTGTTTGTTGAGTTTGCAGTGTCCGGTACTTAGGCGAATTATAATGACCTAGTTCAACTTAATTCAATTTCAACTTCGCCCGCTGTGGTGCCGGGGCCCGCAAGGGAAGCAAGAATAGTACCACTGCGACCTACAAGGCATGTTGTAAGAGGCGACTGATGTAGGAACTAGGAAGCTACCTAGTAAAAAAAAGGCATCGCAGAAATCGATGATGTGCTGGCCTACTTGTAGGCACATAACTGCCTAACGCACAATCGCTCTTAGGCTCAGATCACATACAAATCACACACAGTGGTTAAACAGTGATAGATATGGAGCGTTCGAAGAAGAATAACTCAGAACAGAGCGTCATTCAACTTAAGCTTGTTTGTCTAAGAAAGAAATTTACCTTTCTCGGTGCTAAGCTTACAAGTGCAAGAGCGTGTATCCCAAAATCTGTTATCTCGGTGCTAAGCTTACAAGTGCAAGAGCGTGTATCCCAGAATCTGTTATCTCGGTGCTAAGCTTACAAGTGCAAGAGCGTGGACCCCAGAATCTGTTATCTCGGTGCTAAGCTTACAAGTGCAAGAGCGTGGACCCAGAATCTGTTATCTCGGTGCTAAGCTTACAAGTGCAAGAGCGTGTATCCCAGAATCTGTTATCTCGGTGTTAAGCTTACAAGTGCAAGAGCTGTATCCAGAATCTGTTATCTCGGTGCTAAGCTTACAAGTGCAAGAGCGTGTATCCCAGAATCTGTTATCTCGGTGCTAAGCTTACAAGTGCAAGAGCGTGTATCCCAGAATCTGTTATCTCGGTGCTAAGCTTACAAGTGCAAGAGCGTGTATCCCAGAATCTGTTATCTCGGTGTTAAGCTTACAAGTGCAAGAGCATGGACCCTAGAATCTGTTATCTCGGTGCTAAGCTTACAAGTGCAAGAACGTGGACCCCAGAATCTGTTATCTCGGTGCTAAGCTTACAAGTGCAAGAGCGTGGATCCCAGAATCTGTTATCTCGGTGCTAAGCTTTCAAGTGCAAGAGCGTGTATCCCATAATCTGTTATCTCGGTGCTAAGCTTACAAGTGCAAGAGCATGAATCCCAGAATCTGTTATCTCGGTGCTAAGCTTACAAGTGCAAGAGCGTGTATCCCAGAATCTGTTATCTCGGTGCTAAGCTTACAAGTGCAAGAGCGTGTATCCCAGAATCTGTTATCTCGGTGTTAATCCTAAAAGTACAAGAGCGTGGATCCCAGAATCTGTTATCATATTCCTCATTGCGAGGGATCATTGCACCGTGTTATGTGCCTTACTGTCCGGTGCATCTGGTTTCTGCAAAGCATTTGTTTCGACCCGAAACCGAAATCAAAGGGTACCGAAAGCGCTTAGACAGAGGAGTGTGATAAATCATATATCGTATACATTAATATCGGAGTAACATAGGCCAATGTAGAAAATGGTTGCTTAAAGGTTTTTAATTATTGAAAGGTTCAAATTGTAGTTTGATTTCGCTGCTAATGCCGCCCCCTTACGGTGTCGTCTAATGCGCCCCCCCCCTCTGTATCATAGCAAGGCACGGCCCTGGTTTCAGGTTAGCAAGGCAGCATGTTGGTTTGTTTAAAACAATATATCAATGGCGTGTCCATAAGTACAGACAACAAATAAAATCGTAAGGTTACCTAATGATAATAAAACGATATCTGCTACCACCTCGCGCCTATAACAACCGGCAACCCGGGCCGCCCGCCTGTTGCCGGGGCATCGCACGGGGAGCAAAGAATAGTACCACCTCGACCTAATATTGCATGTCATAAGAGGCGCTGAGGGAAGCTACACTAGTAAATAAAAAGCATCGCAGTAATCGCATGTAATTGTAGGCGCATAACTGGCACAATGTACAATCGCTCTTAGTCTCAGATTACGGGGACTGCCTAGAGTAGTTGATAGTAGCTCGGCCTGCTATCTGTGAGACGCCTCATAGCTCGGGTTCGAACCTACTGTCCGGCATTTGTTCGAGTCCCCTGGTCTTACTCAGGACGATAACGTGAGTACCTCTGAAGTCGGAGAAAATCTGCCTGTATGGCGGGGGAATACTAATTACGAGTACATTGAGCACACGGCTGCCAGTGTAAAGTAATTTACAATGTGCACGCTGCTGCCATTGTAAGAAATTGGAAAAACGGATTTTCACGCAAAAATCAGTTTCAGAGATGAAACTTCGTCTGAGTTGAAAGCGGACGAAAGAAAAAAAAAAAAAGTCTCAGATCACAAAGAATGGTTAACAAGTGGTCGATGTGAAGCGCTCAAAGAAAAAGAAGAAGACGACCAGGACGCAGAGTCCAAGTAAGACCAAGAACACGATGGATAGATAATATCACAAATATCATGTGACATCAGAGACTAACAATTGGGGGCCTCTGTGGCTAACTGGTTAAGCCCTTTGCCTTGTGAGTCGAAGGTCGTGGGTTTGAATCGGGACCGCGCCGTTCTGTTCACGAGTGCAGTTTTTCCAGAGACCCCTAGGATTGTTGCTAGAGCTACGGAATTCGTGCTTTGTGCAATACTCTCATCAGGTGGCATACCATTTCTGTGGAGAGGACCGAGCCATATGGAGTAAAACCCGGTGCAATGAAGTCAATCCTACGGCTTTAAAACCCTTTTAGACTAACAACTACAGATACAACATACCTGGCACGTGATAGAAAACTGAAACTCCCCACGACGTTTCACGGTACATGTGGATAAAACAAGACAAGAATAGAATTCCAGAATGTCACGGGGCGCCGTCACTAGACACAACAATCGGCCGCCATCTTGAAAACCGGAAATTGATGTTAGATAAAAACACATGATTTTATTTTGCTTTTACATTAACCTTTCACCCGTCTGTTGCCATGGCTCGCAAGTGGAGCAAAGAATAGTACCACCTCGACCTACATTGCATGTCATAAGAGGTGACTGATGTAGGGGCCTAGGAAGATACCTAGTAAATAAAAGCATTGCGGAATCGGTGTGCTCGCCTACTTGTAGGCGCATAACTGGCACAATGTACAATCGCTCTTAGGCTCTGATCACATACAGATCACAAAGAGTGGTTAACAACTGGTCGATATGGAGCGTTGGAAGAAGAAGAATAAGCTATTGTACTTTGTAAAACTAACGTACTTTGTTTTTACATGTTTCGCCATTGTTACAAAGTTGTACTGCAGTCTTCCCTTATATTAACAAATGATACAGTCACAAAGAAGGGGAACAAGAAAATATGGAATATATCATGGAAAGCCTTTATGAACGTCTGTTTCCGGACAAAACAACCTGACACCATTAACAAATAACAATTATACAAACTAGTTTCAGCATCTTCTAAATTACATCGGGGACCGTCGAGTGGTTACCGGGGCCCAAATTTGGGGTGTAAAGAATAGAAACACTGTTACCTACCACGCATGTCGTAAGAGGCGACTAAGGAGGTTTGGATGAAATCGGATGCATGTGGTCCTAAACGTGTAGAAGTCTATGCGTTTAGGGGCCTCAAACCAATGTGCAACGTATACACGTTCTTGGCAAAGATCAAACATATCACAGAGATTGATTAAAATTGGTCGTAAAGAACGAACGCAAAGAAGAAGACATCGGGGACCCTCGCTGGTGCTACAGAGTTCGTACACTTCTGCTGATATCTTCCTATCTAAGAAAGAGATCGGAGCACACATGGTTACTTACCGAAGTGCAATGATGATGGTCCTATCAATCACTCAATCAATCAATCAAACACCTTTAAGAATGCCTTCTTCTAGACAAGGCAAGTTAACCCCATGGTATGAAAATTGATAATCTTCTTCTACGATCACACTAGATTGAGATTCTGGATTCTCTCTATTCCTTTCATGCATGCATTTATTGAATGCATATCGTCTCGTTTGTCATCTTGACTAAACATTAGAAGTACAAGTTAATTTAACGCTCTAGAAATAGACCCAGCAAGTCACTAGAGGTAGACTGTATGTATCAGAGGTTACAAAAACACGCATGTGTAGCTATGAAACGAACGATTAGTAGTTGTCCACTTCAGTGGACACTACGCCGGGAAAGGACTAGACAAAAAAAAAGTATGAAATATATCATCTAAAAGTTTTAAGAATGTCGTCTTTCATGCAAGACAAGTTGACCCCATGGCATGAAAATTTCTAATTTTCTTATACGATCTTGCTAGTTTGGGATTCTGGAATATCTCGAGAAAAAAAAAGTATGAAATATGTCAAGAAAACGTTTTAAGAAGTATTTTCCCAGACAAGGTATGTTTCGGGTGGGTTTCACTTACTGATTCTTCTTCTATCATTTCAGATCACCTCCGGCTCTCTGTGAACGAAGCCTACAACAAGACATCTGATACCTTAACGAACCTGTACAAAATTCCACAACATGTCCACAAAAGCACAATCGACAGCTTCTTTGGCCAGCTCAGCAGTTACCTTATGGGCAATGACCAGATAGGCCTGACTGCTATCATTGACAACCTTTTTGTTAACCTGTTTCCGATAGTGTTTAAATATGTTCTAAGTGACTCGTCTAAACCGAAACATTTGAGTGACGATTTTGACAGGTGTCTCGTCCAAAATTATGACAGCATACAACCCTTTGATCAAATGCCGAAACATTTGAAAAGAAAAATGGAATCTGGGCTTAAGAGGACACGGGTTTACGCAGAGACTTTGAAAGTAATGGTGGCTTCTATAGATTCAACAGATATGATTGTTCCTCATGCAGATTGTAAGAAGGCGATTTCTCGTCTTCAGTTCTGTTCAATATGTAGTGAAGAAGCTGAGTCGAGACCATGTCGAGGGTTATGCTTAAACGTGATGAGGGGCTGTTTGTCTGGTGTTTCCGAGATTTCGTCATCCTGGGACGATTTGGTTGTAGATTTTGGAAATCTGCATGTAGGTATGTTCAGGCATAATAACGCACAGGAGTTGGTGAGTTTTCTGGATGGGAATATTACTGATTGTTTGCTACATGCGATGGATGATGGACCTAGGATCTTTAGAAGGGTAAGTGTCTTGTATTTTACAGGGACAATGGGAAGGTATGTCAGGGAGTGAGTGTAGAAATTGAGTGAAAGAGAGTAGAAGGAAGGTGGAGGAGAGGGAGAGAAGGTGGGTGCGAGAGAGAGTAGAAAGAAGGTGAGGGGGGAGAGGGAGAGAGTAGAAAGTAGGTGGAAGAGAAAGAGAGAGTAGAAAGTAGGTGGAAGAGAAAGAGAGAGTAGAAAGTAGTTGCGAGATGAAGAGAGAAAAGAAAGTATTGTCTTGTCTCTTTGACATATTTCCTGTCTTGTTGCAAGTCTTGTTTCTTCTTTGACATATTATCTTGTTGCAAGTCTTGTCTCTTCTATGACGTATTGTATGTCATGTTGCAAGTTTCTTCTATGACTTATTGTCTGTCGTGTTGCAAGTTTCTTCTATGACGTATTGTATGTCATGTTGCAAGTTTCTTCTATGACGTATTGTATGTCATGTTGCAAGTCTCTTCTATGACATATTGTCTGTCGTGTTGCAAGTCTCTTCTATGACGTATTATCGTGTGGCAAGTCTCTTCTATGACGTACTGTCTTGTTGCAGGTCTCTTCTATGACGTATTGTCGTGTTGCAAGTCTCTTCTATGACGTATTGTCTTGTTGCAAGTCTCTTCTATGCCGTATTGTATGTCATGTTGCAAGTCTCTTCTATGACGTATTGTCTTGTTGCAAGTCTCTTCTATGCCGTATTGTATGTCATGTTGCAAGTCTCTTCTATGACGTACTGTCTTGTTGCAAGTCTCTTCTATGTCGTATTGTATGTCATGTTGCAAGTCTCTTCTATGACGTACTGTCTTGTTGCAAGTCTCTTCTATGACGTACTGTCATGTTGCAAGTCTCTTCTATGACGTATTGTCTTGTTGCAAGTCTCTTCTATGCCGTATTGTATGTCATGTTGCAAGTTTCTTCTATGTCGTATTGTATGTCATGTTGCAAGTCTCTTCTATGACATATTGTCTGTCGTGTTGCAAGTCTCTTCTATGACGTATTGTCGTGTGGCAAGTCTCTTCTATGACGTACTGTCTATCTTGTTGCACATCTTATTTCTTCAATGACGTATTGTCTGTCTTGTTGCAAATCTTGTCTCTTCTATGACGTATTGTCTTGTTGCTAGTCTCTCATGACGTATAATCTTGCTGCAAGATCTTCTATGACGTATTGTCGTGTTGCAAATCGCCTCTCTGAACAAAGCCTGACTGCAAACCTTTTTTATTGTTGGATGAACAACCTTCTCAAAGATGTTACCGAACTTAACATGACCTTTGTGAACATTAGTGACCGTCCAGGACTCACATTCATAATTCAAAACAGACAAGCAAACGTTATCTGTGAAACTGCCATCTTGAGTTAGAGCCTTAGACAATATATTTAAAAGTTGAACCGAAATACTAAAGAAAGAATGTCAGACAGAAAATATAGTACCGTAACTTTTAAGTAGCTTTCTTCGTGCGGTGGACGATATACAAAGAATGTAAAGATCAGAAAATATATGTATGTAAATTTTAAGTAGCTTTCTCCTGTGGAGGACCGATTTACTAAAGAATTTACATACGATAACTATTGGCAGAGATTTGTTTAAAGAAGACTGGTGAGAATCAATGGACTGCTAATGACGAATGTGGAGTGTTGAATGAGATCAAGACACAGGAAAGCTATTATCAATATAGAAAGAAGCAATATATTTTCGGACTTGTAATGAGAATGGGAGGCTAGAACACATTGAGAACAGTAAAATCGAGAGAGGGGAGACATGGAAGACAGAAAAGATTGGATAACTGAATTCATAACATGCAAGAGCGTGAACAGCTGTCTGATAGCAACACCAGAGACACAGATTTGGAGATTGATCCTACGATAGCTGCACGGCACCTGATGATGACCGTAATATTAAATAACCTCTCCGACGGTTTAAATTTATACTATTCATTGGTTTTATCCTTGTCGGTTATTTTTCTTAAAAACTCTCTGTTATTTGCTTCATTTATTGTCCTACAGCAGCGGTTCTCAAACTTTGCATTACCTCGGATCCCCTTTTAAATACATTTTGCTACTGCGGACCCCAAACGTTTCTATATATTAAAATGGACAAGAATGAATCGTCTTTGTATTACAATAGTAAACAATGTTCTCAGACTGCTGGAAACTTCAAATGGTCTTTCAATTTGTCTTTTCAGACAACTACTTTACCACTGTTTTTATACATGATTTTTTGGTTTTTTCGCCCGAGTGGTTGCCGTGGCCCAAATTTGGGGTGTAAAGAATACAACCACTGTTACCTGCCATGCGTGTCGTAAGAGGCGACTAAGGATGTTTGGCTGAAATCGGATGCACATGTCCTAAACGTGTAGAAGTCTAAGCGTTTAGGGGCCTACCACCAATGTGCAACGTATACACGTTCTTGGCAAAGATCAAACATATCACAAAGAGTGATTAAAATTGGTCGTAAAGAACGAACGCAAAGAAGAAGATACATGTTTTTAGCCCGCCTGCCCAGCGTGTTCGTTACGCGTTGGACGACGGTGGACAAGCCCCCTATGAGTGCGGTTCAATTTCATGGGCTGGCAGAAGAGCTACAGGTTCTCCAGATTTACGGTGTTCGTGACACCGAACCGAAGGGTTACGATGTTCATGACACTGAGCCGAAGAGATAAAAGCTCAAGTGCTTCTGGATCGAAAAAAAATAATGCATTAAAAAAAAAATTATTTTTCTGTTTCAAATGTCAAAGGTCATAATATTTCTTCAAGTGCTTGAGGACACCCTGTGAGTACCTCACGGATCTCCGTGGTATCGCGTACCCCAGTTTGAGATACACTGTCCTATAGTCATTGAAAACCATTTCTTATCTGCCCAATGGTATTCTAGAATTGCTTTTAAACTACGTGAAATGCATTTCTCTGACAAATACCTTTGAGTTATTGGAACCGTAAACGAATCTCCCGCAGACCTGTTCACGCGTGTTAATATATTCCCGAGTCAGTATGAAACCTTTTTTTTTCAGCAGCAAAACTGAGTCTACTTAAAATCTCAAAAGTCTGATTTTAATGGGGCATAATTCACGGCTCGTGCATTTACGCTAGATTTTATGGGAAGGGACATTTCAATGAGAATAGCAGGAGGATAAAATTGCTCAATTTGGCTTGGTATGTTGGCTCCCAGTTATGCTTGCTATGGGCTGCTGAGCTTCATACCAGGTAGCGTGCAGGTCTACTGACTAGGTAGCAAGGCAGGTTATATATATATATATATATACTCGTGGCCTTCAATAACACAGGTCGGCGAGCTAAGGTAAAAAAAAATTGTAGGAAATCAGACCGCAACCGTCACGTGATCTTCCATTCCAGTAGTGTTAGATAAAGAAAATTCATTTTAATAAAAACAACACAACATGCTAAATCAAGGTTATATTATATTTGCAAATTAAGTTTAACAATAAGGAATATCAGTATTGTGAACATTTTTCATCAATAAATAACCACTGACTAGTAGAATTGTGTCTAATTGTAGAAAACCTTACAGTGTTCTATCAAATACTTATAGAAACCAGCCACCATTAAACAGGATTTTTGATTTTTTCCGTCTGAGCTAGTCGGCTTTATGTTGCCGAGGGCCACGATATACTATAGCAGAAAAAATACCTGGTTATATATTGGTTTATATACCGACTGAAAATGAAAATCTTGGCATATCCTTTAGAAGACGTCGCCAACAACCACAGTAAATGAGTAGTTGATTTTCTAGGCACCACTTATACGTTCAGTAGTTTGTCATTGTTTCTGAACTATTTTTACCGTTCGTAACAATTCACGGGAACAAATTTGCTTCCAAATTTCCCGCGGCGGAGTTTGAATCAGGTACTAGTGGATTGTGATCGAGGGTGTAAAGACTAGAACCACTGTTACATGCCACGCATATTGTAAGAGGCGACTTGGAGGTTGTGTGTAGGGCTAGCTACCCCTCAAGTAAAAACACTAGATCAGTGTT
The DNA here is from genome assembly GCA_020796225.1 of Arion vulgaris. NCBI lineage: Eukaryota > Metazoa > Mollusca > Gastropoda > Stylommatophora > Arionidae > Arion > Arion vulgaris. The sequence continues at coordinate 38,219,380 of CM036760.1, forward strand.
TCCCAACCTTTTGTGCCATACCCACCAAAGCCTTTCAAAAATTCGTATGCCCCACCCTATGTAACGTATACAAAATTTTTTTGGGTACTTATCTACAATTTGACCGCAGGAAAGGAAACCTCGCTGACCTAAGTTAAGTGACGTCAGTCCGTCATCAGTGTTTGCAGACGTGGAGGAGAGCGGGTTCAAAGGTCACGGATGTGGTGTTTATTGTGTATTTTGTATGTAAATAAGCAGTGTTTTTATTGAATTGGGAGCCCTGAAAAGGACTGTATGTGGGAATATGAGGTGGAAGGAGGCAGGATGGGACTAGGAGTGTTACTGTGGGGCCAGAAACTTATGGTATCAGTATTAATAGTTACGAAGGGGTCAACATTTTTGGATTTAGTCCGGCGACGCCACATAAACCCACTCACTCTGGGACTTTACGTCAATAACATAAATAATGAGGAACCTCTGCGCTATATTTAGAACAATGCTCGCAAACATTCTATATTTAGAATGACCCAGTTTTTGCGGTGAAATTGTAGACAAGTACCAATTTTTGTTTCCAAAAATTGAATTGTCCACTGTAGAAACTTAAATGATAGGTTTTTGGAAGAAATCACTAGGAAATTGTTGAGAAAACACCGCAAGTAATTTTTCAAAACATTATTCTTGATACTGCATATTTGAAATATCAGACAAATACACTAACATTGGCTGCAACATCCAAGTTGGAAAATCAATTTGTTTCAAATAAAAAAATCTTTCCTTTAAATCAGCCAATAGAATTTTCAGATGATCGACAATAACAAGTATAACGGTATCAGTCACATCATATTTCTGGAGCCAATGAACCTTCAAAACTTGTTGTTGCAAATATATTTCTGACATAATTCAATAAAGATAATGAAACCAAATATCTTTGCTTTAGCACCAACAAGAGTTTTATTTGTTTCTTGAAGTTGGTTATTTAATATATTTAGTTTTTCAAAGATATCGGCTAGATAACTCACAAATACTTTACCATTAACCATTAACAGATACTTCATTTCAGGTCAGTCGCTTAAATAAATCGATAAGAGTATCAACTTGTTCCATAAATCTTTTCAAGCAGGTCCCTTTCGAGAGCCATCTTACTTCAGTCTGAAAGAAAAGTCTCACATAGTCTGCATTTTGTTCTTCACAAAATAGCTTGAAGAGACGCTCACATTTGGCATTAGCTTTAATAGCATTGATACACTTTTAAACTGAATTTAGTACTTCGTTTAGAACAGGGGAAATATTTTTAGCTACCAAATTTTCCCTGTGAATAACACAGTGCAGAAAAAACATTTCTGGATTCTCATCTTTCATCAATTTTAAGCAGCCATTTTTCTTGCCTATAATATTAGGTGCACCATCTGTGGCACAAGATGTAATGTGTTAAATTGGTATATATTTGACATCTAAGTAATTTTTTTAGCTTATTATATATATCTTTGGAGGTAGTTGTGCTTTCTAATGACTTACAGAACAACATTTCTTCAGCACAATCCCCTTTATCAATATATATTACGTAAGTTATCAATACGGCCTCACTGTCTTTCAAAGTTGATTCATCCATTGGCACTGAGAATTTTCTTGTTTTCAACTTTTCAACAAGTTGTATTTCAATATCTTCCACTCATTTCGTGTATTCTTCTGCTAACAATATAGTTACTAAGTGGCATAGCTTTCGCCTCTTTGTCATCTTTTTCCAGAATCGCTTTAAGAAATGCTGATATTGATGGTTTAATTACATGATTTCCTATAGTATGATTTATCCATAATTTAGCAATGAGTAAGGACATTTGATAACTAGCCTCAAGAGTATGATTGACAGTTGCAGTATGAGCAGTAAATAGAGAATTTAATGTTGCTCTTTTTCAAAATTTGTCTTTAAAGTTTGAAAGTAATTCAAATCTAAATTAATATGAACATTATATTTCGCCTTCAAATGCACATCAAGGCAAGCTTGTTTCATTGATTCGTTGGTCAAGCATTGTTGGCATAAAAGACATTAATGTGGAATACATTAATAAAATAGTATTTCATATCAGGTGATATATGTTTGAGAAAATTCGATTTTTGTAGAATGACGATTTAAAAAAAAAAACCCAAATCATTAACAATATTTATACTACCGGTTTTGTGGTCAGATCTGCTCTTCTGAAAAAGTATGCGGTGTTCTCTTCTAATAAGCTCTGATAAATTATAACTTCCAATAGTTATATCTTCTGCGTGAAACTCATGGGTTCTCTTCTGCTTTTCCCGTATAATCTTGTCTAACAGTGCTGCTACTGTTCTGTGCATTCTCTGTTTTCATTCTAGCTACCTCACAAGCTGATTTGTGTTCGGCTCTCTATCTGCGCTATTATTCCATCTTCTTAAAGTCCATAGTCTATATATATGGGTGAATATTCTATTACTTTACTATTCCAAAACTTTGTTCTCACGACTACGATTTCCCACATCTGTTACTCTCTGAAAATTACTTCGACTAACGATATTCTTCTGTCATTGTCTAAAACTTTATTTCCCAACCACGCATTCTCAATCTGTCGCTAAACATGAAAAATAAGATCCCATGACATTTTACTGTAACCCATTTATAAATGCTCCTTCGTTAACTATACAACTACGAAATTGTACTCTAAGGACACCTGTATAATTCAGCTGCACAGTGAGTATCATTACTCTGGTAATCAAACTAATGGCCCATAACTTGTATTTGAGTAAAACCCCCTTGATGTTTCTTGGTTGCTTTTCCCTTTGTATCTAACATTCCAAGCCAAATCAAACTTCGGACCTGCTTTCTATAGCGAAAATAAGATATACGTGGCTCTGTCCAATACTATTACATATTCAAGATTGCACTATATGAACTCGTTTTGGTCTTCGTGACAAGGTTAGCAAATGTCGTACACATTACATTAAAAAAAAATATGATTAGATCTCAATTTTAACACAATAACACATGCTTTCCCGCTTTCAAAGCTTTGTTAACAGGAGGTAGAAATGTACCTAGATATAAGTACTCTCCGTTTATTGAAGATTTTTTAAACTTCAGTAAAGTGATTGTGAAACAACATTCGTTTTTGTCAACAGACATCCAAAAGCCGATTTATCGGTTTTGCAACATCATGAACATTAGTTAAACTCTGAACGAGTCAATTGCCCCTCGTAACGATGAAAATGCCCCTCTGTGGGACGTGCGCCCCACGTTGGGAAACAGGGCACTAGATAGTTACAGAAACCACAACCTAGGAAATTCATAGCTCGTCCGTCACCCGAGGAAGAAGAAGGACGTCGCAACGATGGAACACATGCATGCGGGATTTAGAGACAGATTGCAAGAAAGGAGGAGAGAGTGGAGAGATATGGAAAGATGACATTGGATAGAGGCTTGGAAAACCATGGTTGCGGACTTATGCCTCTCTAGGCGTTACGGGTGAAGAAGAAGGCAGATCTAAAGAAAAAAGAAGAAAAGAATCATCATCAAATAGCTTGTCCTGAGCATAACTTAACCATCATAACAATCTTAAAAATTCTCCTCATAGTCTAGATGTCCATCATCTTCTGTTATCATGCTCAGATCACCAGTTACACCCTGAATCCATCTTCTCCTTAGTCTTCCTCTTCCCCTCTTTGCGGTGATGCTAAATTCCAAGATGATCTTCTCCAACCCTTTGGGTCTCTTTATATATCCAAAATACAGCAATTTTCTCATTCTTATTTGTGGCATCAGCCAGTTTTCTTTGGTTTTGAATTTTTCTTCTGGATAGATCTATTTATTCTCTTCTCTGTCCATGAAATACGGAGGACTCTTCTGTAACACTATTATCTATTATCTTTCCTAGGTCGATGATGGAATTGGGTCACTCTTGCCGTTAAGCGTATTGGAGCTCTATTTGTGTTCTATGGCCAGATGATCGCCATTGTTTCTGCAACACTTATATTCAAATCACATATGTATTTCACTGCCTTTTAAATGTTCATTTTCACATCCATACGTTGTCACTGGGAATGTCCTCTTAGTATTCTGAAGCAGAAATACCGCAGTAATCTTGACATATGCATTCCTTGACCACTGAAATCGATTACTCAGACTCTGAACTCGATCAATTTATTTCTTAGTCCACAGCATTCTTACATTATTGAAAATTCATCACACTAGACCAGTGGTTCTCATGAATTTCACAAATAATCGTAATAACCATGTTAGTCAGTTATCTTGTGGGTCCAGCAAGGAGAGCAAAGATCACACTAGACCAGTGGTTCTCACAATTTACAAAATAATGTATACCATCATTAATCAGTTATCTTGTCAGGGCGCCCAAGGAGAGCAAGAAAGCAAAGAATATTACATAGACCTATGAGTATGTCGTAGTGGGATCTAAGTGGGCATATAAGCTACTAGTAAATAAAACATCACTGAAATAAGATGTGCTGGCCTACTGTAGGTGCATAATTGGCAACAATGTAATACCTCTTAGGCTCAGATCACATACAAATCACAAAGGGATAGTTAACACGTGTGATAAGGACCTTTCGAAGAAGAAATTATCTATATTGTGAGCGTATTTATCTTAAGTAGTAGTGAGGTCAATTACTGCCCAATCATACCTAGTTCAAACTCCGCACGGCGGGCTAGTTTGAAAGCATAATTATTTCCCTTGAATTTTTACAAACTGTAAAAATAGACCTCACTGTTCAGAAGGCAATGGCAAACTACTGAACGTATAAGTGATTCCCAGAAAATCGACGATCCGGCTACGTCCTGTAAAAAGGTTATGCCACGATTTTCAGTCGGTTATCAGTTATGTAAGGACTTTCATCATAGCACTCCGGACATGTCCATAGGTGCTCCGATCTCCGCCTCAACAAATCCAGCAGCGGCCCAACACGCTAGTTGGATGTTGAATAATCAATCCTTTTGTTTCGTATGTCGTTCTTTTCGGGCTGTACCAATATCAACATCCATCTCTCTCGGTCTGGTCAGCGAGTGGGACTCACAACCCTGAAACTCCTTTGTTCGAAAAAACTCCCAATGCGTTTAGAATGCCATTTCGGTCCAGTGCAGCACCCTCTGATATTGTAGCCATGCCAGCAAATCTATCAGCTCATTCATTACCCCTAACTCCTTCGTGCCTAGGGACACAAATAAAGGTGATTTCTTTCAATGCACACAAGGGAAGTAATCCATCTATCCAGTAGTAACATGGGCACACAAGGGAAGTAATCTGTTTATCCAATAGTAACATGGGCACACAAGAGAAGTAATATATCTATCTAGTAGTAACATGGACACAAAAGGGGAAGTAATATATATATCTAGTAGTAACATGGGCACACAAGGGAAGTAATATATATATATCTAGTAGTAACATGGACACACAAGGGAAGTAATATATATATCTAGTAGTAACATGGACACACAAGGGAAGTAATATATCTATCTAGTAGTAACATGGACACACAAGGGAAGTAATATATATATCTAGTAGTAACATGGACACGCAAGGAAAGTAATATATATATCTAGTAGTACATGGAGCACACAAGGGAAGTAATATATATATCTAGTAGTAACATGGACACACAAGGAAGTAATATATATATCTAGTAGTAACATGGACACCAAGGAAAGTAATATATATATCTAGTAGTACATGGGCACACAAGGAAGTAATATATATCTATATACATGACAAGGGAAGTAATATGTTATCTAGTAGTAATCTGCTTTCAACAGCAAGGAAGTAATATATATATCCAGTATTAAGAAAAGTAATTGCTATCAGTAATGCAAGGAAGTAATTATCTATCCATCAGTATTAGTACTGTGCAGGCACACAAGGGAAGGTATTAGATCTATGTATCAGGTTCATTGCTAGCAGTTGGAAAGTAATATATATTCAGAAGTAACTGTCATCGTATGCAAGGAAGTAATTGATTTCTAGTAAGCATGGGAAGTAAAGATATCTAGTAATGCAGAAGTAATTGTCTATCCAGTACAAGGAAGTTACTACTATCTAGTACTAACATTGGCACGCAAGGAGAAGTTTTTTCTAATATAGTTATCCTTTTCAAACAGCGTCTTTAATCTGTTTAACATAGCACAAAACAAGTAAATAACTAGTAGTAACATGGACACACAAGGGAAGTAATATATATATCTAGTAGTAGCATGGGCACACAAGGGAAGTAATATATATATCTAGTAGTAACATGGGCACACAAGGGAAGTAATATATATATCTAGTAGTAACATGGACACACAAGGGAAGTAATATATATATCTAGTAGTAGCATGGGCACACAAGGGAAGTAATATATATATCTAGTAGTAACATGGGCACACAAGGGAAGTAATCTCTCTATCATATAATACAAGGGAAGTAATCTGTCTATCCAGTAATGCAAGGGAAGTAATCTGCCTTTCCAGCAATGCAAGGGAAGTAATCTGTATAATCCAGTATTGCAAGGGAAGTAATCTATCTATCCATCCAGTATTAGTTAGTTTGTTCCTTTCGTGCCAAAGGCGGCACATAGGGCAGAGGTTTTAGATCTCCATGTAATGCGGTTCGTTGCTAGCAGTTGGAGATCACTTGTGGTTTTACATCCCAATATTGCAAGAGAAGTAATCTGTCTATCCAGTAATGCAAGGGAAGTAATCTGTTTCTAGTAACGCAAGGAAAGTAATACGTATATCCAGTAATGCGAGGGAAGTAATCTGTCTATCCAGTAATGCAAGGGAAGTACTATGTATCCAGTACTAACATTGGCACGCAAGGGAAGTAATTTGTTTATCTTCGTAATATAAGTTATCCTTTTCAAACAGCGTCTTTAACTTCTGTTTAACATAACTACAAAAAACTAAACTTGTGAACCTGGCAATATTATCTTCCCATTACCTTTCAGAGAAATTGAAAGCAGTTTGAAAGCAATAACGTTGGTCTCTGAAGGTTGCGTCTAGTTATGATGTGTGGTTGCGATTAGGAACAGGTCTTCTGGTGATCCTATGATGCTGTGTTTTCGTTTTTTGAGTAAATGCACTTGGGGTCGGCTGTAAAACAGAGCTTAACTAATGCGAATCGATTTGACGTTAGAATTGCTGACAGCTGCGATCTGTAATCAGGAAATTTAGAAGTTTAAGGTTTAGTGCGAAACACTTTCTGAAGAAGGTGCAAAAAAAAGGGGAATTTTAATTTTCTTGTTTTTGTAACAAAGTATATCATACATGGAAATCGAAATAAAAACCTCTAAGTCGGGGAAGGTCTACCTGCATGGTGTGGGATACCAGTCAAATAGTAAAGCAGAATTTCACGCAAAAATGAGTTAGAAGCGTCATACCAGACGTCACGACTAACGCCCGAATTCACAGCGGGCGAACGCAGAAGAAATGAAAATCGTGGCATATTCTATACAGGGCGTCGCTTCACCGTGTGTCACCGATGTTCATAGGGAGCAAAGTAGGGACCTAGGAAAGCTAACCTAGTAAATAAAATGCGTCGCAGAAATCGGATGTGCTATAAATCGGATTTTGATATAAATCGGATATGCTATAAATCGGATTTTGATATAAATCGGATATGCTATAAATCGGATTTGATATAAATCGGATGTGCTATAAATCGGATGTGTTATAAATCGGATGTGCTACAAATCGATGTATAATCGGATTTGATATAAATATAAGACGAGGAGATAGGCAAGGAGAGGGAGGGAGAGAGAGAGAGAGGGAGAGAGGGAGGGAGAGAGAGAGGGAGGGAGAGAGGGAGGGAGGGGAGAGGGAGGGAGGAGAGAGGGAGGGAGAGAGAGAGGGAGAGAGAGGAAGGAGAGAGAGGGAGAGAGAGAGGGAGAGGGAGAGAGGGAGAGAGAGAGAGAGGGAGAGAGAGAGAGAGGGAGGGAGAAAGAGAGAGAGAGAGAACAGACACCTCTTTCATTTCTCTCTTGATATAAATATAAGGCGAGAAGATAGGCAGGAGAGAGAGAAGAGGGAGAGAGAGAACATACACCTCTTTCATTTCTCTCTTGATATAAATATAAGGCGAGAAGATAGGCAGGGAGAGAGAGAGAGAGAAAGGGAGAGAAGAGAGAGAGAACATACACCTCTTTCATTTCTCTCTTGATATAAATATAAGACGAGAAGATAGGCAAGGAGAGAGAGAGAGAGAGGGAATGAGAGAGAACACGTTTCTCCCTTTCCACACCCCCTGTATCATTTCTCTTTTCAAATAAATATATTGCGAATATATGTTAGGAGATTTCTTTGTTGCTTCCTGTTTTACCAGAAATCTTTGTGTTGCATCGTGTTTCCAGTATAAATTACACGTGTTCTGATTTTTCTCTTCTCCAACCAACAATTTCAAGGCATTTCATTATTCTTGCAGGTTATATTCTGTTGAAAGCCTCTGTTTAATATATATATCACATTTATGTATATATTTATATATGCAGGATGTTCAAGATTAAAGTAGCCCAATTGGCAAACTTTGATTTGTCAATCGGGCTACTTTTATCTTGAACACCCTATATATATATATATATATCAAACAACTAAAACAGTAAGGAATTTAACTGATAAGAAAACAAAGATCAAAATACTAAGAGCATGCATTTTCTCAGTGGCGAAGTATGGGCATTTAACAAGGCAGTGGAAAAACGTACTTGTGAACAGAATGCCGATATCCGGATTCGAACCTACGACCTTCGGAACGCAAGGCAAAGTCTTAACCACTGAGTCACAGAGACCATCTTGTTCTGTCATTCTCCAACATTAAGAAGAATCGAAGCACACAAAAATAAACTGTCAGCTATTGGTGAAACGTACGCATTTCTATCAGCAAAAACAGACTACTGTCTGTCGTGTAAAATATAGAGAGAAATGAGCGATAGAATAAAGAGAGCGTACCGTTGAAAGAAATACCGCAGCGAGTACGACACAGAAATACACCCTCGTAGCCGTACGTACCAAATCAAAATGATATGACTGGATTTGACAAGAAGTATAAAGAAACAGGAAATGTTTTTCATCGTGAAATAAAGTAGATGTTCCAATATATGTCGACAGTGAAGAGCTTCTAAGAATTTTTCTCTTCTTCTTCTTCTCTTCTTCGACGCTTCATATCGACCACTTGTGAAACCAATCTTTATGATTTGTATGTGATCGAAGTCTATGAGTTCAAGCCCTGCTGAATCATTGAAAAGTTTCAGAATCTATGACTTAGCGGGTGTATACTGAAGAAAAGAAGAAGGAAATATAACGATCATATATACGAAAAAACATAACAATAGAAAAATAAAATAAATAATATAAAGCGAATCTTATAAGAACGATTTTCTGGCCAACACTATTTTACCAGTACCAAACATGGCCAATAACAGCAGCTAATGAGCGGAAAATCATAACGACAGAGATGAGGTGTCTTAGAAGAGCTGCAGGTGTGACAATAAGAGACAAAATTAGAAATGAAGAAATCAGAAGAAGATTGGATGTGAAACCAGTCATGTAATTCATAAAAGAACAACAGATTAAATGTTTGGACACCTGACAAGAATGCCCTGGTATCGCCTACCACAGAGAGACGCACTGAAAAAGTATAACGAGTACGGAGCGAGAGGAAGATCACGCAAAAGATGGAGTGACGGCATTAACAACAGCTTACAAGTACATACCAACAAGCACACACAAAGTAATTATACTCCCTCCTCCCCAACACTTCTATAAAAAAATAATTGATGGAAGAGAAGAAGAGCTACGAAAAAATTAAACACTAGAAAAATCAACTACAGGGTGTTTGTAAAGTCTCACAACACTTCATATGTAGGTCAGTTTGAAAAATGAAGTACATGACGTCATCAAAAATAAAGTAGTGAAATTAGTCACAATAGTTACTGCTATGGTCTACTGTTGTTCTTGGTAAACTAGAAAGAACAAATGAAATATTCATTATAGCAAATGTTGGAAATATCCAGCACGGGCTTCAAGACATGTCTGTACATGTTTCATATCGTCAAATATTCTTTGTTCAGTTGAAAACACCATTACATTTTGAGTGAAAAGATTTACCCAGCAGACACAGTCATTCAGCATGCATCACAATTGACTATGGAACACATTTGTTGGTGACGTCATGTACTTTGTTTTTCACATTTGATATACATATGAAATGTTGTGAGACTTTACAAACACCTGTATTTCCCCACATAAGTATATTTAAAAAAAAAAACCATTGCAGTAAATAAGTTATGTTTTTAGTAATATGGCGACCAGCAGACGTCGACTGGCGTAACTGAATTATGTTGTTTATAAGATAAATACCAGCAGACGTCGATTAGTGCTGATTTGAAAAGAAAAAAGTCCAAAATTATTTCTCAAACAGGGATATAAATTGAAAATGTACAAAGTCGTGAAACGATAATGGCATGTAAGCTTTCTTGGCACAAAATCTAATTGTTATAAGTATGGAGAAACAGCTTTATATACATTCTACAGTAATTAAATAATAGAAAACAAGTGCAGTCAAATTGGCTTAAAGTGGTTTTACAATTTGGTCTGCATTTGCAAAACGTCAAGTTTTGGGTGAGGGTGTGAAAGAAATGTGTGGTATATTGTCGAGTGTTAGCTTTAGAATTTGTTGGAGACGATCCTCTTCTTCTTCTTCTTCGAACGCTCAATATCGGCCATTTGTTAACTACTCGTTGTGATTTGTATATGATGTAAGCCTAAGAGCGATTGTACGTTGTATCAGTTATGCGCCTACAAGTAGGCCAGCACATGCAATTTCTGTGATGCTTTTTATTTACTAGGGTAGCTTCCCTAGGTCGGATATCAGTCGTTTCTTACGACGTATTGTAGGTCGCAGTGGTAATATACTTAGCTTCACTTGCGGGTCCCAGCACCACACGGGCGGGCCCCAGCACCACACGGGCGGGCCCCAGCACCACACGGGCGGTTAGAGATGATCCTCCTTCTTCTTCTTCGAACGCTCCATATCGACCACTTGTTAACCACTCTTTGTGATTTGTAAATGATCAAAACCCAAGAGTGATTTACTTTGTGCCAGTTATGCGCATACAAGTAGGCCAGCACATTCAATTTCTGTGCTTTTTATTTACTAGGATAGCTTCCCTATGTCGTGCATCAGACGTCTCTTACGACATGCCTTGTAGGTCGCACTGGTACTATTATTTGCTCCCCTTTCGAGCCCTGATACCAGACGGACGGTTGGAGATGATCCACAAGGGCAGGTTTCGGTATGAGTGGCAGTCGTCTATAGAAGTTTCTAACCTCCAGAGGCTTACGGGCATCACAAGGGCAGGTTTCGGTATGAGTGGCAGTCGTCTATAGAAGTTTCTAACCTCCAGAGGCTTACGGGCATCACAAGGGCAGGTTTCGGTATGAGTGGCAGTCGTCTATAGAAGTTTCTAATCTCCAGAGGCTTACGGGCATCACAAGGGCAGGTTTCGGTATGAGTGGCAGTCGTCTATAGAAGTTTCTAACCTCCAGAGGCTTACGGGCATCACACGGGCAGGTTTCGGTGTGAGTGGAAGTCTATAGAAGTTTCTAACCTCAGAGCTACGGGCACACACGGGCTTGGAGGGTCATAGGGTTTCAATCAGGCTTACGGCACCACGGCTTTCGGTATGAGTGGCAGTCGTCTATAGAAGTTTCTAACCCCCAGAGGCTTACGGGGATATACTGTCCTGGGATACGTGTCTTTGCGGCAATGAGAGAGTTGACAAGCTTACATCAACAGCATTGATTGTTGGGGAGTTGAAGATGGATAAGGAGGATGTTCTTCGGTCTCTTATCGACTGCCTGTTGGATGAAGACACTAAAATAGATGTTGAATCGATCCAAGCCATTTAAGCAGTTTGGAGTTACCCGTTGTACAAGTAAAACTGTATGCCTGAGGGCCATAGTGAGGAGTGTGTTTAACCAGAGGGCCATGGGAACCATCAGTATGCATAACCTTCGACATCTGTTGGTGGGGACTGAGCATCTATAGGTCTTCATTAACGTCGGTTCAATAACCACCCCCAGGACACTCTTCCACCATTTACTTCTACATAGAAGTTTTATCCAGGACACTGCTACATATATTTCAAATTGTGTTTTAAGATTTCTTCCTGACTTTCATTTCAATTCAGCGATTTAAGGAGTTTGGAATTACAAGTTGTCTAAGCAGAGCTGGATGCTTGAGCGGGAGAGCTTCTTCTTCTTTTGCGGACGGGGAAGCGCGAGGAGTATATTTAACCAGCGAGCCAATGGAAGCATCAGCATACATACCCTATGATATAAGTTCTTTTTAAAGATTACATTTTTATTTTAGAATTGCCCCTTATCCTGTAGCGTCGTAGAGGACGGACCCAGGTACGATTAAAACGTGTAAAAACTCTGAGCTTCACAATTCTTTCGGATGAAATCTGCTCGGAATTTGTTCAGTTTAGTTGTTTACTGACTCTATGAAGGCTCCGACCATTTGGCCGCGATAAAATGGGCACTACACTTTGATCTTAGTCCAAAAGCAGAAGCGCTATCTGTTGGGGGAGACAAATCACCTATAGGTCTACCTGAAGTGTTGTTAAGTCAGTTTAGCAACCAATAACCTTTGACTTTCCAGATTTTGTTGAGTTATGTATTTCTTTATTTATATTACCAGTTATGTCTTTTGAAATTTGTGAAGTTACATATACATATATAAATCTGTGTTTTAACTAGGTTATGGATATCTGTGGACAACCATCGCAGTCTATGGTCGACTCCGGAATGTACAAGAAATTCTTCAGATCTGAAGGCCTGCTACTCTCACATGCCAGTCACAGAATACAGTCTATTAGAAAGATATTCTTCTGGCAGACCTAGAATCAGGTTTTCCAAAGACTCGCAGATGGTGTGGGTCCCTTATATGATCAGAGATGCAGAGTACAGTGCTGAATGGTTCTGCTATTGAAAGTAGGTTGTCTTCTTCTTCTTTACTATTATTCAGACGTCCATATCAACCATATGAAACCACTTTGTGATTGCCTGGCATTTATATCATATTGGCGCCATCTCAGAAATTGCATCCATCTTACTCGTAATGAATCTGCATCCATCTCAGAATACTGCATCCACTCTTCTGAATCCTGCCATTACGAATCTGCCATGCCATCACAGAAATTCATAGCTCGATCAGAGTACATCATCTACCGAGAATATGCATCATCTACGGAATACTGCATATTAGGAATGCTGCATCCATCTACCGAGAATACTGCACATGCCATCTACGGTCTGCACTATCTACCGAGAATACTGCACATGCCATCTACCGGAATCTGCACATGCCATCTACCGAGAAACTGCATCCATCTACCGAGAATACTGCACATGCCATCTACCGAGAATCTGCATGCCATCTACCGAGAATACTGCACATGCCATCTACCGAGAATACTGCACATGCTATCTCCGACGAATACTGCATGCATCTACCGAAGAATCACTTGCATCATCTACCAGAATACGCACTGCCATCTACGAGAATACTGCACATGCATCTACAGATATGAGCTTCATCTCACAGGAATCTGACATGCCATCTACCGAGAATATGCATGTCGAGTCACTGCCATCTAGAGAATACTGCACATCCATCTGACGCGAGAATACTGCAATGCCATCTACCGAGAATACTGACATGCCATCTACTGAGATATACTGCACATGCCATCTAAGAATACTTGCATACCATCTACAGAGAAATACTTGCTACCATCTACCGAGAATACTGCACATACCATCTACCGAGAATACTTGCATACCATCTACCGAGAATACTTGCATACCATCTACCGAGAATACTGCACATACCATCTACCGAGAATACTGCACATGCCATCTACAAATACTGCACATACCATCTACCGAGAATACTGCACATGCCATCTACCGAGAATACTGCACATGCCATCTACCGAGAATACTTGCATGCCATCTACCGAGAATACTGCACATGCCATCTACCGAGAATACTGCACATGCCATCTACCGAGAATACTGCACATCCATCTACGAGATATGCATGCCATCTACCGAGAATACTGCATGCCATCTACCAGAATACTGCATGCCATCTACCGAGAATACTTGCATACCATCTACGAGAATACTGCATGCCATCTACCGAGAATACTGCAAAACAACGAACTGAGCTCCATCAATAATTCTAGGTGTCTGGACAAATGAACCCATGAACAGAACGGCGCGTCGGTTCAACCAGACCTTCGAAACGCAAGGCAATACACAATATGACGTATAACATAATACAACACATCATTCATAGTAGCTAAGTATACACACAAGTATGCACGTATACATACATACAACATCATTCATAGTAGCTTCAAGTATACACACAAGTATGCACGTATAACATACATACAACACATCATTCATAGTAGCTTCAAGTATACACACAAGTATCACTATAACATACATACAACACATCATTCATGTAGCTTCAAGTACATGTTATTGTCGTTACTGCATAAAACCACTTTTGAGCGGTGTGGACGAAGAGACATTAGCCTGTAGAATTTAATGGCCTCATGGGTAGTTTCAGTCGCCATGAAGCTGTTCAGGTTAAGATGTTTTCTTTATGCCCTCGACAGAAAAAAACAACATCTCGGCCGTTCCTTGAATTGAACCCGTTTCTCCCTACAAGTATACAAGTAAATACAAGTACTGTCTATTTGTAACAAGCGAATAAGGTGTTGTTTTTCGAAGACCCTGAGGGAAGCGCCGGAGTCAATTAACTTCATTGCACTGGGCAACAAGCAAGTGCACTGCGCTACAGCTAGTCTCACAGTTATAGTGGGTCTCTGTTGGGTAGAGGGTAGGGTGCACGCCTCTCGTTCCAAAAGCACTCGGTTCGATTCCTCGTGGAGCCATCTGGATATTTTTCCAGAGATCCCTGATCTCAGTCTAGATGAAATGAGTTAGTCATATCGGAGACGGACGATAAATTGTAGGTACCGTGTTCAATTTGAGCACGTAAAAGAACTCGTGGCAGTTGAAAATCAAGAAAATCAGGCTGAAAACCCGCTGCCCATGCAAAATTCATTAACAATAATAAATAAAAATTTCCTACAAAAATGTGTTCACCCTCATCTAAGTTACACTGGGGACCTTACCGGTGCTACGAAGCTCGCGCACTGCCGCTGAGATCTTCATGAGTAAGAAAGAGATCTGAGCACGTATGGTTACTCACCGAAGTGCAATGATAACGGTCCTATCAATCACAGTTATTCTATCCTCATTGTTATTGCTATCTCTATTTCTATCGCTATTGTTACCGCTATCTTAATTGTTTATTGCTATCTGACTTCCTTACTAAACCAATCGCCATAAATCGCTCACACATTATCTCTCATCTTCACTGCCATTTCTTCTTTCTGACTTCTTCTTTCTCACCTTTCTTAGTGATGGGAACTATTTCTCATTCATCAAAGTTGTTACTTGTCTGTTACTTACCTGTCTGTGATAAGCTGACTCCTGTTAACTGATATCTACTGTAGCCAGGTAAGAAGAATAAGTGACGTGATGCAACAGGTTTTGTGTGATGGTTGGTTTACGGCAGAATGAACATGAGATGTGAGTATGTGCTAGATCTACGGTTCTCAAACTTTACATAACCGAGGAACCCCTTTTAAATATATTTTGCTGCAACGGACCCTCCAAAGTTTCTATATATGAAAATAGACAAGAATGAATTATCTTTGTGTTACAATAGTCAACATTGTCTGTAAATTTAACATTTTAATAAACAATAAAGTAAACATTAGACATATAATTAGGCTTAAAATTTATTTTTCTGTTTGATATGTCAAAGATCATAATATTTCTTCAAGCACTTGAGGACTCTCGTGGACCCCCGGGAACCCACGGACTCCAGTTTGGGAAATGCTGTTATAGATTTTTAACTTTCTGAAATATGCCAGACTCTCGACTTTTCTTCTACTTCTGCTATCAGTTTCATATGTTCAGAGTTCGAAACAGCTTCTTCTTCTTCTTTGTGGTCGTTATTTTGATGATGAAACCATCAGACGTGTTCTTATGATGAAGTCGACTGTTGTCTGGAGCTCATCTCTGATGCCATGTAGTTTTGAATGTAGTGATGTGTTGTAGGGCCAGCATTCCTTTCTATGGAGGATATACAGGGGACAGTCTTGCATGATGCAGTCGACTGTTGTCTCGAGCTCATCTCTGGTACCATGTAGTTTTGAATCTAGTGTTCTAAGGCCATCATCTCTTTCTATGGAGGACATACAGGGGACGGTTTGCGGGACATGTTCTGTGGTTTGATCCGCGGTGCCAAAGGGACACAGAGGAAATGGAGACAAGCGTAGCCGGTGCAAGTGTTTGTTCAGTCTGTTATGCCCTGTCCTGAGTTGGAAGATGATGGTCTGTCCTTTTCTGTCCTTGTCTGTCCTTGTCTGTCCTTGTCTGTCCTTGTCTGTCCTTGTCTGTCCTTGTCTGTCCTTCTGTCTGTCTGTCCTTGTCTGTCCTGTGTGTCCTTGTGTGGTAGTCATGTTGGATTTATGTTCTTTTCTAATGTCCAGGATAGCTCTTTTATTTCTCAAAGTATATGATTTCGTTTTCTACTTGTTCACATTCTCCTCCCTTCTTTTCACGTTTGTCTGCCTTCTCGTTACCAGGGACTCCACAGTGTGATGGTACCCACTGGAGTGTAACTCTCTTGTTGGCAGAAACCGTGCTGAGGAATGGAAGTTTACTCTGGAGAGCTTACAAAACGGATATTGAAATGAAAATCGTAGCATATCCGTTACAGGACTTAGCCATCAACCCCAGTAAACGACTCGTCGATTTTCTAGGCACCTCTTGTACGTTCAGTAGTTTGCCATTGCTTTCTGAACAGTGAGGTCTCTTTTTTACCGTTCGCAAATATCCACGAACACGAATTTGCTTCCAAGCTGCATACCGCGGAGTTTGAACCAGGTACGTTTGGGTTGTGATCGAGCTCACTACCGCTTAATTGAAAATCAAGAATCTATTTTCGTTGTTTTCATATTAATATAAAATTTGTATAAGCATTTTGAAAGAGTATGACTTAGAATAGTAGAAAAAAATTAGAACAAAAAAAAAAGTCAACGCGTTGCCATGGAAACAATACAAAATGGCCGCAAGCACAAAATTTCAAATCCCTAAGGCTCTGAAGTTAATGAATATAAATGAATTCTGTTTTCACTCTAAGGTGCTCAATTGTAATATCTACAAAATTACTGATCCTTTTTAGGATATATTAAATATTTAATTTTTATAAATTTTTGGTAAAAATTCTCTCAAAATGTGGTAAAAAAGCTGTTTTTGGAGGGTGTGTTTACACAAAAATTCATAAAAATGTAATATTTAATATATCCTAAAAGGATCAGTAATTTTGTAGATATTACAATTGCGCACCTTAGAGTGAAAACAGAATTCATTTATATTCATTAACTTCAGAGCCTTAGGATTTGAAATTTTGGCTTGGCCATTTTGTTTGTTTCCATGGCAACGCGTTGACTTTTTTTCTAATTTTTTCTACTATTCTAAGTCATAATCTTTCAAAATTGTTATATAAATTCTACATTAATACCAAAGCAAAGAAAATAGTTTCCAGACCAGAGTCCCCCCTTAAGCTAGAGAATCCGTGTCAAAGTCTGCTTGTTGGCAGTCAGTATTGGTGTTATTGATCATGATTGCGACCTGTAATAATGCTTGGACCTCTGCTGCGTAGTTTGGTCTAAACTATCTGTGTATATCTCTTTACTTGTGTATTTCTAGAGCAGAGCAAGATAAAACATAAAACAACTCGGTAACAGTGTAACAACATTTTTCATTCCTTGTTTGTATTTGTTTCCTTGAAAAAGACGTACGATCGAACGTCGGACTAGTCATGTTTATTATTTAATTATTCATATTTTTCTTGCTTATGCAATACTATATATACTTTTCTTTGTCTAAATTCATCCGTTTACTTAGTATTACCTCAGCCTCCCCACGGTTTTTTCCAGATCTGAACTGGTCCGGTCTGACCACCTCAGATTTGTAGGTTTATGTACATCGCTAACGACAAAGAAAGATTGATTGATGATAGGAAAATCATCATTGCACTTCGGTGAGTAATCATGTGTGGTCCAATCTCTTTCTTACACAGGAAGATCTCAGCTGCAGTGCACGAACTTCGTAGCACTGGCGATGGTCATCGATGTAATTTTGAAGATGATGAAGATATTTTTGCAGAAATTAAAATTTTTAATCACTTCTGATGAATTTTTCTCCGGGCTGCGGCTTTTCAGCCTGCTCGTCTCGATTTTGAACTGCCAATGGTTCGTTTACGTGCTAAAATGAAACACATTTCCTTCGTTTTATCGCCCTTCTCCGATAGGATTAGGAACTCGATCTCACAAACACTGAGATCAGGGATCTCTGGAGAAATATCCAGATGACGCTACGAGGGAGCGAACCTGGTACCTTTGGCACGAGAGACGAGCACATAACCTCTACGCCAGCGGTACCCAAACTTTGCATTTCCGCGATCCCCTTTTAAATACATTTTGCTGCCACTGACCCCCCAACAGTTTCTATTTATGAACATGGACAGGAATGAATTATATGTGTGTTACAATAGTAAACAATGCTCTCAGACTGCGGAATACTTCAAATAATCTTTCATTTTATCCTGTCTTACATTTAAACTCCGGTCTGGTCCGGGTCCTTTGATTTCGCAGCGGAACTAGTTACCACTGTTTTTATACATGTTTTTAAAATTTATGTTTCTGTTTGAAATGTTAAAGATCATAATATTTCTTCAAACGCTTGAGGACCCCCTGTGAGAACTTCGTGGGCCCCCGGGGATCTGCTTACCCCAGTTTGGGAAACGCTGTTCTCTCTACTCCACAGAGACCACTCAAAAGAAGAAATGTCTATCATTCTGTTTAACTATCAGTGTATCTCTCTATCTGTCACTTTTTTATTCTCTCTCTCTCTCTCTTCTTACATCTCCTCTCTTTCCCTTTCTCTATTAGCTTCTATCTCTCTGTCTTTCTTCTCTTCGTGATTCCAGACGGAATCGGTCATACATTAGTGATGCCCTAATCTTGCTGGCCAGTACAGACTCCAGAGACAAGATTTGCTGTAGCTGTTGTTCTAATTGCTTCTAAATTGCTTTCAGTGATTAGTCCAGAATCGATATCAAGTGGAATTAGTTGTGGTAGAAGTCGTTTTTGAAGTAGTAGTAGTAGTTGTAGTGTGGGCATCTGTAGCTTAAGACGGTAGTGTGGGCATCTGTAGCTTAAGACGGTAGTGTGGGCATCTGTAACTTAAGACGGTAGTGAGCTCGATCACAACCTAAATGTACCTGGTTCAAACTCCACGACATGCAGTTTGGAAGCAAATTTGATCGTCGTGGATTAAAAAAAAAATAGACCTCCCCGTTTAGAAAGCAATTGCGAACTACTGAATGTATAAGTGGTACCTAGAAAATCGACGACTAATTTACGGTGGTTAATGGGAAGTAAAGAAATAAAGGCATGATACAAATAATTCATTCTGTCGTCCTGTTAATGAAGCTACAACCATACATAGAGATCAGCAAGTGCGAGCATGCCGCGATATGAAGAAAGTTGGGTCAACAAACGCGCCGTTCTGTTGTAGCATTTTTTCAAGAAGACCCAATGATTGTAGTGGATCTACGGGTTCGGCTTATGAATACATCACTCCCGTTGCCCAGGTTTCAAAAGAACATCGGGAAAGAAGGCAGAGGAAGACCACGGAAAAGATGGTTAGATGGCGTAGCAGAATCCTGTGAAAGAGCAAAGATAACAATCACACAAGCCACCAGAACAGCGCAAGACAAAAACAGAAAACCACGACACTGGGCAACAACCCGGTAGCAGTGTGACGACAAAAGAAGAAGAAGAATGGCGAAGTAAAGAATAGTAAAGAAGTAAAGGATATACCATGAGTTTCATTCTGTTGTCCTGTTTTATATTCAAGCTATCACTCATAATGAGATCTCTCTAGCTAAGTGGTTGAGCCTTTGCCGTGCGATACGAAGATCGTGGGTTCGAATCCGAAACGCGCCGTTCTGTTCGTGAGTGCATTTTTTTCAAGAGACCCATATGATTGTTGCTGGATCTACGGGGTTCGTGCTTTATGTAATATTCTCGCTCGCCCGTCTGCCCAGCGTGTTCGTAGCGCTTTGGACTACTGGTGACTATCCTTCTGTGCGTACGGGTTCAATTCCGCGGGATGACAGAAACAGTCACAGATTTCCCAGATTTAAGGTGTTCGTGGCACCGAACCGAAGAGTTACGATGTCCATGGCACCGAGCCGAAGAGCTGAAAAGCTCAAGTGCTTCTGGATAGGAAAAAAAAAAATGTAATACTCTCAGTAGGTGACGTGCCATTTACGCGAAGAGGACAGAGCCATGTGGGTAAACCCCGGTGCAATGAAGTAAATCCTTCGGCTTTAAAACCCCCTTTTAATATGTTGCTCTCGTAGGTTAACCCCGTATGATACCCAATGTTGACCCATATCTTGCGTTCTTACGAACACAACCAACGAGCCATTAAAAAAATAGCTTCACTGAGGAGTGTCTTTCACAAACGCTGTGTTCTCTTTTAATCAGGATCCTCAGTAAAGCCATTTTTTAAAATGGCTCGCTGGTTGTGTTCGTAAGAACGCTCGTATTGCTAGGCTAGACAATGGGTGCAGTAAGAACGCTCGTATTGCTAGGCTAGGCAATGGGTGCCGTAAGAATTAAGGGTAAGTGGTTCGAATCCTGTGTTTGGTAATTTTTTTTTCCTTCTAAGACTCCTAATACTTCTACACTGTCTATTTATTGATCATATTCATTGGCTTCCGCTGCTTCCCCTGGTGTTCTTATAAAAACACCCATTGTTCTCATCTCCCCGTATCTTGCACAATGTTGCTCCGTATCTTGCACAATGTTGCTCCGTATCTTGCACAATGTTGTTCTCCGTATCTTGCACAATGTTGCTCCGTATCTTGCACAGTGCCATCAATGTTGCTCCATCTGCAATAGTGACTTAAGTCCTCGTATGGTATGTTGTCAGTGCATTGATACAGGGAATGTACACGCTCTTGGTACTCAGATTTATTAATATTCCTGTCAGTTCCACTCCATAAATTTGTAAGTTGATCCACTTTTTGTAAGATCGTATTTGATCTTTTTTTAAGTTCCTTTCTTCACATCTTTATTGCGTGTGTGTGTGTGCGTGTATGTATGTGTGTGTGCGTGTGTGTGTAGACCAATTTAGAAGAAAATACAAGACTGTTCATTTTATATCCTGTCGTAGACCGTTGCTGCAAGCTCCCCTCTTTTTCTTTATTGTCTCACTTCCTACTCTCTCTCTCGTTTTTCTTCTCTCTCTCTTTTTTCTTTCTTTCTCTCTCTGTTTCTCTCTTTCTTTTTTCACTTTCGTTTCTCTCTTTCCATTTTCCTCTCTATTTCACTTTCTCTCATTTTCTCTCTTATCATTTTTCTACATTTTATCTCTCTCTTTCTCTCGTTCTCTCTTTCTCATCTTTTCTATCTTCTGTTTTCTTTTTCTATTTATCTCTCTTTCTTTCTACTTCTTCTCTCGTCTCCTGTTTTCTTTTCTCTATTTATCTCTCTCTCTCTCTCTCTCTTTTGATACTCTCTTTATCTCTCCTTTCTCTCTTTACGCTTTTTGTTTACTAGGGTAGCTTCCTAGGCCCCTACCTCAGTCGCCTCTTACAACATGCCTTGTAGGTACAGTGTTACCATTCTTTGCCCTCCTTGCGAGCGCCTGCAACACATGGGTGGGTTGGAGTTTGACGAATGATAACCCGCTTTTTTCATGATTTTGCAAGCTCAATCGCAAAAAGCTATGGTAGAGATTTCTACAAATTTGTACAATCATTAAATTTCATATCCTTCCGCGGTTCCATATTTCCGGTACCAGTATACACGTTTGGGATAATGTAATTAGTGGTTCTCAAAATGTATGTCCTGTATTTCCGGTGTCAGATGTTTCATCTCCTACCGTAAAACAGTAGACGGTACAATCTACAACTGTTAAACCCACAGTACCATCTGCAACTGTTAAACCCACTGTCAGATCAGATGTTTCACCTACTAGGATATAACAGTAGATGGTAATAACTGTAACTGTTAAACCTACTGTCAGATCAGATGTTTCACCTACTACGATATGACAGTAGATGGTAATAACTGTAACTGTTAAACCCACTGTCAGATCAGATATTTCATCTGCTACCGTATGACAGTAGATGGTACCATCTGCAACTGTTAAACCCACTGTCAGATCAGATATTTCATCTGCTACCGTATGACAGTAGATGGTACCATCTGCAACTGTTAAACCCACTGTCAGATCAGACATTTCATCTGCTACCGTATGACAGTAGACGGTACCATCTGCAACTGTTAAACTCACGGTACCATCTGCAACTGTTAAACTCACGGTACCATCTGCAACTGTTAAACCCACTGTCAGATCAGATGTTTCATCTGCTACCGTATGACAGTAGACGGTACCATCTGCAACTGTTAAACCCACTGTGCCATCTGCAACTGTTAAACCCACTGTACCATCTGCAACTGTTAAACCACTGTCAGATCAGATGTTTCATTTGTACCGTATGACAGTGGACAGTACCATCTGCAACTGTTAAACTCACGGTACCATCTGCAACTGTTAAACTCACGGTACCATCTGCAACTGTTAAACCCACTGTCAGATCAGATGTTTCATCTGCTACCGTATGACAGTAGACGGTACCATCTGCAACTGTTAAACCCACTGTGCCATCTGCAACTGTTAAACCCACTGTACCATCTGCAACTGCTAAACCCACTGTCAGATCAGATGCTTCATCTACAACTTTAGAACCACCCCGACATAACGAATCAAGAACGTTTACTTTTCAACCAGGTGTTTCATTTTCGCAGGTAAACCTAACAGGTTTTATGTTACCTGTCAGGTACAACTTATTCCCTGTTGCAAGAGCAAGGCAAACATCAGCATGAAGCCGAGTCACCTGTGTACACATATTCCCTCTACTTCGTCTTAGTCTTTAGTATACTTTATTTGTGGCGTTGTGCAAGGGGTTAGTGACTCGGTCTATTAACCGACGTTCTGAGTTCGAATCACGCTGCGGACAGTTTGCTGGCAAATTGTTTCCGTTGATTTTAACAAAGGACGATGGCGCCACCCGTTCAGAAAGCAATGGCAAACTACTGAACGTATAAGGGTGCCTAGAAAATCAACGACTTGTTTACTGTGGTTGATGGCTACGTCCTTTGGGATATGCCAGGATTTTCATACTTTATTTATTACTACCATAATCATCATCATCATAAGCCTCCGTATCAACAACATCGTCATCGGAAAACATCAATATGTCATCAGCACCAATATTATTATCAACACCATCATCAACATCAATATATATTAACAGCACCAACATCATCAGCAATATCATCAATGTATCAACATCATTAATAACATCGCCATCATCAACGATGTAAGTGTCGTCAACATCATTGACATATGAACATCAACAGCATCAATAGCAGCTTCATCAGCATCACCACCATCATCATGGCCATCATAATCATCACCAGGAACATCATCAAGAACATCTTGCAAATAAAAACCATCAATACCTTCAACAATAGGAGCATCATAACTCTAACAACTTGACTATGTCAGAACTCTAACAACTTGACTATGTCAGATATCTAACAACTTGACTATGTCAGATATCTAATAACTTGACTATGTCAGAACTCTAACAACTTGACTATGTCAGAACTCTAACAACTTGACTATGTCAGATATCTAACAACTTGACTATGTCAGAACTCTAACAACTTGACTATGTCAGATATCTAACAACTTGACTATGTAATAACCCTAACAACTTGATTATGTCAGAACTCTAACGTTAAACCTGACTATGTAAGAACTTTAACAACATGACTACGTCAGAACAACTTGACTAAGGTAGCTTCCTGAGACCCCTACCTCAGTCGCCTCTTACAACATACCTTGTAATTTCTTACTATTCTTTACTCCCAATTCGGGCCCCGCCAACACACGGGCGTAATAAATATATGAAAAAAATGATGGAGTTTTAATTTGACATTAAACAAAGAACATTGCTGTTGTCGCTTTGTAATTGTGGATTTTCTTTCACTTTTTTCTATTGCTATTGCTCCCTGTGACGTATAACCGACAGGAAAATGTCAAACTAGCCCGTGCTTTTAAGAGAAATAGATTTGTAATTAAAATATCTCTTTATCCTTGTCATGTTGACACCATCACCCTTGGCTAGTTCAAATATGTACTTCTTGGGCAATCTTAGAATGTTTGCTACAATTTAAATTCGGTTTTGTGGGTTTTTTTTATTTTCTGATCATTGTTCTTATTTTTAGCATTTTTTTCAGCAAATGGAGCAATAACTAATTGTATCCAACATAGATACAATAAAGCAAATCAAATCATAGGAGAAAAATGGTACCAATTTGGAAATGCAAACATGTCACTATGAACATTAAAAGAGCAATGTACAACACACTGTTTCTCCCAACTTTACGTTATCAGTACCAAACCTGGACGCTGACATCACAAGATAGAAGAAAACTAGTCGAGACAGAGATGAAGTGTCTACACATAATGCTGAGAGTATCAAGAATAGATCAGTTTTAAATGAAGACATCAGGAAAATGAAGTGGTTAAAACATTAATACTGAACTTCATCAAGAAACAACAAATTAAATGGTTCGGCAATATAAACAGATTACCAACAGACACTGCGCCTCAAAGAGCAATGCTAATCCGATACAATGGATACAAAGCAAAAGATCGTCCACGCGAAATGTGAACTGAGAAATAACAGAGGCGGTAAATGCATTATTTATGAAGCGTACATAAAAGCCCGTTCTTGAAAACTCTTCTCATATTGACGATGTGAGACAAAAGAGGATTAGAGAAAAGTTCTCTTTTTTCTGAGGATACGCTTGGGGATTCTATAATTCAGAGGAGCTAAGGCCGCTTGCCCGAGGCTTTCGCCACGCATGTTTGGGTCAGCTGTTTTATTTTCTCTCGAAAGTAAAAGAAAATTCTTTCGAGTTTACCTAGGAGTTGGACCCAGGTTATTTACACCACAAAATTCCATCGCTTTAATCCATTCCCCCCACTTGCTCTTTCTCTCTCAAATGGTTTATCACTCCGTATCTCTGTTCGTTTCTCCGTTAATTTCTATCTTCTCTCTTCCTTCCATCATTTACTTCTTTATAGAAGAGTTGGGGGCATAGTGATCATGTTCTAATATACTCTGTAAGCTGTTATTCATTTTCTTAAAGCTGTTCTTTATGCCGTAGCTCCATCTTTTGCGTTGTCTTCCTCTTGCGCTGTTCTTGTTATACTTTTTCAGTGTGGCTCTTTGTGGTAGACGATACCATGTTGGTTTATGTTAAGGGGAATTGTGTTTATGATGATTGCTGCAACTGAGACATAGATAGCGAAGTCTGGTCACTTGTGGACTTGGTTCACGGAAGGAAATTATCTCCTGTAACCACGATTAGAACGAGCGTCTGGTCCAATGGATTATAGTGCAGCACCCATACGGGAGACCCGTGTTTAGTTCATGGTGTCGCCCGCGTGGTGCCGGGGCCCGCAAGGTAATCAGAGAATAGTACCACTGCGACCTAAAGGCATGTCTTAAAATGCAGCTGAGGTAGGGGCCTAGGAAGGAACCCCAGTAAATAACAAGTGTCGCAGAAATCGGATGCGCTGGCCTACTTATGGGCGCATAACTGGCACAACGTAAATCACTCTTAGGCTCAGATCACACACAGTGGTTAACAAGTGGTCAATATGGAGCGTTCGAAAAAGAAGAAGAATTCACGGTACGGCCAAGGATGTTTTTTCTGTTGTGGTCGTAAATGAAAAATCCTAACCTGAACATCTTCTTGGCGATTGCACTAGCCGTGCGGCCATTAAATCCCACAGGCTCATGGCACTTCTGTCCTACACCGACCAAAAAGCGGTATTACAGGCAGTAACAACAGTTTTCAACAATCAATTAATTAATTATTAAGGGTTACGAGGTTACGCTGTAATCCATGCGCCCTTATTGGCCAAAGCTAACCCAGAGCACATATAAATCTTGGAAGATTATACAAATTAAACCCTAGACGATATGCAATGACGTCCCTGGTGTTATGTCTACTCGTCACTCGTGTGATTGACACGACAAAGCTCGTCCGACGAGAAGGAATCGACGTTACAAATATGGAGTTAGTCCATTTGGGATTTGTTATATTTGAATGTGTTCCAAAAGGCACAGGCGTGCACATGCATTTCTGCTGCGGTCATAAGTGTGATGTGAGTTAGTGAAAGCTTAGAAATGTGCACTGGATTTTCCCCCTAAGTCTTACATCATTATTTGTTATATGAATAAGGGGTCTCTGTGGTATAGAGGTTAGGTACTCGTCTCTCGTGCCAAAGGTACCAGGTTCGCTCCCTCCTGGAGTCATCTGGATATTTTTCCATAAGTTCCTGATTTCAGTGTAGGTGAGATCGAGTTTATAGTCCTATCGGAGACGGGCGATAAAACGTAGTTCCCCGTTTTCAAATTGAACAAAGTACTCTTCACAGTTCAAAATCGAGAAGAGCATGCCGGAAAGTCGCTGCCTGGTCAAAATTTATTAGAAAGATTAAAATAAAAGTCCGACAAAAATATCTTTACCATCTTTAAAATTACATCGGGGATCCTTGCTAGTGCTACGGAGTTCGTGCACTGCTGCTGAGATCTTACTGTGTTAGAAAGAGTTTGGAGCACACATGGTTACTCACCGAAGTGCAATGATGATGGTCCTATCAATCACTCAATCTATTTGTTATGAATGTGTTGCATATGTTGTTAGACCTACGTTGCTAAACTAATGTCAACTGATATTTTTATCATCATCAAATAGCTTGTCCTGAGCAGAACTATGACACGCTAACAGTCCTTTAGAATTTCTCTCTCTCGTAGGCCAGATGTCCTGCCTCTGCAGCAGCCATGCTCAAACCATCAGTTACATTTTGAATCCATCTTCTCCGTGGTTTTCTTCTTCTCCTCTTTGCCGGGATGCCTCCTTCCATGATGGTCTTCTCCAGCCCTTCGTGTCTCTTTGCCGGGATGCCTCCTTCCATGATGGTCTTCTCCAGCTCTTCGTGTCTCTTTCCCGGGATGCCTCCTTCCATGATGGTCTTCTCCAGCCCTTCGTGTCTCTTTGCCGGGATGCCTCCTTCTATGATGGTCTTCTCCAGCCCATCGTGTCTCTTTGCCAGGATGCCTCCTTCTATGATGGTCTTCTCCAGCCCTTCGTGTCTCTTTGCCGGGATGCCTCCTTCCATGATGGTCTTCTCCAGCCCATCGTGTCTCTTTGCCGGATGCCTCCTTCCATGATGGTCTTCTCCAGCCCTTCGTGTCTCTTTGCCGGGATGCCTCCTTCCATGATGATCTTCTCCAGCCCATCGTGTCTCTTTGCCGGGATGCCTCCTTCCATGATGGTCTTCTCCAGCCCATCGTGTCTCTTTGCCGGGATGCCTCCTTCCATGATGATCTTCTCCAGCCCATCGTGTCTCTTTGCCGGGATGCCTCCTTCCATGATGATCTTCTCCAGCCCATCGTGTCTCTTTGCCGGGATGCCTCCTTCCATGATGGTCTTCCAACACTTCGTGTCTCTTTGCCGGGATGCCTCCTTCCATGATGATCTTCTCCAGCCCTTAGTGCCTCTTTATCTGTTCAAAATATTTTTTTATCAAGGAGAGTAAATAGAAAATGTGAACAGTTTTGAATATCTCGGTTCCCTGCTTGATATTCTATTATAGTATATTCTCTAATCCTGTGTTCTCTTTCGACGTCAGGTCGAAAAACGATACACATTGTGCAAGCCTCCTTGTGCGCTTTGCACAAGTTATAGAAAAAGGGAAGACTGCAGTAAAACTTGGTAAAATAGCGAAAAGCGTAAAACAAAGTACTATAGTTTTACAAAATACAGAAACAGTGACAATATACAGCAACGTTTCGACCCAAAGGCCTTTATCAAGCAAACGATACAACAAGAATGACGGATTTCGAGGAACACTACAAATGGAAGATTACATATGGAAACATTCAAACCTATCTAATGAAATGTTTCCATATTTAATCGTCCATTTGTAGTGTTCCTCGAAATCCGTCATTCTTGTTGTATCGTTTGCTTGATAAAGGCCTTTGGTCGAAACGTTGCTGTATATCGTCACTGTTTCTGTATTTTGTAAAACTATAGTACTTTGTTTTTACGCTTTTTCGCTATTTGCACAAGTTGCAATTTAGTGCCTTGGATATTCCGTCGATCCATCGTTTACGTGATCGTCCTCTGGGTATGTTGCCGTTGTATGTGAGTGCTAGTGCTCTTTGTTGGAGACTGTCTTGTGGTAACCTTGATACATGTCCGAACCGTTTGATCTGTTGTTTATTGATATATTGTAGCACAGGCAAGGATCCCACTTTTCTTCTGATTTCATCGTTTCTGATCTTATCTTTTCTTGTAATATTTAGAGCCACATGTATACAAAATTCAAGATAGACAATTCAGCCTGTGCACATGTGGACATACACACCAGACTGCAGGGCACATAATTCAGCCATGTGCACATGGGGACAGGCACACCAGACTGCAGGGCACATAATTCAGCCATGTGCACATGTGGACAGGCACACCAGACTGCAGGGCACATAATTCAGCCATGTGCACATGTGGACAGGCACACCAGACTGCAGGGCACATACTTCAAAACTGCCCCGATATGATATACTGAGGCAAACTCACTGGCCTAACGAAACAATACTCAGCAGAAAACTACACGGACCTCTGTGTGAGCTACAAAAGACTGAAGTTTATACAAGAGACAACATTGAATATATAGATAATATTTCAAGCGAACGAAATGAAGGAAGGATACAAGAGACAACATTGAATATATAGATAATATTTCAAGCGAACGAAAGGAAGGAAGGATACAAGAGACAACATTGAATATATAGATAATATTTCAAGCGAACGAAAGGAAGGAAGGTAACATTTAGAATTCGTTGCAAATACTTCATCTCTGTCGTTTGGATTCTTATTTTCTCATTTGCTGTCAGTATCCAGGTCTGGTGAGCATCTGTGGCTCAAACGGTAGTGAGCTCGATCACAAACCCAAGCGTACCTGGTCAAACCTACGGTAGGAAAGTTTGGAAGCAAATTCGTTTCCGTGGTATTTTTACAAAAGGTAAAAATATACCTCCCCTTTCAGAAAGCAATGGCAAACTACTGGACGCATAAGTGGTGCCTAGAAAATCAGCGACTCGTTTACTGTGGTTGATGGCTACGCCCTGTAACTACCCAGCGTGTTCGTAGCGCGTTGAACGATGGGTGACAAGCCCCCTGTGGGTGCGGTTCAATTCCGCGGGCTGGTAGAAAAGTCACAAGTTCTCCAGATTTACGGTGTTCGTGGCACCGAACTGAAGGGTTACGATGTACATGGCACCGAGCCGAAGAACTTTAAGCTCAAGTGCTTCTGGATCGAAAAAAGGATATGCCACGATTTTAATTTCATCCAGGTCTGACACTGATATCACAGAGTTGGTAAAAAGAACTGTTTAATATGACTCTCTTTTCTCAATGCCTACAAGTGATGAAAATAGGATGAAGGAAAACAAACAAAGCCTTACACAAAATTAAACAACTAAATACACTATGGGACTATAGCCTAACCACATGCACAACAACTTGTAGCCTCAACTAATGAAAGTAACAAAATATACAACTAAAATTCGCATTAAATCAAGAAAAGTCTAGCGACATTCATAACAAAATACATCAAAGCATACTGTCTAGCGACATTCACAACATGTATCCTCACAAATGAAAGTCGAACGACATTTCCAGCGACATTTTGTCTTTTCATTTCTCTATGTTAATTTGAATAGAATTGACAACACATCTCTCAAGGCTCACCAATGGGTGCTGAGTCCATTTTTACATACTTCAAATAGCCAGCAGCATAGTACTTGTAAATTATCTTCTCGACAATTAGAAATATCCCCTCTAATCCTTACAGTACACGTTCCTGTATTCAGCTGAGTTATGGAGAACAGATTTGGTCAGAAATTGAACACAAATAAATTTTATCTAAATAATAAGAATGATAGGACAAATGGCGTCAATTTAAAAATGCAAACATGTCACCATGAACACTAAAAGAGCAATGTTCAACACAATCTTCTCCCCAACATTATGCTATCAGTGCCAAACCTGACGCTGACATCAAATGATAGAAGAAAACTAGTCACGACAGAGAAGTGTCTACACAGAATACTGGCTGTAACAAGAAGAGACCGAATGAGAAATTAAGACATCAAGAAAAAAGTGTGTACAACATCAGTACTGAACTTCATCAAGAAACAACAAATTAAATGGTTCGGCCATAAGCATATTACCAACAGATAGTGCACCTCAAAAGTAATGTTGCTCCGATACAATGGAACAAGCAAAAGGTATACCTCAGAAATAACCGAGGCGACGAAAGACACTGGTTATGAAGCGCACACAAGGGCTCGTTCTATAAATCTCTTCTTATCCTGAGACTGTGAGATAAAACAGGATTAAGGTAATGAAAGAAATAATAAGAATCAGACAAACAAGGTCTTCGAACATGTCATCCGAAGAGGAAGATTAAACATTTTGTGACAACGAGTAAAATTCAGGGAAGAGGATATCGTGGAAGACATAAAGAGAAAAGGTTGAATGGGTCTGACATCGTGGTTCGACAAAATATCGACATTAGAACTGATTAACTTCTTCTTCTTCTTTGAGTTCGTTCTTTACGTCCAATTTTAAACACTCTTTGTGATATGTTTGATCTTTGCCAAGAACGTTATACGTTGCACATTGGTTTGGTAGGCCCTCAAACGCAAAAGACTTCTACACGTTTAGGACATGTGCATCCGAATTCAGCCAAACTGGTTAGCTGCATAACGGAGAGAGAGTTGTGGAAAGACATGGTCGTCTACGCCAGCAGGTATGGCACTGGATTGATTGTTACAGAGCGGTATATTAAAAAAAATAGAAGTTAAAGGGAAGTAATATTCAATAAAGAAAGCTCATTAGTTATCTATAGCACTGCTCGAAATTCAGTGTCGGCTCATTGTTTCAAGGATGTAATGAACCCAAGACAGCTTTGGCTTTCTTGGGACATAGCTATTGTGTATCTCGTGCTCTCGATGAATTAGGAGGAAGAATTGTCACAGGATGCACTTAAGCAAGACATGTATATCATATGTCTTGGTGGCGTAGAGATTAGGTGCTCGTCTCTCGTCGCCGTAAGACTGGTTCTGCTCTCTGTGGAGCCAGGGATATTATCCTAAAATCCCTGATCACAGTATAAGAGTCGAGTTCCTAGTCATGTTGGAGACGGAGGATACAATTGATGGAGTTGAACACGTTAAAGAACCCATAGCAGTTCTTCTTCGAACGCTCCATATCGACTACTTGTTAAACTACTCTGTGTGATTTGTATGTGATCTGAGCCTAAGAACGATTGTACGTTGTGTCAGTTATGAACCTACAAGTAGGACAGCACATCCGATTTATGCGACGCTTTTTATTTACTAGAATAGCTTCCTAGGTCCCTACCTCAATCGCCTCTTACGACATGCCTTGTAGGCAGCAGTGTTACTATCTTTGCTCCCCTTGTTCGCCTCGGCAACACACGGGCGAACATTGTGATTTCAAAATCGAGAAGAGCAGCCTTGAAAGCCGCTACCAGGGAAAAAGACATTTAAATGATTTTTAAAAAAAAGACTTTTGCTACAAAATATTTTCACTATCTTTCAAATTACACAGGGAACCCTCGCCGGTGCTACGGAGATCTCCTTATGCACTGCCGCTGAGACCTTCATGTGTAAAAAAAATAGATCGGAACACACATGGTTACTCACTGATGTCTAATGATAATAGTCTAATCAATCATTCAATCAATAAATGTAGATCATATTGAACCGATTTGGTACATATCTTCTACTTCTTCTTCTTCGCGATCAGTTTCATATGCTCAGTCTAAACCATTTAATGGTTCGGCCACATAAGCAGATTATCAACAGACAGTCCCGCCTCAAAGAGCAATGTTACTCCAATACAATGGATACAACACAAAAGGCTGGGCACTTAAAAGGTGGACCTCAGAGATAAAAGAAGTGACGAAATACACTATTTATGAAGCGCATTCTAGAAATCTATTCCTATTCTGACGATGTAAAGCAAAACAGGACTGGGAAAATTAAAAAAATCACCAGAGAAAGATCATATGAGAACAATAATATTAGGAAAAAAAGAAAAAAAGTTAAAGAATTGAATATAAAGAAAAGTTCACGCAATGAGTTAGGAGATGGGGCATTTTTGTCTGCATCAGGTGAGTCAGCAACATTCGTGTTTTTATGTGTGCGCGTATGTGTCTTTCGCTGTATTCCTTCACGTGCGTGAGCGAGATTCTAAATATGTTCTATATTTTTATGTATGTGAGCTATGCACCGTCTTCCCCTCCCCTCTCTTCTCTTCTTATCCCTTCGTCCCTAGGGAGGCATAGGTCCGTAACCAGGTCTTCCAAAACCTCCTATCCAATGCCATCTTTTCAGATCTCTCTCCTTTCTTGCGGGTCCTTTTTTCCTCTCGGGTGGCGAACTATGAATTTTCCTGGTTGTAGTTTTTGTAGCTATCCAGTCCATTTTACGGTGTGGGGTAGCTAACCTCCACATCCAATCTTCTTATTCGCCTCTTACGACATTCGTGGTAGGTTAACAATGGTTCTATTCTTTACGCTCCTAATTTGGGCGCCGGTAACCACTCGAGTTTCTCCCTTCTCTGGTTGTTGTTATTTTTGTGCAGAAAATGAGCGTAAAATCATAACGACAGATATGGAAGACGTGGAAAAGTAGGAAGGAAGGAAGGAATTAGAAAGCCTGTCTGTCTAGTCTACACTGTATTTCTCTCTGTTTAGTCTACCTTGCCTGTATGTCTGTCTACTTTGTGGTTTTATATGCCTACTCCGCATATCTGTCTACACTGTCTCTGTCTGTCAACTCTGTCATATTACTTACTTACTTAATCCCGTCATGCCTAGTGACACATGGGGCTTCAGAAAGGACTTTCCATGCTCTCCTGTCCCGTGCAACCTTCAGCGCAGAGCCCCACGTCAGAGATGCGGTGTCCAGTTCCTCTTCCATCATGCGCCTCCATGTTGTCCGTGGTCTGCCTTTCTTTCTCTTTCCTTCTGATGTCCAAGTGAGGGCTACCCTTGCAGGCATTTCTTGTCTCATTCTCATAACATGTCCGAGCCATTTCCATCTTCTCTTTTGAGTATGTCATTCATTGCCTCTTGTCTTGTATCTTGGAGTAATTGGTTATTGGATATTTTTACTGGCCAAAAGATTCCCAAGATTCTGCGAAGACAAGAGTGGTGGAAAACTGACAGCCTGTTAGTATCTCCTTTGGTCATCCTCCAACACTCCGATCCGTAGAGCAAAACTGGCAAAACAATGCTTTTATAGAGTTTAAGCTTTGTGGTCCTATTGTAGATTTTGGACTTCCATACTGGTTTCATTCTGGCAAAATCGGTTCTGGCCTTACTTAGACGTGATTTTATATCTTCCTCTGTGCCACCATTTAGTGTCAGTACGCTACCAAGATATGTAAACTGCTCAACCCTTTCCAGTGTTTCATTTTCTAACATTAACTCTGTCATATGTCTATAACAATCTTCACTGACAGAATCATCTCTACTTTCCTCAAAGCGATGTACGGAAATCTACAAATCTGAGGTGGTCAGACCAGATCTAGAGATAACCGTGGGTAGGCTGCGGTGGTACTAAGTAAATTGGCGTTTAATGACAAAGATACATGTGTATAGCATCACATAAGTAAGCAGAAATGTAATTAAATATAAAACATATTTAATTACATTTTTCTTACTTACCTTCCTCAAGCTACCTTTGTCGATCTACCTCATCAATATCTACACTCTTCCTCTCTGCATCTATACCTCACCTTTTTACCTCTCTATACTCTAACCCTCACTCAACATTCTAGGACTGTAATCCTCCTCAGAGGTTCTCACACTGTTACCCACATCCCTGCATCATAACACACAAACATATACATATAATTTACCTCTCTAAACTCTAAACCCTCACTCGGCACTCATTCTAAGACTCTACATACCCTCAAAGGTTCACACACTGTTAACTTACCAACACCCCTGCATCATCATCACACAAGCATACACACATAATTTACCTCTATATACTCTAAACCATGGGTTCCCAAAGTGGGCAGTACTGCCCCCAGTGGGCACTGAAGCCTTCCAGGGGGGGGGCGATAGTGGGTTCAGAAGCATTAGGAGAGGAGGGGGAGGGAGTTTTTCTTCATGATTTTGCGATTGAATAATCATTAAAAATTTGAATTCTCATTTTAATTCATCTTATGCCCATCTTACACTATGTGGTTTTTCATCAATTTTCTATTTCATGTATATAATCATTTGAAAATTGACCATGTATAACATAAATATACAGTATATCAATTTTCTATGTCAAAGAGAAAATAGAGCATGTATATATATATATATATTAGGGGAGGAGGGGCGGGGGCGTTGACAAACTGTTAAAATGGGGAGGGGTGCGTTACAAAGTTTACGTCGTGCAAAGTGGGCGGTGGGCCGAAAACGTTTCGGAATCTATGCTCTAAACTCTCACACGGCACTCATTCTAAGACTGTGCATCTCCTCAGAGGTGCTCACACTGTTAACTTACACACAACCCTGCATCATCACGCACAAACATACACACACGCACACACACGAATTACCTAGTTTCTGATCCCTCCCCAAGATAAATAATTCATTCCTTCAAATTTCGATTATCCTAAAACTTGAGCTGTGACACCATCCTCACATCTATCTACACCATCCTCACATCTATCTATATTTAAGCTCAGTTTTTGTGTGTTTTTATTTACACGGGCTAACAGCTGAACTTGTCTGTCAAAATTTCACACTAACTCCTTAACTCCTTTTTGTGTTGATGTTGGTATCTTCTTTACCTTTTCTTTTTATTTTGCTCGCTATGAGTTTAGGTATAGTCATCGATGTGGTGTAGAATTTAAATGCTAGCATCTCATTCCTAAGATACGCAGTTCTTTCCCCTCGTGGAACGATGTGGATATTTATCCAGAAATCCCTGTTTTCGGTGTAGGTGAGATTGTGTTCAAAGTCATATCGGAGACGGACGATAAAAGGTAGGTTCAAAGTTGAGCAAGCAAAAAAACTATTGAAGTTCAAAATCGAGAAGAGCAGGCTGGAAATCCGCAGCTTTGGCACATTTATTTAGAAAAGATTAAAAATAAAATTCCTACAACACTATCTTCACCATCTTCAAAATTACACTGAGGACCTTCGCCAGTGCTACGGAATTCCTGCACTGTCGCTGAGATCTTTCGATGTAAGAAAGAGATCGGAGCGTACATGGTTACTCACCGAAAGGGAATGATATGGACCTATCAATCAATGATATCCAACGTTTGTCTTCCAGTCTACTGCAGAGTTGCTCTCTATACCGAGGCACGCCTTTTCAACCCAAGAAAGTGTCACAGTTCTGTTATATCAAGCCGTATTTACCAACAACATATCCAGTGTTTGTCTTCCAGTCTACTGCAGAGTTGCTCTCTATACCGAGGCACGCATTTTCAAGCCAAGAAAGTGTCACAGTTCTGTTATATCAAGCCGTATTTACCAACAACATATCCAGTGTTTGTCTTCCAGTCTACTGCAGAGTTGCTCTCTATACCGAGGCACGCATTTTCAAGCCAAGAAAGTGTCACAGTTCTGTTATATCAAGCCGTATTTACCAACAACATATCCAGTGTTTGTCTTCCAGTCTACTGCAGAGTTGCTCTCTATACCGAGGCACGCATTTTCAAGCCAAGAAAGTGTCACAGTTCTGTTATATCAAGCCGTATTTACCAACAACATATCCAGTGTTTGTCTTCCAGTCTACTGCAGAGTTGCTCTCTATACCGAGGCACGCATTTTCAAGCCAAGAAAGTGTCACAGTTCTGTTATATCAAGCCGTATTTACCAACAACATATCCAGTGTTTGTCTTCCAGTCTACTGCAGAGTTGCTCTCTATACCGAGGCACGCATTTTCAAGCCAAGAAAGTGTCACAGTTCTGTTATATCAAGCCGTATTTACCAACAACATATCCAATGTTTGTCTTCCAGTCTACTGCAGAGTTGCTCTCTATACCGAGGCACGCATTTTCAAGCCAAGAAAGTGTCACAGTTCTGTTATATCAAGCCGTATTTACCAACAACATATCCAGTGTTTGTCTTCCAGTCTACTGCAGAGTTGCTCTCTATACCGAGGCACGCATTTTCAACCCAAGAAAGTGTCACAGTTCTGTTATATCAAGCCGTATTTACCAACAACATATCCAGTGTTTGTCTTCCAGTCTACTGCAGAGTTGCTCTCTATACCGAGGCACGCATTTTCAACCCAAGAAAGTGTCACAGTTCTGTTATATCAAGCCGTATTTACCAACAACATATCCAGTGTTTGTCTTCCAGTCTACTGCAGAGTTGCTCTCTATACCGAGGCACGCATTTTCAAGCCAAGAAAGTGTCACAGTTCTGTTATATCAAGCCGTATTTACCAACAACATATCCAATGTTTGTCTTCCAGTCTACTGCAGAGTTGCTCTCTATACCGAGGCACGTATTTTCAGCCAAGAAAGTGTCACAGTTCTGTTATATCAATGGTATTTACCAACAACATATCCAGTGTTTGTCTTCCAGTCTACTGCAGAGTTGCTCTCTATACCGAGGCACGCATTTTCAAGCCAAGAAAGTGTCACAGTTCTGTTATATCAAGCCGTATTTACCAACAACATATCCAGTGTTTGTCTTCCAGTCTACTGCAGAGTTGCTCTCTATACCGAGGCACTGCATTTTCAACCAAGAAAGTGTCACAGTTCTGTTATATCAAGCCGTATTTACCAACAACATATCCAGTGTTTGTCTTCCAGTCTACTGCAGAGTTGCTCTCTATACCGAGGCACGCATTTTCAAGCCAAGAAAGTGTCACAGTTCTGTTATATCAAGCCGTATTTACCAACAACATATCCAGTGTTTGTCTTCCAGTCTACTGCAGAGTTGCTCTCTATACCGAGGCACGCATTTTCAAGCCAAGAAAGTGTCACAGTTCTGTTATATCAAGCCGTATTTACCAACAACATATCCAGTGTTTGTCTTCCAGTCTACTGCAGAGTTGCTCTCTATACCGAGGCACGCATTTTCAACCCAAGAAAGTGTCACAGTTCTGTTATATCAAGCCGTATTTACCAACAACTATAACAAACTCCTAGTATAGAATCTAACTTTTCTAAACTTCGAATTTTCTCTCTCTCTCATACCTCTCTATCATACATCTCCCTATCTCACTCTCTCTCCTTTTCTCACTCTCCCATTCTCTCTCTCCATCTATATTTCTTTCTTTTTCACCTCACTTTCTTTCGTTCTCTTCCTCTCTCCTCATCTCTTCCTCTCCTCTCTCTCTCACCCTCTTTCTCACCCTCTTTCACACCCTTTCTCTTCTTTTCTCCCCATATCTATCTCTCTCGCTTCCTCCCTCTGTTCCTCTTTCTCCCCATTCCTGTCTCCCTCTCTCATTCTCTCTCCCACTCTATTTTCCACTCTCTCCCCCCTCTCTCTTTCCCGCTCTCTACCTCTCTTTATGCTTCGTCCCATCTCCTTCTCTCTTGCTCTCTTCCTCTCTCCTCCCTCTCTCTCTCTCTATCCCCTAAACTTAAACACGAAAACGGCTACCAACACCCTCCCCTTACACATCCGCAAACATAATCTAAAGATAACTCCACTTAAACAATCGAAATTATTTCCCCCTGCTACCAAGAGCCAACATCTGTTTATTATTTCTTGTTTAGCAACTCTCCAACAAACTGTTTGCTAGAAATCTAATATGTTCCGATCTATGTTGGAATCTAGAGAAATCTATTTGACTTCACACACAGACAAGGGAAGTAAATTCAGGTGTAGAACAACGCAGATAGTTCAGGGTCTTTTTATAGAAATTATCTCCCTAAATTTAAAAAAAAAAATTCGGTGAAAAATGAATGGGTAAAATGTAGCAATGGCGAAACACGTAAAAACAAAGAATAGTAAAACCTCGATTAACCGTCACTCGCTTAACTGTCAGTTTCTGTTATCCGTCATCGTCTAAACATTTAAAAAAATCAAAAGTGCATAGACTGGTTTGAAATGCAAAAGGAGGCAAAAACAACACAGATCCTACTTCTGCGTAAGATACGGAACATCACCGCACAGAAAGCTCAAGCCTCAAAGACACAGAAGGAAATGACAGATTATTTTTAAGTACTGTAGGTTTATAGTATTACAATACATTTCTGTACATTAATATAATAATAATAATAATTCCTCTCGTACCGTTATACGTTACATAGGGCCTGCAAGTAATTTCTCCATACCGCTCTATCCTGGGCAACTCGCTCAATCTCCTCCATGGAACTGAGACCGATATTTCCTGCCTCTCTCAGCAAAGTTCGTTTCAGGGTCTCCTTAGGTCGACCTATCTTTCTTGAACCCTTTGCATCCCACTTCAATGCCTGCTTTGATATTCGTTGATCATTTCTCCTCAAGCTGTGCCCAACATATCTCCATCTTCTCTTTCTTATAACAGTTG
The DNA here is from genome assembly GCA_020796225.1 of Arion vulgaris. Taxonomy (NCBI): domain Eukaryota; kingdom Metazoa; phylum Mollusca; class Gastropoda; order Stylommatophora; family Arionidae; genus Arion; species Arion vulgaris. The sequence continues at coordinate 38,258,299 of CM036760.1, forward strand.
TTACTAGTGGTTGACCAGACATGTCTCTGATTTCATCACTTCTCCTGAATTCGTTCCATTTTATATTCATTATTTTTCGCAGACATCTATTTTCAAATGCATTCAACTTGCTTTCTATATCTTTAGTCATTTTCCAACTCTCGCTGGCATATGTTAGGATTGATACAACATTTGAATTGAAAATTCGTAATTTAGTTTTAATACTATATAACTTGCAGTTCCATATTTTATTTAGACTTTTAAAAGCTGATGTTGCTTTGCCAATTCGTATCATAATTTCTTTTTAACATTTCCTATGCAATCAAAATTGCTACCTAAATAGGTGAACTGCTCTGTTATTTTTATCATTTTAGATTCCCGGGTGATATCTGCATTACTTGCCATAGGTGTCTTCATTATATTTGTTTTTTCGTAGCTTATCTGCAGTCCAACTTTTGATGCTATAGATGACAAGTTATCTGTTTTACTTTGCATATCTTGGTTGTTTCTACTTAACAAGGCAATATCATCTGCAAAATCCAAATCTTCTAGTTAACTATTTTCTACCCAATCGATGCCAGTTTCGCCCTGCAACATTTTCGCATCACCCAGTCAATGGCCACTCCAAACAATAGCGGAGATAGAATACAGCCTTGCTTTACTCCGGTTTCAACCATAAACCAGTCGCTGTGTCCACCATCAGTGCAACTGCACACTGGGAACCATCATAGAGCGCTTAATAATGTTTATTATTTTGTCTGGTATCCATAGCATCTCAGAATATTCCACAGAGAGATTCTGTAGACTATCAAAGGCTTTTTTAAAATCGATGAAATTTACTATGAGTGGTTGTTGCTTCTCAATATGTTCCTCCAAAATTGGTCGTAGGGTAATTATTTGGTCTAAGCAGCTTCTCCCAGGTCTAAAACCAGTTTGTTCTTCTCTCAGGGTTGTGTCCACTGCTCCTTTGATTCTATTAACCCTTTCGCTGCTACATACTTTCTGAAGATTGAGCTAAAAATACGTACTCGTTGTTTCTGGTCACAACGTAAATTAACGCCTATAGCAGTGACAGTAGCAATATATAACGTGTTATCACGTCTTTAGCCCACAGAGGAGAGATAATAACAGACGTGTTAATGCGTCTTTAGAAGTGAATGGGAAAACGTATATATACGTCCTTAGCAGCTAAAGGGTTAAGAATGATTTTGCAGAAAGTCTTGGTCATTACTGATAATAGGGTGACCCCTCTCCAGTTGTTGCAATCTTTGAGATCACCTTTTTGGGGATCTTAACAATTATTCCCTTCTTCCATTGATCTAGGACAGTTTCTTCTTCCCATACTTTATTAGTTCTTGCACCTGGCTAATAGTTGTATCATCAGCCGCTTTGAGCATTTCTGCAGTAATGTTGTCATCACCCGCTGCCTTATTGTTTATCAAGGAATTGATTGCCTCCTTAACCTCAGCTATACTTATCATTTCTTCGTATTTCTGTACATTACTACTCTTATATTGAAGTTTATATTGATCGTTTTGTAAAACTAAATACAATATGTGTATGTATTATTCACTTTTAAAGGATTTTATTGTAATTTTCGTCTCACGCCAGCAGTGAAATCACGTTACTGTACATATGTATTAAGATATTTCTGTTATCCATCTATTTGGTTATCCATCACAGCCCTGGTCCGGACGCTGACGGTTAATCGATGTTTTCTACTGTACTGTAGTTTTACAAATTACAAAAACAATAACAATACACAGCAACGTTTCAATCAAAAGGCCGTTATCAAGCAAAGGATAGACCAGAAGGGAAGAAATCCACAGCTTATACGGCAGATATAGCTATACAATTAGACACTAAATCCCTAAATCCCTTTCACACAGTCTGCCTCAGAAAAATAATGAACATCAAATTGCAGGATATGGTCCCAAACACAGAGGTCCTAAAAAAGCTGCTCTTCTCAGCATCTATACAATCTTGATGCAGTCCCAGACACGATGGGCAGGACATGCGACTCGAATGCCGGATTGCAGAATACCCAAATGACTCTTTTATGCTGAGCTGGATAGCGGTAAACGCTCACAGGGTGGTCAGAAAAAGCAATTTAAAGACATACTCAAGAACTCGATGAAATCCTTTGGCATAGATGTCAACAACTGGGAGAATGTTGCTCAAGACAGATCAGCTTGGCGCACACTTCTTCGACACGGTTCCTTGGCCTGCGAGGCAGGTAGAACAGCACGGATGGAACAAAAACGTTAAAATAGAAAGGCAGTAAAACTTACCACAAGTGCAAGTATACCTTTCACTCACTGTAGAAGAACATTTCAAGCCCGTATCGGGCTCACTAGTCATCTACGCACACACAGACAAACATAACGCAACTACATTCCCTCGGATGAAAATTGTGTGGTCATCATCACCCGTGATGGACGAGCATCAAATCCCTAACGGCCCTACCATTTTAGAATAGTATTTGTCTTCTCTGCTTCACAAATGCTTGGTGTCTTCGCAAGCTTAATCAACAAGAGCAGTTGGGATAAGGCAAGAGATAAGAATAAATTGAAACAGAGATACAGCAAGATAAAGGATGGAGTAAAGGAATAATAAGAGAGAGAATAAGAAAACAATAAACTTAGAATAAAGAAATGATGAGAGATAGAGAGATGAGAGAGAGAGAGAGAATGAAGGAATGATAAGAGAGAGAATAAGGAAAAAATAAACTTAGAATAAAGAAATGATGAGAGAGAGAGAGAGAGAGAATGAAGGAATGATAAGAGAATAAAGACAAATAAACTTAGAATAAAGAAATGATGAGAGAGAGAGAGAGAATGATAAGAGAGAGAGAGAATGAGGGAATGATAAGAGAGAGAATAAGGAAAAGTAAATTTAGAATAAAGAAATGATAAGAGAGAAAGAAAGAGAGAATGAGGGAATGATAAGAGAGAGAGAGAGAATGAGGGAATGATAAGAGAATAAGGACAAATAAACTTAGAATAAAGAAATGATAAGAGAGAAAGAGAGAGAGAATGATAAGAGAGAGAGAGAATGAGGGAATGATAAGAGAGAGAATAAGGAAAAGTAAATTTAGAATAGAGAAATGATAAGAGAGAAAGATAGAGAGAGAGAGAGAAAAAAAATTGTAAGAAAAAGATAAAAGATAAAATAAAGCAACGATAGAGAGAATAAAGAAATGATAAGAGAGTAACTTAAGGAAAAGATAAAAGATTTAATACAAATTGGAAAAGAGAGAAAATGAAGAGATGAAAAGAAAGAAAGAGAATACAGAAGAAAAGAGAAAAAATCAAGAAAGGTAATAGAAAAAAAAATAAGAATTTCTTTTCTAAGCTAGACGGAAGTATTAAAGAAAATGTGTAACAGAAATAGAAAATTTACACAAGACATGTCAGCACAGAAAAATGGAAAAGAAAACTGCAATAAAAAAAAGTATAAAATAGATCAGAAGTCTTGCAAAATTATACAACAAAACATGGTTTTAAAAAATATTTGTATAAAGAAAATGAAGAAAAAAATCAAAACTTGAGAAGAATAGAAGCATATGAAGATAATTTGTAAGATAAGGTAGGAGTGTAGAAGACAAGAAAGAATAATGTATGTTTGATGATTGCCTTTACTCAGGAGGAATTTGTTGATGGAAGCGGTTCTCATCATATCTATGTTGGGACACACTGGTTCGATGACTTGTATGCGTGTAGAAGACAAGAAAGAATAATGTATGTTTGATGATTGCCTTTACTCCAGGAGGAATTTTGCTGATAAAAGCGGTTCTCATCATATCTATGTTGGGACACACTGGTTCGATGACTTGTATGCGTGTAGAAGACAAGAAAGAATAATGTATGTTTGATGATTGCCTTTACTCCAGGAGGAATTTTGCTGATAAAAGCGGTTCTCATCATATCTATGTTAGGACACACTGGTTCGATGACTTGTATGCGTGTAGAAGACAAGAAAGAATAATGTATGTTTGATGATTGCCTTTACTCCAGGAGAAATTTTGTTGATGGAAGCGGTTCTCATCATATCTATGTTAGGACACACTGGTCCGATGACTTGTATGCGTGTAGAAGACAAGAAAGAATAATGTATGTTTAATGATTGCCTTTACTCCAGGAGGAATTTTGTGATAAAGCGGTTCTCATCATATCTATGTTAGGACACACTGGTTCGATGACTTGTATGCGTGTAGAAGACAAGAAAGAATAATGTATGTTTGATGATTGCCTTTACTCCAGGAGAAATTTTGTTGATGGAAGCGGTTCTCATCATATCTATGTTGGGACACACTGGTCCGATGACTTGTATGCGTGTAGAAGACAAGAAAGAATAATGTATGTTTGATGATTGCCTTTACTCCAGGAGGAATTTTGCTGATGAAAGCGGTTCTCATCATATCTATGTTAGGACACACTGGTTCGATGACTTGTATGCGTGTAACAAGGGTGTAATTCTTTTCATTCATTTCTTTCCTGTTCTACTGTTTTCCTCCAGATCGTTTTGGATCTTCCACGTTTTCTTTTGCCCTCTATTGTCCATCTCAGTGCAATTTGTGTGCAGTTTAGTCCCCATGGTATCACGTGTCTTCTTCTTCTTCAACGCTCCATATCGACCACTTGTTAATCACTCTTTGTGATTTATATGTGATCTGAGCCTAAGAGCGATTGTACTTTGTGCCAGTTATGCGCATACAAGTAGACCAGCACATCCGATTTCTACGGCGCTTTTTATTTACTAGGGTCGCTTCCCTAGGCCCCTACCTCAGTCGTCTCTTATGACATACCTTGTAGGTCGTAGTGTTACTATTCTTTGCTCTCCTTGCGAGCCCTCGACAACACACGGGTGGTCACGTATCTGATTCATCTCCGTCGTCGCTTTTAGATGTTGGTGCTTATATTCTTTTGTTGACACTGTGCAAGCAGGTCTTAGTTAGAGATAACTTTTAGATGTTGGTGCTTTTGACATTGCAGCAGTCTTAGTTAGATAACTTTAGATGTTGTGCTATATTCTTGTTGACATCAAGCAGTCTTGGTTAGAGATAACTTTTAGATGTTGGTGCTTATATTCTTTGTTGACACTTGCAAGCAGGTCTTAGTTAGAGATAACTTTTAGATGTTGGTGCTTATATTCTCTTGTTGACACTGTGCAAGCAGGTCTTAGTTAGAGATAACTTTTAGATGTTGGTGCTTGTTGACATTGCAAGCAGGTCTTAGTTAGAGATAACTTTTAGATGTTGGTGCTTATATTCTCTTGTTGACACTGTGCAAGCAGGTCTTAGTTAGAGATAACTTTTAGATGTTGGTGCTTATATTCTCTTGTTGACACTGTGCAAGCAGGTCTTAGTTAGAGATAACTTTTAGATGTTGGTGCTTATATTCTCTTGTTGACACTGTGCAAGCAGGTCTTAGTTAGAGATAACTTTTAGATGTTGGTGCTTATATTCTCTTGTTGACACTGTGCAAGCAGGTCTTAGTTAGAGAGATAACTTTTAGATGTTGAGTGGTTGAAACTCTTGTTGACACTGTGCAAGCAGGTCTTAGTTAGAGATAACTTTTAGATGTTGGTGCTAATATTCTCTTGTTGACAATATGCAAGCAGGTCTTGATTAGAGATAACTTTTAGATGTTGGTATTTATATTCTTTGTTGACACTGTGCAAGCAGGTCTTAGTTAGAGATAACTTTTAGATGTTGGTGCTTATATTCTCTTGTTGACACTGTGCAAGCATGTCTTAGTTAGAGATAACTTTTAGATGTTGGTGCTATATTCTCTTGTTGACACTGTCAAGCAGGTTAGTTAGAGATAACTTTTGGATGTTGGTGCTTATATTCTCTTGTTGACAATGTGCAAGCAGTTCATGGTTAGAGATAACTTTTGGATGTTGGTGCTTATATTCTCTTGTTGACACTGTGCAAGCAGGTCTTGGTTAGAGTTAGTATTTAGCCAGAACACACGCATGATTTCTCTCAGACATGTTGTATGGAAGATGGAAAGTCTCCCACATTCCGATCCGTATTTTACTAATAGTAATAATAGCCGTCCATCGCAAGCGATGATGACAACAGCCTCAGGCATGTGCTTCTGCATTTCTCTGGTGTGTGTGTGTGTGTGTGTGTGTGAAGGTGACTGTAAAGTCCAATCCTCGAACACAATCCCAAACTATAGGTGGGGCATACATGATCAAGGTTAGAAATGTGGGTGTTGTGTATGTTCTGTTTTTTTCGCACAGCTCGCTTTCTCTGCACCACAACGACACGAGAATTCGTAACTATGCGAGTTTCTCTTTGTGTTGTTACAACGTACATTTAGAATATTATCTGTATAGTAAAGTTGATAGCACACATCTGCGGTATATCTTAGTTTTTATCCGTATAGTATAGTTGACAGCACACAGCTGTGGAATAAATAACCGTATAGTATAGTTGACAGCACACAGCTGTGGAATAAATAACCGTATAGTATAGTTGACAGCACACAGCTGTGGAATAAATGAATCTTGTTTCTCATGTCTTGTTCTGATTTCTGAACTATATTTTAGGAAACAAAATCTCTCGACTCTATACGTCAGACAACAAAAGAGCATTCAGAAAGGCAAAAACTGGATTTAAACTCGACACACTTCATCCATGAAATGGTTCGGGTGTCTTTGTTTCTTAGAAGTTATGTGCTCGCCTCTCGTTCCTAAAGTGCTCGGTCCTCGTGGAGCCATCAAGATATTTTTCCAGAGATACCTGATCTCAGTGTAGGTGAGATCGAGTTCCTAGTACTATCAGAGACGGACGATAAAACGTAGGTCCCGTGTTCCAAAAAATCCACTTGGCAGCTCAAATTCGAAAGGAGCAGGCTGGAAAACCGATGCCCGGGCAAAATTCATTAGAAAGATTTTATTTACACTCCTACAAAATATTTTTACCATCCTATAAATTACATCGGGGATTTTCGCTTGTGCTACTGAGTTCGTGCACTGCCACTGAGATATTCATGTGTAAGAAAGAGATTGGAGCACACATGGTTACTCACTGAAGTGCAAGGATGATGGTTCTATCAATCAATCAATCAATTCTCTTACTCTCACGTCTCATCGATCTGAAAATTAAGCTTTGGGAAACCTGGCAGACCTGAAGCTGACTGCCCAGTTTGTGGTCCACAGTAAATTAAGCGCATGACCAGAGATTGCTGAAGAAGAAAATCTTTATAGTTTTTTACGAACTCGTATAGTTTTATATATAGTATGAATTTGTTTTATTTGCAGGTATATGCGGGAGGTACCCGAGGCTAACACGATCTCACAAGCAAAACACAACATGGAGGTTAGAGTTACTTTAATACCAGACTCGAATTTACTTCAAGTCAAGGACACATTGACGCATATGAAAATGGTAAGTAAAAAGATAGTTATTTTGTGATCAAGTTGGGGGGTCTCGTGAAAAATGTCACATCTGACTCGGGCTCGAACACACAACCTTCAGAACGACAGACTACTTCTTCTTTGAACTCCCAGGAATTATGGGTTTTCACTTCCCCCTCCTTATATTTGAGCTGAGGATGGTACTTGGCTTTCTTACAGACCCAGAAAACTCTAGGCGTGTAGTGATATGCTTAATGTTGCGAAGATTCCTACTCGGATAGTCTATTGGTAAATACTGCAGTACCGTCTTATTTCTAGCGCGGTAAAAAAACACCACTGTCGTTACTGCCTGTAGTACCACTTTTTAGGGCAGTGTAGGACAGGTGGGACGAGTGCCTGAGGAATTTAATGGCCGCATGGCTAGTGCAGCGGTTCAGGTCATTCCCTGCCTCTTCTCATTCTCTGTTTACAGTTCGTCTCCAAGTCTCTCTAGGTCTTCCCCTACCCCTCTTGCGTGGAGGATTCAATGGTATCCTTTCTTCTGCCTCCATAATGTATATCCCAACCACTTCCATCTCCTCTTTTTTCCCCCTCGTTGATATGTTATTTCCATTAGCTTACCTTCAAGTAATCATCATTGCTTCTTACCTTTAAGTAATCATCATTGCTTCTTACCTTCAAGTAATCATCATTGCTTTTTACCTTCAAGTAATCATCTTTGCTTCTTACCTTCAAGTAATCATCTTTGCTTCTTACCTTCAAGTAATCATCATTGCTTCTTACCTTCAAGTAATCATCATTGCTTCTTACCTTCAAGTAATCATCATTGCTTCTTACCTTCAAGTAATCATCATTGCTTCTTACCTTCAAGTAATCATTGCAGCTTCTATATATATCCCTCCACATTATACTACTTTAAAGTATTGAACCCTGGACGTCTTTGTGGCGTAGAGGTTATATGTTCGCCTCTCGTTCCAAAAGTGCTCGGTTCGCTCCCCTTGTGGAGCCATACATCCTGTAAAGGATATGCCATGATTTTCGTTTTTCTTTTGTTGGTGGCCATCTACATTTTGTTGATGGCTATCTACATTTTGTTGGTGGCTATCTACATTTTGTTGGTGGCTATCTACATTTTGTTGGTGGCTATCTACATTTTGTTGGTGGCTATCTACATTTTGTTGGTGGCTATCTACATTTTGTTGGTGGCTATCTACATTTTGTTGGTGGCTATCTACATTTTGTTGGTGGCTATCTACATTTTGTTGGTGGCTATCTACATTTTGTTGGTGGCTATCTACATTTTGTTGGTGGCTATCTATCAATTTTGTTGGTGGCTATCTACATTTTGTTGGTGGCTATCTACATTTTGTTGGTGGCTATCTACATTTTGAGCTGGTCGTCTGATCTATTTGGAGGCCTCTGCGGTGCTTGTCTCTGCGCCAAATGTACCAGGTTCGATCCTCGTGGAACCATCTGGATATTTTCCCAGAGATCCCTGATCTCAGTGTAGGTGAGTTCCTAGTCCTATTGGAGACAGGCGATAGGTCACGGGTTCAATTTGAGCACGTAAAAGAACCCTGTGCAGTTCAGATCGAGAAGATGATGCTGGAAAGCCACCGCCCTGGCACAATTCATTAGAAAAGTTTTAAAATAAAATTCCTAAACATATCTTCACCATCTTCTAAATTACATTGGGGACCCTCTCCGATGCTACGGAGTTCGGGTACTGTCGATGAGATCTTCTTTTGTAAGAAATAGATCATTGCAATGTTGATGGTCCTATCAATCAATCAAGTATTGAACGCCGTTACCTTGAACTACATCTTCATGACGCTGAAAGATGAATTCCAATCATGAAACAGTTCAAGCAAACTAGGTCACGTTTGAGGTTATCTCCCAGCATGCATGATGGGCTAACCCGCTGTGTGCGTGTGAGACGTACATTTTATTAACGAAATCGGACGCGGATATGCAGAAAAGGCGCGAATTATTCCTAGGAAATTGGAGGGTCGATCGATTTGTGTAAAACGACGAATGCGTATTGCTGTTCTTTGATATAGTAGTCACACTCCAAGTCCTAACATATAATAAATATATATATACACATGATGCTCGTCCATCACGGGTGATGATGACCACCATTTTTCATCCAAGAGAAGGTAGTTGTTGTGTTATGTTTGTCTATGTGTGCGTAGATGACTAGTGAGCCCGATGTGGGCTGGAAATGTTCTTTTACAATGTGAGCAAGGAATACTTGCACTTTTACTGCCTTTCTAGTTTGACGTTTCTGTTCCATCCGTGCAGTTCTACCTACCTCGCAGCTGGAAGAACCGTGTTGAAGAAGTGTGCGCCAGGCTGATTTATCTTGAGCAATATTCTCCCAGTTGTCGACATCTATGCTAGAAGATTTCATCGAGTTCTTGAGTGTGTCTTTGAATCGCTTTATTGACCACCATGTGAGCGTTTACCGCTACGCATCTCACCATAGATGTTTACCGCTACGCATCTCACCATAGATGTTTACCGCTACGCATCTCACCATAGATGTTTACCCTACGCATCTCACATAGATGTTTACCGCTACGCATCTCACCATAGATGTTTACCGCTACGCATCTCACCATACAAGAGTCGTTTTGGTATTCTTCAATCCGGCATTCGAGCCACATGTCCTGCCAATCATGTCTGGGACTGCATCAAGATTATATAGAAGATATCTATATATATTATATGGCAGCAACACACCACAGAAAGCTCACCACGTATGAAATGAAATGCTTGAGGGAGGCGTTGGGAGTCACCAGGAAAGATAGACTACAAAATGAGGACATCAGAAGCAGAGTGGGCATAACTTCATGCATCGAATACATCAAAAGACAACAAATGCAGTGGTTTGGACATTTAATGAGAATGGAATACAACCAACCATCGATAATAGCATACAATAAAAAGAGATCAGGTACTAGAGCCAAGGGAAGATCAAGAAAAAGATGGAGAGACAATGTCAAGACCACACTAAATAAACACGGATTTAACACAAGGGTGACTCATATGGCCCTCGAACGCAAATTAAATCTCCTACCTCTACGCTTAACGGCAAGAGTGGACAACCAATTCCATCATCCACCTGGGGAAAGATAATAGACAATATTAAATGGTAAACCGTTTTGGGACGAATTCAGAAGTGATGAAATCAGAGAAATGTCTGGTCAACCACTAGTAACAACTATTATAAGGAGTAGAAGATGGAGATATGTTGGACATACCTTGAGAAGAAATTATCAAAGAATACAACAGCAGACATTGAAGATAAGTTCAAGAAAGAGAGGACGCCCAAGGGAAACCCTGAAACGGACTTTGATGAAAGAATCAAGAAATATCTGATTCTTGGTTTCAGTTCCATGGAATAGATTGATCGAGTTAACCAGGACAGAGCGGTGTGGAGAAATTATTTGCAAACCCTATGTAACGTATAACGGTAGGAGAGGAATATATATATATATATGTGTGTGTGTGTATATATATAAACCGTTTTACACAGTGCCAGTCATTATTGTTCGTGTTACCGCTTTTAGTCCGTGTAGGACAAGGTGTAGAATCCAGCAAGCCAACAACATTACATACCAACTTATCCCAATGTAGAATCCAGCAAGCCAACAACATTACATACCAACGTATCCCAATGTAGAATCCAGCAAGCCAACAACATTACATACCAACTTATCCCAATGTAGAATCCAGCAAGCCAGCAACATTACATACCAACTTATCCCAATCTAGAATCCAGTCAAGCCAAAACATTACATACCAGCTTATCCCAATGTAGAATCCAGCAAGCGAACAACATTACATACCAACTTATCCCAATGTAGAATCCAGCAAGCCAACATCATTACATACCAACTTATCCCAATGTTGAATCCAGCAAGCCAACAACATTACATACCAACTTATCTCAATCTTGAAACGCCCAGCAAGCCAACAACATTACATACCAACACACCCCAATATTGAAACACCGTGGTGACTGAACTAGCATTGTGAGCCGCTGTAGCGTTCACTAACAACTACGCTACAGCGGCTCACAATGCTAGTTCAGTCACCACGAAACTGGTCAGGTTAGGATTTTTTTCTTAATGTCCACGACATAAAAATAACTCATTGACCGTACCAGGGATTGAACCCTTGTCCCCAAAGGGTGCCGCGCTCTAATTCATTGGACCAGACGATCCACCACAGTGTCAGTACGAATACATATGGTTACATAGGACAATGGAAGGACAATACGCCATAATGTAGCTAAACAATAGATTCATTAGTTGAAAGCGCAACCGTCTGTATAATACTACTATTACTACAACAACATCAACAATAAAGACCATCGCCGGTGCTACGGAGTTCACGTACTGCAGCTGAGATCGTCCTGTGTAAGAAGTAGATCGGAGCACACATGGTTAATCACCGAAGTGCAATGGTGATGGTCCTATCAATCAATCAATCAATAATAATAGCTACTACTAAAATCACTGCTATATATAATATTACCACTACTATTACTACTACCGCTGATACTACTACTACTACTATTACTACTACCTCTACTACTACTACTACTACTACCACTACTACAATTACTACTACTATAACAACCACTACCAGAACTACTACAGTTACTACTATTAATATTACTTCCGCTACAGCTGCAACTACTACCACTGCTACTACTACTACTACTACTACTATATCCACTATTACACTACTCCTACTGCTAATGCTATTACTGTTGCTACTACTACTACTACTCACCAGCGGATCATCAATGTCGTAATCACCACTAACAGCATCATCAACATCATCATCATCACCAACACTCATTATCACCAACATCACATTTATGTACACAAACTATCATTATCAATTTCCTGGATCTTCGTCTCTCAGAATCTCAGTGCCCTCTACAACGAAGAGCTCATGCAGAGTGATCAATCCTACAAGACTGTCGTTGGCAGTGGTGATGGATACAACGCGGGTCGTGATCTCACAGACGACGACGAAGATTTTGTGGATAGAAACTCAGGAAGTGGTAGTGCAGATGGTGATGATGAGGATGACAACAGAAGTGGTGGAGGTAATGTCAACTTCATTTTTAAAAAAAGTAGTTATCTCTCTCTGTCTCTCTCCGTCTTTGTCTCTCTCTCTTTCTCTCTCTCTTCCTGTCTCTCTCTTTCTCTCTCTCTCTCTCTCTCTCTTTCTCTCTCTCTTTCTCTCTCTCTTTGATGCAATCTTCAAAGCTCTTCACAACTTCTTCTTCGTACTCTCCATATCGACCACTTGTTAAACTACTCTGAGTGATTTGTATGTGATCTGAGCTTAACAACGATTGTACGTTGTGTCAGTCATGCGCATACAAGTAGGCAACACATCCGATTTCTACGACGCTTTTTATTTACTAGGGTATCTTTCTAGTAAATAGGAAGAAAGCTATGCCCCTACCTCAGTCGCCTCTTACGACAGGCCTTGTGTTACTCTCAGTATTACTATTCGTTGCTCCCCTTGCGCGCCCCGGCAACACGCAGGCGGTCGACGGTCAATTAAAAAAACACGGACCCAAAACCGACGAAGAAGGCCGAACGGAAGCATTGCAAAACATGCACTGTTTTGGAACCAGCAGGAAAATAAGGAAAAGAGAAGTGGGATAAGACCAAGACATACCTGGAGAAAAGATCCAGAGACTGATACTAAAAAGATATACAAGATGTGTAAACAATTGGAAGGAATAACAAGAAAGAGGAATGGTTGGAAGAAATGTGTTGAAGACATGTGTTCCGTTGTAAGTTGGAGAAGACAACTCTCAACCACAAACTTTAATTTGGTTAATTTAACAGGAGGAAATACCTCTCTAACGTTGACAGAAATTCAAAATAAATCTCTCAGTGGGAGACACTCAAAATATCAATCAAGATTGAAGTGGACGTGTCTTAAGTAATTACAAATAATTATTATTAACTTTGTTATAAAAATAATTTCAATTTTTAAATTTGTGAATAAGTGTCAATTATATCGATAAATAGGACAATTTTACCTGGCATAGACTAAAAGGTGTGGCTAATAATGTATTAATTTGATGTTAGATTTGTCAAGTTTATGCAACTATGCGTCAATCAATGTCATCTCATCAAGCTATATGGATATTTTTCCATGGATTCTTCATCTCAGTGTAGGTGAGGTCGAGTTCCTAATTCTATCCTTCTTCTTCGAACGCTCCATATCGATCACTTGTTAAACCTCTCTTTGTGATTTGTATATGATCCGAGTCGATTGTACGTTGTATCAGTTATGCGCCTATCATTCGATTTTTGCGTTGATTTTTATTAATTATGGTAGCTTGCCTAGGCCCATATCTGCCCCCTCTTACGACATGCCGTGTAGGTGTTACTATTCTTTGCTCCCCTTGCGAGCCTCGGCAACACACGGACGCCTAGTTCTATCCTAAACGGACGATAAAACGTAGATCCCGTTTTCGCCGAGCAAAGAATAGTACTACTACGACTTACAGGGCATGTCGTAGGGGCCTAGAAGATACCCTAGTAAATAAAAAGCGTCGCAGAAATCGAATGTGCTGTCCCCGTCCCTCTATAGCCGGTACAATTACGAAACCCCTGCCCCTCTATAGCTGGTAAAGTTACAAACCCCGTCCCTCTATAGCTGGTGACATTACGGACCCTGCCCTCTATAGCTGGTAAAGTTACAAACCCCCGTCCCTCTATAGCTGGTAACATTACGGACCCCTGCCCCTCTATAGCTGGTAAAGTTACAAACCCCCGTCCCTCTATAGCTGGTAAAGTTACAAACCCCCGTCCCTCTGTAGCTGGTGACATTACGAACCCAACCCCGTATAGCTTGTAAGATTACTAACCCCAGTCCCTGTATTGCTGTTAAGTTACCAATGCTGTCTGTATTACAAATGCGTCTATTACTAATGCTGTCTAGTAACAAATCTCTGTATTACAAATGCTGTCTAGTATTACAAATGCCTGTCTATGTATTACAAATTCTGTCTGTATTACAAATGCTGTCTGTATTACTAATGCTGTCTGTATTACAAATGCTGTCTGTATTACAAATGATGTCTGTATTACTAATGCTGTCTGTATTACAAATGCTGTCTGTATTACAAATGATGTCTGTATTACTAATGCTGTCTGTATTACAAATGCTGTCTGTATTACAAATGCTGTCTGTATTACTAATGCTGTCTGTATTACCAACGTAAATCTATTCTGTGCTCTACTGAACCGTACACATATCCCACATTCCGACATAGTTGTGTATGATGAAAAGCCTAGCCCATAACAGAGTTCATCTGGAGGCCGTCAATCTTCCATTTGAATCACGTCTGGTGAACTTAATTATGCATGCTGTGCTGTATAGGTTTGACTATGATATGAAGTTTGGTTTCTTGACTGGGAGCATGTCTGTTGATGTGTGTATATATGCAGTATGTGGGTTAACAAACGAGTAAATACGGGATCCTTGTCCAATTTAAGCACGCACAAGAACCCCTGGCAGTTTAAAATCGAGAAGCGCAGGCTGGAAAGCCACTGTCCGGGCAAAAGTCATTAGACAGGTTACAAAATAGTTTCACCATCTTCTAAATTACATCGGTAACCCTTGCAGGTGCTACGGAGTTTGTGCACTGCCGCTGAGATTTTCTTGTGTAAGAAAGAGACTGGAGCACACATGGTTACTCACCGAAGTGCAATGATGATGGTCCTATTAATCAATACAGTGTGTGGGTTGACGTGCATACAGTGTGTGGGTTGACGTGCATACAGTGTGTGGACTGACGAACATACAACGTGGGGTTGGACGAAAATATGAGGTGAAGGTTGACATATGAATAGTATACGTTCGTTTCGCTGAAGGTATTAGGAATACAAGTCCAACATAGATGCAACAAATCAATTCAAATCATAGAACAAATGGCGCCATTTGTGAAATTCAAACAAGTCACCATGAATACTAAAAGAGCGTTATACAACATAATCTTTCTTCCAACATTATGCTATCAGTGCCAAACCTGGACGCTGACATCAAATGATAGAAGAAAACTGGTTACGACAGAGATGAAATGTCTACACAGAATGCTGGGAGTATCAAGAAGAGACCGATTGAGAAATGAAGACATCAGGAAAAAGTGGGTACATCAGTACTGAACTTCTTCAAGAAACACAAAAATTAAATGGTTCGGCCGGCCACATAAGTAGATTACCAACAAGCAGTCCGCCTCAAAGAGCTCTGTTACTCCGATACAGTGGATACAAAGTAAAAGGCCGTCCACACAAACGGTGGAACTCAGACATAACAGAGGGACGAAAACATAGTTTTCGAAGCGCATACAAAATCCCTTGTATAAATCTGTTCTTATTGTGACGATGTCAGACAAAAGAAAAAGGAAAAAACAAGAAGATTACGAATACTGTATGGCCGATTTCTTGAAGGTACTACGAATATGTTTTTAAATCAGGCCTGCATACAAAGAAACCATATCAAAAGAAAAAGAATCAGACAATCAAGGATATTCGGGCATATAATGCGAAGAGGATGTTTAGAACATTTGGTGACAACAGGTAAAATTCATGGAAGGAGAGATCGTGGAAGATAGACGGAGAAGATGTTGGAAGGTCTGACATCGTGGTTCGACAAAAGATCGACGTCAGAACTGATTATCTGCACCAAGAAGAGATGGCGTTGTGGAGAGACATGATCGACTACGCCGGCAGGCATGGCACTTGATTGATTGAATACGATTAGTGTAAAGCCGATTTGATCAATGACTACAAGATTGGGTGGGAAGTGGACGGACGACCTGTGTGTTCATTGATTGTGTCCAGTCCTAGAGTTTACAAGTATCTAAAGATTAAGAGTTACCTTCATTGGATTGGGTTTTCCCCACATACGGCTCGGTCCCTCCGTAGAAGTGACATGCCACATGACGAACTCTATCTCTTGAACAACAAATGCTATACAGCCCTGGTAAAAAGTGCACATAGAAATAGCTCGACACTTTCATGATTCGAACCTATCCCCTTCTTCTTTTACTTCTTGCGTTCTTCCGCTATGAATTCAGGCGTAGTCAGGGCGCCTAGTACGGTGATTCTGACTGATTTTTTCGTGAAGGCATGCTTTCCTTATCATTAATGTCCCCTGCCATACAGGCGTGCTTTCTCCGACTTCAGAGGGTTTTTTGTTTCCGATCCAGAAGCACTTGAGCTTTCGGCTCGGTGCCATGGACATCGTAAATCTGGAGAACATGTGGCTTTATGCCAGCCCGCAGAATTGAACCGCACTCACAGGGTTTGCACCGTCGCCCAACGCACTACGAACACGCTGGGCAGGCGGGTTGACTTCAGAGGTTAAACACACCAGTTTCATATCGAGAAACAAATATCCTACCATTCGCCAGAGACAAAACATTGGTTTGACTTAGAGTAGGGGAGATAACACAGAATTGTTTTTGTTTTCTCTTGTTTTGATAGTTAACGCCCTTTCCGTACATAGGCTCGTCGATCGTACGTACGTAACGTAATGTACTCTAATTTTGCTTCGTTCTTAGACCAATTTTAATCACTGATATGTTGACGCAGAACGATAGTGCATTGTTAGCAAACGAAGCACACATTTACACGTATCGATTTCAGCCAACGTAATGTACTGCAACGCAACATATTCCACATAGAGCACACACACACATACATACACATAATTAACATTAATAATCCAATGTTAAATCTTGACATCTCTCTCTCCTCTCTCTGCCTTTTAACCCAGATTGGGGCATAGGCCCTCAACCAACTCATGCCAAGTCTTTCTATCTCTAGCATTCCTCAGCTCCTTCAGCTCCTTCAGCTCTTCTTTATATTGTTGCTGTCTGCCTCACGGTCGTGTGGTGCCCGGGCGGCAAGGGGAAACAAAGAATAGTTCCAATGCGACCTACAAGACATGTCGTAAGAGACGAGTGATGTAGGATCTAGAGAAGCTACCCTAATAAATAAAACGCATCGCAGAAATCTGATATGCTGGCCTACTTGTAGGCGCATAACTGGCACAACGTACAACCACTCTTAGGCTCAGATCACATAAAATCACAAAGAGTGGTTTAAGAAGTGGTCGATATGGAGCTTTCGAAGAAGAAGTAGTCACTGTGGGAACTTATATCCCATGACAGCATCGCTAAATGCTTCCTTGTCCTGTGTGGTGCTTCCTGTGTCGACTGCATTCATTCTCAACTTTTCTATGACATCTTGCCCTATCTCTCATTGATCTTCATCTCCCTCGCAAGACTAGAGAGACAGGGAGACGAACTGTAGACAGAGGTAGAAACAAGCAGTGAAAGACTTGGGTATTTTGAACCAAGCTGTCTTGTTCAAGGCAGATCTGGTTGGAAGAAATTTGTTGATAATTTATGTAATAATAATACCCGTCCATCGCAAGCGATGAGAACAATAGTCTTAGACGTGTATTACTGCACCTCTCTTGTGCGTGCGGAGATGACTGTAAAGTCCAATCCTCGAACGCAATCCCTTACCACAGATAAGACATAGATGATTGAGGTTAGACATGCGAGTGTTGTGTGTTTTATCTTCTCGCGCAGCTCGCTCTCTCTCTGCGCCTCAACAGTACGACGATTCTCAGCGAGTTCCTGTGTTATAGTTTCCACATTTGACGATCTTGCGCATGGGATTCCCAGCACGTGGCGTCTATATCGAAGCATTTTAGAGACACTTTAAGAGTGTCTTTAAAGCATTTTTTCTGACCACTAACTAATCGTCTGTCCATTTTAAGCTTGCCATACATCTACTGTTTTGGGATGCTTTTATCAGGCATCCGAGCAACGTGGCCGGCACGTCTCACCTATGCCTTCTGTAACAGGGTAATGGCGTTTGGAATCTTGGCTCTTATGAGAGTTCGGTATCTAGAATTTTTCCGCCAGATTATTTTTAGTAGTCTTTGAAAACAACTTGTATATACTACTAATATAAATATATATATATATATATATATATATTTACTGTTTCTCAATGAATCCAACTGCCATGCTTGCCGGCGTAGGTGATCATGTCTCTCCACAACTCTCTCTCTCTCTCTCCCCTTGGTACTGCTAATCAGTTCTGACGTCGATATTTTGTCAAACCACGATGTCAGACGTAGAACATCTTCTCTCTCTGTCTTCCACGATCTCTCCTTCCTTGAATTTTACCTGTTGTCACCGAATGTCTAAACCTCCTCTTCGCATTATATGCCCAAAGAACATTGATTGTCTGATTCTTATTCTTTTGATATGGTTTCTTTGTTGCAGGCCTGATTTGAAAACCTCATCCTTTGTTTTCTTCGCTGTTCATGAAATTTTCAATATTCTTCTGTAAAACCTCATCTCTTTGGCTTCCAATGATTTTTATCTATTACTTGTTCATTGTCCATGCTATGCTGCCATACATAACATTGGCTCAATTTAGCACTGGAGTACTTGTTTCCACCGTGGCATTATTATTGAATTCACGCATAGTGTGTTTTTCATAAAAGCTGCTTTGACTTGAGCTATTCTACTCCTAATCTCTGTTTTACATCTTCCATCTGATGTTAGGAATGTTCCCAAATATTTGAATCGATGGACTTATTTCAGTGTTGTGTTTTTTGATATTGCGTTTGGTTTTCCTTTTGGAGACCAAACCATAACTCTGTTTTCTTTATATTCATGCTTAATCTTTCTTCACTTTTCTCACTATGTTATCACTTTGTGATCTTTCATTTTAGATGAGAATTGTTATGATACATTGAAGGTAAAGAGAAACCTGTGAAATGCATTACTGATGATACACATTTGAATAATAGAACATGTTGAATAGTTTTCTATGATACATTGCAAAAAGAGAACATCGCTTAAATTATTCGATAACATTTGGGAGAATAGAGAATAACGCTTGAGAATAGTTACACTTTGATTCACTAATATGTTTATCGAGGATCTTAGATAGGGAAATATACGCCTTGTGAGAATAGTGTCATTACTGTATGTGATACCACATTTTGGGCAGTATAAGATAGGAGGAACATACGCCTTTGTGAGAATAGTGTCATTACTGTATGTGATACCACATTTTGGGCAGTGTAAGATAGGAGGAATATACGCCTTTGTGAGAATAGTGTCATTACTGTATGTGATACCACATTTTGGGAGGTGTAAGATAGAGAAACAATACGCCTTTATAATTTAATGGCTAGTGCAGTCGCCACGAAACGTTTAAGGTTAGGATGTTTTATTTATGCCCTCGACAGAAAAAACTCTTGACCTTACCGTGGATCCGCCGAGTGGTTACCGGAGCCCAAATTTGGGGTGTAAAGAATAGAACATTGTTACCTGCTACGCATGTCGTAAGAGGCGACTAAGGAGGTTTGGCTGAAATCGGATGCATGTGTCCTAAACGTTGGCAAAGATCAAACATATCACAAAGAGTGATTAAAATTGGTGGTAAAGAACGAACGCAAAGAAGAAGAAGACAAAGAGTGATTAAAATTGGTCGTAAAGAACGAACGCAAAGAAGAAAACCGTGGATTGAATCCGTGTCTCCCGTATGGGAGCGCGCTCTAATTGATTCAGTCAAACGCTGCACACTTTTACTACCAGTATTTAATTCATATTTACATTTGATTTATTTCAGGAAAACAAACATTTACAAGCAGGCCTTTAGGTGACGTGGGCAGAGGTCAAGGTGGTTTAACTCCAGGCAGTGGTGGTACTGGAGGCGGCAGCCGAACTGGTGATGGTGGTAGAGATAAGGGCAACATAGGCGGAAACGGAAATACTTTCACAATGACCATGCCAATAGCCTTATTATATGCATGCGTAGGATTATCCATACGAAAGTTATAACACACTCTAAATATTATTGACATGTGTAGTTCTTTTGTGTAAGCGGTTCTCAACATTGTTTACATCAGGTCACTAAGATGTAACGTTATCTGCTGATCATATCTTTAGAACCGTTGATAGTAAACGAGGGTGGATGAAATACCAGATTTGACAATAGGATTTTGAGAAAAATGTTTTGTTTTCATTCGTAAGGATTGATTGATTGATTGATCGGACCATCATCATTGCACTTCGATGAGTAACCATGTGTGCTCCGATGTTTTTTTTTAAACACAGGGGGATCTCAATGGTATTGCACGTATTCCGTAGCACAGGCGAGGGTTCTCGATGCAATTTAAAAGATGGTGAAAATATTTTGTGGGTATTTATGTTTTTCTGTGAATTTTGCCCGGGCAGCGGTTTTCCCAACTTGTGCCCTTCTCGATTTTGAACTGCCAATAGTTCTTTTACGTGCCCAACTTGAAAAAGGTATCTACGTTTTATCGTCCGTCTCCGATAGTAATAGAAACTCAATCTCACCTACTCTGAGATTAGGGGTATCTGCAACAATATTCAGATGGTTCCTTAACACGAAGGAGTGAACCAAGTACTTTTGAAACGAGAGATAAAAACCTAACATCTACACCACAGATACCCCATTCGTGACAATAAAGTGTTGAAACAATTATCTAATAAAAAAACCCAAATGAGTTTGATTGGCAAATTTACTTACATAATTTATTTATGTTGAATACCATGTCCTCCAGCAAATTTGACCACTGGCTAGTGTGGTCAGTGTCTGACTTTTCAGCCAGAATACACATGAAAGCCTTGAAGAATGAACTATAAGAAGGACACAAATTGTATAGTTTTATTTTTCTGATAATATGTATGATATTTGATGTTGGTCATCTTACATTATAGCCCTGGTTTGTCAATTTAATATGTGGTCAAGATTGGTCACTTTGAATTATGACCAAGATTGGTCACTTTAATTTATGGTCAAGATTGGTCACTTTTAATTATAGCCCCGGTTGGTCAATTTAAGTTATAGACCAGGTTGGTCACTGAAAGTGTTTAAGTTGTAATCAAGATTGGTCACTTTAAGTTATGGCTTAGATTGGTCACTTTAAGTTATAGACAAGATTGACCACTTTAAGTTATTGTTCAAGTTGGCCACTTTCAGTTATTGTCCAGATTGGTCACTTTAAGTTATAGACAAGATTGGTCACTTTAAGTTATAGACAAGATTGGTCACTTTAAGTTATTGTCCAGATCAGTCACTTTCAGTTATAGACACAATCGGCCACTTTCAGTTATTGTCCAGATTGGTCATTTTCATTTATTGTCCAGATTGGTCACTTTCAGTTATTGTCCAGATTGGTCACTTTAGCATACTCACATAATCTGTTGCATACAAGTGTTTGGGTGTTTAACTTTTTATTCAGATCTGTCAGCTTTGATATGTGTCTGAGTGAGATTGTGGTCTGGGCTGAGAGTCTATATTTGAATACATGTCAATGATGTCAATGTCGTTGACACTGTCATTGATCTGTGTTATGGATATGTCAATGTGATTAATTTAAGTGAAAGATGATGTTTTTTTAATTATATGGTTCTGGCGAGTATGACAACAGAGCAAATTCTACAGAACTGCAACCAGTATGCAGACCTGAGAAGAAAGAGGTGGCCCACTTACACCAGCGTCCAAGACAAACTGTATGTCAGGCGAGTATGACAACAGAACATATCCTACAGAACTGCAACCAGTATGCAGACCTGAGAAGAAAGAGGTGGCGCACGTACACCACGTCCAAGACAAACTGTATGGCGTGGTTGATAATCTGCGGCAGACGGCTGCCTTTATTAGAGAATCTGAAATCCCAATCTAGTGAGAACGCAGAAGAAGGAGAACAGATTACCAACAGACAGTGTGTCTCAAAGAGCAATTCTACTCAGATACAGTGGATACAAAGCAAAATACCGTCCACGCAAAAGGTGGACCTCAGAGATAGCAGAGGGATGAAAACATCATTTATGAAGCGCACACATAAGCCTGTTGTAGAAATCTCTTCCTATCCTGATGGTGTCAGGCAAAACAGAATTACAGACAAGAAAGAAGAAGAAAGTAATGAACATGTGATTAACAATATGTTTGTCAGATTGTATGTACATGTCGTTTGCCATGTATTGACAATACTCCAGCGATTGTATGTATTAGTAGTCTACCTGTCATTGACCGTGATGTACTTGTCATTGACATGTTGTTGATGGTATGCCAGTAACGTTTACGTAAATAATGTATGTCAGTCATGTATGTGTCATTGATATGCTGTCATTGCCATGCTGTCATTGATTCTGACACGATAATGCCAAATATATATATATAACTATGAATGACACTTATCATTTGTAACATTACATTTTAATCTATCCATACAGAAAAGTGTTAAGAGACTGTTTATTGGGGTTGTAAAAAAAGTTCTTGTTATACCACATGGTATATCGGGTAATACAGTGTTAAATCCGTATTTCTCAATGAGCATCGTCATCACGCTGATCGCCTTTACTTCCCAGTGATTTGACTGGTATCCAATTGAGGCTAGATCGACGTGAGAGCAGTTAGGGCTGGGGAAAATTTCACGTCTACTTGTGGAATTAAACCCGGATCACTAGACTAAGAAGTGAGTTGACTAACAACTACCACACTGTGTGGCTCGTTGGAGTGGGGGAGGGTGAATACAGAAAATATAATTCCAAAACAAAATGATTATTTTATTAATTTCATTGATTGATTAATATGACCATCATCATTGCACTTTGGTGATTAACCGTGTGTACTCAGATCTTTTCCTTACACAGGAAGGTCTCAGTGGCAGTACACGAACGTCGTAGCACCAGCGAGGATCCCCGATGTAATTTAGAAGATTGTGGAAATATTTTAATGGAATGTTTTTAAGATATTTCTAATGAATTTTGTACGGGCTGCTGCTTTCCAGCCTGCTATTCTCGATTTAAAAACTCATGGTTTTGTTTACATGATTAACTTGAACACAGGACATACATTTTATCGTCCGTCTCCAGTATGACTAGGAACTATATCTCACCTACACTGAGATCAGGCATCTCTCTGAAAAAATATATCTCTCTGAAAAAATATACCGATCGCTCCTCTCGGGTAACGAACTGAGTACCTCTCTCGCGAGTAACGAACTGAGTACCTCTAGAGCGGGTAACGAACTGAGTACCTCTCTCGCGAGTAACGAACTGAGTACCTCTAGAGCGGGTAACGAACTGAGTAACCTCCTCTCAAGCGGGTAACGAACTGAGTACCTCTAGAGCGGGTAACGAACTGAGTACCTCTAGAGCGGGTAACGAACTGTCAAGTCTACCTCAGAGCGGATAATGGACTGAGTACCTCTAGAGCGGATAACGAACTGAGTACCTCTAGAGCGGGTAACGAACGAGCCTGAGCGGTAACGACTGGTCTCAGAGCGGGTAACGAACTGAGTACCTCTAGAGCGGATAAGAACTGAGTACCTCTAGAGAGGATAATGAACTGAGTACCTCTAGAGCGGGTAACGAACTGAGTACTTCTAGAGCGGGTAACGAACTGAGTACCTCTAGAGCGGGTAACGAACTGAGTACCTCTAGAGGGTAATGAACTGAGTACCTCTAGAACGGAGAGGTCCCCACCCACCGAGCCAGAGTTGAAGAAATCCTTAGAGAGGAATAAATGTACAGAGGAAAACTGAGATCAGAGAACGAACGGGGATGAGAGGGGAAGAGAGACTAGAGGGTATGAATTCTAGAGCGGTAACGAACGTAAATGTTTTCAGACAAACGAACTATATGCTGCATAACGATCATAGACCCAGACACAATTTCCTGTTCTGCGAGTCATACCACAAACTTGACTCCCAGATCTAGCTGACTGAGTAATTCTTGCAGTCTATAAACCGCACTCCTCCGGTACTACTCAGTAATCTTTTCGCGTAATTTATACTGAGTCCTGAGCCTGTAATGAATGAGTATCCAAGACGGTAGACTTCAGACTGGAATATCTTTTTAGACGGATAATGTCTGAGTACTCCTGAGCTACACTCGCAATATCTCCAGAGCGTCAACGACTCGACGGTAACGAATTCGATCTTGATTGAGCCAACTCATATACTTGTGTGTTAATGATTTCCTACTCATAACTTACAAGTCTGCTCGCAATCAAGTAGTTGACGTGGATTTATTTAGATGAAAATCCTTCTGGCGGTCACAGTACTCTAGAGGGGTTCAACAGTACGCTCTATCGGATAGACTGTACACCTCTAGAGGGGACAAGAGACCGAGCGGTAATCCTGTACTCTTCATGTAATGAACCAGTGCCCTGAAACGAAAGAAGTATTTCCTGAGCGGAGTAACGAAGGGCACTCTGAGGAAAGAATGAGCACCTCAGCAAGTAATCGAACGTCATACCAACACCTGACTACACCTGAATTCATAGCGAGCAAACGAAGAGAAGAAGGGAACAATGATGCGTCTTTAGAGCGTAACGAACTGTACTTCTCAGAATTGTTGCACATATTTGGTATACTAGTATTCTGCTAAGAACTGGTACTCTGCCGTGACATTCTTTAGTCTCTAGAAATAATAATATACATTAGAGGTGTAATGAACTGATATGTAGGAGGAAATGATCTGCTCAACCCCAGCTAACAACTGTGTACTAGAGAGGAAAGATGAAATACCCGGGGGTAACGAACTGAGCTTCAGAGAGATAATGAACTGAGTAACCTCAGAGCGGGTAACGAACTGAGTACTCTAGAGAGGATAATGAACTGAGTACCTCTAGAGCGGTAAGAACTGAGTACCTCTAGAGCGAGTAACGAACTGAGTAACTCTGAGCGGGTAACGAACTGAGTACCTCTAGAGAGGATAATGAACTGAGTACCTCTAGAGCGGGTAACGAACTGAGTACCTCTAGAGAGGATAATGAACTGAGTACCTCTAGAGCGGGTAACGAACTGAGTACCTCTAGAGAGGATAATGAACTGAGTACCTCTAGAGAGGATAATGAACTGAGTACCTCTAGAACGAGAGGGTCCCCCTCCCCACCCGCCGTGTTTGAAAGAAACCTTAAGAGAATATTACACAGAAATGAAACACAGAAAGCGAGAGAGAGAGAGAGAGAGAGGGGGAGATAGGGAAAATATATTTCTAGGCGATAACATCAGTAACAATGTTTTCATCACAAATCTCATATATGCTGGCATAGACGATCATAGACCCACACAACTTCATAGTTCTGTTTGACGTCCATACCACAAATTTAAATCTCCCCAGTATCCTAGCTGTCTATGAGATTCTTACCAGTCTTCTATAAAACCCACTCCTCCTTTTCTTTCAGTAATCTTCTCTCATATTTATATGTATTGTCCATGATCCTTTTCCATATTAGAATATGGTATCCAAGTATCGCTGTAGACTTCAGTTTGGAATATCTTCTTTGCACTCCGGACATGTCCATATGTGCTCCTGATCTCCTTCGCAATATCTCCAATAGCGTCCAGCGACTGACCGTACCAGTTCGATGTTGATTGATGAGCCTACTCATATACTTGTTGTGTTATTATTTTCCTACTCACTTCAATCTTCAATCTAAGCTCTTGCAATCTAGTAGTTGACGTGGATTTATTTAGATGAAAATCCTCTTTGCGGTCACACTCTACGAGGGCGTTCAAAATGTCAGCTCTATCGATTGGCTTACACCTCGATATGGGGGCAAAGCCAGCCAGCCTGTCCACTCTCTCATTGTCATCGACACCCATGTGCCCTGGAACGAAAGATATGTTGCTCTGAAGTCGGAGAAGCCGCCTGAATGGCGAGGGGCACTGATGAAAAGGAAAGCATGCCTTCACGCAAAAATAAGTCAGAACGTCATACTCAACACCCTGACTACACCTGAATTCATAGCGGGCGAACGAGAAGAAGAAGAAGAAGAAAGATGATGCGTGTGCTTTAGATGTGTCTTGCTTGTTACATTTTCAGTTTAATTGTTGCACATATTTGTCATTTTATTCTGCTTGAATGCTACTCTTGCCTGGCCTATTCTTCTATGCGTTTATGATAATAAATAATATACATATATACATATAGATGTGTGTATGTTACTATTGTATGTGAGAAATGTCTGCTCAACCACCAGCAACAACTGTTATAAGAAAGAAAGATGAAGCACCCGTGTGTGGCTGGGGCTGTCAAGGGAGCAAAGAATAGTAACACTGTGACCTACAAGGCATGTCGTATGAAGCGACTAAGGTAGGGGCATAGGGAAGCTACCCTAGGAAATAAAAGGTCGTAGAAATCGTATGTGCTGGTCTACTTGTAGACGCATAACTAATGCAACGTACAATCGTTCTTAAGCTCAGATCACATACGAATCACACAGAGTGGTTTAATAAGTGGCCGATATGAAGTGTTGGAAGAAGAAGAATGCAGACAGTGAGCCTCAAACGACAATTCTACACCGATACAGTGGATATAAGGTAAATGATCGTCCAAGCAAAAGGTGGACCATGAAAATAACAGAGGCAGTGAGAGAAGACATGTACGAAGCCATACACAGGAGTCCGTTCTATCAATCTATTCTTATCATGTGACCACTGTGAGGCAATCAAGGATTAGAGGAAGAGAAAAGTGTCATTTGAAGAAAAGGTAGATAAACATGGCTTGGTCTTGTTATGAGATTTAGCCCTGTGACATACCTGCAGGAACAGCTGTAATTTGGATTTCCATTCAATTTTTTTGTTCTGAGCAGATATTTGCCACCATAACAGTCTTTCAGAATGTCTCTCTCTCTCTCTCTCGCTCATAAGCCAGATCTCTCACTTCTGCCGTCATGCTGAAATATTCGCTCACATAATCCATCTAAACTTCAATCCATGAGAAGTGAGCTAAGCAAGATTCTTCGTAACATCACACTGTGGTCACACATAGTGGGTACCATCACACTGTGGAGTTCCAGGTAACGATAAGGCAAACAAACTTGCAAAGAGGTGAACAGAATGTGAACAAGTAGAAAACGAAATCACATACTTTGAAAAAAAAAGTGCTATCCTGGACATTAGAAAAGAATATAAACTATCCAATAATGACTACCACACACTTGACAGACAAGGACAGACCATCATCTTCCGTATCAGGACAGGGCATAACAGACTGAACAAACACTTACACAGGCTACGATTGTCTCCATCCGCTCTGTGTCCTTTTGGGATCTCTGATCACACCACTGAACATGTCCTGCAAGGCTGTTCCCTGTATGTCCTCACTTCATCATACAAGACTGTTTCCTGTATGTCCTCCCTAGAAAGGGATGCTAGCCATACAACTAAACACTACATTCAAAACTACATGGTACCAGAGATGAGCTCCAGACAACAGTCGACTTCATCATGCAAGACTGCCACCTGTATGTCCTCCCTAGAAAGGGATGCTAGCCCTACAACTAAACACTATATTCAAAACTACATGGTACCAGAGATGAGCTCCAGATAACAGTCGACTTCATCATGCAAGACTGCCACCTGTATGTCCTCCCTAGAAAGGGATGCTGACCCTACAACACAACACTACTTTCAAAACAGAAGAATGTTTCTGACGGTATGATCATCAAAGTAGCGATCGCCAGAAGAAGATTAATCCATTTTCTTTGTGGTCTTCTTCTTGGTCAGGATGTTTCTTTCCATAATGGTCTTCTCTAACCATTCGTATCTTTTTTTATTTGTCCACAATACCTCAATTTTCTCATTCCCATTAGTACAAGCTTTGGGGAAACATGACATCCCTGAAGCTGACTGCCCAGTTTGTGGTCCACGGTCTACTAAGCGCATGACTAGAGATCGTTGAAGAGGAAGAAGAATTCCCATTAGTACTATCAGCTAGTTTTCTTTGATTTTGAGTTCTTTCTGGATATATATATGATCATTTTTCTGTCCATGATATCTGAACGACTCTTTTGTAACACTTATATTCAAAAACAGATATATACTTTTTCCCTATTACTTACAACAGACATATGAGATATCCAGGAAATTACAAATACTGAAATTAACCCCTGACTCCTATTTCTCTTGGCTCACATCGTCAAGCCTCGAAAACGTGATTTTTAAAGAGCTAGGCTGGTCGTTGTGGAGAGGAATATAAAGATCTGTGTTTAGTTTCAACGTTTGGTATGTGTATCCCTCGGGAGCCTGAGATACATCTTGCGTTATTAACTAGTTTGTTAAACTGTTGAACACCAGATTTGACCCACAATCTCTGCCCATGTGTTGCTTGGACTCGCAAGGGAGCAAAGAATAGTAACACTGCGACCTACAGGGCGTGTCGTAAGAGGCGACTGAGTAGAGCCTAGGAACCTACCCTAGTAAATAAAAATCATCACAGAAATTGGATGTGTTGACGCCCGAGGGTTACCGGGGTCCAAATTTGGGGTGTAAAGAATAGAACCACTGTTACCTGCCACGCATGTCGTAAGAGGCAACTAAGGAGGTTTGGCTGAAATCGGATGCATGCGTCCTAAACGTGTAGAAGTCTATGCATTTAGGGCTACCAAACCAATGTGCAACGTATACACGTTCTTGGCAAAGATCAAACATATCACAAAGAGTGATTAAAATTGGTCATGAAGAACGAAAGCAAAGAAGAAGAAGAAGGATGTGTTGACCTACTTGTAGGCTCATAACTGACACAACATACAATCGCTCTTAGGCTCTGATCACATACAAATCACAAAGAGTGGTTTAACAAGTGGTCGATATGAAGCTTTCGGAAGAAGAAGATTCATCAGATCTGTTGCATTTTTGACAAATGCAAAATCAAGCAATCAGAAACACAGTTTTCACCATTTATTTTTCCTTTGAGGGATCAGCAGAGTTGAACATAAGACAATATGTTTTGTTTTCATTTGCTCTTTAGAAATTCAGGCACATTCGTGGCTCCTCTGACTGAATTTTGCGTGAAGGCGTACTTTTCTTATCATCAGTGTTTCTCACCATTCAGGCGAGCCGTACTCCAACACCAGAGGTACTTGCAATTTATATCACCAAGCAACAGATGAGAATTTCTTGTAGTTCAACCGCTTACCGTGTGCACAGTTTTTGGTCGAAGCTGGCCTCGACCCTGCAGTTTCCACCGCAAGTGGTCACTGCCACAGTGCGTTATTAACTTCACTATTTGCAAACCCTGCAGATTGCAGAACCAGAACATCAGCTATTAATACTTTCGGTAAGGCCTGGCAATTCTGGCACAGTCAGCGGTCACTTGCACATATATCTGATGTCGGCTATCTATCTCTAGACGTTGGCAATGGGACACACCGCAGTCAATATGGGATACTGATTGTCTGACCTCTGAAGTTAGAGAGCGCACGCCTGTATGACGGGGAACACTGTTCATAAGGAAAGCATTCTTCACGCAAAAATAGATACGCCTTACCAAGCGCCCTGACTACGCCTGAATGTATAGTGGGCGAAATCAGAAGAAGAAGAAGAAGCAGTATCTGAACATCAGCTATTAATAGTTCTGCTAGGTCCGGGAAATTCTGGTACGGTCAACGATCAGATGTGCTGGCCGACTTCTCTGTCAACTATTTATCTTTAGACGTCGACAATGGAACGACACGTCTATGCTCAGCCAAACAGAGATACTGCTCGTCTGTTGTGACAACCAATCGTATACCACTCACGTCTGCGTATACACTACTAACTAATCTCGTGGTAGTGTCCTTTCAATCTCATCAGCATTGCCAGACTGCAGTGCAGCAGCCTAATTTCAGTGCCACCACGTGGAGGTAGAGTAAAATCTTGGTCAGTGCCAGCTTACTGGCCTGTCTTGTCATATGATTTCATTGCTCCTCTCTTCTTCTTCTTGCGTTCGCCTGCTATGAATTCAGGCGTAGTCATGGAGCCTGGTATTGTGCTTCTGGCTGATTTTGCGTGAAGGCCTGCTTACCTTATTATCAGTGTCCTCCACCATTCTCTGACTTCAGAGTTGTTTTTGCGCCTCTCATTTAGTATAATTCTGCTAAAAGATAATGTCTATCGAAGGGTATCAGATCAGAATGTTTAAATAAAATCCTTAATAATTTTCAACCTACTTCAAGATTTCGGCAAATCTGCAATTTTTATACAAAGGAGACTACCTGGTTAACTCTAAATATGTGTAGAAATAAGTGTGTTATCTCCTTGTCAATTGTTGATTGATGCAGTTAAGTAAATGATTAACAAAATTTTCATACCTACTCTGTGTTACCAGAGCCAAACATGGACAATGAGCATAGTCGCAAATAATAATTACACGTGAAATGCGATGCCTACGAAAAGTTACCAACACCAGAAAAGACACGAGTCTCTAACATCAGCATAAGAACGAAATCTGAGACAGAACCTTGAGTTACGAGCTCGTACATTGTTTAAAGGGTTTTAAAGCCGAAGGATTGATTTCATTGCACCGGGTTTTACCCCATATGGCTCGACCCTCTCCGTAGAATATAGCACGCCACCTGCCAGAGCATTGCACAAGCACGAACTCCATAGCTCCAGCAACAATCTAGGGACTCTGGAAAAAACAGCACTCGTAAACAGAACGGCGATGTTGGATTCGAATCAACGACCTTCGACTTGCAAGGCAAAGGGCATAACCACTTAATCCGCCCCCCCCTTCCTGATTTACATTGTGATACATAGAATGAAGTGGTTCAGCACTTAATAATAATAATCCATCGCTGACGTTACATAGGGCATGCAATCAACTTCTCCGCTTTATCCTAGGCAACTCCTCGATCTACTCCATGGAACTGAGACCGATATTTCCTCTCTCAGCAAAGTTCGTTTCAGGGTCTCTCTAGGTCGTCGTCTCTTTCTTGAACCCTCTGCATCCCACTTCAATGCCTGCTTTGATATTCTTTAATCATTTCTTCTCAAAGCGTGCCCAACATATCTCCATCTTCTCCTTCTTGTTACTGTTGTTACTAGTGGTTGACCAGACATTTCTCTGATTTCTCCTCCCTTCTCCGTGATTCGTTCCATGTCTTAATAAGAATGCAAACAAATTCTACAACACAACATCTGGAAAGAAGAAGAGAGGAAGATCACGAAAAAGATGGACATATAACATAACAGAATCCTGTCAAAAACAAAAAATAACTATCACCCAAGCCACTAGAGCAGGGCAAGTCAAAAATAGAAATGCACGACACTGAGCAACAACCCGGTTACAGTTACGACAAAAGATGAAAGGAATAATTATTTTAATTAGATGTCACGACATTGATCACATGCCCAAGCTTTATGTGTTCTTTCTCTTCTAGAATTGCGTTAAACTAAAACATTTTCCTTTCTGATATTTCAACATCAACAGGGTGTTCAAGATAAAAATAGCCCGATTGGCACGTTTTCTGATCTTGTTTGCTCTCAGTCACGTTTTAAATAATGTGAACTTTCTGAGTTTGTTTGCCCTCAGTCACATTTTAAATAATGTGAACTTTCTGAGCTTGTTTGCCCTCAGTCACGTTTTAAATAATGTGAACTTTCTGAGCTTGTTTGCCCTCAGTCACATTTTAAATAATGTGAACTTTCTGAGCTTGTTTGCCCTCAGTCACATTTTAAATAATGTGAACTTTCTGAGCTTGTTTGCCCTCAGTCACATTTTAAATAATGTGAACTTTCTGAGCTTGTTTGCCCTCAGTCACATTTTAAATAATGTGAACTTTCTGAGCTTGTTTGCCCTCAGTCACGTTTTAAATAATGTGAACTTTCTGAGCTTGTTTGCCCTCAGTCACATTTTAAATAATGTGAACTTTCTGAGCTTGTTTGCCCTCAGTCACATTTTAAATAATGTGAACTTTCTGAGCTTGTTTGCCCTCAGTCACATTTTAAATAATGTGAACTTTCTGAGCTTGTTTGCCCTCAGTCACATTTTAAATAATGTGAACTTTCTGAGCTTGTTTGCCCTCAGTCACGTTTTAAATAATGTGAACTTTCTGAACTTGTTTCCCCACACATTTTAAATAATGTGAACTTTCTGAGCTTGTTTGCCCTCAGTCACATTTTAAATAATGTGAACTTTCTGAGCTTTTTGCCCTCAGTCACGTTTTAAATAATGTGAACTTTCTGAGCTTGTTTGCCCTCAGTCACATTTTAAATAATGTGAACTTTCTGAGCTTGTTTGCCCTCAGTCACATTTTAAATAATGTGAACTTTCTGAGCTTGTTTGCCCTCAGTCACATTTTAAATAATGTGAACTTTCTGAGCTTGTTTGCCCTCAGTCACATTTTAAATAATGTGAACTTTCTGAGCTTGTTTGCCCTCAGTCACATTTTAAATAATGTGAACTTTCTGAGCTTGTTTGCCCTCAGTCACATTTTAAATAATGTGAACTTTCTGAGCTTGTTTGCCCTCAGTCACATTTTAAATAATGTGAACTTTCTGAGCTTGTTTGCCCTCACATTTTAAATAATGTGAACTTTCTGAGTTTGTTTGCCCTCAGTCACATTTTAAATAATGTGAACTTTCTGAGTTTGTTTGCCCTCAGTCACATTTTAAATAATGTGAACTTTCTGAGTTTGAGACGCATGTGTGTTGCCGGCGCTCACAAGGGGAGCAAAGATTAGTAACGCTGCAATCTACAAAGCATGTCGTAAGAGGCGACTGAGGTAGGAGTCTAGGGAAGCTACCCTAGTAAATAAAAAGTGTCGCAGAAATCAGATGTGCTGGCCTACTTGTAAGCGCATAACTGGCACAACGTACATTCGCTCTTATGTTCAGATGACATATAAATCACGAGTGGTTAACAAGTGGTCGTCGATATGGAGCGTTCGAAGAAGAAGATGAGTTTGAGATTGTTTATGAAATCTATCTCACTACAATCATGGCGACCACATAGATGCACAGTTCTGCTCAGATCTCACTACAATCATGGCGACCACATAGATGCACAGTCCTGCTCAGATCTCACTACAATCATGGCGACCACATAGATGCACAGTCCTGCTCAGATCTCACTACAATCATGGCGACCACATAGATGCACAGTTCTGCTCAGATCTCACTACAATCAGGCGACACATGATCACAGTTCTTAGATCTACTACAATCACGCGACACATAGATGCACAGTTCTGCTCAGATCTCACTACAATCACGGCGACCACATAGATGCACAGTCCTGCTCAGATCTCACTACAATCATGGCGACCACATAGATGCACAGTCCTGCTCAGATTGTGTCAGATCAATCTTGTACTAATTTTTCCTACCTTTGCATCCTGGATCTAAAAACTATCTTGCCAGAATGATTTTCCGGCCAACACTAGGTTACCAGTGTCAAACATGGCCAATAACAGCAGCTTATGAGTGGGCAACTTTAGCGACGGAGATGAGGTGCATTAGAAGAGCTGTCCCATTATAAGAACGATTCTCTAGCCAACACTATGTTACCAGTGTCAAACATGGTCAATAACAGCAGCTAATGAGCGAAAAATCATAACGACAGAGATGAGGTGTCTTAGAAGAGCTGCAGGTGTGACAATAAGTCTAGCCAACACTATGTTACCAGTGTCAAACATGGTCAATAACAGCAGCTAATGAGCGCAAAACCATAACGACAGAAATGAGGTGTCTTAGAAGAGCTGCAGGTGTGACAATAAGTCTAGCCAACACTATGTTACCAGTGTCAAACATGGTCAATAACAGCAGCTAATGAGCGGAAAATCATAACGACAGAGATGAGGTGTCTTAGAAGAGCTGCAGGTATGACAATAAGAGACAAAATTAGAAATGAAGAAATCAGAAGAAGAGTAGGCGTGAAATCAGTCATGCAATTCACAAAAGAACAACAGATGAAATGGTTTATACCGTCCGAGTGGTTACCGGGGCCCAAATTTGGGGTGTAAAGAATAGAACCACTGTTACCTGCCACGCATGTCGTAAGAGGCGATTAAGGAGGTTTGGCTGAAATCGGATGCACATGTCCTAAACGTGTAGAAGTCTATGCATTTAGGGGCCTACCAAACCAATGTGCAACGTATACACGTTCTTGGCAAAGATCAAACATATCACAAAGAGTGATTAAAATTGGTCGTAAAGAACGAACGTAAAGAAGAAGAAAGAAATGGTTTATACACCCTTATACTTATGACAAGAATGTACTGGTATCTTCTACCACAGAACGCCACACTGAAAAAGTAATAACACGTACAGAGCACGAGGATGGTAAAAATATTTTCAAGAAATGTTATTGTTTTAAAATCTTTTAAATGAATTGTGCCCCGACAGAGGCTTTTCAGTCTGCTCTTCTCGATTTTGAGCTGCCAATAGTTTATTTAAGGCGCTCAACATGAACACAGGACCTACATTTTATCGCCCATCTCCGATAGAATTAGGAACTCAATCTCACTAACATTTATATCAGGAATTTCTAGAAAAAATACCCTGATGTATCCACGATAAAGCGAACCGAGTGCCTTTGAAACGAGAAGCGAGCACCTAGCCTCTACCTCACAGAGACCCCAGATTTACAAACATGTTTTAAAAAATCTCTTTAATTAATTTTTCTTCATGTATTACATTTTATTATTGTAGGAAGTTGTGTTGAAGCTTTCAAACCACACGTCAAACAGTCACTCGTTGCTTATCATGGGAACATCTCAAGTAGGAAAATATTATTTAAAAAAAATTATTTACATTAAAGTTGTGAAAAAATAAAAACTGAGGATTGGAAGTGCTATCGAAAACATAAAAGATTTTACCGTGGGCGACTCGAATCTCTTATCATCAATCTTGTATTAGGGAGAGAGGGAGAGGAGAGGTTTAGAAATAACGTGGACGATAGATTAAAAATAAAAATTGATGTCTGTTTCTGAATATCAATTTTGTTAATTTTTCCGTTTTTTACTTATACTTCCCCGCAATCCTTCTATAAAGAAGTAAATGATGGAAGAGAAAAAAAGGAGAATGTTTGTCGAGGGAAAAAAACAACTTGTTACTTGCAGGTTGGTAATCTTATAATTAGGATAATTTCTAAGTTCAAATTTACACTTCAAATTTCGGTTTATAATTGATAAGGAATAGCTGTTCTCAATTGTCTGTGTGTGTGTGAGTGTGTGTGTGTGTCTGTGCGGGTGTGTGTGAGAGAGTGTGTTTGGGTGTGTGTCTGTGCGTCTGACTGTGCGCGTGTGTCTGTGAGTTTGTTTGGGTAGCTGTGTGTCTGGGTGTATGTATGTGTGTGTCTGTCTGTGAGTCTATATGTGTGTGTGTATATGTATATATATATATAAAGTGTTATACATGCCGGCGTAGGCGATCATGTCTTTCCATAACTCTCCTTGGTGCAGGTAATCGGTTCTGAAGTCAATCTTTTGTCGAGTCACGTTGTCAGACCCTCTAGAAGTGAATATTTCACTTCTGTTGTATCCTTTGCTTGATAAAGGCCATTTGGTCGAAACGTTGCCGTGTATTGTTATTGTATTTTGTAAAACTACAGTACTTTGTTTTGATGAGTTTCACTATTGCTACATCAGAATTCCTGCAGAATTTTACTGCAGAGTTTTACTGCAGAGTTTTACTGCAGAGTTTTACTGCAGAGTTTTACTGCAGAATTTTACTGCAGCATTCCCTTATATCGATATGTCAAACCATCTAACATCTTCTCTATCTGTCTTTCACGATCTCTTTCCTGCATTTACATGTTGTCACCGTCCAAGTGGTTACGGGGCCCAAATTTGGGGTGTAGAGAATAGAACCACTGTTACCTGTCACACATGTCGTAAGAGGCGACTAAGCAGGTTTGACTGAAATCGGATGCACATGTCCTAAATGTGTAGAAATCTAAGTGTTTAGGGGCCTACCAAATCAATGTGCAACGTATACACGTTCTTGTCAAAGATCAAATATATCACAAGAGTGATTAAAATTGGTCGTAAAGAACGAACGCAAAGAAGAAGAAGGAGACACATGTTGTCACCAAATGTTCTAAACCTTCTCTTGCATTATATGCCCGAAGAACCTTGATTGTTTGATTCTTATTCTTTTAGTAAGGTTTATTTGTGTACAGGCCTGATTTAAAACCGCATCAATTGTTTTCTTCGATGTTTATGGAATTTTCAGCATTCTTATGTAAAACCACATCTCTGTATCTTCCAGTGATCTTATTGATTGTTTGTTCATTGTCCATGATTCGCTGCCATACATAAGTATTGGTTCAATATAGCACTGGAGTACTCGTTTTCGCAGTGTTATTGGTGTATATATATATATATATACGGTGGGTGGCAGTAATAAAAAAAAAAAACTATGGCGAAACACGTAAAAACAAGGTAATATAGCTTTTTTCTTCACCTTTCAACTTCCAACGAAGCACAGGCTTCAACAAACTTCTTCCAGCTCTTCCTCTCTCATGCCATCCCTTCCAATTCTTTCAACGTTTTACCTATCCTTTTCATATCAGTCTCCAGCTCTCCAGGTATGTCTAGGCCTTCCCCTACTCCTCTTTCCCTGCGGGTTCCAAAAGATTGCCTGTCTTGTAATGCTTCCGGTCGGTCTTCTCAATGTATGACCTATCCATCGCCAGCATCACTTCCTTAGCTCTGTCTCCACTGGTATCTGCTTAGTTATTTCTCTGAGTTCCTCGTTCGTAATCTTATCATACTATCTCAGTCACTCTATTCTACGTAAACATTCATTTATGAAGGTCTGTAGTTTTCTGATGGTTTTGTTGTTCTTCATGTTTCCGAACCATACAACAGCATATATAGATATAACATTGCTAACAGCATCCAGACGGGAATGTGTGGCGCCATATTATCGTCTGCTCTTGTTTGCCTACATTTCTTGAAGTGACCAGTAAGATATATTACATCTAGATTAATATTAGGGTTGAGTGACCTGCACATCG
Source organism: Arion vulgaris (assembly GCA_020796225.1). Classification (NCBI taxonomy): domain Eukaryota; kingdom Metazoa; phylum Mollusca; class Gastropoda; order Stylommatophora; family Arionidae; genus Arion; species Arion vulgaris. Next base: position 38,295,503 of record CM036760.1, read on the forward strand.
CTTTTCTCTCACCTGCATAGTTACCTGGTACCTAAATATAGATCTGACCAATCATCACTTCCCATAGTTTGATCCACTTGACTCTTATCTGGGGTTAACCAGAGCCAACTATAAGGCTGTGGGATAACCCACACTAAATTGTGTATCTCTTCAACCAGTAAGGGTGATTAATTCCACCACAGGTCATAAGGTCGCGGTCAAAAGGGCTTGAGGTCAGCACAAATAGACAGTATCAGATTCTTTTTTATCGACTTATAATGAATGAACTTACATTCTAGGTCAAGAGGATTTCGTTTTTCAGAGAAAGTGCCTCTGCTTCTTCTTCTTCTTATTACGTCCGCTATGAATTCATGCGTAGCCAGGGCGTCTGGTAGAGCGTCTGGTAGAGCGTCTGGTAGGGCGTCTGGTAGGGCGTCTGGTAGAGCGTCTGGTAGAGCGTCTGGTAGAGCGTCTGGTAGAGCGTCTGGTAGGGCGTCTGGTAGGGCGTCTGGTAGAGCGTCTGGTAGGGCGTCTGGTAGAGCGTCTGGTAGGGCGTCTGGTAGAGCGTCTGGTAGGGCGTCTGGTAGATCACTTCTGACTGATTTTTTAGCACTGGCCGGCTTTGAATTTTATTAGTGCCCCCTCTCCCGCCATTGATTGATTGATTAATAGGACCATCATAATTGCATTTCAGTGAGTAACCATATATGCTTCGATCGCTCTCTTACACAGGAATATCTCCGTAGCACCGGCGAGGGTCCTCGGTGTAAATTTGAAGATGGTTACGACCATGTTATGCCGGAGCTCCAAAGAATAGTAACATTGCGAAATAAAAGGCATGCCGTAAGAGGCGACTGAGGTGGGGACCTAAAGAGGCTACCCTAGTAAATAAATAGAGGTGGCAGAAATCGGATGTGCTGGTCTACTTGTAGTCGCATAACTGGCACAACATAGAATCGCTCTTAGACTCAGATAAAATACAAATCACCAAAGGTGGTCGCCCGAGTGGTTACCGGGTCCCAAATTTGGGGTGTAAAGAACAGAACCACTGTTACCTGCCACACATGTCGTAAGAGGCGATTAAGGAGGTTTGGATGAAATCGGATGCACGTGTCCTAAACGAGTAAAAGTCTATGCGTTTAGGGACCTACCAAACCAATGTGCAACGTATACACGTTCTTGGCAAAGATCAAACATATCACAAAGAGTGATTAAAATTGGTCGTAACGAACGAACGCAAAGAAGAAGAAGAAGGAGACCAAGGGTGGTTTAGCAAGTGATTGATTTGGAACGTTCGAAGAAGGAGAAAAAGTACGGCGAGACACGTAACATCAAAGTCTTGCAGGTTTTACAAAATACAAAAACAATACACAGCAATGTTTCCACCAAAAGGCCTTTATCAAACAGAGGATACAACCAACATGAAGAAATTCCCTTCTTACACGGCATCAACAAATAGAATTAGATAATAAATTTCGAACTCAATAGAACAGATAAGAAGAAAAAGTATATAAGTCGATGCCAGAAAACTTTGGAAGAGGAATAACAATAATGAACGAGAAGAAGAAGAAGAAGAAGAAGAAGATTATGAGAATTTGTCCAGCTGTATGAACTTCTTCTTCTTCGAACGCTCCATATCGACCACTTGTCAACCACTCTGTGTGATTTGTATGTGATCTGAGCTTAAGAGCGATTGTACGTTGTGCCAGTTATGCGCATACAAGTAGGCCAGCCAATCCGATTTCTGCGCTGTTTTTTATTTACTAGGGTAGCAACCCTAGGGTCTACATCAGTCGCCTCTTACGACATGCATTGTAGGTTGCCGTGGTACTATTCTTTGCTTCTCTTCCGGACCCCGGCACCACACGGATTGTTGTGTAAATAAGTTAAGTAGTCACAAGAATAAGTTCATAAGTTCATAAGTACGGTTCCAACTTCACTGCAACGGGTCACCCCATAATTGCTCTGTTTCTGTGCCAATGAAAATCACACGAAATGCTAACAACTGTGAAATGTTTCCTGTGTGAACTAATTCCAGAATGAAACAGCCGCGTACCACCACAAAAAGCAACCTGTTCCGCATAAAATGCATATGGTCGTTGCTAATGTAGCAACACCAAACTGTTCATCACTTGAATTGCAATTCTTGTCGAAGGGAACATCAATTATGACAAAATCCAGCTTTCTGCACTCGCAATATAACTGCATACGGCAGATTGAGCTTGTTCGTCATAACCGCTGTCCGCCATTTTCTGAATACACACTAACACACAACAAACGCACGGTTGACACAGCAAAAGCATTCCATGTAACATTCATAGCTCGCAGCGTTACCCAAGCACTAACTCAGTAGCTCGGCAAACGAAACCGGAAAATACTCGACCAAACATGTCGGAAATGCGCTAGCAAAGTCGTGTTCAGAATCAAACAGTTCTGACTCTGAATGGCCTTCCGCATTCCGCCATTGCTGGCCAGGTTTTTTCACAAGAATAAGACGTATAATCTCTTTCTATTGCGACCAAATTCTGCAGACAACTTTTCATTGTGACCTGTGGCACCTTTCTTCCATAAGATTGTTGCCGGAGCTACGGAGTTCGTCCTTTGTGCAATATTATCTCCAGGCGGTAGAGGGTAATTTCTGCTTAAGGGGCTAACAAATATGAGTAGAACCCGATGCGATAAAGTCGGTCCTGCGTCTTTATGTACTTTTTCTGTGACCGTGTTCGTTATCTGACAAACATCAGGCAGGAATGTAGGCCGTTATTGAGGGTCATTGCAACAACTCATAGACAAGCTTTCGAGATAGCCTAGTTGAGAGCCTACGCACCAACTGAGGTTAATGTTGGCAGCCTAGTTGAGAGCCTATGCACAACCTGGGGTTAAAGTAGACAGCCTAGTTGAGAGCCTATGAACCACATGGGGTTAAAGTAGACAGCCTGGTTGAGAGTCTATGAACCACATGGGGTTAAAGTAGACAGCCTGGTTGAGAGTCTATGAACCACATGGGGTTAAAGTAGACAGCCTGGTTGAGAGTCTATGAACCACATGGGGTTAAAGTAGACAGCCTGGTTGAGAGTCTATGAACCACATGGGGTTAAAGTAGACAGTCTGGTTGAGAGCCTATGCACAACCTGGGGTTAATGTTGGCAGCCTAGTTGAGAGCCTATGCACAACCTGGGGTTAATGTTGGCAGCCTAGTTGAGAGCCTATGCACAACCTGGGGTTAAAGTAGACAGCCTGGTTGAGAGTCTATGCACAACCTGGGGTTAAAGTAGACAACCTGGTTGAGAGCCTATGCACAACCTGGGGTTAAAGTAGACAACCTGGTTGAGAGCCTATGCACAACCTGGGGTTAAAGTAGACAGCCTGGTTGAGAGCCTATGCACAACCTGGGGTTAAAGTAGACAACTTGGTTGAGAGCCTATGCACAACCTGGGGTTAAAGTAGACAGCCTGGTTGAGAGCCTATGCACAACCTGGGGTTAAAGTAGACAGCCTAGTTGAGAGCCTATGCACCAATTGAGATTAAAGCAGACAGCCTGGTTGAGAGCCTATGCCCCAACTGACGTTAAAGTAAGCTACCTGGTTGAGAGCCTATGCCCCAACTGGCGTTAAAGTAAGCTACCTGGTTGAGAGCCTATGTCCCAACTGGCGTTAAAGTAAGCTACCTGGTTGAGAGCCTATGTCCCAAACTAGTGTAACAGAACTTTGAACACCTAACAGTAATTCTGAATTCTCTCTCTGTAATATGCCAGTTTTCCTACCTATGCAGCCGCTATGCTCAAATCATCAGTTCCACCCTGAATCCATCTTCTCCCTGTCTTCCACTTCTGTCTCTTTGAAGGTATACCTCCTTTATTAATGACCTTCTTGTTTGTTATGTAAGGGTATTAAAGTATCTTTAAGCCGAGGCACGTATCTTTCAACCCCAGGACAAACATTGTTTTGGTTATATCAAAACGTGTAGGCCAACAAACAAGAAATATAAGAATTAACTCCAAGTCCAGAATCTTCTTCTTCACCTTTGCGTTCTGTAAGATTTCCGAATGATCTTCTCCAACCAGTTTTCTTCTTCTTCTTTTGTCGTCACACTGCTATCGGGTTGTTGGCCAGTGTCGTGGTATTCTGTTTTTGTCTTGCGCTGTTCTGGTGGCTTGGCGATTGTTATTTTTGCTCTTTGACATGATTCTGCAACGCCATCAACCATCTTTTTCGTGGTCTTCCTCTCACCTTCTTTCCTGATGTTCTGTTGTAGAAGACTATACTGTGGAGTTTTAATGCATTCTTATTTAGTGGCCAAACCACTTCATTTTTTGTATATTTATATCTTTTTATATTTCCAAAGTATTTACGTTTTCTCATTCTTTTTTGTAGCATCAGTCAGTACAGATTATGTACCAAAGCAAAATGCAGACTTTTCTTAAGAAAACTAGTCATCTTAAGAGATAGAAATATGCCAGCAGACCTTAAAGATCGTCTGGTATCAGTGAAGAGCTGTCAGGACAAGAGGTAATGAGAGTGATTGTTCTTGCACGAAGTTCTACGACTGCTAGGCTCAAAGCCAGCGCCATGAATGGTCTAAATATACCGACCAATCATCATCGTCTAATTTAGCACACTAGACTTCTTATTGATCTTACAAATTCCTCCACGAAAAAATATTTTAATCTCAAGATAATTTACTATAATTTCTTTAACTTTCATAAATAATATTCTAAAAGATTAAAGTTTTTATCATTAAGATACATCTATTAACCTAATTTAATATCCTAACAGAAGAATGCGTAAAGAAGATTAAAAATGAGTGATATTATACGTGGGAGGTGAAAGAAATAGCTGACCTACTTAACAAATATTGTTAAACAGTTGCGCTGGAAACTATCTTCAATGTGGAATGAATTCAACGTTCAATTGTGTTCATCACTGCCTTAAAATGACACATAGATAGCAATATGTAGTACTGTTGTGTGTAGCGTATGTGTTCGCGGTCAGTAGTGCTTTCTGTGTATTCTGTGATACTTCTTTCATTGTGGATTATCGATAAAATATATTTAAATTATCCAGCTTTTTTTTCTGTGTGTTCTTGTGGAAAGGAAAAATGGCTGACTTTCCGATGATGTCTCGAATATCTTCTGTAGGCCTTCTACAATGCTTGAAAGCATGTGTGTTGTTTCATGTATTCTCATCATACGGACAGTGTCTTAATCTAAACACAGCTTGTATAGAAGTCAAGAAAGCTTACACGGAGAAAGGTTTTGACGAAAACGAAGTACCAATTACAGCAATATCTGGTAAGTTTTATTGTTTAAATTATTCCATTTTTTTTGGTAATTAAAAAAAAAAATTCAGTCATCCTACAGAATTAAAACAAAGAATTCAACAAAATTAATATTTGGTGGGTGGGGGTCCCTGTGGCTAAGGGGTTAAACCATTTACCTTGTCGTCCAAATGTCGTGGGTTCGAATCCGAGCCGTTCTGTCCACAGTTCCAGTTTTTCGAAGATTTCAAGGATTGTTACCAGAGCTACTGGGTTCGTGCTTTGTGTAATACTCTCGACAAATGGCGTGCCAATTCTGCGGAAAGTAGCTGAGTCTTATGGGTAAAACCCGAAGAAATGAAGTGAATTTTTCGTCTTTATTTAGACTCTTACTACAAAAATAAAATAGGAAATTTTAACTTTTTAAAAAAATGGAATAACAAAGATACAACAAAAATAAATAAGAGCAATAAGAACACGCCCACATCTTATTATACAAACAATTTAACTGCAAATAAATAAGAGCAATAAGAACACGCCCACATCTTATACAAACAATTTAACTGCAAATAAATAAGAGCAATAAGAACACGCCCACATCTTATACAAACAATATAACTGCAAATAAATAAGAGCAATAAGAACACTCCCACATCTTATACAAACAATTTAACTGCAAATAAATAAGAGCAATAAGAACACGCCCACATCTTATTATACAAACAATTTAACTGCAAATAAATAAGAGCAATAAGAACACGCCCACATCTTATTATACAAACAATTTAACTGCAAATAAATAAGAGCAATAAGAACACGCCCACATCTTATTATACAAACAATTTAACTGCAAATAAATAAGAGCAATAAGAACACGCCCACATCTTATACAAACAATTTAACTGCAAATAAATAAGAGCAATAAGAACACGCCCACATCTTATACAAACAATATAACTGCAAATAAATAAGAGCAATAAGAACACTCCCACATCTTATACAAACAATTTAACTGCAAATAAATAAGAGCAATAAGAACACGCCCACATCTTATACAAACAATTTAACTGCAAATAAATAAGAGCAATAAGAACACTCCCACATCTTATACAAACAATTTAACTGCAAATAAATAAGAGCAATAAGAACACGCCCACATCTTATACAAACAATTTAACTGCAAATAAATAAGAGCAATAAGAACACGCCCACATCTTATACAAACAATTTAACTGCAAATAAATAAGAGCAATAAGAACACGCCCACATCTTATACAAACAATATAACTGCAAATAAATAAGAGCAATAAGAACACGCCCACATCTTATACAAACAATTTAACTGCAAATAAATAAGAGCAATAAGAACACGCCCACATCTTATACAAACAATATAACTGCAAATAAATAAGAGCAATAAGAACACGCCCACATCTTATACAAACAATTTAACTGCAAATAAATAAGAGCAATAAGAACACGCCCACATCTTATACAAACAATATAACTGCAAATAAATAAGAGCAATAAGAACACGCCCACATCTTATACAAACAATTTAACTGCAAATAAATAAGAGCAATAAGAACACGCCCACATCTTATACAAACAATTTAACTGCAAATAAATAAGAGCAATAAGAACACGCCCACATCTTATACAAACAATTTAACTGCAAATAAATAAGAGCAATAAGAACACGCCCACATCTTATACAAACAATTTAACTGCAAATAAATAAGAGCAATAAGAACACGCCCACATCTTATACAAACAATTTAACTGCAAATAAATAAGAGCAATAAGAACACGCCCACATCTTATACAAACAATTTAACTGCAAATAAATAAGAGCAATAAGAACACGCCCACATCTTATACAAACAATTTAACTGCAAATAAATAAGAGCAATAAGAACACGCCCACATCTTATACAAACAATTTAACTGCAAATAAATAAGAGCAATAAGAACACGCCCACATCTTATACAAACAATTTAACTGCAAATAAATAAGAGCAATAAGAACACGCCCACATCTTATACAAACAATTTAACTGCAAATAAATAAGAGCAATAAGAACACGCCCACATCTTATACAAACAATTTAACTGCAAATAAATAAGAGCAATAAGAACACGCCCACATCTTATACAAACAATTTAACTGCAAATAAATAAGAGCAATAAGAACACGCCCACATCTTATACAAACAATTTAACTGATTTGCACGAAACCACATAAACTGTGACATCTTGAAACAAGTGTCTTTTATGGAGAACGAAGAAAAGAAGTGAAAATCTCATACCATAGGAGATTGATTGATTGATTGGACCATGATTATTGCACTTCGGTGAGTAACCATGTACGCTACGATATCTTTCTTACACGTAACAGGAAGATCGCAGCGGCAGCTCATGAACTCCGGAGTGAAAATATTTAGAAGAAATTTTATTTTTTAAATTGTCTAATGAATTTTGACTAGAAAATCAACGACTAGTTTACTGTGGTTGATGGCTACGTCCCTTAGGATATACCACGATTTTTATTCAATGAATTTTGGAAACAGCAAATGTAATATCAAAATAAATAACACAACACTGAAACAAATCCATCGAATCAAGTATCTGGGAACGTTCCTAACGTCAGATGGAAGATGTACAACAGAGATTAGGAGTAGAATAGCTCAAGTCAAAGCAGCTTTTATGAAAATGAAGAACACACTATGCTTGAACTCAATACTAATGACATTGCGAAAACAAATACTCCAGTGCTCTATAATGAACCAATACTTATGTATGGAAGTGCATCATGGACAATGAACAAACAATCAATAAGATCATTGGAAGCCACAGAGATGTGGTTTTACAGAAGAATGCTCGCCGAGTGGTTACCGGGGCCCAAATTTGGGTGTAAAGAATAGAACCACTGTTACCTGCCACGCATGGCGTAAGAGGCGGCTAAGGAGGTTTCGGCTGAAATCGGATGCATGTGTCCTAAACGTGTAGAAGTCTATGCGTTTATGGGCCTACAAACCAATGTGCAACGTATACACGTTCTTGGCAAAGATCAAACATATCACAAAGAGTGATTAAAATTGGTTGTAAAGAACGAACGCAAAGAAGAAGAAGAATGCTGAAAATTCCATGGACAGTGAAGAAAACAAATCAAGAGGTTGTAAATCAGGCCTGCACACAAAGAAACCTTATGAAAAGAATAAGAATAAGACAATCAAGGATCTTCGGTCTTATAATGCAAAGTGAAGGCTCAGGACATTTGGTGACTACAGGTAAAATTCAGGGTAGGAGAGATCGTGGAAGACAAAGGGAGAAGATGTAGACATCATGGTTCGACAAAGGATGGACGACATCACTGATTAAATACATCAAGCAGAGAGAGAGAGTTGTGGAAAGACATGCTCGTCTTCGTTGGCAGGCATGACACTTGATTGATTGAATAAATTTTGCCAGGGCAGTCTGCTCTTCTCGATTTTAAACTGCCAAGGGTTCTTTTATGTGTTGAAACTGAACACGGGACCTACGTTTTATCGTCCGTCTCGGATATGACTAGGAACTCGATATCATCTACACTGAGATCAGGGATCTCTGGAAAAATACCCAGATGGCTCTACTAGGGAGCGAACCTGGTACCTTTGGCACGAGAGATGATCACCTAACCTCTACGCCACAGAGACCCGCATGCGTACTCTAGGTAAGGTGAGCAAGTGGACTTTGGGATGGCTGCTGCAGCGGAGGACGGTACACGCATAGAAATACCTATTGTGCCATAACATCTCATCCAATTTGTTAAGTGAAAATTCATTCATTTTTACACTTCCTGTCATGAAAAACGAAGACATTTTAATATAAACATCGCTATAGTTTGTTTGTTAATCATAACTAAACTTTTGGGAAACGTGACAGAATTAAAGCTGACTGCCAAGTTTGAGGCTCACACTGCGCCCGCGTGGGCCGGGGCCCGCAACGGAAGCAAAGAATGGTACCACTGCGACCTACAAGGCATGTCGTAAGAGGCGACTGATATAGGACCTAGGGAAACTACCATAGTAAATAAAAAACATCGCAGAAATCGGATGTGCAAACCTACTTGTAGGCGCATAACTGGCACAACGTACACTCGCTCTTAGGTTCGGATCACATACAAATCACACAGAGTTGTTAACAAGTGGTCGGTATGGAGCGTTGGAAGAAGAAGAAGAGGTTGACATTGAATTGAGCGCATGATCAGAGATCGCAAAAGAAGTTTCTTGTTGTAATACCGCTGAGATCTTCATGGTAAGAAAAGATCGGAGCACGCATTGTTAATCACCAAAGTGCATTGATGATGATTCAATCAATCAATCATTTGCTGTTTTTAAAAAAAACGGTATAAAGATTCCGAGTTCATACCGTGTTGTACATGAGAGAGTCCAGTGTTACACTCGTACAGTTATATAAGAAATATCATCATACTACACCGGGCATGTACATAGGTGCTTCCATCTCCGTTTCAAGAAATCCAGCAGCGTCCCGACACCCACCAGATCGATATTGATTTCGTCAATGTGTTGTCGGGGCTTGCAACGGCAGCAAAGAAAAGTAACACTGCGTCCTACAAGGCATGTCGAAAGAGATGACTAAGGTAGGGGGGTCTAGGAAAGCTATCCTTATAAATAAAAAGGATTACAGAAATTGGATGTGCTGGCCTACTTGTAGGTGCATAACTGGCACAACGTACAATCGTCTTTAGGCTCAGATCACATACAAATCACAAAGAGTTGTAAACGTCGATGTGGAGCGTCGATGTGAAGAAGAAAAAGATGTTGATTAATTAATCTTTTTGCATATTTGGTATGTCGTTCTTTTCGGGTCGTACCAATATTGACATCCATCACACGGCCAGACTGGGATTCACAATTCATCTGTTCGGAAAGACTCTCAATTCGTTCAGAATATCTTCTTCTTCGAACGCTCCATATTGACCACTTGTTAACCACTCTGTGTGATTTGAATGTGATCTGAGCCTAAGAGCATTTGTACGCTGTGCCAGTTATGCGCCTACAAGTAGGCCAGCACATCCAATTTCTGCAACACATTTTTGTTTACTAGGGCAACCTAGTCCCCTACCTCATTCACCTCTGACAACATGCCTTGTAGGTCGCAGTGGTACTGTTCTTGCTTCCTGCGGCCCCGGTACCACACGGGCGGCGTTGTTATCTAAATTACAAGTACCTCTGAAGTTTGTTAATATAATATTTTAAAATTTCGCAACAATTGTGCAATGTAGCAATAATTTATAGTTTCACAACAATTGTGTAACATATGGCCTTTTTCGTCTGTACAAATTAGCAAGTGTTTTACTGTGACAAATTAGCAAGTATTTTACTGTGACAAATTGGCAAGTATTTTACTGTGACAAATTGGCAAGTATTTTACTGTGACAAATTGGCAAGTATTTTACTGTGACAAATTGGCAAGTATTTTACTGTGACAAATTGGCAAGTATTTTACTGTGACAAATTGGCAAGTATTTTACTGTGACAAATTGGCAAGTATTTTACTGTGACAAATTGGCAAGTATTTTACTGTGACAAATTGGCAAGTATTTTACTGTGACAAATTAGCAAGTATTTTACTGTGACAAATTGGCAAGTATTTTACTGTGACAAATTGGCAAGTATTTTACTGTACAAATTGGCAAGTATTTTACTGTGACAAATTGGCAGTTATGACAAGGTATTTTACTGTGACAAATTGGCAAGTATTTTACTGTGACAAATTGACAAGGCTATTTTACTGTGACAAATTGGCAAGTATTTTACTGTGACAAATTCTTCTGCGTTCGCCCGCTATGAATTCAGGCGTAGCCGTGGCGCTTGTGACCGATTTTGCGTGAAAGCCTGCTTACCATTTTATTGGTTTCCTCGCCATACAGGCCGGCATTCTCCACAGGTCAACAAATTCTAGTTTGTGCTTGTCTCTGTCTTCACCTCATACAGGCAGCATTCTCCGACTTCAGAGGTTCACAAATTCTTAGTTTGTGCTGTCTCCTTGTCTTTCAACTCATACAGGCCGGCATTCTCCGACTTCAGAGTCTAACAAATCTTAGTTGGCTGTCTCCTTGTCTTCAACTCATCCAATGTCCTTTCAAAGTTCTGAACATTCTCGAATCTCAGATTTCCAATAAATTCTAAATGTCCATATAACTCAACATCAGAGTTTTTTATCATTGTTGGGACGTAGAAAAGCCTGCATTCTGAGACCTTGCAGACATCTCTTTTATCTGACAGGTCTGCCTGGTGACTCTTACCTTCAGAGTTCACATAACAACACTTGTTGGTTATGCTGTATTCTCATCTTCCAATGCTTAACCATCTTAGTCTTTCTACTGCTGAGCATGTCCATGATGGAAGACAAGTTTGACTGCAAAATCAGGTTGGGGTTCGGCATTTTCCATTCTTCAACATGCTAACCATCTTAGTCTCTACTCTGAGCATGTCCAGTGAAGCAGTTTCGCAGAACATCAGAGCTTGGGTATGCCTCATTGTCCATTCTTCTCACATGTCCTAACCATCTTAGCTTTCTACTGCTGAGCATGTCCATGATGAAGACAGTTTCTGCCCGAACATCAGAGCTTTGGTATCAGGTGGTCATTTCTCCTGCCGCCATCTTAGGCTTCTACGCTCATGCCGACGATGGAGACAAGTTCTGCACGTTGCATTATTTTGTTTATATCATATGTTATAGTTTCACATTTGTTTAATTAGAAATTTGATTGTACCCAAAATGGCCATAGACGAGCATTACTCCGACTCTCAGGTTGTCGACAGGCTCGTGACAGATAATATGACATTTAATAAATGGCCGTGGATAATTAAATTCGAACTTATCAGAAAGTGTCGGATGATCGATCATCTGTTGTATTCTTCTTCTTCTTCTTCTTTGTTGGCCATAGTAAAGACGTCTGTTACATTGTATTGCCCCTTCGTTCGGGTGTTGCCACAGTATTATTAATAATCCCTAACATTTATTGTCTAATTGTATATGTTTCTTCACGTCTGGTGTATTCTTCGCTTGATAACGGCATTTTGGTCGAAACGGTGCTCTGTATTGTTATTGTTTTGTACTTTGTAAAACTAGAGTACTTTGTTTTTACTTGTTTCTCCATTGCTACATAATTTTACTGTCGTCTTCTCTTATGTGGATAAAGTATTTCAACGTGTTTTGAAAGATTTTTAAGGCGGTTTAAAGGCGAAGGGTCTGACTTAATTTCACATGGTTTCCCTCTGTATAGCTCCATTATGGGTTCCCAAAGTGGGCGCTGAAGCCTTCAGGGGAGGAAGAGAGGACGATAGTTGGTTCAGAAGCATCTGGGGGTTTGTTGTTGTGATTTTGCGATTGAATACTCATTAAAAATTTGAATTCTGCATTTTAATTCATCTTATGCCCATCTTACACGATCTATTTTTTCATCAATTTTCTATTTCATGTATATAATCATTTGAAAATTGACCATGTATGACAGAAATATATATATATCAATTTTCTATGTCAAAGTGAAAATAGAGCATATATATATATATTGCTGGGGCGGATGTTAGCAAACTGTTATATTGGGGAGGGGGCTGCGTTACAACGTTTCGTGCAAAGTGGGTGGTGGGCCGAAAAAGTTTGGGAATCTATGCTTTAGACATAAATGACACGCCACCTGCCGAAAGTATTGGACAAAGCACAAATTCCATAGCTTCAACAATTGTCCTACGGATGTGTAGGCAAAATTCACTAGGGAACCAAACGAAACGCTCCTGACTAAAATTCTCGACCTCCAGAGCGTACACAGCAATCAGCTTGACCCAATTCGCCACAGAAATTTTTCCCATCCCAAAAATGGTCAAATAATGGGCTACCGGTATAACAATAGATGGAAACTCAGGGTACTATTGTAGTGCAATTGTCTATTGTTTTTCACCAGGTGGATGATGGAGTTGGTTGCCCACTCTTGCTGTTAAGGGTAGGGGTGGGTGCTTTAATTTGCTTTTCAGGGCCAGGTGTCGCCCTTGTGTTATATCCGTGTTTATTTTGTGTGGCCTTGATATTGTCTATTGTCTTTCCCCACTTGGTTGATGGAATTGGTTGTCCACTCTTGCTGTTGAGGGTAGGGTGGACGCTCTTTTGCGTTCTATGCCAAATGAGACGCCCTTGTTGTGTTATATCCGTGTTTATTTAGTGTGTTCTTGATATTATCTATCCATCTTTTCATGGTTTTCCCCTTGACTCTAGTACCTGATCTCTTTTTATTGTATGCTGTTATTGGTGGTTGGTTGTATTCCATTCTCATTAAATGTCCAAACCACTGCATTTGTTGTCTTTTGATGTATTCGATGCATGAAGTTATGCCCACTCTGCTTCTGATGTCCTCATTTCGTAGTCTGTCTTTCCTAGTGACCCCACCGCCTTCCTGAAGCGTTTCAGTTTACACTTGGTGAGCTGCCAGAGACCAAGTTCAACAGGAATGTTCTTAAAGCTGGCGGACAAATAGCAAGACATACTTTACACAGGTTATAGTTAGTCTGTGGGTACGCAGAAAGCTGGGAGTAACAAGAAGAGACCCGTTTAGAAACGAAGACGTCAGGAAAAAAGCTGGTACAACATCATTACTGAACTTCACTTAAGAAACAACAAATTAAATGGTACAGCCACATAAGCAAATTACCAACAGTCAGTACACCACAAAGAGCAATGTTACTTCGATACACTGGATACAATGCAAAAGGTACTTCGATACACTGGATACAATACAAAAGGCCGGACAAGCAAAATGCGGACCTCAGATATAATAGAGGCAACGAAAGACTCATTTTATGAAGCCATTCTAGAAAACCCTTCTTACCGTGAAGGTTGGAGGCAAATCAGGACTGTAGAAAAGATAGACAAAGCGTATAGAGAGGCTCGCTCCAGATGTCTCATTTTTCAGCTTGACGCTGAAAGGCAAAACATGATTAGAGATTAGAATAGTTAGTAGCTGTCCCACATGGAGAGATGGTCAGGGAAGTGCTTGATCGGTCAATGACCAGGAACACAGGATAGTCAAGAGACAGTCTCCTTACTTTAAAAATTCCTGAGCGTTAACAATTGAAGGGTGGACCCTGGAATTTGCTGTTGCTAAAGCATCTTTCTTCTTCTTTTGTTGTCACACTGCTACCTGGTTGTTACCCCGTGTCATGGTTTTCTGTTTTTTTTGTCTTGCGCTGTTCTGGTGGCTTGGGTGATAGTTATTTTTGCTCGTTGACAGGATTCTGCTATGCCATCTATCCAGTTGTTAAGGCATTCCTGTCTACACCAAAAAAAAAAAATGATAAATGCCTACAGTTAAGTCAACCGTACTTTCTGGAGTGTTCCAATTACTGGACTCAGTGCTAGCTGTTTCTTCACACTCCACTCAGGTGAATGGTGATCACCTGAAGCTATAGAAAGTTGATACCAGGAGGTCTACTCATGTTAACCTCTAGGCCAGTGGTTCTCAAAGGGTGTGCCCAGGCGCACCAGTGGGCCCGGTGACATTCCTAGTTGCGCCCTAGGGAAAACTCAGACCAGGGTCGGCACAACGATTCCAGCGGGCACCATGATAAAAAATTGCTAATAAAAAAATCAGGTCCATGCTTCTCATAGGCAGAAATTAAAGGATGAATAAAAGCAATAGTATTTTCCAAGTATTTCTTTGCTTTTTGCATCTTCTTCTTTTTTTTCTGTGTTTGCTCGTTATGAATTCAGGCGTAACCATGGCACCTTGTTTGGCGCTTCTGACTGATTTTTGCGTGAAAGTCTGCTTACCGTTTTATGGGTGACCTTCGCCATGAATGCGGGCGTTTGCTTTTGCATCTTATTTATTAAGTTTTTGTGTATAGTGTGCCTACGATTTTTTGTAGGGCTTCAAGTGTACCACGACTTAGTTTGAAAACCACTGCTCTAGACGATGTGTGAGGTAAAGCTAGAGAGACCTGGGGAAGGAGGGATCAAGTTCTCCAAGTATGAAATGAAATGAAAATCGTGGCATATCATTTACAGGACGTAGCCATCAACCACATTAAACTAGTAGTTGATTTTCTAGGCCCCACTTATACGTTCAGTAGTTTGACATTGCTTTCTGAACGGTGAGGTCTATTTTTACCTTTTGTAAAATTCCGCGAAACGAATTTGCTTCAAACTTGCCACCGTGGGTTTGAAGATATGCTTGGGTTTGTGATCGAGCTCACTACCGCTTGAGCTACAGTATATGAGACACTTAACCCATTCGCTCCCTGAGCTGGTACAGTGGCCAGTGGCTCGATGTATTTTTCAGGGCTACGCTTGTTTAATACTAGACTGTGTGTGAGGTAAAGCTGCAGAGACCTAGGGAATGGGGGAGAAAGTTCTCGAAATAAGTGTAAGAGACTTTAAGGCAAGACTACCAGCGCCCTGACTACACCTGAATCCATAACGTGCGAGCGCGTATTAAAGACGCTTAAAACCCATTCGCTCCTCGGAGGGGATATATCGATTCAGCGTGTTTCGATGACACTAAGCAAGTATACTATACTATACTATACTATACTATACTATACTATACTATACTATACTATACTATACTATACTATACTATACTATACTATACTATACTATACTATACTATACTATACTATACTATACTGTACTGTACTGATACTGCTATGCACTACTATACTATGCTTACTATGCTATACTATACTATGATACATACTATACATTACTATAACATAATATACTATACAATACATACTATACAATACTATACTATGCTATGATATGCTATCAATACTATTACTATACTATACTATACTATACTAATTATACGAGAGGAAACGAAGAAGGTGGGAAAGCTCAAAGATAAGATATCAGAAAAAGGTGATATTAAAAGGGTGGTATTAGCTCGTCTGTTGCCGGAGCCCTCAAGGGGAAACAAAGAATAGTACCACTGCGACCTACAAGGCATGTTGTCAGAGGCGACTGATGTAGGACATAGGGAAGCGGCCCTAGTAAATAAAAAGTATCGCAGAAATAGGATGTGCAGGCCTACTTGTAGGTGCATAACTAGCACAACGTTCAATCGCTCTTAGGCTCGGATCACATAAATCACAAAGAGTGAATAACAACTGGTCGATATGGAGCGTTCAAAGAAGAAAAAGGGTAGCACAAAAACATTGTGAAGCAAAATATGTGGACGATGAGGAGCACGTGACCTAGCAGTTATCTCAATTTGAGTCACGATTTTTAGTGTTGGAAAAGACGGGGGAGGTTTAAAAGCAAATGTTTTAAAAAAATTATTCAAAACTGCGTTGTGCGTGATGTCATCGTGGACAAGCCCTCGCTGCTCCTCGGAATTTAAACCTCCGTAGCGAGCTCGTTAACATGAGAACTCGTTAATGTCAATATTCATTTCTTATGACGGGGAGATAACGCTAGTGAACTATACAGATTTGTTGCAGCTAATGAGATAACTCATGTCGGGGTCTGCAACGAACCAGAGCTGACAGAGCTCTAATTCCACCTCCAGTGGTGGTTCTTGTCACAGGCTGCATAACTACAGTCTGGCTAAGCGAGTAGGGATGGAAAAATAAACACGAACCAGTCTTAGAAATTGCCCATGTTTAACGCCCGTGTGTTGCCGGGGCCCGCAAGGGAAGCAAATAATAGTACCACGGCGATCTCCAAGGCATGTCGCAGAGGCAAATGAGGTACGGGTCTATTGAAACTACCCTAGTAGATAAAAAGCGTCGCAGAAATCGGATGTGCTGGTCTACTTGTAGACGCATAACTGGCACAAGGTACAATCACTCTTAGGCTCAGATCACGTAAATATCACACAGAGTGGTTAACAAGAGTTCGAAGAAGAAAAAAGATATATAGACAATATTTCAAATGAAAAGAATGAACGAATTGAAGGAAGCAGAGGGAGAATGAAGGAAGCAGAGGGAGAATGAAGGAAGCAGAGGGAGAATGAAGGAAGCAGAGGGAGAATGAAGGAAGCAGGGAGAATGAAGGAAGCAGGGGAGAATGAAGGAAGCAGAGGGAGAATGAAGGAAGGAGAGGGAGAATGAAGGAAGCAGGGGAGAATGAAGGAAGCAGAGGGAGAATGAAGGAAGCAGAGGGAGAATGAAGGAAGCAGAGGAGAATGAAGGAAGCAGAGGGAGAATGAAGGAAGCAGAGGGAGAATGAAGGAAGCAGAGGGAGAATGAAGGAAGCAGGGGCGAATGAAGGAAGGAGAGGGAGAATGAAGGAAGCAGGGAGAATGAAGGAAGCAGAGGAGAATGAAGGAAGCAGAGGGAGAATGAAGGAAGGAGAGGAGAATGAAGGAAGCAGAGGGAGAATGAAGGAAGCAGGGAGAATGAAGGAAGCAGAGGGAGAATGAAGGAAGCAGGGAGAATGAAGGAAGCAGGGAGAATGAAGGAAGCAGGGGAGAATGAAGGAAGCAGAGGGAGAATGAAGGAAGCAGAGGGAGAATGAAGGAAGCAGGGAGAATGAAGGAAGCAGAGGGAGAATGAAGGAAGCAGGGAGAATGAAGGAAGCAGAGGGAGAATGAAGGAAGCAGGGGAGAATGAATGAAGCAGGGGCGAATGAAGGAAGGAGAGGGAGAATGAAGGAAGCAGGGAGAATGAAGGAAGCAGAGGGAGAATGAAGGAAGCAGAGGGAGAATGAAGGAAGCAGAGGGAGAATGAAGGAAGCAGAGGGAGAATGAAGGAAGCAGAGGGAGAATGAAGGAAGCAGAGGAAGAATGAAGGAAGCAGAGGGAGAATGAAGGAAGCAGGGAGAATGAAGGAAGCAGAGGGAGAATGAAGGAAGCAGAGGAGAATGAAGGAAGCAGAGGGAGAATGAAGGAAGCAGAGGGCGAATGAAGGAAGGAGAGGGAGAATGAAGGAAGCAGGGGAGAATGAAGGAAGCAGAGGGAGAATGAAGGAAGCAGAGGGAGAATGAAGGAAGCAGAGGGAGAATGAAGGAAGCAGAGGGAGAATGAAGGAAGGAGAGGGAGAATGAAGCAAGCAGGGAGAATGAAGGAAGCAGAGGGAGAATGAAGGAAGCAGGGAGAATGAAGGAAGGAGAGGGAGAATGAAGGAAGCAGAGGAGAATGAAGGAAGCAGAGGGAGAATGAAGGAAGCAGGGAGAATGAAGGAAGCAGAGGGAGAATGAAGGAAGCAGAGGGAGAATGAAGGAAGCAGGGGAGAATGAAGGAAGCAGAGGAGAATGAAGGAAGCAGGGAGAATGAAGGAAGCAGAGGGAGAATGAAGGAAGCAGAGGGAGAATGAAGGAAGCAGGGGAAAAAAGGAAGAAAGCAGGGGCGAATGAAGGAAGGAGAGGGAGAATGAAGGAAGCAGGGAGAATGAAGGAAGCAGAGGGAGAATGAAGGAAGCAGAGGAGAATGAAGGAAGCAGAGGAGAATGAAGGAAGCAGAGGCGAATGAAGGAAGGAGAGGAGAATGAAGGAAGCAGAGGGAGAATGAAGGAAGCAGAGGAGAATGAAGGAAGCAGAGGAGAATGAAGGAAGCAGAGGGAGAATGAAGGAAGCAGGGAGAATGAAGGAAGCAGGGGAGAATGAAGGAAGCAGAGGAGAATGAAGGAAGCAGAGGGAGAATGAAGGAAGCAGAGGGCGAATGAAGGAAGCAGGGGAGAATGAAGGAAGCAGGGGAGAATGAAGGAAGCAGAGGAGAATGAAGGAAGCAGAGGGAGAATGAAGGAAGCAGAGGGAGAATGAAGGAAGCAGAGGGAGAATGAAGGAAGCAGGGAGAATGAAGGAAGCAGAGGGAGAATGAAGTGTTAAAGGGGGTCCCCTTGAAGCATACGAAAGGAGGATTGTTAAAGGGGACGAGGTGACACCCTTGAATCATACTAAAGAAGGAGGACGAGGTAGTCATCCTACATAGGTAGGGGAAATCCGGTGAAGAAAGGAACTTTGTGATGTTCAGACGACGTTCGATTACCTAGTTATCAAGTTTGGTTATTTCATGGTTGATTCTTGAGTCGGTTAATCCTTTCAACTGTAATTAGTCAGTCCTTCACGTAGTTCGTGATCAGTTTGCCCTTCATGTTGTCCTTCTTGGTTAGCTAGAGTTTCTTAATATCTGAAGTCAGTTGGTCTATGTTGTTTGTATTCAGTCCGTCCTTCTTGTGATTTGATCTATCATTTCCATATACTTCCTTTCCTCATCATATTGCTTCCTACACGGGTGGCCTTCTGATTATAATATAGTGAACGATATAAAACTGTCACAATATAATGAACAACTATCGTTTAGTTCCATTTATATTTATTTGTTGATGTTAGTCGGACACAAACATAGAATACCTCCTCTCCTGTCCAATGTTTATGTTGTCTCTCTATTTACTAACTGTCCTTAGCAACTGTTACTAAACCGTCACTATTTTACTACACAAAAGCGTCATGTCTCGTAGTTATGTGTTGCACTTCTACATAGAGAGTGCAACACATAGTCTCAACTATTAAATAATCTAATTATACTACACTAACTATCTGGCTAACTATCCATTCCTCCGCTGCCATCTGGGGAACTATGACACCCCCCCCCTGGAGACCTCGCCGTCGCCCCGACGGCGAAATCTAGAAAAATCGCACAGGTAGTGTCCAATAGGGTTATTAGAGTGGTGAGAGCTGAAAGGGAACTAGTCACCTCACGTGATAACGTGGCTCCACAACAACTAACTATAACAGCCAACCATGGTCGAAAAGGAAAAGAAAGTCCTGACGGGATCTCAGGAAGACCCAGTTGAACGAGCTAAATGGGAACTAGTCACCACACGTCGTTGAACGTGACTCGTCAACTGGTCATAGGTGACCATGGTTAACAACAACAGTAAACCCTCCGTGCTCGTGTGCTGAAACCATGTAATATAGAAATTAATCAGCATTTCATTAATTAATTGGAAAATATGCGCCATATAACTCCGACGGCGACCCAACAGCATAACACTTGACCAATGTGAGGTGGCTGTACTGAGACATCCAATCCGCACATGAGGTAGTATGGGTTTGGTGGCAGCGTGCATCATTATGTCACTATCACTATGTCACTCTTGCATGTCAGAGTCTTGTCATACTATTCTAAAATTTAGGATGTACACATAGAAATCAATGCCTAATTATCAACGTTCAATATGCAATGTTCAAAGTTCCATGTTCATTGTTCAATTTTAAAACGCTCCCACAGCCAGGCATATCAAATTCGATACTTAGTAAATCAAATATTAATCAAATGTCATCATTAGTTGCAGTAGCGTGAGTGTACAGTCCATTAGAAAAAGTTCCTCACTTCGAATAGTAATATTCCCATCGAAAAGACAGTAGTAGCAGGATAAATGTAAAGGCAATCATTTCAAAAGAGCAATGTCCATATGTATTACCCAAGTACAACCATTCACACTGTTATTTCCATTTGTCCATTTGTAGATTCCCTGACCCTATTTTAGTAGCATGGCATCAGCAAACGAAGGCATGCACACAGCATGTAATCCAAGCGGTATAAAAGTTATGTAGAATACAACGTCGAGCCCCAGGTAGTTGAGCGAAGAAGTAATGGAAATGTCTACGTGAGTACGTAAATATGTATCAAAACATGAATACTCACATAGTGCTGGTCCACGAATGTCACTGAAGGATACTACAGTAGTTAGTATCAAGGGCAGATCTAATTTGTATTATCTGACACCATTGTTAAAGGGGTCCCTTTGAAGCATACGAAAAGAGGATTGTTAAAGGGACGAGGTGACACCTTGAAGCATACTAAAGAAGGAGGACGAGTAGTCATCCTACATAGGTAGGAAATCCGGTGAAGAAAGGAACTTTGTGATGTTCAGACGACGTTCGATTACCTAGTTATCAAGTTTGGTTATTTCATGGTTGATTCTTGAGTCAGTTAATCCTTTCAACTGTAATTAGTCAGTCCTTCACGTAGTTCGTGATCAGTTTGCCCTTCATGTTGTCCTTCTTGGTTAGCTAGAGTTTCTTAATATCTGAAGTCAGTTGGTCTATGTTGTTTGTATTCAGTCCGTCCTTCTTGTGATTTGATCTATCATTTCCATATACTTCCTTTCCTCATCATATTGCTTCCTACACGGGTGGCCTTCTGATTATAATATAGTGAACGATATAAAACTGTCACAATATAATGAACAACTATCGTTTAGTTCCATTTATATTTATTTGTTGATGTTAGTCGGACACAAACATAGAATACCTCCTCTCCTGTCCAATGTTTATGTTGTCTCTCTATTTACTAACTGTCCTTAGCAACTGTTACTAAACCGTCACTATTTTACTACACAAAAGCGTCATGTCTCGTAGTTATGTGTTGCACTTCTACATGAGAGTGCAACATAGTCTCAACTATTAAATAATCTAATTATACTACACTAACTATCTGGCTAACTATCCATTCCTCCGCTGCCATCTGGGGAACTATGACATAAGGAAGCAGAGGGAGAATTAAGGAAGCAGAGGGAGAATGAAGGAAGCAGTGGAGAATGAAGGAAGCAGAGGGAGAATGAAGGATGCAGAGGGAGAATGAAGGAAGCAGAGGGAGAATGAAGGAAGCAGAGGGATAATGAAGGAAGCAGAGGGAGAATGAAGGAAGCAGGGGCGAATGAAGGAAGCAGGGGCGAATGAAGGAAGGAGAGGGAGAATGAAGGAAGCAGGGAGAATGAAGGAAGCAGAGGAGAATGAAGGAAGCAGAGGGAGAATGAAGGAAGCAGAGGGAGAATGAAGGAAGCAGAGGGAGAATGAAGGAAACAGAGGGAGAATGAAGGAAGCAGAGGGAGAATGAAGGAAGCAGGGAGAATGAAGGAAGCAGAGGGAGAATGAAGGAAGCAAGGGAGAATGAAGGAAGCAGAGGGAGAATGAAAGAAGCAAGGGAGAATGAAGGAAGCAGAGGGAGAATGAAGGAAGCAGAGGGAGAATGAAGGAAGTAGAGGGAGAATGAAGGAAGCAGGGAAGAATGAAGGAAGCAGAGGAGAATGAAGGAAGCAGAGGGAGAATGAAGGAAGCAGAGGGCGAATGAAGGAAGGAGAGGGAGAATGAAGGAAGCAGGGAGAATGAAGGAAGCAGAGGAGAATGAAGGAAGCAGAGGGAGAATGAAGGAAGCAGAGGAGAATGAAGGAAGTAGAGGGAGAATGAAGGAAACAGAGGGAGAATGAAGGAAGCAGAGGAGAATGAAGGAAGCAGGGAGAATGAAGGAAGCAGGGGAGAATGAAGGAAGCAGGGGAGAATGAAAGAAGCAGAGGGAGAATGAAAGAAGCAAGGGACAATGAAGGAAGCAGAGGGAGAATGAAGGAAGCAGAGGGAGAATGAAGGAAGCAGAGGGAGAATGAAGGAAGGAAGGTGAAAAGGAAATTAATTATGGAAAAAAGAAAAGAAGGAAGGAAGAAATGAAAGAAGAGAAAGACAGAAGAAAAGCTTAATGAAGAAGGAGTGGTTAGAATGCTGGTGTAATCAACTGGTTAGAGCACTTCCTTCGTAACTGAAAGGAACATCCAGTCTGGCTTCCACCAGATTAAACTATCATTATGTAACATTTTGGAAAAGTTGAATACTTTAAAACATTATCTAAGCCAGAAAATCCAGCTATCTTACAGTGACATACTAATTGCTAGTACTGTGAGGTCTCCCCAACATATGATACTCATACGTCATTATGTGAAGACGGATTATATTTTCAACTTAATAGCGGATTTATTCTGTTTGTCGATTATTTGTTGTTGATGCCAGGCGGTTTCTCTTCCTGACCTGGATGTCTGCCGAATCCTTTCCTGACGTCGACGTCCGCCGGATGTAGCTTCTTCTGCCTCTTTATTTTGTCTCATTACGGGTAGTTTCAGTACGTGAGGAAGCACATGTCGAGAGGATAGATAAAAAGGAGGAGTGAAGAGAGAGAGAAAAGTCCTTCTATCGTTGTAAAGTAATATTGATATAAAGGAATGCTGCAGTAAAACAGTGTTTAAAGGGTTTTAAAGCCGAAGGATTGACTTCATTGCATCATCCCGTATGGTTCGGTCACTCTCCGCAGAAATAGCACATAATCTGCCTAGAGTATTGCACGAACTTCATAGCTCAGGCAACAATCCTAGGGGTATCTGGAAAAAATGCACTCGTGAACACAACGACGAGGTCAGGATGCGAACCTTCGACTCGCAAGGCAAGGGGTTAACCATTTAGTCACAAACGAATATCATACGGGCGCCATTACGCCCTCGGGCGCGCGGTGTATGCACTAGCCATGCGGCCATTAAATTATTTCTCAGGCACAAGTCCTCCCTGTCCTACACCGCCCTAAATAGTGGTAACACAGGCATTAACGACAGGTTTAAAAAAATATAACAAACGAACATCATCAGGTGCCATTGCACCCGCGAGCACGAGGGGACTGCACTAGCAATGCGGGCGTAACATTCTTCAGGCTCTCGACCCCTCCCTATACCGCCCTAAAAGCGGTATTACAGACTAACGATTTTTAATATATTTTTTAATTATAGCAAACGAATTTCAGACGGGTGCCATTGCTTAACCCGGCGCCTCGTGGACAGCACTGCCGTAGACTATGTAGAGACTAATCTTCATCTCACTATCAACCTCTGTGTTAACAAGTCACATAAAACCAACCAAAGCTTACCCAAAATAACTCACACATCAACGTTAATTGTCACAAAACTAACCGAATAGATAAGGAAGACGAGAAGGAATTTCTGGTACATGATAAGTGTGAGAAAGATACAAAATAATGATTAATGTCCAGTGTTGCGTGCAACGGTGGCGGTAGTTTGATAGGTCCGTTTGCAATTTGTGTGAAATTGTTAGGCGATCTTGTTTCAATGAGTAGAGACATGCTTGTGCCGTGATGGTAGTTTGTAGATGTTGTGGGTGAGGGATGATAAGGAAGGAATGGATGAGTGGGTGATTGTGAGGATGGATGGATGGGTGGGTGGGTGCATAGATGGATGGTTGGGTGGATAGATGGATGGTTGGGTGGATAGATGGATGGTTGGGTGGATAGATGGATCGTTGGATAGATGGGTGGTGGTGATAGATGGGTGGATAGAAAGATAGATAAATGGATATATTTATGGATGGATAGATAAATAGGTAGATATTTAGATATGGAGCTTGGTAGATAGATAGATAAATATATAGATTATATATATATATATATATATATATAATAGATAGATAAATAGTTATATATATATAGATAGGTTAATAGATTAGATAGATATGTATATAGATAGATTAGATAGATAGGCAAACAGATCGATAGACAGACAGACAGAAAGGTAAGTATATAATGCAAAATATGAAAATACATTTTTTTAACCTGGAAAAAAATAATTTAGTAGGTATGGGGTGGCGTGGTATTGTGACATGTAAAGTTTTACTTATGTGTAGAAAATGCGTGGGTGGTTACATAACACGGTGAGTATGGCAGACCAGCTAATTGCAGTTTTCAGAGCTATGATAGGAAATCTAAGGTATAAACCGAAGGGTTGCTACATTACAGTGGTTTACTAGAACTATGGCTGGTTCATCTCCATATAACTGAAAATCCGTAGCTCACAACAATCATAGAAGACTAGTAAATGCAGGGGAACAGACGTCCGTACCGTCTGGATTGAATGACATAGTACAAGAAGTCTTACACTGAGACTATGGGAGGATGGAACAGTAAGGGATATTGCACGCTAAGTTAATAATTACATTTGATGTTGAAGATGTCAGGAAGTTGACTTACGTAGAGCTCTGTGGCGTAGGGTAAGGACCTAGCTCTCACTTTGACAGTTCTCGATGATATCCGTGGAGCGATATGATAGGATAATCTAAAGGGTATAAACCGAAGGGTTGGCTTCATTACACGTGGTTTATGAACCCTTATGGCTCGGTTCATCTCCACATAAACTACAAACTCCGTAGCTCCGACAACAATCATAGAAGACTAGTAAAAATGCACGCGTGAACAGACGTCGCTATCTGGATTCGAATGCACGACCTTAGGTACGCAAGAAAAAGTCTTACGCACTGAGCCTGATGAGGAGGATGTGAACAGTAAAGGGAGATGTTGCACCGCCGTAGCTTAATAATTACATTTGGGAGTGTTGAAGATGTCAGGAAGTTTGTATCTTACCGTAGAGGGTCTCTGTTGTAAAGAATAGAACCACTGTTACCTGCCACACATGTCGTAAGAGGCGACTAAGGAGGTTTGGCTGAAATCGGATGCATGTCCTAAACGTGTAGAAGTCTATGTGTTAGGCCTACCAAACCAATGTGCAACGTATACACGTTCTTGGCAAAGATCAAACATATCACAAAGAGTTATTATAATTGGTCGTAAAGAACGAACGCAAAGAAGAAGAAGAAGGGTCTCTGTGGCGTAGTGGTAAGGCGCTGGCGTCTCGCACGAAGGTTACTCGGATCGATATCCGTGTGGAGCGATAGAGATATTTATTTCCGAAGATCTCTGATCTGAATGTAGGTCAATAGACTAAACATACACACAGACTGGGCATCCATCACCCACATGTGCATGTGGACAGACAGCACAGACATGTGAACACATCCTGCAAGATTGTTACCTGATGGATGAATCAACGGCGAAAAGAACAATGACCAACAGAAACAGACGTCAATACAAAGATGTGTCCAAGTCTTAATGAACTAATAACATACATCCAAAAAACTGACCTCATTGTGAACATCAGCGAACGAGAAGAAGAAGAATGTAGGTGGGATCGAGTTCCTTGTTCTATTTCCACCGCCATCTGCCGAGCGTATTTCACAAGGCACGAACTCCGTAGCTCCGGCAACAATTCCAAACTATTGATTTAATTGCTAACGTTAAAGTTTAACTAGAACATGATTGCTGGAGATGGATCAGACAAGTGATACGCATAGAATCTAACTCTGTCACAAAAATGTCACTGAGATGGACACCGGAGGGTAAACGAAAACGGAGAATGCCCAAAACGATCTGGAGAACATTAGAACAGGAGCTGAAAGAAATGAATCACAGCTGAACACCATAGGACGACCAAGAGAGAGAATGGTGCAATTTGTGTCTCAGCACCAGAGCGTCACATGCTAGAGCAGGGAGAAAAGACATTATAGCAACAGAAGGAATGGGAGCACTTTTAACTACAGATTATGCCTTATGGATAAAGTGTTTTACCAGATTGTTCTGCGGTTTACCCAATGGTCGTTTCACGAATGCTAGATGCGAAGTATTGAAGACGAACCGTAGAGCAACAACAGTTTGAAATGCACTGTGCAAGGCGCGGCATTGAACCCAGTCGACCAAGCAAAGGGTTACACTACCAAGACCAATGCCTTATGGAAACATGTATTTTAATTATTTGTCTGGTTTATATCATTTGATTTTACTGTTTGTTATAGGGGTTTAACATCTTTAGAACTAAAGACAAATTATAAATGCATCTTCATACCGACATTGTACTAAGAAACATGGCATTTACAAAGAACAAGACAGGAAATTCCACATGGAAATGAGATGCTTGACTTAAATAAAACAGAAGAGCCATACAAGAATGAGGATTAGAAGAACAGTGGAACACACCTGTTGTTAGAATCCTGAAACATAGATATGGTTTGCCATTTAGTGAATTGAACGAATATCAGTTAGAGATCAATCTGAAAAGGGAATCATCAGAGGAAGTATTATGATTATGACATCTTAAACTCACATACCACCTGTGAGTGGGTTCAACGCGGCTGGCAGAAGCCACATTCTCCGTTAGTGTTCGTGGCACGAACCGAAGTTAAGTGTCCATGGCCTGACCGAGAGCTGAAATCAAATGCTTCTGTATCGGGGAAAATACACAGCATATCAGCGTGATATCCGAAACCGATCATCAGTTACATGCCGCCTAACGGCCAAAAGCGAAGGACAAGCAAAGAACCATCTTTAGCAGACTACACTTTCAACCTAAGGATGAGTTTTAATAGACTGTAGCACACATTTACCATAAAGAATCTTGTTAGAAATCAACGCCTGTGTTTGCCAGAGCTCGCAATGGAGCAAGAAGCAAAATAGACTAAAGGGTATGTCTAAAAGCGACTAAAGTTTTGATGGCCATGTCCCGAGCGGTTAAAAAGGCAAAAGAGAGAGAGAGAAAGATAGATAGAAAGAGAGAGAGAGAGATAGAAAGAAAGAATCCAAGCTCTACTTGATACCATTTTGAATATAGCATAACCTCGTTTTAATAAGATACAATACAACGTCCTTGTGAAGTTGCCAGTGTGCAGGCTAAGTCCTGGGGCCTCGTCTCGCGTGGAGGTCTTGAACTTGCAAATGGAATCTTAAGAGGATTTATTGTTTGGGGTAAAAAATGGCGGGAGGGACGTCAGGGAAACTTGGGAAGATTTGTACCGGGATCGGCCATCCTGTTGACTCTAGATTATTGTTAAGCAAAATATCAATTGTTACTCGGCGCGTAGCGAACACTTTGGACAAAGTGTTTGTTTAACCGAGGCTGTGTCGAGGGCAAGACGAGGGTTCGTTCCCTACAAGCTTGGTCTGATTACTTTCTGTGGCTCACAAGTTTCCAACCGATGACTCATAGGTCATGCGTGCTTTCGTTTGTTAGCCTGAATAAACTGGATGCATAATAACACATTTCACACAGTACATTCTTTATCACCATCATCGCCATCAAGTGCCATGCCGGGATGATTTTTGTGTGGCACGTAATTGTGGGTAGAGATATTCGTGACTGTGAATGACTCAGATACATATCTTGCATCTAGATGTCTCTACAACATCCGGTTCATGTTGTTAATTCTATCCAATAAAATGTTTTTGTAATTAACAGCTGTTTCTCCTTCTATCTTCGGTTTCTGTCCGTTTTATATGTTATATTTTATATGTTATATTTTATATGTTATATTTTATATGTTATATTTTATATGTTATATTTTATATGTTATATTTTATATGTTATATTTTATATGTGTGCTACTTAATAGAATGTAATTTCTTTTTGAATGATCCATATCGACCATTGTTAACCACTCAGTGCGATCTATATGTGATCTGAGCTAGAGAATTGTACGTATCCAGTTATGTGCTAAGAATAGCCAGCTCATCCGATTTCTGGAACGCTTTTTTTTACTAGGTAACTTCTTAGGTCCTACGCTTTCTAGGTCCCTACATCAGTTGCTTTCGACATGGCTTGTAGGTCACAGTGGTACTATTCTTTGCTCACATTGCGAGCCCGGCAACACACGGGCGAAATACTTGATATGACCATCATCATTGCACTTGGGTGATTAACCATGTGTGCTCCGATCTATTTCTTATACATGACAAAAGATTCTACAATTACTACCAAAATGTTTCCCATCTTCAAAATTACATCAGAGACCCTAGCAGGCGCTACTGAGTTCGTGCAATGCTTCCGTGAGGTGCTGACATCTCGTAGTTCGTTCAGCATTGAGCAAACGGGAAGTTTATTTCAGAGATCCCTGATCTTAATGTAGGTGAGATCGAGTCTATAGTCCTATCAGAAACTGAAGCTAAAAGGTAGATCATGTGTTCAAGTTGAGCACGCGAAATAACACTGACAGTTGATGAATAACGATAAGAATAGGCTGAGAACGGCTGTCTGTGCAAGTAATCATTAGAAAATGTCTTTACTGCCTTTGTTACCCCTTTTTAGGGCGGCAGTGAGGCTCCCATGCAGGAAGTCCGCGTTCAATTCACGGTAAGACCAATGATTTTTTTTCTGTTGTGGGCATAAATAAAAAATCCTACCTTGATGAGTTTCGTGACGACTGCACTAGCCATGCGGCCATTAATTTCCTCAGGCTCAAGTTCCACCTGTTCTACACCGCCCAAAAAGTGGTCGTAGCGATAGTTTTTTTAAAGAACAGAATGCGGGGTGAGGGGAGTCGAGATATGAACATGGGAAATTTAATGGTCACGTTGATTCAGTCACCGCGAAACCGTTCAGGCTTGGAATTTTTCTTTATACCCCCGAATGGTAGCCAGCACTCTAATCCATTCGGTCAGAAGCTCTTCTAATTAATCATTAATGCCACTAAAGTGAAAACAAAGTGCCTACAATAGTTTTACTTTCCATAAAAATTACTTCGAAACCATCGCCGGTGCTACGGAGTACGAGCACTGTAGATGGGTCATCCTGTATAGGAATTAAATTGAAGTACGCATGGTTATTCTCCGACGCGGAATGATGATAGTTAACTACATCATTGTCCCGTTCGTGTGGTGTCGGGACTCGAAAGGGGAGCAAAGAATAGTAACACTACAACCTACCTACAAGGCATGTCGTAAGAGGCGACTGAGGTAGGGGCCTAGACAAGTTATTCTAGTAAATAAATAGTATCGCAGAAATCGGATGCGCTTGTAGGCGCATAACTAGCACAACGTACAATCGCTCTTAGGCTCAGATTACATACAAATCACAAAGATTTATTTAACAAGTGGTCGATATAGAGCGTTCGAAGAAGATGAACAAGTGGTTGATATAGAGTGTTCGTAGAAGAACAAGTGGTTGATATAGAGTGTTCGTAGAAGAACAAGTGGTTGATATAGAGTGTTCGTAGAAGAACAAGTGGTTGATATAGAGTGTTCGTAGAAGAACAAGTGGTTGATATAGAGTGTTCGTAGAAGAACAAGTGGTTGATATAGAGTGTTCGTAGAAGAACAAGTGGTCGATATAGAGTGTTCGTAGAAGAAGTGGTCGATATAGAGTGTTCGTAGAAGAACAAGTGGTCGATATAGAGTGGTCGATATAGAGTGTTCGTAGAAGAACAAGTGGTTGATATAGAGTGTTCGCAGAAGAACAAGTGTTTGATATAGAATGTTCGTAGAAGAACAAGTGGTCGATATAGAGTGTTCGTAGAAGAACAAGTGGTCGATATAGAGTGTTCGAAGAACAAGTGGTCGATATAAGTGTCGAAGAACAAGTGGTCGATATAAGTGTTAAGAACAAGTGGTCGATATAGAGTGTTCGAAGAACAAGTGGTCGATATATAGTGTTCGTAGAAGAACAAGTGGTCGATATATAGTGTTCGTAGAAGAACAAGTGGTCGATATAGAGTGTTCGTAGAAGAACAAGTGGTCGATATAGAGTGTCCGTAGAAGAACAAGTGGTCGATATAGAGTGTTCGTAGAAGAACAAGTGGTCGATATAGAGTGTTCGTAGAAGAACAAGTGGTCGATATAGAGTGTTCGTAGAAGAACAAGTGGTCGATATAGAGTGTTCGTAGAACAAGTGGTCGATATAGAGTGTTCGTAGAAGAACAAGTGGTCGATATAGAGTGTCCGTAGAAGAACAAGTGGTCGATATAGAGTGTTCGTAAAAGAAGTGGTCGATATGGAGTGTTCGTAGAAGAACAAGTGGTCGATATAGAGTGTTCGTAGAAGTGGTCGATATAGAGTGTTCGTAGAAGAACAAGTGGTCGATATAGAGTGTTCGTAGAAGAACAAGTGGCCGATATAGAGTGTTCGTAGAAGAAGAACAAGTGGTCGATATAGAGTGTTCGTAGAAGAACAAGTGGTCGATATAGAGTGTTCGTAGAAGAACAAGTGGTCGATATAGAGCATTCGTAGAAGAACAAGTGGTCGATATAGAGTGTTCGTAGAAGAACAAGTGGTCGATATAGAGTGTTCGTAGAAGAACAAGTGGTCGATATAGAGCATTCGTAGAAGAACAAGTGGTCGATATAGAGTGTTCGTAGAAGAACAAGTGGTCGATATAGAGTGTCCGTAGAAGAACAAGTGGTCGATATAGAGTGTTCGTAAAAGAAGTGGTCGATATGGAGTGTTCGTAGAAGAACAAGTGGTCGATATAGAGTGTTCGTAGAAGTGGTCGATATAGAGTGTTCGTAGAAGAACAAGTGGTCGATATAGAGTGTTCGTAGAAGAACAAGTGGCCGATATAGAGTGTTCGTAGAAGAAGAACAAGTGGTCGATATAGAGTGTTCGTAGAAGAACAAGTGGTCGATATAGAGTGTTCGTAGAAGAACAAGTGGTCGATATAGAGCATTCGTAGAAGAACAAGTGGTCGATATAGAGCGTTCGTAGGAGAAATCATTGTCTTGGTCAGTTCTGGTTCATTGACCTCACTTTTGGTCACCTCTAGTTCACTGACCCTCCCTCAGGTCAGCTCATTCACCACGTCTTAGGTCACGTCAATCAATATGAATCAAATAATAAATATCCCCTGTAGTTCTACCATATACTTATAATCATCACACATTTAACTCGACTTTGTACAATCACACAGCCCTGTCTTAAACAAGCTTCAACGAAATCAGTTAACCTATTAACAAAAACAGAATGTTTACTGTAACGCAAAAAAAGAGGCGGGAGCGCCAATCGAGTTTTATAGTCGTTTTATTGACGCCGTCTGCGTAGATTTTTGGCGGCTGGTAAAGGAAACATTAAACGGAGCGGTTTATGGGGCTTTATCGGTTGATCGGTTTAACGGGTCAACTCCGCTGGTTTGAATTTGCTCATGATGGCGTCCACCTCCAATGTTTTGATGAACTGCTGGTTTTTAAGATTGTGAGAACGAAGATAGTGTGAAATGAGTGTGAGATTATGTTTTATTAGAAGTTGTGAAAAGAACAGTTGTAGGTTTTTTTCCTGGGGTTTACCTGACGGGAGTCGTAAATAATGAAGGGAAACCGACCATTTAAAGATGTATTGAGAGACTTTGTAAAGCAGTAATGTTGTAGGCGGATGTGTATATATAAAACCACAGTCAACTCGAATATTGAGTTTATAGTTGGATGTGTATAAAACCCCCCCAAAAAACAGGTCGTGTTCCAGCCCTCCGCTAAAGAGCAGTATGTACTACGATCTAGTCAGGCATCAACATTAAACACCAGCGTCTCCTGCAAGCGAACAACTTTGCCTATCTTGGCATCATCCTATCGAGATCGGCAAACATAGACCCTGAGGTCAACAATAGGATATCCAAAGCCAGTGCTACGTTCGGAATGCTATATGTCACTGTGTGAGAGCGGAAGGGGATAAGCGTAGCCACAAAGCTGAAAGCTTACCAGGCAATAGTGCTAACCACGCTACTGTTTGCCAGCGAGACATGGACAGTGTATAAGAGACAGGCAGGACAACTAAACCACTTCCACGTAAGCTGTCTACGCAGAATACTAAAAATAAACTGGCAGGACAAAATTTCAGATACCGAAGTCCTCACAAGAGCAAAAAACCCAAGCGTCAACACCCTGTTACAGAAGGCCCAAGTGAGATGCACTGGTCACGTTACTCGTATGCCTGATAAACGCTTCCCAAAACAGTTAATATATGGCGAACTTGAAGGGGGCAGACGTTCAGTTGGTGGACAGAAAAAAAACGCTGTAAAGAGACTCTTAAAGTGTCCCTGAAATGCTTCGATATAGACACACTGTGCTGGGAATCCTGACGCAAGATCGTCAAATAGGGCGCTGTAACAACACAAGAGAAATAGTATAGCTGAGAATCGTCGTGCCGTTGAGACACAGAGAAAACGAGCTGCACGAAAAGACAGAACAGACAACACCCACATGTCTAACCTTGATCATGTATGCCCCACCTGTTCTAAGGGATTGTGTTCTCCGCACAAACCAAAGAGATGCAGCAGCACACGCCTCAGACTGTTGTCATCGTCGCTTGCAATGGACGGCTATCATTATTATTATTATTACTTCCGCATTTTATGAGATGTAGGACAGTGGGAGGGGCGGGGCGTCTGTAGCTTAAGCGGTAGTGAGCTCCATCACAACCCAAGCGTACCTGGTTCAGACACCGCGATCGGCAATTTGGAAGCAGATTTGTCCACGTGGATTTTTACGAACGTTAAAAATAGACCACGTCGTTCAGTAGGCAATGGCAAACTATTGAACATATAATTGGTGCCTAGGAATTCAACGACTTGTTTACTGTGGTTGAAGGCGAAGTAATGTCAAGGATATGCAACAATTTTCAGGACAGGGAAAATAGCCTGGGGGACATATGCCTGGGGACATATGCCTGGGGGACATATGCCTGGGGGACATATGCCTGGGGGACATATGCCAGGGGGACATATTTGGGCATATGCCAGGGGACATATGCCTGGACATGGGGGACATATGCCAGGGGGTCATATGCCTGGGGAATGGCTACTGCAATCACCGCGAAACTGTTCAGGTTAGAGTTTTTCTTGATGCTCCCGACAGAAAAAAACACACTGTTGCCTTACTGTGGATTGAACCCGGGTCTCCCGCATGGGAAACGCGTTTTAAGGAACCATGCTTCCCATTACGGTTCTCCCTAACACTGTGAACCAACGATACGTGAGAATAAAAGCGGGAAACCAATTAGGCTCCAGGCCGCCCTAAAAAGGACGTGAATGTCTCTCGCTCAGAAGTACTACACCTTACACACTAGTAGCTCTGGTGATAGTTTAAAAAATAAAATAAAATCAGGATTCTGCTATCGCCATCTGACCATATTTTTCGTTGTCTTCCTATCGCATTATGTACTGATGTTCTCGTTAGAAGTCTGTGTGTACAGTATAGATTTGAATAAACATACACAATGTTCTCTATAGAAGTCTATGTGTACAGTATAGATTTGAATAAACATACACAATGTTCTCGTTAGAAGTCTATGTGTACAGTATAGATTTGAATAAACATACACAATGTTCTGCAGACCTACTTTAGTTAATATCGGTGTCGAAGACTCTTCTTTTACTTAATCGACCTTTTCTGCAATGGAATATTTGGATCACCGAGAAAGACTACCATCTCAGATGTTTCTAACCTGCTGCCTTGCAGGTCGGCTGGGACAGTCAAAGGCTGACGGAGAGCGAACCCAGTAAACGCTTGTTGAAATCGGACATATCGCCGAAGGATAAGCACCAGAGCTCCAAATGGTACTGAAGATGTGATGTAAAACAAACGTTCTTGTTAATGGCTGTTTATATATCACAATTAGAATGATAAAAATGGCCGAAAAGAATGATCGAGAGAGAGAGAGAGAGAGAGATAGAGAGAGATGATTTCCTTTTGGTCTGGTCGCAAAATGGGGAATGTTCTTCGGTCTCGTGGCGATTTACTCTTGGATAAAAACATTAAAATAAATGTTTAATAAATCCAGCGATTTAGGGAGTTTAGGATTACACGTAGTACAAGTAGAACTGGATGCTTGAGGGGCAGAGAGAGATGAGTGTGTTTAACCAGCCAGTCACAGGATCCATCGACATGCATACCCTTTCACATCTTTTGGATGAGGACACTACAATAGTTGTTGAATCAATCCAGCGATTTAGAGAGTTGGGAATTACACGTTGTACAAGTAGAGATGGATGCTTGAGGGCAGAGAGAGAGAGAGAGAGAGAGAGAGAGAGAGAGAAAGGGAGCGAGAGAGAAGTATGTTTAACCAGCGAACCACATGAACCATCCGTATGCGTACCCATTGATATCTGTTGGGAGAGACTAAGCTGCTGTGGGTTTGCCTGGAGTTCAATGACGTCGGTTCAGTAACCAATAGCCTCCTACAGACATACTGGCACGCGATTTCATGCAGAAGTGTGTGTGTGTGTGTGTGTGTGAGAGAGAAGAATGAGAGATACAAATATGGAGGTATATATTGTTGTTTAGAAATATTGATAGATAGGACCATCATCAGTGCACTTCGGTGAGTAACCATGCGTGCTCTGATCTCTTTCTTACACAAGACGATCTCAGCGGCAGTGCACGAACTCCGTAGAACCGGCGAGGGTCCCGATGTAATTTTGAAGATGATGAAGATATTTTTGTAGTAATTTTATTTGTAATTTTTTATAATGAATTTTGCCTGGTCAGTGGCTTTCCAGCCTGCTCTTCTCTGATTTTGAACTGCCACGGGTTCTTTTACTTGCTCAAATTGAACACGGGACCTACGTTTTATCGTCCGTCCGTAAAGTTCGTATTGTCTCCGATAGGACTAGGAACTCGATCTCACCTACATTGAGATCAGGGATCTCTGGCAAATTATCCAGATGGCTTCACGAGGGAACGAACCAGTTACCTTTGACACGAGCGGCTAGCACTCTAACCTCTACGCTACATGTACCTTATTTAAGAAATATTATAATGTGGTAACATTTCTCTCTCTATCTCTCTAGGTGCGGATTTATCTATATGTCTACACACTGAGACATGCTGCACACGAAGCATGGAGGATAAACTTACATCTTTGAGTAGGAAAGAACACACGAGGCAGCTCGATGAGTCTTTTAAGATTCTGAAAACCACATTTGCCTCGCGGACTAAAAAGTTCGACGGTGAGTAACTGTGTGTGGGTTTTGTGTGAGGGAGGGTTAGCGGCAATACAGTGTGTGTTTATTGTGGAGATGAAGGAAGAGAGGATAGTTATGGCAGTGAGTGATTAGGCGGAGGAGGGCAGAGGGTGGCTATTCAGTGAGTAATTAGGGAGGGGTTGGAAGGGGGTTGTGGCCTGAGTGATTAGGGGAGAGGGGAGAGGGTGGTTGGGAGGAGGAGGGCAGAGGGGTTGTGGCAGTGATAATTTGTGAGAGAAGATGGCAATACTATGCACATAACCTAAATGTCCTAAGATGAACCTACTAATATCATCAGACCCGCCTGTTGTTGCCGAGTGCTTTCGCAATGGGAAAGAAGAGAACTGCTACCTACAAGGTATGTTAAAGAGGCGACTGAGGACGGTCATGAAGTATCTAGTGCAGTATATTAGACAGTGCTAGAAATGGATGTGCTGGTCTGTCTTGTAAGCGCACATGATGGCTCATGGGGCTAAACATGTACAATCGACTATCCTAGGCTTCATATCGAACACTTACACTGATCACAAAACGCTTAGCCGAGTTTAGCAAGTGGTCGATATGGAGCGTTTGAAGAAGAAGTCCTGGTACTGAACATGCTAGTATTCCACTACATTGTGTTTTTATGTGTGTTTTTGTAGAAGAATCGTGTCTCTCGCTTATATTGATTACTTCAAGCTGAAATCATAGAACGAGGATCATATCGATCTTCTTCAAGAAAACTCATTCATACATTCTCTCTTCTATCGAATTCTTCCAATCTCAGTCCTACCGTCTCTCTTCTTCTTCTTCTTCTTCTTCTTCTTCTGCTAACAAACTCATTCTTACAGTATCTCTTATACATGTATATACTAATTTTAAAAACAAATAATTCATAAACCTCTCTTCTCTCGAATGGTATCGAATCTCATTCCAGTCTCTCTTCTCGATGGTATGAATCTCATTCTAATCTCATCGAATAGTATAGAATCTCATTCCTAAATCTCTCGTCTATCGAATAGTATGGAATCTCATTCCTAAATCTCTCTTCTATAGAAAGATATTGAATCTCATCGCTTAGTCTCTCTTCTCACGAATGGTATCGAATCTCATTCTTATAGTGTTTCCTCTATCATATTTCTGCAATCTCATTCTTACAGACTCTCTTCTATCGATTTTCCTCAAACTTTTCTCTACATCGTCTTTACTATCGAATGTTCATCGAATCTCATTCTTACAACCTTTCTTCTATTGAATTTCTACAAACTCATTTCTATATTCTCTCTTCTATCGAATTTCTTCAAAATTTCCATATTCTCTTCTATCGAATTTCTTCAAAATTTCCATATTCTCTTCTATCGAATTTCTTCAAAATTTCCATATTCTCTTCTATCGAATTTCTTCAAAATTATTTCCCTAAATTCTCTTCTATCGAATTTGTTCAAATTTATTTCTCTAAATTCTCTTCTATCGAATTTCTTCAAACTTATTTCTCTAAATTCTCTTCTATCGAATTTCTTCAAATTTATTTCTCTAAATTCTCTTCTATCGAATTTCTTCAAACATATTTCTCTAAATTCTCTTCTATCGAATTTCTTCAAACTTATTTCTCTAAATTCTCTTCTATCGAATTTCTTCAAACTTATTTCTTAATTCTCCCCTATCGAATTTCTTCAAATTCGTTTCTATATCTTTAGTGATATCGATTTCATGTTCGTTTTGCTGCTTCTATATCGGATGCAGGATCGGATTCATCTGAAAACCGACATGTGAGTATGAAAACCGATATGTTCCGCAGCAGCTAGCCGCACAGTAGCAATTAAGGCTAGCGTGACATCTCTAGGCTTCCACATTCGCATCTTCTGTGTATTATTTTGTGTTTTGTTAATTTGTTATTTTTTTGGGAAGATGGAGTTTGGGTGGGTGGGGGTGAGGGGCATCTTTTCAATGTGTCTTCTAGTGTTTCAGATTCGTTACACATTCTATAATTTCCTGGTTGTCATTGTATTAACTTCTCTCTCTCTCCTCCCTCCTCTCTCTCTCTCTCTCTCTGTTTGTGTATGTGTCTCTGTCTCGCTCCGTGTGTTACTCTCTGTGTCTCTCTGTGTCTTACCATATATTTCTCTGTATATCTCACATTGTTTCTCTGTCTGTCTCTTTGTCTGTGTCTCTTGCTCTCTGTATGTTTATCAATGTCTCTGTCTCTCTGTCACTCTCTCTGTGTCTGTCTCTCTGTCTTTATGTTTCTCTATGTGTCTGTCACTGTCTCTCTGTGTCTGTCTCTCTCCCTCTCTCTACCCCTCCGTGCCTCTTATTTTTCGCTCTTTTTCTTCTTTTCGCCTTTTTTCTCTTCCTCTCTCTTCGGTGTATCTCTCTCTCTCTCTGTATGTGTGTATGTGGATTGAGTAGCATTGTATCTTCTCATTGCTGAAAGAAACTGTCCCTATTTGCAGATTTGATGATCATTAGTTGTTTTTATTACTATTATCTTCCTCTCGAACCATGTGCCTCCATACGTTAAGGAAATGGAGGGGGAGAGGATACCACACACTAGAAAGAGATGAATTTTGAATCAAACAGTTGTTACAGGAATCTGATCTTCTCCGTTACCGCATAGTAAACTACCAACTAATTTATTGTTTGCTTTTCATTTTTCTCCTCCCTGGAAAATCTTCCGTGGACGCCCGGTGTTCGTACCGTTATACGTTCGTTACATGGGGTATACAAGCAAATATTCCCCATAGAACAAGTTGTCATTCTGCGTCTTAGAACAGGACACAATCGACTCCTGTATACAAAATTCAAGATTGGCAATTCAGCCTTGTGTACAAGTACACCATACTGCAGAGCACATACTTCAAGATTGCCCCGAATATGACATACTGAGGCATACTCACTGGTCTAACGAAACAGCACTGGACATAAAACTACACGGACCTCTGTGTGAGCTACAAAAGACAAGAAAGTTTATACAAAAGACAACGTTGAATATATAGACACTATTTCAAGCGAACGAGATAAAGGAATAAAAAAAGGAAGTATGGATGGAAAGAAGAAAGGAAGGACGGAAGGAGGAAGAAAGAAAAAAAGTAAAGCAGAAAGAAAGAAAGGAAAGAAAAAAGAAGGAATGAAGTTGAAAAGTAAGGAATGAAGTAAGGAAGGAAAAAGAATGTACCGAAGAAAGAAAGAAATGAATAGCTGAAGAAATAAAACGAGAAAGGAAGAAAGGAAGAAGAAAGAAAGAAAGAAGGAAGGAAGAAAGTAGAAAGAAAGAAAAAGAAGGAAAGATGGAACGTAAGGAACGAAATAAAGAAGGAAGAAAGGAAGGAAAAAAGAATGTAATGAAGAATGAATGTAATGAATACAGAAAGGAAGGAAGAAAGCAAGGAAGGAAGAAAGCAAGTAAGGAGTAAAGAAATGAAGGAATACAGGAAGAAATGAAGAAGAAAGAAGGACGAGAAAAATAACGGAAGGAATGTTTAGAAAGTTCCTCGATTTTCTGAAAAATAGTTTCTACGGTTGACATTGTCAGTCAGAGATCTCACGGAATCCCATTACGTTTGACTGGAAGCAGTCAGATTAGTCTCAGTCACTTGGACATGACTTGACATATTGAGCTAGTGGTACTGTTTACTCTCGGTTTGTATTGGTGGTATTCCCTCCTTACTTACTGTTGAGTCTCTCACTCACTCTTTAACTCTTGTCTATTTTATCATTCAATCTCTGTCACCATATTTCTCTCTCTCTTTCTTGTACTTTCTCCGTGTTACTCTCTCTCTCTCTTTTCACTCTTTCTGTCACCATCTTTCTTTCACTCTCTGTTACTCTCTCTCTCTCTCTAACTCACACTCTCTCTTTCACTGTCACCTCTAACACTTTCTCTGTTTCTTAATATTTCCCCACTCGTTTCTCTTTTATGTCTTTTTCTCTTTTACTCTTCTGTCTCTGTCACTCTATTTTTATTTCTTTTCGCTCCCTTTACACTTCTCTGTTCATCTCTCTCCCTCTTTTTCACTTTATATCTCTCTAATTTCTAGTACTGTCCCTCTTTCTCATTCTGTCCATGTTCTTTCTCTTTTACTCATTGTCTCTCTCCTTCTTTTCTTCAGTCACACTCACGCTATATTTCACACTGGTTTTCTCAATCTCTTTCCTTATTCTTTTCTCTTTGTGGTCTCTCTCTCTCTCTCTCTCTCTCTCTCTCACTCTCTCTCTCTCACTCTCTCTCTCACTCTCTCTCTCTCCCTCTCTCCTCTCTCTCTCTCTCTCTCTCTCTCTCTCTCTCCTATAGAAAAACAAACGGCATCATTTAAATGTCCTCTTCTTCTTCGAACGCTCCATATCAACCCCTTGTTAAACCACGTTTTGTGAATATGTGATCTGGGCCTAAGAGCGATCGTATACTGTGTCAGTTATGCGTCTACAAGTAGGACAGCACATCGATTTCTTCTACGCTTTTTATTTACAAGGGTAGCTTTCAGCAGTCGCTTACGACATGCCTTGTAGGTCGCAGTGTTACTATTCTTACGACATGCCTTGTAGGTCGCAGTGTTACTATTCTTACGACATGCCTTGTAGGTCGCAGTGTTACTATTCTTACGACATGCCTTGTAGGTTGTACTGTTACTATTCTTTGCTCCACACATCAGTCACCTCTTACGACATGCCTTGTAGGTGATACTGTTACTATTCTTACGACATGCCTTGTAGGTGGTACTGTTACTATTCTTACGACATGCCTTGTAGGTTGTACTGTTACTATTCTTACGACATGCCTTGTAGGTTGTACTGTTACTATTCTTACAACATGCCTTGTAGGTTGTACTGTTACTAATCTTACGACATGCCTTGTAGGTGGTACTGTTACTATTCTTTGCCCCGACAACACACAGGCAATCTTCTTATACAATATATCTCAACTGTGTCTGTGCTGTCTATTGTGTAAGAACAGTCTCAATCTCTTATATTAGTTTTGTATCCATTGCTTGAGCGTTTGTAGCTTAAGCGACAGTGAGCTTGATCACAACCCACGCATACGTGGTGCAAACACCGCGGCAAGCAGTTTGAAAGCAAATTCGTTTCCGTGGGGTTTTTACGAAAGGTAAACAATGGACCTCACCGTTCAGAAAGCAATGGCAAACTACTGAACGTTTATGTGTTGCCTAGAAAATCAATGACTCGTTTACTGTGCTTGATGGCTAAGTCCTGTAAAGGATATATCATGATTTTCACCCATTACTTGATAGGGCATTTTGGTCGAAACGTCGCTATATCGTGTTTTTTGTATTTGGTAAAACTACATGAATTCATTATTACATGTTTAGCCCTAGCTGTCTCCTACCCCTATGCTCCTGCTGGGGATATGCATAATTCTGACATTACCATAAGCTGAGTACACAGGTACACTCACACTTGCGTGTATATTGAGCCTACCACTCAATGAGAATATGCGCAAGTAAAAATATTCAGGCTCGCTGTGCAAGGCAGGAATGGTGCGTGTCATATTGAACACATTTCGAATGACATATTTAACATTTATGTTTGTACCAGGGGGTGCAAGGCAGCAGGGGGTGCAGATCATATGACTGATAACAGCTTGCAGTGCTCGAGCGTAGCCTCCTATAAACATACGGCCATCGGGCTAATGTAATAATTATAGGAAATAAGACCACAACCGTGGTGTGACCTCGCATTCCAGTATTGTTGTTTAAATACGAATTCATTTTAAAATCAACACAACTTGCTAAATCAATGTTATATCATGTAACAAGTTAAGTTTAACAATAAGGAATATCAGTATTATTAATATTTTTTATCAATAAATAACCATAAACGCGCAAAACAAGCTTGCAGTGTTCTATCAAACATTAAAAAAATCCCACAACTCAAAACTAGGTTAGGGTTTTCCCGGTCAGTTATGTGGCCCAATATTAGAGTTGGCTGTGGTTTGTCACAAGTCATGTACACCCTGTTGTTGTGTACCAGAGAGTACAAGGCAGGAAGCGTGCAGATCATGACTGATAACAACAGTGCTCGGGGAAGGACAGTAAAGGGATAGAACGACAAATTAAGAACTATAGTCTGTCCATTAATTCGTGAGCACGTTTGAAATTGATTTTCTCGAAAACTACCTGTTGGATCTCAGTGATTTTTGCATGCAGCCTTAGAATATCCATGACGCTAAAATAAAGCTAACCAGTAGTCCATAGATGCTACGGATTTTGCACATCGGCGAATTCCTTTGATCTTTTATGACAATTGCAAATACGGGGCTCAAATTTTAGATTTTACAGTAATCCCTAGAATTTGTCCATGTCAATTATATTCATAGGTGTATCTCCATATTAACTTGATAGGTCAAGTAATTAAGTGTGTTGCCCTTTATGTGCAATCGTGAACTTGGATACAATATGCAACAGTTAGTCCTCCCTTCGGTCACCATTAGACCCCAGGGTGTCTTAACTTCACCACAAATTGTATGATGGTAGACGCATTTGGATATGGAAATGTATACGTTGTTATTTCTCAGTCTGTAATCAAAATATGATTTGTATCATCCCGAATCTGACGATTCCATGAGGTTGATAATTGTTACTGGCTGGACAAATTGTAAGCCATCTCGGTGCCAGTACTCGTCTTCCTCTCGGAGCACATGTTCAACACACTTCTTCCAGAACTGCATGTCTATCATTGAGAAGGACTCACGTGTCAGAACTTCAACATCACACATTTTAAACGTCCTGTTCTGTTCGGCAACTTGCCCTTTTACTTTAGCCCAGACAAGCTCTATCGGATTGAGTTGAGCATGATATGGAGGTAGTCGCAAAGACGTGTGGCCGTATTCCGCAATGATTTTGTCAATATGAAACACATTTGTCTTATTTGTCATCCTCACCAGGTGCAACAACTCGGGTTTCAAATATATATTATCGAAGCTGACATTTTCCTTAGCAAGCCAAGTCCTAATTTGATCTTTTGTATTTGATGCAGTTGGTACTTTGTCTTCCGCTGATACTGCGTTGTGATAGGATGCATTATCCATTACCAAGCATGATGGTCTGTTTAGAATTGGAAGTAGATCTTTCTCCATCCAGTGCCTGAAAATATGTCCATTCATTTCTGTGTGGTAGTCCCTACCGTCGGTACTTTTGATTGGAAAATAAGTCCAGCGTCATGGACAAAACCTTCTTCACTGCTTCCTGCATGTGTTAGTATAATACGCTGGCCTTTGCTGCTTGGTATTTTTCTTTTCTGTTCACCGTCTACTGATTACCATTCTTTAGCATTGGTGTGGTGAGCATTGACCCAGGATTCGCCCAAATATACAATATCATAGCCTTGCCTCCGCCGCTAACGGATCTGCCTCAGGTATTTACTTCGGGCAGCAATTAAATGTGGCTTTTCACAAATAATATTCCTGCCGCCTATATTTTTTCTGAAGGTGAAGCCGGCGGCTCTTACAATTTTCCATAGAGTACTTTTAGAAATGTCTATGCTGCAATCTGATTGCAGTTTTAATTTCAGTTTCCTGAGAGTAACAAGTTGATTTGTCGCAAACATTTTCAAGAGCTCCCGTCTTATGACATCTATGTCAAAGTCGTCAATTGTTCTTTTCCTTCCTTGCTTGACATTAGTGCACTTTGTGTCCTGTTTAATCCATCGGGAAAAGGATTCTCTATTCAGACCAAGCGCCAGTTGCGTTCGTTTCTCAGGGTTATGAATATCGCAATATAGATGACCTCTCTTAGATTCCTTACGGAAGTGTTGG
This sequence comes from Arion vulgaris, assembly GCA_020796225.1. Taxonomy (NCBI): domain Eukaryota; kingdom Metazoa; phylum Mollusca; class Gastropoda; order Stylommatophora; family Arionidae; genus Arion; species Arion vulgaris. The sequence continues at coordinate 38,338,856 of CM036760.1, forward strand.
TATAGTAAAACTGTAACCTTCTGCATTGTTATAAATATGCACTTCAGACTCATTATGAATGGGATATCAATGTCAGTTTTGATAAGCCAACAAATATGATACAATAGCTTCATACAAATAGCGAGATACACCTATAACTATACAACGGTATCCCAATTATAACGTCATATGCTTTCCGCTTTCAAAGTCGACTGGGTTAGGTGCACGGAATTCGTGAAATTGTTGTTTACTCACGATATTTCAATGTTACCATAATGTATTTTTAGAACAACGCGTCTGTGTACCGTAGATCTGTTACTATTGTGTACAATCCGGTGAGGTTGATTTTAATATAACCTGAAGAAGAAATATTTCAAACTACATCAAATTTTCTTGGAAAAAAATATTTCTCTAGCGTCATGGATATTCTAAGGCTGCTTGCAAAAATCACTGAGATCCAACAGGTAGTTTTCGAGAAAATCAATTTCAAACGTGCTCACGAATTAATGGACAGACTATAACTGCTCTTGATACGGCTAGCCCCGATACAACCGTGGCTCCCCGGCAACATAAGGCCGAATAGCTTAGGGGGAAATCGAAAATTTATGTTTAATGGGGCTGGTTTTTGTATATGTTTGATAGAACACTGTACGTTTTTCTGCAATTTAACTCAATTCTATGCGTTCATGAGAGCCGCTGTAGCGTAGTTGTTAGTGAGCTCGCTTCTCAAGGCTGGTGGTCTGGGTTCAGCTCCCGCAATGCGCGTGGAATTTTTCCCGATCGCGACAGCTCTCAGGTCGACCCAGCCTCAACTGGGTACCAGACATGCTCTGGGAAAGTAAGGCGGCCGGCGTGATGCTGACCACATCACCCATTGTGTGCCGACGGTCAATGAAAAACACAGACCTAACACTGTATTGACCTAAATACCACGAGGTACGAAAGGGTTCCTTTACTTTACTTATATGCGTTCATAGTTATTTATTGATAAAAATATGAATAATACTGATATTCATTAGTGTTCAACTTAATTTGGTGCATAATATAACCTTGATTTAGCATGGTGTGTTGTTTTTAAAATGAATTCGTCTATATACAACAATACTGAAACACAAGGTCACGCGATGGTTGTGGTCTTATTTCCTATAATTTTTACCTGACCCCACCGGCCGTATGTTTTCGGAGGCCACGATGTAACCTAGGACATAGTGCTAACTTAGCGCTTTTGATAAGAATGTTATTGGAGGCTACGATGCAACCTAGGACATAGTGCTAACTTGGCGCTTGTGATAAGAATGTTATTGAAGGCTACGATGCAACCTAGGACATAGTGCTAACTTGGCGCTTGTGATAAGAATGTTATTGGAGGCTACGATGCAACCTAGGACATAGTGCTAACTTAGCGCTTGTGATAAGAATGTTATTGAAGGCTACGATGCAACCTAGGACATAGTGCTAACTTGGCGCTTGTGATAAGAATGTTATTGGAGGCTACGATGCAACCTAGGACATAGTGCTAACTTGGCGCTTGTGATAAGAATGTTATTGAAGGCTACGATGCAACCTAGGACATAGTGCTAACTTGGCGCTTGCGATAAGAATGTTATTGAAGGCTACGGCTAACCATGATGATGTACGCCAGAGAGAGACATGGACAGTTTATAGCAGACACGCAAGAGAACTAAACGACTTCCACACAAACTGTCTATGCGGATTATTCAAAATAAAATGGCAGGACAAAATTCCAGATACCGAAGTCCTTATAAGAGCCAAGATTGCAGTCGTCAACATCCTGTTACAAAAGGCTCCGGTGAGATGGGGCCGGTCACGTTGCTTGGATGCCCAATTAACGCATCCCAGAACATGTCCACTTCTGATAATCGTGTTATTGAAGCGAAGAGACAAAATAAGTTGAACGAAAAGACAGAACACGCAGAGTCCACGTGTCCAACATTGTTCATGTTTGGCCCACTTGTGGTAAGGAAATTGTGTTCTAGGATTGGACTCTATAGTCACCTCGGCACACACCTTTTTTCTTCTTTGAACGCCCTATATCGATCACTCTTTGTGATTTGTATGTGATGCGAGCCTAAGAGCGATTGTACTTTCTGCCACTTGTGCGCCTACAAGCACATCTGATTTCTGCGACACTTTTGTATTTACTAGGATAGCTTCCCAAGACCCCTACCTCAATCGTCTCTTACGACATGTCTTGTAGGTAGTAGTGTTACTATTATTTGCTCCCCTTGCGAGCCCCGGCAGCAGACGAGCAACTCTATGTATTCAGATCTTTGTTGTGCTATCAGTTTCTATACCTAATTGGAGATTATTTATGCTAAGATCGCAGGTGGATTAAGCGAGTCAAAGTTACAGAAGTGGGTGGGTTTTTTTTAGCAATGTTTTATTCAGAAAACTTTTCCCTGACATAAGTTGGATTGCATCCAAAAAATGACATTTGCCCTTAAGGCGCTAATTTTATCTGTTGTAGGCGTGTTCGTCCCATCGAAACCAGGAGTTCTTGTGTTAGTTTTTCTGCTAGATCACGACCTCCTTCACGGTTGACTGCTTGTTGTACATACACACTGTTTGAGATGTGCAGTCCGAGTGTATGATTATGTGTACATTTAAGATCAGGACGCCTGCGTTTTACCGGGGTTCTCAAGGGGGCGCAAAGAATAATGACACCGCGACCTACTAGAGACATAGGGCAGCTACCCTAGTAAATAAAAGGCGTTGTAAAAATCGGATATGCTGGCCTACTTCTAGGCGCATAACTGGCACAAGGTATAATCGCACTTATTATTAGAACGAGTGGTTTAACAGGTGGGCGATATGGAGCGTCCGAAGAAGAAAAAAGAGCAGGAGAAGATCGGGAGAAATGTAGTGAGTAATTTTTAATACACTGTAAAAGTTTGGCTCCAGTAATACACTGTAAAAGTTTGGCTCCAGTAATACACTGTAAAAGTTTGGCTCCAGTAATACACTGTAAATGTTTGGCTCCAGTAATACACTGTAAAAGTTTGGCTCCAGTAATACACTGTAAAAGTTTGGCTCCAGTAATACACTGTAAAAGTTTGGCTCCAGTAATACACTGTAAAAGTTTGGCTCCAGTAATACACTGTAAAAGTTTGGCTCCAGTAATACACTGTAAAAGTTTGGCTCCAGTAATACACTGTAAAAGTTTGGCTCCAGTAATACACTGTAAAAGTTTGGCTCCAGTAATACACTGTAAAAGTTTGGCTCCAGTAATACACTGTAAAAGTTTGGCTCCAGTAATACACTGTAAAAGTTTGGCTCCAGTAATACACTGTAAAAGTTTGGCTCCAGTAATACACTGTAAATGTTTGGCTCCAGTAATACACTGTAAAAGTTTGGCTCCAGTAATACACTGTAAAAGTTTGGCTCCAGTAATACACTGTAAAGTTTGGCTCCAGTAATACACTGTAAAGTTTGGCTCCAGTAATACACTGTAAAGTTTGGCTCAGTAATACACTGTAAAGTTTGGCTCAGTAATACACTGTAAAAGTTTGGCTCCAGTAATACACTGTAAAAGTTTGGCTCCAGTAATACACTGTAAAAGTTTGGCTCCAGTAATACACTGTAAAAGTTTGGCTCCAGTAATACACTGTAAAAGTTTGGCTCCAGTAATACACTGTAAAAGTTTGGCTCCAGTAATACACTGTAAAAGTTTGGCTCCAGTAATATACTGTAAAGTTTGGCTCCAGTAATACACTGTAAAGTTTGGCTCCAGTAATACACTGTAAAGTTTGGCTCCAGTAATACACTGTAAAGTTTGGCTCCAGTAATACACTGTAAAGTTTGGCTCAGTAATACACTGTAAAAGTTTGGCTCCAGTAGTACACTGTAAAAGTTTGGCTCAGTAATACACTGTAAAGTTTGGCTCCAGTAATAACTGTAAAAGTTTGGCTCCAGTAACACACTGTAAAGTTTGGCTCCAGTAATACATGTAAAAGTTTGGCTCAGTAATACACTGTAAAGTTTGGCTCAGTATACTGTAAAGTTTGGCTCAGTAATACGCTGTAAAGTTTGGCTCAGTATAGCTGTAAAGTTTGGCTCAGTAATACGCTGTAAAGTTTGGCTCCAGTAATACGCTGTAAAAGTTTGGCTCCAGTAATATACTGTAAAAGTTTGGCTCCAGTAATACACTGTAAAAGTTTGGCTCAGTAATACGACTGTAAAAGTTTGGCTCCAGTAATACCTGTAAAGTTTGGCTCCAGTAATACACTGTAAAAATTTGGCTCAGTAATACGCTGTAAAGTTTGGCTCCAGTATGATGTCAGGTATGTTTAGTTTAATACACTGTTAAAGTTTGGCTCCGGTATGATGTCATGTATAATACACTGTTAAAGTTTGGCTCCGGTATGATGTCATGTATGTTTAGTTTAATACACTGTTAAAGTTTGGCTCCGGTATGATGTCATGTTTAATACACTGTTAAAGTTTGGCTTCAGTATGATGTCATGTATGTTTAGTTTAATACACTGTAAAGTTTGGCTCAGTAATACGCTGTAAAGTTTGGCTCCAGTAATACACTGTAAAGTTTGGCTCAGTAATACGCTGTAAAAGTTTGGCTCCGTATGATGTCAGGTATGTTTAGTTTAATACACTGTAAAGTTTGGCTCCGGTATGATGTCATGTTTAATACACTGTTAAAGTTTGGCTCCGGTATGATGTCATGTATAATACACTGTTAAAGTTTGGCTCCGGTATGATGTCGTGTATGTTTAGTTTAATACACTGTTAAAGTTTGGCTCCGGTATGATGTCATGTTTAATACACTGTTAAAGTTTGGCTCCGGTATGATGTCATGTATCTTTAGTTTAATACACTGTTAAAGTTTGGCTCCGGTATGATGTCATGTATGTTTAGTATAATACACTGTTAAAGTTTGGCTCCGGTATGATGTCATGTATGTTTAGTATAATACACTGTAAAAGTTTGGCTCCAGTAATACACTGTTAAAGTTTGGCTCCGGTATGATGTCATGTATGTTTAGTTTAATACACTGTTAAAGTTTGGCTCCGTTATGATGTCATGTATGTTTAGTTTAATACACTGTTAAAGTTTGGCTCCGGTACGATGTCATGTATAATACACTGTTAAAGTTTGGCTCCGGTATGATGTCATGTATGTTTAGTTTAATACACTGTAAAAGTTTGGCTCCAGTAATACACTGTAAAAGTTTGGCTCCAGTAATACACTGTAAAAGTTTGGCTCCAGTAATACACTGTAAAAGTTTGGCTCCAGTAATACACTGTAAAAGTTTGGCTCCAGTAATACACTGTAAAAGTTTGGCTCCAGTAATACACTGTAAAAGTTTGGCTCCAGTATGATGTCATGTATGTTTAATACACTGTAAAAGTTTGGCTCCAGTAATACACTGTAAAAGTTTGGCTCCAGTAATACACTGTAAAAGTTTGGCTCCAGTAATACACTGTAAAAGTTTGGCTCCAGTAATACACTGTAAAAGTTTGGCTCCAGTAATACACTGTAAAAGTTTGGCTCCAGTATGATGTCATGTATGTTTAATACACTGTAAAAGTTTGGCTGCAGTAATACACTGTTAAAGTTTGGCTCCCGTATGATGTCATGTAAATTTAATTAGCTTCGTCTTATCATCATTTAATTTCAGTGGGTAACCATGTGGGATCCGATCTCTTTCTTACATATGATGACCTCAGTGGCAGGGCACGAACTCCGTAGCACTTGCGAGGGTCCCAAATGTAATTTAGGGGATTGTGAAAATATTAAGAATTTTATTTTTAATATTTTTTTTTAGTGAAATTTGCCCAGACAGCGGCTTATCAGCCTACTCTTCTGGATTTTGAAATGCCAAAAGGTTCCTTTACATGTTCAACTTGAACACGGGATCTATGCGTTATTGTCCGTATCCGATAGAACTAGGAATTCGATGTCATCTACACTGAGACCAGGGGTATCTGGAAAAATATTCCGATAGTTCCACGTGGGAGCGAACAGAGTACCTTTGGTATGAGATACTTCTTAGCGATCTCTGGCCATGCGCTTAGTTTACTGTGGGCTACAGACTGGGCAGTCAGCTTCAGGTCTGTCAGGCTTCCGTCTTCAGCGATCTCTGGCCATGCGCTTAGTTTACTGTGGGCTACAGACTGGGCAGTCAGCTTCAGGTCTGTCAGGCTTCCGTCTTCAGCGATCTCTGGCCATGCGCTTAGTTTACTGTGGGCTACAGACTGGGCAGTCAGCTTCAGGTCTGTCAGGCTTCCGTCTTCAGCGATCTCTGGCCATGCGCTTAGTTTACTGTGGGCCACAGACTGGGCAGTCAGCTTCAGGTCTGTCAGGCTTCCGTCTTCAGCGATCTCTGGCCATGCGCTTAGTTTACTGTGGGCTACAGACTGGGCAGTCAGCTTCAGGTCTGTCAGGCTTCCGTCTTCAGCGATCTCTGGCCATGCGCTTAGTTTACTGTGGGCTACAGACTGGGCAGTCAGCTTCAGGTCTGTCAGGCTTCCGTCTTCAGCGATCTCTGGCCATGCGCTTAGTTTACTGTGGGCTACAGACTGGGCAGTCAGCTTCAGGTCTGTCAGGCTTCCGTCTTCAGCGATCTCTGGCCATGCGCTTAGTTTACTGTGGGCTACAGACTGGGCAGTCAGCTTCAGGTCTGTCAGGCTTCCGTCTTCAGCGATCTCTGGCCATGCGCTTAGTTTACTGTGGGCTACAGACTGGGCAGTCAGCTTCAGGTCTGTCAGGCTTCCGTCTTCAGCGATCTCTGGCCATGCGTTAGTTTACTGTGGACACAACTGGGCAGTCAGCTTCCAGGTCTGTCAGGCTTCGTCTTCAGCGATCTCTGGCCATGCGCTTGTTACTGTGGACCGACAGACTGGGCAGTCAGCTTCAGGTCTGTCAGGCTTCGTCTTCAGCGATCTCTGGCCATGCGCTTAGTTTACTGTGGACTACAGACTGGGCAGTCAGCTTCAGGTCTGTCAGGCTCCTCTTCAGCGATCTCTGGCCATGCCTTGTTATGGGGCTCAGACTGGCAGTCAGCTTCAGTCTGTCAGCTCCGTCTAGCGATCTCTGCCATGCGCTTAGTTTACTGTGGGCTACAGACTGGGCAGTCAGCTTCAGGTCTGTCAGGCTTCCGTCTTCAGCGATCTCTGGCCATGCGCTTAGTTTACTGTGGGCTACAGACTGGGCAGTCAGCTTCAGGTCTGTCAGGCTTCCGTCTTCAGCGATCTCTGGCATCGCTGTTATTTGGCTACAGACTGGGCAGTCAGCTTCAGGTCTGTCAGGCTTCCGTCTTCAGCGATCTCTGGCCATGCGCAGTTTACTGGGCCAGACTGGGCAGTCAGCTTCAGGTCTGTCAGGCTTCCGTCTTCAGCGATCTCTGGCCATGCGCTTAGTTTACTGTGGGCTACAGACTGGGCAGTCAGCTTCAGGTCTGTCAGGCTTCCGTCTTCAGCGATCTCTGGCCATGCGCTTAGTTTACTGTGGGCTACAGACTGGGCAGTCAGCTTCAGGTCTGTCAGGCTTCCCCAAACTTTACTTTTTAGCTCAACTAGGTATGGCTACATGTTGCTTCTCAGCTCACCCAGGAGAGGACAGTCTTGCATGACATGCTCCGGTGTCTGTTCCGTCTGTTGACACTGGCAGAGTGCTGTTTGACTTATTCCTAGTCTTTTTAAGTGTGTGTTGAGTCTCTAGTGTCCGATACGTATGCGAAATACAATGACCTGATCTGTTCTGCTGAGGTCTTTGATGAAGTCTTTTCCATAATTATATCCAGTGTTTGTCTTCCATTCTACTGTAGATTTTTTTAACCCTGGTGCCTGTTGGCATCGTGTTGCCGACCCTGATCTAGGATTTCCTAAGGCGCTCCTAGCAATGTCGCTGACGCGTCTGGGTACACTCTTTGAGAACCACTACTCTAATAATTCACTATTCTTGTTATTAGCAATGACGTAAAACATGTAAAAAAAAAAAAAGCAACAAATAATTGTATTTTTATAAAGTACAAAAATAATGTACAACGATGTTTCGACCAAAAGGTCTTTATCAATTAAAGGATACAAGAGAGGAGAAGACATTCAGACATAACCTTTTAGATTGTTATTATCTATCTGTTTAAACATAGATAAAGAAAACGAAATTTCTAACTGATAATCTTATCTTTACTCGGCTCCGGTTAACAGATGTGTATATTTAAAGTGGTGGAACAGACACTTAAGCTTGTTGGCTATGTTTATTTTTGATGATTTTGTCAGGATTTGATAAGGTAAGTCAAATATTTCAGGAATTTATTTACAGATTCCGTTGTGGTTGTAAGAATGGATGTTTTATTTCGTTGCTTCCAATCTCAAGTCCCTAACACAGATCTACTGTTGTTGACGTGCAGATGTTTTCAGCAATGACAGAGCAGACATGTTTTTATCAATCGTTCTATTGTCTATTGTCTTTCTCCAGTTGAATGATGGGATTGATTGTCACCGTTAAGCATAGAGGTTGGAGCTTTAATTTGCGTTCCAGTACCAGATGCGTCTCTCTTATGTTATATCCGTGTTTATTTAATGTGATCTTGATATTGTCTATCCATCTTTTTCTTTGTCTTCCCTTGGTTCTATTACCTGATCTCTTTTTTTTATCGTATGCTGTTATTGGTGGTTGGTATGCCCTCCTGCCCAGCGTGTACGTAGCGCGTTGGACGAAGGGTGAAAAACCCCATGTGAGTGCGGTTCAATTTCGCGGATTGCAGAAAAGCTACAGGTTTTCCAGATTTACGATGTTCGTGGCACCGAACTGAAGGGTTACGGTGTCCATGGCACAGAGCCGAAGAGCTGAAAACCTCAAGTGCTTCTGGATCGGGAAAAACAAATTTACTGTGGTCTATCCATATTTTCTTTGTCTTCCCTTGGTTATATTACCTGGTGTCTTTTTATCTTATGCTGTTATTGGTGGTTGGTTGTATACCATTCTCATTAAATGTTCAAACCACTGCATTTGTTTGTCTTGCAATGTATTTGCTGCATGAAGTTATGCTAACTCTGCTTCTTATGTGTCCTCAGTTCGTATTCTATCAATCGTCGGGGAAGTAGAATATGGCATATTTAATCATTTCTTATTCTCAACATGTGTAATACTGTCATATATATCTTATTCTCAACATGTGTAATACTGTCATATATATCTTATTCTCAACATGTGTAATACTGTCATATATATCTTATTCTCAACATGTGTAATACTGTCATATATATCTTATTCTCAACATGTGTAATACTGTCATATATATGTCTTTGTCTATATTCACCCATTTATTCAGTATTATCGCTGCCTTCTGTATACATAAGATCAAGACCTGTTACGTACAAAGGCTGTCAATCAAATGTCATGCCTGCCAGCGTAGGTGATCATGTCTCTCCAAAACTCTCTCTCCTTGGTGCAGTTGATCAGTTCTGACGTCCATCATTGTCCAACCACGATGTCAGACCATTCAACATATTCTCAGCGTTTGCTCAACGACGCCTCCGTGTATTGCCGGGGCTCGCAGTGGGAGCATAGAATAGTAACACCGCGACTCAACGACGCCTCCGTGTATTGCCGGGGCTCGCAGTGGGAGAATAGAATAGTAACACCACGACTCAACGACGCCTCCGTATATTGCCGGGGCTCGCAGTGGGAGAATAGAATAGTAACACCGCGACTCAACGACGCCTCCGTGTATTGCCGGGGCTCGCAGTGGGAGCATAGAATAGTAACACCGCGACTCACGAGGCGACTGAGGTAAGATCCTAGAGTAGCTACCCTTGTAAATAAAAGCGTCGCAGAAATCGGATGTCCTGGCTACTTGTAGGCGCATAACTTGCACAACGTACAATCGCTCTTAGACTTAGATCACATATAGATCACAAAGTTGTTTAACAAGTGGTCGATATGGAGCGTTCGAAGAAGAATCAACATCATGCTGGCGTGTTGGGCTGCTGGAATTGTTGATCCAGAGATCGGAGCAACTATGGACGTGTCTAAATTCTGTGATGATAATAGTCCTCATAGAACTGAAGTTTTTTTTTTTTTTTTGCTTTGATCCAGCAGCACTTGAGCTTTCAACTCTTCGGCTCGGTGCCATGGATATCGTAACCCTTCGGTTCGGTGCCACGAACACCGTAAATCTGGAGAATCTGTGGCTTTTCTACCAGCCCGCGGAATTGAATCGCACTCACAGGGGCTTGTCACCCGTCGTCCAACGAGCTACGAACACGCTGGGCAGGCGAGAAGAACTGATGAATAAGAAAGAAGACTCACTTATCTCATCTTATCTAGGAGTCTCTGTGGCGTAGAGGTTAGGTTCTCGTCTCTCGTGCCAAAGGTACTAGGTTCGCTCCCTCGTAGAGCCATATAGATATTTTTCCAGAGATCACTGATCTCAGTATGAGTGAGATCGAGTTCCTAGTCCTATCGAAGACGAACGATAAAACGTATGTCCCGTGTTCAAATTTAGCATGTAAATGAGCCATTGGCAGTTCAAAATCGAGATCAGACTGGTTAGCCGCTGACCGGACACAAAATATTGCACATAATTTCTGCACAAATATCTTCACCATCTTCAAAATTACATAGTTCGTTTACTTCCAGTGTAAGAAAGAGATCAGGGCGCACATGGTTACTCACCGAAGTGGAATGATGATGCTCCTATCAATCAATCAATCAATCTCATCTCACACATTTGATCATATTCATCACATTATCTCAAATCTTTCACCTCACTTGTTTGTGTCTCCACAGATTTCTTCACGGAACTACTCGACAATGCTCGGACAGATTTACACGAAATGTTTGTAAAAACTTACGGATTACTTTATCAACAAAACGCCAAGATTTTTACTCACCTTTTCGATGACCTTCGTGGATATTACAAGGGCAAGGACACGAACTTAGTGGAGGCCATGGATAGCTTCTTTAGTAAATTGCTGCAGCGGATGTTTGAACTTTTGAACTCTAACTACCAATTCGATGATGAATATTTGGGATGTGTTACAGAGAGGATGAATGATCTGAAACCTTTTGGGGATGTACCTCAGAAGTTGTCGTTGCATGTCAAGCGGTCATTTGTAGCGGCCAGAACATTTGTCCAGGGCTTAGCGATAGGGAGGGATGTGATCACTACTTTAATGGAGGTGAGTAGCCATTTAATATATTTATACCTCTCACACTGTTATGTTATGTTATGTGATCGCCATCATGGCACATTGGCAGCCATCCTAAATTCCACTTATGAGAAGTTGATTACTCTCTATCACGAAGACATTGTCTGGCATGTACAAACTTTAGCAGAGCCATCCCAAAGTCCACTTGCTCACCGTACTCATGAGAAGTTGATTAGTATACCTTCTCTCTCTACCATGAAGACGACACTGTCTGGCATGTCCAAACTTGACCCCTAAATCTCGGACTCGTTCCAGTGTCTGAGATTCTCCCATATCCAATAAATGAAAGCGTACAGCATTGATGACATCGGCTCTGTTCGTACTTCTGCCTGCTTGAATCGGGGCATTGTTTGCAAGAAAGTCAGCACGCTCGTTACCCTGCACTCCAGCATGCCCAGCTGTGTATAGTCTGGTCATATTCTTGAGATGTGATCTCCGAGTGCTGTCCACCCATTCCACGCGCAAATTCCAGATTCAATCCTTTTAAGCATATTCATTCAGTCTGATATTGTTATGATCTCGCACCGTTATACGTTACATAAGGCCTGCAAGTAATTTCTCCACACCGCTCTATCCTGGGCAACTCGTTAAATCTCCATGGAGCCGATACCGATATTTATTGCGTCTCTCAGCAAAGTTCGTTTCAGGGTCTCCTTAGGTCGTCCTCTCTTTCTTGAATCATTTGCATCCCACTTCAATGCCGCTTTGATATTTTTGATCATTTCTTATCAAGGTGTGTCCAACATATCTCCATCTTCTCCTTCTTATAACAGTTGTTACTAGTGGTTGACCAGACATTTCTCTGAATTCGTTCCATGTTATGTTCATTATTTTTCACAGACATCTATTTTCAAATGCATTCAACTTACTTTCTATATCTTTAGTCACTTTCCAATTCTCGCTGGCATATGTTAGAATTAATACAATATTGGAATTGACAATTCGAAATTTAGTTGTAATACTATATAACTTGTAGTTCCATATTTTATTTCGACTTTTAAAAGCTGATGTTGCTTTGACAATTTGTCGCATAATTTCTTTTTTAACATTTCCTGTGCAATCAAAATTGCTACCAAAATAGTTGAACTGCTTTGTTTTTTTAATCATTTTAGATTCCAGGGTGATATCTGCATTACTTGTCATAAGTGTCTTCATTATATTTGTCTTTTCATAGCTTATCCGCAGTCCAACTTTTGATGCATCATATAATAGTGCAGCAACATTAAACCTGTAATGTCTGTCGGAACGTTTTGAGAGATAGATTTATTTTTCCCACTTCAAGTCTGAATATTTTCATATCTTCTAATCTCTTTGTGAGATTACTTGAATTTTACCTGCTTATATGTGGAGTATATCATATTTTACTTGCTTATATGTGGAGTATATCAAATTTTACTTGCTTATATGTGGAGTATATCAATTTTACTTGCTTATATGTGGAGTATATCATTATTTTATATGGTATATCAAATTTACTGTTATGTGGAGTATATCAAATTTTACTTGCTTATATGTGGAGTATATCACATTTTACTGCTTATATGTGGAGTATATCATATTTTACTTGCTTATATGTGGAGTATATCATATTTTACTTGCTTATATGTGGAGTATATCAAATTTTACTTGCTTATATGTGGAGTATATCAAATTTTACTTGCTTATATGTGGAGTATATCAAATTTTACTTGCTTATATGTGGAGTATATCATATTTTACTGCTTATATGTGGAGTATATCATATTTTACTTGCTTATATGTGGAGTATATCATATTTTACGTGCTTATATGTGGAGTATATCATATTTTACTTGCTTATATGTGGAGTATATCAAATTTTACTTGCTTATATGTGGAAAGTATATCATATTTTTTACTTGCTTATATGTGGAGTATATCATATTTTACATTGTTTTTATAATTGATTTCTATTGATTGATTGATTGATTGTTAGGACCATCATCATTGCGCTTCAGTGAGTAACCATGCATACTCCAATCTCTTTCTTACAAAGGAAGATATCAGCGGCAGTGCATAAACTCTGTAGCACCGGCGAGAGTCCCCGATGTAATTTTGAAGATGGTGAAGATATTTTGTGAAAATCTTATTATTTTAATCTTTGCTAACGAATTTTGCCTGTGCAGCGGCTTTCCAGCCTGCTCTTCTCGATTTTAAACTGCCAAGGATTCTTTTACGTGCTCAAATTGAGCACTGGACCTACGTTTTATCGTCCATCTCCGATAGAACTGGGAACTCGATCTCACCTAGACTGAGATAAGGGATCTCTGGAGAAAAATATCCCTATCGTTCGACGAGAGAGTGTACCTTTGAGACGAGAGACGAGAACATAACCTCTAGGCTACAGAGACCCCTGAAAGACTCTTGACTATGGCTCGGTAATGGGTTGCCGTACAGAATGAATACTGGTCAAGTTGACCAGTACACTTGTCAAAATCGTCTCCAGACTCTCAAACATGTTATGCAGACATGCCATCACCCATTCCTCTTCAATAAATTGAGGTCAAACGTGACCTTGTTTGACTCTTCTTCTTCTTCTTTGCGTTCGTTCTTTACGACCAATTTTAATCACTTTGTGATATGTTTGATCTTTGCCAAGAACATGTATACGTTGCACATTGGTTTGGTAGGCCCCTAAACGCATAGATTTGTACAAGTTTAGGACATGTGCATCCGATTTCAGCCAAACCTTCTTAGTCGCCTCTTACGACATGCATGGCAGGTAACAGTGGTTCTATTCTTTACATCAAAATTTGAGCCCCGGTAACCACTCGGGCGGCTTGTTTGACTAATTTGGAGGGCAAATTGTGAGTTGACATGCCAGGACCTCCTGCTGACAATTTGATTTAAGGATGCAGTTCATCTCAATGTTAAGACTTCTCTCTTTTTTTTTCTCTCTCTTACGTCGAAGAATTGACTTCATTGCACCGAGTTATGCCTCATATGGCTCGGCTCCTCTCCTCAGAAATGGCACGCCATCTGCCGAGAGTATTGCACAAAGCACGAACTTCGTAGCTCCGGTAACAATCCTAGGGTTCTCTGGTAAAAATGCACTCGTTAACCGAACCCACAACCTTCGGAACGCAAGTCAACGGTTTAACTACGGGACTGGACATTGTATAAGCTACAGAGACTGGACATTGTATAAGCTACAGAGACTGGACATTGTATAAGCTACAGAGACTGGACATTGTATAAGTTTACAGAGACTGGACATTGTATAAGCTACAGAGACTGGACATTGTATAAGCTACAGAGACTGGACATTGTATAAGCTACAGAGACTGGACATTGTATAAGCTACAGAGACTGGACATTGTATAAGCTACAGAGACTGGACATTGTATAAGCTACAGAGACTGGACATTGTATAAGCTACAGAGACTGGACATTGTATAAGCTACAGAGACTGGACATTGTATAAGCTAAAGAGACTGGACATTGTATAAGCTACAGAGACTGGACATTGTATAAGCTACAGAGACTGGACATTGTATAAGCTACAGAGACTGGACATTGTATAAGCTACAGAGACTGGACATTGTATAAGCTACAGAGACTGGACATTGTATAAGCTACAGAGACTGACATTGTATAAGCTACAGAGACTGGACATTGTATAAGCTACAGAGACTGGACATTGTATGCTACAGAGACTGGACATTGTATAAGCTACAGAGACTGGACATTGTATAAGCTACAGAGACTGGACATTGTATAAGCTACAGAGACTGGACATTGTATAAGCTACAGAGACTGGACATTGTATAAGCTACAGAGACTGGACATTGTATAAGCTACAGAGACTGGACATTGTATAAGCTACAGAGACTGGACATTGTATAAGCTACAGAGACTGGACATTGTATAGCTACAGAGACTGACATTGTATAAGCTACAGAGACTGGACATTGTATAAGCTACAGAGACTGGACATTGTATGCTAGCAGAGACTGGACATTGTATAAGCGGTAAGCTACAGAGACTGGACATTGTATAAGCGGTAAGCTACAGAAACTGGACATTGTATAAGCGGTAAGCTACAGAGACTGGACATTGTATAAGCGGTAAGCTACAGAGACTGGACATTGTATAAGCGGTAAGCTACAACGGCGTAACAGGATCTAATTGTTGATGTTTTTGTAGGATTAACAGCGGGACTTGAAACAATCGTTGTGCTAATCAATCAGGAAGACTGGGACATAAGGAAATACTAACGAGATTCCATTGTTTAGATAATACTTTCAATCAAATGATAGGACAAATGGCGTCAATTTTAAATGCAAACATGTCACTATGAACACAAAAAGAGCAATGTTCAACATAATCTTTCTTCCAACATTATGCTATCAGTGCCAAACCTGGACGCTGATATCAAATGATAGAAGAAAACTAGTCACGACAGAGATGAAGTGTCAACACAGA
The DNA here is from genome assembly GCA_020796225.1 of Arion vulgaris. Classification (NCBI taxonomy): domain Eukaryota; kingdom Metazoa; phylum Mollusca; class Gastropoda; order Stylommatophora; family Arionidae; genus Arion; species Arion vulgaris. The sequence goes on from CM036760.1 coordinate 38,354,470, forward strand.
ATGCTGGGTGTAACAAGAGACCGGTTGAGAAATGAAGACATCAGAAAAAAGTGGGTACAACATCAGTACTGAACTTTATCAAGAAACAATAAATTAAATGGTTCTGCCACATAAGCAGATTGTCAACAGACAATCCTCACCTCAAAGAGCAATGTTGCTCTGATACTATAGATATTAATAAAAAAGCTGGCCACGCAAAAGATGGGCCTCAGATAAAACAGAGGCTACGAAAGACACTGTTTATAAAGCGCCCACAAAAGCCTGTTCTAGAAATCTCTTCTTATCCTAACACTGTGAGATAAAGCAGGATTAGAGAAGCGCACACAACACCACGTTCTAGAAATCTCTTCTTATCCTAACACTGTGAGATAAAGCAGGATTAGAAGCGCACAACACCACGTTCTAGAAATCTCTTCTTATCCTAACACTGTGAGATAAAGCAGGATTAGAGAAGCGCACACAACACCACGTTCTAGAAATCTCTTCTTATCCTAACACTGTGAGATAAAGCAGGATTAGAAGCGCCACAACACCACGTTCTAGAAATCTCTTCTTATCTAACACTGTGAGATAAGCAGATTAGAGGTCTCTCGAACTTGTGTCTGTGTAGAACTGAATGCAGAAGAAGAAGAAGAAGGGCATATGCCGTGAAGCCGTGCTATCCAACTTGTCCTATATATTGGGGCACAACTGACTAATAAGCTCGGGCCCCATGTCGCAGTTGCAATAATAATAGCAGCAACAATACTAATAATCTTTTTCTTTCTTTCTTTTCTCTCATCATGTTTTGTCTCACTGTTTCATTTCTTTCTTTTCTCTCATCATGTTTTGTCTCCATCGTCATTTCTTTCTTTTCTCTCATGTTTTGTCTCATCGTCATTCTTTCTTTTCTCTCATCATGTTTTGTCTCACTGTTTCATTTCTTTCTTTTCTCTCATCATGTTTTGTCTCACTGTTTCATTTCTTTCTTTTCTCTCATCATGTTTTGTCTCACTGTTTCATTTCTTTCTTTTCTCTCATCATGTTTTGTCTCACTGTTTCATTTCTTTCTTTTCTATCATCATGTTTTGTCTCACATCGTCATTTCTTTCTTTTCTCTCATCATGTTTTGTCTCACTGTTTCATTTCTTTCTTTTCTCTCATCATGTTTTGTCTCACTGTTTCATTTCTTTCTTTTCTCTCATCATGTTTTGTCTCACTGTTTCATTTCTTTCTTTTCTCTCATCATGTTTTGTCTCACATCGTCATTTCTTTCTTTTCTCTCATCATGTTTTGTCTCACATCGTCATTTCTTTCTTTTCTCTCATCATGTTTTGTCTCACTGTTTCATTTCTTTCTTTTCTCTCATCATGTTTTGTCTCACTGTTTCATTTCTTTCTTTTCTCTCATCATGTTTTGTCTCACTGTTTCATTTCTTTCTTTTCTCTCATCATGTTTTGTCTCACTGTTTCATTTCTTTCTTTTCTCTCATCATGATTTGTCTCACTGTTTCATTTCTTTCTTTTCTCTCATCATGTTTTGTCTCACTGTTTCATTTCTTTCTTTTCTCTCATCATGTTTTGTCTCACATCGTCATTTCTTTCTTTTCTCTCATCATGTTTTGTCTCACTGTTTCATTTCTTTCTTTTCTCTCATCATGTTTTGTCTCACATCGTCATTTCTTTCTTTTCTCTCATCATGTTTTGTCTCATAGCGTCAGCATAAGAAGAGATTTATTTATAGGACGTGCTTCTGTTTCAATTAATCAAGTGCCATGCCTGTCGGTGTAGGCGATCTTGTCTCTCCACAACTCTCTCTCCTTGGTGAGTGTAATCAGTTCTGACATCGATCTTTTGTTGAACCATGATGTCAGACCATCCAACATCTTCTCCCTCTGTCTTTCACGATCTCTCCTTCCCTGAATTTTACCTGTTGTCACCAAATTCTCTAAACCTTCTCTTCACATTATATGCCTGAAGAACCCTGATTGTCTGATTCTTATTCTTTTGATATGGTTTTTTGTGAGTGTGCAGGCCTGACTAAAAACCTTATCATTTGTTTACTTCGTTGTCCATGCCATTTTCATCATTCTTCTGTAAAACCTTCATCATTCTTCTGTAAAACCACATCTCTGTTTGCTTCCAATGATTTTATTCATTGCTGGTGTTACCTTCATAAATGGTGTTTTTCACTGTCTCTGTTAATTCTGTGGTCCACCGTTTGCGGGAACGACATTTTACTTTGTATCCACTGTATCAGAGTAACATTGCTCTTTGAGGTGTACTGTCTGCTCTTAATCTACATATGTGGCCAAACCATTTAATTTGTTGTTTCTTGATAAAGTTCAGTACTGATGTTGTACCCATTTTTTCCTGATGTCTTGATGTCTAAATCGATACCTTTTTGTTACTCCCAGCATTCTGTGTAGACACTTCATCTCTGTTCTGACTAGTTTTCTTTATTGTTTGATGTCAGCGTCCAGATTTGGCACTGATAGCATAATGTTGGAATAAAGATTGTGTTGAACATTGCTATTTTTGTGTTCATGGTGACATGTTTACATTTCAAAATTAGTGTTATTTGTCATTTGATTTGCTTGCATCTCTGTTGGATTTTGTTAGTTATTCTTCCGTTTGCTGAAAAAATGATCCGTATGCCTGCCAAATGAGATGTTTGAGGAAAGTGATAAATAAAACAAGAAGAGACCATATAAGAAATGAGGACATGAGAAAAACAGTAGGAACAACACCTGCTATTAGATTCATTGAAAAACAGACTCAAATGGTTTGACCACTTGGTGAGAATGAACCCGAATACACCAGTTGCAAGAGGGTACAACCTGAAAATGGAATCATCAAGAGGAAGGGCAGACCAAGAAAAAGATGGATTGATGGAATTACAGACATCTTAAAACGTCACAATATCACAGCATCAAAGCGTGCACTATCTCGGAAACCGATCATAGTTAAACCTGCTACGCCTAACGGCAAAAACGCAGAGAAGGACAAAAGAAGAAAGAAAGATGCTTGTTGTTACACATTGGTTCTATATAGCCAAAATACTTTATACTCGAACGAAAATTAGAGTCTTATTTTAGTTTACGAAAGATCACTCAACATAAACCCAAAGTCAGACTAAAATTTACCCGGCCTGTTCTACTGACATTATTTACTTTGGCTCTAAATTTGAGCATGGCCAGGTATTTGAAAAGAAAAAAACCGAACAGAGGTATTTACGCATTTTTAAAATACCTTTTAGAATTTTCAGTTAAATATTGACGTGTCAGGGATGGAGAAGAGGTGTATTTGCGTGTTTTAAGGAGAGAAAAGGAAGGATAAGGAAAGAGAGAGAGAGAGAGAGAGAAATGTGTGTGTGAGAGAGATGAAGAGAAGTAGATGTCGTTTTGCGAAGATTTAGAACACAGATGAGCGTGCTAGCTAGCTGGCAGCAGAAGACGAGATCAGAAGTTTCTGCCTAGTGGGCGTGTCTGCTGTGTCTAGCTGGTGTGTCTCTGAGCTAACCAGATGGGTAGCCTCTCCGGTTCCACCCTCTTGGTGTTATTTATGGTGCATCAATACGCGGTTGTGCTTTAATCTAACATGTATTTATTTGTAGTATTGTGGTAGCACCACCACCACACTGTCTTGTACACTATCAGTTCTGCTATATCTTTGTACGCTTCCACCACTGTCTTGTACACTATCAGTTCTGCTATATCTTTGTACGCTTCCACCACTGTCTTGTACACTATCAGTTCTGCTATATCTTTGTACGCTTCCACCACTGTCTTGTACACTATCAGTTCTGCTATATCTTTGTACGCTTCCACCACTGTCTTGTACACTTTCAGTTCTGCTATATCTTGTACGCTTCACCACTGCTACAACTACCACTTCTGCTATAACTAACACTACTACTACTACTACTACTGCTACTGCTACTAATATTACTACTTCTGCTGCTGCTGCTACTACTACTACTACTACTACTAATATTACTTCTGCTATTACTAATACTGCTACTTATATTACTTCTGCTACTACTAATATTACTATTACTACTGATACTATTGTTACTACTGCTACTGCTACAGCTACTAATACTACTAATGCTACTACTATTATTACTGTGACTACTACCACTGCTGCTACTACTACTACTATTCCTATTACTACATATACTAGTGTTACTACGGCTACTACTACTACGGTTACAGCGACTACTAATATTACTACTACTACATTTGATTCTACTACTACTGTTACTACTAATACCACTACTGCCAGTACTACCACTACTACTACTACTACTACTGCTACCACTACTACCACTACTAATACTACTACTACTACCATTACTCTACTCACTACTTTCTACTACCACTCATCTACTACCACTCACTACCACTGCACACTACTCACTAGCTCACTACTACTACTACTACTACTACTCTACTACTACTACTACTACCACCACTCTACTACTACTGCACTACTACTACTACTACACTACTACATACTACTACCACTACTACTACTACTACTGCTACTACTACTGCTACTACTGCTACCATAGACACTATTGTCTAAATGTCCCATAAGCTAGAAATAAGCCAAACAGTTCTCGGAGTTCATGGACTCAATTTCATGGATCAAATTTAGCGAATTGCCCAGGGCTGAACGGTATGGAGAAAGTACTTGCAGACCGTCATCATCAGGTGCCTTGCCGGCTGGCGTAGGTGATCATGCATATCCACAAATCTCTGTCCGTGGTGTTTGCTACCATCTCAGATATTGACGCTCTTCCGTGCCATGAAGTCAGGATGCCCAAAATTTGCTTTTCGTGTGACCCAATCAAGTAGCACCAAGAAGAGGGGGACAGCAGACATCCTTGTTTAACACCAGTAGTGACCTGGAACTACTCGGATAGTCTTCCATCGTGGATAACCTGGCAGGCAAACCCTTCATACAGTTACCGGATGATGTCTGCAGTCTTTTTGTCACTCCATAGTTTCTCAGGATATTCCACATTGATTCTTTCTTATATTGATGATACGTTTTATATGTGCCTTGACCTTATTCAACACCTCCACCCACATTTGTCATTTTATCAGACTCTATGTAACACGTCTAAAGGTAGGAGATGAATATATATCAAATACAAAGGTATAACAGGATGTAATTATTAATTTATGTGTAGGATTAACACCGGGACTTTAAAACAATCATTGTGCTACTCAGGAAGACGTGGACATAAGGAAATACTAACGAGATTCTATTGTTTAGATAAAACTTTTCTAATGTTCAAGTTACAGGCAATGTGTGACTAGTACGCACTTCCGGCATCTCTTAAATGTAATCTACTGTTACCTGTTTCCGTCACTGCGTAGGAATTCTTCCCTGTTAAGCACTATAAACACTTGAAGTTCACCTTTAATTATTCACCTGATTACCTAGACACTGCAGGTGCAAGGGGAGCCCTAATGACGAATCACAATTGTAGGATGTCTCGCTGATAACGAAGTTGGTAACACGTTGCGCGAGTGGTTACGTACTGTGGAGATTCCGGGATTTGAGGTCAGTTTTTGCCAACATTATTTCTCCATCATGGAGAATTAATAAACTCCTTCTTCGAACGCTTCACATCGATCACTTGTTAACCACTCTGTGTGATTTGTATGTGATCTGAGCCTAAGAGCGATTTAACTTTGTGTCAGTTATGCGCCTGCAAGTAGGCCAGCACATCCGATTTCTGCGACGTTTTTTATTTACTAGTGTAGCTTCCCTAGACCCCTACATCAGTCACCTCTTACGACATGCATTATAGTTGCAGTGTTACAATTCTTTGCTCCTATTGAGGACCCCTAAACGGCCCCTACGGGCGCAATGAACAAACAATCAATAAGATCATTGGAAGCCACAGAGATATAGTTTTACAGAAGAAATGCTGAACAATGCCATGTACAGTGAAGAAAACAAATGATAAGGTTTTATCAAATCAGGCCTGAACACAAAGAAACCATATCAAAAGAATAAGAATCAGACAATCAAGGTTTTTCTGACATATATTGCGAAGAGAAGGTTTAGAACATTTAGTGACAACAGGTAAAATTCAAGGAAGGAGAGATCGTGGAAGACAGACGGAGAAGATGTTGGATGGTCTGACATCGTGGTTCGACAAAAGATCGACGTCAGAACTGATTACTTGCATCAAGGAGAGATAGTTGTGGAGAGACATGATCGACTACGCCAGCAGACATGACACTTGATTGATTGATGACAAATGAAGATTGTGACATATCCTTTACAGGACCACGCAATCAACCACAATAAACGAGTTTTTGATTTTCTAGTCACCACTTATACATTCAATAGTTTGCAATTGCTTTCTGAACGACGAGGTCTATTTTTACATTTTGTAAAAATCCAAGGGGATGATTTTGCTGCCAAACAAACTGCCTGCCGCGGGTTTGAACGAGATATTCGTTGGTTATGATCGAGCTCGCTACCGCTAAGCCACAGACGCCGACGGATGACAGCTTACCGTGATCTTTTACTTGGGGATCTAAAGTACAAATACCTCTCAAGTCATAATAATAGCCGTCCACCATCATTGATGATGACAACAGCCTCAGATGTGTGATGTTACATCTCTGGTGTGTGCGAAGGTGACTGTAGAGTACAATCTTCAAACACAATCCCATACTACAGGTGGGATATACATGATCTTCTTCTTCGAACGTTCTATATCGACAATTTGTTAACCAATCTTTGTGATTTGTATGTGATCCAAGTCTAAGAGCGATTGTACGTTGTGCCAATTATGCACCTAGGCCAGTACATCCGATTTCTGCGACATTTTTGATTTACTAAGGTAGTTTTCATAGGCCCCTACCATAGTCGCCTCTTACGACATGCCTTGTAAGTCGAGTTGTACTATTCTTTGCTCCCATTGTAAACCCCGGCAAGACATAGGCGATATACATGATCAAGGTTAGACATATGGGTGTTGTGTGTTATGTTTCTTTGCGCATCTCGCTTTCTCTGTGCCTCAACAGTACCACAACTTTCAGCTATGAGTGTTCCCCTTATGTGTTGTTATAGCGTCGAATATGGCGATCTTGCGCAAGGGAATCGGTGTAAGGCTCGTCTGAGTGACGGGAACACTGGTCGTAAGGAAAGCAAGCCTTCACAGAAAAAAATCAGTCAGAGGTTTCATAGCATGCGTCGCCATGGCTACGTCTGGGTTCATAGCAGGAAAACGAATAAAATGAAAACAAAAAAATATTAAACGATCATGAGAAATTTACACCGGATATACCTGGCGCTTTCATAACTCTATCAAGTAGTTTGGGAAATTGAGTTTGACGTTTTGGACAAGAGGTTCTAGAGGCTATCAAGGAACATGAATGCATCAAGTAGTGTTTTGGAATAGAAATTAATTACCCAGAAGAGAGATTCATTTTCTAACGATACAGTAGGTTCAACTGGGATCCTAGTCAATCAATCTATCAGTCTGTCTATCGGCCTGCCTGCCTTCGTGGTCGGTTGGCCGAACAGCTTGCCTGTTTGCATCTCTCTCTCTCTGTCTGGTAATATGTAGGTTTGTAATGTCAGCACTTATGCTCGTACCTGTTAAAGCGTTGGTCCACAAATGGCAGTATAGCTGTTTCTACCTGTCGTCAGTAAAATTGTTTCTACCTGTCGTCAGTATAATTGTTTCTACCTGTCGTCAGTAAAATTGTTTCTACCTGTCGTCAGTATAATTGTTCCTACCTGTCGTCAGTAAAATTGTGTCTACCTGTCGTCAGTATAACTGTGTCTACCTGTCGTCAGTATAATTGTTTCTACCTGTGTTTCTACCTGTCGTCAGTAAAATTGTTTCTACTTGTCAGTATAATTGTTTCTACCTGTCGTCAGTATAACTGTGTCTACCTGTTGTCAGTATAACTGTGTCTACCTGTCGTCAGTATAATTGTTTCTACCTGTCGTCTGTATAATTGTTCCTACCTGTCGTCTGTATAATTGTTCCTACCTGACGTCAGTATAATTGTTTCTACCTGTCGTCAGTATAATTGTTTCTACCTGTCGTCTGTATAATTGTTTCTACTCTGTCGTCTGTATAATTGTTTCTACCTGACGTCAGTATAATTGTTCCTACCTGACGGCGTATAATGTTCTACCTGTGTCAGTATAACTTGTGTCTACCTGTCGTCAGTATAATTGTTTCTACCTGTCGTCTGTATAATTGTTCCTACCTGTCGTCTGTATAATTGTTCCTACCTGTCGTCAGTATAATTGATCCTACCTGTCTCAGTATAATTGTTCTACCTGTCGTCTGTATAATTGTTCCTACCTGTCGTCTGTATAATTGTTCCTACCTGTCGTAGTATAATTGTTCCTACCTGACGTCTGTATAATTGCTCCTACCTGTCGTCGTATAATTGTCCTACCTGTCGTCTGTATAATTGTTCCTACCTGACGTCAGTATAATTGTTCCTACCTGTCGTCTGTATAATTGTTCCTACCTGACGTCTGTATAATTGTTCCTACCTGTCGTCTGTATAATTGTTCCTACCTGTCGTCTGTATAATTGTTCCTACCTGTCGTCTGTATAATTGTTCCTACCTGACGTCAGTATAATTGTTCCTACCTGCCGTCTGTATAATTGTTCCTACCTGTCGTCTGTATAATTGTTCCTACCTGACGTCAGTATAATTGCTCCTACCTGTCGTCTGTATAATTGTTCCTACTGTAATAGGTGGGAGGGGAGGTATTCTGGTACAGTTCTGTTTTTCCTGCTTTGCTTTGGTGGAGGTATTCTGGTGCAGTTGTGTTCTTCCTGCTTGCTTTGTAGTAGTTCTGATTCTTGCTCTGATGTTTATTTATTTGATGGTTTCCTTTTTCGTGTTTATTAGATGGTATTCACAACAGTTATACGATGATACAACATAGGAAACGACCAAGATTTATTGTTTGATTTCCTTATCTTTATTTGATGTTAACAGACAGACTATTACACGTCCATCAGTGTCCAGTGTTTGTATCGTCTCTCTGTATTTACTAACTCTTCCTAGCAACTGTTACTAAATCGTCACTATTTTACTACGCAAAAGCGTCATGTCTCGTAGTTATGTGTTGCACTTCTGCTTATAGAGTGCAACACATAGTCTCAACTATTAAATATCTAATTATACTACACTAACTATATGGCTAACTGTCCATTCCTCCGCTGCCATCTGGGGAACTATGACACCCCCTGGAGACCTCGCCGTCGCCCCGACGGCGAACTCCCAACAAAATCGCACAGGTAGTGTTCAATAGGGTGATTAGAGTGGTGAGAGCTGAAAGGGAACAAGTCACCTCACGTGTTAACGTGGCTTCACAACAACTAACTATAACAGCCAACCATGGTCGAAAAGAAAAGAAAATCCTGACGGGATCTCAGGAAGACCCAGTTGAACGAGCTAAATGGGAACTAGTCACCACACGTCGTTGAACGTGACTCGTCAACTGGTCATAGGTGACCATGGTTAACAACAACAGTAAACCCTCTGTGCTCTTGTGCTGAAACCATAGTAATAGAAATTAATCAGCATTATTTTAATTAATCTGGAAAATATGCGCCTATAGACTCCGACGGCGACCCAACAGCATAACACTTGGCCAATGTGAGGTGGCTGTACTGGGACATCCATTCCTCGCATGAGGTAGTATGAGTTTGATGGCAGCTTGCATCAGTATGTCACTAACACTATGTCTTTCTTGCATGTCAGAGTCTTGTCACATTATCTGAAATCTCAAACAAAAACACAAGTTACAAATTGAAAAAAGGAAAAAAACATATATATAACGTTAAACTTTTCACGTTATATGTCCTCGACGAGTAATATTAACCAACCCCCAAACCCAAGGGAAATAATGAACTCCCAAGATTTAACATATGACCAACGAATGTGGAACAACTTATATATGATGCCTAATTACCAACATCATATATTAATATTAACCAACCCCAATCCCGGGGCATAAATAATCCAAGAATCCAAAATACTCGGATCGACATCATATAACCATATCTAGCAATGAACGGTGAAAAGTTAATGTCTGCCATCAACATCAACCGACCTCAAATATCCCCACCATTATCAAATATCGAATAATTAAGTGGGGTGATTATCAAATATCTCCCACCATCTGGGAGTGACCAAAAAAAAAATATCCATTTCAACCTCTAATCGCAAAGAAATCAAATTAATCCTCCCATCATTTGGAACAACATCATAATATCATCGACAGTAGAACTGTCCAACAACCACATCGGGTTATTTTCTAGACCCCCATAGAGTGTATTGTCAATCCACAATTGTCCCAACGAACACGGTCTTTGTTGGAATAATACCATTTTACTAGGTTATCCTCAGGAGAGGAGACATTATAAGCATATAGCTTATAAATTATATTCATGAATTACTCAGAATTCTCACATCTTTTGATGTGGCGGCCAGATATCATCAGCCGAGATTGGCTCGCATCATTAATGGGGACTATAACATAATAGCCTGATTGAACATCGGGTGTCTGTACTACTCGGTACACCTGTTGGGAATAAAGGGTTCCTAACTTATTGACACCCCTAGTATGGTCTATTCGCCTGCGTACCATACTATCCAACGGTATAATATCAAATTTTCCTTGTCTAATGTCTGCTTGTTTATGGAGACTAGCCAACCTGTCGCTGACCTCCCTATGAGCCTCCGTTAATCTCTTTTCAGGACGGACCAAATAGTCTTTCTCTGCATCGTCAGGATGAAATAAATCTTCGATGATAAAATTTATAGGTAATTGAGGATGTCTACCAAAGAGTAAAAAGTATGGTGACCACCCAGTAGAAGTATGGGGAGTAATATTGTATCCTAACACTATATTAGGTACATGTCTAGACCATTCCACTTTATCCGACACCTCTAATGAACGTAGCATAGCCAACAATGTCCTATTAAATCTTCCATATGGCATTCCCTCGCGGATTATATGTGGTGGTCTTGGATTTTTTTTATCCCATATCTTTGACAGAGTTCAAGAACAATGGAGGACTCAAACCCTTTGCCTTGGTCCGAGTGAAATTTACTGGGTATCCCAAAGTCTGGGATCCATCTACTCTGTATGACTTCTGCCACTGTTTTTGCAGTTTGGTCAATAGTAGGGTAAGCGACCACATACTTAGTAAACACATCAGTCATAATCAAGATATGTTTAAACCCATAGGAATCTCTTGGAAGTTCAACAAAATCCATGGCAACCATCTCCAACGGACGGTTGGCTACAATATGACCGTAGGTAGTTGTAATCTTCTTTAGAGGTTTAGACATATTACAAATGGAACAAGATTTCACTAAATTATTGACATCCCCATTCATTCCACACCAAAAAAAATCGAGATTTTAATAATGCCAATGTCCTATCACGCCCTTGATGACCTATTTCATGAATAGCAGCCAATACAATCGGTCTTAAGACGTGAGGAACAATAATTTTTAATCCATCACACTCATTATCCTCATCCCTTCTAATACAAAGTATTCCTCTTCGAGTGCACAACTTATCATGATGTAACCACAGCCTCTTAGCTTCCGGACTCCACCAGGTCGTGTCCACTGGAGCATCTGTTTCCATAGCTTTTAGTACTACCTGAAGCACCAAGTCCTGTTGCTGCAATTGTTGTATCTCTTTCAAACTATAAGTTACATGCTGTTTCTTTGCGGTAGTTCCCATCATCTCTACAGTCAAATCACAACTGTAAGAAGGTGTTAAAACAGCAAGGTTAATCCCAATATCCTCATCCTCAGACGCTGCCTCGCATTCTGTCTTGTCCTGTGTGATAGGTAATGGATACCGAGACAGGAAATCTGCATTCTTGTTCAGTGTGCCTCTACGATATTTGATTTCGTAATCAAAGACAGCCATCTGGGCCAGCCATCTTTGCTCAATAGCACCCAATTGTGCCTTATTTGAAAATGTAAGACCTTTATTGCCGGTGTAGACAGTAACTTTATTTCCCAAAATATACGAACGAAATTTCTCCGTAACAGCCCATTTCAAACCCAATAATTCTAATTTTAAGCTACTCTTAATGTTTTTTTCCTCTCTGCGGAGAGTCCGACTGGCATAAGCGATTACTTTACTGGACCCGTCTTGTACCTGACTCAAAACTGCTCCAAGGCCACTAAAGGACGCATCAATATCCAAGATAAATGGACAGCCAAAATCTGGGAATCCCAGGATGGGTGCAGAAATCAATTTACCTTGAAGGGCCCGAAAGGAACTCTCACAATCACTACTCCACTTAAAATTAGAGCAGCCCTTCGTTTTATGTTGGTCTCTTCCTCTGGGCAGGCCAGTGGGATGGCTTTCGTTTACCATATCGAGCAGAGGTTTTGCGATAAGTGAAAACCTGGGGATAAACTTTCGGTAATATCCAGCCATACCTAGAAAGGCTCTAACTTGTTTCACACTAGTAGGAGTGTCCAGTTTCTGAATAGAGGAGACTTTAGATTGTTGGGTTGCGATGCCACCGCCAGAAATAGTGTGACCTAAAAAAATCCACTGAATCCCTACAGAAAACACATTTGGCAGGGTTAACCTTTAGACCTATCGCTCTTATTCTTTCCAATACATTGCCCAATCGAACTAAATGGTCATCAAAATTTCCTGAAAAAATTAACATGTCATCTAAATATACCAACAGAGATTTAAACATGAAATCACACATAGAGTTTTGCATTAATCTCTGGAACGTTCCAGTAGCATTGGTCAGACCCATCGGCATACGGGTATACTCGTACAGACCGAATGGTGTGCAAAACGCTGTTTTCTCAATGTCCTCCTCATGCATAGCGACCTGATAATACCCACTTGTTAAATCGAGGGTGGAGAACAATTTTGCTCCGTTTAATGAATCCAGGTAGTCATCAATACGAGGCAGGGGATATGCATCCTTAATCGTTTTCTTATTCAGCTCACGGTAATCGACGCATAGGCGTAAGGATCCATTCTTTTTCTTCACCAATACCACTGGCGCAGCCCACGGGCTGACACTCTCCCGTATGACCTGTTTTTGCAAAAGATCAGCGATATGGTTTTGCACCTCGGAGTAAAACGCCGGAGGGATTCGCCTATACGGCAATTTGATGGGGTTAGCATCTTGAGTTAACCGGATCTGGTGTCGAACCTTAGTGGCATATCCAACATCAGAGTCACTAAAAGAGAAAACATCGTCGTATTTACATAAAAGAGACAACATCGCAACTTTTTGATTAGGGGACCCATGCATTCTAGTCAGGTCAAATCGGCTTGATCCAATGTTTATGTTCGATGGCCCAGAAACCCCAAACTGTTCACCAACAGATACTGTACATTCCACGGAGTTCGTAGAGATGATATTATAATTAACACCACTGGAAGAATCAATGTCACAAATACTGCCCACCACTGTTCCATTTGAAAGGAAAACATCTTCATTTGTAATATTCAAAACATGAATAGCGCAAATTCCCCTATTTAAATCAGTTACAGTATTGCAGCACACAATACCCTTTCGCAGCAAAGAACGGTTGGATTCAAAAATGACCTGCCGCCCTAAAGTAGTCCCACCTTTAACTCGAACCCACACCACTCCCAATGAACTAGCTTTAATATGCGATTTCTTCCCCTTAGCAGACCAAATAAAGGCTGGAAGAGAAGACGGTACCACTTTATCAGGTACGGACTGGATAGAAGGACCTAGAATTGGTCGAAACAACCGCAGACGGCTAAGAATATTTGTCCCAATGATAGCATTATAATCACAACTATTATGAGATGGAGTATCTTTAAAGACATAGAATCCGCAATTCGTAAGATAAGTATTATAAAGCTCAATATTGACAATAACATGGCCTAAGTAAGGTATATGAAGTCCATTTGCAGCTTTTAGCTGCACCCAATTATCCCCATTTAGACTAGACTCTGGAAAATACATGCGAAATGCACTTTCGGTCAGAGCCGAAACCTGAGACCCAGTGTCAATAAGACACCGAAACACATTTCCCCCTATCCACATATCATGCAGGAGTTGATCCCCTACCATCTTTTGTTCTGGGCCCTGTTCTCTTGCACCCAGGGTCGTGCCCCTCTCCCTGAGTGGCGCCCGTTTAAAATATTAACCCTACAAGCCTGTACCCCATGGCCATCCAAACCACAACGCGAGCAGCGGGAGCGTGGAGGATGTCCCTCATCTCCACCCTGGAAGCGGGGAGTATAGGTACGAATACCAGGACGCACGGGGTAATCAGGACGGTGGCCGCCGGGAGGCACATTCCTGACCATCCTGGACTCTAAGTTGTCCACACGCCGCCCCAATCGATCCAAATTCCTTGAATCCATCCCAGGGATAGGATTGGACTCCCATCGCAACGCCTCATCTCTGCATTGCAGGAAGGTAGTGGAGGGTACTCCTGCAACCTTGGACATCAGCATGGTAGAACACAACCTATTACTAAGAGATGCCACAAAGTGATCCCGAAGATTATTGGGATCCAGGGGGATCGACCCTTCCCTAGACTGAGCCGTGGTGACTTTCACGAATAGCTCCGCTATACGATGGGAATAGTCAAGGCACGTCTCCTCACTATTCTGAGAAGAGCGAAAGAAAGCAGACAGTAGCGCATGAGCCGATCTGTTATCTCCAAACACACCCAGGAGGCCTGTTAACAGGGACTCTGGGTCCTTCACCGTCATCATTTGTATGGCAAGTTCTCTACGGACTGAGTCGGAGACGTGTTCAAAAAGCGCATTTATCCTATCCTGGCCTTCCAGCCCATAGTACGTCCAGTAATGTCGGATGTCCCGCTCAAATTCATCCCCAGAGGGACCATCACGAACCCCAAATGTCCGTGGGGGCCGACATGGAGGACGAGGGACGTTCCATGCAGTAGGATAAGACGGCACTGGAACAGATGAACAGCCATATCCATCCAAAACCGGAGATTCCACCAAGGCTGCGGGAGGTGCCAGTACAGGAGGCAATACCTCCAATGTCGCATCCTCACTGACCCTATTTCCTCTAGTGCCTCTGTGAGACATTTTAAAAGTAGACCGTAGCAATATAAAACCACAGTATCACCACTCTTAAATCGAAATGTGTAAATCGTCACCACTACAAAACCTGAAATATATTGATGTAAAAATTTGCAAGCACAAAATCAGAAGTCACAGCTGTAAACACATCCTGCTAAAAAAAAAAGGACAGTTAGTAACATACATGTATTGTGATATGAAAAGATACTTACATCACTAAAAATCTTCCATCGGTACATCACACACTATAATAATAGTCATTTACCAACAATACTGTCAATTTTAAAGTAGTCCAACTGACATAGACGCCAATGATAAAACTGTTCCCAGTTAGAGATCTGCACTAAACAACATCAAAGGATGAGCATGAAGGACAGGTGATGTTTCCTGTGATTTGAATAATTGGGATCGGTAGTCTAACCGGCGGGTATTCACACTGGGCGCCTTTGATGAAGGACAACAAGGACAATCGTTGGGTCCTTTAAATTGATTAAATAAAATATGGATCCTGACCGGTGGGTTATCACACCAGTCGCCTTCAAAGTATGAAGGACAACAAGGACAATCGTTGGGTCCTTTAAATTGATTAAATAAAATATGGATCCTGACCGGTGGGTTATCCCACCAGTCGCCTTCAAAGTATGAAGGACAACAAGGACAATCGTTGGGTCCTTTAAATTGATTAAATAAAATATGGATCCTGACCGGTGGGTTATCACACCAGTCGCCTTCAAAGTATGAAGGACAACAAGGACAATCGTTGGGTCCTTTAAATTGATTAAATAAAATATGGATCCTGACCGGTGGTTATCCCCCAGTCGCCTTCAAAGTATGAAGGACAACAAGGACAATCGTTGGGTCCTTTAAATTGATTAAATAAATATGGATCTGACCGGGGTTTACACCAGTCGCTTCAAAGTATGAAGGACAACAAGGACAATCGTTGGGTCCTTTAAATTGATTAAATAAAATATGGATCCTGACCGGTGGGTTATCACACCAGTCGCCTTCAAAGTATGAAGGACAACAAGGACAATCGTTGGGTCCTTTAAATTGATTAAATAAAATATGGATCCTGACCGGTGGGTTATCCACCAGTCGCCTTCAAAGTATAAGACACAGGACAATCGTTGGGTCCTTTAAATTGGTTAAATAAATTGATCTGACCGGTGGTTATCACCAGTCGCCTTCAAAGTATGAAGGACAACAAGGACAACCGTTGGGTCCTTTAAATTGGTTAAATAAAATATGGATCTGACCGTGGGTTATCACACCAGTCGCCTTCAAAGTATGAAGGACAACAAGGACAATCGTTGGGTCCTTTGATATAATATGAAGAAATAAAATGTATTGAGCGATCGGTCCATAGCGTGGGGATATAAAATGGACTGTTGTAAATACAAAGATATAAAAACTCACGTTTCTTCTGGTCCACGAATGTGCTTCGGCAGATCTAAATTTTCTCCTGACACCATTGTAATAGGTGGGAGGGGAGGTATTCTGGTACAGTTCTGTTTTTCCTGCTTTGCTTTGGTGGAGGTATTCTGGTGCAGTTGTGTTCTTCCTGCTTGCTTTGTAGTAGTTCTGATTCTTGCTCTGATGTTTATTTATTTGATGGTTTCCTTTCGTGTTTATTAGATGGTATTCACAAGCAGTTATACGATGATACAACATTAGAAACGACCAAGATTTATTGTTTGATTTCCTTATCTTTATTTGATGTTAACAGACAGACTATTACACGTCCATCAGTGTCCAGTGTTTGTATCGTCTCTCTGTATTTACTAACTCTTCCTAGCAACTGTTACTAAATCGTCACTATTTTACTACGCAAGAGCGTCATGTCTCGTAGTTATGTGTTGCACTTCTACTTATAGAGTGCAACACATAGTCTCAACTATTAAATATCTAATTATACTACACTAACTATATGGCTAACTGTCCATTCCTCCGCTGCCATCTGGGGAACTATGACACTACCTGTCGTATGTATAATTGTTCCTACCTGTCGTCTGTATAATTGCTCCTACCTGTCGTCAGTATAATTGCTCCTACCTGTCGTCAGTATAACTATTTCTACCTGACGTCAGTATAATTGTTCCTACCTGTCGTCTGTATAATTGTTCCTACCTGACGTCTGTATAATTGTTCCTACCTGTCGTCTGTATAATTGTTCCTACCTGTCGTCTGTATAATTGTTCCTACCTGTCGTCTGTATAATTGTTCCTACCTGACGTCAGTATAATTGTTCCTACCTGTCGTCTGTATAATTGTTCTCTGCGTCGTATAATTTCCTACCTGTCGTCTGTATAATGTTCCTACCTGTCGTCTGTATAATTGTTCCTACCTGTCGTCTGTATAATTGTACCTACCTGTCGTCTGTATAATTGTTCCTACCTGACGTCAGTATAATTGCTCCTACCTGACGTCAGTATAATTGTTCCTACCTGTCGTCTGTATAATTGTTCCTACCTGTCGTCTGTATAATTGTTCCTACCTGTCGTCTGTATAATTGTTCCTACCTGTCGTCTGTATAATTGTTCCTACCTGTCGTTATAATTGTTCCTAGTCACCTTTGTCGTCAGTATAATTGTTCCTACCTGTCGTCTGTATAATTGTTCCTACCTGACGTCAGTATAATTGCTCCTACCTGACGTCAGTATAATTGTTCCTACCTGTCGTCTGTATAATTGCTCCTACCTGACGTCAGTATAATTGTTCCTACCTGTCGTCTGTATAATTGTTCCTACCTGTCGTCAGTATAATTGTTCCTACCTGTCGTCTGTATAATTGTTCCTACCTGTCGTCTGTATAATTGTTCCTACCTGTCGTCTGTATAACTGTTACTACCTGTCGTCAGTGTATAACTGTTCCTACCTGTCGTCAGTATAACTATTCCTAGGCAGGCAGTTTGGAAGCAAATTAGTTCCCTTGGATTTCTACAAACGGTAAAAATATCTCATCATTCAGAAAGCAATGGCAAACTACTGAACGTAAAATCGTAGACTAGAAAAATCAACGACTCGTTGACTGTAGTTGATGTCTAAGTCCTGTAAAGGATATGCCTCGATTTTCTTGTGGTTTTTTTGTTCATCTGCTGTATAACTATTCTTCTTCTTCTTCAGCGATATGTGGTCATGTGTTTAGCTTACTGTGGACCACAAACTGTGTAGTCAGCTTCAGGTCTGTCAGGTTTCCCAAAAGCTTAGTGTGTAGGTCGACTGGGTGTGGCCACATGCTGCTTCTCAGCTCACACAGGCGAGGACAGTCGTGCAGGACATGCTTCCGTGTCTGTTCGCCTGTTGACACTTGCAGAGAGCTGTTTGACTTATTTCTAGTCTATGTAAGTGTTTGTTGAGTCTGCAGTGTCTGGTATGCAGGCGAAATATAATGACCTGGTCTGTTCTGTTTAGGTCTTTGAGGAAGTCCTTTCCATAATTATATCCAGTATTTGTCTTCCAGTCTACTGCAGATTTTCTCTGTATGAGGAATTTAACCTACTGAAAAGACAAGGGTTGGTAAATTTGCTCATTTTTGGCACTGTCCTCCTTAGCCAAGACATCGGCACTCTCAGTGCATGCAATGCCACAGTCAGGTGGAATCAACTGCAAGTGAATTTCTACCTTTTCTGAAAGCTGAGCAAGTTCTCTTGTTAGGTTTTGTACTGTACTGTCAGCGAATTTAGCCTCCAGGGCTTGTATATATACTATTCTACCTGCCCGTAAAACTGTTTTACCTGCCTACAGGTATAACTCTTCTTCGTTCTAGTATCCATAAAAAGGGTCCAACGGTAAAGGATTGACTTCATTGCACCAGGTTTCTCCATTTGCTCTTCCCATCCTCTGTGATTCAGACTGGTTCACAGTTAATTCGGTGTGAAGCAGGGCTGCGTTATGTCACCTATGCTTTTTGGGATAGCTATACACTGGATCATGCGCAAATGCACCCAAGATGATCAACTAGGCATCAAATGGCTTAATAACAGCAGACTATTTGATCTTGACTTTGCCGATGACGTGGCCATATTGAATTCAACTACACAAGCAACCCACAAACTAACGAGCAATCTTTGCACGCTTGCAGAACAGGTTGGTCTCCAGATTAATTCTGCCAAGACCAAAATTATGGACCTCACAAACTCGATAGACAACATCGTAATAAATGACCAAACACTGGAGAAAGTTGAACATTTTACATATTTGGGTAGTAAAGTGTCAAACAACGGAAACACGATGAAAGAAATAAACTCTCGTATTGTTATAGCAGCTAGTGCCTTCACTAAATTAACAAATATCTGGCAATCTCAAGACCTTAGTATATGCACAAAAGTTAAATTATTTAGGTCATGTGTGATTCCTGTACTGATCTACGGATGTGAAAGTTGAAATCAACAAAGAAAATTGATAAGAAACTGGACAGCTTTGAGAACAAATGCCTCGAAAATTATTAAAAGTAAAATGGAGTGATTTCGTTTCTAACAACACAGTGAGAGATAGAACACACCAACAACCCGTATCAAATATTATAAGGAAACGAAGGTGGAAATATTTAGGTCATGTTCTTAGATCAGACGAATAGAGACTAAATCGACAAGTACTTATGTGGTCACCAGTTGGGAAAAGAAAACGTGGAAGACCAAAGACCACTCTTCGAAGAACAATCCAACAAGAAAGTAAACTATTGGGATGTAAAACCATACAAGATCTCCAACTGCTAGTAACGAACCGCATCACATGGAGATCTAAAACCTCTGCCCTATGTGCCGCCTTTGGCACGAAATGAACTAACTAAACTAACTAACTATCCTCTGTGAACAGAAATGCCATCTGCCAAGAGCATTGCACAAAGCACAAACTCCGTAACTCGGCAACAATCCTAGGATCTCATGAAAACATTTCTACATGTGTCTCTATTCGATTCAAACCCACAACCTTCAGTACAACAGGAAACGACTTAACGCCGCTATTGTGATCCCTTATATATATATATCACTATGCCTGTCCCAACCTAACAGGGAACGACTTAACGCTTCGCTATTGTGACCCCTTTATATATATATCACTGCCTGTCCCAACCTAACAGGAAGCGACTTAACGCTTCGCTATTGTGATCCCTTATATATATCACTGCCTGTCCCAACCTAACAGGAAACGACTTAACCGTTCACTATTGTGATCCCTTATATATATATATCACTATGCCTGTCCCAACCTAACAGGGAAACGACTTAACCGCTTCGCTATTGTGATCCCTTATATATATATCACTATGCCTGTCCCAACCTAACAGGGAAAGCGACTTAACCGCTTCGCTATTGTGATCCCTATATATATATCACTGCCTGTCCCAACCTAACAGGGAAGCGACTTAACCGCTTCACTATTGTGATCCCTATATATATATCACTATGCCTGTCCCAACCTAACAGGAACGACTTAACGCCGCTATTGTGATCCCTTATATATATATCACTATGCCTGTCCCAACCTAACAGGGAACTGACTTAACGCTTCGCTATTGTGATCTCTTATATATATATATCACTATGCCTGTCCCAACCTAACAGGGAAACGACTTAACCGCTTCACTATTGTGATCTCTTATATATATATCACTATGCCTGTCCCAACCTAACAGGGAAACGACTTAACCGCTTCGCTATTGTGATCTCTTATATATATATCACTATGCCTGTCCCAACCTAACAGGAACGACTTAACCAGCTTCGCTATTGTGATCCCTTATATATATATATATCACTATGCCTGTCCCAACCTAACAGGAAACGACTTAACCGCTTCACTATTGTGATCCCTATATATATGTCACTATGCCTGTCCCAACCTAACAGGAAACGACTTAACACGTTCACTATTGTGATCCCTTATATATATATCACTATGCCTGTCCCAACCTAACAGGAAGCGACTTAACGCCGCTATTGTGATCCCTTATATATATATCACTATGCCTGTCCCAACCTAACAGGGAAACGACTTAACCGCTTCGCTATTGTGATCTCTTATATATATATATCACTATGCCTGTCCCAACCTAACAGGGAAACGACTTAACCGCTTCACTATTGTGATCTCTTATATATATATCACTATGCCTGTCCCAACCTAACAGGAAACGACTTAACCGCCTATTGTGATCCCTTATATATATCACTATGCCTGTCCCAACCTAACAGGGAACGACTTAACAGCTTCGCTATTGTGATCTCTTATATATATATCACTATGCCTGTCCCAACCTAACAGGGAAACGACTTAACCGCTTCACTATTGTGATCCCTTATATATATATCACTATGCCTGTCCCAACCTAACAGGAAACGACTTAACGCTCGCTATTGTGATCTCTTATATATATATCACTATGCCTGTCCCAACCTAACAGGAACGACTTAACAGCCGCTATTGTGATCCCTTATATATATATCACTATGCCTGTCCCAACCTAACAGGGAAACGACTTAACCGCTTCACTATTGTGATCCCTTATATATATATCACTATGCCTGTCCCAACCTAACAGGGAAACGACTTAACCGCTTCACTATTGTGATCCCTTATATATATATCACTATGCCTGTCCCAACCTAACAGGGAAACGACTTAACCGCTTCGCTATTGTGATCCCTTATATATATGTCACTATGCCTGTCCCAACCTAACAGGGAAACGACTTAACCGCTTCGCTATTGTGATCCCTTATATATATATATCACTATGCCTGTCCCAACCTAACAGGGAAACGACTTAACCGCTTCGCTATTGTGATCCCTTATATATATATCACTATGCCTGTCCCAACCTAAAAGTAAAACTATACTGTTTTTACCTGTCTTGTCAGTATAACTCTACGTTCTATTACAGCCCAAATAAAACCTTAAACATTGTAACATAAACATCTTCACGTGTACAAATTCCCATAGGCACACCCCAGGTAAAGAAGTTCTATCGCACCTGCCACATCACCAGATCTGTACTGTACCATCATCAGCTTTTATCTCTGCATTCTTTGTTTTTTTAGTCTATTGTTGATCTGTCCTATTAGAGATCGCTGATAAAACAGTAGATAGCACGCTGCTATAGTGATCATGTGCTGTTGAAATCTGGGGTTCTTGACCAGCTAGTTCCTACAATTCTTAGTGTGCTGACGGTTTGATCGATTGATTTATTGATATTACCTTCATCATTGCACTTTGGTGAGTAACCATGTGTTTTCAATCTCTTTCGTACGCAGTAAGATCTCAGCGACATTGCGCGAACTCCATAGCACTCACTGGTGAGGGTTCTCCGATGTAATTTAGAAGATGGTGAACTACTACTACTACTACACTGCTACTACTACTACTACTGCTACTACTACTGCTACTGCTTCTACTACTACTGCTACTATTACTACTACTACTACTACTACTACTGCTCTACTACTACTACTGCTAGTACTACTACTGCTGCTGCTCTACTACTACTGCTACTACTACTACTACTACTACTACTGCTACTACTACTGCTGCTGCTTCTACTACTACTGCTACTATATGGCCCTTTTCATCTTTACAGACGGTCAGTAGGCAAGTGTTTTACTGTGACAACTTCTGAGTTTTCGCTTTTCTCTCTTGTCGTTCAGCTCGTACATAAGTCTCTTCTCAAAAGACTCTGCGCCCTTCCGTAATTTGGCTTTCCACACAACTCTGTCATCAGCTAGTCCCTCCCATGTGCTGGGATCTATAGAAAAGTTTTTCATTGAGGTTTTGCAGACATCTTTATATCTGAGCAGTGGTCTGCCCTGGTGCCTCTTCCTCCGAAAGTTCACAGAACAACATTTGTTTTGGTATGCGACAAGTTTCCATTCTTCTCACATGTCCCAACCATCTTAGTCGTCTACTGCTGAGCATGCCCATGATGGAAGGCAGATTTGCACGTTGTAGTACTTCAGAGTTGGTTATCCTGTCGTACCACCTGATGTTCATAATCTTGCGGAGACATCGAAGGTGAAAGATGTTAAGTCTCCTCTCGTGTCTTGAGTAGGCTGTCCATGTTTCTGAGCCATATAGTAAAGAACTAATTACACAGGCTCGATATATTTGAGTTTTCGTCTGCAATGTCAATTTTTGTTGTCCCACGCTCGCTTTGATAGTATGCCGAATGTAGTAGCCGCACTCCCTATACGAGCGTTGATTTCTTCATCAAGAGAAAGGCTGGCAGTGACCGTGGACCCAAGATAGCAGAATTTTTGCACTGGTGTTAGATGGTTACCATTTAAAGTGATATTTGATGTCTTACCTCCCTGACATAATACAACTGTTTTGGAGACACTTATTGTCAGAGAAAAGAGGTCGCATGCCTTTGACAAATTATTAATTAGACATTGCAGTGTGGTCTCACTGTGGGCGACTAAGGCAGCATCGTCAGCGAAAAGGAGGTCCTTGAGAAGTATTTCCGTCGTTTTTGTCTTGGCTCTTAAGCGAGCCAAGTTAAACAGTGAACCATCAGATCTAGTGTGGATGAAAACATCACCATCAGCGTCCCCTAAGGCGTGGTTCAAAAGGACTGCGAAGAAGATACCAAAGAGAGTGGGGGCAAGGACACAGCCCTGCTTGACTCCACTCTTAACCTCAAAACTATCAGATGTGCTGCCATCGAACTGTATGCTGGCTTTCATGCCCTCATGGAAGGAAACAATCAATTGGAGCAACTTTGGGGGACAACCAATATACTTTAATATTTTATAAAGACTTGGCCTGCTGACTGTGTCAAATGCCTTTGTCAGATCCACGAAAGCAATACATCGAGGCTTGCTCTGCTCTCTGCACTTCTCTTGTAGCTGTCCAAGGGTAAATATCATGTCAGTTGTTGACCGTCTAGCTCTGAATCCACATTGTGACTCTGGAAGAACACGCTCCGCCAGTTTCTGTAGTCGTTTTGAAAGGACTAGTGCAAAAGCTTTGCCTGTTACACTTAGAAGGAGATGCCTCTGTAGTTGTTACAATCCCCCTTATCCCCTTTGTTTTTATAGAGTGTCACTATCTTTGCATCCCTCATGTCCTGAGGAAGTGTTTCCTCTCTCCAGCACTGAATAAGGAGATTGTAGAGGTGGGGCAGCAGGACATTCCTATTGTATTTGAGGACTTCTGCAGGAATGTTGTCTAGTCCTGATGCCTTGCCATTTGAAAGTTTGTTGATTGCTTCGGAAAGTTCCTGCTCCGTGGGTTCGGTATCCAGCTCGGTTTGGTCATGATGTTTCGGTATGATCTGATCGAGGACAGGGTGTGCTGGTTTCTCCACAGAGTAAAGACTACTCTACATCTACTACTGACTACTACTACTACTAGCTCTCACTACTCTACATGCTCTACTACTGCTCTGCTACTCTGCTACTGCTACTAGCTGCTGCTCTCTACTGCTGCTACTAGCTGCTGACTGCTGCTACTGCTGCTCCCGCTACTGCTACTGCTGCTACTGCTGCTGCTGACTACAGCACCTCTGCTCTGCTACTGCTGCTGCTGCTGCTACTGCTGCTGCTGCTGCTGCTACTGCTACTGCACTCTCTGCTGCTACTACTCTAGCTACTACTACGCACTGCTGCTGCTTGCTACTACTCTGCTGCTACTACTCTACTACTACTACTACTACTACTACTACTACTACTCTACTGCTACTACTACTACTACTACTACTACTACTCTTACTACTACTACTGCTACTACTACTACTACTGCTGCTGCTTCTACTACCATCACTACTATTACTTATGTCTCTTGTATTCAGTTGGATGGTCTGACATCATGGTTCAACAAAAGATCGACACCTGAACTGACTAAATGCACCAGAAAGAGATAAAGAGAGAGAATGAGTGAGAGAGTTGTGGAGAGACATCGTCGTCTATGCCGACAGACATGACACTTGATGAATTGATTCAGTAAACTACACGGTTAACTATTCCACTAACTCTATTCTGAGCCGTCTTCTTGGGCTCTGCACATTCAACTTTTACCTGATTGACCTCTTGTCATTGATATATTCCCTTCTTATTCGGTGAACTCCCCACTCTTCTATTACCCTGTAGTTTCCAGTCAATTGCATGTCTGGTTATATTGCCGTTGTTTTCTTACTATTATTTGTAACAATCAATTAATTAATTGTATTAATTAATTGTAACTGAATCACTATAAGGGTCAACAGTTCGCAGAATCACATTCATCTTCGTTCCGGGTCATATGGTTGTCGTTGCCAACGAGAGAGCAGACAGACTAGCAAGAACTGCCACCATATCAGAGGGTCAGCTACGGCCAACGGTAATTATCAGGCCGCCGGACAGAGATTTGTAGTTTTCAACTGTGGGCCGAGAATAAACAACGGAAGTCGGTTTAAGCAACCAGTTTGAAGTTAGGACGTGTATTTCTGCGCTGCAACCGCTCAAATTTGGCTATTCTTGTGGGCTTATGTGTCGCAACTGCCTAAATGTCACTATTATTGTCGGCTTATGTGTCGCAACTGCCCAAATGTCGCTATTCTTGTGGGCTTATGTGTCGCAACTGCCCAAATGTCACTATTATTGTCGGCTTATGTGTCGCAACTGCCTAAATGTCACTATTCTTGTGGGCTTATGTGTCGCAACTGCCCAAATGTCGCTATTCTTGTGGGCTTATGTGTCGCAACTGCCCAAATGTCACTATTCTTGTGGGCTTATGTGTCGCAACTGCCTAAATGTCACTATTATTGTCGGCTTATGTGTCGCAACTGCCCAAATGTCACTATTCTTGTGGGCTTATGTGTCGCAACTGCCCAAATGTCACTATTCTTGTGGGCTTATGTGTCGTAACTGCCCAAATGTCACTATTCTTGTCGGCTTATGTGTCGTAACTGCCCAAATGTCACTATTCTTGTGGGCTTATGTGTATTCTTATTCTTATGTGAAGGATTATTAGTTGTGCCTGAGAAGTTTAAGTAGGTCATGGGTCAGCCAATGAATAGAACTGACATTCTGACCGCCCTCATAGAGTGTGGCCGCAAAGATAATTAATTTTCATTGAAACCATTCCACGTCAACTACTAGATTGCAGGAGCTAGGATTGAAGTGACCAGAAAATAACATCACAACAGGTATATGAGTAGGCTCATCAATCAAAATCGAACTAGTACGGACAGTCGCTGGATGCTTGTGGAGATATTGTGAAGGAGATCGGATCACCTATGGACATGTCCGGAGTACAATGAAGATTATTGCTTGTAGTACCGCTCTTTAGGGCGGTGAGAACATGGGAGAACGAGGGCCTGAGGAATTTAATGGCTAGTACAGTCGCCGCGTAGCTGTTCAGGTTATGATTTTAACTGAAACTGAATTAATTTTAAAAAATAACTTTACTATTCCTGTTTCCGCTCCACAGATAGTCCCTACTGACGCATGCGTAAAGGCTATAGTTCGCATGACCTACTGCCCACACTGCAGGGGGCTCACCTCCACGAAACCCTGCAGTAACTACTGCCTTAACACTATGAAAGGATGCCTAGCACACCAGGCGGATCTCAACGAAGCATGGAACGCTTATATAGGTTAGTATGTTTGAATTCTTCTTCTTCTTTTGTTGTCACACTGTTATCAGGTTGTTCTGTTCTAATAGCTTGGGTGATTGTTATTTTTGTCGTCACACTGTTATCAGGTTGTTCTGTTCTAATAGCTTGGGTGATTGTTATTTTTGCTTTTTGACATCATTATGGATGGATCTACTGTATGGATCAGAGACATGGATAACAAGTATCAAGACAGATAGTCGTATAAGATGTTTTGAGAGAAGATGTCTCAAAAGCCGGGACCAGAGAATACCAAATAATGAGCTCACCCGGAGCACAGGCATCAACAATATCAACGATGAAATCAAACGTAGGAGATGGAAGTGATTGGGACATACATTAAGTATGCAGAAGACCAGACACCCACATGTGGCTTTGAAATGGAATCTTCGAGACAAGAGAAGTGTGGGGGCATAGAGTGGCCTGGACCGCTCGAGTGGTTACCGGTTCCAAATTTGAGGTGTAAAGAATAGAACCACTGTTACCTGCCACGCATCTCGTAAGAGGCGACTAAGCAGGTTTGAATGAAATCGGATGCACGTGTCCTAAATGTGTAGAAGTCTATGCGTTAAGGGGCCTACCAAACCAATGTGCACACATTCTTGGCAAAGATCAAGCGTATCACAAAGAGTGATTAAGATTGGTCTTAAAGAACGAACGCGAAGAAGAAGTGACCTGGAGACGAACTGTAAACAGAGAAAGAGAAGAAGCTGGAAAGACCTGAAATGAACTAAACTAGCTTGCTCGAGACAGATCTCGTTGGAGGACATTTGTTGATGTCTTATGCTTCAAGGAGAGTTGAGAGAAGAGGAAGAACAAATTACGTACTCACTTATCCAAAACGCACACAGGTAGTACAAACGCACACACATTTTCCCAAGACTTAAGCATAGACACATACAGACATGAAAACTCACATATTAACTACACACACACACACACACACAAACACACAGGATTTGAACTGAGTTGAGAAGTGTGTAAAGATTGACTTCATTGCATGGGGTATCTCCATATGACTCGGTCCCGCTTCTTAGAAATGACAAGCCGCCTGCCAAGAGTGTAGAACAAAGCACAAACTCCATAGCTCCGGTAACAGTCCTAGAAATCTCTTGAAAAAAACACACTCGGAATTCGAACCTACTATCTTTAGATTGCAAGACAAACACCGTGACTATTTCACCACATATAACGTCTTTAAATATGCACAGACATACAAACACATTCTTACACGCACATTATTCATAGACATGCCCGGTAGAAATCTCTGCTGACGTTAAAATGGACCACTGAGTGATTCAACAACAGATGGAAATGGGATGAAGAAATTAAAAGAACAAACATGGCTTTACAAACAAAATTAAACCACTAAAAACAATTTGGAATGGAATTGATAGAAACACAAAGATAAGACTACTAAGAGCATGCATATTCCCAGTGGTAACTTGTGAGTTGAAGCATGGACATTTAATAAGGCAGTGGAAAAACATATAAGTGCTTTTGAATATAAGTGTTAAAGAAGAGTCCTCCGTATATCTTGGACAGAGAAAAGAACAAATAGATCTATCCAGAAAGACATCATAGTCAAAGAAAACTGGCTGATGCTACAATTGAGAATGAGAAAATTAAAGTATTTTGGATATATAAAGAAACATGAAGGGCTGGAGAAGACTTCCCGGAAGGAGGCTTTCTGGCAAAGAGGAAAAGAGGACGACCACGGAGAAGATGGATTCAGGATGTAATTGATGGTGTGAGAGCGAGTAACAGAACCCTTGGCAGTTAAAAATCGAGAAGAGCAGGCTGGAAAGCTGCTGTCCGGGCACAATTAGAAAGATTTATTTTTTAATTCCTACAAAAATATTGTTACCATCTTCTAAATTACATTGGGGACTCTCGCCGGTGCTAAGGAGTTCACGCACTGCCGCTGAGATCTTATCTTATCTTATCTTAACCACATTTGTCGTGGGAGAGTTAGTTTCCTATCTTGTGCCAGGTGTGTTGCGCTTGACGTTGTCAGTCCATGCTTTCGCAGGGACTCTGAGATGTTATCTATCCATCTTGTTCTTGGCCTGCCTCGTGCTCTGCGAGGTCTGAGATCGTCATGTGTAATAAAGAGAATCGGAACACACATGGTTACTCACCAAAGTGAAATGAGGATGGCCATATCATTCAATCAACCACGATGACATCTTCTTCTTCGAACGTTCCATATCGACCACTTGTCAATCACTCTGTGTGATTTCTATGTGATCTGAGTCTAAGAGTGATTGTACGTTGTGCCAGCTATACGCCTTCAAGTAGGCCTGCACATCCGATTTCTGCGATGTTTTTTATTTACTATTGTAGCATCCCTAGGTCCTATATCAATCAACTCTTACGACATTCTTTGTAGATCGCAGTGGTACTATTCTTTGCTTCCATTGCAGGCCCCGACACCACCCGGGACCACCCGGGTGGCGATGGCACCAACATGCACTGTAAACACTGACATTTTTCTTACCAGCGTCATCCATTATCGCATTATTCTTTGAACTTAGGGGGTTCTATATGACTAAGTGGTTAAACCATTGCTTTGCGTTTCTAAGGTCGTTGGTGCTAATCCGGACCGTGCCGGATCTAGATTTTTTCCAAATACTCCTAGATTGTTGCCGGAACCACGAAGTTCATGCTTTGTGCAATACTCTGGACAGATAGACCATTTCTGTGAAGAGGGGCCGAGCTAAATGGGGTAAAACCCGTTGCAATGAAGTCCCTCCTTCGGCTATAGACCCATTTAAAAAAAAAAGAAAGTATCAAGTCTCATCTCCGTAGTGAAAGCCGTCCGTTATAATGTCTCCCAACATTTTGTTTCTCTCTTGACTCTTCTAGTACATTCTACCAAACACTTCTTTGTCCATTTCTTAATATCTCCCTGCCACTAAAATATCGACTGTCTCCCTCTTTCCCGATTTGCCCTCCCTCAACATTTCTCCCCAGTATGATTTCAAATGTAATTATTGTGTTTAGATTAATGCCAGCCAATGTACATTTGCATAGCGCGTGCATGTCGCTCAGTGACAACAGCATCCGCTGCATTTTAATGAGTCATTATATTGGGCATGTCGGCTTGAACAACCTGACGATGCTAATTATCCAATGACATGTGAAAGTGCGTTACACGTAATAATGAACACTGCTTGTATTCAAGAAAGAGTTTGGGTTTTTTTTTTTTAGTTTTAAAAATTATTTTTTTGAGTAAAATTTATTGAAAAATTAAAAAAGTATTTTTCGTTTGCGTTACTTGACTGTATATTGCCGGGGCTCGCAAGGGGAATAAATAATAATACTACTGCGACACCTACAAGACATGTCGTAAGAGGAGATTAGGGGCCTAGGAAGCTACCTAGTACATAAAAAGAGCCGCAGAAATCGGATGTGCTGGCCTACTTGTAGGTGGATAGCTGGCACAACGTAAGAGTGCTCTTAGGTTCAGATCACATACACAATACAAAGAGTGGTTTAACAAGTGATCAATATGTAGCGTTGGAAGAAATAGAAGAAGTATCTTCTTATTTGCTAAGAAGAAGAAGAAGAAGAAGAAGAAGAAGCTGTTTAGACCGTTGAATCTTGCAGTCATGTCCATCATACATACACCAACGAAACGAAACATGGCCTCATGAACTGTTACAGAGCAAGCTATGGGGAACTCTCGAGTAACTCCAACTGGCATACAGCTTGATAGAGGCAACCCATCTCATGGTTTACACGAGCATACGAAACCGAACGCAAAGAAGAAGAAGAAGACATCTATGCTTAGGAAACATATCGCAGAATAAGTGTGACGCCAGGGCCTGCAAGGGAGTAAAGAATAGTACCGCTGCGACCTACAAGGCATATCGTAAGAGACGGCTGATGTAGGAACTAGGAAGTTACCCTAGTAAATCTTCTTCTTCGAGCGCTCCATATCGAACACTTGTTAACTACTCTGTGTGATTTGTATGTGATCTGAGCATAAGAGCGATTGTACTTTGTGCCAGTTATGCGCCTACAAGCAGGCTAGCACATCCGATTTCTGCGACGCTTTTTATTTACTAGGGTAGCTTCCTAGGCCCCTACCTCAGTCGCCTCTAACGACATACCTTGTAGGTCGCAGTAGTACTTTTCTTTGCTTCCCTTGCGGGCACTGGCACCAAACGGGCGGTTAGAGAAACGTTTCCACTCATACTCTCAAAATGTATACTTACACACTTAAAATTCTTTTTTGTCTCTCTCTCTCTATCTCTCTCTTATCTCTCTTTCTCCCCGCCCTATCACGCGCAATATTTGCACTTGTGCACACTCAACAACTGTCTAACCGCACACCCAGTCTCTATTATCTCCCCCTTTCCGCCTTGCAGACATTCTAAGCCACTCTGAAAACAGGAAAACACCCAGCCACTAGTATAAACACATCCTTATTATTTCTGTATACTCTCTCGGTCTCTCTCTGTTTATTCTTTATACTCTCTCGGTCTCTCTCTGTTTATTCTTTATACACTCTCGATCTCTCTCTGTTTATTCTTTATACTCTCGGTCTCTCTCTCTGTTTATTCTTTATACTCTCTCGATCTCTCTCTGTTTATTCTTTATACTCTCTCGATCTCTCTGTTTATTCTTTATACTCTCTCGGTCTCACTCTGTGTATTCTTTATACTCTCTCGGTCTCTCTCTGTTTATTCTTTATACTCTCTCGGTCTCTCTCTGTTTATTTTTTATACTCTCTCGGTCTCTCTGTTTATTCTTTATACTCTTTCTGTCTCTCTCTGTTTATTCTTTATACTCTCTGTCTCTCTCTCTCTCTTTCTGTTTATTCTTTATACTCTTTCTGTCTCTCTCTGTTTATTCTTTATACTCTCTTTGTCTCTCTCTCTTTCTGTTTATTATTTATACTCTTTTTGCCTCTCTTTGTTTATTCTTTATACTCTCTGTCTCTCACTCTTTCTGTTTATTCTTTATACTCTTTGTCTCTATATATATATCTCTGTATTCTTTATACTCACGGTCTCTCTCTTTCTCTCTGTATTTTTATACTCTCTCTCCCCTTCTGTGTGTGTGTGTCTTTCTATCGGTATACCCCGTTTCCTTTCTTCTACACAGAGAGTATGACACTTAACACACCAACCTACACGTACACAGAATATTTCACGCATCGTCTGATAGTATTTTGTTACCAGACTCATCGTCATAGCTCGGGTTTCTTCAATTATCAGGCCCTCGTGCTTGCTTTCGGAAAAGAATACCTCTCGTGTTGTCAAGTAGACTTAACTTAACGGGAGTTCCCTGTCAGGAGGCTTAACCACACACCCACGAGTAGAGCGAGCATACAGAGGAATACCGTAACCACACACCCACGAGTAGAGCGAGCATACAGAGGATACATTTAATTAGTGTGTACTTGGAACCTGGGGGCGTGAGTGTGAATGTTCTAGTGGGTTTGTCTTGTTGCTTTGCTGAGAATGTCTTCTTTTTCTCCGAAGGATTGACTTCATTGCATCGGGGTTTACCCGTATGGCTCAGTCCGTCTCCATAGAAATGACACGCCATCTGCCGAGAGTATTGCACAAAGCACGAACTCCGTAGCTCCGGTGACAATTCTAGTGGTCTCTGGAAAAAAATACACGCGTGAACAGAACGGAGTGGTCTGGATTCGAACTCACAACCTTCGAAACACGAGGTGAGAGCTGAACCCCGTAGCCAGAGAAACCTACCATCTTCGTCATGCTTCAGTCAGTCATCGTATCACATCATTCAATTATGATGTCCTCGTTGCGCTCAAGAGCACATAAAGCATAGCCACAGTGATCAGTTATCAGAGGACTATCATCATAGTACTCCTGATATGTCCATAGGTGCTCCGATCTCCACCTCGACAGACAAATCCAGCAGCGTCCAGCGGTCCAATACACCAGTTCCATGTTTATTAATCAATCTCTTTTTGGGGGACTGCCTAGAGTAGTTGATAGTAGCTCGGCCTGCTAGCTGTGAGACGCCTCATAGCTCGGGTTCGAACCTACTGTCCGGCATTTGTTCGAGTCCCTGGTCTTACTCAGGACGATAACGTGAGTACCTCTGAAGTCGGAGAAAATCTGCCTGTATGGCGAGGGAATACTAATTACGAGTACATTGAGCACACGGCTGCCAGTGTAAAGTAATTTACAATGTGCACGCTGCTGCCATTGTAAGAAATTGGAAAAACGGATTTTCACGCAAAATCAGTTTCAGAGATGAAACTTCGTCTGAGTTGAAAGCTGACGAAAGAAAAAAAAAAATCAATCTCTTTGCATATTTGGTATGTCGTTCTTTTCGGGCTGTACCACTATTGATACCCATCTCTCTCAGCCTTGAAAATATTCTGTTCGAAACGACTCGCCCATTTGGTTAAGAATGTCATTTCCGTCCATTGCAGCTTCCTCTGATATCGTATCCATGTCAGTCAATCTATCAGCTCGTTCATTACCCCTGACTCCTGCCTGCCCAGATATAGACAAAATATTTCCTTTCAGTTCGATGTTATGCTTTCTCAACTACATCAATCCCAGTCCTTCACATGTTTTCAACTCTTACTAAAACAGTTCTTCACATGTTTTCAACTCTTACTAAAACAGTTCTTCTTCACATGTTTTCAACTCTTACTAAAACAGTTCTTCACATGTTTTCAACTCTTACTAAAACAGTTCGTTTTCACATGTTTTCAACTCTTACTAAAACAGTTCTTCACATGTTTTCAACTCTTACTAAAACAGTTCTTCACATGTTTTCAACTCTTACTAAAACAGTTCTTCTTCACATGTTTTCAACTCTTACTAAAACAGTTCTTCACATGTTTTCAACTCTTCCTAAAAGTTCTTCTTCATGCCAAAACAAGCTATTTGGAGATGTACACAGACCCCAAATGGCCACTAACTACTTTAGAAGTATACATGTCGATATCAGTCCGACAAGCTATGTGGAGATGTACACAGACTTCGGTTGGCCACTAACTACTTTAGAAGTATACATGTCGATATCAGTCCGACAAGCTATATGAGATGTCACAGACTTGGTTGACCACTAACTACTTTAGAATAGAAGTATACAAGTCGATGTCAGTCCAAGACAAGCTATATGGAGATGTACACAGACTTCGGTTGACCACTAACTACTTTTGAAGTATACAAGTCGATGTCAGTCCAAGACAAGCTATATGAAGATGTACACAGACTTTGGTTGACCACTAACTACTTTAGAAGTATACATGTCGATGTCAGTCCAAGACAAGCTATATGAAGATGTACACAGACTTTGGTTGACCACTAACTACTTTAGAAGTATACAAGTCAATGTCAGTCCAAGACAAGCTATATGGAGATGTACACAGACTTTGGTTGACCACTAACTACTTTAGAAGTATACATGTCGATATCAGTCGACATACATTGTGATAACAACTGGTAAAACTACTTAGAATATACATCTATATCAGTGACAGACAGCTAAGAAAAAAACTTGTACACCATTGTAGATGGTAAAGAGTGTCAAGCAACATTGATCGTAGACAGCTGGGGACAGAATCTGTAGAGATACATGTCGATATCAGTCCAAGACAAGCTATATGGAGATGTACACAGACTTTGGTTGACCACTAACTACTTTAGAAGTATACATGTCGATATCAGTCCGACAAGCTATGTGGAGATGTACACAGACTTCGGTTGACCACTAACTACTTTAGAAGTATACAAGTCAATGCTTGAAAACGCAGAAGAAAGTTATACAATGCGAAGACATGTTCTATAATACATTGTGACAACCGGTAAAAATACTAGAATAAATCTATAGAGTGACAGACAGCTAAGAAAAAAAACTTAGCACCATGGCAGGAAAGAGTGTCAACAACCGGATTGATCGTAGACGCTGGGGACAGAGATCTGTAGAGATTCATGATCACTAATGCAGAAACTACGGCACCTGATGAGGATGATTTGTCTAAATACATCTATATTTAACAACAGGCCACCAAATTTCATTATGTTGTGGTGTAGCTTTTATACATCAATAATTCATGTCTCATGGCTTACCGTGAAGCAAGAGTTAATATGAGATGGGTTGTCCTTTATTGGGCTTAGAATCCACTTCGTCTGTGCAATGAGGGAAATATTTTTTTAATTTTTTTCATTTTATGTGGTTTATTGAACAATGCGTCGCTAGGCCCTAATAATGAGAGCCGGCAGTAGTGTAGTTGTTAGTCAACTCGCTTCTTAGATTACTGATCCGGGTTCAATTCCACTGTGGGCGTGAAGTATTTTTCGACCGTAATCGTTCTCATGTCGAACCAGCCTCAAATGGGTACCAGGAAAAGCAATGAGACTGAACTACCACCTGAATACAATACAATACAAAGTGGGGAAAAACATATCACCAAACACTAAACAGAAAACAAGATATGACCAACTATTCAGAAGGTTATAGTTCAACTCACAACAGCGCACCACAAAATGAGACACCATTTGCACAGCAAATTCAAGATTCATATCTCTGTAGCATATGTCACTATGAATAAACAGATAGGACGGTGCAACGTGTTTTTCAGAACTGCTCACTTAAGACAGATGTAAGGGAAGAATTGTGACCACACCCACCACCCTCGGGGAACAAGAAGCGATATGGTTTAGCTGATATTCTGAAACAGACATCTGATTATATCATAGAATTCAAATTCTCAGCGCAAGATGGACGATGGTCGCAGAAGAAGAAGGAGGAGAAGAATAAGAACAGAAAGAAGGAGAAGAGAAAGAAGAAGAAAAATGAGAAGAAGAAGGAAAAGAAGAAATATATAGTAAATATCAACAAGGGACGGATTAGCGTAATGCATAAGCGTTCATCTATCTACTCGGGACACAAGTAAGTTGTGGGTTTAATGCCAAGCTCGACATGGTTGCGTGTTCACTACTAGAATCTGTTGTAAAATGGTTGCATG
The DNA here is from genome assembly GCA_020796225.1 of Arion vulgaris. Lineage (NCBI taxonomy): Eukaryota > Metazoa > Mollusca > Gastropoda > Stylommatophora > Arionidae > Arion > Arion vulgaris. The sequence continues at coordinate 38,390,127 of CM036760.1, forward strand.
TTCACTACTAGAATCTGTTGTAAAATGGTTGTGTGTTCACTACTAGAATCGGTTGTAAAATGGTTGCGTGTTCGCTACTAGAATCTGTTGTAAAATGGTTGCGTGTTCACTACTAGAATCTGTTGTAAAATGGTTGCGTGTTCACTACTAGAATCTGTTGTAAAATGGTTGCGTGTTCACTACTAGAATCTGTTGTAAAATGGTTGCGTGTTCACTACTAGAATCTGTTGTAAAATGGTTGCGTGTTCACTACTAGAATCTGTTGTAAAATGGTTGTGTGTTCACTACTAGAATCTGTTGTAAAATGGTTGCATGTTCACTACTAGAATCTGTTGTAAAATGGTTGTGTGTTCACTACTAGAATCTGTTGTAAAATGGTTGCGTGTTCACTACTAGAATCTGTTGTAAAATGGTTGCGTGTTCACTACTAGAATCTGTTGTAAAATGGTTGCGTGTTCACTACTAGAATCTGTTGTAAAATGGTTGCGTGTTCACTACTAGAATCTGTTGTAAAATGGTTGTGTGTTCACTACTAGAATCTGTTGTAAAATGGTTGTGTGTTCACTACTAGAATCTGTTGTAAAATGGTTGTGTGTTCACTACTAGAATCTGTTGTAAAATGGTTGCGTGTTCACTACTAGAATCAGTTGTAAAATGGTTGCGTGTTCACTACTAGAATCTGTTGTAAAATGGTTGCGTGTTCACTACTAGAATCTGTTGTAAAATGGTTGCGTGTTCACTACTAGAATCTGTTGTAAAATGGTTGCGTGTTCACTACTAGAATCTGTTGTAAAATGGTTGCGTGTTCACTACTAGAATCTGTTGTAAAATGGTTGCGTGTTCACTACTAGAATCTGTTGTAAAATGGTTGCGTGTTCACTACTAGAATCTGTTGTAAAATGGTTGCGTGTTCACTACTAGAATCTGTTGTAAAATGGTTGCGTGTTCACTACTAGAATCTGTTGTAAAATGGTTGCGTGTTCACTACTAGAATCTGTTGTAAAATGGTTGCGTGTTCACTACTAGAATCTGTTGTAAAATGGTTGCGTGTTCACTACTAGAATCTGTTGTAAAATGGTTGCGTGTTCACTACTAGAATCTGTTGTAAAATGGTTGTGTGTTCACTACTAGAATCTGTTGTAAAATGGTTGCGTGTTCACTACTAGAATCTGTTGTAAAATGGTTGCGTGTTCACTACTAGAATCTGTTGTAAAATGGTTGCGTGTTCACTACTAGAATCTGTTGTAAAATGGTTGCGTGTTCACTACTAGAATCTGTTGTAAAATGGTTCGTGTTCACTACTAAATCGTTGTAAAAGTTGCGTGTTCGCTACTAGAATCGGTTGTAAAATGGTTGCGTGTTCACTACTAGAATCGGTTGCAAAATAGTTGCGTGTTCACTACTAGAATCAGTTGTAAAATGGTTGTGTGTTTGCTTCTAGAATTGGTTGCAAAACGCCTGTGTATTGTCGGGTTCCGCAAGAGAGCAAAGAGTAGCACCACTGCTATTTACAAAGCATGTCGTAATAGACGACAGATGTAGGACCTAGCGAAGCTACCAAGTAAGTAAAAGCATCGCAAAAATTGGATGTGCTGACAGGCGCATAACTGATACAACGTACAATCACTCTTAGGCTCACATCACATACAAAACAAACAACAAGTGGTCGATATGGACCGTTCGAAGAAGAAGAAGTTAGCAAAATGGTTGCGTGTTGGCTCTAGAATCGGTTGGAAAATGGTAGCGTGTTTTCTTCTCGCACCCGACTTATCAGAAAAGAAGAAACAAATTGGCCTTGATGATTTCTGCATACTTGGGCCTAGATATGAACTAGTGACATGCACTGCACGCCCTACGGTCTGCAAATGATGCATGCCATTTTCAGATATACATATATAAAACAAATGGTATTACACTCGTACCTTTATACATAAGGAGTGCAAGCAATTCTTTCATACCGCTTTATTCTGGCCAGCTCGTTCCATCTCGTCTGTGGAATTGAGTCCGATATTTCTCAGGAAAGCTCGTTTCATGGATTCACTAAGAGATCATTTATTTCTTGAACCATTTGTCTCCTACATCAATGCTTGTTTTGTGATTCTTTGATTATTTTTCCAGAGATCCCTGATCTCAGTGTAGGTGAGATCGTGTTCCTATTCCTTTTGGAGATGTACGATAAAACGCAGGTAAAAGAACCGTTGGCAGTTCAAAATCAAGAAGAGCAGGCTGCAAAGCCGCTGCCCGCGCAAAATTCAATATACATTAAAAAAAAATATAAATTCCTAGAGAATATTTTTACCATCTTGTAAATTACGTCTGGGACGCTCGCTTGTGTTACGGAGTTCGTGCACTGTCGCTGTGATCTTTCTGTGTAAGAAAGATATCGAATCACCCATGGTTACTCATCGAAGTGCAATGATGATGGTCATATCAAACAACCAGTATGTTTAGAAGTAACGAATATTTCAAAACACTTTTTCTTCTGCAATCAACTTCTGCTATGCGACTACTCCCTCCGGTATGTGTCATAAACAGGGCGGTGCGATTGAGGTCTTAACTTGTCCCCCATAGTTTGTTCTTAAGAGTGGTTTCTGTTTGTTAGATTTCCATTCTCACACTGCTCAGGCTGGGGAAGACTTGTTCCCGGGTGTGCTTTTGGGGACTGTTTTTGGTGCTCCACAGCTGCAAGTAGCTGAGTCACTGAGACCGATGGAGATGTGATGTGAGACCGCAGTGCCCGTTCTAAGTCTGAGGAATATGTTTGCGCTTTTCTGTTTAATGTACGTATGTTGTATCATCAGTTTGTTCTTCTCCGCGTCATTTCCCCTCATATTCGTTAACTATTGGATTCTACGAAAGGAGTTAATGATTAATGTTCATGTTTGTTGACCGTCACACTTTGATATAACCAATAAACGATTCGTCCGTAGGTTGAACGTTGCGTGCCGCGGCTTCATTCCCCCATATAACAAGCAAACAGCTCAAAGTTACTGAAATATATTTTTTTTAAACCACGAAGGGCTGGAAAAGACCATCAGGGAAGGAGACGTACCGGCAAAGAGGAAGACCACGGATAAGATGTATTCAGGATATAACTGATGGTTTGAACATGATGGCTGCAGAGATAGAACATCTGGCCTATGAGAGAAAGAGAGAGAGAGAGAGAGAGAAATTCCGAAGGACTGTTAGGGTAGCAAAGTTCTGCTCAGGACAAGCTATTTGATGATGAACTGAAATAACTACCACACCTTTAAATAACTACCACACCTTGAAATAACTACCCATAATTCCAGCATTCTTCCTCTGAACAAGTTTCTCTCCCCTCCCCACCCACCCATTCCCCACCCTCTTTTTCTTAATTTAATAATAATATTTTCTATCTCAGTTGACAAGAGTGAAGACTCACGCGCGCCTGTCAATCAAGCACAGCGGCGTATACACTCCCATGTTGACGTCAAACGCGGCTGTTGCTGTTAATCTAACCGGAAAATGGCTGAGTGTGCCTGTAGATATATATATATATATATATATATATATATATATATATATATATATATATATATACATACCTTCTTCTCTTCCACCATTTACTTCTTTATAGAAGTGTTGGGGGAATGTAGTGATCTTGTGTGTGTTTGTTCCAATGCATTTTGAAAGCTGTTATTCATTTTCTTAAGGCTGTTCTTGATGCAGTCACTCCATCTTTTGCGTGGTCTTCCGCTTGCTTTTAACTCTTTACACTTTTTCAGTGTCTGTGGTAGGCGATACCAGGGCATTCTTATCAGGTGTCCAAAGCATTAAATCCGCTGTTCTTTTATGAATTGCAAGACTGGTTTCACATCCAGTCAACTTCTGATTTCTTCATTTCTAATTTTGTCTCTTATTGTCACACCAGCAGATCTTCTAAGACACCTCATCTCTGTCGTTATAATTTCCCGCTCATTAGCTGCTTTTATTGGTCATGTTTGACACTGGTAAAATAGTGTTGGCCAGAAAATCGTTTTTATAAGATGTTGCCCTTACTGCGTACAATTGTGTATGAATTTCCTCTCATCGTTATCTTAATGGTCCTTTTCTCTCTCTCTCTCCTCCCCCACCCCACATTCCCTTCGTAACTATTGTTTAAATTCCCCTTCATACATTTTTATCTGCCTACACCTTTGGTCTGAACCCCCTCTGCCTGCACCCTTGGTCTGAACCCCTCTCTGCCTACACCTTTGGTCTGAACCCCTCTCTGCCTACACCTTTGGTCTGAACCCCCTCTCTGTCTGCACCTTTGTCTGAATTCCCTCTCTGTCTACACCTTTGTCTGAATTCCCTCTGTCTAAACCTTTGTCTGAATTCCTCTTGTCTGAATTCCCTCTCTGTCTTCACCTTTGTCTGAATTCCCTCTCTGTCTTCACCTTTGTCTGAATTCCCTCTCTGTCTTCACCTTTGTCTGAATTCCCTCTCTGTCTTCACCTTTGTCTGAATTCCCTCTCTGTCTTCACCTTTGTCTGAATTCTCTCTCTGTCTACACTTTTGTCTAAACCCCCTCTCTGCCTACACTTTTATCTGAATTTCCTCTTTGTCTGATACATTTGTGGTTATTCACAAACGATATACTGAAAGTGCCTTCATTATGCCTAGACATAAACAATATACTGAAAGTGCCTTCATTATGCCTGACATAAACATATACTGAAGTGCCTTCATTATGCCTGGACATAAACGATATACTGAAAGTGCCTTCATTATGCCTAGACATAAACAATATACTGAAAGTGCTTCATTATGCCTGACATAACATATACTGAGTCTTCTTTATGCCTGACATAACATATACTGAAAGTTTCATTATGCTGACATAAACGAATATAAAGTGCTTCATTATGCCACAAAACTTCTACCTCATTATGCCGACTAAATATGAAAGTGCTTCATTTCTGACAACATACAGTGCCTCCTATGCCTGACTAACGATATACTGAAGTGCCTTCATTATGCCTGGACTAAACGATATACTGAAAGTGCCTCACTATGCCTGACATAACAATATACTGAAGTGCTTCATTATGCCTGACATAAACGATATACTGAAAGTGCCTTCATATGCCTGACTAATGTATCTGAGTCTTCATTATCCTACAAAACGTATACTGAAGTGCCTCATTATGCCGACTAATATACTGAAAGTGCCTTCATTATCTGACATAAGATATACTGAAAGTGCCTTCATTATGCCTGGACTAAACTTATACTAGTGCTTCTATTTCCTAGACATAAACAATATGAAAGTGCCTCACTATGCCTGACATAACGATATACTGAAGTGCTTCATTTTACATAAACGATATACTGAAGTGCCTTCATTATGCCTGACATAAACGATATACTGAAATGCCTTATTATGCCTGACATAAACGATATACTGCAGTGCCTTCATGTATGGACATAAACGATATACTGAAAGTGCCTTCATTATGCCTAGACATAAACATTATACTGAAAGTGCCTTCATTATGTCTTTATGCCTGAATAAGTGAACGTTTATTTTCTACAATATAAACCGAAAATCCCCTCCCCAGTATGTCCGGATAAATTAATAGTTTATTTTCACACCCACAGTGCCTCATTATACCACTAATGTAAGGTTTATTTTCTAGAAGAAACCCGAAAGTGCCCACAGTATGCACGGCCAAATTAATAGTTTATTTTCAAAGAATATACACTGGAAGTGTCCCCAGTATACCCGACTAATGTAAGGTTTATTTACACAGAATATACACTGGAAGTGCCCCCATTATGCCCGACTAATGTAAGATTTATTTTTACACTAGATACAATGAAAGTGCCCACAGTATGCCCAGATAAATTAATAGTTTATTTTCCCCAAAAAAACCACAATGAAAGTGCCCACACTATGCCGAATAACGGAAAAGAACGTAAGGTTTATTTTCAGAGAAGATACACTGAAAGTGCCCCCAGTACGACCGACTAATGTACGATTTATTTACACAGAAGATACACTAAAAGTGCCCCCAGTATGACCGACTAATGTACGATTTATTTACACAGAAGATACACTGGAAGTGCCCCCATTATGCCCGACTAATGTAAGATTTATTTTTACAGAAGATACAATGAAAGTGCCCACAGTATGCCCAGATAAATTAATAGTTTATTTTCCCCCAAAAAACCACACTGAAAGTGCCCACATTATGCCGAATAACGTAAAAGAACGTAAGGTTTATTTTCAGAGAAGATACACTGAAAGTGCCCCCAGTACGACCGACTAATGTACGATTTATTTACACAGAAGATACACTAAAAGTGCCCCCAGTATGACCGACTAATGTACGATTTATTTACACAGAAGATACACTGAAAGTGCCCCAGTACGACCGACTAATGTACGATTTATTTACACAGAAGATACACTGAAAGTGCCCCCATTATGCCCGACTAATGTCAGATTTATTTACACAGAAGATACACTAAAAGTGCCCCAGTACGACCGACTAATGTACGATTTATTTACACAGAAGATACACTGAAAGTGCCCCAGTACGACCGACTAATGTACGATTTATTTACACAGAAGATACACTAAAAGTGCCCCCAGTATGACCGACTAATGTACGATTTATTTACACAGAAGATACACTGAAAGTGCCCCCATTATGCCCGACTAATGTCAGATTTATTTACACAGAAGATACACTAAAAGTGCCCCAGTACGACCGACTAATGTACGATTTATTTACACACAAGATACATTAAAATAACACGTAGTATCTACCTACAGGCAAAGTCAGTAGTCCACACACGCACACACAAACACACAAAAAAAAAAAACACAAAAAACCCTCCATTTGAGCGCGGAGAAATAACGAAAGTAACACTCCAGATATTTGAGAACTTTTTTTTTGTGTGTGTCAAAGTTTGCAATGCATGAGAAAACGTCGGATGGTTAAAGACGCGGGAAAGTGCTTTATGGATGATTTTTGTTAGGGTTCCCGTTGATTCTAACAATGTTTTAAATACATTATGGCTTGAGAAGCGCAGCAGGAGGCGTTGAAGGATTATCGTACCAGAAGTGACAGAGTTCGAGGCAAAACGTTCAACACAGCTGTCTTATAACGAGCTGGTGTGTGTGTGTGTGTGCGCCAGACTTTGCTTATTACTTTGAGGTCAGGAGTTATCATTTTTGGGGGGAGACTGTTCTTGTAGGGGACACGGTGCTTGCCTCTAGTGTCAAAGGTAACCTGTTCGCTCCCTCGTGGAGCCATCGGAATATTTTTCCAGAGAGCCCTGATCTCATTGTAGGTGAGATCAAGTTCAAAGTTCTATCGGAGAAGGACGATAAAACGTAAGCCCCGTGTTCAATTATAGTACATAAAGATCCTTGGCAGTTCAAAATCGAGAATATCAGGCTGGAAAGCGCTGCCGGGCAAATTCATTAGAAAAAGATTTAAAATAAAATTCCTACAAAATGTCTTCACCGTCTTCAAAATGACACGGAGACCCTCGTCGGTGCTACGGAGTTCGTGCACTGCAGCTGATATCTTCCTGTATAAGAAAGAGATCGAGCACACATGATTACTCACCGAAGTGCAATGATGATGGTCCTATCAATCAGTCAATCAATCAATCAAAATCAAATGTCTTATAACGAGTTGTCACACCTATGTGTCCGTGCAACAAAGCAAATCAAATATCTTATAACGAGTTGCTATGTGTACCGTGCAACAAAGCAAATCAAATGTCTTATAACGAGTTGCATGATGTGCCATGCAACAAAGCAAATCAAATGTCTTATAACGAGTTGCTATGTGTGCCATGCAACAAAGCAAATCAAATATCTTATAACGAGTTGCTATGTGTCCGTGCAACAAAGCAAATCAAATATCTTATAACGAGTTGCTATGTGTACCGTGCAACAAAGCAAATCAAATGTCTTATAACGAGTTGCTATGTGTGCCATGCAACAAAGCAAATCAAATGTCTTATAACGAGTTGCTATGTGTGCCATGCAACAAAGCAAATCAAATATCTTATAACGAGTTGCTATGTGTGCCGTGCAACAAAGCAAATCAAATGTCTTATAACGAGTTGCTATGTGTGCCGTGCAACAAAGCAAATCAAATGTCTTATAACGAGTTGCTATGTGTGCCGTGCAACAAAGCAAATCAAATGTCTTATAACGAGTTGCTATGTGTGCCGTGCAACAAAGCAAATCAAATGTCTTATAACGAGTTGCTATGTGTGCCATGCAACAAAGCAAATCAAATATCTTATAACGAGTTGCTATGTGTGCCATGCAACAAAGCAAATCAAATGTCTTATAACGAGTTGCTATGTGTGCCGTGCAACAAAGCAAATCAAATATCTTATAACGAGTTACTATGTGTGCCGTGCAACAAAGCAAATCAAATGTCTTATAACGAGTTGCTATGTGTGCCGTGCAACAAAGCAGATCAAATGTCTTATAACGAGTTGCTATGTCTGCCGTGCAACAAAGCAAATCAAATGTCTTATAACGAGTTGATATGTGTGCAATGCAACAAAGCAGATCAAATGTCTTATAACGAGTTGATATGTGTGCCGTGCAACAAAGCAGATCAAATGTCTTATAACGAGTTGATATGTGTGCAATGCAACAAAGCAAATCAAATGTCTTATAACGAGTTGATATGTGTGCAATGCAACAAAGTAAATCAAATATCTTATAACGAGTTGATATGTGTGCAATGCAACAAAGCAGATCAAATGTCTTATAACGAGTTGCTATGTGTGCAATGCAACAAAGCAAATCAAATGTCTTATAACGAGTTGATTTTGTGCCGTGCAACAAAGCAAATCAAATGTCTTATAACGAGTTGCTATGTGTGCCGTGCAACAAAGCAGATCAAATGTCTTATAACGAGTTGCTATGTGTGCCGTGCAACAAAGCAGATCAAATGTCTTATAACGAGTTGATATGTGTGCAATGCAACAAAGCAGATCAAATGTCTTATAACGAGTTGATATGTGTGCCGTGCAACAAAGCAGATCAAATGTCTTATAACGAGTTGATATGTGTGCAATGCAACAAAGCAAATCAAATGTCTTATAACGAGTTGATATGTGTGCAATGCAACAAAGTAAATCAAATATCTTATAACGAGTTGATATGTGTGCAATGCAACAAAGCAGATCAAATGTCTTATAACGAGTTGCTATGTGTGCAATGCAACAAAGCAAATCAAATGTCTTATAACGAGTTGATATGTGTGCAATGCAACAAAGCAGATCAAATGTCTTATAACGAGTTGATATGTGTGCAATGCAACAAAGCAGATCAAATGTCTTATAACGAGTTGATATGTGTGCAATGCAACAAAGCAAGTCAAATAATGGAATAAATGCAAACATGTCACTATGGACACAAAAAGAACAATGTTCAACACAATCTTTCTCCCCTATATTATGGGTATCAGTGCCAAGACCTGGACACTGACATTAAATGTTCGACGAAAACTAGACACGACAGAGATGAAGTGTTTACACAGAATGCTGGGTGTAACAAGAAGAGACCGATTTAGAAATGAAGACATCAGGGAAAAAGTGGGTACAACATCAGTACTAAACTACATCAAGAAACACACAATTAAATGGTTATCGTAGTTATCTCGTGTGTGGTTGTTCTAATGCACTTTGTAAGCTGTTATTCACTTTCTTAAGGCTGTTCTTGATGCCACCGCGCCATCTTTTGTGTGGCATTCCTCTTGCTCTGTACTCGTTATACATTTTCAGTGTGGCTCTCTGTGAGACCGCAGCCCCGATAACGTAAGGCCGAACAAATCGGAAATGCCTGTTAGATGGGGGCTGGTTTTGTATATGTATGAAAGAACACTGCAAGCTTTTTTTGTAATTTTACTCAATTCTATGAGTCTATGGTTATTTATTGATGAAAGATATTGATAATACTAACATTCCTTATTGTTAAACTTAACTTGTAACATAATATAACCTTTATTTAGCATGTTGTGTAGATTTAAAAAATGAATTCGTCTTGATACACCAATACTGGAATACGATGTCACGCGACGGTTGTGGTCGTATTGCTAGAATTTGTACCTGAGTCCGCTTGCCGTATGAGTTTATAGTTGGCTGTGGCGTCTCATAGGCAGAAATTAAAGCATCGTATTTATTACGTTTTTGGATATAGTGCGTCCACAGTTTTAAGCAGGACTTCAAATGTGCCACTGTACCACAGGACTACCACTGGTTAGCAATGTAATGTGCCAATGGGACCACAGGACTACCACTGGGTTAGCTTAATGTATAAACGTTCGTATCTATCGACTCGGATACAAGAGAGTTGTTAGTTCAATCCCACATTCTACTTTCCACACTTGAGGCAAGGAATTAGGACTCCCTCCGCTTTTAGTTTTAGTGTGTCCGTATTTTGCCATGCAGACATGTAGGTATGAAAACCTATCCATCTTTAATTGTCCATCTTTTTTGGATCCATGATTTAGTTTGTTTAGTATCCATTGTGTATGTTCCTTGACAGAGACTTATAGTCGAAACCTTGCATTTTTGTTAGTTTTATTTGATTATTCATTTTACTTGCTTATGTGATACCATACATACGTGTCTTTGTACTAAAACGCATATTTATTAAGTATCACCGCTGCCACCCAGGTTTTCTCCAGATCTGATCTGATCCAATTTGACTCACCTCAGATTTGTATGTTTCTGATCTCGCGATCCCATACCCTAAGATATATCCTCCTTCTCCTAACTCTCTCGATCCCATACCCTAAGATCCTCTCTCTCGATCCCATACCCTAAGATCTCTCTCTCGCGATCCCATACCCTAAGCTCTCTCTCTCGATCCCATACCCTAAGATCCTCTCTCTCGATCCCATACCCTAAGCTCTCTCTCTCTCTCGAATCCCATACCCTAAGATCTCTCTCATCCCTACCCAATCTCTCTCGGATCCCATACCTAAGATCTCTCTCTCTCCTCATCCATAAGATTCTCTCTCTCCGATCCCATACCCTAAGATCTCTCTCTCGCGATCCCATACCCTAAGATCTGAAAAGACTGCAGGAAAATGTATTTATATTATATGCGATTGTCAAAGCATCCATTTGCCATTTTACTTTCCATATTCCATTTATTTTCCAGATGCCTTTTATCTCACATATGCCCTTCGCTTTCCAGGTGCATGCCAATATCCAGATGCCCTTAACTGTCCAGGTGTCTATCACCCTGCAGATAGCGACCCTCGTCAAATTTGAATAGGAAATCAAAATGTGACCCCAAATGTATTGCAAATATTCAAAGGGGAATATTTAATATGCGAATGAATAACTTTTAGTGAATAGCAGTTGGAGAGAGTGAAACTGAAGGCGTCAATGAATGAGGGCCGTAAAGAAAGCGTGGGTTTTTATTATAGTTGTGACTTGAATTGAGTGAATTCATAAAGAAACGGAAGACGGGATTTGTGAGTGGAGTCCAGGTATGTAGTATATGCTAGTATTGCCTCATGTTATGTATGCTTAATGATGGTTGTAGGTCTTGCCAGCTTGCACATAGGACAAGTGTTAGATTCTTCTTCCGCCCTTGTGTTGCAAGGGGAGCAAAGAATAGTAACACTGCGACCCACTGAAAATGTCTTAAGAGGCGATTGAGGTAGGGGCCCAGGGAAGCTATTCTAGTAAATACAAAGCAAATCAAATGTGCTGGCCTACTTGTAGGCGCATAACTGGCACAATGTACAATCGTTCTTAGGCTCAGATCACGTACAGATCACAAAGGGTGGTTTAACAAGTGGTGGATATGGAGCGTTGGAAGAAATAGAAGAAGAAGAAGAATCTTCTTATTTTCTTGAATCCGGTTTTACCTCACAGCTTCAGCATAAGAAGAGATTTCTAGAACGAATTTGTGTGTTTCGTTAATAAACAGTGTCTTTCGTCTCATCTGTTATCTCTGAAGTCCACCATTTTCTTTTGCCTGCCTTTTTCTTTGTATATACATGTCGCCCATTGCTATACGAATATGGATCCGCCTTTGATGCTATCGTTAACTTATATAAAGTGTATTACTGTAAAATTAGTTCATTGGCCCAGCTATGCTACAGTTATCAGTTATATGAGGACTATCATCATAGCACTCCGGACATGTCCATAGGTGCTTCGATAGGTGCCTCAGCAAATCCAGCAGCGTCCAGCGGCCCAACACGCCAATTCGATGTTGATTAATCAATCTCCCTGCATATTTAGTATGTCGTTCTTTTCGGGCTGCACCAATATTGACACCCATCTTTCTCAATCTGGTCAGCGAGTGGATTCACAGCCCTGAAACTCCTCTGTTCGGAAAGACTCTCTCAATGAGTGAAGAATGTCATTTCGATCTATGACAGCTCCCTCTGATATTGTAGCCAAGCCAGCCAATCAGCCAGCTCGCTCATTCCCCTTAACTCCTGCGTGCCCAAGGACAAAAATGAAGGTGATTTCTCTGATCATTGTCTGTACCAGTGCCTCCACCTAGTTGCGTCTCACCATTTCTGATTCGACTTAACGAATCATGCTCATGGAGTCACTGAGTATGAAAACATGAGAGTAGTTGTTTGATGCCAACCATCATTTCACCGCCTCCGTAACCGCCCGAACCTCCATTGTCAAACTACTTGTGGTTGTTGCGTAGGCCCCACTGGCCTCTCTTATTATTATTTCTCCTGAGCGCGCTGAAAAAGCCCACGCACAGCGTTGCTGGCGAATGACTGAACCATCGGTGTAAATAACCACATCTGTATCATTGATGATGTCATTCAAGAGGGCCTCCACCCCCAGTGCTACAGTTTCCGCAAAACATCAAACAAATTCGCCGATGTGCAAAATCTAAGTGACATTTCGACCTGTCAATGACATATTCCTTTGGTCAACATAGATATGCATATTTTTGGGGAGTTGAAGATGGATAAGGGGGATATTTTTCGGTCTCTTCGAGACTCTCTGTTGGATGAGGACACTAAAATCGATGTTGAATCGATCAAGCGATTTAAGCAGTTTGGAGTTACCCGTTGTTCAAGTCGAACTGGATGCTTGAGAGGCAGAGTGAGAGGTGTGTTTAATCAGCGAGCCACAGGAACCATCAGTATGCATACTCTTCGATATCTGTTGGGGAGACTGAGCACCTATGGGTCTGCCCGGAGTGCAATGACGTCAGTTTAGTAACCAATAACCAACATAAATATAAGACTGCATGCAAAATGTCATATCAATACAACATATATTTTTCATTAAAATTGAACTTGTATGAGGGCAAACATTTGTCAACGGACTATAGTATCATCATGATCAAGTGCCGTGCCGGCTGGCGTGGACGATCATGGATATTCCAAAATCTCTGTCTTTGGTGTTTGCTATCAAACTCAGATGTTGACGCTCTACCGTGCCATGAAGTCAGGCTATCCAAAATCTTCTCCCTCTGTCTTCCTCTGTCTCGTTTTCCCCTCTTCTTCTTCTTCAAACGCTCCATAACGACCACGTGTCAATCACGTTGTGCGATTTGTATGTGATCTGAGCCAAAGAGCGATTGTACGTTGTGCCAGCTATGCGCCTACAAGTAGGCCAGCACATTCGATTTCTGCGCTGCTTTTTATTTACTAGGGTAGCATCCTTAGTGCCTATATTAGTTGCCTCTTACGACATGCATTGTAGGTAGCAGTGGTACTATTCTTTGCTTTCTTTGCGGGCCCCAGCACCACACAGGCGGGGGACGTCTTCCCTCGATTTTACCGGTTGTCACAATGTGTTCTAAACCTCCCTCCTCATCACATGCCCGAAAAATGATGACTGCCTCTTTCTTATATGATAAGCTTTCTCTGTGTCTTAATCTCATTCAACACCTCCACATTAGTCATTTTAGAAGTCCAAGGGATTCTCATCATTCTTCTGTAAAACCACATCTCTGTGACCTCAGAGATTTTTTCCCTCTGTTTATTTATTGTCCATGACTTGCATCCAAGATATTGTCCAAGATATACAGAAGAGTCCTTCGTATATCTTGGACAGAGAAGAGAACAAATATATCTATCCAGAAAGAACTCAAAATCAAAGAAAACTGGTTGATGCTACAAATAAGAAAGAGAAAATTGAGATATTTTGGACATATAAAAAGACATGAAGGAGACATACCGGCAAAGAGAAGAAGAGGAAGACCACGGAGAAGATGGATTCAGGATGTAACTGATGGTTTGAACATGCCAGCTGCAGAGGCAGGACATCTGGCCTATGAGAGAGAAATTCCGGAGGACTGTTGGGGTGGCAAAGTTCTGCTGAGGACAAGCTATTTGATGATGATGATGATGATGATGACTCTCATCCATATGTTAGTATTGACTCTATGTAGCACTGAATAACTCGCATTTTGATCGCAATTGACAAGAACTTGTTACATATAATACTTGTCATATATAATATATAAAAGAAGACAGAGAGAGAGACTATAGTATAGTGTATGCTAATATATCGCACTTTACTCACTAAAACTAAAATAATCACTTCAAGAAAACGATGGTTAAATCAATGAGAAAGCCACCAATACCAACACAAGACGATTACTATAATATGAGCAGATTAGGACAAGTTGTCATTCTGCGCCTTAGAACAGGACAGAATCGACACATGTATACAAAAATTCAAACGACACCCCCCTCCCCCAACACTTCTATAGAGAAGTAAATGGTGCAAGAGAAGAAAAAGAATAATACACGTGAACAGGCACATCAGACTGCAGAGCACATACTTCAAGATTGCCCCGAATATGATATACTGTGACAAAATCACTGGCCTAATGAAACAACACTTGACATAAAACTACACGGACCTCTGTGTGATCTACAAAAGACACTGAAGTTTATGCAAGAGTAAACGTTGAATGTATAGACAATATTTCAAGCGAACGAAAGGAAGAAAGGAAAGATATCGCACTTTGTGGCTGTCAAACACATATTAGAAAGCAATATTTTCTGCAGGGAGGCGGTGTCTATAGTTTTCTCAGTAGCTAATCCCGAATCAAAATTACCTCAATTTTCTAGAATTCTTACAAGAACGTCGGTCATGTAGCCTAGACTTACTCCCTGTGGGAGGGGGAACTGATTCACCATCCTATCCCCAGCGCCTGAAAATTAAAATGTTTTCAGTTTACAGGTGTAAATCATTTTTCCATCCAGGTGTGCTGTTTTAGTGTAGCGCTTACAACTAAACTTGAGCAGTGTTGCTGCTGGGAAAATATGGGGCGGGAGACCGCACCTCCAGCCGTTTATTAGGTTGTGGCGCTTGTGTCTGTCTATTAGCCTTTATTTGCTAAGTCTTCTGGTTTGTATCCCTCTTCTTTGAGGTTCTTTCGTTTCCGACCTTCTCCCTGTTCATATGAGAGGGTCTGTGGCGTAGAGATTAGGTACTTGTCTCTCAAGCCAAATATACCAGGTTGCTCCCTCGTGGAGCCATCTGAATATTTTCTAGATATCTTTGATTTCAGTGTAGGTGAAATCGAGGTCCTAGTCCTATCGGAGACGGGCGATAAAACGGAGGACCCGTGTTCAATTTGAGCACGTAAAAGAACCATTGCCAGTTCAAAATCGGGAAGACAAGGCTAGAAAGCCGCTGTCCGGGCAAAATTCATTAGAAAAACTTAAAAAAATTATTGCAAACAAATCTTCACCATCTTCAAAATGACACCAGGGACCCTCGTGTTGCTACGGAGTTGTGTATTGCAGCTGAGATCTTCCTACGTAAGAAAGAGATCGGATCACACATGGTTACTCACTGAAGTGCAATGATGATGGTCCTATCAATCAATCTATATTCGACACCAGATTACGATAAATTTTGTAATGAAAAAAACCCCGGAATTATTTTTAAAGAACTTTAGATCACGACTTCCTGTTGCTCTTCAACCAAAATCATGGCCAAATTTGTTTGCACATGTGTTGAACATGCGTACACGTGGCGCGGCGGTGCGCAACACAAATTCATGATGATCTTGTATGACGGGTGTCAAGATGAACAGTCTATATAAATACTGCCTCCATTTTCTTCGCCGTCTGTTTCTTTGTCTTACTGTTTTATCTTTTTTTTTTAAATGTTCCTTAGCCTTTTCAGAACTTAGGGTATGAAATGTCTAGTTTTACGTCACAGTTATAGCTTTGTAGAAGTTACATGATCGCCTCTCGTTACAAAGGTACTTGGTATGCTCCCTCGTGGAGCCATCGGAATATTTTTCCAGAGATTCATGATCTCAGTGTAGGTGAGATCGAGTTTCTAGTCCTATCTCAGTGTAGGTGAGATCGAGTTTCTAGTACTATATGAGACGGACAAAAAAAACACACACACATAACTCCTTTGTTCAATTTGAGAACTGCCCGTGTATTGCCGGTGCTCGCAAGGGTAGCAAAGAATAGTAACACTGTGACCTACAAGGCATGTCGTAAGAGGTGTCTGATTTAGGGGCCTAAGGAAGCTACCCGAGTAAATAAAAAGCGTTGCAGAAATCGTATCTGCTGGTCTATTTGTTTGCGCATAACTGGCACAAATTACACTCGCTCTTAGGCTCCGATCACATACAAATCACACGAGTGGTTTAACAAGTGGTCGATGTGTAGCGTTCGAAGAAGAAGAAGAAGAAGTGTAGTTGAGATTGTGTCCCTAGTCCTATCGGAGACAGACGAGAAAACGTAGATCCCATGTTCAAGTTTAAAACGTAAAAGAACCACTGGCAGTTCAAAAATCGAGAAAAGGCTGAAAAACAGCTTCCCGTGCAAAATTCATTTAAAAAATAATAAAAATTCCTACACAATTTACACAATCTTCTCAAATACATCGGGGATCTTCGTTGGTGCTACGGAGTTCGCACACAGCCTTTGATATCTTCCTGTGTAAGAAAGAGATCGGAGCCCATATGGTTACTCACCGAAGTGCAGTGATGATGGTCCAATCAATCAATCATTTCTTGATTTTCTACCTCAGGTGTTATCTTCTACCGTCTGTTTTTACCTTGCCTAAACCTCGTTAGCTACCTTAACATGTCAATCAACTGGCATTAAGTTTTGCTAGACCAGGTTTGGTGAGAGCTAATATTTCTGTTTTGATAGCAGGGAGAAAGATTACGCAGAAAATCTGATAACTCGGTCATCATCATCTTCATGTGCCGTGTCGACATGCGTAGGAAATCATTAATCTAAGTCTACGCCTGTAATGAGGGATGATTACTACCACGTGTAAGATGTGAACAATGAGGGTTTTTTTGTGTGGTAAGAACCCCAGGGGAAGCAGCGGAAGCAAAGAATATGATCAATAAATAGACAGTGTATAAGTATTAGGAGCTTCCGAACAAAATAAATTACCAAACACAAGATTCGAACTACTTACCCTTATTTCTTACGGCACCCATTACCTAGCTCAGCAATACCAGCGTTCTTACAAATACAACCAGCGATCCTTTAGCAGAAATGACTTTACTACTGTGAAATGTCATAAACGCTACATTGTGCTAGACACAGAATAGTCAGGTAAGGTTCGATAAAACAGTGTTTGCCAGTGCCGGATTAAGCCAGCACGGGGCCTGTAACAAATGTTACCAAGAGGTCCTAGGTTGCGTATAATAATAAAATAAAACATAACTTTTACAAACAAACTTGTCTCAATTTAATGTGAGCAAATTTAGAGATAACACTAGACACATCAATTTCTCTAAGTAAATTACATTCAATGTTCATTAATGTGAGGTTATTAAGACGATCTTGTCCCATCATGTTCCTTAACTCACTTTTTATACGCTTTAATTTCGAAAAGAACGTTCTCCGCTGCAGTTAGTAATCATTAAAGACAAGTACGAAATCGTAAGACTATTTCTACATTTGGGAAACACGACTCTAACGAATTTTCCATTATAAGTTTATAAAATTGCAGTTCAAGAGCCTCATGCTTTTCGTTGTTAATAGCAGCAGCTAGTTTTAAGAAGTTCAGAGTTCCATGTTATTTGAGATGTCATTCGAAAACTTGTTTGATAGTGGTAAGTAAAATCACATAAAAGTGCATTTGTCGGCATCAGCTCGGGCAGACCACTTTGATGTCCGACAATCTCTTCAAAATCGGGAGCTTTGAACCTGTATCGTCTAGTGCTAAAAAATCAAGTAAACTTTGGGTGAGTTCCAAGTTAGTCATAAACTCATAAATTAGGTTCCTTAATTCTTATAATGATCAGGGTGGTATTTCCACAATATCTCACGCGTCTGTGCTCTAATGAGAGAAATTAAAATTTAAAATATATCGGACAATTTGTCTTTTGCTGAAAAAAGCTAGATCTGAAAAATGTTTCAATCGAAATTTTACAAGTTGAGCATTTTCTGCTCTAGGCGCGGGGCCTCCAGAAACGCGGGGCCTTTAGCTTTTGTTACTTCTGCTATAGGGCTAATCCGACACTGGTGTTTGCACAAACACATGCTATACGCTTATTGTGCTTGTATATATTTGAGACGAGACAATATCATACATACACACATGTATACATATATAACAAACATGCATACATCATTCATAGTAGCTTCAAATTTATTGTAAGATGAGAACAAGGGGTTTTTGTTTGGTAAGAACCATAGGGGAAGTTTACCACGTGTTACGGAGCGTCCGGGGTTCGAGGACAACGTGGATAAAAGTTCTCGGTGTGCACACACTACGTGATTAGACTATAGGAAAACTTGATCCTTTACTTGGTGATCTAAATTCTTGATGTAAGCATAGTTAGACTACAGGAAAACTTGATCCTTTACTTGGGGATCTAAATTCTTGATGTAAGCATAGTTAGACTACAGGAAAACTTAATACTTTACTTGGTGATCTAAATTCTTGATGTAAGCATAGTTAGACTACAGGAAAACTTAATACTTTACTTGGTGATCTAAATTCTTGATGTAAGCATAGTTAGACTACAGGAAAACTTGATCCTTTACTTGGGGATCTAAATTCTTGATGTAAGCATAGTTAGACTACAGGAAAACTTGATCCTTTACTTGGGGATCTAATTTCTTGATGTAAGCATAGTTAGACTACAGGAAAACTTGATCCTTTACTTGGTGATCTAAATTCTTGATGTAAGCATAGTTAGACTACAGGAAAACTTGATCCTTTACTTGGTGATCTAAATTCTTGATGTAAGCATAGTTAGACTACAGGAAAACTTGATCCTTTACTTGGTGATCTAAATTCTTGATGTAAGCATAGTTAGACTACAGGAAAACTTGATCCTTTACTTGGTGATCTATCTAAATTCTTGATGTAAGCATAGTTAAGACTACAGGAAAACTTGATCCTTTACTTGGTGAGCTAAATTCTTGATGTAAGCATAGTTAGACTACAGGAAAACTTGATCCTTTACTTGGTGATCTAAATTCTTGATGTAAGCATAGTTAGACTACAGGAAAACTTGATCCTTTACTTGGTGATCTATCTAAATTCTTGATGTAAGCATAGTTAAGACTACAGGAAAACTTGATCCTTTACTTGGTGAGCTAAATTCTTGATGTAAGCATAGTTAGACTACAGGAAAACTTGATCCTTTACTTGGTGATCTAAATTCTTGATGTAAGCATAGTTAGACTACAGGAAAACTTGATCCTTTACTTGGGGATCTAAATTCTTGATGTAAGCATAGTTAGACTACAGGAAAACTTAATACTTTACTTGGGGATCTAAATTCTTGATGTAAGCATAGTTAGACTACAGGAAAACTTGATCCTTTACTTAGGGATCTAAATTACATGTACCTCTGAAGTCGGAATAATGCTCGCCTGATCGGTAAGGGGCACTAGTGATAACGGAAGCAAGTCTTTCGCCTGAAGACGGAGTAATGATCGCCTGATCGGTAAGGGGCACTAGTGATAACGGAAGCAAGCCTTTACTTGCGAATATAAATTACAAGTATATCTGAAGACGGGGTAATGGTCACGGAACATTGGTGATAAGGAAAGCACGTCTTCACGCAAAAATCATCCGAAGGTGACATGTTTAGCGCTATGACTACGCCTGAATTCATAGCGGACGATCGAACAAAAAAAACCATAATGATTGATTGATTGATTGATTGATTGATATGATCATCGTTATTGCACTTAGTTGAATATTCACATATACTTCAATATATTTCTTATATAGGGAGGAAGAACTCACTCACAAAGCATGAGCATCGTAGCACCTGCGAAGAACCCCTAATGTAATTTTGAACATTGTGAGAATTTGTAGAAAATGTGTTTTTAAAAAAAAACAGAAAGAAAAGGCTTTAAAGAAAGGTCCCTGTGATGTAGAGGTAAGGTGCTTCCCTCTGGTTACAAAGGTACTCGTCGTCTCTTTTCCCTTGTCCCTGATCTCAATGTATGTGAGATCGAGTTCCTAATACTATCTGAGACGAACGATAAAACAGAGGTCATGTGTTCAAGTTGAGCATGCTAAAGAATCCTGTACAATTGAAATAAAAGTAAACTGTAAAACTGTTGACCGGGTACAACTCATAGAAAATAGATTTTTAAAAATGTTGCTACAAAATTTCCACCATCTTCAGCAATTACACCAGGGACCCTTGCTGGTGCTACAGAGTTCGTGTACTGCCACTGAGATCTTCCTGTGTAAGAAAGATATCTGAGCCCACATGGTTATTCATAACAGTGCAATGATGATTGGCCAATCAATCAAGCAGTCAATCAGTCAAGCAATCAATCAGTCAACCCAGGCTTTCCATAAAGGGTCTAAAACCGAAGAATTGACTTCATTGCACCGGGTTTTACCCCATATGGCTCGGTCCCTCTCCGCAAAAGTGACACGCCATCTTCCAAGAGTATTTCACAAAGCACAAACTTTTTGTCTCCGGCAACAATCCTAGGGGTATGTGGGAAAAAAATGCACTCGTGAACAGAACGGCACGGTCTTGATTCGAACCCAGGACATTCGGGGCGCAAGGCAAAGGCTTACCCACTTAACCACATATGTTTATAATACTAGTATAACATGTTTATTAATCTCTATATTCGATATGTCTTCCACAGATGCCCTTAACATGTTGGCAGGTCGCTTGGAGGGCCCCTTCAATATTGAGGCTGTTGTGGACCCCATCGATGTGAAAATTTCAGAAGCCATCATGAACATGCAGGAGAATGCAGAGAAGGTGTCCTCACAGGTATTTTTCTTTTACTCCCTGTCTCTTTGTTGGATAAGAAAGAGGATGAGAGGAAAGAGGGGTGAAGAATGTTGATAAAGGAAAGAGTGAGAGCATGGGCGAGTGCTGGCGTGGGTATTTAGTTAGGTGAAATGGTGGTTGCTTTAGCGTAAGCGGTAGTGAGCTTGATCGGTTATTGGTTACTAAACTGACGTAATTGCACTCTGGGCAGACTCATAGGTGCTCAGTCGCCACCAACAGATATAGAAGAGTATATATACTGCCGGTCCCCGTGGCTCGCTGATTAAATACAATCCCCCACGCTGCTCCTCGGGCATCCAGTTCGACTTGTACAGCGGGTAACTCTAAACTGCTGAAATCGCTGGATCGATTCAACATCTATTTTAGTGTCCTCATCCAACAGACAGTTGCGAAGAGACCGAAGAACATCCCCTTATCCATCTTCAACTTCCCAACAATCGATGCTGTTGATGCAAGCCTGACCGCTCTCTCATTACCGTAAACACCCGCATGCCCAGGACAGTATATCCACATAAGCATCTGGAGGTTCGAAACTTCTATAGACGACATCCACGCATACACACACCTGCTATTTTGAATCTTATAAAGCATCGACTGAGAGTCAAATACAATAACGGCACTAGTAAATGGAGTAGTGAGCTCGATCACAACCCTAGAGTACCTGGTTCAAATACCGCGATGGAAAATCTGGAAGCAAATTTGGTACTTATTGATTTTTACGAACGGTAAAAATAGACCTCAACGCTTAGAAAGCAATGACAGACTAGTAAAGTAAAGTAAAGGAACCCTTTCATACCTCGTGGTATATAGGTCAATACAGTGTTAGGCCTGTATTTTTCATTGACCGTCGGCACACATTGGGTGATGTGGTCAGCATCACGCCGGCCGCCTTTACTTCCCAGAGACTATCTCAAGGTATAAGTGGTGCATATAAAATCAACAGCTAGTTTACTGTGGTAGATGGCGGCGTCAGGTAAAGGATATGCAACGATTTTCATTTCCTTAGTAGAAACGAGTAGAGTACGAGAAAGGAAAACAAAGATAAGATAGACAGATAGATGAAGTGAGATATAAAGAGAGAAACAGTGATATGAGAGAGAGAGAGATTGTACACGTTGTACCTCTGAAGTCGGAGAAGGTACACGCCTGTATCACTAGGGACACTGGCAATAAGGAAAGTAAGCCTTCACGCAAAAATCAATCAAAAGCACCATACAAGGCGCCGTGACCTCGCCTATGCCCCTACCTCGTAGTGTTACTATTCCATGCCCCCCTCCTCCTTGCAGGATCCGGCAACATTCGGGAACATTTACTACCCATCTTCCAATCCAGAATAATCTCACCTTCAAAAAATGATCCATTTTTGGGGTATCCTACTCGTTCGTCATCTGCCAATATCCTTATGTTATTCAGTGACAGCTTTGTTTAGGTCTCAGCACAGTGGGTTCCAAGTACAGATGCATTATCTGCAGGTAACATGACATATTTGCCAGTACTGGCAGCGCAGCACTTGTCAGGGAAACCGGATATTGTTTGTCTGTCTAAATGTCTGTTATTCAGTCAGACATGACGTATCTGATTTGGGAACGTGAAGCGTGCGCGTTATAATAGAGGTTGTGACCTGGTGTTGATTAAATACATATCTTTCTCTCTCTCCCTTTCTCGCTCACACACTCTCACACTCTCTCACTCTCACACACACACTCTCTCTCTCTCACTTTCTTTTGTAGTCTAATCTACCATTCTGTCAATCTCAATGTCTATCTGTCTGTCTGTCAGTATGTCGGTATGTCTGCTATCTGTCTGTCTGTCTGTCTGTCCGTCCGTCCGTCCGTCCATCGATCTAGCTATCTGTCTATCTCTATGTCACTCATTCTCTATGTCTCCCTGTTTCTCTCTCTCCTATCTCTCCCTCCCCCTCTCTCTCTGTCGTTCTGTATATATTCTTTCATTCCTTTGTGTGTTTTTGTTCTTCTGTTTTCATTTGTACTTATTCGTTTCATATATTCTGTTTTATTTTCATCTTTCTATCCATCCACGTATCTAAAGACGTGTTCATCCATATATCCACATGTCAGTCCTCATATCTATGTATTCATCCACCTTGTAATTCATCCATGCATCCAGCAGTCGATCCGTCAATCTAGTCAATCTTCTCATTGATCAACTGAGTTATGTATTCATTCAATTCATCTTCTGGAATCAACAAATAAAATCATGCAGACCAGCGTTTCTCAAACTGGTGTACGTAGACCCCAGGGGGTCCGTGTGGTACAGTGAACCCTCAAGTGCATGAAGAAATATTATGATCTTTGACATTTCAAACAGAAAATACATTTTAAAAACATGTATAAAAACAGTGGTAATCTAGTTTCGCTGGGAAATCAAAGGACCCGGACCAAACCGGAGTCTGACAGGACAAAATGAAAGATCATTTGAAGTTTCCAGCACATCTTGTTCAAGACACAAAGGAAACTTCTTCCTGTTTATTAAAATGTTAAATTGCAGACATTGTTTACTATTGTAACAGACAGATAATTCATTCCTGTCCATTTTCATATATATATAAACATTGGGGGTCCGCAGAAGCAAAATGTATTTAAAAGGCGATCCGCGGTAGTGCAAAGTTTGGGAAACGCTGATGTAGACCAATAGTCTTCTAAGCCGTCACTCGCTAACAACTGGTAGAGTCTCGGCAGTAGTCTCGATGGCTAGCTAACATGAGTAATTTTGTCTGTTTTAAAAATTGCTTCTTTCATTGTTGGATTCCTTGATCGAGTGTCTCACGAGTTAGTAGAATACGTAACGAATTGCGGCTGTGAGATTTTGCATGGTTTTGATGACGTAATCATATATAAATATATCTCAATGATAATTGAAGGGAACCCTATGACAAAGGATATTTTTATCAACGAAGGAAAAAATAAATAGAAAAATTTGAAGTTGTGAATATTTTAGTTCACTTTAACAAGTGATGGAAATGGGATCAAGAAATTAATAGACGAACATAACCGTAAAAAGAAAAGTTAAACGCATAAAAAGAGTATGGAAAGGAACTGATAGAAAACGAAGATCAAAATACCAAGAACATTCATATTCCCAGTGCAATGTATGGGTGTGAAGCATGGATACTTAACAAGGCAGTGGAAAAACATATATGTGCTTTTGAATATAAGTGTTGCAGTAGAATCCTTCGTATACCATAGACAGAGAAGAGAACAAATAGATCTATCCAGAAATTACTCAAAATCAAAGCAAACTGGATGGTGCTTTCAAATAAAAATGAGAAAATTGAAGTATTTTGGACACATAAAGAGACAGGAATGGTTAGAAAAGACCATTATGGAAGCAGGCGTCGCGTTAACTGACGATTTGAGCATAGCAGCTGCAGAGGCAGAACATCTAGCCTATGCGATAGATAGACACAGAGAGAGAGAGAGAGAGAGACCGAGGGACTGTTAGGATGACAAAGTTCTGCTCGGGACAAGCTATTTGATGATGATGATGATGATGATACAAAGATTCGAAGTCTTAGAAAAGACCATTATGAAAGCAGGCATCACGACAAATAGGAGAAGAGGAAAACCACGGATAAGATGGATTCAGGATGTGAGTAATCGATTATTTGAGCATAGTAGCCGCAGAGGCGGAGTCTCTGTGTGTTGCACAACAGAAGTATAAGTGATTAATTGCTACGTCCTATAAAGGATATGCCACGTAAGAACATCTTCATTTAGAGCAGCTTTATAAGATAATTTATGGTTTCCGTAATTCCCATTTATCTCTTTCTCACCTTCCTCATTTCCATTTCTTTGTTCATGTTCCGACTTTCTTGTGCTTTCTTCCTTGTTCTGTCTGTCCCACACGCACGCGCCCACATGCTCCAGTTCCCACAACCAACAATTTCATCTAAATATTCATCAACTCCCGTAGCCGCTAGAAGATAGCAAATTAAAACAGTTTTGTTGATCAAAGATTATGCAGGTCATTGTTGATGTCAAGGACTCTAGAGCTAAGGGTAAAGGTCAAGTGTTTTGAAGTCTAGGCTGTCCTGGGAATCTCATGTTACCAATTAAAATCTGATTAAATTGGATCAAGGGGCAGTCTTGTTAAAATTGTGAATTCTTTACACGCCTCTACTGTCTTCATGTTTTTTTATTTTGCGACTCGCGCCCCCAAAAAACCGTGTGGTGCCGGGGCTCGCAAGGGGAGTAAAGTATAGTAACACTGTGACATACAAGGCATGTCATAAGAAGCGACTAATGAAGGTGCCTGGGGAAGCTACCCTAGTAAATAAAAAGCCTCGTAGAAATCGGATGTGCTGGCCTACTTGTTGGCGCATAACTGGCACAACGTACAATCGTTCTTAGGCTCAGATCACATACAAATCACACACAGAGTGGTTTAACAAGTGGTCGTCGATATGGAGCGTTCGAAGAAGAAGAAGAATGTTGCAATTGCTAATTGCCAGAAACGGCCGAAAGATTAAGGTATATCTTTTGAACGCTCCATATCGATCACTTGTTAACCACGCTGTGTGATTTGTATGTGATCTGAGCCTAATAGCTATTGTGCGTTATGCGCCTACAAGTAGGCCAGCACATCCGTTTTCTGCGATGCTTTTCTTTTATTAGGGTATCTTCCCTAGGTCCTACATCAGTCTCCTCTTACGACATGCCTTTAGGTCGTAGTAGTACTATTCTTTTCTTCCCTTGCGGGATCCGGCACTAAACGGGCGGATTCTTCTTCTCTTCTTCTTCTTGCGTTTGTTCTTCACGACCAATTTTATCATTCTGATTATGATATATAATTCATCTTTGACAAGAACATTTGGTTTACGTTGTGCGATTATGCGCCCATGGTGATTAGGCCCGCCCGCCCGATTTCAGCCAGCTGTTTATTTGCTAGGGTAACTTGCCCTACAACGATCCTTAATGCTGTATATTTTGGCCCGGATCTACGCCTTTTCGATCATCTTTTTGCCGTTTATTTGGGCTTTGTGATCTACGCCAAACTGTGAGTCTCCACTGTACGCCCTTTCTGACTGAGGTTCCGGATTAGGAACATTTCTCGTGGCACATAAACTTGTCCTGGGACGGCGTCTTATTCGTATAAGACACCGTGTAAAGTGTCGGCCTTCGCCAATGCTTGGATTTGAACAGCCTGTAAGATCATTGCATTGTCGGCCTTACTTTACTGACCACTTTTGAGTTTATTCCGGAGTAGGAACATTCTCAGCCTTTTCGAGGCGCGTGTCGGCACTTGACAATTTGCAGTTACTACCCTGCATTTTCCCTAGCCCCTGGAAACACTGGACTGGGGCTAAGCACAAATAATGTAGAGGATCGTTTCATTAGGCGCTCGCAACGCAACTGAAATTTTGCGCTCGCCAACATCACTCACCTCACTTCTTCCGGGGATGTTAGTTGTAAATGCAATAGTACCTTGCTCGGTTGTCCCAGGGAGGGCGGTTTCGTTAGGCACTAAAACGCAACTTTAGAATTTGCACTTGGCCAACCTTACCCAGTAACTATATCAGCGCTAAGCCTTTGATACGGAGTTTACCGCAATCTTCCCGCGTGTCGACTCAATACGTTTCATCGTTTTCAGAGACACTTGCCGAGACTTCTGATTTGTTTCGCATTGTTCTTATTGATTGTTCCAGTCTTTCCGCACATTTGGGTGGACCGCTCACCCCACGCCTGCCACAACCCCCTGTCGCTCCACCATCAGCGCCGTACTCGTTTGCCACAGCGGTGGGCCCACCCGTGCATCGTCCGCATGTATGTTTGCTCTGCCTTGGTGCCTGCCCCACCGTGTCTATTGGTTCTCACCGTACACACATTCACAATGCCTCTAGCTTGTCCGACACAGAGCTCAACTCAGGCTCCCTCGCCAAGGCTCTGAGTATCGCCCTACTGGGCACACGTGTAAGTCATCTCGGGCCCAAGTTTTTCTCCACTCGGGCCCGCGTCTCTTCTCTGGATGCGCCCCTCATCCATTCATGTTTATCCGTTCAGCTTTTTCCTTCGAATGGGAGAGACGTGCATTAATAGTCTCTCTGGGATTCCGTTTGTCTGAGTTGCGAGCGGATCTCATCCAACATGACTACGTCTGCAACACTACTTATACCAGAGTAGCTCTCCCTCGATCCCTACCCGTAGACAATATAGGTTGTCTGTTACCAGGGTCACCACGTAGAGGTGGGGTAGGATCTTGATTAGTGCCAGCTCACTAATCCTGGCGCGGAGTTGTCCCTATGCGCCTTTGACCCCAGGGCGGATTAAGGTATATGAAGGAGTGTTTGTAACGTAAGTTGTAGTGAGCTCGATTACAACCCAATCGTAGCTGGTTCAAATTTCGCGCGGGCAAATTTGGAAGCAAATTCGTTCACTTGGATTTTTACGAACGGTAAAAATAGACCTCACCGTTCAGAAAACAATGGTCGCCCGAGTGGTTACCGGGGTCCAAATTTTGGGATGGAAAGAATGGAACCACTGTTACCTGCCACACATGTCGTAAGAGGCGACTAAGGAGGTTTGGCTGAAATCGGATGCACATGTTCTAAACGTGTAGAAGTCTATGCGTTTAGGGGCCTACCAAACCAATGTGCAACGTATACACGTTCTTGACAAAGATCAAACATATCACAAAGAGTGATTAAAATTGGTCGTAAAGAGCGAACGCAAAGAAGAAGAAAACAATTGCAAACTACTGAACGTTTAAGCGGTGCCTAAAACATCGACGACTCGGTTACTGTGTTTGATGCTAATCATGTAAAGGATATACTACATTTTCATATGAAAGAGTAATGAAATGTGGTGCCTGTGACAAGCTACCAACAACACCAGAAAAGACAGTCACCAACATCATCATAAGAAAGTTGGCACAGAACCTTGCTTGAATTACATTGAGAAACAAAGAATGAAGTGGTTTGGCCACTTAAGAATGCAACCAGACTCCACTGTATACAGAATCTTCTACAACAAAACATCAAAAAAGAAGTCGAGAGGAAGACCACGAAAAAGATGGTTAGATGGCATAACAGAATCTTGTGAAAAAGCAAAAAAGAACTATCAGTTAAGCCACAAGATCAGCGCAAGACAAAAACAGAAAACCACGACACTGGACAACAACCCGGTAGCACTGTGACGACCAAAGAAGAAAAATATGAAAAGGTTACCAATAACTCACAATTTGTGGATGATGTCTGGGCTTCATCATAAGGACAATATTGGTCATCTTGTACCCTCACACACTTTTTTACTACTCTCTGTCTCCTTCTAGTTCTCTCTCGATCTTTCTCTTCCTCTCACACACGATTTTCAGCGCCGACATTTTCCTCGCTATCTTATACAAACAGTCTCCACAAACATTTCACATCGTAAAGTCCCTGCTATTTGTCCCCCATCTCTTCTATTTGTCCCTCATCTCTTCTATTTATCCCTCATTTCTTCTGTTTGTCCCAGTAATCTTTTCAAACACCTGAAGTCACCGGAAGTCAGAAACCAGCGAGTGCTGTGTTAAAATTCCTTCTGAGGTCCCAGTTCTACACAAGGGTTCTCGTGTAGAAAGTGGATAAGTGATTTTTTTGTGTGGCTGCAATGTAGAAGATGTTTGATCCGAGTTAGCAACTAGTTAGAGTGTCCAGGCAACATTTAGGTGTTTGTTCGGTTAACATTTGGGCTGGTCACCTTGAATAATTTGTTGGTGGCTATCTATATTTGGAGCTGGTCACCTGAATAATTTGTTGGTGGCTATCTATATTTGGAGCTGGTCACCTGAATAATTTGTTGGTGGCTATCTACATTTTAAGCTGGTCATCTGATCTATTTGTTGGTAGCTATCTACATTTTAAGCTGGTCATCTGATCTATTTGTTGGTAGCTATCTACATTTTAAGCTGGTCATCTGATCTATTTGTTGGTGGCTATCTACATTTTAAGCTGGTCATCTGATCTATTTGTTGGTGGCTATCTAAATTTTGAGCTGGTCATCTGATCTATTTGTTGGTGGCAATCTACATTTTAAGCTGGTCATCTGATCTATTTGTATGGTGGCTATCTACATTTTGAGCTGGTCATCTGATCTATTTGTTGGTGCATACATTTTCAGCTGTGCTGATCAATTATTTATCTCGGCAACATTTTGATTTCACTATTTGGTTTACACTTTGAGTTGTCTTCTGGTCATTTTTTTATTTGGTAAACTGTTCTAAGTTGAGATGTGTCACTTACCGAAGTGCGATGATGATGGTTATATTAATCAGTCACTTACTGCATATGGTTACATCTGAAGTTGAAGTAAGGCTCAGCTGAATGACGTTGGGCACTGATGATAAGAAATGCAAAATTTGACGCAAAAATCAGTCAGAGGCGTCATATTGGACACAGGACTACTCCTGCGATCATAGCGATCTGCAAAGGTGTACGTAAAGATGTGCAAAGTTGTACCAAGGTGTGCAAAGGTTGCAAAAAAGTGCAGAGATGTGGAAAGATGAGCAAAAGCGGTACAATAAATGTGTGCAAACACTACATGCTATGTTCACATCAACACATACCCGTTAGAAAAATAAACTAACAACACTTGTAATGTTTGAACCCGCGTCCTCGCGAACGCGAATCCCGTGTTCTAACCAATCGACCTGTCCGCACTTCACACAAGAAACTCCACAAATAATTTGAAATGTAAGATTTCCAAAAAGTAATATTGGATTCAGAAAAGGAAGAAAAATAATGTAGAATGTCTGGAGATTCTCCGTGTGTAATGTCTAATATTCACGGACAGGGAGTCAGATGCCTTGTCCAGAATGAAATGTGGACAATAGAGGATTGATACAAATTGGAGAAGCTTTTGTCCTGAACGACGGGAGATGCCAGTCGTATATTAAGATCATTGCTTCTTTCATTTTCAAGAAATCATTGTTGTAAGGAGTGAGTCAGTCGCGGAAGATGAGGAAACTCATTTGTGGATAGCGTGCTTTTTTTTACTTTTATTTTTTGGTCTATTCGATCCAATATCAGATTTATTTTTATTTTTTGGTCTATTCGATCCGATATCAGATTTATTTTTATTTTTGGTCTATTCGATCCGATATCAGATTTATTATTATTTTTTTCATTTTTAAATGTTGGAATATTGTGGTTGTTGGAAAAATATTACAAGTTAAAGTGAAGTATTTTTGTGTGTGTATACAGAACGTCGTGAAGGATTGTAGAGGGCAGTGATGGAAGGGTTATATATGGGGAGATATGGCCAAGGTGAGGGCAAGAAGGGAAAGCCAAGGAGAAGATGGGTGCATGAAGGGGAAGCCAAGGAAAAGATGGGTGCAAGAAGGAAGGTGAAAGACGAGATAGGTGCACGAAGGGAAGGTCATGGAGACGATATTTTCATGAAGGGAAGAGTAAAGCGAAGATGGGTGCATGAAAGGAAGAGTTAAGCGAAGATGGGTGCATGAAGGGAAGAGTAAAGAGAAGATGACTGCGTGAAAGGAAGAGTAAAGCAAAGATGGCTGCGTGAAAGGAAGAGTAAAGAGAAGATGGTGCGTGAAAGGAAGAGTAAAGAGAAGATGGTGCATGAAAGGAAAAGTAAAGAAGATGGGGCATGAAAGGAAAGTAAAGGAAGATGGTGCATAAAGAAAAGTATAAGAAGATGGTCATGAAAGGAAGGTAAAGATTTAGATTGGTCATGACGGGATATAGAATATTTGGTCATGAACGATATCAGATTAATTATGGTTTTTCATTTTGAAATGTAGAAATGTGGTTGCTGGAAAAAATAAGAAAGATTAAAAGGAAGATATGAGTGGTGATAAGGAAGTGGAAGATGGTGATGAAGGAAGTGAGGGAAGAGGTTATAAGGAAGATAGAGAAGATGAGGTGCATGAAGGAAAGCCAAGAGAAGATGGGTGCTGAAAGTAAGTAAGGAAAGATGGGTGCAAGAAGGAAGGATGAAAGAAGAGATGGTGCATGAAGGGAAGGTCATGGAGAAGAATAGTATTCATGAAGGGAAGAGTAAAGGAAGATGGGTGCTGAAAGGAAGAGTAAAGAAAGATGGTGCTGAAAGGAAGAGTAAAGGAAGATGGGTGCTGAAAGGAAAAGTAAAGGAAGATGGGTGCATGAAAGGAAAAGTAAAGGAAGATGGGTGCATGAAAGGAAAAGTAAAGGAAGATGGGTGCATGAAAGGAAGAGTAAAGGAAAAGATGGGTGCATGAAAGGCAAGAAGTAAAGGAAGATGGGTGCATGAAAGGAAGAGTAAAGAGAAGATGGGTGCATGAAAGGAAGAGTAAAGAGAAGATGGGTGCATGAAAGGAAGAGTAAAGAAAAGATGGGTGTGTGTAAGGAAGCACACATGATTATTCACCAAAGTGCAATGATGGTTGCACTGCCGCTGAGATCTTCATGTCTAATATTGATTGATATCACCATCATTATTGCACTTCGGTGAGTAACCATGTGTTCTCCGATCGTTTTCTTACACAAGAAGATCTCAGCGCAGTGCACGAACTCCGTAGCATCGTCTAGGGTCCCTGGTGTAATTTGGAGGTGGTCAAGATATTTTGTAGACATTCTTTATTTTAAATATTTTTCTAAGGAATTTTGCCTGGGCAGCGGTTTTTTAGCCTGCTTTTCTCGATTTTGAAATGCGATGAGTTTTTTTACTTGCTCGAATTGAACACAGGACCTACGTTCTATCGTCCGTCTCCGATAGGGCTTGAAACTCGATCTTACCTACACTGAGAGCAGCGATCTCTGGAAAACTATCCAGATGGTTCTACGAGGGAGCAAACCTGGTACCTTTGGCACGAGAGACGAGTACCTAATCTCTAGGCCACAGAGACCCTCTCATATCAACAGGGAGAAGGTCGGAAACGAAAGAACCTCAAAGAAGAGCGAGGACTTATGGCACGAGAGACGAGTACCTAATCTCTAGGCCACAGAGACTCCTCTCATATCAACAGGGAGAAGGTCGGAAACGAAAGAACCTCAAAGAAGAGCGAGGACTTATGGCACGAGAGACGAGTACCTAATCTCTAGGCCACAGAGACTCCTCTCATATGAACAGGGAGAAGGTCGGAAACGAAAGAACCTCAAAGAAGAGCGAGGACTTATGGCACGAGAGACGAGTACCTAATCTCTAGGCCACAGAGACCCTCTCATATGAACAGGGAGAAGGTCAGGAAACGAAAAACATCAAGGGAAGAGCGAGGACTTATGGCACGAGAGACGAGTAGCTAATCTCTAGGCCACAGAGACCCTCTCATATCAACAGGGAGAAGGTCGGAAACGAAAGAACCTAAAAGAAGAGCGAGGACTTATGGCACGAGAAGCGAGCACTTATCATCTACGAAGAGATCGGATCACCAATGGTTACTCATCGAATTGCGATTATGATGGTCATATCAGACAATCAATCAATCAATCAATCAATCAAACACTGTTTCGTAAGCATGTCTTTGATGAACTATTCCTCTTCTTCTTCTTTTGTCGTCACTCTGTTACCGAGTTGCTGCCCAATATCGTGGTTTTCTGTTTTTGTCTTGCGCTTTTCTGGTGGCTTGGGTGATTGATATTTTTGCTCTTTGACTGAATTCTACTATGCCATCTAACCATCTTTTTCGTGGTCTTCCTCTTGTCTTCTTACCTGATGTTCTATTGTACAAGACTCTATATACAGTGGAGTTTGGATGCATTCTTATTAAGTGGCCAAACCACTTCATTGAAACCACTTCATTGAAACCACTTCTTTGAAACCACTACTTTATAATATTGTCCTATACATTCCGCAGATATTCTCTGGGTGTGGAACTCCACGACTGAACAGAAAACGGAGAGATACAGAATCACAAACGGAAACGGATTCACAGAAATACACATTTGAGTTCCCGAAGACACCCCAGATTCGACCCACTACGGCAGCAGGTACTAGTCTGGATCGGCTGGTTCGGGATATTAAGGAGAGGGTGAAGACGGCGAAAGATTTCTGGGTCAGGCTACCTTACGCTATCTGTAACGATGAGAAAGTTGCAGCTGAAGCATCGAAAGAGGAAGACTGTTGGAACGGCCAGGATAGAGCCAGGTTAGTCTTATTATGTGTTTGTGTGTCAGAAGTGTATCGTCTTCCTCTAACAAAAACTGTGAGGTGTTACTCTTGGTCAGGTCTCAATGACGAAGTGGTTAAGTTCTGTGCCTGTCGTACTGAAGGTTTTTGGTTCGAATCCGGACCAAGACAAATAGGCAATTTTTTCATGAGATCACTAGGATTGTTGGTGGAGCTACGGAGTTCATGCTCTCGGAGTTCATGCTCTCGGCAAATGGCATGCCATCTCTGCCGACAGGGGCGGAGCAATATGGGGAAACCTAGTGCAATGAAGTCAATCCTTCGCCTCTAGAACTGCTTCAGATGCAGTTTTATTTTATTCGAAGTTTCTAGACAGAGAGAAGGGACTGGAGTATCGGGCCTATTCTATGTGAAAGTCAAGATTGATTGATATGATCATCATCATTGCACTTCGGTAAGTAAGCATGTGTGCTCCGATCTCTTTCTTATACAGGAAGATCTCAAGCGACAGTGCACAAACTCTGCACAATATGCAAGGGTCCATGATGTATTTTAGAAGATGGTGAAAATACAGGGTGTTCAAGATTAAGGGGGGACTCTGGTCTTGAAACATTTTTCGTTGCTTTGGTATTAATGTAGAATTTGTATACAATTTTGAAAGATTATGACTTAGAATAGTAGAAAAAATTAGTAAAATAAAAAAGTCAAGCGTTGCCATGGAAACAATATAAAATGGCCCAAGCAAATTTTAAATCCCTAAGGCTCTGAAGTTAATGAATATAAATGAATTCTTTTTCACTCTAAGTGAGCAATTGTAATATCTACAAAATTACACATTCTTTTTAGGATATATTAAATATTATATTTTTATGAATTTTTGTGTAAACACACCCTCCAAAAACAGCTTTTTTGACCAAATTTTGAGGGAATTTTTACCCAAAAATGTATTTAAAAATTAAATATTTAATATATCCTAAAAAAGAATGTGTAATATTTTAGATATTACAATTGCGCACCTTAGAGTGAAAACAGAATTCATTTACATTCATTAGATTCAGAGCCTTAAGGATTTGAAAATTTGTGCTTGGCGGCCATTTTGTATTGTTTCCATGGCAACACTTTGACATTTTTTTTACTCATTTTTTTCTACTATTCTAAGTCATACTCTTTCAAAATACTTATACAAATTTTATATTAATATGAAAACAACGAAAATAGATTCTTGATTTTCAAGACCCGAATCCCCCTTAAAGCAGCCCCATTGACAAATCGAAAGTTGCCAGATAATCTATCGCGTTATGTTTATGTACTATTTAAACCGGTTCTGACTAGCTCGTTTTACGTCACATTTGTTCATCGCCCCTTACCGCACTACAATTACATACCGTCACATAACCTTGACCTATACTACGTCATAACTGAACCTTCTCATTTTCATACATATATGCCAGATTGACTCCATTCACAGGCTGCTATTATCTTGAACACCCTGTATTTGGTAGGAATTCTTTCTTCTAATGAATTTTTGCCAGGGCAGCGGCTTCCTAGTCTGCTCTTGTCAATATTGATCTGCCAAGAGTTCTTTTACTGCTTAACTTCAACACGGAACCTACGTGTTATCGCCCGTCTCCGATAGGAATAGTAACTTGATCTCACATTGTCCTCCGATAGGAATAGTAACTTGATCTCACATTGTCATCCGATAGGAATAGTAACTTGATCTCACATTGTCCTCCGATAGGAATAGTAACTTGATCTCACATTGTCCTCCGATAGAATAGTAATTGATCTCACATTGTCATCCGATAGGAATAGTAACTTAATCTCACTTTGTCCTCCGATAGGAATAGTAACTTGATCTCACATTGTCATCCGATAGGAATAGTAACTTGATCTCACATTGTCCTCCGATAGGAATAGTAACTTGATCTCACATTGTCTTCCGATTACATATTTTGATTTCCCGTCTGAGCTGGTCGGCCATATAATACCAGGTGCAACGATCTCACCTATACTGAGATCAGGATCTTGGAAAAATATCCGGATTGCTCCACGAGGAAGCAAACCAAGTGCCTTTGGAACGAGAGGTGAGCACCGAACCTCTACGCCACAGAGACCAGCAAACATCTACACCACAGAGACTAGCAAACATCTACCCACAGAGACCACAAACATCTACGCACAGAGACACAAACATCTACGCACGCACAGAGACACCACAAACATCTACACCACAGAGACCACCAAACACTCTACGCAAAACTACAGAGACCACCAAACATCTACGCCACAGAGACCACCAAACATCTACGCCACAGAGACCACCAAAGCTGTTTTTATTTTTTCTCGAAGTTACTAAATAGAAAAAAAGGGACTCACATATTGGGCCCATTCTTTGTGAACATGAAGAATGAAATACCAGTAGATAGAGACCGGAAGAACCAGCCCTCGGGGTCATAAGCCGTGTAGAGGTATACCTGCCGCAGGTGTTTCTTGAAATTCCTTGCACGTTTGCACCTGTAAGTCTAAACCTAGTTTTTATGTGATGGGGAAATAATGGGGGCCGTTTGGGGGAGATAGGGTATGGGGGATACAGGAGGTGGTGGGTCTGGGACTGTAGGGGTTTGTGTCTAGGTAAGGAGAATCTAACAGTTTTGTGTGGTTGTGTGTGGGTAAATTTGTAGCAGAGGGAAAGATTGAATGCAAAGATACATTTTGTATTTTTTTTTTTTGAATGTGCATTTTCTGCAGGTATGTTGGGAGGAAGATGAGTTGGGAGGAAGGTGAGTTGGGAGGAGAAGGTGAGTTGGGAGGAGAAGGTGAGTTGGGAGAAGAAGGTGAGTTGGGAGGAGAAGGTGAGTTGGGAGGAGAAGATGAGTTGGGAGGAGAAGGTGAGTTGGGAGGAAGGTGAGTTGGGAGGAGAAGGTGAGTTGGGAGGAAGGTGAGTTGGGAGGAGAAGGTGAGTTGGGAGGAAGGTGAGTTGGGGGAGGGAGGAGGTCAAAATGTTGAAAGAAAAACTTTGAACAGTTAATAAATCATTGTGTAGCAGGCGTGAGACAGGGATGTGGGGCGAAGAGAGGAATGAGGGAGACACAGGAGAACATATTTTAAAATAGACAGGTAGAGAGACATAATATTCTATTGAGAGGGAGAAGGAAATTAAGAGTTTTCAAACATGATCTTGGGAGTAATCGACACATACGAGGGGTCAGGGGATCTGTTTATAAATGTAACGCTGCGAGCATTAGAGAGAGAGAGAGAGAGAGAAGAAGAAGAAGAAGAAGCAGATAGAGCGAGATAGAAATAGATGGAGGGAGAGACAGAAAGGGAGAGAGGTGGGACGATTTAGATATCTATTTTTGCGAGGAATCAAAAGAGGCGAGAGAGAGAGAGAGAGAGGATAGTGTTTTAGAAACCTAACTTAACGAGCAATCAAGAGAGAGAGAGAGAAAGAGAAAATAATGATAATATTGGTGTAGATAGTAAACGTTTGCTAGCAACCAAAAGAGGCGAGAGAGAGAGAGAGAAGAGTGATGGGGATTTAGAAACCTAAAGTTGCTAGAAATTAACAGACGAGCGAGAGAAAAATAGAGAGAAGAAATGTATGTAATAACGTTGTAAGAATTAAACTCTGAGAGAGAGAGAGAGGGGGGTTTAGAAACCTATTGTTGCTAGAAACCAACAGATGAGAGAGAGAGAGAGAGAGAGAAGAAATGTATGTAACAACGTTGCAAGAATGCAACCGAAGAGAGAGAGAAAAGAAGAACATTTATAACACTGAATTAGAGAGAGATAAGCAAAGAGGCAGAAATAGAAAGACAGAAAGAAAAGCACAGAGAGAAAGAGACGGTGTGTGTGCTCGCACGAGCGCGCTCATGTCTACACATAAATGATACTCAGACTCGGTTTAATATAATTTATTGACCCGTGGGTGTGGTAGAGGTGGAGGTATGGGGGAAGAGTTGCTATCTATTTAATCATTTAAATAGAAAATTTCAATTGGATCTGTCTATCACAATAGAGTTATTATTCGCTGTATATGCAAACGGTTTAGAATAGAAATCGTGATGCGCTCGCTACACGATATGCCCTCTCGGCTACACACGAACATGCGCGTGCAGACACACGTTATCAAATTTTCACCACCACTTACCCCCATATCTCTCTAGCCTGGGACGCCTCTGGCGCTTAGGGCGGCAACAAATGCAAATCATTCATCTCTATTCTTGGCTGTCCTCTGTATTGTGTTCCAGCTGTGATTCATTTCCTTTAAGTTCTTGTTTTACTGTTCTCCCCCAGGTCTTCCACGTTTTCGTTTACCCTCTGGTGTCCATGACAGTGTAGTTTTCGCGACAGTCAGCATCCATGCGTATCACACGTCCAATCCATCTCCAGCGTCTCTTTTGGAGGATGGTGCTCATTTTATTGTGGTTTTGGTCCCCTCTCAACAGAAAGGACACACCACATGCAGAGAGTATTGCACAAAACACAAACTCCGTAGCTCCGGCAACAATCATAGGAGTCTCTGAAAAAAGGCATCCTTGAACCGGATAGCGCGGTTCGGATTCAAATCCACGACCCCAGAATGTAAGATAGGTAAACACGTAAAAACAAGTACTACAGTTTTACAAAATACATAAACAGTGACGATAAACAGCAACGTTTCGACCAAAAGCCTTTATCAAGCAAACAATACAACAAGAATGACGAATTTCGAGGAACACTACAAATGGACGATTACATGTGGAAACATAAACCTATCTAATGAAAACCTGGAATAAAAACGAACAACGAAATGAGTGCAACACAAAAACCGAAAGTGGAAAGGAGAGGAACAATAAACAATATAGTGGATAAATGACACATATATGGAGCAAACACACATATAGATAACAAGGCACGAGATAAGACAGTACTAAGAAGCATAGGAATGTAATGCGTTGAGTCAAGAGTCGCAAAGTGCCATAGAATGAAATAAAACGGTTCTCCAGGGCGAATCGACTGCGATCATCGGAGGAACATGATCGGATGGCTGTGACCTGGAACCGTTTTATTTCATTCTATGGCACTTTGCGACCTCTTGGACTCAACGCATTACATTCTATGCTTCTTAGTACTGTCTTATCTCGTGCCTTGTTATCTATATGTGTGTTTGCTCCATTATGTGTCATTTATCCACTATATTGTTTATTGTTCCTCTCCTTTTCCACTTTCGTTTTTGTGTTGCACTCATTTCGTTGTTCTTTTATTCCATATTTTCATCAGATAGGTTTATGTTTCCACATGTAATCGTCCATTTGTAGTGTTCCTCGAAATTCGTCATTCTTGTTGTATTGTTTGCTTGATAAAGGCCTTTGGTCGAAACGTTGCTGTTTATCGTCACTGTTTATGTATTTGTAAAACTGTAGTACTTTGTTTTTACGTGTTTACCTATTTTCCAAGTTTTACTGCAGTCTCCACCCTTTTTCGAGAATGTAAGATAGCGGTTTAACCATCTAGCCACAGATACCCTCAAATCCGTTTGAGAAACATATAGTTTGAGAAACATATAGTTTGAGAAACATATAGTTTGAGAAACATATAGTTTGAGAAACATGTTGTTTGAGAAACATATAGTTTGAGAAACGTATAGTTTGAGAAACATATAGTTTGAGAAACATATAGTTTGAGAAACATATAGTTTGAGAAACATATAGTTTGAGAAACATAGTTTGAGAAACATATACATAACGTAGAGATGTAATCTATACATATATTTTGATGACAGATACGTGCCAGACGTACAAAAAGATGGCGTTCTACACCAGATCAACAATCCTGAAGTTGACGTTGATGTTACCAAGGTAAACTCAGTGGTCAACAGACAGCGTGTTCAACTCCAGCTTATTACGAGCAAGCTACAGAATGCCTTCAGAGGGGAAGATGTCGACTGGGTCGATACAGGTGAGACGGTGTATGTTGTTGTCGTCTCGCCTGTGATATTTTGTTTGTTTGTATCAAGGCTCACGTCTTGTTTACATCAATTGTAGAAAAGACCACATACCTTTATCAAATAGTAGCATGTTCCTTGCAGACGTGGCTTTCATCTAGCGCCTGGCCTGAACAACTCTCTATCTCTAACAAGTTCTTCCAGCTTCCCCAGCTCATGTTCAAATGTTTCTTTGATGTCCTGCCATCTTCCACGGCCTGAACAACTTCTATCTCTAACAAGTTCTTCCAGCTTCTCAGCTCATGTTCAAATGTTTCTTTGATGTCCTGCCATCTTCCACCGGCCTGAACAACTCTCTATCTCTAACAAGTTCTTCCAGCTTCTCCAGCGTCATGTTCAAATGTTTCTTTGATGTCCTGCCATCTTCCACCGGCCTGAACAACTCTCTATCTCTAACAAGTTCTTCCAGCTTCTCCAGCGTCATGTTCAAATGTTTCTTTGATGTCCTGCCATCTTCCACCGGCCTGAACAACTCTCTATCTCTAACAAGTTCTTCCAGCTTCTCCAGCGTCATGTTCAAATGTTTCTTTGATGTCCTGCCATCTTCCACCTAATTTTAAGTTTTGTTGTAGTTTTCCGATCCAGAAGCACTTGAGCTTTCAGCTCTTTGCCATGGACATCGTAACCTTCGGTTCGGTGCCACGAACACCGTAAATCTGGGGAATCTGTGGCTTTTTCTGCCATCCCGCGAATTGAACCCGCACACACAGAGGGATAGTCACCCGTAGACAACGCTCTACGAACACGCTGGGCAGACGGGCAAGTTATTTAAAAAATATGTGTTTTGAAGATGGACTGCTAAAATGGCATAAAGAAAAACTCCTAACCTGAACAGTTACATGGCGACTGCACTAGCCATACAGCCATTAAATTTTACAGGCTCATGTCCCTCGTGTCCGACACCAACCAAAAAGCGGTATTACAGGCAGTAAGAAATGCTAAAATGACGAATGTGGAGGTGTTAGAATGAGGTCAAGACATAGAGAAAGCTTATCAATATAAGAAAGAGGTAGTCATCATTTTTCGGACATGTGAGGAGAAGGGCTGGAGAAGAGCATTTTGGAAGGAGGCATCGGAAGAGGAAAACCATGAAAAGATTAATTCAGGATGTAACTGATGGTGTGAGCATGACCGCTGCAGTGGCAGAACATCTGGCCTATGAGAGATTGAGATTCCGAAGGACTGTTAAGGTGACAAAGTTCTGCTCAGGACAAGCTATTTGATGATGATGATGATGAGGCGAAGGGTAGATTTAGAACACATTGTAACAAACGGTAAAATCGAGGGGAGTCGAGGACGGAGGAAGAGAGAGAGAGAAAATTTTAGACAGCCTGACATCATGGCATGGAAGAGAGTCAACATCTGAGATGATAGCAAATTCCAAGGGCATAGATTTGTGGAGATTCATCATCGCCGACGCCAGCCCGCACAGGAACCTGATGATGATGTGAAGATTTAGGTTGTTGCGTTGGTCTTTCTTTTCCTTTTTCTTTCTCTATTCTTCTTTCGACTTATATACAGCGACAGGATAAGAAGAGATTTCTAGAACAGGTTTTTGTGTGTGCTTCATACATGTTGTGTTTTATTGCCTCTGTTATCTCTCATCTCCACACTTCCTCACCTCTCCACACTTCCCCACCTCTCCACACTTCCCCACCTCTCCACACTTCCCCACCTCTCCACACTTCCCCACCTCTCCACACCTTCCACTTCATCATCTCCCACTTCCACATATCCCACTTTCCCATATCCCACTTTCACATCTGCCACTTTCCCATTATCTCCCACTTCCCCACCTCCCACTTCTCTGTCTCTCACTTTCCCCACCTCCCACTTCCCCATCTCCCACTTTCCCGTCTCCCACTTTCCCATCTGTCATCTCCCATGCTCCTCATCCACATCTTCTCCTTCAGCTATCTCTATTCGTACACTTAGTTTAGTGTGGACCACAAACTGTACAGTCAGCTTCAGGTATCCCCAAATCATTTAAATAGAAAATTTCAATTGGATCTGTCTATCACAATAGAGTTATTATTCGCTGTATATGCAAACGGAGAGCCGCTGTAGCGTAGTTGTTAGTGAACTCGCTTCGCAAGGCTGGTGGTCTGGGTTCAGCTCCCGCAATGTGCGTGGAATTTTTCCCGACCACGACGGCTCTCAGGTCGACCCAGCCTCAACTAGGTACCAGACAAGCTCTGGGAAAGTAAAGGCGGATACTGACCATATCACCCATCGTGTGCTGACGGTCAATGAAAAATACAGTCCTAACACTGTATTGACCTATATACCACGAGGTATGAAAGGGTTCCTTTACTTTTTTACTTTTTATATGCAAACAGATTAGAATAGAAATCGTGATGCGCTCGCTACACGATATGCCCTCTTGGCTACACACGAGCATGCGCGTGCAGACACGTTATCAAATTTTCACCACCACTACGCCCCCAATATCTCTCTAGCCTGGGACGCCTCTGGCGCTTAGGGCGGCAACAAATGCACACCATTCATCTCTATTCTTGGCTGTCTTCTGTATTGTGTTCCAGCTGTGATTCATTTCTTTTAAGTTCTCGTTTTACTGTTCTCCTCCATGTTGTTTTGGGTCTTCCACGTTTTCGTTTACCCTCTGGTATCCATCACGGTGTAGTTTTCGCGACAGTCAGCATCCATGCGTATCACACGTCCAATCCATCTCCAGCGTCTCTTTTGGAGGATAGTGCTCATTTTTATTGTGTTTGGTCCCTCTCAACATATTGCTTCTCAGCTCACACAAGCGAGGACAGTCTTGCAGGACATGCTCTGGTGTCTGTTCTGCCTGCTGACACTGACAGAGAGCTGTTTGACTTATTCCTAGTCTACATAAGTGTTTGTTGAGT
The DNA here is from genome assembly GCA_020796225.1 of Arion vulgaris. Taxonomy (NCBI): domain Eukaryota; kingdom Metazoa; phylum Mollusca; class Gastropoda; order Stylommatophora; family Arionidae; genus Arion; species Arion vulgaris. The sequence continues at coordinate 38,432,274 of CM036760.1, forward strand.
CTGCAGTGTCTGGCACATAGTCGAAATATAATGACCTGGTCTATTTTGTTAATGTCTTTGTGGAAGTCTTGTCCATAATCATATCCAGTATTTGTCTTCCATTCTACTGCCTTCCATATCTCCAAATGTCTTATTCCTCCCTTCCCTCCCTCAATCTCATCCTACTTTTCCACATAATTTCTAGTCTTTATTTTCCAACATCATATTTCATTATCCCATTATTATCTCCATTTCTTTCTTTTCCAACATCATATTTCATTATCCCATTATTATCTCCATTTCTTTCTTTTCCAACATCATATTTCATTATCCCATTATTATCTCCATTTCCAACATCATATTTCATTATCCCATTATTATCTCCATTTCTTTCTTTTCCAACATCATATTCATTATCATTTTTATCTCCATTTCTTCTTTCAAATATTTTCATTATCCTATTATCTCATTTTTTTCTTTTCCAACATCATATTTCATTATCCCATTATTATCTCCATTTCTTTCTTTTCCAACATCATATTTCATTATCCCATTATTATCTCCATTTCTTTCTTTTCCAACATCATATTTCATTATCCCATTATTATCTCCATTTCCAACATCATATTTCATTATCCCATTATTATCTCCATTTCCAACATCATATTTCATTATCCCATTATTATCTCCATTTCCAACATCATATTTCATTATCCCATTATTATCTCCATTTCCAACATCATATTTCATTATCCCATTATTATCTCCATTTCCAACATCATATTTCATTATCCCATTATTATCTCCATTTCAGAAATTGATGGTTTGGCCAGCGGAAGTGGCAGTGGAGACTACCCTGAAGGCAGCGGATCTGGAGATGGAGTAGTCACAGACGAAGAGAAGGACGGAATTGTAAACATCGATGAAAACCCATCACATCCAACTTCAAACAAAGGTCACAAGCCCTGGAACAAGGGTCCAGGGTCCAACTCGGGACAAACACAATGGCAGCCAGATAAAGAACCAAGAAAAGATGATAAAGGGACACATGTGGTTGAGGAGACGAAGCATCCGCAGGACACTGGGCGTGGGAAAGTAGAGGAGAGAAAGGAGAACAAAGGAAAAGGCAAACCATCAACAGCCAGTTTACCTTTATCTACATTTTCTTTACTTGTATTTTTATCAGTTCAATTTGTACTGCTGATTGTTGACATTTTCTAGACAGTACAATTTGACTCATTTTAAAACGATATGTGTCATTTATCACAATACTTTACCTAGATCACAATTTAGTTGAGTCATTTATCACAATACTTTACCTAGATCACAATTTAGTTGAGTCATTTATCACAATACTTTACCTAGATCACAATTTAGTTGAGTCATTTATCACAATACTTTACCTAGATCACAATTTAGTTGAGTCATTTATCACAATACTTTACCTAGATCACAATAATTAACTCAGATCACAATCTAGTTAGTAATTTACACAATATTTTACCACAGCACAATTTCACATAATTTCTAGATTTCACATAGAACACAATTTATACAATATTTACCTAGAACACAATTTTATAAGCATATTATAAAACCTAGAAAGCTCATTAAACATCCATCTAGTTAGTAATGTGCTGCATATTAAGACATTGAGAGAACACAATCTAGTTAGTAATGTGCTGCATATTAAGACATTGAGAAAACACAATCTAGTTAGTAATGTGCTGCATATTAAGACATTGAGAGAACACAATCTAGTTAGTAATGTGCTGCATATTAAGACATTGAGAGAACACAATCTAGTTAGTAATGTGCTGCATATCATGTCATGGAGAGAACACAATCTAGTTAGTAATGTGCTTCATATCAAGACATGGAGAAAACAAAAAATCAATATCATACCATTATATAGTACACATTTCTTTAATCAATTTTTGTATTTAGTTTTATTTAAAATGAAACAACTACACTGCCTCATGATCATGTATATCACAGACCAATATACATATCTACACATCTCAACTTCTTCTCATGGGTATGGCGAGCAAGCGGGCTTTGGGATGGCTGCTGCAGGGAAGGATGGAGGACGCATCAGAATGCCCAATGTGCCATGACGTCGATCGATTGCATTAAAAAAACTTTTGTTACTGCCTGTGGTACTGCTTTTTATTAGGGCAGTGTAGGACAGATGGGACGAGAACCTGATGAATGTAATACTAGTGTAGGATTCAATACGTGATGGAACACAGTCTGTTGCTAGGATTTTTCAATCAGGGAATGGAACAGATGGTCTCAGTGCACATGGGAACTGTGCTCGAATTTGGATTTAAGGTGAGCAAGTGGACTTTGAGATGGCTGCTGCAGTGGAGGACACATGGGAACTGTACTCAAATTTGGTTTTAAGGTGAGCAAGTGGACTTTGAGATGGCTGCTGCAGTGGAGGACACATGGGAATGTCCAATGTGACATAACAATGATCCATAAAATAACACATCTGCTGTTAGAGCCCATTTAAAATTGATTTTCCGTCTCCAAGAGTTAACCCTTGCATGAATTTTTGCAATGGATATTGTCTCGTCCGCCATCTTGACTACACAGTAGAAGTAATAGTTCATGTACAGCACTGGCATTAAACACAGAAAGTCCTTAGCAATAGGGCTGTGCACAGTAGAGGTCATGAAACATACAAGTGCAGCTATGAAACAAACCAATAGTACAGGTGTATTTGTAAAGCAATAGGGCTGTGCACAGTAGATGTCATGAAACATACAAGTACAGCTATGAAACATACAAGTGCAGCTATGAAACATACAAGTACAGCTATGAAACATACAAGTACAGCTATGAAACATACAAGTGCAGCTATGAAACATACAAGTACAGCTATGAAACATACAAGTACAGCTATGAAACATACAAGTGCAGCTATGAAACATACAAGTGCAGCTATGAAACATACAAGTGCAGCTATGAAACATACAAGTACAGCTATGAAACATACAAGTACAGCTATGAAACATACAAGTACAGCTATGAAACATACAAGTACAGCTATGAAACATACAAGTACATCTATGAAACATACAAGTACAGCTATGAAACATACAAGTACAGCTATGAAACATACAAGTACAGCTATGAAACATACAAGTACAGCTATGAAACATACAAGTACAGCTATGAAACATACAAGTACAGCTATGAAACATACAAGTGCAGCTATGAAACATACAAGTACAGCTATGAAACATACAAGTACAGCTATGAAACATACAAGTACAGTTATGAAACATACAAGTACAGCTATGAAACATACAAGTACAGTTATGAAACATACAAGTACAGTTATGAAACATACAAGTACAGCTATGAAACATACAAGTACAGCTATGAAACATACAAGACAGCATGAAACATACAAGTGCAGCTATGAAACATACAAGTACAGTTATGAACATAGAAGTGACAGTTATGAAAATCACAAAGTGCAGTATGAAACATACAAGTCAGCTATGAAACTCTCAAGTTGTTTATGAACATGACTAGATGGCTGCTATGAAACATAGAATGTACTAGCTTGAAAAGTACAAGTGCTTGAGTGCTGCGAGTGGAAACATGGGAATGTACAGCTTGGATACATGACAAGTGCGAGCTATGAGAGACATAGAAGTAAATGTGAACAAAACAATGATCACATAAAATAACACATCTGCTGTTAGAACCCATTAAAATTGATTCAGCTATGAGAACATTCATGAATTTGCAATGATATGTCTCAAGTCGCCTTTTGAAACATAAAGTAAAGCTATGAAACAAAATGGCTTTTAAACACAGAAAGTCACTATGAAAGCTCAAGTAGCTATAAAACATACAAGTACAGCTATGAAACAAACAATAGTACAGTGTTTTGAAACAATACAGTGAAAGCTATGAAACATACAAGTACAGCTATGAAACATACAAGTACAGCTATGAAACATACAAGTACAGCTATGAAACATACAAGTTCAGCTATGAAACATACAAGTACAGCTATGAAACATACAAGTACAGCTATGAAACATACAAGTACAGCTATGAAACATACAAGTACAGCTATGAAACAAACCAATAGTACAGGTGTATTTGTAAAGTCTCACAACATTTCATATGAAGAAGAAATGTGAAAAACAAAATACATGACATCATAAAAAAATATGTTCCATAGAAGCAATTGTGATGCAATATGCAGTGAATGACTGTTGTCTGCTGGGGTAATTCTTTTCATTCAAACTATAATGCTGTTTTCAACTGAAGAAAGAATATTTGACAATATGAAGAAACGTGTACTGACATATCTTGAAGCCCATGCTGGATATTTTCAACATCTGTTATAATAAATATTTCATTTGTTCTTTCTAGTTTACCAAGAACAACAGTAGACCATAGCAGTAACTATTGTGACTAATTTCACTACTTTGTTTTAACACATTTTCTGATGATGTCATGTACTACATTTTTCAAGCTGACCTACAAATGAAGTGTTGTGAGACTTTACAAACATCCTGTAGTTGTCCCCTACAGTGGACACTGTATGTGAAAGAGTTAATATTAAAATGTCAGCAGATGTACTTCTTGAGCACCGAAGTTGATTTCAATAAATATGTCTGTGCAACAAATATTGTGTATTCATATTGTTGATGAATTATTTTGTTTTTGTATCGAGTACTAGATATCTATAGATATATATTTGTATGTTTTTTTTTTTTTTGGTTGTATATTTTGATGTCAATGCTAATTTCATTGAATGACTCTTTTGAAGGTTTCGAACTCCAGCTTTGCAGTTTTTTTTGTTGTTGAACGAATGATGTGTGGTGTATTTTGGTATTTTTTGTGTGCATGCTTTTGCTTATTCATTCCTGCCTTCATTTCATAAGATGATTATTTATGAATCTTTTAGAGGTATGTTTGAGATGGGCCGGTCACGTTGCTAGGATGCCTGATAAATGCATCCCAAAGCAGTTGATATATGGCCAGCTGAGGGAAATATAACAAGAAGGGTTCTTTTCTGGAACCCACAGGGACAGTGAAAGAAGGGGAAGCCAAGAAATACATGGAGATGAGATTTGGAGGCAGAGATCAACAAATATAAAGGAGCTGAGCTGAGGAGCTGCAGGAGACAGCTGCAAGAGACAGCTAGAGATAGGAAGACTTGGCACTCTTATATATGTTCAGGAGTCTCTGTGGTGTAGAAGTTAGGTCCTCGTCTGTTGTGCCAAAGGTACCAGGTTCGCTACCTCGTGGAGCCATCTGGATATTTTTTCATAGATACCTGATCACAGTGTAAGTGAGATCAAGTTCCTAGTCATATCCGAGACGGACGATAATATGTAGGTCTTGTATTCAATTTGAGCATGTAAAAGAACCCTTGGCAGTTCAAAATCGAGAAGTGCAGGCTGGGAAGCTACTGCCAGGACAAAATTCATTCAAATTTATTTTTGGAAAATAAAATTTCGACAAAAATGTCTTCATTATCTTCAAAATTACATTGGGGACCCTCACGGTGCTTCAGAGTTTGTGCACTGCCACTGAGATTTTCCTGTGTAAGAAAGAGATTGGAACACATATAGTTACTCACCAAAGTTCAATGATGATGGTCCTATCAATCAATCCATCAATAATGTGTTCCATTTATCTGGCCTTGGGAGAAGAAGGATCTTCCTGACATTATCTAGCGCAATGTTTCATAAACTGGGGTCCGCGTATCCCAGAGGGACTGCAAGGTACTCACAGGGGGTCCTCAAACGCTTGAAGAAATATTATGATCTTTGATATTTCAAACAGAAAACTAAATTTTTAAAACATGTGTAAAAACAGTGGTAAACTAGTTCTGCTGCGAAATCAAAGGACCCGGATTAGACCTGAGTCAAAATGTCTGCCAGAACACAATGAAAGATCATTTGAAGTTTCCGCAGTCTGAGAAATTGGAGCCAGCTTGACTGTTGGTGTAGTGTAGTAATAACTCCATTGCTAGAAGATTTTCATATATTGAAACTTTAGGGGTCCGACAGAAACATATATTTAAAAGGGGGTCCGCAATAATGCAAACTTTGGAAGCTGTTGGTCTAGCGTATAGCACCTGAAGAGGTGACGATGAACAGTTTCATGTTGTTTATTATCGAAATATATTTTTACGTATATGATATTATAAAATGAACATATTCAATTTTATATGTTAATCAAATCTTGCAGTAACATATGATATAATTTATGTCCACGTATTAAGCAAAGGTAGGGCAATCAGGTCATTTGCGCATTGTTCTCATGGACTCACACCCCACCATTGAATTTTATTTTCTTGTGCCACCTATGTAAATAATATATATTTATGTAGAGGATCATAGTATGAACTGTTTAAAAAAATGTATGTCACATGGTAGGTGTTTTATTTCATATGTTCTTGTATGGAAGCCAGTTCTTACCTGTTGCCATACCTTACGGATTGCACATACCTTATGTATTGCACACACCTGTGCTTATGTGACATCCTATGTGCTTATGGTTTTTTTTAAATATTATAATATGTAACAATTTCTGGCATATGTTGATGGTGGATGTCACTGACATATGTTGGTGGTGGATGTCATTGACATATATTGGTTGGTAGATGTCACTGACATATGTTGGTGGTGGATGTCACTGACATATGTTGGTGGTGGATGTCACTGGCATATGTTGGTGGTAGATGTCACTGGCAAATGTTGGCGGTGGATGTCACTGACATATTGGTGTTGGATGTCACTGACATGTTGGTGTTGGATGTCACTGGCTTATGTTGGCGGTGTTTGTCACTGACATATGTTTACTTCTGAAGTCGGAGAAGGCACACCTGTATAGCGGGAAACACTGATAAAAAGGAAAACAAGCCTTCAGGTAAAAATCAGTCAGAAGTTCCATACCAGCGCCCTGACCACGCCTGAATTCATAACGGGCTAGCGCAAGAAGAAAAAATGGCGTATGTAGGATATTGATGTCACTGCCATATGTTTGTATGTATGTCATTTAGCATGTTTGTATGAAGTTTGTATGAAGGTTTATGTCATTCGGTTTGGTTTAGTTAAGTGGTTGTAGCGATGGTGTGGTCAGATAGAGAAGTGGTTTAATCAAGTGGTTAAAGTGATGGTTTTAGTCAAGTGGTTAGAGAGATGGTTTTAGTCAAGTGGTTAGGGGACTGCCTAGAGTAGTTGATAGTAGCTCGGCCTGCTAGCTGTGAGACGCCTCATAGCTCGGGTTCGAACCCACTGTCCGGCATTTGTTTGAGTCCCCTGGTCTTACTAGGATGATAACGTGAGTACCTCTGAAGTCGGAGAAAATCTGCCTGTATGGCGAGGAATACTAATTACGAGTACATTGAGCACAGGCTGCCAGTGTAAAGTAATTTACAATGTGCACGCTGCTGACATTGTAAGAAATTGGAAAAACGGATTTTCACGCAAATATCAGTTTCAGAGATGAAACTTCGCTGAGTTGAAAGCAGACGGAAAAAAAAAAAAAAAAGTAAAGTGGTTAGCAAGTTGGTATATTGAGCATTTAGGCAGATGGCATTGTCAAGTGGTTAGAACGGTGGTTTAGGCAGATGGTTAGATAAATTTGTATATTGCCTCAGTTGATCAAAACCCAGAGAAAGACAAAAACACTGGAAGTCGACAGTCAACCGGGACTAGTCGGTCAACTGGGGCTAGATGGTCAACTGGGGCTAGACGGTCAACTGGGGCTAGATGGTCAATTTGTAAGTAGAGAAGGCTGTGACTCTTGTCGTTTGCAACAATTCTGAAAGTAAAGCGTGACAGACAATCAGAAAATTAATTACTGTAAGAATGAGCAAAGTGTAAGTACTTGTTGTAAGAATGAGCGGAGTGTAAGCACTTGATGCAAGAGTGGGTGGACTGTAAGAAACTGATGTTAGAGCGAGTGAAATGTAAGCGCTTAATGCAAGAGCGAACGGAATGTAACCATTTGGCATAAGGGTAAGTGGAGTGTAAGTACTTCATGTTAGAGCGAGTGAAATGTAAACACTTCGCATAAGAGTGAATATAATGTAACAATTTGATGTACTTGTGAGCGGAGTGTTAGCACTTGATGTAAGAGAGAGTGGAGTGTAAGTATGTGATGAAAGAGCGAGTAGAGTGTAAATACTTGACGTAACCGTAGACTGTCACATGTAATTTATATATAAAACAAATTTCTTGTACTGGACAATCCTTCTCTTGCGGAAGCTTCACTCGTAATTCTCAACGAACCCAGATTTTCTTTTTCTTTAGTCCTGCTCTCTGTGTTTCTCCGTAATAAAAACAATGATAAACTACTGAACGTATAAGTGGTGCCTAGAAAATCGACAACTCATTTACTATAGTTGTTGTTGATGGTGACGTACTGTAAAGAATATGCTATGATTTTCGATTCTCTTTCTGGGTAGTTGAAATACTGACAAATCTTGTCATTATTTTGTCATGATTTTCAATATATAAAACTTATGAATATGGTTAACGAATCATGATATTTTAATGTTTATAATGCATGAATTTTTCACTGATTTTTGTGTTTTTTAGTTCTGTAGACATATCAGTGTTGTCATATTGAACATAATATTTATATTTTTATATTGTTCTTTTTTTACGTTTGTTTGTTTGTACGTTTTGTTTTATGTGGGAGAAAACAATGCTAGATATAGAATTCAGCAACTTCTGAAGTTGGAGAAGGTATGCTTGTTTGGTGGGGGACACTTAAAGTAAAGCAGGGCTTTTCGCAACTATCAGTCACAAGCGCTATACCAGATGCCCTGACATCGCTGGAACTCATAGCGGACGAAAGCAAGATGAAGAAGGATTCAAGCTTAGAATCAATTTTCTAATTTTCTAATGTGAAACTGGACTTCAAATGATGGAAGAAAACTAGTCACAACAGAGATGGTGTAACAAGTAGAGAGTGGTTTAGAAGTGAAAACATGTCATCATGAATATAAATAGAGCAATGTACAACACAATATTTCTCCCTTCATTATGCTATCATTGCCAAACCTAGACGTTGACATCAAACGATAGAAGAAAACTAGTCATGACAGAGATGAACTGTCTACGCAGAATGCTGGGGGTAACAAGAAGAGGCAGATTGAGAAATGAAGGCATCAGGAATAAAGATGATGAGTACTGAACTTCATCAAGAAACAATAAATTAAATTGTTCGGCCACATAAGCAGATTACCAACAGACAGTGGCCCTCAAAGAGCAATGCTGCTCACATACAGTGGATACAAATCAAAAGGCGGTCAATTTGAAAGGTGCACTTCAGAGATAACAGAGGTGATGTAAAACACTGTGATTAGATCGACTGAGTGTGGCCACATGTTGCTTCTCAGCTCACCCAGGAGAGGATAGTCTTGCAGGACATGATCTGGTATCTTTTCCATCTGCTGACACTGGCATAGAGCTGTTTGACTTATTCCTAGACTATGTAAGTGTTTGTTGAGTCTGCGGTGTCCAATACATAAGTTTATACCACACTTGAATTCTTCTTCTTCTCTTATCATGTTTTGCCTCACAGCATCAGGATAAGAAAAGCTTTCTAGAACTGACTTTTGTGTGCAATTTATAGTCAACCTAAAAACTTAGCTTTGGGGAAACCTGACAGACCTGAAGCTGACTGCCAAGTTTGTGGTCTACAGTAAACTATGTGCATGACCAGAGAGGGATACCTGACAGACCTGTAGCTGACTGCCAAGTTTGTGGTCTACAGTAAACTATGTGCATGACCAGAGAGGGATACCTGACAGACCTGTAGCTGACTGCCAAGTTTGTGGTCCACAGTAAACTATGTGCATGACCAGAGAGGGATACTTGACAGACCTGTAGCTGACTGCCAAGTTTGTGGTCTACAGTAAACTATGTGCATGACCAGAGAGGGATACCTGACAGACCTGTAGCTGACTGCCAAGTTTGTGGTCTACAGTAAACTATGTGCATGACCAGAGAGCGATACCTGACAGACCTGTAGCTGACTGCCAAGTTTGTGGTCTACAGTAAACTATGTGCATGACCAGAGATAGCTGAAGAAGAAGCAGTATGAATTTTTTAGTTAAAGAAGTTAAGTTTCGCATCATCTTATACAATGTGTCACACACCTACATTTTTATTCTTTCTCTCCCACACAACCTACATACACACAGCCCATCCACAAGCCACATACAACACATCAACAATTCATCCACAACCATCACACAAACCACCCACAAACTGCCTATAGCCTGCCAACAACCTGCACACACACCACACACAACCCACACCACCCATCTACCATACATAACCCACACACCACCCACGTAACACCCACACACTACCCACCCACACCGAAACACACACAACACTCACACAACCCACACAACACACACACAGTGAGATTTACATGTTGTACTTCCATAAATAGTATTTTTAACCAAGTATGACAAAAATGGTCAACCATACATATTATGATCCATTCTGTGTTATACTTTGGTCAGATTTTCTTGAATTCAGTTCACGTATAATCCATATGCTTTGTATGTTCAACGATTGTATTCACATATAGTCTATATGGAGAACTGCAGTAGCGTAGTTGTTAGTGAACTCACTTCTTAAGCTAGTGGTCCATGTTCAATTCCACAGTGGGCGTTGAATTTTTGTCAGACTGTAACGGCTCTCAGGTCGACCCAGTCTCAATTGGCATAAGCACTGGGAAGTAAAGGTGGCCAGTGTGATGTTGACCACATGACCCATCGTGGGCCGATGATAAATACAAGCCTAACATCAGATTACCATGTATACCATGTGGTATGAATAGGGTTCCTTTACTTTAAAAAATAGTCCATATGCTTGTATGTTCAACGATTGTACTCACATATAGTCCATAAGCGTGTACTTAGGATAATCATGTTCATATGTCATTCATATTCTTGTATGTACAATTATTATACTCATACATAGTCTATATGCTTGTATATAGAGTTTATACATGCATAAACATCCATGTATATGTATATGTACTAGGGTCCCCACCTCCAACAACAAGCCATCACTTTCAAGGGAGGATCTGTCACTTATCTGCTTAAAGATGTTCATCAATATTTTTTTATAGTTTTGAGCTGTACAGTCTTTTGTAAAAATTATAACCACAATCAAAATAAAGAAGAAAAAAATAAAGAAAATAATAATTGATTTCAATGTTGATGGATTTTCATGATTTCAGATGTTCTTTCTGCATTTTTGGTTGTTTGTGTAACAAAATATGGTCTAAATACTTCTTCTTTGAACGCTCCATATCAACCACTAGTTACACTACTCTTTATGATTTGTATGTGATCTGAGCCTAAGAGAGATTGTACATTGTGCCAGTTATGCACCTACAAGTAGCATTACTCTTTGATGCGCACTGTCTGTTGGTAATATGCTTATGCTGCCAAACCATTTAATTTTGTGTTTCTTGATGTAGTTCAGTACTGATGTTGAACCCACTTTTTTTCTGATGTCTTCATTTCTAAACTGGTATCTTCTTGATACTACCAGCATTCTGCGTAGACTCTTCATCTCTGTCCTAACTAGTGTCTCTCTGGAATTCAATTTAAGACATGCTTTGACCGTAGAGCCACTACGGTCGACACAATCACATTACCACAATATGGTTTGATCACGGAACCGCACACAAACGAAGCAAGTGCACTAACCACTACACTATCCTGGCTGTAAACTGACAAATTAGCTCAATTTTTATAATCTTCCTGTAATTTATATAATAATATAAATTTGCTAACCCTGGGGTTCTTAAAAAAAAAAAAAACCTCCTTATATTCAATTTTTACAAGGAAATTATTTTACCAGCTAGCCCCATTGTTAAGGCACCCAAATATCTCACTGACAGCTAAACAACCAATGAACATTTTCATACCTACTTTGTGTTACCAAAGCCAAATATGGACAAAGTGCAGTCACAAAAAATAACTGAGTTACATGTGAAATGCAGTACCTACGAAAAGTTATCAACAACACCAGAAAACACCAATATCAGCATAAGAAAGAAAGATGGCACAGGACCTTGCTTGAATCACAATGAGAAACAAGGAATGAAGTGGTGTGGCCACTTAATAAGAATGCATCAAAACTCCACAGTATATAGAGTCTTGTACAACAGAACATCAGGTAAGAAGGTGAGAGGAAGACCACGAAAAGATGGTTAGATGGTATAGCAGAATCCTGTCAAAGAGCAAAAGTAACAATCACCCAAACCACTAGAACATCGCAAGACAAAACAGAATACCACGTCACTGGGCAACAACCCGGTAACAGTTTGAAGACAAAAGAAAAAGACTTCGCCGCCATGAGCAATTTCTTTAACAGTGCAGGGGAAACAACCACATAATATACAATTACAATTTAAAAACTGACAGGAGTTCTCTACTACTCTCACGACCTGTATGTAGTTGTGATCTAATTTCCTTGCCACATACAGGGGTCTCTGTGGCGTAGAGGTTAGGTGCTCATCTCTCGTGTCAAAGGTACCACGTTCGTTCCCTCGTGGAGCATCTGGATATTTTTCCAGATCCACATTCCTGAGTGTAGGTGAGATCAAGTTCCTAGTCCCGGAGATACAATGTAGGTCCCGTGTGTTTAATTTGCGCACATAAAAGGCAGTTTAAAATCGAGAAAGTCCCGGAACCCTACTTTAGCTAAGCCCTACTTTAGTCAATTCTTACGACATGCCTTGAAAGTCGTAGTTTTACTACTATTCTTTGCTTCTATTGTGGGCGCCGGCAACACTCGGGCGTCTCTCTCTCTCGCGATCACCTAAAAGACCTATGTACCAGATCTCCCCATAAATTCATTCTTGCGCAAATCTGATTCATCCAGCGTTAGCATGGGTGGGTTTCGTCACATCTTCAGCACCATTTGAAGCTCTGGTGCTTATCCTTCGGCAATGTGTCCGGATTCAGCCAGCGTTTACTGTGGTCGCTCTCCTTAGTCGCCTCTTAAGACTTGCGTGACAGGTAACAGTGATTCTATTCTTTACACCCCAAATTTGGGCCCCGGTAACCACCCGGATGTCTTATTTACTTAGAAATATTTTTTTTACCAGACCATAAAGTAAAAGGCCAATAACTGGTTATAAAATAGCGTACACATTGTATTCTATTTGTTATATCCCTTGGCATAGGCTGTTTTTGAGTCATGTCAAGTAGTACTATGTCCCTTGCGGAAGAAGCGTCGCTATAAGGACAGACGGCACCCCTAAATAGAAATACTGAGCATCGAGGATGCGTTTATGATTCAAAATGATCAACTTGATGCTAAAATCATAAAGAAAATTTTTAAAATCCAAGCATGTATATTCTATGAAAAAAATTTAATATAGAGGGTTTTTAAGAGAAAATGTCCAAAAGTATTCTTACAAAATACAGGATGAATTAAGTTCTAATCAGGTTAGCACTATAGAACTTTCTGATGTTGAAGTACATCGGCATATCTTGAACTGGTAGCGAAAGATTTATAAAGTATAAAAAATGAGTTTTACCTGAATTTTTAGATGCAAATCCATATTTTCGACCCAAAAAATACGGGGTAAGAGATATTCTTTTGCATGAGACACAAAAACTATTCAATGAATACTTTTTAAAGTGGTAGGGGATGATCAAATGTGCATAAGAAAGAAGTATGCAAATTTATACAGCAAGCAGTTTATCCTTTGAGTAGTTTATTTTTTTTTGTGAAAAAAGTGTATTTAGCGACATACATTTATGGAAAATACCAATTTTGAGGAAAAAGTTTAAAAAACGAACATATTTTCAATTAATACCCAAATTAATTTGTTTTAAAATCCCCCAGGAGCATACAAACTTGCCTCAGCCAATGCTTTAGTTGCTAGCACTAATTGTTTTACATCTTTCTATCTTTTTGTGCCTAAATTCTGTATTAGCAAGAAAGATATGCGGTTTTTATAGTTAGTTTGTTCCTTTCGTGCCAAAGGCGGCACATAGGGCAGAGGATTTAGATCTCCATGTGATGCGGTTCGTTGCTAGCAGTTGGAGATCTTGTATGGGTTTTTATAGGTGACTGCAAAATACTGAAAATAATGTTTTCCGAAGGAAAAGTTAATTTAAAACAAAATTATCATATCGGCACAATTTCACATTATTAACTACAATATTGGCATCATTGACAGTTACTTTTAACCTTCTCCTCAAAGCAAATGAAATCTTAGGATAGCAAGTCCATATAAGATTATGGAAAGATTCATTAGCATTGTGAGAACCACCATGAATATATTTTGTCAACGAAGTCGCAAGATAGCTTGATAAATACTTGCATTATGTTGCCAAAAATAAAATTAGGCAGTTTGTTTTTAATCAACTAAAACTTTATCTTTAGGGCACAAGCTACTCAGTCTATTGCAGTTCTCATGGCTATCTTTGTAATGTTTAAATATGGCTCAAATACTATTTATCCAATGTGCTCTAATTTCCTAGAATTTTTCATACAAGCTGCATCAAATGACGCTGCATGAGTTTAATGGTGCTATTAGTTAATCTATCTGCGCTACCATATGATTATAAACACTTTGCTACCATCTGTTGAAGCAAAGTTATGATTTTTCACATATAATAAGTTACAAAAACATATACATGCCTAGTTAAAAAATGTAATTAAAATACAAAACTAAATATTTTTTTTTTAGCAAACTAAAGATAGCTTCTTGTTCAAAATTGGATGTATTACTTAAATATAAAAAACCTCAAATTTCATTTTTTAAAGAAAAATTGCTAAATATCCGTTGCTTCCTCTGGGGTTCTTGCAAAAACTCCTTGTTCTCATCTTATAATAAATTTGAAGCTACTTTGAATGATATATGCATGTTTGTTATATGTGTATACATGTGTTTATGTCTGATATTGTCTCGTCTCAAATATATACAAGCACAATAAGCTTATAGCATGTGTTTGTGCAGACACTGTTCGATCGAAACTGACCTGATTATTCTGTGTCTAGTTGTAACGAAGCGTAAAGACACCCCCTCCCCGTGAATCATTTTTTTAGAATGACTCGCTGGTTGTGTTCATAAGGACGCATGTATTGCTAGGCTAGGCGATGGGTATCGTAAGAAATGAGGGTAAGTGGTTCGAATCCAGTGTTTGTCTGTTTGTTTTTTCGGAAGCTTTTAATACCTGTACATTGTTTATTTGTTAATCATATCCGTTGCTTCCTCTAGGGCTCTTGCAAAAAATTCCTTGATCTCATTTCTAAATGTAAGAGTGCGGTCTGTCCTTCACAGTTCGCCTGAAAAACTATCTGTCTCTAGCAAAGTTATCCCGCCTCCTCCATGGTCATGTTCAATGTTTCTGTGATACCCTGCAGCCACCTTCGTCTTGGTCGTCTCTGTAAGTAAAAGAGACAGAACATGCTAAAGGGTCTAAGGACGAAGGATTTACTTCATTGCACCGGGTTTTACCCCATATGGCTCAGTCCCTCTCCACAGAAATGACAGGTCACTTGCCGAGAGTACCGCACAAAGCACGAACTCCGTAGCTTCGGTAAGAATCCTAGTGGTCTTTTGAAAATAATGCACCCGTGAACAGAATGCACCCGTGAACAGAATGCACCCGTGAACAGAATGCACCCGTGAACAGAATGCACCCGTGAACAGAATGTACCCGTGAACAGAATGCACCCGTGAACAGAATGCACCCGTGAACAGAATGTACCCGTGAACAGAATGCACCCGTGAACAGAATGCACCCGTGAACAGAATGTACCCGTGAACAGAATGCACCTGAACAGAATGTCCCGTGAACAGAATGCACCCGTGAACAGAATGCACCCGTGAACAGAATGTACCCGTGAACAGAATGCACCCGTGAACAGAATGCACTGTGAACAGAATGCACCCGAACAGAATGCACATGTGAACAGAATGCACCCGTAACAGAATGCACCGTGAACAGAATGCACATGTGAACAGAATGCACCCGTGAACAGAATGCACCTGTGAACAGAATGCACCTGTGAACAGAATGCACCTGTGAACAGAATGCACCTGTGAACAGAATGCACCCGTGAACAGAATGCACCTGTGAACAGAATGCACCTGTGAACAGAATGCACCAGTGAACAAATGCACATGTGAACAGAATGCACCCGTGAACAGAATGTACCCGTGAACAGAATGCACCCGTGAACAGAATGCACCTGTGAACAGAATGCACCTGTGAACAGAATGCACCTGTGAACAGAATGGCGCATTACGGATTCGAACCAACAACTTGAACGCAGCAGGCGTAACCCTTTGCCACAGGACCCCAAGAACGGGCGAGGCAAGGGCTAACCCTTTGCCACAGGGACCCCAAGAACGGGCTGCAAGGCAAGGGCGTAACCCCTTAGCCACAGGGACCCCAAGAACGGGCTGTACTTTATAAGTCTGTGTGTGTGTGTGTGAATGTTTCATTGTGTGAGTGAGAATATTTGTGAGAAAAAAAGTGTGTGTATTGTTACATGGACGTATGACGGTGTAGATGTTTTGGCCTATGTGATATAATGAATGCGTGAGTGAGTGTATGAGTGTATGTTTTTTTGTCCGTGTAATAATATGAGTGCGTGAGTGAGTGGATGTTTTTTGCCCGTGTAAGAGTATGAATGCGTGAGTGAGTGTATGTTTTTTGCCCGTGTAATGGTATGAATGCGTGAGTGAGTGTATGAGTGTATGTTTTTTTGCTCGTGTAAGAGTATGAATGCGTGAGTGAGTGAGTGTATGTTTTTTGCCCGTGTAAGAGTATGAATGCGTGAGTGAGTGTATGAGTGTATGTTTTTTGCCCGTGTAAGAGTATGAATGCGTGTGTGAGTGGATGTATGTTTCTGCCTAGTGAGATAATGAATGCGTGAGTGAGTGTATGAGTGTTGGGGTGAGGGCGTGGGTGGATGTATGTTTCTGCCTATGTGAGAATATGAATGCGTGAGTGAGTGTATGAGTGTTGGGGGTGGGGTGGGGGTGGATGTGTTTTTGCCCATGTGAGAATATGAATGCGTGATTATGTGTTTTTGCATGCGTGAGAGTATTAATACGTCATTGAGTGGGTGTATGGGTGTGTGGGTGTGTGTGCGTGAGTAACATTTAGGACGCTGGCTACTCCCTCTGTGTAGTGACGTAATATCAAATGTCAAGCAAAAAATAGATGTCTACGTCTGGTTCAGTCTTTCAATCGAACTAAACTAGACATGAATGAAAATGATATCTCGTGGCATATCCTTTACATAACGTCGCCATGAACCATGGTAAACCAGTCGTTGATATTCTAGGCACCACATATACGTTTAGTAGTTTGCAATGGCTTTCTGAATGGTGAGGTCTATTTTTACCGTTCGTAAAAATCCACGGGAACGTCTTCTTTCATGTCAAAATATGGTCTAAATACTTCTTCTAACGCTTCAAATTGACCACTCGTTTAGCACTCTTTGTGATGTGTATGGGATCTGAGCCTAAGAACGATTGTATGTTGTGCCAGTTATGAGTCTACAAGTAGGCCAGCACATTTATGCGACGTTTTATATTTACTAGGGTAGTTTCCCTAGTCCCTTACCTCAGTTGCTTCTTACATTGTAGGTTATGGTGTTACTGTTCTTTGCTCCCATTGAGGACCACGGAAGCGATCTGGAACAAATTTGCTTTTAAACTGCCCGCCATGGGGTTTAAACCAGGTACTCTTGAGTTGTGATTGAGCTCACTATCGCTAAGCCACAGACTCCCAGACACACAGACATATACAATGATATTATTATAAAGGATATAATTGTAGTTTACAATGATAGTATCATCATCATCATCAAGTAGCCTGTCCATTCCAGAGCTTGGCTCCCATGACAGCAGTCCTGAAAAATCTCTGTTCTGTGCAAGTTGACCGGCGTCAGTAGCAGTCATTCTCAGATCGTCAATGACATCTTGCGCCCATCGTCTTCTAGGTCTTCCTCTTGTTCTTCTTCCAGGTACCATTCCCTGCAAAATCATTTTCTCTAGGCACTCGTGTTGTTTCATGTGTCCGAAATATTTAATTTTTCCTTGATTTTATGCTCTTTAATAGCCAACTCTCTTTAAAATCAAGCTGTTGCAGAACAGAAGCATTTTTTCTTTTCTCTGTCCATGATATTCTAAGCACTCTTCTGTAATTTCATTCAAAGGCATTAATCATCTTCTCCGCCGCTTTGTCAACGGTCCATGTCTCCCTACCCAAACCATGTGAGTCTGCAAAAATGGAAAATCATCTTCTCCGCTGCTATGTGAACAGTCCATGTCTCACAACCATATGTTGCCAAGGAAAATCATCTTCTCCGCTGCTATGTGAACGGTCCATGTCTCACAACCATATGTTGCCAAGGGAATAAAAGGCTCCCAACGATATTATACTATGCGGGAATGGAGAAGATCAGATTCCATAAATCTAATTTATCAAACTTGCCGTACCCTCACTCCCCTTCCCTGTGCCTTAATGTATGAATAACTCTGACAAGTAGATCAACAAACGTTTGACAACATATTAATAGGGAGATGATAGATGTGAATGCCTAATACCTTACATATCTGCTCGTTCTGTATACACAAGGCCTAGGTAGTAGTAGACTTGAATTCTGTCAGAGTTAACCTCTTATTTGTTGTAACTATGACCCGGAGAAGGCGATATATAATATTTGAATAAAGGTGTGTAAGTACAAATAGGAGTATTGAAAGTAACACAAGAATAGTAGTAGTACCTCGAGAAGGTAAGATTTTAGAATGAACTCAACCGTAGCGAACATGGGCGTCCCAATAAATTTTTCCAGGGTGGAAAAGGATAAAGGGTTATGTACTTATGTATTTTTTGTGTGTTTGTGTGTGTACTTAGTGTCGTGGTTTTCTGTTTTGTGTGTGTGTTTGTAGTTTTACTTAGTGTCGTGGTTTTCTGTTTTTGTGTGTGTGTTTGTAGTGTACTTAGTGTCGTGGTTTTCTGTTTTTGCCTTGCGCTGCTCTAGATAGTTATTTTTGCTTTTTGACAGGATTCTGCTTTGCAATCTAGCCATCTTTTTCGTGGTCTTCCTCTCGCATTCTTTCCTGGTGTTCTGTTGTAGAAGACTCTGTATACTGTGCAGTTTGACTGCATTCTTAGTAAGTGGCTGAACCACTTTATTCTTTGTTTCTCGATGTAATTCAAGCACGGTTCTGTGCCAACTTTCTTTCTTATGCTGATTTTGGGTCTTTTCTGGTGGTGTTGGTAACTTTTCGTAGACAGCACATTTCACATGAAGTTACTTTTTGCGACTGTGCTTTGCTCATTGTCCATGTTTGGTTCTGGACGTACAAAGTAAGTGGGACGGATCAGCCCAATGTGTAAGGGTTCGCTTATCGACTCGTTCACAACAGGGTTGTGGGTTCGATCCCACACTCGACGTTCCTTCTTCTGCAATCAACATCTGCTATACTTATGTGCTCCGCAAGTGCAGGCAGTCGAGTCCCTGAGACCCATTCTATAGAGGTGTGCTCTGAGACCGCAGTGTCCCGTTCTAAGTCTGTAGACTGTGGTCTGCGCTTTTCTGTTCAGTGTATTTATACTGTCACTCGAGGTTCCAAACGTGAGGAAAGAATTTTGACCCTCCTACCACCTTCAAGCTAGGGTATAGAAATATGAAGTAAAGTGACTTCATACTCTAAGGCAGCGTTTCCCAAACTGGAGTCAGCGGACCCTGGGAGCCCACGAGGTACTCATAAGGGGTCCTCAAACGCTTGAAGAAATATTATAATCTTTGATATTTCAAACAGAAAAATATATTTTAAAAACATGTATAAAAACAGTGGTAAACTAGTTCCACCGTGAAATCACAGGACCCGGACCAGACCGGAGTCTAAATGTCTGACAGGACGAAATAAAAGATCATTTGAAATTTCCGGCAGTCTGAGAAAATGGAGCCAGCTTGACTGTTGGTGTAGTGTAGTAATAACTCCATTGCTAGAAGATTTTCATATATAGAAACGTTTAGGGAGTCCGCAGTAGCAACATGTATATTAAAGGGAGGTCCATGGTAATGCAATGTTTGGGAACCGCTGGTCTAAGGTATGAAAAGGTTACGGAAATTTAAAGACAGAGTATGCTCGAAAATATTGTTGATCATCTGTTGTTTCTTCTTCGAATGCTCCATGTCGACAACTTGTTAATCACTCTTTGTGACATGTATGTGATCCGAGCCTAAGAGAGATTGTACGTTGTGCTAGTTATGTGTCTACAAGCAGGCCAGAACTTCCGATTTTTGCGACTCTTTTGATTTACTAGGGTACCTTCCCTAGGCCCCTACCTAGGTTGCCTCTTACGACATGCTTTGTAGGTCGCAGTGTTAGTATTCTTTGCTCCCCTTGAGTACCCCGACAACACATGGGTGATCTGTTTAGCTGTCAGTGAGATGTTTTTTGGGACTTAATTTCTAATTTGAAAAAGATATCTCGTGGCATATCCTTTACATGACGTCACCATTAGCCATAGTAAACAAGTCGTTGATTTTCTAGCCACCACTTATACGTTCAGTATTTTGCCATTGTTTTCTGAACGGTGATGTCTATTTTTACCGTTCGTATAAATCCATGGGAACAAATTTTCTTCTAAAT
The DNA here is from genome assembly GCA_020796225.1 of Arion vulgaris. Taxonomy (NCBI): domain Eukaryota; kingdom Metazoa; phylum Mollusca; class Gastropoda; order Stylommatophora; family Arionidae; genus Arion; species Arion vulgaris. The sequence goes on from CM036760.1 coordinate 38,452,926, forward strand.
TTACCGCCGCGGAATTTGAACCAGTTACTCTTGGGTTGTGATCGAGATCGCTACCGCTAAGCCACAGACGACCACAATAATTAGTTTGCAACAGTTGATTACTTCATTTCTACTATCATGTTAAATGCAGCAGACGACCACAATAATTAGTTAGCAACAGTTGATTACTTCATTTCTACTTATAATAGCCGTCCATCGCAAGCGATGATGACAACAATCTCAGACGTGTACTGTTGCACCTCTCTGGTGTGTGTGGAGGTGACTGTAGAGTCCAATCCTAGAACAGAATCCCCGACCACAGGTGGGACATACATGATCAAGGTTAGACATGTGCGTGTTGTGTGCTCTGTCTTTTCGCGCTGCTCGTTTTCTCTGTGACTCAACAATACGACGATTCTCAGCTATTCGGGTTCCTCTTTGTTGTTACAGCGCCACATTTGGCGATCTTTCGCAAGGATTCCCAGCACGTATTGTCTATATCGAAGCATTTCAGAGACACTTTAAGAGTGTCTTTAAAGCGTTTTTCTGTCCACCAGCTAAACGTCTGCCCCTTCAAGCTCGCCATACATCAACTGTTTTGGGAAGCGTTTATCAGGCATTCGAGCAACGTGACCGACCCATCTCAGTTGGGCCTTCTGCAACAGGGTATTGACGCTTGGGATCTTTGCTCTTGTGAGAACTTTGCTGTCTGGAATTTTGTCCTGCCAGTTTATTTTTAGTATTCTGCGTAGACAGCTTGTGTGGAAATGGTTTAATTTTCTTGCGTGTCTACTATACACTGTCCATGTCTCGCTTGCGTACAGCAGCGTGGTTAGCACTATGGCCTGGTAAACTTTCAGCTTTGTGACTATGCTTATCCCTTCCGTTCCCACACAGTGACACGTAACCTTCCGAACGCAGCACTGGCTTTGGATATCCTATTGTTGACCTCAGAATCTATGTTTGCCGATCTGGATAGGAGGCTGCCAAGATAAGCAAAGTTGTCCGTTGATTGGAGACGCTGGTGTTTAATGTTGATGACTGGATCGTAATACTGTTCTCTAGGGGCGGGCTGGAACATGACCTCTGTTTTTTGGTGTTAATGGTGAGGCCAAACCTATCACAGGCCATTGAGAACTTGTCCATGTAAATCTAAACTAAGTCATTTCTACTATCATGTCAAATACAGCAGACGACCACAATAACTAGTTAGCAACAGTTGATCACTTCATTCCTACTATCATGTTAAATGCAGTGTAGCAAGAAGAACTAATTAACCGTTGTACAGATGATATCAAGAAGAGAACTAATTAACCGTTGTACAGATGATATCAAGAAGAGAACTAATTAACCGTTGTACAGACGATATCAGAAAGAACTAATTAACGTTGTACAGATGATATCAAGAAGAGAACTAATTAACCGTTGTACAGATGATATCAAGAAGAGAACTAATTAACCGTTGTACAGACGATATCAAGAAGAGAACTAATTAACCGTTGTACAGACGATATCAAGAAGAGAACTAATTAACCGTTGTACAGACGATATCAAGAAGAGAACTAATTAACCGTTGTACAGATGATATCAAGAAGAGAACTAATTAACCGTTGTACAGATGATATCAAAAAGAGAACTAATTAACCGTTTTACAGAAAAACTAAATAAGAAACATTTTCTTGGGGTAACCTCCAACATATCCTCAATTTGTCTCAACGTTTGAAAGCACATGGCTTTGAAGTATTTCAGGTCGTGGCCTCCGATAACTTACGGCCAGCGGACTCCGATAAAAATTTTCGGAAATCAGACCACAACCGACGCGTGACCTCGTATGCTACATAACATGCTAAATCAAGGTTATATTATGTTACAAGTTAAATTTAACACTCAGAAATATCAATATTTTAAACATTTTTCATCAATAAATAACCATTGACTCGTAGAATTTGGTAAAATTGCAGAAACCCTAACTGTGCTCTGTCAAACACTTATAAAACCCAGCCCCCAATAAGCTGCAATTTTGGTTTTCCTGTCTGATCTAGTCGGTCTTATGTTGCCGGAGGTCACGGTCTGGTGAACATTATTGTAAAGAATGTTATGGTTGATTGATAGAGCCGTAGGTAGGTATATCGATAGAAATGGGATTGAAAGGAGGTTATAAGTATTGGCAAAGAAAATGTCTGAGTTTAACTGTTTGGTAAATCAAGTTTTTTCTTCTTGTCTGTTGTGTCACACGCACTTGCATTCTTTCCGCTTCGACTACCAATGCCAAGCACACACTATAGTGTGCTAGTAATAACTAATGAAATCCAACATAGATACAATAAAGTAGCGTTTCCTAAACTGAGGTCAATGAACCCGCGGGAGTCCGCGAGGTACTCACAAGGGGGCCCTTAAGCGCTTGAAGAAATATTATGATCTTTGATATTTCAAACAGACAAATAAATGTTAAGCCTAATTATACAGGGTGTTCAACTTAAAAGCAGCCTATGAATGGAGCTAGATGTATGGAAATGAGAAGGTTCAGTTATGACGTAGTAAAGGTCAAGGTTGTGTGATGGTGTGTAATTGTAGTGCGGGAAGGGGCGATGAACAAATGTGACGTAGGACGAGCTAGTCAGAACCGGTTTAAATAGTACATAAACACAACGCGTTAGGTTATCTGGCAACTTTCGATGTGTCAATGGGGCTGCAATTATCTTGAACACCCTGTAGTTCTAATGTTTTCTTTGTTGTTTATTAAAATATTAAATTTACAGACATTGTTGACTATTGTAACACAAAGATAATTGCAGACATTGTTGACTATTGTAATACATAGATAATTACAGACTTGTTGACTATTGTAATACATAGATAATTGCAGACATTGTTGACTATTGTAATACATAGATAATTGCAGACATTGTTGACTATTGTAATACATAGATAATTGCAGACATTGTTGACTATTGTAATACATAGATAATTGCAGACATTGTTGACTATTGTAATACATAGATAATTGCAGACATTGTTGACTATTGTAATACATAGATAATTGCAGACATTGTTGACTATTGTAATACATAGATAATTGCAGACATTGTTGACTATTGTAATACATAGATAATTACAGACATTGTTGACTATTGTAATACATAGATAATTACAGACATTGTTGACTATTGTAATACATAGATAATTGCAGACATTGTTGACTATTGTAATACATAGATAATTCATTCATGTCTATTTTCATATATATATATATATAATGGGGTCCGCGTCAGCAAAATGTGTTTAAAATGGGATTCACTGTAATGTGAAGTTTGAGAACCGTTGCAGTAGAGCAAATCAAATCATAGGCGGCACATTGCAGAATGTTGGGAGTATCAAGTAGAGACTCGTTTCCAAATGAAAATACCAGTGAAAAAATGGGTACAACATCAGCACTTCATCAATAAATTACTTCTTCTTCTTCGAACGTTCCATATCGACCACTTGTTAATAGCTCTTTGTGATTTGTATGTGATCCGAGCCTAAGAGCGATTGTACATTGTGCCAGTTATGCGCCAACAAGTAGACAGCACATCCGATTTCTGCGACGCGCTTTTTATTTACTAGGTACCTCTCTAGGCCCCTACCTGAGTCACCTCTTACGACATGCCTTTTAGGTCGCAGTGTTACTATTCTTTGCTCCCCTTGCGAGCCTCGGCACACACAGGCGCAACAAAGAACAAATTAAATAGTTCGGCCACATAAGCAACTTCAACGTGTGAATGCTCCTTGAATATATGTGTACATAAGCAACTTCAACGTGTGAATGATCCTGAATATATGTGTACAATGAAAGTATACTGAAGCAAACATTACGTCTTGTGTGTGCAATGATCCGAGACGAAGCATTAATAAAAGTGTTACAGTTAAGGTAAATGTATTTGTCCCTTTCTAAGCCGTTTACTCCTTAATATTTTTTTGCTACCTCCAGACACCTTTTCTTTGCAATGTTTGCTAAATTAGTTAGTACACTGGCTTTCTTCTTCTCCTTTCAACTCCCAACAGAGCACAGGTCTTCGTTAAACTTCTACCCTCTCTTGCCATCCCTTCCATATCTTCCTCTCTTGCCATCCCTTCCAATTCTTCCTCTCTCTTGCCATCCCTTCCAATTCTTCCTCTCTCTTGCCATCCCTTCCATCTCTTCCTCTCTCTTGCCATCCCTTCCAATTCTTCCTCTCTCTTGCCATCCCTTCCAATTCTTCCTCTCTCTTGCCATCCCTTCCAATTCTTCCTCTCTCTTGCCATCCCTTCCAATTCTTCCTCTCTCTTGCCATCCCTTCCAATTCTTCCTCTCTCTTGCCATCCCTTCCAATTCTTCCTCTCTCTTGCCATCCCTTCCAATTCTTCCTCTCTCTTGCCATCCCTTCCATCTCTTCCTCTCTCTTGCCATCCCTTCCAATTCTTCCTCTCTCTTGCCATCCCTTCCAATTCTTCCTCTCTCTGCCATCCCTTCCAATTCTTCCTCTCTCTTGCCATCCCTTCCAATTCTTCCTCTCTCTTGCCATCCCTTCCAATTCTTCCTCTCTCTTGCCATCCCTTCCAATTCTTCCTCTCTCTTGCCATCCCTTCCAATTCTTCCTCTCTCTTGCCATCCCTTCCAATTCTTCTCTCTCTTGCCATCCTTCCATCTCCTCCTCTCTTGCCATCCCTTCCAATTCTTCCTCTCTCTTGCCATCCCCTCCATATCTTCCTCTCTCTTGCCATCCCTTCCAATTCTTCCTCTCTCTTGCCATCCCCTCCATATCTTCCTCTCTATTGCCATCCCTTCCAATTCTTCCTCTCTATTGCCATCCCTTCCATCTCCTCCTCTCTCTTGCCATCCCTTCCAATTCTTCCTCTCTCTTGCCATCCCCTCCATATCTTCCTCTCTCTTGCCATCCCTTCCAATTCTTCCTCTCTCTTGCCATCCCCTCCATATCTTCCTCTCTATTGCCATCCCTTCCAATTCTTCCTCTCTCTTGCCATCCCTTCCATCTCCTCTCTCTTGCCATCCCTCCATATCTCTCTCTCTTGCCATCCCTTCCAATTCTTCCTCTCTCTTGCCATCCCCTCCATATCTTCCTCTCTATTGCCATCCCTTCCAATTCTTCCTCTCTCTTGCCATCCCCTCCATCTCCTCTCTCTCTTGCCATCCCTTCCATCTCCTCCTCTCTCTTGCCATCCCCTCCATCTCCTCCTCTCTCTTGCCATCCCCTCCATCTCCTCCTCTCTCTTGCCATCCCCTCCATCTCCTCCTCTCTCTTGCCAACCCTCCATCTCCTCCTCTCTCTTGCCATCCCTTCCAATTCTTTCAATGTCTTCTATTTATATCCTCTTCGTGTCCCGATTGACACATACAGCATACACAAGAGACTTCCATTGCAGCCGTTCTGCTGCATTTCTACCAACCGTCTCCTACGTCAGGCCACACTCCTTCAACTCTCTCTCTCCACAGTTCTTCTCCATGTTTCGCTTGAACGTCCAGGCCTTCTCTTCCCATCCGCTGTCCATCTGAGAGCTGTTCTAGCCAATGTCCCTACTGGCATACGACATACATGTCCAAACCATCTCCATCTTCCATGTTTTACCTATCCTTTTAATATAAATTTTCAGCTCTCTTCTCCAGATATGGCTATTGAGAGCCGCTGTAGCGCAGTTGTTAGTGAACTCGCTTGGCAAGGCTGGTGGTCTGGGTTCAGCTCCCGTAATGTGCGTGGAATTTTTCCCGACCACGACGGCTCTCAGGTCGACCCAGCCTCAAATGGGTACCAGACATGCTCTGGGAAGTAAAGGCGGCCGGCGTGATGCTGACCACATCACCCATTGTGTGCCGACGGTCAATGAAAAATACAGGCCTAACACTGTATTGACCTATATACCACAAGGTATGAAAGGGTTCCTTTTCCTTTTTTTTATTCCCTACTCCCAGTGCCGGATTAAGCCAGCGCGGGGCCTGTAGCAAATTCTAGCGCGGGGCCCTAGGTTTTGTACGATGTTATTATAAAATAAAACACAACTTTTACAAACAAACTTGTCACAAACTTGTTTCTGTATAACACAACCAATCTCTCACGTGAGTTTTGTTCGTTGGTGTATGTGTGTATGTGAAAAACGACTTTCAACAAAATCGTGGATTGTTTTCTTTATAGTATTTTTTTTTTTTTTTAAGACAAGAAATCACTGTTCATATGTTGCACTTCGCTACTTTCTTTCACAATCCAATAATCTCGATCGAAGTTGCTCGTCCATTCACCAATATCGTTGGAGTACATTTTACTTTCGTTGTGTTTTGGCTTGTAGAAGATGTTGCTACATTGGAAGCATGTGCTGTGCTTTCTGCCTCTCTTGCCATCCCTCCTTGAAGATGATATGGCTAAATTGGGAGGACGCGGTACATTTGATTTCAGTTTGTCTTGTGGAAAATGTGACTAAATAGTGAAGAGTTGCTGATCTTAATGGTAATATTGGCAATGGTGATTCTTCTATAGCACTGCCTTCATCTACTGCACAGTGAGACGCGGCTTCTGTATTTTCTGCTTCGATTTCTTTGGATTCAGCACCATCAAACACGACATTAAAAAATTCCAACAGCTTGCGTGTTTTTGATATAACATCTTGGCTATTTCTTTCCTTTTCATCTCTGTCACATAGGCGCGGCGCCCCTAGAAACGCGGGCCCGTAGCATTTGCTACTTCTGCTACTAGGCTAATCAGGCGCTGCCTACTCCTCTTTCCCTGCGGTTTCCAAAACAGTGCCTGTCTTGCAATGTTTCCTTTCGATCGGTCTTCTCAATGTGTGTTCTATCCATCGCCAGCGTCTCTTCCTTAGCTCTTTCTCCACTGGCATCTGTTTAGTTCTTTCTCTGGGTTTCTCATTTGTAATATTATCATAGCCAAACCGCTACGTGGTACTAAACCACCAAAGGCTAAGAGCCCAAAAGCCGCTGGGATCATATAAAAAAATAATATCGGTCGATAAAACCGAAAGTAGCTGCTGCGCAAAATAAACCACATCAGAATCAGTGACTTCCGCTTGTGATACGGGAAATCCCAATCTACTTAGCAGACGGAGCCTCGATTGAGAAACAGACGGGGGGCGAGACATGGCGTCTGATTCGTGGCATGCAAGTAGCGAGGTAACTAGACGCAACGCTGGCTTCTTCTTGTGTCAAACCAATAGCCTAGTAAACATTCAGGGCAACACAATCAGGGATATTTTTACCACAGAATGAAGTATGAGAATCCAGTCTCTGTTGTTAGTTATATATATGTAAGTACATTGTGTCTCCCGATAGCAGGCAGTGCTACATATTCACTGTAGATTCCGCACTGTTGATTCTTCAAGAACAGAGTATATTTAGTAGACATATTTTTTTAGTATTATTTATGTCGTATTGATTTTGGACGGCAACTACGGTACACAAATTTGTTAACATTTATCAAGGAAGGTTTAACAAAGTTGATTATTGATCGTGAGTGTAGATTATTTATTGACGATTCAAAACAAAATGGATTAATATTGTCGTACCGCATTCACAATTCAGTGCAGAATTTAAGGTAAGTTGGCAATAATTAAGAGTTTTGGTTTAGGTTAGAGGTCTTCTACTTCAAACGCTCTATATCGACCACTTGTTAACCACTCTTTGTGATTTGTATGTGATCCTAGCCTAAGAGAAATTGTACATTGTGCCTGTGATGCGCTTACAAGTAATTCAGCATATCTGATTTCTTTTTATTTACTAGGGTAGCTTCCATAGATCCCTACCTCAGCCGCCTCTTACGACATGCCTTGTAGTAAGTCGCAGTCTTACTATTCTTTGCTCCCCTTGAGAGCCCCGGTAAGACACAGAGGTCTAAAGGGTGTAAAGCCAGCGAAGGAAAAAACTTCATTTTCACTAGGTTTTATTACCCCTATATAACTCCATACCTATCAGCAGTTTTATTACCCCCATATGACTCCGTACCTATCAGCAGTTTTATTACTCCCATGTGACTCCGTACCTATCAGCAGTTTTATTACTCCCATATGACTCCGTACTTATCAGCAGTTGTATTACCCCCATATGACTCCATACCTATCAGCAGTTGTACTACTCCCATATGACTCCGTATCTATCAGCAGTTTTATTACCCCCATATGACTCCGTACCTATCAGCAGTTTTATTACCCCCATATAACTCCGTATCTATCAACAGTTTTATTACCCCCATATGACTCCTACCTATCAGCAGTGAACCATATGACCCATATATCAGAGTGTTTACCCATAGCTCAACTCCGTACTACCCAATGATCGTATCTATCAGCAGTTTTATTACCCCCATATAACTCCGTATCTAACAGCAGTTTTATTACCCCCATATAACTCCGTATCTATCAACAGTTTTATTACCCCCATATGACTCCGTACCTATCAGCAGAAATGGCACACCATTTATCGAGAGTGTTACATAAAGCTCGAACTCCGTAGCTCCAACAATAATCGTATGGATCTCATTAAAATAATTGCACATGTGACTCAGTCAGCATTGGAACCCACAACCTTCAGAACGGCACGCAAACGTGTTAACCATCTCACCTTATGTACCCCCTAAAAGATGTAATGATGTTTAAATCGAAGGCTGAATGCGATGGTTCGTCCTTCGCACTGCTCGTACACTCTAATCGGTTCTGTTTGTCTGTCCATCAGCTTATTGTTTGTTTTTATAATTTTAGAGTCCCTAGCCCTGTCGGAGACGGACGATAAAACATAGGTCATGTATTCACGTTAAGCACGTAAAAGAACCATTGACAGTTCATAATCGAGAAGAGCAGACTGGAAAACCGTCCAAGAACAAAATGCATTAGGAACAAAACACAATTCTTTCTTTATCTTCTAAATTGTATCGGGGACTCTCGCCGGTACTACGGAGTTCGTGTACTACCGCTGAGATCTTCCTGTGTAAGAAAGAGATCGGAGCGCACATGGTTACTCACCGAAGTGCAATCATTTTGCTTGACTATGTGATACCATACATGACGAAACACGTAAAAACAAAGTACTGTAGTTTTACAAAAACAATGACATTATGCAATGATGATGGTCCTATCATTCAATCATTCAATCAATCAATCAATCATTTATTGAGATTGAAAATATCATTAAGCCGAGGCCCCGGTTTCACCGCAAGTACTCGTTCTGTTTTGGTTATACCAAGACGTGTTTGGTCATACACAAATTAAACAAAGGATTGACTCTTGGCTAATTTGTAATTCAATTCTATATTTTATTCTTCCATTTATAGATCTGTCTTTAAAAATGATATTATCCCCCCACCCCCACCCCAATTTATAGAGCTGTTTTCTAAACTGATATTATTCTCCCATTTATATATCTGTTTTCTAAACTGATGTTATTCACTATTTATAGAGCTGTTTTCTAAACTGATGTTATTCACTATTTATAGAGCTGTTTTCTAAACTGATATTATTCTGATATTTATAGAGCTGTTTTCTAAGCTGATGTTATTCACTATTTATAGAGCTGTTTTCTAAGCTGATGTTATTCACTATTTAAAGAGTTGTTTTCTAAGCTGATGTTATTCACTATTTATAGAGCTGTTTTCTAAACTGATGTTATTCACTATTTATAGAGCTGTTTTCTAAACTGATATTATTCTGATATTTATAGAGCTGTTTTCTAAGCTGATGTTATTCACTATTTATAGAGCTGTTTTCTAAGCTGATGTTATTCACTATTTAAAGAGTTGTTTTCTAAGCTGATGTTATTCACTATTTATAGAGCTGTTTTCTAAACTGATATTACCATTTATAGAGCTGTTTTCTAAACTGATATTATTCTGATATTTATAGAGCTGTTTTCTAAACTGATATTATTCTGATATTTATAGAGCTGTTTTCTAAACTGATGTTATTCTGATATTTATAGAGCTGTTTTCTAAACTGATGTTATTCTGATATTTATAGAGCTGTTTTAACTTAAACTGCTATTTCTTTCTTTTAAAAATATTTGCTTGTTAACGCCCTTTTGATCGAAACGACTCTGTGACTTGTTTTTGTGCTGTGTAAAACTATATTACCGCTTGTGGGGTGCCGGGGCAGGCCAGGGAAGCAAATAATATTACCACTGCGACCTACAAGGCATCTGGTAGAAGGCGACTAAGGTAGGAGGACCTAGCGAAGTTACCCTATTAAATAAATAGCATCGCAGAAATCGGATGTGCTGGCCAACTTGTGGGCGCATACCTGGCACAATTTACAATCGCTCTTAGACTCAGATCACATACAAATCACACAGTGGTTAACAAGTGGTCAATATGGAGCGTTCGAAGAAGAACTGCAGGAGTGACAATAAGAGACAAAATTGAAAATGGAGAAATCAGAAGACTGGATGTGAAACCAGTCATGCTATTCATAAAAGGACAACAGATTATTAATGATTTGGACACCTAACAAGAACGCCACTGGTATCGTCTAGCACAGAGGGCTCACACATAAAAAGTATAACGAGTGCAGAGCAAGTGGAAGATCATACAAAATATGGAGAGACGGCATCAAGAAAAACCTTAAGGAAATGAATAACAGCTTACAAAGTGCATTAGAACAAGCACACACAAGATCTATACAGAAGTAAGTGTTGGAAGAGAAGAAGAAGCAGAATCATTCTTATTTATAGCATCAGTCAGTTTTATATCATTTTGATTAGGTCGGCAACCTGCTAAAAATGACATTGCCTGTTTTGTGTCCCTCAATAAGGGCAGTCTTCCCAGAAGAATGATAGGTTCTGGCCTCTATAAACAAGTAAAAGGTGGAAGAGAAGAATGGAAGCCTTTAATGTGTGAATGTACAGAAGAAATAGACATTTAATAGCAGACACACACAAAACATTTAACAGGAAAGTTCAGTGTTTAGGTTTGTTTTTGTTCCGACCTAGCAGACTTCTTTAGCTTGTGCTCTTTGACCCGAGGCCGTGGCAGCGAATTTACACGTCACGTTTGTGTTATTCCTTCTTTGCATAGTGTTATCAACTTGTGTGCATGATGGTGCGTTACTTACCGCGTAAGTCACTGCGTGCAGGGTGGTTTTGAAAGAGATGGTGTGTGATGGGGGATTTCATGTGAGCAGTCTACACAGTTTGCCAAACCAAGACGCTGACATTAAATGATAGAAGAAAACTAGTTGGTTCTTCATTTTGCTTGCTTATGTGATACCATACATACGTATCTTTGTCCTAAAACGTTCTCTGCTCAGAATGCTGGGAGTATCAAGAAGAGACCATTTTAGAAATGAAGACAGCAGGAAAAAGTGGTACAGATCAGTACTAATTTCATCAAGAACACAAATTTAATGTCTCGCACATAGCAGATTACAACATACCGTGCGCCCAAAGCAATGTCTGTTATACCCCTCCAGGTGGCAGCTGATGAACAGACAGTTAGTTTTAGTGTTAGTTTATATAATATTTAGATATTTATTAGCAGACTTAGTGTTATACTTCTAAGCAGAGGGTAACACTAAAACGGATAATGACGTAGTAAAAGCAATCGACGTAAGTATGGTAGTGACGAGTTAGCAACATTGGAGTAAACATAAGAGAGACGACATGAACGGACGTGTTTGTCTGTGAGATATCAATAAACATCTGAGCTCATAAATAAAACATGGTTGTCTACTATGTTGTATCGTCTTGGAATGTGTACACTGTTTAAATACCACTGAATAAATAACTTAACAGAAAGACCATCTACATAAAGAAAACATATACAATGGCAAGATGAAATGTACAGTAGGAGGAATCTACGGCAGGATGGAGACTGAGAAACCATGCATAGGAAAGAATATATGGCAAGATGTAATGGACAGAAGGATGGAATATAAGTAGGAAAGAATATATGGCAAGATGTAATGGACAGAAGGATGAATATAAGTAGGAAAGAATATGTGCAAACGAAACGTACAGAAAGAGGAATATGTGGTAAGAATGGAATAAGAATATCAGATCATAGAGTTGGCACTCCAATTCTTCTATAAAATATAGTACAACTTCGAACTATAACAAATCATCAACAAGAATATAATAAAGGTGCCGTGCTCTCATCATCATCAATTATAAATGAGACGATAATTGAATGTGATATGCATATGGGAAAAGGAGATTTGCTACACCAAACCAAACCAAACCAACCAAGAAAAAGGGGACCCTACTACAATGGTGTCAGAAGTGGGATGGGCAGGGGCATTGGGTACAAAGCAAAAGGCCGTCCACGTAAAAGATGGACCTCAGAAATAACAGAGACGGCTAAAAACACTGTTTATGAAGCGCACACAAAAGTCCGTTCTAGAAATCTCTTCTTATCCTGACGCTGTGAGGTAAAACAGGATTAGAGAAAGAAGTAAAAAGTCACACAAAAAACATTACGGAGAATTCTTTGGTTGAATGTAACATAAGTGAGCATTCAGTGATACGTCCTGCAAGACTGAAGTAAAAGTCACACAGATAGCATTACGGAGAATTCTTTGGTTGAATGTAACATAAGTGAACATTCAGTGGTACGTCCTGCAAGACTGAAGTAAAAGTCACACAGATAGCATTACGGAGAATTCTTTGGTTGAATGTAACATAAGTGAACATTCAGTGGTACGTCCTGCAAGACTGAAGTAAAAGTCACACAGATAGCATTACGGAGAATTCTTTGGTTGAATGTAACATAAGTGAACATTCAGTGGTACGTCCTGCAAGACTGAAGTAAAAGTCACACAGATAACATTACGGAGAATTCTTTGGTTGAATGTAACATAAGTGAACATTCAGTGGTACGTCCTGCAAGACTGAAGTAAAAGTCACACAGATAGCATTACGGAGAATTCTTTGGTTGAATGTAACATAAGTGAACATTCAGTGGTACGTCCTGCAAGACTGAAGTAAAAGTCACACAGATAGCATTACGGAGAATTCTTTGGTTGAATGTAACATAAGTGAACATTCAGTGGTACGTCCTGCAAGACTGAAGTAAAAGTCACACAGATAGCATTACGGAGAATTCTTTGGTTGAATGTAACATAAGTGAACATTCAGTGGTACGTCCTGCAAGACTGAAGTAAAAGTCACACAGATAGCATTACGGAGAATTCTTTGGTTGAATGTAACGTAAGTGAACATTCAGTGGTACGTCCTGCTAGACTGAAGTAAAAGTCACACAGATAGCATTACGGAGAATTCTTTGGTTGAATGTAACATAAGTGAGCATTCAGTGGTACGTCCTGCAAGACTGAAGTAAAAGTCACACAATGACATTACGGAGAATTCTTTGGTTGAATGTAACGTAAGTGAACATTCAGTGGTACGTCCTGCAAGACTGAAGTAAAAGTCACACAGATAGCATTACGGAGAATTCTTTGGTTGAATGTAACATAAGTGAGCATTCAGTGGTACGTCCTGCAAGACTGAAGTAAAAGTCACACAGATACATTACGGAGAATTCTGGTTGAATGTAACATAAGTGACATTCAGTGGACGTCCTGCAAGACTGAAGTAAAAGTCACACAGATAGCATTACGGAGAATTCTTTGGTTGAATGTAACATAAGTGAACATTCAGTGGTACGTCCTGCAAGACTGAAGTAAAAGTCACACAGATAGCATTACGGAGAATTCTTTGGTTGAATGTAACATAAGTGAACATTCAGTGGTACGTCCTGCAAGACTGAAGTAAAGTCAACAGATAGCATTACGGAGAATTCTTTGGTTGAATGTAACATAAGTGAGCATTCAGTGGTACGTCCTGCTAGACTGAAGTAAAAGTCACACAGATAGCATTACGGAGAATTCTTTGGTTGAATGTAACATAAGTGAGCATTCAGTGGTACGTCCTGCAAGACTGAAGTAAAAGTCACACAGATAGCATTACGGAGAATTCTTTGGTTGAATGTAACATAAGTGAGCATTCAGTGGTACGTCCTGCAAGACTGAAGTAAAAGTCACACAGATAGCATTACGGAGAATTCTTTGGTTGAATGTAACATAAGTGAGCATTCAGTGGTACGTCCTGCAAGACTGAAGTAAAAGTCACACAGATAGCATTACGGAGAATTCTTTGGTTGAATGTAACATAAGTGAACATTCAGTGGTACGTCCTGCAAGACTGAAGTAAAAGTCACACAGATAACATTACGGAGAATTCTTTGGTTGAATGTAACATAAGTGAACATTCAGTGGTACGTCCTGCAAGACTGAAGTAAAAGTCACACAGATAGCATTACGGAGAATTTTGGTTGAATGTAACTAAGGAGCATTCAGTGGTACGTCCTGCAAGACTGAAGTAAAAGTCACACAGATAGCATTACGGAGAATTCTTGGTTGAATGTAACTAAGGAGCATTCAGTGGTACGTCCTGCAAGACTGAAGTAAAAGTCACACAGATAGCATTACGGAGAATTCTTTGGTTGAATGTAACATAAGTGAGCATTCAGTGGTACGTCCTGCAAGACTGAAGTAAAAGTCACACAGATAGCATTACGGAGAATTCTTTGGTTGAATGTAACATAAGTGAGCATTCAGTGGTACGTCCTGCAAGACTGAAGTAAAAGTCACACAGATAGCATTACGGAGAATTCTTTGGTTGAATGTAACATAAGTGAACATTCAGTGGTACGTCCTGCAAGACTGAAGTAAAAGTCACACAGATAACATTACGGAGAATTCTTTGGTTGAATGTAACATAAGTGAGCATTCAGTGGTACGTCCTGCAAGACTGAAGTAAAAGTCACACAGATAGCATTACGGAGAATTCTGGTTGAATGTAACTAAGTGAGCATTCAGTGGACGTCCTGCAAGACTGAAGTAAAGTCACACAGATAGCATTACGGAGAATTCTTGGTTGAATGTAACTAAGTGACATTCAGTGGACGTCCTGCAAGACTAAAGTAAAAGTCACACAGATAGCATTACGGAGAATTCTTTGGTTGAATGTAACATAAGTGAGCATTCAGTGGTACGTCCTGCAAGACTGAAGTAAAGTCACACAATAGCATTACGGAGAATTTGGTTGAATGTAACATAAGGAACATTCAGTGGTACGTCCTGCAGACTGAAGTAAAGTCACACAGATAGCATTACGGAGAATTCTTTGGTTGAATGTAACATAAGTGAACATTCAGTGGTACGTCCTGCAAGACTGAAGTAAAAGTCACACAGATAGCATTACGGAGAATTCTTTGGTTGAATGTAACATAAGTGAACATTCAGTGGTACGTCCTGCAAGACTGAAGTAAAAGTCACACAGATAGCATTACGGAGAATTCTTTGGTTGAATGTAACATAAGTGAGCATTCAGTGGTACGTCCTGCAAGACTGAAGTAAAAGTCACACAGAAAAGCATTACGGAGAATTCTTTGGTTGAATGTAACATAAGTGAGCATTCAGTGGTACGTCCTGCAAGACTGAAGTAAAAGTCACACAGATAGCATTACGGAGAATTCTTTGGTTGAATGTAACATAAGTGAGCATTCAGTGGTACGTCCTGCAAGACTGAAGTAAAAGTCACACAGAAAAGCATTACGGAGAATTCTTTGGTTGAATGTAACATAAGTGAGCATTCAGTGGTACGTCCTGCTAGACTGAAGTAAAAGTCACACAGATAGCATTACGGAGAATTCTTTGGTTGAATGTAACATAAGTGAGCATTCAGTGGTACGTCCTGCTAGACTGAAGTAAAAGTCACACAGATAGCATTACGGAGAATTCTTTGGTTGAATGTAACATAAGTGAACATTCAGTGGTACGTCCTGCAAGACTGAAGTAAAAGTCACACAGATAGCATTACGGAGAATTCTTTGGTTGAATGTAACATAAGGACATTCAGTGGTACGTCCTGCAAGACTGAAGTAAAAGTCACACAGATAGCATTACGGAGAATTCTTTGGTTGAATGTAACATAAGTGAACATTCAGTGGTACGTCCTGCTAGACTGAAGTAAAAGTCACACAGATAGCATTACGGAGAATTCTTGGTTGAATGTAACATAAGTGAACATTCAGTGGACGTCCTGCAAGACTGAAGTAAAAGTCAACAAGATAGCATTACGGAGAATTCTTTGGTTGAATGTAACATAAGTGAACATTCAGTGGTACGTCCTGCAAGACTGAAGTAAAAGTCACACAGATAGCATTACGGAGAATTCTTTGGTTGAATGTAACATAAGTGAACATTCAGTGGTACGTCCTGCAAGACTGAAGTAAAAGTCACACAGATAGCATTACGGAGAATTCTTTGGTTGAATGTAACATAAGTGAACATTCAGTGGTACGTCCTGCAAGACTGAAGTAAAAGTCACACAGATAGCATTACGGAGAATTCTTTGGTTGAATGTAACTAAGTGAACATTCAGTGGACGTCCTGCAAGACTGAAGTAAAGTCACACAGATAGCATTACGGAGAATTCTTTGAGTTGAATGTAACTAAGTGACATTCAGTGGTACGTCCTGCAAGACTGAAGTAAAAGTCACACAGATAACATTACGGAGAATTCTTTGGTTGAATGTAACATAAGTGAACATTCAGTGGTACGTCCTGCAAGACTGAAGTAAAGTCACACAATAGCATTACGGAGAATTCTTGTTGAATGTAACATAAGTGAGCATTCAGTGGCACGTCCTGCAGACTGAAGTAAGTCACACAGATAGCATTACGGAGAATTCTTTGTTGAATGTAACATAAGTGAGCATTCAGTGGGACGTCCTGAAGACTGAGTAAAAGTCCACAGATGCATTACGGAGAACTCTTGATGAATGTAACGTAGTGAACATTCATGGCACGTCCTGCAAGACTGTCCTCCCGGTGAGCTGAGAAACAACATGTGACCACACTATTCGACCTAACAAAGCTTGGGAAACCTGACGTCCTGAAACTGACTCCAGTCAGAACCAACTATAAACTTATTAGTCCCAGTGGCCCAGTTTGTAGTTCACAGTAACTAAATGCAGACCAGTGATCGCTATGAGAACACGAAGATCTCTTCAGCAGAACCTACAAACGATTTATGCTGACGGTTCCTTACTCTAATTGTACAAACAAGATACTATAAAAAATAAAGTACAGTTTGAATATCATCATAACAAACGTTGAAAACAATTTTTTCCAGTATGTTTCAACAATAAATATAATATCTAGCCTTCTGTGGAATAAATTCTCAATGAAGTTTTCCTTTAATATAGTTGTGGAAGTCGGAGACTCCAACTGACAGGTAATCGATAGATGCAATTTAGCTGATATGGCTGTTATGAAGGACCAGGCGTGGATCTATCTATCATTACAACCTGGTAATATATTTCTGATGTTTGGTTGGTGATAAGAAATATGTGTGTATACATCACAGATTAAATAGAGAGAGATAGTTTTTGTGTGTTGTTTGATGTGTTAGCATTCATATATACATCCATGCATTCACTCTTTCATTCATTCATTCATTCATTCATCTGTTTGTCCTTACATTCATTCATACATCCATGCAATCGCTCTTTCATGCATTCATTTATTTATTTATTCATGCAGCGATACATTAATTCTTTCATTCATTCGTTTATTTGTCCTTCATGTATTCATTCATCCATATTTACATACATTCTTTCTTTCAATTATTCCTTCGTTCATTCATTCAGACATTCATTCATACATTCATTCATACACCCATTCATACATGCATTCATACATACGTACATCACCCAGTATGTGCTCTGCAGTCTGATGTGCTTGTCAACATGTAGGCCTACACATGGCTGAATTGCCAATCTTGAATTTTGTATACATGTGGCTGCGGAGTCGATTGTGTCCTGTTCTAAGGCTCAGAATGACAACTTGTTCTAATCTGCTCATATTATAGTGGTCGTCTTGTGTTGGTATTTGTGGCTTTCTGATTGATTTAATCATCCTTTTGTTTTGGTGGTAGGTAACTTGCACATCCTGCTGTTCTTCTGCAGCACCTTCCTTGTCAAGTCGGTATGCTGTTTCATTTCATGGTATTCCACAGTGAGATGGTATCCACTGCAAGACGACCTTGCTCTGCTTGCACAGACTAGATTGTATGGTCTGTAGACTTGGAAATTCTGTGGACTGAAGTGCTTGGAATGCTGACTTTGGAATACATCATTATAAGTTTGAGTTCTATATTGGTTATTGACAAAGCCTCCTGTAACAGAAGACCGCCCAGCTTAATCGGAAATGGGAATTTCCTGTTGGAGTGGGCTGATTCGTATATGTGTTTGATAGAGCATTGTAAAGAGTCAGACGCTCCATCCCTTTTTGGGGACTACATACAAGCTGCATGAGCTTGTCTAGCGGTAAACTAATTAACGTCATGGTCAGTGTAAGAACAAAGCTGACCAAGAGTAAACTCCGCCTCACTGTAACGACCCCAGAAACAGTCGACCACCAAGAAGTCTGGGTGAGTTTGTGGAGACCGAAGAGGGACAAGCAAACCCGGTAACCAAAAAGGGTTTTGCGGAAGTCGGATATGTCGCATCTTATTCTTCTTCTTCGAACGCTCCATATCTACCACTTGTTAAACTATTCTTTGTGATTTGTATGTGATCCGAACCTAGGAGCGATTGTACGTTGTGCCAGTTACACGCCTACAAGTAGGCCAGCACATCCGATTTCTGTGGCGCTTTTTATTTACTAGGTTAGCTTCCCTAGGCTACTACCTCATTCGCCTTATACAACAATGCTCTATCAAACACATATACAAATATATAAATCACCTTATACAACAATGCTCTATCAAACACATATACAAATATATAAATCACCTTATACAACAATGCTCTATCAAACACATATACAAATATATAAATCACCTTATACAACAATGCTCTATCAAACACATATACAAATATATAAATCACCTTATACAACAATGCTCTATCAAACACATATACAAATATATAAATCACCTTATACAACAATACTCTATCAAACACATATACAAATATATAAATCACCTTATACAACAATGCTCTATCAAACACATATACAAATATATAAATCGCCTTATACAACAATGCTCTATCAAACACATATACAAATATATAAATCGCCTTATACAACAATGCTCTATCAAACACATATACAAATATATAAATCGCCTTATACAACAATGCTCTATCAAACACATATACAAATATATAAATCGCCTTATACAACAATGCTCTATCAAACACATATACAAATATATAAATCACCTTATACAACAATGCTCTATCAAACACATATACAAATATATAAATCACCATGTACAACAATGCTCTATCAAACACATATACAAATATATAAATCACCTTATACAACAATGCTCTATCAAACACATATACAAATATATAAATCACCTTATACAACAATGCTCTATCAAACACATATACAAATATATAAATCGCCTTATACAACAATGCTCTATCAAACACATATACAAATATATAAATCACCTTATACAACAATGCTCTATCAAACACATATACAAATATATAAATCGCCTTATACAACAATGCTCTATCAAACACATATACAAATATATAAATCACCTTATACAACAATGCTCTATCAAACACATATACAAATATATAAATCACCTTATACAACAATGCTCTATCAAACACATATACAAATATATAAATCGCCTTATACAACAATGCTCTATCAAACACATATACAAATATATAAATCACCTTATACAACAATGCTCTATCAAACACATATACAAATATATAAATCACCTTATACAACAATGCTCTATCAAACACATATACAAATATATAAATCACCTTATACAACAATGCTCTATCAAACACATATACAAATATATAAATCACCTTATACAACAATGCTCTATCAAACACATATACAAATATATAAATCACCTTATACAACAATGCTCTATCAAACACATATACAAATATATAAATCACCTTATACAACAATGCTCTATCAAACACATATACAAATATATAAATCGCCTTATACAACAATGCTCTATCAAACACATATACAAATATATAAATCGCCTTATACAACAATGCTCTATCAAACACATATACAAATATATAAATCACCTTATACAACAATGCTCTATCAAACACATTTACAAATATATAAATCACCTTATACAACAATGCTCTATCAAACACATATACAAATATATAAATCACCTTATACAACAATGCTCTATCAAACACATATACAAATATATAAATCACCTTATACAACAATGCTCTATCAAACACATATACAAATATATAAATCACCTTATACAACAATGCTCTATCAAACACATATACAAATATATAAATCGCCTTATACAACAATACTCTATCAAACACATATACAAATATATAAATCACCTTATACAACAATGCTCTATCAAACACATATACAAATATATAAATTGCCTTTTAGTTCGTAGTGTTACTATTTGTCGCTTCTATTGCAAGTCTCGGCAACACATGGGCGTATGTCGCACAAAATGCTGCAAGGGTCTCTAAGGTGTAGAGGTTAGGAGCTCGTCTTTCGTGCCAAAGGTACCAGGTTCGGTCCCTCATGGAACCATCTGGATATTTTTAAAGCAATCCCTACACTCAGTGTAGGTGAGATCAAGTTCCTAGTTCTTTCGGAGATGGACGATAAAACGTAGGCCCTGTGTTCAATTTAGCACGTAAAAGAACCCTTGGCTGTTCAAAATCGAGAAGAGCAGGCTGGAAAACCTCTGCCCGGGCAAAATTCATTAGAAAAGATTTAAAATAAAATTTCTACAAAAATATCTTTCTATCCTTAAAATTACTTCGGGGGTGTGGTCAACATCTCGCCGGCGGCCTTTACGTCTTACTGCTTTTCCTGGTACCCAATTGAGGGTGGGTCGACAAGAGAACCGTTACCGTCTGAACTATTTTACACACACTGTGGAATTGAACCCGAACCACTAGTACAAGAAGCGAGTTAACTAACAACTACCCTACTGCGGCTCTCATATACTGTATATATCTTCACCATCTTCAAAATTACATTGGGACCCTCGCTGGTGCTACGGAGTTCGTGCACTGTAGCTGAGATCTTCCTGTGCAAGAAAGAGATCGGAGCACACTTGGTTACTCACCGAAATGCAATGATGATGATCATCTCAATCTATCTAATGGTACAGACTCATAACTCTCGCTGAAAACTTGCGACATAACGCATTCCGTTCTCCAGACTATAACTATAGCATACTGCTATAACTAGCGGGAGTATGGGAACGAATAAGGAAGAAGATGGACATTGTAAGAACAGGAGTATGAGAAAGAATAAGGAAGAAAGAAGAAGAAGGATATTGTAAGATTTATTGCAGTTTTACACTCGACTGTCAGCTATCGGTTATTTATTGATGAAAAATGTTAATAAAATTGAAATTCTTAGTGTTAAATTTCTTCTTTTTCTTTCATTTGTCATTCTCTGCTTTGTTGTTAGGCGTTGTAGATTTAACTGATGATCGGTTTCCGAGACAGTGCACGCTCGGTCGCTCGATACGCTGTGGTATTGTGGAGTTTTAAGATGTCTGTAACTCCACCAATCCATCTTTTTCTTGGTCTGCCCTTCCTCTTGATGATTCTATTTTCAGGTTGTACGCTCTTGCAACTAGTGTATTCGGGTTCATTCTCACCAAGTGGCCAAATCATTTGAATTAAATTTTCTTATAACCTTGTTTTCGGCGTGTTGTGTTGTTTTAAAATGAATTCGTCTTATTGAATCTAACAGTACTGTAATGCTAGGTTCACGGAACGTGAGAAGAATTATTTCGGAACTTTCCGATGACGCTAAGCAGTCTTCTGTGACAGGGGGTGCTGTGATTATTGATTCATCAATCATTTACCTACCGGAAGCACCAAAGACAGGCAATATTTTGAAACCCGCAGGGAAAGAGGAGTAGGGAAGGCCTAGACATACCTGGAGAAGAGAGCTGGAGACATATAAAAAGGATAGGTAAAACATGGAAACGGAAGGGATGGCAGGAGAGAGGAAGTGCTGGAAGAAGGTTGTTGAATCACTGTGAGAGGAAGTGCTGGAAGAAGGTTGTTGAATCACTGTGAGAGGAAGTGCTGGAAGAAGTTTGTTGAATCAATGTGAGAGGAAGTGCTGGAAGAAGTTTGTTGAATCACTGTGAGAGGAAGTGCTGGAAGAAGTTTGTTGAATCACTGTGAGAGGAAGTGCTGGAAGAAGTTTGTTGAATCACTGTGAGAGGAAGTGCTGGAAGAAGTTTGTTGAATCACTGTGAGAGGAAGTGCTGGAAGAAGTTTGTTGAATCACTGTGAGAGGAAGTGCTGGAAGAAGTTTGTTGAATCACTGTGAGAGGAAGTGCTGGAAGAAGTTTGTTGAATCACTGTGAGAGGAAGTGCTGGAAGAAGTTTGTTGAATTACTGTGCTCCTTTGGGAGTTGAAAGGCGAAGAAGAAGAAGAAATATCAAATAGATTGTCCTGAGCAGAACTTTGCCACCTTAACACTCCTTTGGAATTTCTTTCTTTCTCTCTCTCACACACTCTCTCTCTCTCATAGGCCAGATATCCTGCCTCTGCATCGGTCATGCTCAAACCATCAGTTACATCCTGAATCCATCTTCTCCGTGGTCTTCCTCTTCTCCTATTTGCCGGCATGCCTACTTCCGTGATGGTATTCTCCAGCTCTTCATGTCTCTTTAAGTCCAACATACTTCAATTTTTCATTCTTATTTGTAGCATCAGCCAGTTTTCTTTGATTATTGGTTACTGGACCGATAACGTAACACTTCCTGCAGGTCCACAAGGGTCTAGTTTTCCCGAGCAGATATCGAAGGGTATGTTGTGTTGATGGTATAATCTGGTTAGATACACTGCAAATTCTGCACCATGGAGCGGTATGTTGTGTTGATGGTATAATCTGGTTAGATACACTGCAAATTCTGCACCATGGAGCGGTATGTTGTGTTGATGGTATAATCTGGTTAGATACACTGCAAATTCTGCACCATGGAGCGGTATGTTGTGTTGATGGTATAATCTGGTTAGATACACTGCAAATTCTGCACCATGGAGCGGTATGTTGTGTTGATGGTATAATCTGGTTAGATACACTGCAAATTCTGCACCATGGAGAGGTATGTTGTGTTGATGGTATAATCTGGTTAGATACACTGCAAATTCTGCACCATGGAGCGGTATGTTGTGTTGATGGTATAATCTGGTTAGATACACTGCAAATTCTGCACCATGGAGCGGTATGTTGTGTTGATGGTATAATCTGGTTAGATACACTGCAAATTCTGCACCATCGAGCGGTATGTTGTGTTGATGGTATAATCTGGTTAGATACACTGCAAATTCTGCACTATGGAGCGGTATGTTGTGTTGATGGTATAATCTGGTTAGATACACTGCAAATTCTGCACTATGGAAAGGGCCTAGAGAGCTAAAGACTAGGTAGTAAATCCCTGATAGAAAATCCCCAGTGCCTTGTGGATCAGCACAGTTATGCATGTTGTAGGGCGTCGTCGGCCCTCCCCTGTTGATGATGGGTGTCAGGATGGCGGTGGTGTAACAGTACCCGAGGATTACTCTGGTCCGGATGCTGCTACAGTTATGGCTTCTTCGGGGTTGTCATTGCTAAACCTTTTTGCATGGCTTTCCATGATTGCCTGTAAGCATGACACTGGCTCGCCAGGATAATTACTGAGTACATGGCCGTCTGTGTTTACTCATGATTCCTGAGTAAGTGTCCTTCTATGTTTTATATTGTTATTGATTTTACCGGCAGTGGTAATTCAACCCTGGTTATATTTTGGTGATGTTGACGTTAACTAGTGATATACATAGATGATACAAGGTACAAACACTGGTAGGTTTCCTTTTATGTTGATGTTAACTAGTGATATACATAGATGATACAAAGTACAAACACTGGTAGGTTTCCTTTTATGTTGATGTTAACTAGTGATATACATAGATGATACAAAGTACAAACACTGGTAGGTTTCCTTTTATGTTGATGTTAACTAGTGATATACATAGATGATACAAAGTCTAGTGATATACATAGATGATACAAAGTCTAGTGATATACATAGATGATACAAAGTCTAGTGATATACATAGATGATACAAAGTACAAACACTGGTAGGTTTCCTTTTATGTTGATGTTAACTAGTGATATACATAGATGATACAAAGTACAAACACTGGTAGGTTTCCTTTTATGTTGATGTTAACTAGTGATATACATAGATGATACAAGGTACAAACACTGGTAGGTTTACTTTTATGTTGATGTTAACTAGTGATATACATAGATGATACAAAGTCTAGTGATATACATAGATGATACAAAGTACAAACACTGGTAGGTTTACTTTTATGTTGATGTTAACTAGTGATATACATAGATGATACAAAGTCTAGTGATATACATAGATGATACAAAGTACAAACACTGGTAGGTTTACTTTTATGTTGATGTTAACTAGTGATATACATAGATGATACAAAGTACAAACACTGGTAGGTTTACTTTTATGTTGATGTTAACTAGTGATATACATAGATGATACAAAGTCTAGTGATATACATAGATGATACAAAGTACAAACACTGGTAGGTTTACTTTTATGTTGATGTTAACTAGTGATATACATAGATGATACAAAGTACAAACACTGGTAGGTTTACTTTTATGGGTTTTATTTAACCTCTGGACAAAACACGTCCATTCGATTCAAAATATATATCGTCTCTCCTTGTTTACTAATTCGTTACTAACTCTGTCGCTACACAACTACGTAGTTTTTAATTACGTCAAGAATGTCTGTTGTTATGTGTTGCGCCTCTGCTTAGAGAGTGCAACACATAGTCTCAACTATTAAATATCTAATTACATACTACACTAACTATCTGGCTAACTGTCCATTCCTCCGCTGCCACCTGGGAGGGACTATGACACCCTGAGACCTCGCCGTCGCCCCGGCGGCGAAATCCCCCCCAAAAATCGCACAGGTAGTGTCCAATAGGGTTATTAGAGTTGTCCGAGCTGAAAGGGAACAAGTCACCTCACGTGTTAACGTGGCTCAACAACAACTAACTACAACAGCCAACCATGGTCGAAAAGAAAAGAAAATCTGACGGGATCTCAGGAAGACCCAGTTGAACGAGCTAAATGGGAACTAGTCCCCACACGTCGTTGAACGTGACTCGTCAACTGGTCATAGGTGACCATGGTTAACAACAACAGTAAACCCTCTGTGCTCTTGTGCTGAAACCATGGAATATAGAAATTAATCAGCATTTCATTAATTAATTGGAAAATATGCGCCATATAACTCCGACGGCGACCCAACAGCGTAACACTTGGCCAATGTGAGGTGGCTGTACTGAGACATCCAATCCTCACATGAGGTAGTATGGGTTTGATGGCAGCTTGCATCAGTATGTCACTATCACTATGTCTTTCTTGAATGTCAGAGTCTTGTCACACTATCTGAAATCTCAAACAAAACACAAGTTACAAATCAAAAAAGGAAAACATATATATAACGTTAAACTTCTCATGTTATATGTCCTCCACGAGGTAATATTAACCAATCCCCAAACCCAGGGGAAATAATGAACTCCCAAGATTTAACATATGACCAATGAATATGGAACAACTTATATATGATGCCTCAATTACCAACATCATATATTAATATTAACCAACCCCAATCCCAGGAATAAATAATCCAAGAATCCACATCGCATTACTATCAGTTCTAGAAAGCAATGAAATCCACGCGTAATTCTCAACGATAATGTCTAACCAACATCATCTGACCTCCGTGAGGTAACAATAATCAACCTCCCCCAATCCCATGGGAAAGGAATTAATCAAAAAAATCAACAGCACTGAAATAGTCTACATTGCAGTCAACATTGCAGAAACTGAAGTCGATGAGACTCAGTTCGCTGCGAATAGACTCAGATACGTGAGCCAGGAGCACGTCAATTTTATCTTGGCCCTCGAGTCCATAAAGCCTCCAATACATCTTAATCTCCCTGGTAAATTCCTCCACTGAAGGACCATCGCGACCTCCGAATGTCCGCACTGTTGCGACGGGCGGACGGGGAAGGATCCCGGAGGCCAAAGGAGACTGCGCCGAAACGCCAGGCCGCACATCGCGAACCTGCGCCGGAGTCTCCAACAAAGTAGCAACGGGAACCACCGGTTCCGAAGGCGCCACATCGACCACCACACATCTTCACAGGTTTTGACACCTCGTGTGCCCCTATGAGACATGATAAATATTACGCAATGGCGATCAGAACATATAGCATACCATTGTGATATTTCAAAATATATAGTATACACATTTTAACGACAAAGAGTATAGTGGTTAGAAATATATGCCCTGAAAAATAATTAGCAAACCAGATGGTAAAAAAAAACCTGTACAAACAGGAATGGCTGTACACATAAAAATTGTGATTAGCATATCGAGCAAGCATAGTGTATCAAAATGATGTAGAAATAAGTACTCACACTATTAAAAACATAAGCACAGGTGTTCCACGCAGATAGGCATGCATACAGCACATCATCCCGAGATAGCATCCTCAACCGTCCAATAGTTTTGTATAATCCAATAGTGAACTTGTTTTACGTAATTATTGCATACCAGGCCAGGTTAAGACAGTCAAGCATGGGGGATCCAAGGTTGATTGAAGAACTGTTAGCGCCGAACTTGAAACGCAGGATCCAGACCGGGGCAGCACACCACACCGGTCGCCCAAATGTAACGAATGACAAGCAAAGGGCTGGCTCTAGGTCTCTAACTTGATTGAAGAAATGGTCGTTTGAAATACAATCCTGACCAGGAATGCGAAAAAAACATAGCCATCTATACGCCAGTCAGAAAGGCGAAAAGAGGATCATGTGAAATCAATATCATCCACATGATTATACGAGGACAATCATCATTAGAAAAACGAGCATATCGTGGAAGTTGTAGCAGGTGTAGATGAAATATATAAAAACATACAATCAACACCACTCACATTGCTTCTGGTCCACGAACGTAATTAGCGGGCAGGTCTTGTTTTTCTTTCTGACACCACTTGTTGTAGGGCGTCGTCGGCCCTCCCCTGTTGATGATGGGTGTCAGGATGGCGGTGGTGTAACAGTACCCGAGGATTACTCTGGTCCGGATGCTGCTACAGTTCTGGCTTCTTCGGGGTTGTCATTGCTAAACCCCTCTGCATGGCTTTCCACGATTGCCTGTAAGCATGACACTGGCTCGCCAGGATAATTACTGAGTACATGGCCGTCTGTGTTTACTCATGATTCCTGAGTACGTGTCCTTCTATGTTTTATATTGTTATTGATTTTACCGGCAGTGGTAATTCAACCCTGGTTATATTTTGGTGATGTTGACGTTAACTAGTGATATACATAGATGATACAAGGTACAAACACTGGTAGGTTTCCTTTTATGTTGATGTTAACTAGTGATATACATAGATGATACAAAGTCTAGTGATATACATAGATGATACAAAGTCTAGTGATATACATAGATGATACAAAGTCTAGTGATATACATAGATGATACAAAGTACAAACACTGGTAGGTTTACTTTTATGGGTTTTATTTAACCTCTGGACAAAACACGTCCATTCGTTTCAAAATATATATCGTCTCTCCTTGTTTACTAATTCGTTACTAACTCTGTCGCTACACAACTACGTAGTTTTTATTACGTCAAGAATGTCTCGTTGTTATGTGTTGCGCCTCTGCTTAGAGAGTGCAACACATAGTCTCAACTATTAAATATCTAATTACATACTACACTAACTATCTGGCTAACTGTCCATTCCTCCGCTGCCACCTGGGAGAGGGGACTATGACATGCAGAAGGGCTGGAGGAGTAAACATTGAACACAAATCCGAAGGTAGGGACCTTAAGGCAGCTGATGGTTATGTGTGTATATTCCATTCAATCATATGGCATCCCCTGCTTGATTCTAAACGTATGGACTTGTCGTTCCTTTGGATGAAACAGTAGGATAGAGAGGAGGTGTGTTTGCAAAATGGACAAGACACATTCTCAATAACAGCTGCCCAGACTATGCATAAATGGAGAGACCACTTCATCCTTGCTTTTGGCTCGGACAAAACACAGAAAGCAACAGTCACAAGAGACTTAGGGAGGAGCTGACAGACAAAAGAGACAAGTATAAACTCAAGTTGTCACGGTTAAAAAAAACTTGCCAAATAGGTCTGTAAAGTCGAAAAAGGTAATATGATCTTCGCCTCATTACCCTTTATTCTAATACTTATCAACACAGATGCAACAAAGCAAATCAAATGATAGGACAAATGGCGCCAATTTTAGAATGCAAACATGTCACCATGAACACAAAAAGAGCAATGTTCAACACAATATTTCTCCCCACATTATGTTCTCAGTGCCAAATCTGGACGCTGACATCAAATGATAGAAAAAAACTAGTCACGACAGAGATGAAGTGTCTACGCAGAATGCTGGGTGTAACAAGAAGAGACCGGTTGAGAAATGAAGACATCAGGAAAAAAGTGGGTACAACAGTCTTGACTTCATCAAGAAACAACAAATTAAATGGTTCGGCCACGTAAGCAGATTACCAACAGACAGTGCACCTCAAAGAGCAATGCTGCTCCGATACAATGGGTACAAAGCAAAAGGTCGGCCACGCAAAATATGGACCTCAGAGATAACAGAGGCGACGAAAGACAATATCTACGAAGTGCATACAAGGGTCCGTTTGAGAAATCTCTTCTTGACTTGACGGTGTGAGGCAAACAGGATTGGAGAAAAGAAAAAGAATGGAAGATTCGAATACTTATTTCAAACCTCTGCTAACTTCAAGGGATGAGACCTAAGAGGACAACGAGTCCGTAAAGAAGTTAGGCCTTGTTTGAAATCCTCGATACTGCTGTCACGTGATTGACATTAAACTGTATTAGCCGCCGTCGTCTTTCTTTGAAGCTTTCAGTAAAATGGCGGGTTTGGGGCGGGAATGAGGTGGAGTGGAAATGTGTTGCAAGGGCAGTAACTTGTTTCATCAATATGTTTACGCTTAAACATCACAATGACGAATGTCACGATACTCCCGTGTGGTGGTTTTCGGTGTAGCGAAGAATAGAACCACTGACTCCTGCGATATGTCATAAAAAGGCTATAGGAGGGGTGCTGGGGTAGAGGTGCGGCAGACCACTTTCCTCCTACCACCTCCTACCCTGAAGAAAAGAAATGAACGAAAAAAGGGAAGAGAGAAAAGCGAAAACTCAGAAGTTGTCCCAGTAAATCACTTGTCAATTGACCGACTGTAAAGATGTTATGTTATGTTATGCGATCGACGTCATGGCACATTGGGCATTCCCATTCGTGCTCTGTCCTCCGTTGCAGCAGCCATCCCAAAGTCCATTTGCTCACAGTACCCATGAGAAGTTGATTACTATATCTTTTCTCTCTACCACGAAGACGACACTGTCTGGCATGTACAAACTTAACGCCTAATTCTCGAACTCGTTCCAGTGTCTGAGACCCGCCCATGTCACACAATTGAGAGCGTACCGCATTGATGATATCGGCTCTGTCCATGCTTCTGCCCACTTGAGTCGGGGCACTGTTTGCAAGAGAGTCAGCACGCTCGTTACCCCGCACTCCAGCATGTCCAGGCGTGTACAGCCAAGTCATTTTCTTGAGATGTGATCTCCGAATGATGTCCACCCATTCCACACGCATACTTCCAGATTCAATCAGTTGAAGCATATTCATAGAGTCTGATATGATGATCGTATGGGTAACCTGTTGCTCAGCCACCCATGACAGAGCCCTGGAGGCAGCAGTGATCTCCATAGTCATGCTCGATGTCGTTGTCTCAAAAGCCCCGCAGTCCTCATGAAGTGTGCGACCGTTTCGTTGTGCTGAGTAAGCCCAACTGTAAAGATGAAAACGGAAAGTAAAGGAACCCTTTTTAATACCCCATATATATATATATATATATATTTGATAATACGGTGTTAGGCCTGTATTTTTCATTGACCGTCGGCATACGATGAGTGATGTGGTCAACATCATGCCGGCCATCTTTATTTTATACTGCTTTTCCTGGTACCCAATTGAGGGTGGGTCGATCGGAGAGCCGTTACGGTCGGAAAAATATTTAACGCCCACTGTGGAATTGAACCCGAACAACTAGCACAAGAAGCAAGTTAACTAACAACTACGCCACTGCGACTCTCACTTGCATTGTTGCTGGAGCTACGGAGTTCGTGCTTTGTGCAATACTCTCGGCAGGTAGTGTGCCATTTCTGCGGAGAGGGACCGAGCCGTATGGGGTAAAACCCGGTGCAATGAAGTCAATCCTTCGGCTTAAAAACCCTTGAGACTCTCACATATACATATATATATAATTAGTTTAGTTTAGTCAACTGATCATCATGACTGCACATGGAATTAATTATTCCTTAAACGCTCTGATCTCTCTCCCATGATGTCTGTCTCTCAGCGTGTGGCGACTAACGACACCAGTTATGTGTTGGTTTACTATTGTTCTTTATCTTCTAGCATAGCGCCATTGTCTGGCTACACCCCATTTGATATCGATATTCTTGCAGTCTGGTTAGGGTTGTAGATTGACTCTCATTCTTCGGCTTGTTTACATGCACTGTCTCCCTTAGGAAATTCAGAACATATCATGGTCTATTGCTCGTCCGCTGTCTACTGCAGTCATTCATGTAACTATCGGCACGTTCATGCCCCTTTACAAATATATATCAATATATGAGATATTGCATGTATATAGGATAGAGAGAGAAATATATATATCTCGAAGGACTGTTATTGTGACAAAGTTCATGGACGCATATACGTTAAGGTAAGGAAGGGGTGGATAGGGGGATATTCCGTAGAAAATGGATTTTTGATAAAACAGTTTTATTCGTTCGATCTGGTCTTCTTTATTTCCACGAATTAACTTTCTTTCTTTTTTGCTTCTTATAACTTTCTTTAATTTTATTACTTCCTTTCATTTTGCTCTCCTCACTGGAAAACTTCCTTGAAGCCCATGGCAAAGTTTTACTCAAGACATAAGTTGGATGATGACAATATATCTATATCTATATCTATCTATCTATATCTATCTATCTATATCTATATCTATCTATCTATATATCTATATCTATATCTATCTATCTATATATCTATATCTATATTTTATCTATCTATCTATCTATATCTATATCTATCTATCTTATTTTCTATATCTATCTATCTATATCTATCTCTATCTATCTATATCTATATCTATCTATCTATATCTATCTATCTATATATATATCTTAGGGAACAAGACAAGAAATTATGATTTCAAAACCAAAGACAAAAGACATGTTGAATGTTGAGTTCAAGCAGCGGGAATTCCAATAGAAAGATAGAAAATATTATCAAGAGCAAATCGACTCCGATCATCAGAAGGAGGTACGATCGGGCCTGCTGGGACATCTATGTATTATTCTAGGAAAGAATGATGGAAGAATACTGCTACTACTGTCGCTGGTATTGCTGCTATTGCTGCTAGTGCTAAAACTGTTTTTGCTGTAACTGCTACAACTATTACTACAACTGCTACTACTACAACTACTACAATTCAACATCTACTACTACTCAATTCTACTACTGCAGCAATAACACTCTACAACTATACTACAACTGTTACAACTACTCATCAGCAACTACTACTACACAATTTCACTACGCAACAATACAACTCACTCAACTACAACTATTACAACTACTTCAACAACTACTACACACCTAATACTCAACAACTACTACTACTACTACTACAACAACTTATACTACTAAACTACAACTACAACTGCTACAATAACTACTGCAACAACAACCCAACTCAAAGCTAGCTTACTTATACAACGATAAATCCTCTCATACACTACAAAGCCGATCATGATAGATTCGCTTTCACAGCGCCATCAGATACTATTTGCTATTTGTTCAGTATTGCCCAAAGCAAACAATTTAACATGAACATAATATTTTATAAACATGAAGTTCATGAATTATTCTGGTGTAAGTTTTCACTTGACGTATTTCACATGTCTAAATATTCTGTTATATTCTTGTTATTGTTATCTGGTCTGTGCGTTGTATAATTCTGTGCGGCGTATAATTCTGTGCGGCGTATAATTCTGTGCGTCTTATAATTCTGTGCGTCGTATAATTCTGTGCGGCGTATAATTCTGTCGATAACTGGCGTATAATTCTGTGCGGCGTATAATTCTGTGCGTCTTAATTCTGTGCGACGTATAATTCTGTGCGTCGTATAATTCTGTGCGTCGTATAATTCTGTGCGGCGTATAATTCTGTGCGTCGTATAATTCTGTGCGGCGTATAATTCTGTGCGGCGTATAATTCTGTGCGTCGTATAATTCTGTGCGTATAATTCGTATCTAAATTCTGTGCGGCGTATAATTATGTGCGGCGTATAATTTGTGCGTCGTAATTTTGGGGTATATTGTGCGCGTATAATTCTGTGCGTCGTATAATTCTGTGCGGCGTATAATTCTGTGCGGCGTATAATTCTGTGCGACGTATAATTCTGTGCGTCGTATAATTCTGTGCGGCGTATAATTCTGTGCGTCGTATAATTCTGTGCGTCGTATAATTCTGTGCGTCGTATAATTCTGTGCGTCGTATAATTCTGTGCGGCGTATAATTCTGTGCGTCGTATAATTCTGTGCGGCGTATAATTCTGTACGTCTTATAATTCTGTGCGGCGTATAATTATGTGCGGCGTATAATTCTGTGCGTCGTATAATTCTGTGCGGCGTATAATTCTGTGCGTCGTATAATTCTGTGCGGCGTATAATTCTGTACGTCTTATAATTCTGTGCGGCGTATAATTATGTGCGGCGTATAATTCTGTGCGTCGTATAATTCTGTGCGGCGTATAATTCTGTGCGGCGTATAATTCTGTGCGTCTTATAATTCTGTGCGTCGTATAATTCTGTGCGTCGTATAATTCTGTGCGGCGTATAATTCTGTGCGACGTATAATTCTGTGCGGCGTATAATTCTGTGCGGCGTATAATTCTGTGCGTCGTATAATTCTGTGCGTCGTATAATTCTGTGCGGCGTATAATTCTGTGCGTCTTATAATTCTGTGCGTCGTATAATTCTGTGCGGCATATAATTCTGTGCGTCTTATAATTCTGTGCGTCGTATAATTCTGTGCGGCGTATAATTCTGTGCGTCGTATAATTCTGTGCGTCGTATAATTCTGTGCGGCGTATAATTCTGTGCGTCGTATAATTCTGTGCGGCGTATAATTCTGTGCGTCGTATAATTCTGTGCGGCGTATAATTATGTGCGTCGTATAATTATGTGCGTATAGTTGTGATATGTAATTTTGCGTATGTTGTTGTATGTAAGTTTATAATATCGTATTCTGGAGATAGCATACAAAGTTTATTATGGAAATTGAGAAAGAAAAACAAAACAACTCATTACTGTTTGTACTGCCACTTTAGATGTTTACGTAGAATAGAGGGACTGAGATGGTATGGTAATGTTACTAACGAGGAACTCCGAGAAGGAACTAAGCAGATACAAGTGGAGAAAGAGCTCAGGAAGAGACGCTGGCGATGGATAGGACACACATTGAGAAGACCGACCAGAAGCATTGCAAGACAGACACTGTTTTGGAACCCGCAGGGAAAGAGAGGTAGGGAAAGGCCTAGACATACCCGGAGAAGAGAGTTGGAGACTGATATTAAAGGTTAGGTAAAACATGGAAAGAATTGGAAGGGATGGCAGGAGAGAAGAAGAGCTGGAAGAAGTTTGTTGAAGACCTGTGCTCTGTTGAGAGTTGAAAGGTAAAAAGAAGGACAGGGGGACGAGAGCCTGAGGAATTTAATGTCCGCATGGCTAGTACAGTCTCCACGATACTGTTCAGGTTTAGGATTTTTCTTTTATGCCCTCGACAGAAAACAATCATTGGCCTTACCGTGGATTGAACAAAGGTCTCCAGCACGAGAGCCACGCTCTAATTCATTCGACCAGACACTCCTAAACTTATGATGGAAAGTGAGAAAAAAAATATTATAGTAC
The DNA here is from genome assembly GCA_020796225.1 of Arion vulgaris. NCBI lineage: Eukaryota > Metazoa > Mollusca > Gastropoda > Stylommatophora > Arionidae > Arion > Arion vulgaris. The sequence continues at coordinate 38,487,108 of CM036760.1, forward strand.
TACGTAAAACTAGTTGATGAAATCTGCAGTAGCTGTAATAGTTGTTAGTCAACTCATTTCTTAGATTAGTGGTCCGGGTTCAACCCCACGGTGGTGCGTAGAATTTTTTCCTACAGTAACAGCTCTCAAGTCGACCTAGCCTCAAATAGGTACCAGGAAATGCATTGGGAAGTAAAGGTAGCCCATCGTGATGTTGACCACATCACCCAAGGTGTTCCGATGGTCAGTGAAAAATACGAGCCTAACACCTTATTCCCCTAGATACCTCGAGGTAAGTAAAGTATCCTTTCTTACCTAGAACCAGTAGAATATCTAGCGAGGGCATCAAGAAAACAGCCGTGGAAAATTGGCCCGGTCCCTATCCGCAGATATAGCACACCACCTGCCGAGAGTATTGTATAAAACATGAGATCCGTAGCTCCTGCAAATACCATAAATGCCTCTGGAGAAAAGCACTCGTGAACAAAACGGCACGGTCTAGATTCGAACCAACGACTGTTGGAACGCAAAAACTGCAACAGAGACCCCCCATGTACGATATAATGAGTTCTATGTATCCACAGCATTGTAGAAGAAGAAGGATGTTCCCAACATCATCCAGCGCTTGACATCTGAAGAGGTGATGGTAAACGGCTTCTTGTTAATGTGTACATAGCTGGCACTCTACAGTGTGTGGTGGTTAAATTATGATAATGTGATTATTAAGTGGATACAATACAAAAATCCGGCCATGCAAAAAGTAGACCTTAGAGATAACAGAATCAATGAAAGACACTGTTTATGAAGCGCACACAAAAGCCCGTTCTAGAAATCTCTTCTTACCCTGATTCTGTGAGGCAAATCAGGACTAAAGAAAAGAAAGAAAGACAAGGCGCATAGATAGGCTCGCCTCAGGTGTCTTCTTTTTCGACCTGATGCTGAAAGGAAAAACAGGATTAGAGAATAGATAAATGATAGATTATTAAGTGGCGTGTGTTGGGTTCGACGTCGTAAAATGGGCTCTGCCCTGTAAATCCAGAATCACCAGAAAATCATTCCATTTTAAAATAGAATTATATTAGGTTCGGACGGATTAGCGAAATGCGTAACTGTTTGCCTATCGACTAAGACACAAGAGGGTTTTAGGTTCCAATCCACAATTTCCCATATCTTCTTCTTCTTCTTCTTCTTCCAACGCTCCATATCGACCACTTGTTAAACCACTCCTTGTGATTGCACGTTGTACCAGTTATGCGTCTACAGTAGGCCAGCACATCCGATTTCTGCGACGCTTTTTATTTACTAGGATAGCGTCCCTAGGTCCCTACCTCAGTCGCCTCTTACTACATGCCTTGTAAGTCGCAGTGTTGCTATTCTTTGCTTCATTTTCGAGCACCGGCAGCACAAGGGTGACAATCTTCACATATAAGGAAAGGAATTGGCCGCCTACTCCTGAACACTAGGTGCTTGAAATGTGAAGTGGCAGACACTTCATACCCTAATGTCTGAAAAGGCTACGGAAATTTAAAAAAATATATATATAAATTAAAAATATATAAAAATAAAAATATAAAAAAAGATGATGTCTTTTGTAAATGCTTCGTCTTCTTCTTCTTCTTCTGCTAACATTCTTCACGGCCAATTTGATCATTCTTATTGTGATGTATAATTGGTCCACTGGCAAGAACGGGTGATCTACGTCGGGACGATTGTGCGCCCATGGTGACTAGGCCCGCCCGTCCGTTTTCAGCCAGCTTTTGATTTACTAGGGTGAGCTTTTCCTAGGTACGATCCTTTCGGATCTACGCCTTTTCGATCAACTATGCCGTATATTTGGGCTTTGTGATCTACGCCAAGACAGTGAGTTACGCTGCTTTACCCGTTCTGACTGAGAAATATTTCTCGGGCTTGTCAGCTTGTCCTCGAACGGCGTCTTACTCGTATAAAACACCGTGTAAAGTATCGGCCTTCGCCAATGTTCAGGACCGGGCTTCCTGTTTGATCCGTACATTGTCGGCCTTGCTTTACCGTACATTTTTGAGTTTGATCCGGGAAGGAACATTCTCAGCCTTTTCTAGACGCGTATCGGTACGTGGCAATTTGCAATTAACCTCGAAGCACTGGCATGGGGCCGAGTACAAACAATGTAGAGGGTCGTTTCAGTGGGCACTATAAGCGTAACTGAGGATTTTGCGCTCGCCGCCATCACCCGCCCCAGTTATTCCGGGGATGTTAGTTACGACTGCAATCGAACCTTGCCCAGTTGCCCCAAGGCTGGCAGTTCCGTTAGGCATCACCGACCTCAGTTCTTCCGGGGATGTTAATTTAATCGCACAGTACCTTGCACGGTTTTCCCAGGGCGGTAGTTTCGTTATGCACTAAACGCAACTTGTTCTTTTGCGCTCGGCAAACCTTGCCCAGTACATGTATCTGCACCAGGCTACCAATGCGGGGTCAGCTGCAATCTTCTCTCGCACCAACACGAAGGTAGACTTTCATTCGTTACGGTCCTGTCTTATTTATTCTTGCCGACGGGCTCGCAATGTTTGCCCTCCTCAGGGCTTCGAGCTTCGCCCTACGTGGGCATACGTTTGGTCACTGGATGCACCTCTCATCCATGTCTGAGACGTTTCGTTGATGTTTCTTTGCGTTCAGGGACTTGGGCAATATCTTGTTGGACACCGGTCAGGAGAATTGTGCATTTTATTTGTATGTATCTTTATCGTATTTCCGTAATTGCACTGCTACCACTACCAGTAGTTTCCTCTCCCGATCCCTGCCCCTCTTAGCCAGACCAGAACCAGAGTCTGTTTCCAGGGTCACCGCGTGGAGGTTAGGGGCAGGGTCTTGGTTAACGCGCCCCTCGCTAACCCTGGCTCATGTTACCACCATGACCTCATGAGCCTTTTGACCCCAAATGCTTCGTCTGTTTTGCTTTGGGATGAGCGTAGTTTCTTAGAAATGTGTATGTAGAGTGGGAGTGTATGCGCGTGTGTGATAGTGTCCATGTTTGTGTTTGATGATTGACATGAAAAGATGGAAATGTTAGATAAACAGAATTAACAGGACATTTATTGTGGTCGTCCTTGAAGAGATCACGAGACAAGCAGATAAGCAAAGGGTAGCAAGGAGAGTTCGAGTGCCGAAGAGTGAGAGAGAGAGAAGGGTGGGGGGACTAAGGAGAGTGGATATGGAGAAATGAAGTGGCGAGGAAACAGTAAAAGGTAAGAAAGAGTTATATAGAGAGGAGTTAATGAAGACTGAAGGAGTGGTGTGTGTGGGGGTGTGAGAGTTGTAAGGGAATACGGAGAGAAGATAAAGGAGATGGAATGGGTTAAGTAGAAAGTGGCAAAGTGAGAGAGGTGGTGTGAGGAAGAAAAAGATGAGAGTGATCAACAAAAATAAAGTGCGTGGCAATTAAAGTGGGAGAGGAAGTGATGATGAGAGATGGTAAGCAGTGAATACATGGGTGGAGGTGGGTGCCATGGACAGAGTATGTGAGTGGTGGGTGATTTGAAAGTGACGGGGAGTTAGAAACCGCGTGGCAGTGACAGAGTTAAGGAATTAATTAAGTATTTGCTTAGAAGCAATCAGAAGTATATCACTCTACTTTTCCGCTCTCACTCTCTGTCCTCTCTTCTCACTCCGTCTCACTCTATCTCACTTTCTCTCTCTCTATATATCCATCCATCCATCCATCCATCTATCTATCTCGCACTTACCCGTGCAAGCTCACTCTCTTCTTCTGACTTTCTCTCTTTCTCTCACTCACTTTCTCACCTAACAAAAATCTAACAACTCGTAATTTCCTAAAGCCGCATAACTTTATCTCGTTTACTTCACTTTCTCTCTCTCTCTCTCTCTCTCTCTCTCTCTCTCTCTCTCTCTATAAATTGAGATCTAAACTTGAAAGCTCTATTTCATAGTCATTCATCTAGCAATTATCTAATTCATGAGCTGTCATTTACAGTTTTCTTCTCTCTATCTAATATATCAATCTCTCTCATTCTTCCCTCCCTCTCTCTCCCTCTCTCCCCCTCTCTCTCCCTCTCCTCCCTCTCTCTCTCCCCTCCCTCTCCTCTCTCCCTCTCTCTCTCTCTCTCTCTCTCTCACTATATATATATATATATATACTCGTATATACAAACAAAAATATTTTTGTTATATATCATCATCGGGTGCCGTGCCGGATTGCGTAGACGATAATGGATCTCCACAAATCTCTCTCTGGTGTTTGCTGTCATCTCAGATGTTGACGCTCTTCCGTGGCATGAAGTCAGGCTATCCACAATTTTCTCACTCGTCTTCCTCTGTCTCGTTTTAAAAAAGATTTTATCAGTTGTCACAATGTGTTCTAAACCTCCCTCCTCATCACATGCCCGAAAAATGATGACTGCCTCTTTCTTATATTGATAATAAGCTTTCTCTGTGTTTTGACCTCATTCAACACCTCCACATTAGTAATTTTAGCAGTCCGTGGGATTCTCATCATTCTTCTGTAAAACCACACTACATTAGGAAAGACATTCCTCGCTAAAGCTCTGTTTGTTAAGGGATAGCTGCTTGTATTCGTAAGAGCGTTGGTATGCTTTGGCTAAGCAATGGGTGCCGTAAGAGCGTTGGTACTCTACGGCTAAGCAATGGGTGCCGTAAGAGCGTTGGTATGCTACGGCTAAGCAAAGGGTGTCGTAAGAGCGTTGGTACGCTACGGCTAAGCAATGGGTGCCGTAAGAGCGTTGGTACTCTACGGCTAAGTAATATGTGCCGTAAGAGCGTTGGTATGCTACGGCTAAGCAATGGGTGCCGTAAGAGCGTTGGTATGCTTTGGCTAAGCAATGGGTGCCGTAAGAGCGTTGGTACTCTACGGCTAAGCAATGGGTGCCGTAAGAGCATTGGTACTCTACGGCTAAGCAATGGGTGCCGTAAGAGCGTTGGTATGCTTTGGCTAAGCAATGGGTGCCAAGGTTGTCTCTACGGCCTAAGAATCAGGTGCCAGTGAAAGCGTCTTCACTCTCACAGCCGGAAAATGGCGTCATATGTAATAGCTTCTGGTGACTCTTCAAAGCTCAAGTAATGTGCAGTCCATGGGTTCTCATATCTTCGCTAACACATAAGTTGGAAGACATTACTCTAAAACGGTAAGGATAGTGCTGTATCGTAAGAGCGTTGGTATGCTACGGCTAAGCAATGGGTGCCGTAAGAGCGTTGGTATCTACGGCAATACAAGTGTCGTAAGAGCGTTGGTATGCTACGGCTAAGCAATGGTACCGTAAGAGCGTTGGTATGCTACGGCTAAGTAATATGTGCCGTAAGAGCGTTGGTATGCTACGGCTAAGCAATGGGTGCCGTAAGAGCGTTGGTATGCTACGGCTAAGCAATGGGTGCCGTAAGAGCGTTGGTATGCTACGGCTAAGCAATGTTCCTTAACTCTAGTGGACCAGGGTAAAAGTCAGTATAGAATAAAAACGTCACTTAGTGTGGCCCCTGGTCCACAAGGAGTTCAAGAAATTAGGGTCTAAAGTGGAAGGATTGACTTCATTGCACCGGGTTTTATCCCATATGGTTCGGTCCCTCTCCGCAGAAGTGGCACGCTATCACTCAGAGTATTGCACAAACACGAACTCCGTAGCTCCTGCAACAATCCGGGGGCTCTCTGGAAAAAAATGTACTCGTGAACAGAACCACGCAGTTCGGGACGTAAGGCAGGGCTTAACCACTTAACCACTTAATCACTTAACCACTTAACCACATCGTATAATTGTTTGGGGTTCGAATCTTGTGATTGGTAATTTGTTTTTCTGAAATCCCTAACACTTGTTCTTCTTTTTCTTCACATTTAAACTCCCAACGGAGCACAGGTCTTCAGCAAACTTCCTCCAGCTCTTCATCTCTCTCTCTTGCCATAATACTTGTACACAGTCTATTTATTGATCATATTCACTGGTTCCGTTGCTTCCCTTAGGCTTCTAAAAAAAAACACCTCCTTATTCTCTTCTATCATTCCAAGGGAATAACATTCAGATCCATAAATATTATTCTTCCATTTCCACCCCCATCCACTGGAAGCTTAATTGCAATTGACCTCATTGCAGAACGCATGCGCGTTGTTAGAGCGGTTAGAATATGTATGCTCTGTTCGCAAGCCTGGTTCCTGTACATATTTGTTTTAAAACGATACCGTTTGATTGGTTAAGGCACTCTCTCTGATTAGTCGGCTTTGTGATCCCTATTTAATTTGATTGCGGTGATCCACTATTTAATTTGTTTGAAACGATCCATTATTTTCATCATTTTTGTCTTTTTCTTCCCTCTTTTTTTTTTATTTACCTTCTACTATTCACTCTCTCTCACTCTCATACTCTCTCTATCATTCTTTATATCTATCTAACTCTCTATCTCTCTTTATATCTCTATCTCTCTATCTCTTTATATCTCTAACTCTCTCTCGCTATCTCTCTATAGTTCTTTTTCTATCTCAATCACTCGTATTCTCTCTATCTTTTCCCACCCTCCATCCCTTTCTGTTATTTTCTTTTCTCTCAATCTCTCTCTTACCTTCTCCCTTACTATATCTCCTGTCTCTTACTCTTTCTCTTACTCACTATTACTTTTACTCTCTGTCTCTCACACTTACTTCATCTCTCTGGACTATTCTGTGAGACCATCAAGAAAACACAGACCTGGGAACAACTGTTTATGCCTTATGCTTCACGAGGAGGAGCGGAGAGAAATAAATCAATAAGTTTAGTCGACAGATCATCATCACTGCACGTCGAACCATTTAGTCCATAAGTGCTCCGATCTCCCCCTCAGTATTTCCTTCAGCGTGTGGCGACTAACGACACCGGTTCTTTGTTGGTTTACTATCCTTCTTTGTATAACAGTAGAGCGTTTTTGTCTCGCTACACCACACTTGACTTGGAGTTTTTGCAGTCTGGTTAGTGTTGTAGATTCACCACTGTTACTCGAATCACGTACTTATCACATACAAATCACGTACTCTCTCCCTTATGGAATTTATCATATAAGTGCCCGTCTGCCCAGCGTGTTCGTAGCGCGTTGAACTACGTGTGACTATCCCTCTGTGTGTGCGGGTTCAATTCCGCGGGATGGCAGAAAAAGCCACAGATTCCCCAGATTTACGGTGTTCGTGGCACCGAACCGAAGGGTTACGATGTCCATGGAACCGAGCCGAAGAGCTGAAAGCTCAAGTGCTTCTGGATCGGAAAAAAAAAAAAAAAATCATATAAGTAAATAAGTAAGTATGTTTAAATCTACTTGCTTCGACCTATCTCTAACATGCTAATTGTATCTTGAACCTGGGAACTGTTCTGTATGGGAAAGAAGATCTAGAACATTCCATGCGTCACCGTAACTCCTAAGTCGCACAACAGAATACTAAACACGTTGAACTAATTCCTGATACGTATTCCTACCTTGATAAGGTGTCTTATCTACCTGTCTGTATTCACCTGTTGTATATTACAGTACGTCTGTGTTCCAGATAGATATATTAACGTCATGAATAATTCATAAGATAGATAAGCATAAGCCAATTTTAGTTTGAAAGTCGTCCATGCCGGGGCTCGCAAGGGGAGCAAAGAATAGTAACGCTGCGACCTACAAGGGCCAATGCATGTCGTAAGAGGCGACTAAGGTAGGGCCTAGGAATCTACCCTAGTAAATAAAAAAGTCGCAGAAATCGGATGTGCTGACCTACTTGTAGGCACATAACTGGCACAACAAACAATCGCTCTTAGTCTAAAATCACATATCACAAAGAGTGGCTTAGCAAGTGGTCGATATGGTGTGTTCGAAGAAGAAGTTTGAAAGTAATGTCATAAATACATAATGGCGTAGGCGTGTGCAGTGGTGGAAGCCTCATAGTATTGAAGCTTACTAGTTCATGGTGATTTGATTGATTGATTGATTGATTGATAGCACCATCATCATAGCACTTCGATGAGCCACCATATGTGCTCCAATCTATTTCTTACACAGGAAGATCTCAGTGGTAGGGCACGTACTCCGTAGCACCGGTGAAGGTCCTCGATGTAACTTAGTAGATGGTGAAGATATTTTGTATGAATTTTATTATTAAAACTTGTCTAATGAATTTTGCATGGGGGCTTTCTAACCTGCTCTTCTCTGATTTTGAACTGCAAAGGGTTCTTTTACGTGCTCAAATTGAACACGTGACCTACGTTTTATTGTAGACAAAAGAAAAGTTAGACGCAATACGCATTTCAAAATAGGAGACATTTATATATATATATTTATATATAACTTGTGAGGAGAAGGTCAACTGCCTCTTGCTATTTACTAAGATGTAAACGCTAAAGTTCGTTCTTTTATTGAATTTACATATTAGCATTTCTCTAATGTTCATAATTATAGTCAATAGAGCAACATGTAAGAAGGATTGGTTTGTTTGTTACCACTGTTAGGTAAAGAGCATTTGGATCTGACCTTTTGAACTATAGGTCATGATTATGAATAGAAGGATTTCATTTCAGAATATTCACGGATGTTATATGTTGATAACTAGTAATAACTATTATAAAAAGGAGAAGATGGAGATATGTTGGGATTTATGCCCAACTTATCTCCTTCTTATCAAAGAATACCAAAACAGGCATCGAAGTGGGAGGCAAAGAAAGTGAGGAAAGTTGAAGTAAGTGAGGATGCTCTAGGGAAACACTGAAACGTACTTTTCTGAGAGAGGCAAGAAATATCGCTCGATTCAATAGAAAAGATTGAGCGAGTTGCCCAGGAGAGAGCGTTATGGAGAAATTACCTGCAGACCATATGTAACGTATAACGAACGTTACGAGAGGACTATATATATATCTATTGATGAGTGAAGTTATTTGTTGATTTCTTCTTCAGTGATCTCTGGTCATGCGCTTAGTTTACTGTGGACCACAAACTGGGCAATCAGCTTCAGGTCTGTCAGGTTTCCCAAAAGCTTAGTTTTTAGGTCGACTGGGTGTGGTCACAGGAAAGAGCAGTCTTGCAGGATATGCTCCGGTGTCTGTTCCGCCTTATGACACTGACAGAGAGCTGTTTGACTTATTCCTAGTCTATTCTTCCAGTAGGAGCCGCTAGAGACACAGTAGTAGCATCTGGGTGCCTAATGTATACTCCTGCTCCACCATTGATGGTTGCCTCCATTGGCGATTCATCTGTAAATTCTTGTCCAGCTCTTTGCTGGAAACATGTAATGGAGATGTTCCATTGTAGTTGCTTTCTTCACTAGATTAGGCTCTGCATCTTTGCTTAACAATTTAGGGATGGAGGTTGAGAAGTTTAATGCTACTGAGTCTGGTTCCCAGTGATCAAAAAGTAATTCTTCTGGTATGGAATTATGATTTAGTAGTTCCAAGTATGACTTTCCTATTTTTTTTTCTTTGTGGTTTAGTCTTGTACGCTTTAGTCTGTTTTTTTGTCCTGGCCGCCATTTTTACATGTAGTGGATGATGAGGCATCCTTTTGATCAGTGTATAGAATCACTTTTCTCCCTTTTCTGTCTTCCAAGGGCTGGATTTTGGCTGCCTTTTTCATTTCTTTAATGGGTGTAGATTTGATGGCTCCCAAAATAGTACGCAGACACCTGTTTTGAGTTTTTCCAGTATCAATTTGTTTGAATGGGCTGCTGATATCCATGTCGATGATGCATATTTCAGGGTCGGTCTAACTGCACCAGTGTATACCTGACTCTGAATTATACTATCAGCTCCCCAGGCTGTATTTCTTGATTAGAAGTGAAGTTATTTATTGATTAGAAGTGAAACTATTTGTTGATTAGAAGTGAAGCTATTTGTTGATTTGAAGTAAGTTATTATTGATTAGAGTGAAGTTATTATTGATTAGAAGTGGTTATTTATTGATTAGAAGTGGTTATTTATTGATTAGAAGTGGTTATTTATTGATTAAAAGTGAAGCTATTTGTTGATTAGAAGTGAAGCTATTTGTTGATTAGAAGTGAAGCTATTTATTGATTAGAAGTGGTTATTTATTGATTAGAAGTGAAGCTATTTGTTGATTAGAAGTGAAGCTATTTATTGATTAGAAGTGAAGTTATTTATTGATTAGAAGTGAAGTTATTTATTGATTTGAAGTGAAGGTATTTGTTGATTAGAAGTGAAGGTATTTGTTGATTAGAAGTGAAGCTATTTATTGATTAGAAGTGAAGGTATTTGTTGATTAGAAGTGAAGCTATTTGTTGATTAGAAGTGAAGCTATTTATTGATTAGAAGTGAAGGTATTTGTTGATTAGAAGTGAAGGTATTTGTTGATTAGAAGTGAAGGTATTTGTTGATTTGAAGAGAAGGTATTTGTTGATTTGAAGTGAAGGTATTTGTTGATTTGAAGTGAAGGTATTTGTTGATTTGAAGTGAAGTTATTTATTGATTAGAAGTGAATTTATTTATTGATTAGAAGTGAAGTTATTTGTTTAGTGAATTATCTCTTTATATGTCTTGTTATCTCTTAACTTATATACATCATCTATGAGAAGCTCTGCTATGACTAATCAACGTTAACATCAAACTACAGTATTACACAGTAGATGTGGTATGTTTTTTTTCGTTCGCACGCTGTATATTTAGGCGTAATCATGGTACCTAATATGGCGCTTCTGTCTGATTTTTGCGTGAAATTTGCTTTCCTTATAACGAGTTCTTCGCCATTCAAGCGTGCCTTACTCAATACTTCAGAGGTACATGTAATTTAGATCCCCAAGTGAAAGATCAAGGTTTCCTGTAGTTCAATCACACATAGTGTACACAGCGAATATTTTAGCATAAACTGTCCTCGAACCCAGACATTTTCACGACACCTTGTCACTAGCGAAGCGTGTTATAAACATCGCTATAAACTACCCAGATACCAACTGATATTGTACCCACTTTTTTACCTATGTCTATGGTCTATTGTCTTTCCCCAGGAGGACGATGGAATTGGTTGTTCACTTTTGCCGTTAAGCGTAGGGGTGGGAGCTTTAATTTGCGTTCCAGAGCCAGATGAGTCGCCTTTGTTGTGTTATATCCGTGTTTATTTAGTGTGGTCTTGGTGTTGTCTGTCCATCTTTTTCTTGGTCTTCCATTGGCTCTAGTACCTGATATCTTTTATTGTATGCTGTTATTGGTGGTTGGTTGTATTCCATTCTCATTAAATGTCCAAACCACTTCATTTGTTGTCTTTCAATGTATTCGGCCCCGATGTCTTCATTTCTAAATCAGTCTCTTCTTGGTACTCCCAGAATTCTGGGTAGACATTTCATTTCTGTCGTGACTAATTTTCCTCTATCCCTTCCTTTGCGTTCCCGGCCTAGACTGATGGACCAACTTTTATCATGAATTTTACTGTTGTTTTTAGGGACTCGTTCCTCCGTACAGCTTTTCAGAAGCTCTGTGTGTTGTGGCCATGACTCGTTCCTTATACCTGCTAACCGTTGACAGTCTTGCAAGACATGTTCTGCCGTCATGTCTGCCACTTTGCAGGGGCACAGGCTAGTTGTGCCAATTTTAAATTTATGGAACATGTGGGCTCTGAGCTTGTTGTGGCCGGTACGAAGGCGAAATATGGCGACTTGTTCACTGCGAGAGAGACCTTAGTATCCGTCACTGTCTGTGTACTGAGGGTGGTCTTTTGCCCATTTGCTTCTATAGTGCGAACCCATGGTTGTTTTGACTTCCTCATAACTGATCTCGAGATCAGTCTGAGGCATCGCCCGCCCTCTTTGGCTAGCTTGTCGGCCGCTTCGTTTTCCCTAATGTTGCAGTGTGACGGTATCCACTGGATGACGGTGCGTTTGAGTGAACTCGTTAGTTCAGCGAGGGACGCTTTGAGCTCATTCATCTCAGTTTTGCCAACGCATTTGAGTGCCGTGATGACCGATAGAGCATCGGTGAATATCACGACCTTGTTGCGTGTGGTGTTTCTTCTCTCCAAGATCATTTCAGCCTCCTCTTTGATTGCCTCTGCCTCTGCTCGGTAGTTATTCGAATATTTGCCTGTGGCGATCGCTTTCTTGACCGTGACTTTCTTTGAGATTTTAAGCACTATTCCTCCTCCGCCATCGCTTATTGCGTTATTTGCCGATCCGTCCTTGTAGACGTGCGTCCACTCATTTTCAGGGTACTCTGATTCTATGTGCTCTTCTGCTGCAGTTTTTCTGTCGAGGTTTGTTTGGTCCCTTTTGTTCAGTATGCCTGGGATTGATTCCCTTAGTTCTGGCATTTTGTTTTCCATGGCGGACACTTGTCGATTGCCGGGATTGGTTTGGCTGTGCATTTGGAAAAGACTGGATGGTCTATGGTCAGTGCCTTAGAGATTCTAACGAAGTTAGATCTCTGTATTCTCCACTTTCCGAATCATACATTCTTTCATGCATTGGATGAGATTCGAGCCGTTTGAGTTTTTCCGCAAGTACTACTACTTTTTGTCCCTTCGGTCAGTCATTGGTTGGATGCCGGTGATTGTCTCCATCGCCTTGATGGGCGTGGACTTCATGGCTCCAGTGATGATGCGTAAGGCCCGGTTCTGACTATTGCTTACTTTTGCAAATTGTTTGTTAGATGCATTGCTCCACGCTGCCATACCGTACTCTAGGATCGGTCGCACTCTACCAGAGTAAAGTGTCTTGAGAATTCTGGTGTTTGCTTCCCATGTGGAACCTGCGAGTTTACGCATCATTGTTAGCCTATGCCTCGCTTTTGCCGTAGCATTTTCGATCTGGTGCACCAAGTCAGTTTTCTGTCGAGTGTGACTCCTAGGTACGTTGGGGTTTTGCTCTCCGGAAGGTTGTGCCCATTGACTTTAAGCGTTATCTTGTAATCCTTGTTGTTCTGGGAGAACACAGTGTAAGTGGTCTTTGAAGGATTTATTTTCATATTCCACTTTGCTGACCACACTTCAAGGTTATTTAACGTAGCTTGCAGTCGATTTTCTGCTGTGGGCATTGCCTCTTCTCGCGCCCATATTGCCAAGTCATCGGCATACATTGCAGAGTGAACTCGTTCTGGGAGGCATGCTGCGATGTCATTGACGAAGACTAGAAAGAGAGTCGGTGAGAGCACTCCTCCTTTGGGGACTCCTTGCTCCAGTGTGGCCTTCATGCTTTTGTACCCCTGAACCTGAACTCTTGCTGTTCTGTTCTCTATCATTTAATGTCAGCGTCCAGGTTTGGCACTGATAGCATAATGTTGGGGGAAAAAAATTGTGTTGAACTATGCTCTTTTAGTGTCATGGTGACTTGTTTGTATTTTGAAATTGGTACCATTTGTCATAGTGTTTGATTTTTTTGTTTTATTGCATCTATGTTGGATTTGTTTAGTTATTCTTCCATTATCTGTCTATCTGTCTGTCTTTATAGTAAAGTTAGTAATTGCTAATTGAGATTAAGATGGTTTATGCGTGCGGTTGACAACTTTATTTTCTGTTAATGATTATGAGAGAAATCACAACAGAACTTAATCATAGTAATCTGCATTAGGAACACATCTCTTCAAGGACACCAACTGTCAAGATAGACATGCATGTGGAAATAAGGGCGGGTAACAAAGTAAATGAACATAATAAGTAAATGCCTTACAGTAAAAATCTATATTTCTCACTGTCTCTCTGTCTCTCTTTCTCTCTCTCACTTTCTCTCTCTTTCTCTCTCTCTCTCTCTCTCTCTCTCTCTCTCTTACTGACATTCCTTCTTTATCACTATATCTTTATTTCTCACTTTCTCTCTCTCAAACTGCCTCTCTCTCTCACTCTCTCACTGTCTCTCTCTCACTGTTTATCTCACTGACATTCCTTCTCTATCACTATATCTTGCCCGCCTGCCCAGCTTGTTCGTAGCGCGTTGAACTGCGGGTGACTAGCCCTCTGTGAGTGCGGGTGTGTGTGTACATGCGTGTGTGTGTGTGTGCGTGCGTGTGTATGTGTGTGCGTGTGTGTGTGTATGTCCTACTTGTAGTTGCAGTTCAAGTTGGGACGGATTATCGTAATGAATAAGAGTTCACCTGTCTTCTTGGACACTAGAGGGTTGTGTGTTCAATCCCACACTCGATGTTCATCACGTGAGGGAAGACATTGGCCCTCCTACCTCCTGCACAATAAGGCCTAGAAATGTGAAGGGTCTTCATTCCTTAATGTATTATTCTTCTACTTCCGTTCGCCCACTGTGAATTCAAGCGTAGCCATGGCGCCTGGTATGACGCATAGGACTGATTTTTGCGTTAATGCATGATTTCCTTTTTTATCAGTGTACCCCGCCATACAGGTGTTCCTTCTCCGACGTCAGAGGTAGTTCCTTAAAATCTAAATAGGCAACGGGACATTTTTAATAAATGTAGTTGCAGTTGTAAGATCTCTCTCGCGATCACCGCCCAGACCGATGTTCCAGATCTCCCCATAAATTCTATTCATTTAGAAACCTGATTCATGCAGCCTTAGCATTGGTGTGTTTTACGTCACATCTTCAGCACCATTTGGAGCTCTGGTGATTATCCTTCGGCGATGTGTTCGCTTTCAGCCATCGTTTACTCGGTTCGCTCTCCGTTCTGTAGCCATCTAGTGTTTTTTACTGTGTGGTGTAGCTAGCCCCATGCCCAACCTCCTCTGTCGCCTCTTACGACATGCTTGGCAGGTAACAGTGGTTCTATTCTTCACACCCTAAATTTGGGCCCCGGTAACCACTCGGGCGCAGTTGCAATATGTGATAAGTAGCTGGAGTTGCAATATGTGATAAGTAGCTGGAGTTGATATTATTAGTTGTGCATTACAACAGCTTAACACCTTCGGTAACGAAAATAAAGGCATCTTCTTGTTTTAATTACACCCGTGTTTTGTCGGACAAGGTAGCAAAAAATAGTAACACTGCTACCTACAAAGCAAATCGAAAGAGGCGACTGAGGTAGGGGCATAGGAAGCTACCTAGTAAATAAAAGCATTGCTGAAATCGGATATGTTGGCCTAACTGGCACAACGTACACTCGCTCTTATGCTCAGATCACATACAAATCACAAAGAGTGGTTTAACAAGTGGTCGATATGGAGCGTCGGAAGAAGTAGAAAGAAGAAGAAAAAAGTTTTAGTTAGCGGTAACAAAAAAATAAAACAACTACAACTGTATGAAATGGAACTGATAAAAAAAAAGAAAGATCAGAATACTAAGAGCATCCATAATACCAACGTATGGGTCTGAAGCATGGACATTTGACAATGGAGTGGAAAAACGTATATGTGTTTTTGAATATAAATATGACAGAAGGTCATCCGTATATCATGGACAGAAAAGAAAACAAATAGATTTATCCAGAAAGAAGTCAAAATCAAAGAAAACTGTCTAATGCTACAAATAAGAAAGAGAAAATTGAAATATTATATATATATATATAAAGAGACACGAAGGTTGGGAAAAGACCATCAGGAAGGGAGGGATACCGCCAAAGTGGAGAAGAGGAACACCACTGAGAAGACAGATTCAGGATGTAACTAGTGATTTGAGCATGACTACTGCAGAGACGGGACATCTGGCCTTTGGAGAGAGAGAGAGAGAGAGAGAGAAACATTCTGAAGGATTGTTAGAGTGTCAAAGTTCTGCTCAAGACAAGCTATTAGATCATGATAACATTTATACCAGATGCTGTAATTTCTGTATTTTTTCCTGTTGTGCTAAGATTTGAACCGTGGCAACATCGATGAAACAGACATATTTACATCCTGCAACATCTGCAGCTGTTGTTCTCGCTATTCTGACCGGGACAGCCTGTCCGCGTATCTTATGAACAAGTCACCAGATAAAATTCGTTAACCGAGTGTGAATCGAGTTGTTGATTGATCTCGGGCAGGATATAATATCATGACACGCGAACAGAAGGGCTGTAACAATTGTACAAATAGCTTAAGAAATGTGTGATAGGATTTTCATTGTGTATGTGTGTGTGGGCGTCTGTAGCTAAAGCGTTAGTGAGCTCGATCTGGTTCAAATACCGCAACAGACAGTTTGGAAGCAAATTTGTTTCCGTGGGATTTTAGCGAAAGGTAAAAATAGTACTCACCGTTCAGAAAGCCATGGCAGACTACTGATCGTATAAGTGGTACCTAGAAAATCAACGACTCGTTTACTGTGGTTGATGGTTACGTCCTGTAAAGGATATGCCCTGATTATTTTATGTGTGTGTGTGTGCGCGAGCGCTCAGAAAAGTTAATTAACCTTTTGTAAACGAATGATTGGCCTGGGAGAACTTTGACCTTTTCTTTGAAGTCTGTTGAGTAATAATCCCCATTTCATGAATCTGGTTCCTGTTAATTAAAAAAACACAAAAAACCACCCGCTGTAGCGTATTCTTGATTAGAGGGTTGCTATAATGAAGTTTGTAATGAACATTAACCAAATATGCATGGGCGTCTCGTCCATATGTTAACTCTTTCACTCTCCATACATGGGCGTCTCGTCCACATGTTAACCCTTTCACTCCGCATACATGGGCGTCGTCAATATGTTAACCCTTTCACTCCGCATGCATGGGTGTCTTGTCCACATGTTAACCCTTTCACTCCGCTTGCATGGGCGTCTCGTCCACATGTTAACCTTTCCTCCGCATGCATGGTGTCTTGTCCACATGTTAACCCTTTCACTCCGCTTGCATGGGCGTCTTGTCCACATGTTAACCCTTTCACTCCGCTTGCATGGGCGTCTTGTCCACATGTTAACCCTTTCACTCCGCTTGCATGGGCGTCTGTCACATGTTAACCTTCCCACATGGGCGTCGTCCAATGTCACCTTTCACTCCGCATACATGGGCGTCTCGTCCATATGTTAACCCTTTCACTCCGCATTTTATTTGCCACAGGACTCATTAATATTGAAATGTATGCTGAATTAGCTAGTATATTGGCTTTGTGTCATGTTAAAATATACAACGATCCATTATATCGGCTTAGAAGTCCGAAGGGGTTAAGGCAAGTGGGAGGGGTGGACAAGTGTATCAAAATATACTTTTATTTAAACAGTAATTTAGGGGTGTTCAACGTTTGATGAACAACCCACTAAAAACGTGACCCTCCATCCCCATCTCTCTCCCCTTCCTGAAAAGAGGTGCTTTTGATAAAACAGTTTTATCTAAATCTGGTCATCTCTATTTCCGCATATAAAACAACGGACTAAAATATTTCAAATTAATTTTGCCACGTCTGGAAACAACGGACTAAAATATTTCTAATTAATTTTGCCACGCCTGGAAACAAAAGTATGTGAAGGCCAATGAAAGTCCGTTGAAAGTGGATTGTGTCAGCAACACCACAGAATGCTGGGTAAATCATGACGCGCACATACCACACAAAAATTTACTGGAATATTGAGATCTGATAGTTAGATCTATGGTTATGATGTTGTTCATGTCATCTACATCCGGTTAAACATCTACATCCGGTTAGACAGCTACATCTGGTTAGACATCTACATCCGGCTAGACATCTACATCTGGTTAGACATCTACATCCAGGTAGACATCGCAAATCTTTATTTCTTACTGCACCCATTGCCTAGCCTAGCAATACGAGCGCTTTTAAGAACACATCCAGCGAGCTATTAAAAAATAGCTTTACTGAGGAGTGGCTTTCATAAAAGCTTCGTTTTGCCAGACACAGAATATCAGGTACGGTCGATCGAACAGTGTTTGCACAAACACATGCTATAAGCTTATTGTGCTTGTATATTTGAAACGAAACAATAGCATACATACTAAATAGTTTTATTGCAGTCTTATTATTGGAACAAAAAATACAAAACAAAAAAAAGAACTTAGCTTCTTGATCAATAAACACGTATTGTAAGCACGCTCTCACACTTCTATATCTTCCACTTACCGCAGCCTCGATTTACGCTCATCTTCTCACGAGTGTGACATTCAAAGTTTGATTATCTCACATTTAGCGAGTCTCTGATATGTAAAGACAGATAGAAGGACAAAACAAACTTATCTTAACCAAAAATCACATATAAATCTCACTTCTGATGGAATCATGTGATTCATTGAGCGTAAGATTATTTTTTTCCCTCCTGTTTCAAGGAAAAAAAAAACCCACAAAAAAAAACCTGTTCGGTATTTATACACATGCACGCGCCCTGTAATCGAATATGAGAAAACTAGCAAACTTGTGTTAGCTTTCTGATCAAATATCGCAATGAAGGATGTAGTTCATAGTTGCTGTTTGATGGATCGATACAGCTACAGTGCATCGTACATGCTAAATCCACGCGGCTTTAATTTTAAAACGTCCTTGCTAACAGTCATCAATTGCTCAACATAGTAATTATTAATTTGCTGCGGTAAATGGCGCTCCCCGCCAACTTCCCTACCCTGATGAAGCCATCGCGCCACCCCCACCCCCAAACTACCGCTCCCACTTCTCAACTACAATTATTGTTACAAGTCGGTTTACTGTTGGCGCAGAAGGAAAATGATGATCTGCGTGAGTTTGTGTTTGCCGACACGTTTACTTTTGCTACCTCAAACCTGGAGGCTGACATCAAACGATAGAAAAAAAACTAGTCACGACAAAGATGAACTGTTTACACAGAATGCCGGGAGAGACAAGAAGAAACCGGTTGAGAAATAAAGACATCAGGAAAAAGTGGGTACAACATCAGTACTGAACTTTATCAAGAAACAATAAATTAAATGGTTTGACCACATAAGGAGATTACCAACAGACAGTGACCCTCAAAGAACAATTTTACTCCGATATAATGGATAAAAAACAGCAAAAGGCCGGTCACGCATAAGATGGACCTCAGAGATAACAGAGGCGAAGAAAGACACTATTGATGAAGCGCACATAAGGGCTCGTTCTATAAATCTCTTCTTATCTTGACGCTGTGAGGCACAACAGGATTGAAGAAAAGAAAGAAAAAAAAGGCCGCAGTCTACGTTTAATGTTGCTACTGAGGTTTAAACGTCTGTAGCTTAAGCGATAGTAAGCTCGATCACAACCCCATGCGTACCCTGTTCAAACTCCGCGGTGGGTAGTTTGGAAGCAAATATTTTCTTGCGGAATTTTACGAACTATAAAAATAGACCTCACCATTCAGAAAGCAATGGCAAACTACTGAACATATAAATGGTGCCTAGAGAATCAACGACTCGTTTACAGGGGTTGGTGGCGACGTCCTGTTAAGGATAGACCACGATTTTCATTTAAATTTACTTTTACTGTTGCTACTCAAGTCTACGTTGCATGTTGCTACTCAAGACTACGTTTACTGTTGCTACTCAAGTCTACGTTTACTGTTGCTACTCAAGTCTACGTTTACTAGTGTTCTTGCTACTCAAGACTACGTTTACTGTTGCTACTCAAGTCTACGTTTACTGTTGCTACTCAAGTCTACGTTTACTGTTGCTACTCAAGACTACGTTTACTGTTGCTACTCAAGACTACGTTTACTGTTGCTACTCAAGTCTACGTTTACTGTTGCTACTCAAGACTACGTTTACTGTTGCTACTCAACTCTTTCAGACCGTAATTTATTCTTTTGTAGTATATTAAATTAGCTAGTATACTGGCTGTCGTAACTTTAAAATTTATGTAGCCAGTATTTCGGCTCCAGAAAGTGAATGGGTTAAGTCTATGTTTTCTGCTAGATTTACAAACACTCATTCAGTCTATGTTTTCTGCTAGATTTACAAACACTCATTCAGTCTATGTTTTCTGCTAGATTTACAAACGCTCATTCAGTCAATTCTTTATTATTGTTGTTGCTTCTTTCTTCTTCTTTCTTTCTTTACTCAAATCCTATTTTGCCTCTCACAGTGTCAGGATAAGAAGTTATTTCTAGAACGGGCTTTGTGTGCGATTCATAAATAGTGTTTTTAACCGCCTCTGTTATTTCTGAGGTCCACCTTTTGCGTTGACGGTCTGTTGACAATTCTTGTTGCTTCAGTCTATATTTATTGTTAGTTTTACAACTGTTTCTTCTATTTACGTTTACTGCAAGTCATTAAATGTAGCTCATTTCTCTACCGTGTGAACTGTGCAAGCAGCGCAATGTCGGCATGCAGAGGCGAA
Source organism: Arion vulgaris (assembly GCA_020796225.1). Lineage (NCBI taxonomy): Eukaryota > Metazoa > Mollusca > Gastropoda > Stylommatophora > Arionidae > Arion > Arion vulgaris. The sequence continues at coordinate 38,507,154 of CM036760.1, forward strand.
TACCCCACTCTGCCCATCAGGCATCCAGTTCTACTTGTACAACCGATAACTACAAACTGCTTAAATTGCTGGATCGATTCAATATCTATTTTGATGTCTTCATCCAACAGGCAGTCGCAACGAGAACGAAGAATATCCCCCTTATCCATCTTCAACTCCCCAACAATCGATGCTGTTGATGCAAGCCTGTTCACTCTCTCATTACCGTAAATACCCGCATGACCAGGACAGTAGATCCACGTAAACCTCTGGAGGTTAGAAACTTCTATAGACAACATCCACGCATACCGCAATATACCATTTTGGATCTTATGAAGCATCGACTGAGAGCTAGATACAACAACGGCCCCAGTGAACGGAGTACCAAAGATCCAATGGAGTGCAGCAGTAATGGCCTCAACCTCCATCCTCATACTAGAAGTAGTTGTCCTGTATGCCCCACTTCCCTCTGCAACAACCCTACCATGCGCATTAGCCAAGAAACCCCAGCCGGACTTCTCACCACGACGAACCGACCCATCGGTATATCATCATCCCCTTGCATTATCTTCTATCAGCTGCTTAACTGCGAGATCAGCCTTCATGTTGCCCCAATCTCTACATTCTCTTCCAAGAGTAATGATAACGTTGAGATAGTTGATCATGCTATCATCTGTTGGGATCTATTGTCCCCTTTTGGTAGGGTCGCAACCGTAGTCACCTGGCCAATTTTTCTCTCAGCCTGGGCCATCCATGACATACCACGCTTGATTCTCGTGCCCTTAACACCATTAGTATTCTTGTGCGCGGTCACCCGCATATATGCCTTGTTTTGTGTGATTGCATGATAGGAGCGTAGTGACAGAAGGCCAAGCAAATATCTCATTCTTGCATCTCTAGTGCAGCTAAAGACTATACGTATACCTTCATTCTGAGTGCATTTGAGTCATTCACATTGTCATTTTGATATCGCGAGGATGCCGAGTCTGTAATCTATCACGGATATAAGCAGTTGATCGAACGAAGAGACAAATAGTCTCTGCTCAAGGTGTGCGACTACCATAACCTTCAGAGTCACAATACCACGCTTGCAAGGTTGTATCGTTTTGTTCAACATGAGATACTCCCTTGTTCAACATGAGATACTCACTAGAAAAAACATTTCAGCCAACGTTACTGAGATAGGTGAGAAATAATGAATACTTTACTTTTCTAGGCCCGTATGTAAACAGGAGTTAGGAGGTCCAATTCCTTTACTCACATTCCACGTCGTGTGTGGGATTTAATCTCAATTCTTTAATCACATTCCACGTCGGTGTGGATTTAATCTCAATTCCTTTACTCACATTCCACGTCGTGTGTGGGATTTAATCTCAATTCCTTTAATCACATTCCACGTCGTGTGTGGGATTTAATCTCAATTCCTTTAATCACATTCCACGTCGTGTGTGGGATTTAATCTCAATTCCTTTAATCACATTCCACGTCGTGTGTGGGATTTAATCTCAATTCCTTTAATCACATTCCACGTCGTGTGTGGGATTTAATCTCAATTCCTTTAATCACATTCCACGTCGTGTGTGGGATTTAATCTCAATTCCTTTACTCACATTCCACGTCGTGTGTGGGATTTAATCTCAATTCCTTTACTCACATTCCACGTCGTGTGTGGGATTTAATCTCAATTCCTTTAATCACATTCCACGTCGTGTGTGGGATTTAATCTCAATTCCTTTACTCACATTCCACGTCGTGTGTGGGATTTAATCTCAATTCCTTTACTCACATTCCACGTCGTGTGTGAGATTTAATCTCAATTCTCTTGTGTCTGAGTTGACCAGCGAATGCTAATTAAAAACAAAAAAAATATCGGTAGCCTTTTTCAGACTTTAGGGTATGAAATCACTTCACTTCGCATTTATAAACGCTAGGCAGGACCAATTCCTTTCCTCCCGTGTGGAACATCATGTACGAGATTTAACCCACAACTCTCTTGTGTCCGATTCGATCGGCCAATGCTTACGTGTAACACAAATATCGTCTTCTGTTTTGAACGTGCAACAAAACTGTTTGCAGTTGATATAATTTCACAGATTAAATCGGAAAAGGTGCTCTAATGGAGTCACGCGGGAGTGATCATACGCATTCATCATTTTGACAACATACCAGATATGCCTCCCAGGCACTCATTCTAAACAGAAGCAAAACAGTATCACACCTGAACTTTGAATCCCCACACCTCGACCTTATAATCATTTAATGATGTATTTAATGTCAAGCTACCTGGAAATTTTAAACTTAAGAAGGTGCTCGCTACCACTAGAGAAATACAATATATGTAATTTAATTGCGGTTCTGGAGTTCTCATGAAATTCCTTCAATGTAGTTACATATTTTAGGGTCATGTCTGTACGATTTTTCGACCTTTTAATTGTAAGAATCGTTTGTGTGGTGTTAAGTATTTAAGAGGGATTGTTTGATAATCGAATAATAATACTAGAACGATACTTTGCTAGATGCGAGTATTTTGTAGTCGATACATGTTTCTTGGTGTTGGGTAGGTTTTTAGTCGATATATCAGTAATTTGGTAAAGGATGGATGAGGTTTTAAAGTTTGCCAAAAACGGATATTCAATGATTTGTGGTAATCAGGTTCATATGACGCCTGTAGAGGATGTTGTGAAATAGGCAAAAGTTGGTGGTGGGGAGGAAAGGGGAGGTTTGTAAGCGGAATCTTCTTCGAATTTTCCATATCAACCACTTGTTAAACCGCTCTTTGTGATTTGTATGTAATATGAGTCTAAGAGCAATTGTACACTGTGGCAATTACGAACCTACAAGTAGACCAGTAGGCCAAGATCCGGTTTCTGCGACGTTTTTGATTTACTCTTTCGTCCTACTGAGCCAATACACTGGCTCGCTGTAGTTTTTACGATGATGTCAAGTCAGTATACTGGCTAATCTATGTATATATATGTATATATATCTGTCCCAATTGTTTGAAGATATCTGGACATCATACGGACTTGAAATTTGGCAAGAGGGTAGCTTTCATACATGGGAAGATGTAAACAAAATTATAACACTGGACTATTTGTTCGTTTCTATAACCATATTCCAACTTAACGCAAGTTGTCATGTCAGAAAACGACGCATACGTCTATCCATGTTTTCATGTTCCGGTCACATGATAATGCACAGCGGTCATCACAGCAGTCGCATGTTACGAATACAAACATTTATTGGTCTTTCAACATGTTTGTCCAGGGGCCGAATACATTAGATTCTGGACTGCTATGCTGAATTCACGGGAATGGCAACATTTAAAAACAATATTTTTATTAATACATGAGAACTACATCGCCCGAGTGGTTACCCGGGCCCACATTTGGGGTGTAAAGAATAGAACGACTGTTACCTGCCACGCATGTCGTAAGAGGCGTCTAAGGATGTTTGGTTGAAATCGGATGCACATGTCCTAAACGTGTAGAAGTATATGCGTTTAGGGGCCTACAAACCAATGTGCAACGTATACACTTTCTTGGCAAAGATCAAACATATCACAAAGAGTGATTAAAATTGGTCGTAAAGAACGAACGCAAAGAAGAAGAAGAACTACATAAATTTCATTTGCAACGATAGAACTGACTCTGAATAAATCCAATTAGGAAATTGTTATTTGTCAACTTTCACGGGAATTCTATTGTAATCTGTGATAATCACGGGAATTTTGGCAATCGGAATGGGCGACATTTTAATCTTATGTGGTTAACGACAAAGTTTTCCCACCAAGCATGGAGAGAAAACGTATTGTTTTTGATGGGAAAGAAGCCGATTTTGAGACAACGGGCATGTTTCTTTAATATGCAACTAAATTCCCCCTGCGGAGAACTGGTAAAACTGCTAGTTTCCAATATATTGCAAAAAAAATGAGTATGGTGGTAGAAAGAAAATGACGGAGTGAAAGCGTTACGGTAGCTTCCTAGGCCCCTACATCAGTCGCCTCTTACGACATGCCTTGTAGATCGCAGTGTTACTATTCTTTGCTCCCTTGCGAGCCTCGGCAACACACGGGCTGTGAGCTGAATCAAATTAAAAGCAGTTCTGCAAGAGCAAGAATAGAATATATGTATCCACTGAACATGCTTGAGCGAGTTGTCCAGGATAGAGCGGTATGGAGAAATTGTTTGCAGGCCCTATGTAACGTATAAAGGTACGTGAGAAATTATTTTATTTATCCACTGGACCATGTGACGGATTAGCGTAATGCGTAAGCGTTCCATGTATCGACTCAAGAGCATTGTTGGTTCAATTCTCGACGTTCCACACGTGAGGAAAGGAATTGGCCCCCCTACCTCCTTCACACTTTCAAGAATTCTCCGTAATGCCATCTGTGGGACATTTTCTTCTTCTTTTCTCGAATCCTGTTTTACCTCACATCGTCGGGATAAGAAGAGATTAATAGAACGGGCTTTTGTGTACGCTTCATAAACAGTGGAGTCTCTGTGGCTAAGCGGTTAAGCCAGTATTTTGCGAGTCGAAGGTCGTGGGTTTGAATCCGGACCGCGTCGTTCTGTTCACTAATGCATGTTTTCCCAGAGACACCTATGATTATTGCCGGAACTACAGAGTTTGTTCTTTGACAATACTCTCGGCAGGTGGCATACCATTTCTGCTGAGAGGAACCGAGCCATAAGGGTAAAACCCGGTGCAATGAAGTCAATCCTTCGGCTTAAAACCTTTAAACCTTTTCATAAACAGTGTCTTTCGTCGTCTCTGTTCTCTCTGAGGTCCACCTTTTGCTTTGTATCCACTGTATCGGAGTAACATTTCTCTTTGAGGCGTACTGTCTGTTGGTAATCTGATTATGTGGTCTCCTATCTACTGCACACTTTAAATAAAAATCGGGGCATATGCTTTACATGACGTAGCCATCAACCACAGTAAACGAGTCGTCGAGTAAACGAGGCACAACTTACACGTTCAGTAGTTTGCTATTCTGAACGGTGGGGTCTATTTTTACCTTTCGTAAAAATCACACGGAAGTATTTGATTCCAAACTGTCTGCCGTGGAGTTTGAACCAGGTGCGCTTGGGTTGTGATCGAGCTCACTACCGCGTAAGCTACAGACGCCCACTAGGGCCTAGAAATGTAAAGTGACAGGCACATCATACCCTAAGGTCTAAAAATACTACGGATAGTTTTATTTAATTATAGCCACTGGACAGACTTATCGAGCAATCATCATCAAAATGTTTGTCCTCAGCAGAACTATGCCACACTAACAGTCCTGCTCTCTCTCTCGTTCCCGGCCTAGACTGATGAACCAACTTTTATCATGAATTTTACCGTAGTTTTTAGGGACTCCGTTCCCCGTACAGCTTTTCGCGAAGCTCTGTGTTTCGTGGCCAGGTTTCGTTTCTTAAATTTGTTATCCGTTGACACAATCCTGCAGAACGTGTTCTGCTGTCATGTCCGCCTTTTTACATGGGCACAGGCTAGTTGTGCCTATTTTGAACTTGTACATGTGGGCGCGTAGTTTGTTATGGCCGGTACGGAGGCGAAGTATGATAACTTGTTCACTACGGGACAGACCATAGTATCCGTAACAGCCCTTCTAATTTCTTTCTCATATATCTCTGCATCCTTTATGATTCTTCTTCTTCGTTTGCTCGCTGTGAATTGGGACGTTAGTCATGACGTATTGTATGACGTTTCTGAATGATTTTGCGGGAAAGCCAGCTTTACTATTTAACTGGTGTTCCTTCACCGACTTCAATGGTACTTGAAGTTTAGATCCTTCTCAAGTGTGATCTTTTCAGGAAACTTGTAGACCGAACCAATTGTCGTGAGTCCTCATACCCTCAGAGCTTTTAACTCCAGTGACAATTAGTGAAGTGCGATTTCTCTATCGGATTTCCCGCCGTTTTCTGCCTATGGTGAGGTCGTTCCGGGTTAGGAACATTCTCAACCATTCTGGGACATGTGGACGTCGTCCTACATCCATCATGCTGAAATCATCAATCCCGTCCAGAATCCATCACCTCTGTGGTCTTTCTCTTCTCCTATTTGCCGGGATGTCTCCATCCATAATGTTCTTCTTCAACCTATCAAGTATTTTTATTTGTTCATAATACTTCAATTTTGAGCAAATTTTAAATAAACATCTCGTACCGTTATACTTTACATAGAGCCTGCAAGTAATTTCTCCATATCGTTCTGTCTCGGGCAACTCGTTCAATCTCTTAAATAGAATTGAGTCCGATATTTCTTACCTCTCTCGGCAAAGTTCGTTTCAGGGTTTACCTAGGGCGCCCTCACTTACTTGAACCATTTGCCTCTTACGCAATGCCTTCTTTGGTATTCTTTGATCATTTCTTCTCAAGGTATGCTCAACATATCTTCAACTTCTCCCTCTTATAACAGATGTTACTCGTGGTTGATCAGACATTTCTCTGATTTCATCACTTCTCATGAATTCGTCTCATTTTATGTTCACTATTTTTGGCAGACATCTATTTTAAAATGCTTTCAAATTACTTTCTATATATTTAGTCATTTTCCATTGAAATACTAAAATACCGTTACCAGCAAGGATACTAGAAAGTGAAGAAATATAGACATCCTATACGACAGACATAACATATACAATCAGACAATCATCCTATACGACAGAAATAACATATACAATCAGACAATCATCCTATACGACAGACATAACATATACAATCAGACAATCATCCTATACGACAGACATAACATATACAATCAGACAATCATCCTATACGACAGACATAACATATACAATCAGACAATCATCCTATACGACAGACATAACATATACAATCAGACAATAAATCACTGACAGCCGTGAAATGAATATATCTGTCTTAACAAAATAATAATGAAATAAATGTGATAAACTAGAAAATGAAAGATATAATAATGAAATAAATGTGATAAACTAGAAAATGAAAGATATAATAATGAAATAAATGTGATAAACTAGAAAATGAAAGATATAATAATGAAATAAATGTGATAAACTAGAAAATGAAAGATATAATAATGAAATAAATGTGATAAACTAGAAAATGAAAGATATAATAATGAAATAAATGTGATAAAATAGAAATGGAAAGATATAATAATGAAATAAATGTGATAAACTAGAAATGGAAAAAAAGAAGATAAAACAATCATCAAGTAGTAGCGTGTCCCTTGCGGAACGTCACTTTCATCATTGCCCGCCTGAAAAACTCTTGTCTCTATGACTTTTTCTCGCCTTCCCCGCCGTTATGTTCAATGGGTTTTTTTATGTCTTGCTGCCAACTTCGTCTTGGTCGTCCTCTACCTCGTACTCCAGGAAGCATGCCTTCCATTACCGTTCTCTTCAAACCACTATGATGTTAATAATAAATATATGCATAGCATATACATATTTAAAATATACACATATATTATGGAGCATGAGAAGGATTAAGCAGCTTATGAATTGTTTCATTTCTCTTATATCCTTTTCTCGATAAAGGCCTTTTTCTAAACCTCATAGTATATTGATTTTGCACTTATACAAACTCTCTTTTCCCCTTCTCTCTCTCTCTCTCTCTCTGCCTTTTCAAGCCGGATTGGGGCATAGACCAACTCACGCCAAGTCTTTATATCTCTAGTTATCTTCTGCAGCTTTCCCCAGCTCTTCTGTATATTGCTGATCCCTGCCTCTAAATCTCGTCTCCATGTATTTCTATGCATCCCTTTCTTTCGCTGTCCCTCTGGTTTTCTCAAAGTATGTCCTATCCAGCACCATCATCTACTTTACACAACTACATTACTTTTTTTACGTGTTTCGCCTTGCTACATTTTTTTTTACCGTTGTCTTCTCTTATATCGATAGTCGAGCTAGTACATATATATATATATACATATCGACACTAGTTCTGTAGATATGCTTCCTGTTATGTTGATTATTTCTTCTTGTATGTGTGTACCATGACTTACTTTCAGCAATTTAAAACACTGCAGTGCGGTAAAGTGTAGCACAATAATTGATTAAACGTGCGCAGCTGCTAGATTTGGATGCAGTGTCTAATTGTCTTACAAATGTAGTAGTAGTGGCTGTAACAGTGGATGTGTGTTGTGTAGAAATGATACAAAAACTGGATGAAAACTACAAACTTTCGTTAATGGTTGTTTACGTAGAATAGAGGGACTGAGATGGAATGGTTGTTTACGTAGAATAGAGGGACTGAGATGGAATAGAGGGACTGAGATGGAATAGAGGGACTGAGATGGAATAGAGGGACTGAGATGGAATAGAGGTACTGAGATGGAATAGAGGGACTGAGATGGAATAGAGGGACTGAGATAGAATAGAGGGACTGAGATAGAATAGAGGGACTGAGATGGAATAGAGGGACTGAGATGGAATAGAGGGACTGAGATGGAATAGAGGGACTGAGATGGAATAGAGGGACTGAGATAGAATAGAGGGACTGAGATAGAATAGAGGGACTGAGATGGAATAGAGGGACTGAGATGGAATAGAGGGACTGAGATAGAATAGAGGGACTGAGATAGAATAGAGGGACTGAGATGGAATGGTAAGATTACGAAAGATGAGCTCAGAGAAAGAACTAAGCACGTTTGAGGTTCTATCGCTAATGGTTAAGCCACTCTTACGAGTCGAGGGCTGTGGGTTCGAATCCAGACCGCGTCGTTCTCTTCACGAGTGCATTTTTTTACAGAGACCCATAGGATTGTTGCCGGAGATACGGAGTTTGTGCTTTGCGCAATACTCTCGGCTGGTGGCGAGCTATTTCTGCGGAGAGGGGCCGAGCCATATAGGGTTAAACCCGGTGCAATGAAGTCAATCCTTCGGCTTAAAAACCCTTCTTTAGAGGGACTGAGATGTTATGATAAGATTACGAATGATAAACTCAGAGAAAGTACTAAGCAGATACCAGTGGGGGAAAAGAGCTAAGGAAAAGACGTTGGCGATGGATAGGGCACATTGAGAAGACTGATCGGAATCATTGCAAAACAGACATTGTTTTAGAAACCACAAGGAATGGAAAGTAGGGGAAAGCCTAGAACTATATGGATAAGAGAGCTGGAGACTGATATCAAAATGGATAGGTAAAACATGGAAAGAATTGGAAGGTATGACAAGTGTAGTGCTGGAAGATGTTTGTTGAAGATATGTGCTCTGTTAACAGTTGAAAGATGAAGAAGAAGAATGTCTGGATAAAGAGTAGAAAGAAGTGTAGGTGTTGGTAGACTGACGATATTGATGAAGTACCGCAACGACAGAGATGAGAAACCATACTTACATGACAGAATTAAAGAGAAATTAACTAAAAATTAACGTGAGAGAATTAAAGAAAATTAACAAAAATATTAACGCGACAGAATTAAACAGAAACTATTAACGATTATCGTGACACGAATTGAAGAAACTAGCAATAATAAACATATATTATATGCTTTTGAATATAAGTGTTACGGGAGTTCCCCGTATATCATGGACAGAGAAGAGAACAAATAGATCTATCCAGAAAGAACTCAAAATCAAAGAAAACTGGCTGATGCTACAAATAAAAATGCAAAAATTGAAGTATTTTGGACATATAAAGAGACGCAAAGTGTTGGAGAAGACCATAATGGAAGAAGGCATCACGGCAAAGAGGAGAAGAGGAAGACCACGGAGAAGATGGATTCAGAGTATAACTGATGGTGTGAGCATGACCGCTGCAGAGGCGGGACATCGAGAGAGGAGACATTCCGAAGAACTGTTAAGGTGGCAAAGTTCTGCTCAGGACAAGCTACTTGATGATGATGATGAGCAATAATTAATTGATGATATTCTAAAAGCAATTAAGGTACATTTCCCATATCAGCTGCCCAGGCATACATGGAGAGGAAACTTTATCCTTGCTTTCGGCTCGGACAACCGTGCTTTGCCTGTTCCCGCGTAATGGAAGCAAAGAACAGTAACACTGCCACCTACAAGACATGTTGTAAGAGACGACCGTGGTAGGGGTCTAGGAAAGCTAACCTAGTAAATAAAAAGCGTCGCAGACATTGTATGTACGGGCCTACTTGTAGACGCATAACTGGTACAACGCAGAATCGCTCTTAGGCTCGGATCACATACAAATCACAAAGAGTGGTTTAACAAGTGGTCGATATGGAGCGTTCGAAAAAGAAGATGTATAACCCTCGCCAGAATCTTCTTCTTTGAACCCCAGGAATTATGAGTTTTCACTTTTTTTTCTATGTTTAAGTATGGGAGAGTACCCAGCTTTCTTTCAGACCCAGTAACCTCCAACAACCCTCGGCGTGTAGTGCTATGCTTAGTGCTGCGGAGACTCTTACTCATGTAGGGTGTATTCCCCATAACCTAACACTACCACCCAGCCTAACCCTACCACTCTGCCTAACCCTACCCGTTATGCTAATTAGGTAGTTCACAATCATCTGATCAGCAGACTAAACAAACATGTCGAATTTCTAGTAATCGATAAACATCAACAAACATCAGCAAACATCGACAAAAATCGACAAGATATCATCTATAATTAACCTTACTTTACGCATCGGTTGGTTGATCACTATCTGAGAATACCTGGACATTTTTCCTTCTTCTAAAAGTCTATTTCTTCACCTGTGTACTGGCACATTTCTTTAACCTTTTCACAACGTAATTTTTTTTTTTACTGTAGGACGCATTTATATTGCAATGTATATTGAACAAGAGGAACCCGCATAGTTGAGAATCATCGTGCCGTTGAGGCACAGAGAAAACGAGCTGCGCGAAAAGACAGAACACACAACACCCACATGTCTAACCTTGATCATATATGTCCCACCTGTGGTAGAGGATTGTGTTCTAGAATTGGAGTCTACAGTCCCCTCCACACACATCAGATAGGTGCAGCAGCACATGTATGAGGCTGTTGTCATCACCGCTTGCGATGGACGGTTATTATTATTATTATTATTATTATATTGAAGGAGATTCAAATATATCGATCCTGTGTAATTAGTTCTTTACTATATGGCGCAGAAACATGGACAGCCTACTCAAGACACGAGAGGAGACTTAACATCTTTTACCTTCGATGTCTCTGCAAGATTATGAACATCAGGTGGTACGACAAGATAAATAGTGAAACACGTACAAACAAAATACATGTTTTGACAAATACAGAAACAGTGACGTAACAGAGTTTGATACACAGGCCTTTATCAAGCAAACGAACAAACAGGAGCTGTTGATAAAGGCTTGTGATCGAAACGTTGCTGTTTATCGTCACTGTTTCTGTATTTTGTAAAACTATAGTACTTTGTTTGTACGTATTTCACTATTTACCAAGTTTTACTGCAGTCTTCCCCCTATTTCGATATACGACAAGATAACCAACTCTGAAGTACTGCAACGTGCAAACCTGCCTTCCATCATGGGCATGCTCAGCAGTGGACAACTAAGATGGTTGGGGTATGTGAGAAGAATGGAAACTTGTCGTATGCCAAAACAAATGTTGTTCTGTGAACTTTCGGAGGGAAGAGGCACCAGGGCAGACCACTGCTCAGATATAAAGATGTCTGCAAAGCCTCAGTGAAAAACTTGTCTATAGGTCCCAGCACATGGGAAAAACTAGCTGATAACAGAGTTGTGTGGAAAGCCAAATTGCAAAAGGGCGCAGTCTTTTGAGAAGAGACTTATGCATGAGCTGAACGACAAGAGAGAAAAGCGAAAACTCAGAAGTTGTCACAGTAAAACTCTTGCAATTGACCCTTGTAAAGACGAAAAAGGTCATATATAATAATTAACTAATATATTAATAAAATATTGAACTAACCAGTGTTCTGGATTTGCGTCATATTAAGAAGTACTGCTAGCAAGTATATCGGCTCAGTAGGACGAAAGAGTTAAATAATTACTGGCGGTTTCTGTGGCGTAGTGGTTAACCCTTTTGCTTTGTGGTCCCAAGGTGAAATGAAAATGAGGACTTCGCTATCAACCAAAAGTTCACGGGTCTCTGTGGCATAGTGGTTAACCTGTTTGCTTTGTGGTCCCAAAGTGAAATGAAAATGAAGGCTTCGCCTTCAATCAAAAGTTCATGGATCTCTGTGGCGTAGTGGTTAACCTGTTTGCTTTGTGGTCCCAAGGTGAAATGAAAATGAGGACTTCGCTCTCAATCAAAAGTTCACGGATCTCTGTAGCGTAGTGGTTAGGTGCTCGTCTCTCGAGGCAAATGTACCAGGTTCACTTCCTCGTGGAGCCATCTTGATATTTTTAAAGAGATTCTTGATCTCAGTGTAGGTGAGTGAGATCGAGTTCTAACCCTATCGGAGACGGACGATTGTGTGTTCAATTTAGCACGTAAAAGAACCCTTGACAGTTAAAAATCGAGAAGAGTAGACTGGAAAGCCGCAGCTCAGGCAAAATTCATCAGGAAAGATTAAAAATAAAATTCTTACATAAATATCTTCACCATATTTAAAATTACATTGGTGACCCTTACCGGTGCTACAGAGTTCGTGCACTGCAGCTGAGATCTTTATGTGTAAGAAAGAGGATATAATACTTGATACAATACTGTAATTTACATGCCCATGTCGAAAACGTCTGTTTACTCAGTATTACCGCAGTCTCAATCAATCCCCACGGTTTTCTCCAGATCTGATTTAGTCTGACCAGATCAGATTTGGAGGTTTCCGTACATCGCATTAGTTTACGAATGCATTTTTCTTCACGTAGATATCTAAAACTGTTGCTGAAGCTACGGAGTTCGTGCTTTATACAATAATCTCGTGTCAGTTATGGGGAAAGAAGGCGATCTATGTAGGGGAAAACTTGGTGAAATAAAGTTAGTCCTTAGTCGTAAAACCATTTTAAACTTTAGTTAGTTGTGTCAGATCCCCAGGCACGAGTTAACTTTGGTGTCAGGCGCTGTCACCAAAAATGAGATCTGATACTATCATTATCATCATCATCAGCATCATCGTCATCACCATCATCGTCATCACTTATCATCATTATCGATCATCATCTCTCATTCATCATCGCATCACATCATCGTCACCGTCATCATTATCATCATCACCATCATCGTCATCACTATCATCATCGTCATCACTATCATTATCGTCATCACTATCATCATCGTCATCACTATCATCATCGTCATCACTATCATCATCGTCATCACCATCATCGTCATCACTATCATCATCGTCATCACTATCATCATCGTCATCACTATCATTATCGTCATCACTATCATTATCGTCATCATATCATATCATCTCGTCATCATCCTCATCATCGTCATCATCATCATCATCGTGAATATCATCATCGTCAATATCAGAATCCTAATAATCACATATGAATATAACCATCGACGAAGTGGGTGAACTGGCTTGAGACAGAGTGAATTTCAAATGCGCTGCAAAGAGAGCAACGTCCTTTAAAGGATACATACCTTGATGATGATGAATAATCACATCCGTCATCACCATTGTCACCATCACCATCGTCACCATCATCATCATCATCATAACCATCAATATCATCATTTACCATATCTGCTGGCATTGGCGACCACTGCTCTCCCCAACTTTCTCATAACTCAACAACGTCATCTAACCCAACACTATAGTAGTTAGTTAGTTAGTTTAGTTAGTTTGTTCCTTTCGTGCCAAAGGCGGCACATAGGGCAGAGGTTTTAGATCTCCATGTGATACGGTTCTTTGCTAGCAGTTGCAGATCTTGTATGGTTTTACATCCCAATAGTTTACTTTCTTGTTGGATGGTTCTTCGAAGAGTGGTCTTTGGTCTTCCACGTTTTCTTTTCCCAACTGGTGACCACATAAGGACTTGTCGATTTAGTCTCTTTTCGTCTGATCTAAGCCACTATAATACACTATAATACTGTATTTTAAATTTTCACCGGCTCACAAATTAAATCTTTTATGTTGTTTTTTTTTGGTTGAAACTCCCAGTTAACTACACCTCATACATATGTTAGTCGATCTTTGTTGTTAGCACATACAACATTTACTACGTTCGATATTATTCTTTGATGATGATGCCCTGTAGACTAGACCTAATTTGTGTCTGTTTTTTGTAAGTCTGTTTGTTTTGTGTATTGAGTAGTTCCACGAAATATTACCAAGGTTCAAATCCTTGTGCCTGGAACAAGTTTTTGGTTTTTTTATTCTCACATTTTTCACTTTTTCTCTAATTATCTTTATTTCTCTCGCTCTCTCTCTCTCTCTCTCTCTCTGTTTGTCTCTCAATCTTTCTCTATCTCTGTCTATTTATCTATATACCTCTACATCTATCCCTTTGTTTCTCTATATGTCTTCCTCTCTCTAGTTGTCTCTCAATTTTTCTCTATCTCTTTCTATCTATTCATCTTTATCCATCTATCTATCCCTCTATATCTGTATGTCTCTCTCTCACACTATTTATCTCTCAGTCTCTCACATTTTCTTCTTCTTCTACACCCTTCGCCCCTAGGGAAGCATAAATCCTCAACCAAGGCCTTCCAAGCCCGCCTATCCAAGGCCTTCCAAGCCCGCCTATTCAAGGCCTTCCAAGCCCGCCTATCCAAGGCCTTCCAAGCCCGCCTATCCAAGATCATCTTTCCAGATCTCTCCACTCTCCCCCCATTTTCTTGCATTCCATCTCCAACTCCCGTCTCTATGTGTCCTGGGTCTCCCCTTACTTCTATTGCCCTGAGGGTTCCATGTGTATTAAACGACTAGATCCGAATTCCAACCCACAACCTTTAGGAACGCAAGATAAACGTCTTAACAACTTCACCACAAAGACGCCCTTCCACCCCCTCTCTTCCCAACCCTTGTAGGACGATGTGACACGCAATGAAGTAATGTACGCACCTGGTATATGTACATATTGTACCTTCTTCTTCTTCTTCAATGATCCAGCGGCACTTGAGCTCTTGCACTTCGGCCCAATGCTATGTACTGGGATTTACGTGTGTTTGTAAGCTGTTCTTTTGTTCCGTATAATGTGGTCGATTTATCTGGCCTTGGAGGAAGGAGGATCTTCCTGACATCATCTAGTACTTGGCACATGAAGAGGTGGTAGTGAACGGTTTCATGATGTTGTGCTCACTGCTGGCACTCTCTGGTGTGTTGTGGTTGAGTTCTGTTCAAGCGACTATTAAGTGTTATGTGTTGGGTTCGAAAACTAAAAATGCTGCTCTAATCTCTTCTTGTAAGGTGGTTGATGTTGTCATTAAGGTTAGGGCTGTCCATATATCTGTACACCTCACTTCCCGTGTCTCCCATGACCCATCTGTTCATCCAAATTTCTTTATTTGTTGTCGTTAGATTTGCTTTGCTGTATGGAGAGTTGTTGCCATGACTGTTTGTTCTTGTGTTGACCCTTTTCTTGGCTAACCTTTATCATTTCCAGGTGTATTTGAAAGCCCACATATTACACCAACATCATGTTCTTCTTCGCCTTCCAACTCCAAACGGAGCACATGTCAATAACAAACTTTTTCCAGCTCTTCCTCTCTCCTGCCATTCCTTCCAATTCTTTCCATGTTTTACCTATCCTTTTAATATCAGTCTCCAACTCTCTTCTTCAGGTATGTCTCGCCCTTTCACTCTGTAATTTTGTGTTACTAGCAGATGCATTTATATTGTAATATCTATTGTATTTGTCAGCAGACAGACTTTGTGCTATCTTAAAGATTGTATCTGCCAGCATACTTCTTCTTCTTCGAACGCTCCACATCGACCACTTGTTAACCACTCTGTGTGATTTGTATGTGATCTGAGCCTAAAAGCTATTGTACGTTGTGCCAGTTATGCGCCTACAAGTAGACCAGCACATCCGATTTCTGCGATGCTTTTTATTTACTATGGTAGCTTCCTAGGTCCTACATCAGTCGCCTCTTACGGCATGCCTCGTCGATCGCAGTGACACTATTCTTTGCTTCCCTTGCGGACCCTGGAACCACATGGGTGTCAGCATACGGGCTTTGCGTTATCTTAAAGATTTTATCAGTCAGTATATCCGCTCGGAAGTACGGAAAGACTGGGCTTTGCCCTACTCCTCTTTCCCTGCGGGTTCTAAACAGGGCCTGTTAACAACGTGTTACTAGTTATTAACAGGCCCTGTTTAGAGTGAGAAACGAGAATATCAGAAGCATC
Organism: Arion vulgaris; assembly: GCA_020796225.1. Taxonomy (NCBI): domain Eukaryota; kingdom Metazoa; phylum Mollusca; class Gastropoda; order Stylommatophora; family Arionidae; genus Arion; species Arion vulgaris. The sequence goes on from CM036760.1 coordinate 38,523,333, forward strand.
GTTGGTACTATACCATGCATACACATCGAGACGCAAAGAATCAAGTGGTTCGGCCATCTAATGAGAATGGAACCACATTTACTACCATCACGTGCCTATAATAATCGACACTCAGGGCGCAGAGCACGAGGCAGGCCAAGAACACGATGGATAGATAATATCTCAGAGTCCTGCGAAAGCATGGACTGACAACTTCAAGCGCAACACACCTGGCACAAGATAGGAAACTAACTCTCCCACGACGCTTCACGGCAAATGTGGTTAAGATAAGATAAGAAGATAAGATACTAGTTATTACGAGAATATATATTATTAAATATTATTATTAAATTTAATATTAAATATTTCTCGTAAAACAATTGAGAAATGCAAATCTGTCTTTCAATAATTTCCTGAGTTTCCTTGCTAGACTGACGTGGCGTTAACTTTCCCATATGACATTTTCTGGTTGTTGTAGAACTTTGAACTTAACTGCGGTTCTTATCGAGCATGTCTTCTCCATGCATGAGTCAGTTCTGACTGCGTATTAGATTATAAGGTCAATGAAACCTGGTGACATGCTATAGTCTAACTTAATAGATGTGGTAATATATAGTTCGGTTTTTCTGTTTGTAAAATGCATGGCCCCGATAACATAAGGTCGGGAAGTCATGGCCCCTGACAACATAAGACCGACTAGCTCAGACGGGAAAACCAAAATTCATGTTTAATAAGGGGTTGGTTTTAATTTGTTTGATAAAACACTCTAAGCTTTTTTTGTAATTTTACACAATTCTAAAAGCCCATAGTTATTTATTGTTGAAAAATGTTAATAATACTGCCATTCCTTAGTGTTACACTTAACTTGTAACATAATATAACCTTGATTAAGTACGTTGTGTTGTTTTTAACATGAATCTCTCTTTATCTAATAATACGAGAATGTGAGGTAACGCAACAATTGTGGTCTGATTTCCAAAATTTTGTCACTGAGCCAGCATGCCTTATGTTATCGGAGGCGATGGGAAAGATAGATTTAGGAATGGGCTGATGTCTTGAAGCATGACTACTGGAGTGCAGGACAACGAACGTGCTGACATTATTGCAAACAGTGTCCACGACTGAAGCTGGCAGAAGTATGGACAGACCCAATCTCATCAATGCGGTGCGAGCTTATTTATGTGTTATGGGCGAGTCTCAGATACTGAACGGATTGCGAGAATTAGGAGTTTGGACATGCCAGACAGTGTCGTCTTCGTGGTAGAGGGAGAAGATATAATAATCAACTTCTCATGGGTACGATGAGCAAGTGGACTTTGAGATGGCTGCTGCAGTGGAGGATAGAGAACGCATGGAAATGCCCGGTGGGCCATGACGTCTTCTTCTTCGAACGCTCCATATCAACCACTTGTTAACCACTCTTTGTGATTAGTATGTCATCCGAGCCTAAGAGCGATTGTACGTTGTGCCAGTTATACACCTACAAGTAGGCCAGCACATCCGATTACTACTGTCTGTAGTACTTCTTTTTAGGGCGGTGTAGGACAGGTAGGACATGAGCCAGAGGAATTTAATGTCCGCATGGCTAGTGCAGTCGCCGCGAAGCTGTTCAGGTTAGGATTTTTCATTTATGGCCGCAACATAAAAAAAAATCCTTGGCCTTACCGTAAACTGAAAACGGGTCTCCCACATGGAAACCGCGTTCTAATCCATTCGACCAGACGTTCATCTGCTGATGGACAATGGTCCAAAAGTGGCTGGATCCTTGAAGATGAAGAAGAAGAAGCAGTAAGTGTTGCCGTGTTGCCTTTATTTTAGATGAGTTTCATTATAACCGAGACGGGGTTTGTAGCAGGGGTTGGGGGAAGGGTTAGGGGAGGGGTTAGAACTAAGGTTAGGGAAGGGTTAGAGGGAAGGGTTAGGGGAGAGGTTAGAGAGAAGGGTTAGGGGAGAGGTTTGAGGGAAGGGTTAGGGGAGAGGTTTGAGGGAAGGGTTAGGGGAGAGGTTTGAGGGAAGGGTTAGGGGAGAGGTTTGAGGGAAGGGTTAGGGGAAGAAGAAAAATTCTTTCTGTGACTAAGTTGTTAAGAATATTTTATTTTGTGTTCATCGCCAGTGTGTTGCCAGGGCTCGCAAGGGGAGCAAAGAATAGTAGCACTGCTATCTACAAGGCATGTCATAAGAGACTATTGAGGTGGGAGGCTACTCTAGTAAATAAAAAGCGTTGCAGAAATCGGATGTACTGACCTACTTGTAGTTGCATAACTGGGACACAGTACAATCGCTCTTAGAATCAGATCACATACAAATCAAAGAGTGGTTTAACAATTGGTTGATATGGGACGTAAGAAGAAGAAGTAGAATGTTGTGTTCTGAAGGCCCTAGGTACCAATCTGGTCCAAGTTGTTTGGTTCACGAGTCATTTTTGATATATATTCCAGAACTGTTGCTGGAGCTACATAGTATTTTCTTTGTGCAGTACTATGGCGACACCCATTTCTGAGGAGAGTGACCGAACCTTATGGGGAAAACCGATATGCAATGAAGTCAATTCTTTTAATTTTTAGTTTTAGTTTTTTTAAATACATCAGAGGTTTCGGACTAGTAAGAGAACAGTTAAGCTAGTGAGTAAAGATAAAAGAAGTAGATTAAAATCAGACTGCAGGAATACAGCTTCTAGATTTTGAAAAAAGCTTTTGTAATTTTTGTTATTTTGTATCTTCCCCTTCCCCCTCTCTCTCCCATCCTCTCACTTCTCTCTTTACAGATTTATATCTCATCTGCATTCACCTGCTGTAGCTCCTCCTCACTCACTCTCATTCTCTATCACCTCTCTCCCGTTATCTCACTTTATTCACCGTCTGTACCTGCTCATCACACTTTCTCATTCTCGATCTTTCTATTCCTCATTAATTCTCTCTAACTATATTCCTCCCTCTTCCTTCCTATTTCTCACTCACCCCTTCCTCCCTACCTTCTTCCTCCCTCTACCTAGCTCTCCCTATTCCACACTCACACTCTCCATTTCCCACACCTGTTCTCTTTCTCACTCTTCTTCATCATTTATCTTTCACTCCCTTATATCTCCTAATCACTCCCCCGCTATCTCTCATTTCCTTCACCCCTCTCCATCACTCTCCCATTTCTCTATTTCACAGTCCCTCGCTTCCCACTCCTCTCTCCCTCCCCATCGATCACTCTCTCTACAGCTACCCACTCACACTCCATGCTAAGAGACCAACTGCACAATAAACAACTTTCGATTTTTTAAATACTAAAATCTGATTTCTTATAAACAGTTTCGATTTCACCAACCGTATTCTCCCTCCCTCCCTCCCAAACCTCTCCATTCTTTTCCTCCTCCTTTTCAAAAAATATTTACTCATTTTTTTTACGCGTGTCATTTTATTTATATTACTAGCTACTCACATTCAGTCCCAACCAATCACAGATTGACTCTTACTTTGCCCTGATTGGAAGATGCACTTGTCCAATCAATGCAGTTACGTGCTTGTGCATCCATTCGATCATGTGACTTGAATTTATGTTTCAGAACTGTATCCCATTGACACAGATTTGATATCTTCCATGGGCCTAGACGATTGCACGTTGTCAGTTTAATGCTAATAATTTTGCTTATATCTCGAGGCTGTGACGAGTTTCATTGGTCACATTTGGTAGTGAGAGATTGTCTTCTCAGTATCACAAGTTTTTTGGGTAATAGTTCTCCAATATTTTGTACATATTGTTTTGATAAAATAACATCTTGTCACCTCTAGTGACGTAGTCATGAAATAATAATAGCCGCTCATCGCAAGCGATGATGACAACGCCCTCAGACGTGTGCTGCTGCACCTCTCGGTGTGCGGAGGTGACTGTAGAGTCCAACTTGAACACAATCCCAACCACAGGTGGGGCATACAGGATCAAGGTTAGACTTGTGGGTGTTGTGTGTTCTGTTTTTTCGTGCAGCTCGTTTTCTCTGTGCCTCAACGACACGACGATTCTCAACTATGCGAATTCCTCTTGTGTTGTTACAGTGCCACATTTGGCGATCTTGCGCCAGGAAATTCCCAACACGTGGAGTCTACATCGAAGCATTTCAGAGACACTTTAAGAGTGTTTTTTTAAATACAAAGTGCCTGGTCGCTTTACAAACTGTGTCACAATGATCCACTTCTATTCCTTCATTATATTTTTGGGGAATACGATAACACCCAGTCTTATCTCTAGTGTCAATTTATCATATTGTGGAGTCCCACGTAACGAGAAGGCAAACAAACTTGTTAAAGAAAAAAGGAAGGATAATGTGAACAAGTAATAAAACGAAATCAAATACATTGAAGAAAAAAAATGAATCTATCCTGGACATAAGAAAATAATCTATACTATTGAGTGATGATAACCACACACTCAACAGCCAAGGACAGACTATCATCTTCCGAACAAACACACTGGCTACGATTGTCTCTATCCCGTGTCCATGTGACACCGCTGATCAAACCACATAACATGTCCTGCAAGACTGTCCCCTGTAGTCCTCCTAGAAAGGGATGCTGGCCCTACAACACAACACTACATTCAAAACTAGATGGCACCTGAGACGATCTCTAGACAATAGTCAACTTCATCATAAGAACGTGTCTGATTGTATAATCATCAAAATAGCGATCGCAAAGGAGAAGAAGAATCATACAATCAAGGTTCTTCGGGCATATAATGCGAAGAGAAAGTTTAGAACATTTTGTGACAGCGGGTAAAATTCATGGAAAGAGATGATCATTGAAGATAGAGAGAGAACATGTTGGATGGTCTGATATCGTGGCTCGACAAAATATCGACATTAGAACTGATTAACTGCACCAGGAGCGAGAGAGTGAGATGTGGTGAGACATGATCACCTACGCATGCAGGCATAGAAATTGAGATAAATATTTTCTATGTCACACACACGCAGTGGAACTAATAATAATAGCCATCCATCGCAAGCGATGGTGACAATAGCCTCAGACGTGTGCTGCTGCACCTCTCTGGTTGAACTACATAAGACATTAAATCATTTATTTGAGAACCTGAATTACAAGTATATTTGAAGTCGGAGAAAGGTTCGCCTGAATGATGAGGGACACCAGTGAGTAGGAAATCAAGCTTTCACGCAAAAATTAGTAGTGGAGCAAGACTATACTTGAATTCATAGAGGAAAAAAAATAGTTTTTCTTTCTTTTCTCTAATCCTGTTTTGTCTCACAGTGTCGGGTTAAGAAGAGATTTCTAGAACGGGCTTTTGTGTGCGCGTTATAATTATTGTCTTTTACTACCTCTGTTATTTCTGAGGTCCACATTTTACATGAACGACCTTTTGCTTAATGAACACACATACTGCGATACAGTAACTTGAGCAACTGAAATCTATATAAGGTTGAATAGTCATAAAGAAAACCAAGGCTTTAAGAGCATGCATATTCCCAGTAGCAGAACAGAAGTACAAGACATAAGACACTTAACAAATCAACTGAAAAAAACGCATCAGTGATTTTAAATATAAATGGTATAAGAAGTTATTAAAATTCTACAGATATTACGAAACAAAATATTGATCCAAAATTTTAAGAATATTTGTAGATTTGATGAGATGTAGATGTCACGATTGTACGTTGTACCAGTTATGTGTCTACAAGTAGGCCAGCGCATCCGATTTCTGCCACGTTTTTTATTCACTAGAGTAACTTCCCTAGGCCTCTACCTCTGTCGCCTCTTACTACATGCGTTGTAGATCACAGTGTTATTAATCCTTGATGTCCTTGCAAGCACCGGCAACACACGGTGGATTGAGAAGTAAAGATGTAGATAATAATATATGTTGTTCGATGTAGTCACAATTACAAACACAGATTTCCTGATCTTGAGTTTCTACTCCTCTCGGAGACCGACGATAAAGTAGAGTAGGCCCTGTGTTCAATTTGAGCACGTAAAAGAACTCATGTCAGTTCAAAATCAGAAGAGCATGCTGGAAAGTCGCTGCCCGGGAAAATTCATTAAAAAGATTTTAAATAAAATATTCATTCAAAAATATCTTCACCATCTTAACAAAATTACATCGGGGACTCTCGCCGGTGCTACAAAGTTCGTGCACTGCAGCTGAAATCTTTCTGTGTAAAAAAGAGATCGGAACACACATGGTTACTCATCGAAGTGCAATGATGATAGTCCTATCAATTAATCAATCAATCAAAAACCAAAGCTCAAACGTTTCCAAGTGAAATGTTACTCTTCACCTTTTGCTTCTAAAACACAATGTCTTCGTGAGATTATTTTGCTCGTCTATTCCTCCACTAATTTGCAATAAACGAAATCTAGATAAGGAACAGAATCAGAAACTATTTTATTTTATAACCGACTGCGTTTCGAGGGCTCTTATAGCCGAGTGCATGTTGTAATTCTTTCTCGTGGACGTCAATATCTTCTGAATGAGTAGTAAACTTTACGACATGCTCATTGAAAGCAACCGTGCGCTCTTACTCCCCAAATTCAGCCATACTTTGTTGTTGCTTTTTATAACGATCATAAATGTAGCTGTATCTCTTTCTATCTCATGTAGGAAGAATAGAACATTATTTCTATTTCGTTTTACCATTTATTCTTGAAGTTCAAACCGTTGAGATGTGTATGAAGAAGAATGGGACATGATCGTTAAAACTACAACCAACTCTATTACTGGGCCTTATAACTGACCGAGAAACCCTCACCTAGTTTTGAGTTGGGGGCTGGTTTTTGTATATGTTTGATAGAACACTGCAAGCTTTTTTTTACTCAATTTTACTCAATTCTATGAGCCTATGGTAATTCATTGATGAACAATATTAATAATACTGATATTTCTTATTGTTAAACTTAACTTGTAACATAATATAACTTTGATTTAGCTTGTTGAATTGATTTTAAAATGAATTCGTCTATATACAACAATACTGGAATGCGAGGTCACGTGATGGTTGTGGTCTTATTTCCTAGCATTTTTACCTGAGCACGCCGGCCGTATGGTTATCGGAGGCTACGTTGAAAACTTGTCCTTGCTACCTGTAATACCGTCTTATGGCGGCGTAAGACGGGGGATGGGGAGTGCGGGGGAATATGTCCCGTGGAATAGAATGACCGCATTGCTGGTGAAGTCGCCGCGAAACGGTTCAGGCTAGGATTATTGTTTATGGCATCGACAGAAAAAAACTCCTTGCCCTTACATGGGATTGAACCCGGGTCTCCCACATGTAAACTTACTCTAATCTATTCGGCCAGCTGCTCCGCTCCACCGTAGAAACATTTACAAACATTTAAAGATGTGCTGATAAACGTTACGAAAGAAAAACCATATTGGATGAAGATTGAAAAATAAAAGCAAATAAAATTTAAACATAAAGATGTTGTTTAAAACTAATAATACATTTGTGAAAACTATACGAAACAGAAAACCCCATTTGAAAACTATACCAAACAGAAAATCCGTTTTGAAAACTATACGAAACAGAAAATCCGTTTTGAAAACTATACGAAACAGAAAATCCGTTTTGAAAATTATACGAAACAGAAAATCCGTTTTGAAAACTATACGAAACAGAAAACCCGTTTTGAAAACTATACGAAACATAAAATCCGTTTTGAAAACTATACCAAACAGAAACATTTTGAAAACTATACGAAACAGAAAATCCGTTTTGAAAACTATACGAAACAGAAAATGCCTTTTGAAAACTACGAAACAGAAAATGCCTTTTGAAAACTGCGAAACAGAAAATGCCTTTTCAAACTATTAAACAGAAAACCCCTTTTGAAAACTATACGAAACAGAAAATCCCTTTTGAAAACTATAGGAAACTTATAAAGACGCTTTTGAAAACTATACGTAATATATGAAGCCCCTTTTGAAAACTATACGAAACATATGTTAAAGACACTAGTGAAAAGAAAACTAAACCAATATAGCCAATGTCTAAGACAATGCTAGACACATATAGACACTATTAAAATCTCTACTAAAGCTGTGAAACAAAACGTAATTAGAGAACAGAATTCGCTAGTTCACTTTATTATTGACCACATTGCTGGTGCAGTCACCGCGAAACTGTTCAGGTTAAGATTATTTTTTAAGCCTCCGACAGAAAAAAAAATTAATTGGCATTAACGGCGATTAAACCCTGGTCTCCCTCATGTAAAGCTTGCTCTAATCTGTAAAGACGAAGGTGGTTATATTGTTGTTTTTTATTTCTTTGTAATAGAAATCATTTTCTTCTCTTATTATATTTATATTATTCATTATCTTTCATCTACAGGACCATCTGAAGGACCCTCTGTGTGTGAGCTACAATCTTTCATCTACAGGACCCTCTGTGTGTGTGAGCTACAATCTTTCATCTACAGTACCCTCTGTGTGTGTGAGCTACAAAAGAAAGCAAAGTTAATACACGAGACAAGATTGAATATTAATATCAAGCGAACGAAAGGAGAGAAGAAAGGAAGACACATATCCAGAGCGTGTTCGGGAGATTAAAGAACGGTCAAGTAAGTTAATGTGTGGGGACGACTGCCTTAAACCATTCCAAAACGGGACTATACTTCTTCTCTTGTGAAGGTCTTCACACCTGGGCAATCGCATAACAGTCTTGGACATGTAACTTACGGTCAACTTTGGACAAACGAGTATTGCTTGAACTCACCGGAGCACGATAAAGGCAGCATCAACTTTAACATTTAATTGCTTGAACTTACCAGAACACAATAAAGGCAGCTTCTCAACGTTAACCCTTATTTACTGTTCAATTATTTCAACGCGAAAGAAAATCTGACAAATAGATCTCTTGAAGCTGTATCAGTGGGAGATTGATTGGCTATTACTTTCTTTTGGGATCTTGGTAGAGTTTTTCTAAATGAAGATTGAATATAATTGCTTTTGTCAATCACCGGAGTTGTAGAAAGCTGTCCTTCAGTTGTTAGTCTAGTTTTCTCCCAAAGAGAATTACCAGCAGCTGACTAAACATCTACAGAAGATAACAAAAGGACGATTAGCAATAGATGCTCTTCAGATTTAAGTACAGTCTTTCCAAAGGAGAACTATAAACAGATTATTGAGACATCTACAGAAGCTCTAGCATGGGCATTTAGCAAAAATCCGGTCGTCAGACGTAAACACAATTTGTCCACACACCAACAACAACAAAAGAAAAGTCGGGCAACCGTCAAGAAATAAGAACGATTTGTAGCAGATATTCGTTGGGTATAATTCAAGATTATCGCCCTAAAGGAAACTAGCGCCTGGTCTTCAAGACATCTTCTAAGTCCGTCCTATTGTATCATCATCTGTAACTTTTATACGTTTTAATTATTTTTACATTCCAGAGTACCTTGAAAGATCATTTGTGAGATTTGACATTTCTCCAACACCATGTCTCAATACGATCAAAGCCTTGACAGTAAAGAACCATTTCTGAAGTCGAATAACTTAACAAGTAGCGGAAACTGTAGTAACAGTAACGTTATCGGTACTAATAATAGTAACGGTAACAACAACGCTTCAAATGGAACAGTTACTAATATAAAATCTTCCAGCAATGAACTCCAAGCAACTGTCGCTAGACTTCGGGTTTGGTTGTTCGCAATTACAGCCGTCGCTATTGCTGGTTTTGTCATCCTCATCATCGTTGTGTCTTGTTTGTATGCTCATTTGAACTATGACTTGAACCATCACACACAAAAGCCCAAAGTTGGGAGCAAATGGCAGCTATATTGGACAGGGAGGAACTTTGTGTTCCCTGCGATGAGTTCCGATTGGGTCCCAGTCTTGAAGAGGATAGCATGTTGAAACGGTTTAACCTCAGAGATACTCCTTCTGGTGTTAACTGCTGTGTGGATCAGCCTTTACAGTTATTGGAACTTCTTAAAATGGTGAGTATATATACATTCATCTCATACAGTTCAAATAGCTCTCTGCCAGGCGGAACAGACACCGGAGCATGTCCTGCAAGACTGTCCTCTCCTGTGTAAGTTGTGTGAGCTGAGAAAAAACATGTGGCCACACCTAACTGTCCTAGAAACTAAGCTTTGAGGAAACCTAACAGACCTGTAGCTGACTGCCCAGTGTGTGGTCCACAGTAAACTAAGTGCGTGACCAGACATCGCTTAAAAAGAAGATGAAGAATACCGTTATACGTTAAATAGAACTTGCAAGTAATTTTCCCATACCGTTCTGTCCTGAAGAAGTCGATCAATCTCTTCCATGGAATTGAGTCCAATACGTCTTACCTCTCTCAGCAAAGCTCGTTTTGGTGTCTCCCTATGGCGTTCTCTCTTTCTTGAACCCTTTGCTTCCCACTTCAATGCCTACTTTGGTATTCTTTGATCATTTCTCCTCAAGGTATGCCCAACATATCTCCATCTTATCCTTCTTATAATAGTTGTTACTAGTGGTTGACCAGACATTTCTTCTCAAGGTATGCCCAACATATCTCCATCTTCTCCTTCTTATAACAGTTATTACTAGTGGTTGACCAGACATTTCTCTGATTTCATCACTTCTACTGAATTTGTTCCATTTTATGCTCTTTATTGCTCGTAGACATCAATTTTCAAATTGCGTTTATCTTACTTTCTATATCTTTAGTCATTTATTGAGTATTCTTTTTTAATTGATTGTCAGGCTTATCATATGTTTTGCAAGTGAAGGAGCGTCTGGTCTAGCGGATTAGGGCACGGGCTCCCATCCGGGAAACTCGGGCTCAGTCCTCGTAAGGCCAACGAGTTGGGTTTTTGTCGGGCAGAAAGAAAAATCATAACCTGAACAGTTTCATGGTGAATGCACTTGCCATAGGTCCATTATATCCCTCGGGCTCATGCCCCCTATTCCCCACAGTAACTATCGTTACTGCCTCTAATACCGCTTTTTGTGAAAACACTATTTATGAAGCGCACATAAAAGCCCGTTCTAGAAGTCTCTTCTTATTCTGACGCTGTGATGTAAAACAGAATTAGAGAAAAGAAAGTAAAAGAAAGAATCAATAATTCTGTTTGAAATATACAACAAACCTACCTCGCACGCTATCCCAAAAGTCTCTTCCTCGGTGCTGCTACACCCACTGTCTAGATCAGTAGTTTTTGTGGAACGTTTCCAGACAGGGACCCAGCCCAACTCCTCATCATTTTAGCTAACTGTGGCGACGACATGACGCTAGTATTAGTTGTCGCATGACTGCATTTCTGTAGTCGTGTGTTTCAGTCGATCTCTCTTTTTTTCGGAAATCTGTGACTCGACTGATACTCCGGATTCTGTAAACCATGTTGAGCTATCATCTTCTTCGAACGCTCCATATCGAGCAATTGTTAACCTCTCTTTGTCACTTGCATGTGATCTGAGCCTAAGAGCGATTGCACGTTGTGCCAGTTATACGCCTACAAGTAGGCCAGAATATCCGATTTCTGCGATGCTTTTTATTTACTTGGGTAACTTCCCTAGGCCCCTACCTCAGTCGCCTCTTACGAAATGTCTTATAGGTCGCAGTGTTACTATTCTTTGCTCCTATTGTGAGCTCCGGCAACACACATACATCAAACATCGACAACATCACTTTCATCAAACATCAACAACATCACTTTCATCAAACATCGACAACATCATTCATCAAACATCACAAAATCACTTCCATCAAACATCAACAAAATCATTTCATCAAACATCGACAAATCATTCATCAAATATCGACAACATCACTTTTAACATCGACAAATCATTACATCAACATCGACAAACTGTTCATCAAGACTCAACAATATCACCACAAACACCAACAGCGCGTATGTTGCCGGGGCATCTAGGGACTGAATATACCACACCTTAACATAGTAGGCAACAAGTGAGACCTAGACGTTACCCATTAAATAAGGTCGCGAATCGACGGCATTTAAATCGCTCTTAGGCTCGGATCACTTAATCAAAAGCTGATTTCAAGTGTCGGTATGGAGCGTTCGAAGAAGAAGAAGAAGAATCACCAACAAGATCACTTTCAACAAACATCGACAACATCATTTTCAACAAAAATCGTAAACTTTAACTAAGGCCTTCCATCTTTCTGACAATTTGACAACAAACTCTACATCTCTTGCATTTAAAAAGAGAAATCTTCCAGAACATTCTCAGATCGTGTGGTCAACTATTAAATCAAAAGCGTTTCCGTCATGTGGTGGGACTTAACATACACGCCTTTTGTTTAAATATTTATGGTAAATATAGCTTGCAGCTGTACTTAAACCAGAATACTAGAAATTTCTTCATGTAAATATACGATATTCTCCTTGTCATAATCTTTGTGGCGACACTGCATAATGATAGTAGAATTGTATTATTTATAAGTTCAATCCCATGGCAGGACAAATATTACAGTCATCAAACTCACGTGCATAGCGCACAGGTCAGAAAAGGTTAACGTTATTGCACTGGATCTTAAGCTGTAGTTTGATGTTGTTTGCCTGTCAATCATCGGAGCGTTTAGCCAAGTTTTAACTTTTCTAGAATGTTCCAGATAGTTTATACGTGGAAGTCGCATGGAGGTGTTCTGTGTAGAGTTGGTATAGATTTTCAAGTCGCGAATGGTAGCGAGGTATATGTGGCGTATAGTAGCGAGGTATATGTGTGTGGGATGCGAGGTTTAGATGTGTGTGTGTGTGTGTGTGCGATGCAAAGTGTGGTTTGAGACATGGAAGATGAAAGATAAGTCGCCATCATGTAGCATGCCCTTTGTAGGAAGTAGCTCTGTTCGCAGGAAAATATATCGGTCTCTAGCTAGTCCTCCTGCCGACCCCAACGTCATGATCTGTTCTAAATGATGAATCTATTCGTCTTCGTATGCTCTACCTCGACCACTTTGACAAACCCTTCTTTGTGGTATGGATGAGATTTGCGCCTTATTGCTTAAGTTCGTTGTGCCAGTTATGCGCCAACATGCCTGTAGTAGACCACCCCATATGATTTCTGCATGATTTCTATTCGGGTTCGCAACTTAACCTGAACTAAATCGCAATGTGACAAAAACAAAAGTAATGACAAGGGATAAAACAAACATGACAAAAGATATTTTTATCAACGGAGAGAAAGTAGAAAATGTGAACAGTTTTGAATATCTTGTTTCACTGCTAACAACAGATGGAAATGGGATGTTAGTCTTGGTTCACTGTTAACAACAGATGGAAATGGGATGTTAGTCTCGGTTCACTGTTAACAACAGATGGAAATGGGATGAAGGAAATTAAAGAAGAACAAACATGGCTTTACAAAAAAATCAAACTAAAAACAGTATGGGACGGAACTGATAGGAAAACAAAGATAGGAATACTAAGAGCATGCATATTCCCAGTGACAACGTATGGGTGTGAAGCATGGACATTTAATAAGGCAGTGGAAAAACTGGCTGATGTTACAAATAAGAATGAGACAATTAAAGTATTTTGGACATGAAAGGAGACACGAAGGGCTGGAAAAGAACATTATGCAAGGAGGCATCCCGGCAAGGGGAGAAGAGGAAGACCATGGAGAAGATGGAGTCGTGATGTAACTGATGATTTGAGTATGACAGCTGCAGTGACAGGATATCTATAATACGAGAGAGAGAGAAATTCCGAATGACTGTTAAGGTGTCAAAGTTCTGCTCAGGACAAGCTATTTGATGATGATACAAAACTAGTCAGTATAATGGCTTTGCATCTTCTTAAAAATACCGCTAGTCAGTGTATTGAGAAAAAAACTGACCTAGACGAGTCCATCCCCTAAGCGGCGAGCCAGAGTCACATTAGTATGTCACCTCGCGGTCAAAGTTTCCCGGCATACACCACTAGGAAATGGGTTTGGCTTGTGTGTTTTACGGATCATCAACAAGTTACTATTTTTTGCTTTTCGCCCTTCCTAAGAGAGACTAGCCGAACCCAACTCTGCTAAAGGGAGAGCCAGACGCAGAACACACGTTGTAGACCGTTCAGTGCAAGCTGAAATCTATGTGTGAGAAGTATGACTATATCACTGAACACACGTTGTAGACCGTTCAGCGCAAGCTGAAATCTATGTGTGAGAAGTATGACTATATCACTGAACACACGTTGTAGACCGTTCAGCGCAAGCTGAAATCTATGTGTGAGAAGTATGACTATATCACTGAACACACGTTGTAGACCGTTCAGCGCAAGCTGAAATCTATGTGTGAGAAGTATGGCTATATCACTGAACACACGTTGTAGACCGTTCAGCGCAAGCTGAAATCTATGTGTGAGAAGTATGACTATATCACTGATCACACGTTGTGACCGTTCAGTGCAAGCTGAAATCTATGGTGAGTATGACTATATCACTGAACACGTTGTAGACTCGTTCAGCGCAAGCTGAAATCTATGTGTGAAGTATGATATATCACTGGACACACGTTGTAACGTTCATGCAAGCTGAAATCTATGTGTGAGAAGTATGGCTATATCACTGAACACACGTTGTAGACCGTTCAGCGCAAGCTGAAATCTATGTGTGAGAAGTATGGCTATATCACTGAACACACGTTGTAGACCGTTCAGTAAGCTGAAATCTATGTGTGAGAAGTATGACTATATCACTGAACACACGTTGTAGACCGTTCAGTGCAAGCTGAAATCTATGTGTGAGAAGTATGGCTATATCACTGAACACACGTTGTAGACCGTTCAGCGCAAGCTGAAATCTATGTGTGAGAAGTATGACTATATCACTGAACACACGTTGTAGACCGTTCAGCGCAAGCTGAAATCTATGTGTGAGAAGTATGGCTATATCACTGAACACACGTTGTAGACCGTTCAGTAAGCTGAAATCTATGTGTGAGAAGTATGATTATACCCCTGATTCCAGTACATCTTCTTTTTCTTCTTTTATCCTTCTCTGCTTTTTGCCGTTATGCGTCGCATGTTTAACTGATGATCGGGTTTCAAGAGAATCAGGAATGGTGAGACGAAACTGGGTGGAGGTACTGGTACAGACAGTGATCAGAGAAATCACCTTAATTTTTGTACATGGACACGCAGGAATTAGTGGTAATGAACGAGCTGATACATTGGCTGGCTTGACTGCAATATCAGAGGGAGCTGTCATGGACCGAAATTACATTTTTAACGCATTGAGAGAGTCTTTCCGAACAGAGGAGTTTCAGGGTTGTGAATCCCACTCGCTGACCAGACAGAGAGATATGTATCGATATTGGTGTAGCCCGAAAAGAAGGACATACTAAATATGTAAAGAGATTGATTAATCAACATCGAACTGGCGTGTTGGGCCGCTGGACGCTTTTGAATTTGTTGAGACGGAGATCGGAGCACCTATTGAAGTGTCCGGAGTGCTATAATGATAGTCCTAATATAACTGATAACGGTTTTCGAGATGGTGCACACTCGGTCGCTTGAACTGCTATGATATTTATGAAGTTTAAGATGTCTGTAACTCCATCAATCCATCTTTGTCTGCCCCTTCCTCTTTGTAATTCCATTTTCATGTTGTACGCTCTTGCAACGTGTGTAATCGGGTTCATTCTCACCAAGTGGTCAAACCGTTTCAGTCTGTTTTTTCATTGAATCTTACAACAGGTTTTGTTTCGACTACATCAACTGGCTAAATATATAAACAAAGTGACTTCATTTTCAGTTTGGAATATCTTCATTATACTCCTGACATGTCCATAGGTGCTCTGATCTCCTTCGTAATATCTCCAACAGCGTCCCACGACTAACCGTACCAGTTCAATGTTGATTGATAAGTCTACTAATATACCTGTTGTGCTGTTCTTTTCTTGCCACTCCAATCTTCAATCCCAGCTCTTTCAATCTAGTAGTTGACGTGGATTGGTTTAAATGAAAATCCTCTTTTTGGCCACACTCTATGAGGACTTTCAGAATGTCAGCTCTGTCCATTGGTTAACCCCCTGATATGGTGGCAGAGCCATCCAGCCTGTCTGCTCTCTCATTAACATCGACACCCATGTGACCCTGAACGAAGATGAATGTAATTGAGCAAATTGTTGACGCTTGTAGTGATTCAGTCCATTGCCTGCGCACCGAACCAGCCTGCACCTTTCGCATCATACTCAATGAATCTCTTAGAATGCAGACATGAGTGTAGTTTTATGACTCCAACCAGAGTAGTAGTGCCTTAGTCACCGTCAGTACTTCCATTGTCATGCTACTTGTTGTCATCTAAATGCACCATATGGTGATCTTGAAGGGGCAGACCTTCTGCTAGAGGACAGAAAAAACGCTTTAAAGACTCTCTTAAAGTGTCTCTGAAATGCTTCAATATAGACACCAAGTGATGGAACTCCCTGGCGCAAGATCGCCAAATGTGGCACTGTAACAACACAAAAGACGCCCGCATATCTGATAATCATCGTGCCGTTGAGGCACAGAGACAACGAGCTGTGCGAAAATACAAAACACACAACACCCACATGTCTAACCTTGATCATGTATGCCCCACCTGTGGTAGGGGATTATGTTCTAGGATTGGACTTTACAGTCACCTCCGCACACACCAGATAGGTGCAGCCGAGTACGTCTGAGGCTGTTGTCATCATCGCTTGCGATAGACGTCTGTTAATACCACAGATTCAAGTACATCAACTGACTAAAGAAATAAAGCGGCTACTTTTATAAAAGTGAACCAGATATGAGTACTAAAATAATGTGTGTAGCATATCTTATACAAGAAAACATATGGAAAAAGTAAACAATTAAATCGAAAGTTAATCAATATTACTTCACCATTTTAAATTTATCAACAATATCGATCAAGTTAAATATAACCAAATATTGCTAAAACATTATTATACTAACATTTACGTATGCTCTAATTAGAGGTAAAGTAGGTGGAGATAATTGCCATATTATTGCCCCCCTTTCTTTTCGATTTTCAATCATGGGAGACTAATCTGTTATGATTGCCGGAGGGGGATAATACTTACATGCATATCAGCACTTTTGAAATTTTGTTAGTATATCTGGATGTATGCCCGATAGCGTTTTATATAAACTCAAGTCAACGGACATTATGTTATTCGATCTGTATAGATGTCAAATTGGTGTTTGTGAATTCAACTGAAAATAAAAATTGTATTAGTTAGTTTACAGTGCTATAATCAATGAGAGAGGAGATCAGAAGACAATGGAGAGAGAAAAACAACTTGGATTCACCGCACTGAGTTCATTCTCATCTTTCATGTTTTTTGACCTACATAAAAATCAGTTGCAGACCTTAGGGTAGTGGCTCTCAACCTTCCTAATGCCACGAGCCTTAAATACAGTTGCTCATATTGTGGTTACCCCCAACCATAAAATTATTTTCGTTGCTACTTAATAACTGTAATTGTGCTACTGTTATATGTCGTAAAGTGATGCAGGATGTATTTTCATTGTTACAAATTGAACATAATTAAAGCATAGTGATTAATCACAAACGCCGTGTACTCGTATTTGGGCGTAGCTGCATGTGGGCGGCCGCTTGGAGACGGATAGAGGGGCAGTGTCTCAGTTCTTAAGACCCTCGAAAATATGTATTTTTCGATGGTCTTAGGCCATCTATGAAAGGGTCGTTCGACCCCCAAAGGGTCGCGACCCACAGGCTGGGAACCACTGCCTTAGGGAAAGCAGTGCCTGTCATTTCACATTTCTAGACCCTAGTGTGCAGGAGGTAGGTTGACCAATTCATTTTCTGACATGTGAAACGTCGAGTGTGGGATTCAAACCCCAACCCTTGTGTGTCTGAGTCGATAGACAAGCGTTTACGCATTAGGCTAATCCGTCGCACATATTGTACCAACAGGACACACATTTGAACAAATGGACCGCTGGTAAGATTTTATTGTACAACAGGACACACATTTGAACAGATGGACCGCTGGTAAGATTTTATTGTACAACAGGACACACATTTGAACAGATGGACCGCTGGTAAGATTTTATTGTACAACAGGACACACATTTGAACAGATGGACCGCTGGTAAGATTTTATTGTACAACAGGACACACATTTGAACAGATGGACCGCTGGTAAGATTTTATTGTACAACAGGACACACATTTGAACAGATGGACCGCTGGTAAGATTTTATTGTACAACAGGACACACATTTGAACAGATGGACCGCTGGTAAGATTTTATTGTACAACAGGACACACATTTGAACAGATGGACCGCTGGTAAGATTTTATTGTACAACAGGACACACATTTGAACAGATGGACCGCTGGTAAAATTTTACAAACAGGAAACCTCCCTACATAGAACTACCATCTACTGAGCTATACTGTAGCATGTTGTCAGATCTGGTTAGTCGTGTAGTAGGTCGTCAGAGCTGACTCAATCTGGTGAGATTTATTGGTCATCGTTATTAAATAGCTGAGAGCCGCTGTAGCGTAGTTGATAATGAACTCGCTTCGCAAGGCTGGTGGTCTGGGTTCAGCTCCGCAATGTGCGTGGAATTTTCCCGACCGCGACGGCTCTCAGGTCGACCCAGTCTCAACTGGGTACCAGACATGCTCTGGGAAAGTAAAGGCGGCCGGCGTGATGCTGACCACATCACCCATCATGTGCCGACGGTCAATGAAAAATACAGGCCTAACACTGTATTGACCTATATACCACGAGTATGAAAGGTTCCTTTACTTTTTTATCTTTTATTAAATAGCTTGTCTCTCCCGTGTCAGATCTGGTTAGTCGTGTAGTAGGTCGTCAGAGCTGACTCAATCTGGTGAGATTATTGGTCATCGTTATTAAATAGCTTGTCTCTCCGTGTCGGATCTGGTTAGTCTTAGTAGGTCGTCAGAGCTGACTCAATCTGGTAGAGTTTATTGGTCATCGTTATTAAATACTTCTCCCGTGTCAGATCTGGTTAGTCGTGTAGTAGGTCGTCAGAGCTGACTCAATCTGGTGAGATTTATTGGTCATCGTTATTAAATAGCTTGTCTCTCCGTGTCAGATCTGGTTAGTCGTGTAGTAGGTCGTCAGGCTGACTCAATCTGAGTGAGATTTATTGTCATCGTTATTAAATAGCTTGTCTCCCGTGTGTTGCGGGGTTCTCAAGGGAAGCAAAGAATGTAACACTCATCTATAGGCATGTCGTAAGATGCTACTGAGGTAGGGGCTGAAGCTACCTAGTAAATATAAAGCGTTGCATAAATCGGATATGCTGGCCTACTTGTTGGTACATAATCAATAAATCGCTTTAGGCGCAGATCACATACAAATCAGAAAGAGCTGTTTAACAAGTGATCGATATGGAACGTTCGAAGAAGAATAAGAAGAAATAGCTTGTCTTTTACATAACTTTGCCACCCTAACAATCCACAATCCTTCAGAGTTTCTCCATGTCGGCCGGTACATAACTTTGCCACCTAACAATCACAATCCTTCAGAGTTTCTCCATGTCGGCCGGTACATAACTTTGCCACCTAACAATCACAATCCTTCAGAGTTTCTCCATGTCGGCCGGTACATAACTTTGCCACCCTAACAATCCACAATCCTTCAGAGTTTCTCCATGTCGGCCGGTACATAACTTTGCCACCTAACAATCACAATCCTTCAGAGTTTCTCCATGTCGGCCGGTACATAACTTTACCACCCTAACAATCCACAATTCTTCAGAGTTTCTCCATGTCGGCCGGTACATAACTTTGCCACCCTAACAATCCACCAGAGTTTCTCCATGTCGGCCGGTACATAACTTTGCCACCCTAACAATCCACAATCCTTCAGAGTTTCTCCATGTCGGCCGGTACATAACTTTACCACCTAACAATCCAAATCCTTCAGAGTTTCTCCATGTCAGGCCATGGTACATAACTTTACCACCTACACAATTCACCGAATCCTTCAGAGTTTCTCCATGTCGGCCGGTACATAACTTTACCACCCTAACAATCCACAATCCTTCAGAGTTTCTCCATGTCGGCCGGTACATAACTTTGCCACCCTAACAATCCACAATCCTTCAGAGTTTCTCCATGTCGGCCGGTACATAACTTTGCCACCCTAACAATCCACAATCCTTCAGAGTTTCTCCATGTCGGCCTGTACATAACTTTGCCACCCTAACAATCCTTCAGAGTTTCTCCATGTCGCCGGTACATAACTTACCACCTAACAATCACAATCCTTCAAGTTTCTCCATGTCGGCTGGTTACATAACTTTGCCACCCTAACAATCCTTCAGAGTTTATCCATGTCGGCCGGTACATAACTTTGCCACCCTAACAAACCTTCAGAGTTTCTCCATGTCGGCCGGTACATAACTTTGCCACCCTAACAATCCACAATCCTTCAGAGTTTCTCCATGTCGGCCGGTACATAACTTTGCCACCTAACAATCCCAGAGTTTCTCCATGTCGGCCGGTACATAACTTTGCCACCCTAACAATCCACAATCCTTCAGAGTTTCTCCATGTCGGCCGGTACATAACTTTACCACCCTAACAATCCACAATCCTTCAGAGTTTCTCCATGTCGGCCGGTACATAACTTTACCACCCTAACAATCACAATCCTTCAGAGTTTCTCCATGTCGGCCGGTACATAACTTTACCACCCTAACAATCCACAATTCTTCAGAGTTTCTCCATGTCGGCCGGTACATAACTTTGCCACCCTAACAATCCACAATCCTTCAGAGTTTCTCCATGTCGGCCGGTACATAACTTTGCCACCCTAACAATCCACAATCCTTCAGAGTTTCTCCATGTCGGCCGGTACATAACTTTGCACCCTAACAACAAATCCTTAGAGTTTTCCATGTCGGCCGGTACATAACTTTACCACCCTAACAATCCACAATCCTTCAGAGTTTCTCCATGTCGGCCGGTACATAACTTTGCCAACCTAACAATCCTTCAGAGTTTCTCCATGTCGGCCGGTACATAACTTTACCACCTAACAATCACAATCCTTCAAGTTTCTCCATGTCGGCCGTTACATAACTTTGCCACCCTAACAATCCTTCAGAGTTTATCCATGTCGGCCGGTACATAACTTTGCCAACCTAACAATCCTTCAGAGTTTATCCATGTCGGCCGGTACATAACTTTGCCATCCTAACAATCCTTCAGAGTTTCTCCATGTCGGTGGTACATAACTTTGCCATCCTAACAATCCTTCAGAGTTTATCCATGTCGGCCGGTACATAACTTTGCCACCCTAACAATCCTTCAGAGTTTCTCCATGTCGGCCTGTACATTACTTGCCACCCCTAACAATCCTTCAGAGTTTATCCATGTTGGCCGTTACATAACTTTGCCAACCTAACAATCCTTCAGAGTTTATCCATGTCGGCCGGTACATAACTTTACCAACCTAACAATCCTTCAGAGTTTCTCCATGTCGGCCGGTACATAACTTTACCAACCTAACAATCCTTCAGAGTTTCTCCATGTCGGCCGGTACATAACTTTACCATCCTAACAATCCTTCAGAGTTTCTCCATGTCGGCCGTTACATAACTTTGCCATCCTAACAATCCTTCAGAGTTTCTCCATGTCGGCCGTTACATAACTTGTCACCTAACAATCCTTCAGAGTTTATCCATGTCGGCCGGTACATAACTTTACCAACCTAACAATCCTTCAGAGTTTCTCCATGTCGGCCGGTACATAACTTTACCAACCTAACAATCCTTCAGAGTTTCTCCATGTCGGCCGGTACATAACTTTGCTACCTAACAATCCTTCAGAGTTTATCCATGTCGGCCGGTACATAAATTTACCACCCTAACAATCCTTCAGAGTTTATCCATGTCGGCCGGTACATAACTTTACCACCTTTTTGCGTGGCTGCCTCCTTCTCTAATGGTATTTGCCAACCATTTATGTCGTTTTATATATCTAAAATACTTCAATATTATCTTTCTTATTTGTAGTATCAGCCAGTGTTATTTTCTTTTGAATTCTTTCTGGAAAGATCTATTTGTTCTCTTGTCTGTCCATAATATACGGAGGACTCCTCTATAACATTTATAATCAAAAGCATATATATCATTTCCACTGCCATGTTAACTGTCCATGCTTTACACCCATACATTACCACTGGCGATAAGCATGCTATTAGTATTGTGATCTGTGTTTCCCTGTCAGCTCCTTTCCATACTGTTTTATTTGTTTAATTATTTTTTTCTTCAAAAGAAAGCAAAAATATATCTCACCCAAGTCACTAGAGCGGCGCAAGACATAAACGGAAAACCACGATACTGGACAAGAACCCGGTAACAGTGGCACGACAAAGGAAGAATAATTATTTGTAAGGCTATGTTTGTTCTTCTTTTGATTTCTTTCATCTCATTTCCATCTGTTGTTAGAAGTGATCCGAGCTATTCAAAACTGTTCTCATTTCCATCTCTTGTTAGAAGTGATCCAAGCTATTCAAAACTGTTCTCATTTCCATCTCTTGTTAGAAGTGATCCGAGCTATTCAAAACTGTTCTCATTTCCATCTCTTGTTAGAAGTGATCCGAGTTATTCAAAACTGTTCTCATATCCATCTGTTGTTAGAAGTGAACCAAGCTATTCAAAACTGTTCACATTTCCATCTCTTGTTAGAGGTGATCCAAGCTATTCAAAACTGTTCTCATTTCCATCTCTTGTTAGAAGTGATCCAAGCTATTCAAAACTGTTCTCATTTCCATCTCTTGTTAGAAGTGATCAAGCTTTCAAACTGTTCTCATTTCCATCTCTTGTTAGAAGTGATCCTAGACTATTCAAAACTGTTCTCATTTCCATCTCTTGTTAGAAGTGATCCGAGTTATTCAAAACTGTTCTCATTTCCATCTCTTGTTAGAAGTGATCCAAGCTATTCAAAACTGTTCACATTTCCATCTCTTGTTAGAAGTGATCCGAGCTATTCAAAACTGTTCTCATTTCCATCTCTTGTTAGAAGTGATCCGAGTTATTCAAAACTGTTCACATTTCCATCTCTGTGTCAAAGTGATCGAGCTATTCAAAACTGTTCTCATTTCCATCTCTTGTTAGAAGTGATCCGAGCTATTCAAAACTGTTCACATTTCCATCTGTTGTTAGAAGTGATCCGAGCTATTCAAAACTGTTCTCATATCCATCTGTTGTTAGAAGTGATCCGAGTTATTCAAACTGTTCTCATATCCATCTGTTGTTAAAGTGATCGAGCTATTCAAAACTGTTCTCATATCCATCTGTTGTTAGAAGTGATCCGAGCTATTCAAAACTGTTCTCATATCCATCTGTTGTTAGAAGTGATCCGAGCTATTCAGAACTGTTCTCATTTCCATCTCTTGTTAGAAGTGATCCGAGCTATTCAAAACTGTTCTCATATCCATCTGTTGTTAGAAGTGATCCGAGCTATTCAAAACTGTTCTCATATCCATCTGTTGTTAGAAGTGATCCGAGCTATTCAACATTTATTTAAATTTATTCAAAATCTATTTTGATCTTTATTATTCTTCTTCTCGTTCTACGGCTATGAATCAGACGTAGACATAGCAAATAGTATCTGCTTCCTGTTTTTATGCAAGACTTGCTTTCCTTACCGTCAGTGTCCCTCACCATTGAGGAGAGCCTTCTCTGATCTGACTTTAGAGTTATTGATCTATTCCAAATCTATATTGAGTTGGACGGAGAAGATATAAACACAAAGACGTACTACAAGACATACATACATATAGATATATGTATCATGTCCCGGAAAGAAGAACGATTTCGGTCACATCAAACAACACCGTGTTTGAGAGAACAGTAATGGAAGGATGGTTCTTGAGAGGGAGAGGGTAGTAGAGGTGGAGAACTTGTAGAGACTGAGAGTTTTATGCAGGCTGCAGTGAAACGAGGTTCTGAGGAACATGCTTCTTGTTGAATGAATTTTGATTTATTCCAAATCTATATTGGTGTATTCAAAATCTATATTGATCTATTCAAAATCTAAATTGATCTATCTATACAGACCTTACATCTATTTACAATCAGACCTGGCAGATCTCTAACATTCATTGTAGCTTTTCAAAATTTTAGCAATATTGCCAAATAGATCAGATCGCTCCAGACACGCATTATCGATCTTTTAATGTCGACATTTACAATCATTTATCCTTCCTGATGATGTTGCTAGCCCTCTAGCGGGAAACATCATTTCTGATTCATTATCAAATAACCTCCATTCTATATACTTTGTGTGTTTGTATCAGTGGTTATCAAATTATGCGAGATTCCCTCTCTGTAAGGTCACAAACGTGATGAGATGAAATTCTGAACAAATAACTCACACCTAATAAAAGCTTGTTATAGTACAATTCTGTAGTACGACTGATTACTAGCAAAAATGAGATCCGAGTTCATTTTGAGTAATTTGGCAAGTGATTGGAGCGTTTATGTTATAATTTGATGCCGTTTGTACGTTAAGATGATATTTCCTGATCGATCTTGTGGGAAGTTAGTCTTAACGGGATCACGTTTTGTAAGCGTTGAAGCATCGTTACGCTGATGGTAATGTGATCGATATATTTGATGATTACATTTAGAAGTGAATCGAGTTGGGATGATAATCATGTTGAAGTTGATGAAGAGTCGGCTACAGCAAATTAAGAACAATCATTTTAGTTGTATATTGAATCTTTCTTTTTCTCCAATCCTGTTTTGTCTTCTATAACAGAACATTAGAAAAGAAGGCGGGAAGAAGACCCCGAAAAAGATGGTTAAATGGCATTGCAGAATTCTGTCAAATAGTAAAAATAGCAATCACCCAAGCCACCAGAACAACACAAGATAAAAACAGAAAACCATGACACTGGGCCACAACCCGGTGACAGTATAACGACAAATGAAGAAGAAGAATCCTGTGTTGCCTCAGAGAGGCAGGATAAGAAGAGATTTCTAGAACGAACCCTTGAGTGCGCTTCATAAATATTGTCCTTCTTCGCCTCTGTTATCTCTGAGGTCCACCTTTTGCGTGGTCAGTCCTTTGCTTTGTATCCATTGTATCGGAGTAACATTGCTCTTCGAGGTGCACTGTCTGTTTTTAATCTGCTTATGTGACCGAACCATTTAATTTGTTGTTTCTTGATGAAGTTCAGTAATGATGTTTACCACTGAAGTCAGAGAAGGCTCGCCTGAATGGCGAGGTACATCTATTATATGGAAAGCAAGCCTTCACACAAAAGTCAGCCAGAAGCACCATACTGAATGCCATGACTACGCCTGATATCATAGTGGGCGAAAGAGAAGAAGAAGTACAGATGTTGTACCCACTTGTTTTCTGTCTTCATTTCTCAACCGGTCTCTTCTTGTTACCCCCAGCATTTAGCGTAGACACTTCATCTCTGTCGTGACTAGCTTTCTTCTATCATTTAATGTCAGTGTCCAGGCTTGGCACTGGTAGCATAATGTGGGAAGAAACATTACGTTTTTTGTGTTCATTGTATATTGAATCGATGCAGCGATTGAAGGGGTTTGGAGTTAACCATTGTACAAGTTATGTTTTGCGATCGACCTCATGGCACATTTGACATTCTCATGCGTGCTTCATCCTTCGCTGCAGCAGCCATCCCAAAGTTCACTTGGTCACCGTACCCATGAGAAGTTGATTAGTATACCGTCTCGCTCTACCACGAAGACGACACTGTTTGACATGTCCAAACTTAACTCCAAATTCTCGCACTCGTTCCATTGTCTTTCTGAGACTCGCCCATATCACATAAATGAGAGCGTACCGCAGTGATGGCATAGGCTCTGTTCATACTTCTGCCAGCTTGAGTCGGGGGGGTTGTTTTCAAGAACGTCTTACACGTAGAACTTGATGCCGGAGGGACAGAGCGAGGAATGTGTTTAACCAGTGAGCAAAGGAACCATGAGTACGTATACTCTTCGACATCTATTGGGGAAACTGAGCACTTATGGGTCTGCCCGGAGTGTAATGACGTCAGTTCAGTAACCATTAACATCTTCTTCAAACGTTCCCTATCGACCACTTGTTAACCAATCTGTGTGATTTGTATGTGATCCGAGCCTAAGAACGTTTGTACGTTGTGCCAGTTATGCGCCTACAAGTAGGTCAGCACATCCGATTTCTGCGACGCTTTTTATTTACTAGGGTAGCTTCCTATGTCCTACATCAGTCGCCTCTTACGACATGCCTTGTAGGTCGCAGTAGTACTATTCTTTGTTTACCTTTGCAGACCCCGGCACCACACTGGCAGGTAACCAGTTACTAATATCCAATAACCAGTTACTAATATCCAAAAACCACTAATCAGTTACTAATATCCACTAACCAGTAACCAGTTATGCTTAGTTGAAAATCCTTCAGAAAACATTTTAGCAAAAGTAAATATTTATCTACATGAGGACGTAAACATCATTATTGGTAGCATTTGTTGTAGTTCTGTGTCTGAAATGATGGCGTCTCTATATTTATGTGCAAGTGTAAACATATTTAAGTGCTGAAGTATGTGCCGGCAATATGTATTTATTTGTTTTTGCTCTGTTATTGGAAGACATATGGTACGCACGATGCTGACGTTGAAATTTAAATAAAAACTAGTTTTGTTTATAACTATTCACTTGTCTATTTTCTCATTGGACAAGTCTTTTCTAGCTTCCTCGTCCTCCAGTCTTTCTTTCTTCTGTCTTTACTAGCTTTCTCGTCCTCCAGTCTTTCTTTCTTCTGTCTTTACTAGCTTTCTCGTCCTCCAGTCTATCTTTCTTATGTCTTTACTAGCTTTCTCGTCCTACAGTCTTTCTTTCTTATGTCTTTACTAGCTTTCTCGTCCTCCAGTCTTTCTTTCTTCTGTCTTTACTAGCTTTCTCGTCCTCCAGTCTATCTTTCTTATGTCTTTACTAGCTTTCTCGTCCTCCAGTCTTTCTTTCTTATGTCTTTACTAGCTTTCTCGTCCTCCAGTCTTTCTTTCTTATGTCTTTACTAGCGTTCTCGTCCTCCAGTCTTTCTTTCTTATGTCTTTACTAGCTTTCTCGTCCTCCAGTCTTTCTTTCTTCTGTCTTTACTAGCGTTCTCGTCCTCCAGTCTTTCTTTCTTATGTCTTTACTAGCTTTCTCGTCCTCCAGTCTTTCTTTCTTATGTCTTTACTAGCGTTCTCGTCCTCCAGTCTTTCTTTCTTATGTCTTTACTAGCTTTCTCGTCCTACAGTCTTTCTTTCTTATGTCTTTACTAGCTTTCTCGTCCTCCAGTCTTTCTTTCTTATGTCTTTACTAGCGTTCTCGTCCTCCAGTCTTTCTTTCTTATGTCTTTACTAGCTTTCTCGTCCTCCAGTCTATCTGTCTTCTGTCTTTTCTAGCTTCCTTGCCACCTCCCCCTTCCCATTCCGCAGATCTCTCTATCCGTCATCTTCCTCCTCCAGTCTTTTCTAGCTTTCTCTTCCTCTAGTCCATGGATTCCCAAAGTGGGCGCTGAAGTTTTCCCAGGGGGCGATAGTGGGTTCGGAAGCATTTAGCATGGGGAGTTTTCTTCGTGATTTTGCGTTTGAATAATCATTAAAAATTTGAATTCTGAATTTTAATTCATCTTATGCCCATCTTACATGATCCATTTTTTCATCAATTGTCTATTTCATATATATATAATCATTTGAAAATTGACCATGTATAGGAGGGTGCGTTGGCAAACTGTTATAATGGGGAGGGGGCGTTACATAATTTATGTCGTGCAAAGTAGGCGGTGGACCGAAAAAGTTTGAGAATCTATGCTCAGTCTCTCTGTCCGTCATATCCCTCCTGTCTTTTTTAGCTTTCTCTTCCTCAAGTCTTTCTATTCGTCATCTTCCTCTAGTCTTTTCCAGCTTTCTCATCCTTCATGTCTCTATCCATCACCTCCCAACTCCAGTCTTGTCCAGCTTTCTCATCCTTCATGTCTCTATCCATCACCTCCCAACTCCAGTCTTTTCTAGCTTTCTCCTCGTCTAGTCTTTCAGTCGTTCATCCTCTTTCAGTCTTTCCTACCTTTCTCAGCCACCAATCGTTTCACTCTTCCTCATCCTCCAACCATTTCAACATTTTCAGCCTCCAATAGTTTCAATCTTCCTGAACCCCTAATCATTTCAACCATCCTCAGCCTCCAATCTTATCAATCTTTCACTACCTCGTCCGTACCACTACATGCCCTTCAATATCTGCTAAAGAATAAATACTGAGTGTCAATGTACGAGCTACTATTAGGCATGTACGTCGTTTCGATAGCCAGTAATTTCAAACCATAATAAATTACCAAACTTTATTGATTGATTGATAATCATCATTGCACTTCAATTAGTAACCACGTGTGCTCCGAGCTATTTTGTATACAGGGAGATCTCAGCTGCAGTGCACGAACTCCGTAGCACCGACGAGAGTCCCCGATGTAAGTTTGATGATTAAGATATTTTTGTAGGAATTTAATTTTTAATCTTTACTGATGAATTTTACCGGGCAGCGTCTTTCAAGCCTGTTTTTTTTTCGATTTGAACTGCCAATGGTTCTTTTACTTGCTCAAAATGAACACGGGGCTCTACTTTTATCATCCATATCCAATAGGACTAGGAACTCGTTTTCACCTACACAGATCAGGGATCTTTGGAAAAATCTTCAGATGGCTCCACGAAGGAGGGAACCTGATATCTTGTGGAACGAGATACAAGCCCCTAACATCTACACCACAGATACCCCTTCTTAAAACTCAAACACCATAAAAACACCTCCCTAAAACCCATTAATTTTACTATTATAGCTTACTAAAAAAGTTAATTGCATATCCTTTACAGGACTTTGCGAATCAACCTCAGCTTTTTAACGCTGTTTGTGATTTTTTCTAGGCATTATTACGTTCAGTAGTTTGCCATTGCTTTCTGAAGGCGTTGTGCCATCGTCCTTTAGTAAAAATCCACGCGAAACAATGTGCAACCAAATTGTCCGTGATTCGAACTCAGAACGTCCGGGTTAATAGACCGAGTCACTATCTGCCAAGCTACAGACGCCACCTTATAATTTACTAGCGAAATCTATTAATTTATGACATAATTTACAATCTGTAACTATCCAAGTTTCATTCTCCGGTGGTGAACACTAATCTAAACAGACTTCTTTCTTCCAAGGAAATTTACTGTAATCTTCTAATTGTATTCCAGTTTCTGAACAAGATTTATAACTACTGATTAGACCCAGCACGTTTAAGGATCATATAGAAAGTGAAGTTGGAAGCCAGATTTATTGGGAATAATTAGTTCAGGGTTATTAAATGTTGCCGTTATCTCTAGGCTGATTCTCTTCAAGGGAGGAGTTTCTTAGAGTACTGGCATAAATTAAGAGTAATTTATTTTCTCATTTTCTAATATCGGGTAATAAAATACAAGAATAACATTGTTTTTTTTAAACCTGTCATTGCTGCCTGTGATACCGAGTTTTAGGACGTTGTAGGACAGAGGTGACATGTGGGTGTAGAATTTTATGGCTAGTATGGCGCCTCGAATCTGTTCAGGTTAAGATTGTTTTGTTTGTGACACCGACAGAAAAAAAAACTCATTTGACTTACCGTGGATTGAACCTGGGTCTCACGCATGGTAGACGTCGATCTAATCCATTCAGCCAGACGCTCACTAGCAGGTGATAAGGAGATTTAAGAAGATTAACTCTTTCTCTCTCCCTCTCTCATCTCTGTTGGCTCTCTCTGGGGCAAACGCTCAGATGACTGCTGGATTGTAAAACTAAACTAAACTTCTTTCAACCATATGTTGCCGGGGCTCTCAAGGGAGCAAAGAATAGTAACACTGCGACCTACAAGGCATGTCGTAAGAGGCGACTGAGGAAGGGGACAGGAACTACCTAGTAAAAAAGCATCGGAAATGGATGTCGGCCTACTTGTGGGCGCATATCTGACACAATGTACAATCGCTCTTAGGCTCAGATCACATACAAATCATAAAGAATAGTTTTACAAGTGGTCGATATGGAGCTTTTGAATAAGAGGAAGAAGAAGAATAGTACAAGAACAAATATTTGAGAACAAGTAGAATAATTCAAATATTTGGGCAGCTGTGTGTAACTATTGATGGAGATGTAGTAAAAGAAATAAACACAACAATTGGAATGACAACTGCAAACATTCACATCATTAGAGACAACAATATGGAGATCATCAGCTTACATGACACAGACTAAATTCAATATATACAAATCAAATGTGTGCTCAGTCTTACTGTATGGATCAGAGACATGGAAAACAAGTAACAAGACAGTCACATAAGAGGATTTGAAGGAAGATGTCTCAGAATAATTATCCGAGTTTGCTGGGACCAGAGAATACCAAATACAAAGATCACCCGGAGCACAGGCATCAACAATATCAACAAGGAAATAAAACTTAGTACGAGATGGAAGTGGTTGGGACATACATTAAGAATACAAAAGACCAGACATCCACGTGTGGGTTTGAAATGGAAACCAGGATGCAAGAGGGGAGGTCTAGAGAGACATGAAGAAGAACTGTAGACAAAGAAAGAACAGAGGCGGGAAAGACCTGGAATGAGCAACTATGACTTGCTCGAGACATAACTGGTTGGAGGAAATTTGTTGTTGCCTTATGCTTCAAGGGTAGTTAAGAGAAGAAGAAGAAGAAGACGAAGACTTACCATAGAAAACAAACTATACAACCAGATTTGGCATGTTAAGTAAGTTATTGGAAACAGATAAACTGAACGTGTCACATTACAAAGTACCGTGAAGTTAGATTCTTCTTACCTCTCAAGTCGGAGAAGGCTCTCCTGAATGACGAGGAACACTGATGATAGGGAAAGCAAGACCTCACGCAAAAACCAGACAGAAGCACCATACTGGACTGCCCAGACTGAGTTCATAGCGGACGAACAAGAAGAAGATTCTTCTTAAACTTTCCGCAGCCTTTTCAGACCTTAGGGTATGAAGTCACTTCACTTCACATTCCTTTTCCCTAGTGCAGGAGGTAGGAGGCCCAATTCCTTTCCTTACATGTGAGACTTCGATTTTGGGATTGAACCCACAATCCTGTCCGCCTGCCCAGGTTGGACGATGGGTGACAAGCCACCTGTGAGTGCGGTTCAATTCCGCGGGCTGGCAGAAAAGCCACAGGCTCTCCAGATTTTCGGTGTTCGTGGAACGGAGTCGAAGAGATGAAAGCTCAAGTGCTTCTGGATCGCAAAAGAATCAACAACAAGGAAAAACCCACAACCCTCTTGTATCCGAGTCGGTAAGCTAACGCTTACGCATTAAGCTAATCCGCCTCACTGAAGTTAGATTCAAAAGTTAATTGCATATCTTTTACAGGACTTTGCGAATCAAACCCCAGCTTTTTAACGCTGTTTGTGATTTTTCTAGGCATTGTTACTTTCAGTACTTTGCCATTGCTTTCTGAATGGGTGGTGTCATCGTCCTTTCGTAAAATCACTCGAAACAATTTGCAACCAAATTGTCCACAGCGTGATTCGAACTCAGAACGTCGGGGTTAATAGACGGAGTCACACTCCCCTAAGCTACAGACGCCACCGAAGTTAGATTACAAGCTATTAAAATATTTAAAATACTGTCGTTACTGCACGTAGTGCCCGTTCTTTAGAGCAGTGTAGGACAGCGCGGGAGAGAGAGGGGACTGTGGAATATAATGGTCGCATAACTAGTGCAGTCGCTACGAAACTGTTGTTCATGTTAAGAATTTTCTGTTATGCCCCCACCACTACTATATGCCATCCTTACCAGCTATAAACTTCTTCTTCACAACTCCCAACGGAGCACAGGTCATCAACAAAATTCGTCCAGCGTTTCCTCTCTCCTACCATCCCTTCCAACATACACTACTGAAAAAGAAATATTTCTTTTAAATAATAATTTCTTCCATGACAGGTAGGCATTTCTAAAACAACAAGCAATCATTTATTTGTAAATGTTATTTTAAATCCTACCTCCAAGAGAGACTGCAGTTTCTAAAGTGTTTCTTTGATTTGGAGTGTGTCGTTCTTTAGAATATTTACATTAGGAAATCGAGTAATTAATGTTTATTTAGGACGTTAGTAGTCTTTGAGAATCTGTTTCTAAGACACTTAGAGGTAGTGATGATGTTGCTGCGTTGTGGAAGTCAACAATAGGAGATTGTTCTGGGTTTGAAGTTTGTCCAATTGTCGAGGTAAAGGCAACAATAACATCTTCACAAGATGTACACAATTAAAGTGTACAGAAGAGCTCTCAGTATACAATAGACAGAGAAGAGAATAAACAGATTTAGCTAGAAAGAAGTCAAAATCAAAGAAAACTGGTTGATGCAGCAAATTAAGAATGAGAAAATTGAAGTATTTTGCAGAGTTAAAAAAGACACGAATGGTTGGAAAACATCATTATTGAAGGAGGCATGCACTCACACACACACACACGCAAGCACGCACGCACACAACTATCGTTACTGCAAGTAATACCACTTTTCAGGGCAGTGTAGGATATGTGGGACGAAAGATTGAGGAATTTAATGACCGCATGGCTAGTGCTGTCGCCGCGAAGCTGTTCAGGTTAGGATTTCTCATTTATGCCCACAACATATACAAATCCTTGGCATGTTGAATACAGATCCTGAGTCCGTGTACATTGACATATGTCCCGGCAGATCTCGCGCATGTGAGTCGCGCTGTAATCCATTCGACCATATGCTCCTCCGGATAATAAGAAGGAGAAAATGGAGGTATTTTGGACAGTTAAAAAAGACACGAACGGTTGGAGAAGACCATTATTGAAGGAGACAATCTTGCAAAAAGGAGAATAGGAAGACCATGAACAAAATGTATTCAGGATATAACTGATGAAGACACAGAGAAAGCTTATCATCAATATAAGATAGAGACTGTCATCATTTTCAGGTGAGAACGGGAGGTGTAGTAGACATTGTAACAACCGGTAGAATCGAGGGCAGACGAGACAGAGGAAGACAGAGAGAAAATTTGGATAGTCTGACTTCATGGTACGAAAGAGCGTCATCATCTGAGATGATAGCAAACACCAGATACAGAGATTTGTGGAGATCCATGATCGCCCGCGCCAGCCTGCACAGCACTTGATGATGATGAACTGTTGATGTAAACATGACGTCTGCATCGGTGGACATCTGGCCTAAAAAGGAGAGAAATCTGGAAGGATTGTTAGGGTGGCAAAGTTCTGCGCTGGGTAAGCTGTTGGATGATAATGATGATGATGATGATGATATTATGTCTCATTTTCATGTAGTATAATATTTGCAGAAGGTCGCCCTCATCAGATCCCACCTGAAGGACTCGATAGTCATCTTTTCTAATAGTTCATGTCTGTTTAATAATAATAATTCCTCTCGTACCGTTATACGTTACATAGGGCCTGCAAGTAATTTCTCCATACCGCTCTGTCCTGGGCAACCTTCAATCTCATCCATGGAACTGAGACCGATATTTCCTGCCTCTCTCAGTAAAGTTCGTTTCAGGGTCTCTTTAGGTCGACCTCTCTTTCTTGAACCTTTGCATCCCACTTCAATGCCTGCTTTGATATTCTTGATCATTTCTCCTCAAGGTGTGCCCAACATATCTCCATCTTCTCTTTCTTATAACAGTTGTCACTAATGGTTGACCAGACATGTCTCCGATTTCATCACTTCTTCTGAATTCGTTCCATTTTATATTCATTATTTTTGGCAGACATGTCTGTTTACATCCAACTTATTTATCATGTCCAAAATATTTCTATTTTTTCATTCCTGTTTGCAGCAACTGCCAGTTTTCTTTCATTTTCAGTTCTTTCTGGATAGATCTATTTGTTTCTTCTCTGTCCCATGATATACGGAGGTCTCTTCTGTAACTTTATATTCACAAACCCATATATGTTTTTTCACTGCCTTGTTTAAATGTCCATGCTTGACACCCATACGTTGCCACTAGGAATATGCATGCTTTAAGTATTCTGATCTCTGTTTTTGTAACCGTTCCATACCATACTGTTTTTAGTTGTTTAAAGTTGATGTAAGGCTATGCTTGTATGATTGTAAGAGGAACGTATGTCCGAGTGGATTACAGCGCGGCTCACATGCTCGAGATCCGTGTTCATCTCACGGTCAGGCCAAGGATTTGTATCTGTTGTGGGCATCAATGAAAAATCCTAACCTGAACATCTTCGTGGCGACAGCACTAGCCATGCGGCCATTAAATTCCTCAGGCGTTCGTCCCACCCATCCTACACCGCCCTAAAAGGCGGTACTACAGGCAGTAATGATAGTTTTGTTTGTTTGTTTGTTGTATCATAGCAGCTAGAATAGCTCATTATTAACCTCAGCCTAGAATAGCTCTCATTATATAATAACCCTCAGCCTAGAATAGCTCTATTGATATAACCTCAGCCTAAAAACTCTTATATAATAACCTCAGCCTAGATAGCTCTCATTATATAATAACCTCAGCTAACAGAAACTATAAACTACTGGGCTGGACTCAGGTATGAAACAGACCCCAACTACACCACGTGACCTCGCATTCCAGTATTGGTGTATATAGACGAATTCATTTTAAAATCAACCCAAGTGCTAACTCGAAGTCATATTATGCAAAAGTTAAGTTTAACAATAAGGAATATCCATATTATAAATATTTTTCACCAATAAATAACCATAGACTCACAGAATTGAGTAAAATACCAAAAAAGCGTGCAGTGTTCTATCAAACATCTGTAATTTCCAGATCCTTTTTTTTTCTAGGTCATGGAATACCCGGCCAGTTGTCTGGCCTGTGCTAGAGCCTGGCTGTGGCCTAGAGTAGCCCTTATTCTGTAAGAGACATCAGCTTAGAACTGATCTCAGCCTAGATTAGTTAGCCTACGATATCCGTCAGTCTAAAATAGTCATCAGCCTATTGTAGCTCTTCAGCCTATAATCAAATGACCACAGCCTAGAATACCTGTCCAATAGATCGTTATCCAGAATTTAATCTTTAACACAGTCTATTTTTCTATTTACTACTATTCTCTCCCGTGGTCGTCATAATAATTATTCCACCATATTTCATCCGGGGTAATATCTAATGAACAGCTTCCCAAGATGAAGTCAATAAATCGTGCGCTATGAATTGATGTGAAATTATCAACCTCACGTTCAGATCAACATGTATCTAGTGAGTGCAATTAGTACGGGAAAGTCAACTGTTTAAGTTCAATATCCGCACACTGCTTTTATGGTGTGCAAATATCCGGTAAATGTTGGGAACGTTTAAGATCAAAGACTTGAGAAAATTACTGTAGTTCTAATGGGGTTTTGGAATATCTTCATCATTATTAAGTAACTTGTTCCTTCCGGAACTTGACTCACATGACAGCTGTGACCGGCGTCAGCAGCAGTCATTCTCAGATCGTCAATGCCATCTTGTACCCATAGTATTCTATGTCTTCCTATCATTCTTCTTCCAGGCACCAATCAATCAATCACGCGTCATGCCAGCCGGCGTAGGCGATCAGATCTCTTCACAATTATCTCTCCTTGGTACCGTTAATCAGCTTTTACGTTGATATTTTGTCGAACCAGGATGTCAGACCTTCCCACATCTTTTCTTTCTGTCTTCCACAATCTCTTCTTCCCTGAATTTTACCTGTTGTCACCAAATGTTCTAAACCTCCTCTTCGCATTATATGCCCGTAGAACCTTGATTTCTTTTGAAAAGGTTTCTTTGTATGCATGACTGAATAAAACCTCATCATGTTTTCTTCGCTGTCCATGGAATTTTCAGCATTCTTCTGCAAAACTACATATCTGTGGCTTCTATTGATCTTATTGTTTGTTTATTGTCCATGATTCGCTGCCATACATAAGTTGTTTTTTAATACTGCATTGAGATACTCGTTTCCGTAGTGTCATTGGTAAATTCACGCATTGTGATTGATTGATAGGACCATCCTCATTACATTTCGGTGAGTAACTATGTGTGCTCCGATCTCTTTCTTACACAGCAAGATCTCAACCGTAGGGCACGAACTCCGTAGCACCGGCGAGGGTCACCGATGTAAATTAGAAGATGGTAAAGATATTTTGTAGAGGTTTTATTTTTAAACTTTTCTAATTTATTTTGCCAGGGCAGCGGCTTTCCAGCCTGCTCTTCTAGCGTTTGAACTGTCCATGATTCTTTTACGTGCTCAATTTGAACACGGCACCTACGTTTTATCGTCCGTCTTCGATAGGACTAGGAACTCGATCTCACCTACACTGAGATAGGGATCTCTGGAAAAACATCCTGATGGCTCCACCACGGAGCGAACCTGGTACCTTAGGAACGAGAGACGAGCACCTAGCCTCTATGCCACAGAGACCACTTATAAATAAGAATGCATCCAAACTCCACTGTATACAATCTTCTACAACAGAACATCCGGAAAGAAGGCGAGATGAAGACCACGGAAAAGATTGTTAGATGGCATAATACAATCCTGTCCAAAAGCAAAAATAGCTATCATTCAAGACACTAGAGCAGCGCAAGACAGAATCAGAAAACTACGACCTGTTTACAGTGTGACGACAAAAGAAGAAAAGAAGAAAGCAAAAATATGAGCATGTAAAATATCGACGACATTAGGATGAACCTTAGAGAAAAGAGAATAGACTTACAAGACACTTTGGATAAAGTGCACAAAAGATTCTTCATATATTTCCTCCACATTTCTCATCAGATAAACGGAGATAAAGAAGAAGAAAATGAACATTTTATAATGAAAATCAGATATAAAAATCAAAGTAGAATTCTCCCAATACTAGCTATCTTCATAAACGACTCGGTTTTTTCCTTCATATTTGATCTCGCCTCCGCCTCAAGCAATGCATGGGTTTCTATGCAGATTGTGCGAGATGAAGGGGGGGGAGTAGTGATCGATGCGAGAACTGACGTTGTGCCAGACCTAATTTCAAATATTTTTTGATTGAATGGAATGGAAAAGAGAAGCCTTACATATATCTTAGTTTATGAGGTTGGTTTAATTTTTTGGCAAGTAATCAGGAAAATATAGTGTTAAATGTGTAGAATTTCTTCTTCTTCTTCTTCTTCGAACGCTCCTTAACGACCACTTGTTAAACCACTCTTTGTGATCTGTATGTGATCTGAGCCTAAGAGTGATTGTACGTTGTGCCAGTTATTCCCCTACATGTAAGCAGCACATTCTATTTCTGTGACGCTCTTTATTACTAGGGTAGCTTCCTGGCCTCTACCTCAGTCACCTCTTACGACATGATTTGTAGATCGCAGTGTTACTATTCTTTGCTCCCAATGAGGACAACGACACGGACGGTGTAGAATTTAAATTTCATGTATATTTTCTATCTCTCTGTATTGCCTGGGCTCGCAAGAGAGTAAAGAATAGTAACACTGCTACCTACAAGTTATAGCGCAAGAGTCGACTAAGGTAGGCTCCCGCCTGTGTACTGCCAGGGACCGAGAGAGGAGGATAGAATATGCAGCAATATGCACTGGTTTAGAAATGAAAATGTCAGGATAAAAGTGGGTACAGCAACAGTTCTGAACTTCAGTTTCAGTTTGGAATATCTTCATTGCACTCCGGACATGTCCATAGGTGCTCCGATCTCCTTCGCAATATCTCCAACAGCGTACAGCGACTGACCGTACCAGTTCGATTTTGATTGATGAGCCTACTCACGTACCTGTTATGCTGTTCTGTTCTTGCTACTCCAATCTTCAAACCCAGCTCCTGAAATCTAGCAGTTGACGTGTATTGGTTTAAATGAAAATCTTCTTTGCGGCCACACTCTATGAGGGCGTTCATCAAGAAACTTCATCAAGAAACAACAAATTAAATGTTTCGACCACATAAGCAGATTACCAACATTCAGTGCGCCTCAGAGAACAATGCTTCTCTGATACAGTGGATACAAAGCAAAGGGTCGTCCACGCAAAAGGTGGAACTCAGAAATAGCAGAGGAGGCGAAGAACAATACTTATGAAGCGCAGTCAAATTTATAAGGATCTGTTCTGAAATCTATTTTGATCTGATGCCTGGTAAAACATATTAGGAAGAAGAAAGAAGATGTACATGATCTGATCTGATCCTGTCAAATTTATATGTGGATCTGATCCTGTCAAATTTATATGTGGATCTGATCCTGTCAAATTTATATGTGGATCTGATCCTGTCAAATTTATATGTGATCTGATCCTTTCAAATTTATATGTGGATCTGATCCTGTCAAATTTATATGTGGATCTGATCCTGTCAAATTTATATGTGGATCTGATCCTGTCAAATTTATATGTGGATCTGATCCTGTCAAATTTATATGTGGAGATGGTACTTTATCTTTAGTCAACATCATTATCAAGTAGCTTGCCTGAGCAGAACTTTGCCACCTAACTGTCCTTCGAAATTTATCTCTTTCATATGCCAGATGACATTCGCTTTACAACTGTCATGCTCAAATCATCAGTTACATCCTCAATCCATATTCTCGATGGTCGTCCTCTTCTCTCAGGATGCATCATTCCATATTGGTCATCTCGGACGCTTCATGTCTCTTTATATTTCCAAAATACTTCAATTTTCTCATTCTTATTTGTAGTATCAGCCAGTTTTCTTTGATTTTGAGTTCTTTCTTTGTACACATATTTTTTAATTCTCTGTCCATGATAATATACCGAGCACTCGTCTGTAACACTTATATTCAAAAGCACATATATGTTTTTCCACTGTCTTGTTAAATTTACATACTTCACACCCACACATTACCACTGGGAATATGCAAGCTCTTAGTGTATCTGTTGTCAACAAAACAGAATAATATGTTGGAATTCCGATACTCGTAACCTTCAATTTGGCAATGTTCACTGTCTGGAACTTTCATCTTAATAATTCATATTAACCACATTAGATGGAAGATGAGTCTTGATCTGTAGTCAACAAGACAAAAGACATAAATATTGGAATTCCCTTACCGTTAACCTTCAATATGGCAATGTTACCTGGTCGGACCTTTATTCTCTTAATAAGTCATTGTAACCGACATTAGATGTGGAGATGGTACTTGATCTGTAGTCACCAAGACAAAAGACATGAAATATTGGAATTCCCTTACCGTCAACCTTCAATATGGCAATGTCACCTGGTCGGAACTTGATTCTCTTAATCCTAGACGAGGTTCACCTGTCGACCTTTACCGTCATTCCTCCAATATATTCTGCAAAAATTTAATAAAACTTGGCACTACTTTAAAAAATATATAGATATATATATATATAGACCTGTCCTCTTACCTGTCACAGATGTAATCTCACGTTTCAGATTCTCAATCCCTGGGAGACAATTCTCAATATCGATTACAATCTCATAGATCAAGGCTATCGACTCCCTCTCCCACATTTCTCCATTCCACACCCTCTCCTCCCCCATTCTCCAGTTATGTTATATGTCACTGCTTCCTTAAATTTATGAAAAATAATACGTGTATATATGTGTGGTGTGTGTGTGCATGCTCAGGGCGACGTGTACATACATACATGCATAAATATGTAGAATATAAATATATATATATATTCATCAATATAAGAAAGCGGCCGTCATCTTTTTCGGACATGTGATGAGGAAGGAAGGCTTAGAACACATTGTGACAACCGGTAAAATCGAGGGAGACGAGACAGAGGAAGACAGAGAGAGAACATTTTGGACAGCCTGACTTCATGGCATGGAAGAGCGTCAACATCTGAGATGATAGCAAACACCAAAGACAGAGATTTGCGGAGATCCATGATCGTCTACGCAGCCTGCATAGCATCTGATGATGATATATATAACATTTCCTGTACCTCTTTCAGACCTTGGGGTATGAAGTACATGTCACTTCACATTTCTATATCCTAGTGTGCAAGAAGTAGGAAGGCCAATTCCTTTCCTCACGTGTGGAACGTCGAGTGTGGGATTTAACGCAACCCTTCTCTTGTCCGAGTCGATACGCGAACTCTTATGCATTACGCCAATCCGTTCCATATATATATATAGAACTTACTTGATATATAAGATATATATATTATATATATATATAAGATATATATATATATGACTTACTTGGCTTATTCCACTCGCTCCTCGTGGAGCATAGTGTCTCAACAAAATTCTCCAATTTTCCCAGTCTCTGACCTTTGTTTATGGCTTCCCATGACAGTCAAGCATCATTCTCTTGCGGATTTGTTTGCATCGAGTTATCTTTCTCCGGCGTGAAGCTATGATTCGTCCGAGACTCGAGTTATTAGTTTTGAACAATTTGTTTTTGGTTTCTGTAATTTCTGTGTTTTTTTGTTTCAAAACTTTTTAAATGTCCCTTTTCTATTAAATGTTAACTTTGTTATGTCCCTTACCTACTAAATGTTAACTTTTGTATGTCCCTTACATACTAAATGTTAACTTTCTTATGTCCCTTACCTACTAGATGTTAACTTTTTATGTCCCTTACCTACTAAATGTTAACTTTTGTATGTCCTACCTACTAAATGTTAACTTTGTATGTCCTTACCTACTAAATGTTAACTTTTGTATGTCCCTTACCTACTAAATGTTAACTTTTGTATGTCCCTTTTCTACTAAAAAAAATGTACAGTTCAACATTTCCAATGTTGAAGAAGAATGTAGCTATATCGAGAGAGATATTTGAATCTTTCAAATTGTGTTAATTGTGTTTGTAGGTATGCAGTCAGACATTGAAGTTATTCAACTAAATGGGAACGCTATTTTAACTTGCTAAAGTTATGGAATACCTGTGTCTGATTGTATCGAGGCTGAGTCGAGGGTAAAGTCAAGTTTCCAAGTTTCTGTTAGATTAATGATGTCAGTGTTCTGCTAAGGTTAATAGAGATGTTGGCTAGCTTGTCAACATTGTTTGAATGTTGTAAAGTGGGGATCAGTGTCGTTGTAGATTAGATCAGCGATTCCCAAATTTTGTATTACGGCGGACTCCCTTTTAAACACACTTTGCTGCCACGGATCTCCCAAAAGTTTCTATATATGAAAAAGGACAGGAAGGAGTTATCTGTGTGTTACAATAGTAAACAATGTTCTCAGACGGAGGGAAACTTCAAATGATCTTTCATTTGGTCCTTTTAGACATTTAGACTCCGGTCTGATCCGAGTCATTTGATTTCGCAGCTGAACTAGTTTACCACTGTTTTATACATGTTTTTATAAAAAAAATTTATGTTTGAAATGTCAAAGATCATAATATTTCTTCAAGTGCTTTAAGGACCCCTGTGAGTACCTAGCATACCCCAGTTTGGGAAACGCTGGATTAGATGTTTTGATGAAAGGGAACTGGTTGTGGAGGGAGGGAAAGGAAGGGGGTGCTTATTTCGAAAAGAGAGAATTAGGAGTTTTACGAACTCATGGGGAAGCACCGGAGGAGACCTTAAAACTTCTTAATCTTCTTCTTTCTTTCTTTTGTCCTTCTCTGTTTTGTTTTTTTTTGCCATTAGGAGTTGCAGGTTTAACTGATGATCGGTTTCTGAGATAGTGCACGCTCGGTCGCTTGATATGCTGTGGTATTGTGAAGTTTTAAGATTGCAACTTCATGAATCCATCTTTTCTTGGTCTGCCCTTCCTCTTGAT
Source organism: Arion vulgaris (assembly GCA_020796225.1). NCBI lineage: Eukaryota > Metazoa > Mollusca > Gastropoda > Stylommatophora > Arionidae > Arion > Arion vulgaris. Next base: position 38,564,939 of record CM036760.1, read on the forward strand.
GATTCCATTTTCAGATTGTACGCTCTTGTAACTGGTGTAGTCTAGTTCATTCTCACCATATTCTCAAACAATTTGAGTCTCTGTTTTTCAATGAATCTAATAGCAGGTGTTTTTCCGACTGTTCTTTTAATTTCCTCATTTTTTTTATATGGTCTCTTCTTGTTTTATTTACCGCTTTCCTCAAGCATCTCAATTCATCTCATCTCACAGGTGGTAATTTTCCTTTTCTTGTTCTTTTGTCAGTGCTCATGTTTTTCACTCCTTATTCTCTTCTTATAATAAACTTTAATCTACCTCGAAATTATGTGTACATGTTTGTTATATGTTGTGTACACAGGTATGTATACACACGTATTGACACAAGATAGGTAATGGTCGTACCTTACTCAGTATACTTCTCTTCCTCTTCTTCTTCTCTTTCGAACGCTCCATATCGACCACTTATTAAACCACTCTTTGTGAGTTGCATGTGATCTGAGCCTAAGAGCGATTGTACGTTGTGTCAGTTATGCGTCTACAAGACGGCCATCAAATCACATTTCTGCGACGCTTTTTATTTACTAGGTTAGCTTCCCTTAGCCCCTACCTCAGTCGCCTTGTAGGGCGCAGTGGTACTATTCTCAGCTTCCCTTAGCCCCTACCTCAGTCGCCTTGTAGGGCGCAGTGGTACTATTCTCAGCTCCCCTTGGGAGCCCCGACAAAACACCGCTAAACCACTGTTTGTGGGTTGTATGTGATCTGAGCCTAAGAGCGATTATACGTTGTGCCAGTTATGTGCCTACAAGTAGGCTAGCACATCCGATTTCTGCGACGTTTATTATTTACTATGGTAGTTTCCTAGGCCCCTACCTCAGTCGCTTTGTAAGGCACATTGGTACTATTCTTCGTTCCTATTGCGGCCCTCGGCAACACACGAGTGAATCTACTTTTAATATCGTTCTCAGTTGAGTCCATATTTATTTCTATATTATTAGCATCTTAATCACAACATTCATATTGTTGTCCGGGCATTAGTGCTACATTTACATTTAGACGCAGTGCCTGAAGACTCAGATTTAATCAGCATAAGACCAAATCGAAGATATAATCTAGATTATGCCGAAGCTACAAGACTTCCAGAGATATCGTATCGATTCAAGGGAGATTACTTTTTTAAAAATATATGAGTTTGTTAAGTACATTATATCGGTCATGGTAATTTCAATTTTTGTTTACCTCCCTTTATGGATATTTAGTTTTCTAAGTGGAATCTAGAGCAGCTCAATAAGAAGATCCGGGTTTGAGCTAATGTTCTATGTTTGTTCTATTTCTTCTACCGCCAGTAGTATTGTTATGGAAATAGTAACACTTATATTAATATTACTGTTACTACTACTTCTACTACTACTACTACTACTGTTACTACTACTACTACTTTTACTACCACTACTACTGTTACTACCACTACTATCACTACTACTACTATCACTACTACTACTACTTTTACTACTACTACTACTGTTCCTACTACTACTATCACTACTACTACTATCACTACTACTACTACTACTACTTTTACTACTACTGCTACTACTACTTCTGTTACTACTACTACTACTTCTACTACGTCTACTACTACTACTACTACTACTACTGTTACTACTACTACTACTACCACTACTGTTACTACTACTACTATCACTACTACTACTATCACTACTACTACTACTACTTTTACTACCACTACTACTGTTACTACCACTACTATCACTACTACTACTATCACTACTACTACTACTACTTTACTACCACTACTGCTGTTACTACCACTACTATCACTACTACTACTATCACTACTACTGCTACTTTTACTACTACTACTACTGTTCCTACCACTACTATCACTACTACTACTATCACTACTACTACTACTACTTTTACTACCACTACTGCTGTTACTACCACTACTATCACTACTACTACTATCACTACTACTGCTACTTTACTACTCTACTACTGTTCCTACCACTACTATCACTACTACTACTATCACTACTACTACTCTACTACTTTTACTACTACTACTAAATGTTACTACTACTGCTACTTCTACTACGTCTACTACTACTACTACTACTACTACTACCACTACTGTTACTACTACTACTACCACTACTGTTACTACTACTACTATCACTACTACTACTATCACTACTACTACTACTACTACTTTTACTACCACTACTGCTGTTACTACCACTACTATCACTACTACTACTATCACTACTACTGCTACTTTTACTACTACTACTGTTCCTACCACTACTATCACTACTACTACTATCACTACTACTACTACTACTACTACTTTTACTACTACTACTACTACTGTTACTACTACTGCTACTTCTACTACGTCTACTACTACTACTACTACTACTACCACTACTGTTACTACTACTACTACCACTACTGTTACTACTACTACTATCACTACTACTACTATCACTACTACTACTACTACTACTTTACTACCACATACTGTTACTACCACTACTCACACTACACGCTGCTATTAATCTACTACTGCTACTTCTACTGTTACTACTACCGTTAATACCACTACTACTACTTCTACTACTACTGCTACTACCACTACTGTTACTACTACTACTATCACTACTACTACTATCACTACTACTACTACTACTTTTACTACCACTACTACTGTTACTACCACTACTATCACTACTACTACTATCACTACTACTACTACTACTACCACTACTGCTGTTACTACCACTACTATCACTACTACTACTATCACTACTACTGCTACTTTTACTACTACTACTACTGTTCCTACCACTACTATCACTACTACTACTATCACTCTACTACTACTACTTTACTCCACTACTGTGTTACTACCATACTATCACTACTACTACTATCACTACTACTGCTACTTTTACTACTACTACTACTGTTCCTACCACTACTATCACTACTACTACTATCACTACTACTACTACTACTACTTTTACTACTACTACTACTACTGTTACTACTACTGCTACTTCTACTACTACTACTACTACTACTACCACTACTGTTACTACTACTACTACCACTACTGTTACTACTACTACTATCACTACTACTACTATCACTACTACTACTACTACTTTACTACCATACTACTGTTACTACCACTACTACTGCTGCATTAATACTACATGCTACTTCTACGTTACTCTACCGTATACTGCAACTACTACTACTCTACACACTGTCTACCACTACTTTTACTACTGCTGCTATTAATAGTACTACTGCTACTTCTACTACTGTTACTATTACTGTTAATACTACTAAGCGCAGAGTCTTTAAAAGAACTTAGGATAAACTGAAGCAAGAGATACAAGCGCAAACTCAGAAGTTGTCATGTAAACACTTGTCAATTGACCGCTTGTAAGGACAAAAAATGCCATCCACTTATATATATATATACATATACTACTACTATAACTACTGCTACTACTAATACTACTACTCCATCACAGTTCTTCCATCAAAGTTCACCCATCAATATTCACCCATCAATATTCACCCATCAATATTTACCCATCAATATTCACCCATCAATATTTACCCATCAATATTCACCATCAATATTCACCATCAAAGTTATGCCATCGATGTTCACCCATCAAATCATCCATCAATGCTCTCCATCAAAGCTCTCCATCGAAGCTCTCCATCAAAGTCTCACATCAAGCTCTACATCAAAGCTGTTACGTCAAAATTCACGATCAGTCTCCATCAAAGCTCTCCATCAAAGCTCTCCCATCAAATTCACCAAGATATTCATCAAACTTCTCTCAGCAATTTTCTCCCATCAAAGCTCTCACATCAAAGTTCACCATCAAAGTTCATGATCAAAGCTTCCATCAAAGCTCTCACATCAAAATTCACGTCAAAGCTTCACATCAAAGTTCTCACATCAAAGTTCTCACATAAAAGGTCTCACATCAAAGCTCTCCCATCAAAGCTCTCACATCAAAGCTCTCATCAAGCTCTACATCAAAGCTCTCACATCAAAGCTCTCCCATCAAAGCTTTCACATCAATGCTCTCCCATCAAAGTTCACCCATCAAAGTTCTGCAATCAAAATTCACTCACCAAAGATCTTCTATCAAAGTTCTCCCAACAATTTTCTCCCATCCCTCTCCACTTTTCCTTCAGAGTTTACCAGCTTAGCATTTAATATCACCAGATTTTCTCATTTCAAATAACTAAAATGTTCTCTCCATTAATTCCTTCTTAATAAATTACCGAGTTTGATTATTCTTCTTTCTCTTTATTCCTCGCTATCACGGAACCTGGTTTAGAAACGGATCAATTTCCTTCATCTTTTCCGTCACTGCTTTCTAACAACACCCCCAAGTCTTGTCACAAAGGGCCACAGAATTTGTGTCTTTGTGATTACAAGAATCTCTGCAGGAACATGATGTTCTAACGAGGATCGATCGCAAATGATTTCGTGAAGGATAGAAACCTCACAGGAGAAGCACTGTCATTAACTCCTGTTAATCTGTAGAATACACTGCCGACAGATTTTCTCGTAGACTAGGATATTTTAACGAGAAAGGACGAGATCAGAATAGCGAAAATGACCGTGGGACGCGCCGGACATACACATGCTACGTACAATTTGAAAAGTAGTGTGGAAAAAATGATGTTTGTTATTATTCGTCCTGCCTTCCTTTCTTTCGCTTGAAATATTGTCTGTATATTCAATGTTGTCGCTTGTATCCTTCCTTCCTTTCGTTCGCTTGAAATATTGTCTGTATATTCAATGTTGTCTCTTGTATCCTTCCTTCCTTTCGTTCGCTTGAAATATTATCTATATATTCAATGTTGTCGCTTGTATCCTTCCTTCCTTTCGTTCGCTTGAAATATTGTCTATATATTCAATGTTGTCGCTTGTATCCTTCCTTCCTTTCGTTCGCTTGAAATATTGTTTGTATATTCAATGTTGTCTCTTGTATCCTTCCTTCCTTTCGTTCGCTTGAAATATTGTCTATATATTCAATGTTGTCGCTTGTATCCTTCCTTCCTTTCGTTCGCTTGAAATATTGTTTGTATATTCAATGTTGTCTCTTGTATTCTTCCTTCCTTTCGTTCGCTTGAAATATTGTCTATATATTCAATGTTGTCGCTTGTATCCTTCCTTCCTTTCGTTCGCTTGAAATATTGTCAATATATTCAATGTTGTCTCTTGTATCCTTCCTTCCTTTCGTTCGCTTGAAATATTGTCTATATATTCAATGTTGTCGCTATTATCCTTCCTTCCTTTCGTTCGCTTGAAATATTGTCTATATATTCAATGTTGTCTCTTGTATCTTTCCTTCCTTTCGTTCGCTTGAAATATTGTCCATATATTCAACGTTGTCTCTTGTATCCTTCCTTCCTTTCGTTCGCTTGAAATATTGTCTATATATTCAATGTTGTCTCTTGTATCTTTCCTTCCTTTCGTTCGCTTGAAATATTGTCTATATATTCAACGTTGTCGCTTGTACATACATTTCTGTTGAGTGTTTCGTTAGGCCAGTGAGTTTGCCTCAGTGTATCATATTCAGGGCAGTCTTGAAGTATGTGCTCTGCAGTTTGATGTGCTTGTACACATGGTTTACCAATCTTGAATTTTATATACATGTGGCTGCGGAGTCGATTGTGTCCTGTTCTAAGGCGCAGAATGTTATTATTCTAAAACGGGGATCTAAAGTCAAAGGATTGACTTCATTGCACCAGGTTTCACCATATGGCTCAGTCCTTATCCGCATGCGAGCGTTCGAGGCAGCGAGAGAGTGGAGATGCTTGCATCGAAAGCATTGATAGTTGGGGAGTTCAAAATGGATAAGGGGGATGCTCTTCGGTATCTTTGCGACTTATTGTTGGATGAGGACTCTAAAATTTAAGTTGAATGGTTTCCATGAGTTCGGAATTACACGATGTACAAGTAGAGGTGGATGCTTGAAGGGCAGAGAGAGAAGTTTGTGTAACCAGCGAACCACATGAACCATCAGTATGCATACCCTTCGCCATCTGTTGGAAGAGACTGGGCACCTATGGGTCTGCCCGGAGTTCTCTGACGTCAGTTAAGTAACTAATAACCATCTCCACACAAAAAAACACACGCTACCTGCCGAGAGCATTGCATAAAAAACAAGCTCCGTATCTTCAGCAACAATCATAGAGATATCTAATGGGGATGGAGGGTGCACACGTTAAAGAACGGCGGGGCCTGAACAATTTACTAGTTGAAATAACTTTATCAACCAGGTGTAACTTTATCAACCAGTTGTAAATTAATCAGCCAGGTGTAACTTTATCAGTCAGGTATGACTTTATCAGCAAGGTGTAAATTAATCAGCCAGGAGTCATTTTATCAACCAGGTGTAACTTTATCAACCAGGTGTAACTTTATCAACCAGGTGTAAATTAATCAGTCAGGTGTAACTTTATCAACCAGGTGTAACTTTATCAGTCAGGTATAACTTTATCAGCAAGGTGTAAATTAATCAGCTAGGAGTCATTTTATCAACCAGGTGTAACTTTATCAACCAGGTGTCATTTTATCAACCAGGTGTCATTTTATCAACCAGGTGTCATTTTATCAACCAGGTGTAACTTTGTCAACAAGGTATAACTTTATCAACCAGGTGTAACTTTATCAACCAGATGTAACTTTATCAACCAGGTGTAACTTTATCAACCAGGTGTAACTTTATCAACCAGGTGTAACTTTATCAACCAGGTGTAACTTTATTAGTCAGGTGTAACTTTATCAGCCAGGTGTATTATTATCAGCAAGGTATAACTTTATCAACCAGCTGGAACATAAACAGTGGATACAAAGTAAAAGGCCGGGCACGCAAAAGGTGGACCTTTGAGATAACAGAGGCAATAAAAGACACTGTTTATGAAGCGCACACAAAAGCCAGTTCTAGAAACATCTTCTTATCTTGACAGTATGTGGCAAAACAGAATTTGAGAAAAGAAAGAAAGTAACTTTATCAGTCAGGTGTAAAAATGGAAGACATCTCCCTTACAAATTGCCTTTTTTATGATTGTTTTTTTGTTGTTTACCAACACCACCATATCTCTTCTGATACTGTCCACTTACGTTTTTCACAACATTTTTTGCGTCTTCAGGCGTCTCCAATATGATTGTTCTCAGTTTTGAAAAAAGCCTGAAGCTATTTCTCTCCCGAATATTTCTTGTAAACCTATTTTAGGATTTTGAAATATCGATTTTGTTATTTGAGTATTCGCACAATGAATATCAGACTTGTAGGATCTTGATATTCGAGTAGTCTAATAGCTCATTAAAATTGTATTGGAAATTGTCCATAATTGGCTTCCATATGACGCAGTAGCGTCTACGTATCATTGAATAGTTAGTTTTGTGTATATTACAATGCTATAGGAATGTTTGAAAATCAAAATATCATCACGCCTCTCTCTTCTCTCTGATGTACACACACACTCCGCACACTCTCGGACACACACACACACACACTACATCTCTTTCTTTGTCTCTCTCTTTTCTTCTCTTCTTGTATCTCGTTCTCCTTGTATATTTAAAGGGCCTAAAGCCGAATGATTGACTGTAGCTACAAAGAAAGCAAAGTTTAATAAGAGACAACATTGAATATATAGACAATATTTCAAGCGAACGAAAGGAAGGATGATACAGGAACAAAATTGAATATATAGACAATATTTCAAGCGAACGAAAGGAAGGAAGGATACAGAGACAACATTGAATATATAGACATATTTCAAGCGAACGAAAGGAAGGAATGATACAAGAGACAACATTGAATATATAGACAATATTTCAAGCGAACGAAAGGAAGGAAGGTACAAGAGACAACATTGAATATATAGACAATATTTCAAGCGAACGAAAGGAAGGAAGGATACAAGAGACAACATTGAATATATAGACAATATTTCAAGCGAACGAAAGGAAGGAATGATACAAGAGACAACATTGAATATATAGACAATATTTCAAGCGAACGAAAGGAAGGAAGGGTACAAGAGACAACATTGAATATATAGACAATATTTCAAGCGAACGAAAGGAAGGAAGGATACAAGAGACAACATTGAATATATAGACAATATTTCAAGCGAACGAAAGGAAGGCATGATACAAGAGACAACATTGAATATATAGACAATATTTCAAGCGAACGAAAGACAGGAAGGATACAAGAGACAACATTGAATATATAGACAATATTTTAAGCGAACGAAAGGAAGGAAGGATATAAGAGACAACATTGAATATATAGACAATATTTCAAGCGAACGAAAGGAAGGAAGGATACAAGAGACAACATTGAATAGATAGACAATATTTCAAGCGAACGAAAGACAGGAAGGATACAAGAGACAACATTGAATATATAGACAATATTTCAGGCGAACGAAAGGAAGGCATGATACAAGAGACAACATTGAATATATAGACAATATTTCAAGCGAACGAAAGGAAGGAAGGATACAAGAGACAACATTGAATAGATAGACAATATTTCAAGCGAACGAAGGGTAGGAATGATAAAAGAGACAACATTGAATATATAGACAATATTTCAAGCGAACGAAAGGAAGGAAGGATACAAGAGACAACATTGAATATATAAACAATATTTCAAAGGAACAAAGGAAGGAAGGATACAAGAGACAACATTGAATATATAGACAATATTTCACGCGAACAAAAGGAAGGAAGGATACAAGAGACGACATTGAATATATAGACAGTATTTCAAGCGAACGAAAGGAAGGAAGGATAAAGAGACAACATTGAATATATAGACAATATTTCAAGCGAACGAAAGGAAGGAAGGATACAAGAGACAACATTGAATATATAGACAGTATTTCAAACGAACAAAAGGAAGGAAGGATATAAGAGACAACATTGAATATATAGACAATATTTCAAGCGAACGAAAGGAAGGAAGGATACAGAGACAACATTGAATATATAGACAATATTTCAAGCGAACGAAAGGAAGGAAGGATACAAGAGACAACATTGAATATATAGACAATATTTCAAGGAAAGGAAGGAAGGATACAAGAGACAACATTGAATATAAAGACAATATTTCAATGCAACGAAAGGAAGGAAGGATACAAGAGACAACATTGAATATATAGACAGTATTTCAAACGAACGAAAGGAAGGAAGGATACAAGAGACAACATTGAATATATAGACAGTATTTCAAACGAACAAAAGGAAGGAAGGATACAAGAGACAACATTGAATATATAAACAATATTTCAAACGAACGAAAGGAAGGAAGGTTACAAGAGACAACATTGAATATATAAACAATATTTCAAACGAACGAAAGGAAGGAAGGATACAAGAGATAACATTGAATATATAGACAGTATTTCAAGCGAACAAAAGGAAGGAAGGATACAAGAGACAACATTGAATATATAAACATTATTTCAAACGAACAAAGGAAGGAAGGTTACAAGAGACAACATTGAATATATGACAGTATTTCAAACGACGAAAGGAAGGAAGGATACAAGAGACAACATTGAATATATAGACAGTATTTCAAACGAACAAAAGGAAGGAAGGAAGAATTGATTCCATTAGCCGGATTTACCCATATGGCTCGGTCCCTCTCCGCAGAAGGAGGTTGAAGATGGCTATCCATCTGACGAAGTATTGCACAAACACGAACTCCGTAGCTCATGCAAAATCCTGGTATTCTCTTGGAAAAATGCATTCGAACACAGAACGACGCGGACCGGATTCGAACCACGACCTTTCAAGGGAAGGGCTTAAGCACTTAGCCACAGAGACCCCTTCTTCGTATATCACTTTATATCTATCCCTATCTCATGATCGCTCTCTCAGTATCACTGTATTCTCTCTTTATCTGATGCGCACTCAATGTGTCTCTCGGTGTATGGCTTGCTGTATCTATCTCTCTCGTTCACTCAGAGTCTCGCAATCGTATTCTGTCTCTTTCGTTCAAGTTGGGCACCTAAAAGAACCCTTGGCAGTTCAAAATCTAGAATAGTAGGCTGGAAAGCCACAGCTCGCTCAAAATTCATTAGAAAAAACTTTTAAATAAAATCCCTACAAAATATCTTTACCATCTTCTAAATTACATCGAACCTCGCCGATGTTACAGAGTTCGTGTACTACCGCTGAGATCCTCCAGTGTAAGAAAGATATGGAGCATCGGTTACTCACGAAGTGCAATAATGATGGCCTATCAATCAATCAATGTGGACAGATTAACGTAATGCGTAGCGTTCGCTTCGACTCGGACGAGGTTTGTGCATTCAAACCCAAACTCGACGTTCCATACGTGAGGGAAGGAATTAGCCCTCCTACCTCGCGCACACTAATAATACAATAAAATCGTGGCATATCCTTTAAAGGGCTTAGCCATCAACCACAGTAAACGAGTCGTCGATTTTATCTAGGCACCCTATACGTTCAGTAGTTTGCCATTGCGTTCTGAACATGAACTTAATATCATAAGCTCTGAAATTGTAACGTGAAATTGTGTATATACGAGGATTTATTCATCTTTGTATATTTTTTTAATCCTTTTCAGCATGTTGAGAGACGGATAAGACAAGAGGTTGCAAAGGGTAAGTATAATCAAGTTTTTATCTTTAACAATTACAACCAGATGGTTTATCAATCGTTAGTGTTACTAAAACTAATTACCTGTCGTTGCCCCGGTCCCAAGTGAAGCAAAGAATAGTAACACTGCAAACCAATAGACGACTGAAGTAGTGGCTTAGTCAAGCTACAGTAGTAAATAAAAAGCGTCGCTGAAATCGAATTTGCTGATATACTTGTAGGTGCATAATTAGCATAACGTACAATTGACTCTTAGGCTCAGATCACATACATATCACAAAGAGTGGTTTAACAAGTGGTCGATATGGAGCGTATGAAAAGAAGAAAAATAAAATAAAATTTCCTTAACTTTTTCAAACCTTAGCTTGTAACTTCATATATATAGACCCTAGCGTGCAGGAGGTAGGAGGATCTATTCATTTCCTCACGTGTGGAACGTCGAGTGTGGAATTGAACCTACAACCCTCTTGAGTGCGAGTCGATAGTAGAATGCTTACACATTACTTACTCCCGGTCCCACCTTGAGTGTTACTACCCAGCGTATATCTTCTGATGTTGGAATAAGGCTCTGAGTGGCGACGGACAATGGGACGTTTAATCCTGGTCCCACCTTGAGTTTTACTACCCAGCGTATATCTTCTGATGTTGGAATAAGGCTCTGAGTGGCGACGGACAATGGGGACGTTTAATCCCCTGTCCCACCTTGAGTGTTACTACCCAGCGTATATCTTCTGATGTTGGAATAAGGCTCTGAGTGGCGACGGACAATGGGGACGTTTAATCCCCTGTCCCACCTTGAGTGTTACTACCCAGCGTATATCTTCTGATGTTGAAATAAGGCTCTGAGTGGCGACGGACAATGGGGACGTTTAATCCCCGGTCCCACCTTGAGTGTTACTACCCAGCGTATATCTTCTGATGTTGAAATAAGGCTCTGAGTGGCGACGGACAATGGGGACGTTTAATCCCCGGTCCCACCTTGAGTTTTACTACCCAGCGTATATCTTCTGATGTTGGAATAAGGCTCTGAATGGCGACGGACAATGGGGACAAAAAAACAAGCCTTCACGCACAAATGAGTCGGAGGCGCTCTATTATGTGCCACGACTACGCCTGAATTGACAAATTAAAAATGAAGATTAAGAGAAAAAATGTGAATGTTCTTGTTCAACATAGATATGTATATGCATGTTTCTGTTGTACATCTCTCTCTCTCAATCTCTCTCTCTCTCTCTCTGTATAATTATCATCATGTAGCATGCACTTTGCAGATCGTCGCTTTCATCACAACCAGCCAAAAAAAATAGTGATCTTCAGCCAATTCTCCTGCCTCCTCCTCCTTCACCATGTTAAATGTTTATGTAATGTGCTGTTTCCATCGTTCTTCTTAGATGTCCCTACCTCATCTTATCTTCCAGAAACACTACTCTCTGTCACTCTCTCTCTCTCTCTCTTTCTCTCACATACTTTTCTCAATTTTTCTTCTCTTACGTTTTATTTGTCTCTTTTATTTCCCGCTGTTCTCTCTCTCTCTCTCTCTCTCTCTCTCTCTCTCTCTCTTTTCTGTATGTGTGTGTGTGTATGTGTTGTTTCTAGCTCTTTTTAAATTTTTCTTTTAGTTCTTTTTCCTTTCTCTCTCTCTCTCTCTCTTGCCCTTTTATCTTTCTCTCTATTTCCCTCTCTCTGTATCTTTTCTCTGTTTATTTTCTCTCTTTGTTTATTTTTTTCCTCTCTCTCTTTATTTTCTCTTTTCTCACACTCTCTCTGTTTACTTTCTATCTATATTTTCTATTTCTTTCTCTTTCTCTCTCTCTTGTATTTCTCTCTATTTACTTTTTTCTTCTCTCTCTCTCTCTGTTTATATTTGTCTTTTTCTCTCTCTCTGTTTATTCCTTCTTTTCTCAAACACTCACACAGGTAAACTAACTCACAAACATAAAAATGTAAACTAACTCACACAGGTAAACTAACTCACACAGGTAAACTAACTCACACAGGTAACTAACTCACACAGGTAAAAACTAACTCACAACAGGTAAACTAACTCACACAGGTAAAAGCTGATCGCTTAGCTGATGTGACCTTCATTTATCCTATTATCAGTTCCAATTAACTAAAACAAACTTTACTTCAGTTAGTAGTTCAGAACCTCATTTTGGTCAAGGGGTGGCAGAAAGTCTAAATAAACATGACCTGAATCTCATTTGTGAATCTGAATGTCAATTCATTTAACTTGAAGAACTCGACATAGAAGGTGAATACAACATAATTAGAAGTGGAAGGGGTCGTCTTCATCTTCCAACGCTCCATATCGACCACTGGAAGGGGTCGTCTTCTTCTTCCAACGCTCCATATCGACCACTGGAAGGGATCGTCTTCTTCTTCCAACGCTCCATATCGACCACTGGAAGGGGTCGTCTTCATCTTCCAACGCTCCATATCGACCACTGGAAGGGGTCGTCTTCTTCTTCCAACGCTCCATATCGACCACTGGAAGGGATCGTCTTCTTCTTCCAACGCTCCATATCGACCACTGGAAGGGATCGTCTTCTTCTTCCAACGCTCCATATCGACCACTGGAAGGGATCGTCTTCTTCTTCCAACGCTCCATATCGACCACTGGAAGGGATCGTCTTCTTCTTCCAACGCTCCATATCGACCACTTGTTAAATCACTCTGTGTGATTTGTATATGATCAGAACCTAAGAGCGATTGTACGTTGTGCCAGTTATGCGCCTACAAGTAGGCCAGCACTTCCGATTTCTGTGATGCTCTGCCCAACGTGTTCGTAGCACGCTGGACGACGGGTGATACGCCCCGTGTGAGTGCGGGTTCAATTCCGCAAGCTGGCAGAAAAGCCACAGGTTCTCCAGATTTACGGTGTTCGTGGCACGGAACCGAAAGGTAACGATGTCCATAACACCGAGCCAAAGAGCTGAAAACTCAAGTGCTTCTGGATCGGAAAAAAAAATTTACTAGGGTAACTTTCCTGGGCTCCTACCTCAGTCGTCTCTATACCTTGTAGGTCGCAGTGGTGCTATTCTTTGCTTCCCTTGCGAGCCCCGACAACACACGGGCACGGAAAGTCGCATTGCACCGGGTTTTCATTGCACTGGGTTTAGTCCCATATGACTCTCAGTTCCTTTCCGCAGAAATTGTTTCTGTCTTGTTCTTATCCCCAGGTCTATATTTGCCATTCTGTCATAACGTATCAATCTGTGATCTCGTATCGTTATACGTTACATAGGGCCTGTAAACAATTTCTCCATACCGCTCCAAACTGGGCAACTTTCTCAATCTCAATCATGGAATTGAGTCCGAAAGCTTTCTTGTCTCTCTCATCAAAGTTCGATTCCGTGTTTCCCTAGAGCGTCTTCTTTTTCTTGTTCCCTTTGTCTCCCACTTCAATGCCTTCTTTAGTATTCTTTGATCAGTTCTTCTCAAGGTGTGTCCAACATATCTCCATATTTTCATTCTTATAACAGTTGTTACTAGTGGTTGACCAGACATTTCTCTGATTTCATCACTTCTCCTGAATTCGTTCCATTTTATATTCATTATATTTTGCAGACATCTATTTTCAAATGCGTTCATCAACTTACTTTCTATATCTTTAGTCATTTTCCAACTCTCGCTGGCATATGTTAGGATTGATACAACATTTGAATTGAATATTCATCATTTAGTTGTAATACTATATAACTCGCAGTTGCATATTTTATTTATACTTTTAATAGCTGATATTGCTTTGACAATTCCTAGCATAATTTCGTACATAACTTAAAAAGAATACCTTGTATGGATATAAGAAACCTTGTATGGACATAAGAAAACCTTGTATGGACATAAGAAAACCTTGTATGGACATAAGAAAACCTTGTATGGACATAAGAAAACCTTGTATGGACATAAGAATACCTTGTATGGACATAAGAATACCTTGTATGGACATAAGAAAACATTGTATGGACATAAGAAAACCTTGTATGGACATAAGAATACCTTGTATGGACATAAGAATACCTTTATGGACATAAGAAACCTTTATGGACATAGAAACCTTGTATGGACATAAGAAAACCTTGTATGGACATAAGAAAACCTTGTATGGACATAAGAATACCTTGTATGGACATAAGAATACCTTGTATGGACATAAGAAAACATTGTATGGACATAAGAAAACCTTGTATGGACATAAGAAAACATTGTATGGACATAAGAATACCTTTATGGATATAAGAATACCTTGTATGGACATAAAACAATTGAGTCAGTCTTCAAAAAATAGATGAAAACCATAAATTGGTTAGAGAAATTGTGTGAACATGTTATGAGAGGAAATAAAGTTGAAAACTTAGTGATAACTAGCTAACGGGATGAGAAAAAGGAAAGAGGAAGACAAAGAAATAAACAAATACCTGGATGCTTTGGCATCATGGCATGGTCGATACAAGAACACGTACCTGATCTTCTTCTTCTGTCAATTTTCCCTGAAGCATAAGGCATCAAGAGATTTCAACCACCATGTGTTCTGTGTTCTGTAGTCGACGCTCTTTTTAAAAAAAAGAAACACGGCTAAGTGAAGCTCTTTCTTTGTAGAGCTAGCTAGTTGAGCTCTGAAAAGCGCTTGATCATGATCAGTTGTAACTAAATAGACAGTAAACTAGTATTAAGGGTCTCCGGAAAAAAAACGAATTTACTAAACACATGATTCGAACCACAAAAAAAAAGATAACAGAGACGGTGAAAAACATCGTTTATGAAGCACATAAAAGTCCGTTCTAGAAATCTCTTCTTATCCAAATTCTGTGAGGCAAAACATGATTGGAGACAAACAGACGATAGCACCCATTACCCAGCACTGCAGGCTAACCAGCTAGATCTCCAAAAAAGGAGCTTCACTTAGCCGTGCTTTTTTTTTAACAGCGTCGACTACAGAACACAGAATAGTGGATTCTGGTGAGCATGTGAGATGGCAAACCGTGTCTGCATATGTTATCGGCGTGGCACGTGATGATCACTTAAGCATTGAACCTGTTTTCTCGCTCTCTCTCTTTCTCTCTCTCTCTCTCCATCAGTACTAAAGACCAGGCGCTCTATTCATCAATCCACTAAACAAATACATTGCCGACACCCAATCACTCCAAACCTAGAAAACCACTTTATACAATCAATATTAGAACTACTGTCTACGTTTACTGAAGACCAAACGGCATATTGGCTATCGAAGGTAGCACTATATCATTGGTTATTGGTTGTTGGTTACTAAACTGGCGTCATTGCACTTCGGGCAGACCCATAAGTGCTCAGTCTTCCCCAACAGATATCGAAGAGTATGCATAATGATGGTTCCCGTGGCTCTCTGATTTAAACACATTCCTCACTCTGGCCCTCGTGCATTCAGTTCTACTTATCATCATCATCATCATCATCATCATCAAATAGCTTGTCTTGAGCAGAACTTGACTACCCCAACAGTCCTCCGGAATTTTTCTCTCTCATATGCCACATGTCCTGCTGTCATGTTCAGACCATCAGTTACATCCTGAATCCATCTTATCCGTGGTTTTCCTCTTCTCTTTGTCGGTGTGCCTCCTTCCATGATGGTCTTCTCGAGCCCATCGTGTCTTTTTATATGTCCAAAATGTTCTACTTGTACAACGGGTAACACTAAACTGCTTAAATCGCTGGATCGATTCATCTATTTTAGTGTTCTCATCCAACAGGCACTCGCTAAGAGACCGAAGAACATCCCCCTTATCCTCTTCAACTCCCCAACAATCGATGCTGTTAACACAAGCCTATCTGCTCTCTCATTACCACAAACACCCGAATGTCCAGGACAATAGATCCACGTAGGTCTCTGGAGGTTAGAAACTTCTATAGACGGCATCCACTCATATCGATACCTACTCTTTTGGATCATGTGAAGCATCGACTACAGATACAACAACGATCCCAGTAAAGGAAGTCCAAGAGAGCTAATGGGGGCATCAGTAACGGCCTCAACCTCCATCCTTAAACTAGAAGTAGTTGTCCTGTACGTTCCAATTCGCTCTACAACAACCATGACATGCGCATTAGCCAAGAAACCCCAGCCTGACTTCTGTCCACGATGAACTGACCATCGGTATATACAACATCATCATCCTCCGGCACTTTATCAGCGGTTCTCAAACTTATTTTTAGTCCAGACCGTTCCATAGCTTGATGATCCATTCATTCTCTTCCAACTAGCTGCCCACGGTCAACCAATATTTGTAAAGATACAGTACGCGTTTTACAAGACACAACAAACGTCTTGAAAGAATGAGAAGGCGTATCTTAATGACTGAGAATGGGTTCTTGTAGAACAGAAAGACGCATATCTTACATAACGAGAAGGCGTATTTTGACAGAGGACAATTACATGAAGAAGGCGTACTTACTGACAGAAGCGTACAATGACGAATCATTTATGACAGAGAGGACGTACTTTACATGACAAATACATGTCTTACAAAATATTGTAATCGTGACGTACAGGATAAAAATACATTTTTTCAAGACAAAGCAGACGTGTCTTCTAGGACGGGGAAGACATATTTTACTTAGAAGCGATGTCTTGCTAGAAAAGATTGTTGTCTTACAAGACATGTTTTACGTGGAAGCGATGTCTTGCAAAACAAAAACACGTCTTCTAAGACAAAGAGGACGGTCTTACAGACAAGGAACAGATGTCTTACACGACAGATGTAGCATATTTCTTACAAGACAAGGAACAGATGTCTTACACGACAGATGTAGCATATTTCTTACAAGACAAGGAACAGATGTCTTACACGACAGATGTAGCATATTTCTTACAAGACAAGGAACAGATGTCTTACACGACAGATGTAGCATATTTCTTACAAGACAAGGAACAGATATCTTACACGACAGATGTAGCATATTTCTTACAAGACAAGGAACAGATGTCTTACACGACAGATGTAGCATATTTCTTACAAGACAAGGAACAGATGTCTTACACGACAGATGTAGCATATTTCTTACAAAACAAGGAACAGATGTCTTACGACAGATGTCTTACAGACAGATGTCTTACGACATATGTCTTACACGACAGTGTCTTACAGACAGATGTCTTCAGACAGATGTCTTACACGACAGATGTAGCATATTTCTTACAAGTGTATAAATGAAGAGACACGATGGGTTGGATAAAGCCATAATAGAATGAGGCATTCCGGCATAGAGAATAGGAAGACAACTTTTTCTTCTTCTGCTTCTTCTACGTTCTCACTAGATTGGTATTTCGGATTCTTTAATAAAGGCAGCCGTCTGTCTCAGATTATCAGCCACGCCATACAGTTTGTCTTCTGCGTTCTCACTAGATTGGGATTTTGGATTCTTTAATAAAGGCAGCCGTCTGCCTCAGATTATCAGCCACGCCATACAGTTTGTCTTCTGCGTTCTCACTAGATTGGGATTTTGATTCTCTAATAAAGGCAACCGTCTGTCTCAGATTATCAGCCACGCCATACAGTTTGTCTTCTGCGTTCTCACTAGATTGGGATTTTGGATTCTTTAATAAAGGCAGCCGTCTGCTTCAGATTATCAGCCACGCCATACAATTTGTTTTCTGCGTTCTCACTAGATTGGGATTTCGGATTCTTTAATAAAGGCAGCCGTCTGCCTCAGATTATCAGTCACGTCATACAGTTTATCTTCTACGTTCTCACTAGATTGGGATTTGGATTCTTAATAAAGGCAGCCGTCTGTCTCAGATTATCAGCCACGCCATACAGTTTGTCTTCTGCGTTCTCACTAGATTGGGATTTTGGATTCTTTAATAAAGGCAACCGTCTGTCTCAGATTATCAACCACGACATACAGTTTGTCTTGGACGCTAGTGTAAGTGGGCCACTCTTTCTTCTCAAGTCTGCACACTGGGGGCAGTTCTGTAGGATATAATTCCTATGATTTCTGCTTCCCTGTTTGTGCCGACCTCTTCCAGCAGTAAGTTTTGCCACCCTCGTGATGGTAGGTCTGACATTCTTACTGCGTGGCTAAATCTCAGAGGCAGATTGGCGACCGTAGAATCCATTATTCCATTCCTCATTGTGAGGGTCGTTCACCATGGTATGCGCCTTACGGCCTGGTGCATCCGTTTTCTGCAAGCATTTGTTTCGGGTTAGCATTCCCTAGCGGACACGTGCATCCGATTTCAGTCAAACCTCCTTAGTCGCCTCTTACGACATGTGGGCAGGTAACAGTGGTTCTATTCTTACACCCCAAATTTGGGCCCCGGTAACCACTCAGACGAAGAAGACAACTGAGAAGATGGATTCAGAATGTAATTGATGATTTGAGAATGACGGCTGCAGAGGCGGGACTTCTTGCCTATGAGAGATATAAATTCCGAAATACTGTTAGAGTGACAAAGACTTCCCCACACTCTCCAGCACTCTCCCGTACTCCAAATTCATCTCTCTACCTCTCTCTTCTGTACTTTCTAACCATCTCTTCTCCTCTCTCAGAACTCTAACCCTTGCTAACTCTCTCTCTCTCCTTCATTTTCTCGAAACCCTCTCATGGATTCCTCTCCCGTACTCTCTAACAGCTACCCTTTCCTCTGCTCGAGGAGCAGACTGTGCAGTATGTTTAACCAGCGAACTACATGAACCATCAGTATGCATACCCTTCGACATCGGAGACTGAACATCTGTGAGTATACCCGGAGTGATATGACGTCGGTTCAATAACTAATCCTTTCCTTTCTTCCCAGCTTTCCTTACCTATATCAGAACCATCTCGTGTACACTTCCCATCTTCTTCTCATATAAGAGTCTTCCGAACAGACGAGTTTCAGGATTGTCAATCCCAGTCGTTGACCAGTTTGAGAGAGATGGGTCTCGATATTGGTACGGCCACAAAAGAACGACATACCAAAAAATGCAAAAGATAGGTTAATCAACATCGAACTGGCGCGTTGAGCCTCTGGTTGCTGCTGGATTTATTGAAGCGGGATATATAACTGATATATCGGACATATTTTCTCGTACATTCTATCTCTCCTTTTCTTTATCGCAATACCCTCTTCCACAACACTCTACTCACTTCACTCCCACCTTTAAATCTCCATATCTCCCTCTCACCACCTTCATTCTCTCACTCCACTTACTCCCCCATCTAAATGCTATATCCCATCACTAACCACTCCCGGAAATCAGTAAAACCGTTTCCTTGTAACTATGGACGCCGTAAAACATTTCCACACGTCACTTCCGTTGCTGGAATGCACTATAATTACCACAACTAATTTCGTGGCTACAAACGTAACGACTTTACTTGGTAACCTTACAATATCGAACCCCCAACAACTTTTCCCAGATTTCATATCCCTGAAATCTCTATCTCTATTTATCGATCTCTTTTAACAGATTAGAATAGCTTTACCTTCATTGGACTTGAAATAAAACGACAAAAAAACAGCAGTGTTATTAAACAGTCGACAAAACAAAACAAGAACGCTGCTAGCATGATTGAAAAGCAGACAACACAGATTGAGAATACAAATTGTTTTGTGATCGATACAGCAGAATTATCGATAAAAGTTTAACACTAATAGGCGTGAGTAATAGCGACAGATTATCTTTGATTATCTGCATGTAACATGTATAGATTGTTTTAAGATGTGTTATATGTTGGGAGGGAGGGGTGGTATCTGTGGTGTAGTTAGGAGCTCGATTCTTGTTCCACAGGTACTCGGTTCGCTCACTCGTGGAGCCATCGGTCTATTTTTTCACACATTACTGATATCAGTGTAGGTGAAATCGAAGTCATAGTCCTATCGGAGGCGGACGATAAATATAGGATGAACACGTAAAAGAACACTTGACAGTTCACAATCGAGAAGAGCGGCATGGAAAGCCGCTGCAAAATTAATTAAAAGATTAAAAATAAAAATCCTACAAAATATTTTTACAATCGTTAAATTACACCGGGGACACTAACCTGTGCTTGCTGAGTTCGTGTTCTGCTGCTGAGATCTTGCTGTTAAGAAGGAGATCAGAGCACACATGGTTACTCGCCGAAGTGCAATGATGATGGTCATATTAATCAATCAATAAATGTATTTGTTTCCATTTCAATTTTGTTTTATTTAGTCATCATTAAATTGTATGTCCTGGAGATAAAGTAGAAAAAGAGGTTGAAGGAGAGGTGTTAGGGAGATAGTAGGACAGATTGAGGGAGGATGAGAGAGAACACAGGAGAGGAAAAGAAAGGACGATGAGGTTGTGTAATTGTTGAGAGAGAGAGCGACAGACAGGAACAGAGAAAGAAAACGAGGCTAATGAAGAAAGAAAATAAAATAAAACTATAGTACGAGAAAGTCTCATTTATAACTTATTTAATTATTCATTTTTTCCGTTTTCCTTGCTGGTTTCAGTCAAGTGCTTGTCTAGTGACACTCGACTGTGTCTTCCGTAGGGTACGCACGACCCATCGCAAATGTTTTCTCTTGATCTAGCTCATCATGTATTCCCCTAGTCTGTGTTTCGTATCAATACGAGACTGGGGTCTCAATCACGGTAAGACCGAGGAGTTTCTGTCGAGGGCATAAAGAAAAAATCATAATCTGAACAGTTTCACGGCAACTGCACTTGCCATGCAGCCATTAAATTCCACATGCTCATGTCCCTCCTATTCTACATCGTCCAAACAGTTGTATTACATGCAGTAACGATAGTTGTGTTTACAACTCTGTCATACCATTTCATCCTGATACTACACCAAAACATCTGTTGACAAAGGTATGAGTTTTATTTGTTTTCGCCCGAGTGGTTACCGGGGCCCAAATTTGGGGTGTAAAGAATAGAACAACTATTACCTGCCACGCATGTCGTAAGAGGCGGCTAAGGAGGTTGGCTGAAATCGGATGCACATATTCTAAACGTGTAAAAGTCAATGCGTTTAGGGGCCTACCAAACCAATGTGCAACGTATATACACGTTCTTGTCAAAGATCAAACATATCACAAAGAATGATTAAAATTGGTTGTAAGAACGAACGCAAAAAGAAGAAAAAGATTTTTTTTTTAAATTGTATAATGCAAGTTTTGTTTTTATCATCTGAATAATTGTTGCGTGCTCTGGTGCACTCTGACCTCAAATGATAATTGTTTATGTAATGGATTTGCGCTAATTCTGGATAAATCATTAAGAATAGATGAAAAGATGAGATTTTGTCCAAATTTCACGTTACGAATAGCCAACAAATTTAAGCAAATTTAAGAAGAAAAAAATTTATATTTCGCAGACAAACAGTGGATGCAGAATAAAAGAGACATAACAAAATAGACAACCGTTTGAAAAGTAAAGTAATAGTAATATTATTAAAAATAGTAACATGGCAATGCAGTGGCGGCTCATGATCATTTTTGTTGGTCAGGCCAGACAAAATTAATTTAAAGAAATCATTGTTTTGGATTAGGCTATATTTGAGTAATTACTATTATTTGTATATTCTGGGACGTTACTAGAATGATCTAGCATATATGCATACTGATTGTTTCTGTGACTCGCTGATTAAACACACCTCTCTCTGCCCTTCAAACATCCATCTTTACTTGTACAATATGTAATTCCAAACTCTTTAAATCGCTGGATTTATTCAACATCTATTTCAGTGTCCTCCTCCAACAGACAGTCGCGAAGAGACCGAAGAACATCTCCTTTATCCATCTTCAACTCCCCCAAAATCAATGCTTTCGATGCAAGCCTGTTCGCAATCTCATTCCCGCAAATACACTCATGCCCAGGACAATAGATCCACGTGAGTCTCTGGAAGCTGTAAACTATTGACGACATCCATTCATACCGAAACCTGCCGTTTTGGATCTTCGAAGCATCGATTGAGAGTCAGAAACAACAACGGTTACAGTAAGCAGAGTTCCAGAGATCACATGAAGGGCAGCAGTAACGGCATCAACCTCCATCCTCATACTGGAATTAGTTGTCAAAAAACGTATTGAAGTCATTACGATTCTTACTGAAACCATTAAATATTCGTTACTGCCGTCACTGACATGAAGCCGTCGCTCTGTATGAAGATGGCACTTGATCTAATCTGATCAAGGAAATAAAAGTTGAAAGTCTATTACAACCGGCGCTCAGTGAGGAGATGGCACTTAATCAAATCTGATCAAGGAAATAAAAGTTGAAAGTCTATTACAACCGGTGCTCAGTGAGGAGATGACACTTAATCAAATCTGATCAAGGAAATAAAAGTTGAAGGTCTATTACAACCGGCGCTCAGTGAGGAGATGACACTTAATCAAATCTGATCAAGTAAATAAAAGTTGAAAGTCTATTACAACCGGCGCTCAGTGAGGAGATGGCACTTAATCAAATCTGATCAAGGAAATAAAAGTTGAAGGTCTATTACAACCGGCGCTCAGTGAGGAGATGGCACTTAATCAAATCTGATCAAGGAAATAAAAGTTGAAGTCTATACAACCGGCGCTCAGTGAGGAGATGGCACTTAATCAAATCTGATCAAGGAAATAAAAGTTGAAAGTCTATTACAACCGGCGCTCAGTGAGGAGATGGCACTAATCAAATCTCTAATTTTCATATGTCATCTAATACTATAAATACCATAATCTCATAATAAAAAAATAATGTCTAATTCAATAAATACTCACATAAATACTCACATAAATACTCACATAAATACTCACATAAATACTCACATAAATACTCACAACATACTTTCATTATTTAAAACACATAAACTAATCAGTCATCATAATCCTATACAAAAACTCAGCTTTTTATTAAAGGCCGGTAATAGGATGCGGGGAGGGTGGCAGGAGCCTGAGGAATTTAATTACCGCATGGCTAGTGCAGTCATCGCAAAATTGTTCAGGTTATAATTTTTCTGTTATGACCACGACAGAAAAAATCCTTGGCCTTACCGTGGATTGAACACGGGTCTCCCGCATGGGAGCAGAGCTCTAATCCATTCGGCCAGACTTCATTATATCTACCGCTAAAATAAACTAGCTCCCTCTAGCGTGAAATTCTATTACTATTACCAGTGAGAACTTTCAATAACACATTTGCTTTTCACGTTATGTTTCGTTTTAACGACGGAGTTTATGATTTATTTACCCGCAGCTGGCCCGAATTGCCAGGGTTATGTTTGTACAAGAGTTTCTTTGACTCCAGGTTTGAAGTGTTCTATGTTTTACGCTTAATAACAATTTAGACGTGGTTTTGTAACGTTGTGTAACGGGCGTTTCTGAGAATATTGTCTCTCAAATCTGATGTTTGTATATCTGTTATCGTTGTGGGTACAGAAGGGTTATTACTGTTGAGCGTCTGTGAGGTCACCCAACGAGTGCTTACTGTAGTTATTAAAGATTCCTTACTGCTGGCACTTGCAGGTCATTACTGCCGGCACTTCTTCTTCTTTTTAATCGTTCAACTCCCAACGGAGTACATGTCTTCAACAACCTTCTTCTAGCTCTTCTTCTCTCTTGCTATCCCTTCCATTTCTTTCCATATTTTATCTATCCTTTTAATATCAGTCTCCAGCTCTCTTCTCCAAGTATGTCTAGGCTTCCCTACTCCACCTTCCCTGCGGGTTCCAGAACAGTGCCTGTCTTGCAATGCTTTCGATCGGTCTTCTCAATGTGTGTCCTATCCATCGCCAACGTCTCTTCCTTAACTCTTTCTCCACTGGTATCTGTTTAGTTCTTTCTCTGAGTTCCTCGTTTGTAATCTTATCATACCATCTCAGTCCCTCTATTCTACGTAAACATCCATTTATGAAGGCCTGTAGTTTTCTTGTGGTTTCATTTTGTTGTCTTCCATGTTTCCGAGGCGAGCACTGTCTTCACATTTGATTGAAAGATTCTCAGCTCAACTGACGAGTCCTTACTGCGGACACTGACAAGTCCTTCCTGCTGGCACTGACAAGTCCTTCCTGCTCACACTGACGAGTCCTTACCGCAGTAATTACTTTCTCCTGTAGGGGCCAAGTGTTACTATGTTTGTAGAGCCAAGTTTTACTTTGTCTTGTAGAGCTCAAGTTTTACTTTGTCTCTGTAAGAGCAAGTTTACTATGTTTGTAGGAGCCAAGTGTTTTCTTTGTCTTGTAGGAGCCAAGTTTACTTTTCTTGTGGAGCCAAGTGTTACTTTTTTGTAGGAGCCAAATGTTACTTCTCCTGTAGGAGCCAAGTTTTACTTTGTCTTGTAGGAACCAAGTGTTACTTTGTCCTGTAGGAGCAAGTGTTACTTTGTCTTGTAGGAGCCAGTGTTACTTTGTCATTTTAGGAAGCCAAGTTTTACTTTGTCTGTAGGAGCTAAGTGTTACTTTGTCTTGTAGGAGCTAAGTGTTACTTTGTCCTGTAGGGCCAAGTGTTACTTTGTCTTGTATGAGCTAAGTTTACTTTGTCCTGTAGGAGCAAGTGTTACTTTGTCATGTAGGTGCCCGTGTTACTTTGTCCTTTTAGGAGCTAAGTGTTACTTTGTCTGTAGGAGCTCAAGTGTTACTTTGTCATGTAGGGCAAGTGTTACTTTGTCCTTTTAGGAGCCAAGGTTACTTTGTCTGAAGGAGCTAATTGTTATTTGTCATTTTAGGGGCCAAGTTTACCTTGTCTGTAGGAGTCAAGGTTACTGTTACTTCAGATGCCAAATGTACTTGCCTGTTTAGGCCAAGTGTTACTGTCTGGGAGTCAACCATAGTGCTACTTGCGTAGAAGTCAATTTCTTTGTCTGCTCGGTCAGCCAAGTGTTACTTGTCCCGTAGGGGCAATATGTTACTTGTCAGAGTCATATTGTTAGTCCTGATAAGGGCCATATGTTATTTGTCGCCTGGCTGACAATAATGCTGAAATTTGTCATGCTGGTGCCAATGTTTCTTGCTTGAAGGCAAGGTATTGCACTGAGACAAGATGAATAGCTCCATAACTAGGTGAGGCTTTGCCATGGGCAGGTCATGGATACTGTCATGTGGAGCCAAGACTTACTTTTACTTGTCCCAGTTTTACTTCATTTAATCTCAAGTTTTACTTTGTCTTAGCTTTACTTTTTCCCGCAGTTTTACCTTTTCCACCATTCTTGTCTAATCCATTTATTCTTCCTTAGCTATTCATCTCTGTCAAGTTCTTTCCCCAGTCATGTTACTTTGTCCTCAAACCAATGCTTCTTTTCCTGTGACTCTGTTACTTTTGTATTATATCAGCGTTACTTTGTCCTCTCTGGCAGTCATTTCTTTTTTATATATTTCTGTTATCTTGTAGACAAGTTTACTTCTGTCTGTCAGTTTTACTCTTAGACCATTTTTCTTTGTCTCTAAGCATTTCTTGTCCTAGATCTCAAGTGTTATTGTCATGTAGCCAGTTACTTTGTCCTGTAGGAGCCAAGTTTTACTTTGTCCTGTAGGAGCCAAGTGTTACTTTGTCCTGTAGGTGCCAAGTGTTACTTTGTCCTGTAGGAACCAAGTGTTACTTTGTCCTGTAGGAGTCAAGTGTTACTTTGTACTGTATGAGCCAAGCGTTACTTTGTCTTGTATGAGCCAAGCGTTACTTTGTGCTGAAGGAGCCAATTGTTATTTCGTATTCTAAGAGCCAAGTCTTACCTTGTGCTGTAAGAGTCAAGCGTTACTAGATTACTTCAGAGCCATATATTGCCCGCTCATTTCAGAGCCAGATATTGCCAGCTCGCGTCGGTAGTCATATATTGCTAGCCCGCGTCGAAGTCACATATTGTCAGCTCGCGTCAGTCATATATTGTCATCTCTCGTCAGAGTCAGATATTGTTAGCTCGCGTCAGAGTCAGATATTGTTAGCTCGCGTCAGAGTCAGATATTGTTAGCTTGCGTCTGAGTCATATATTATTAGCTTGCGTCGGAGTCATATATTGTTAGCTCGCGTCAGAGTCATATTGTTAGCTCGATAAGGGCCATATGTTTATTCTGTCCGCCATGGCTGACAAAAACTGCTGAAAATTGTGCGCTGCATGCTGGGCCAGTAATGGCTTAACGGAAGTAGCACAGAGACACGAGATGAAAAGCCCTCCATAACTAGAGTGAGGCTGGTTGCCATGGTCACGTCATGGAATGGCCGTCAACTTGAGCACAGACCTACCCTTTTACCGTCCCCGTCTTTCACTTCATTTAATCTCAACTTTCTCTCTTTGGTCTAGCTCTATGCCCGCAGTTTTTCATCCTTTTCCATCCCTCTGTCAATCTCTTTATTCATTTCACTTGCTATTCATCTCTGTCAATCTTTCTCAATCTGTATGTATCCTCAATTAATCGCTTTCTTTTCGTCTGTCATCCTGTTCATCTCTATTTTTTTTTATTCGTTTCTCTTTCTGTCCATCTCTGGCAGTCTTTCTTCTTTTATATATTTCTTGTTATCTATCGATCAGTTTCTTCTCGTCTGTCACCCTACCCATCTCAATTTTCTTTCTGTTCCTCATTCTGTCAATCTCTCTTTGTTTCCATTTCTATCCATTCCTTTTGATCCATATTTTTTATCGCCTGTAAGCATATCTCTTTATTTCTATGTTTCTCTCTCTCTATCCATTTCATTCTAGATGCATCTCTTTTTCTCTCTTTATATTTTTCTACAGAAATCTCACTCTCTCTCTCTCTCTCTCTCTCTCTCTCTAATATTCAAAAGCACATATATGTTTTTCCATTGTCATGCTAGATGTCCATGTTTCATACCCATAGTTCACATCGGTAACCCCAACACTTATTTAAAATGAACAGTTTCTCTCTTTCTTTCTTTCCCTCTCTCCTTTTTCTCTTTTCTCTCTCTCTCTCTTTCTCTCTCTCTCTTTCTTTCTTTCTCTCTCTTTCTCTCTCTTTCTCTCTCTCTTTCTCTCTCTCTCTCGCTCTTCCTCTTTCTCGCTTATAACATCTCAGTTTTATTCCTCATTGTTTTCATCCCAAATTCATCGAATAATATTTGTTAATTCGAACTTGACTTCCGGCTGCGCCTGCGCTTCTCAAACTCACTTCTCACGGCATATCCTACCCGCTAATCTTCTAACGATCCCGGCTGTTTAGCTTCTCAGATAGTGTATCGTTATCAGATATAAGGAAAGACTGCAGTAAAACTATTTAGCAATGGCGAAACACTTGAAAACAAAGTACTGTAGTTTTACAAAGTACCAAAAACAAAACCAAGATACATCGACGTTTCGACCAAACCGTCTTTATCAAGCAAATGATGTAATGAAGCGAAGAAATTCAGACTTCTTATACGCCAGACATAACATATACATCCAGACAAATCCCTAGTGTGTGTTTAGGTAGTAGTGTGTAGGTAGGTAGGTAGGTTAGGTAGGTATGTGGTAGGTGGTAGGTTGATAGGTAGCATCGATAAATAAATTAGGTGGGTGGATAGTCAGACAAACAGACGCAAATAAATGTGGTGATGTGAATGCATGACAGATGGGTGATAGATGGATATAGTTAGATAATATTAGAGTAGATGAATTGGATGGATATAGATGGATGGATCGGGTAAATAATTAGCCAATCAGATAGTAAACCAACCAGACAACCAATCAGATAGCCAATCACATAACCAATCAACCAATCAGACAACCAATGAGATATCTAACCAGATAGCCAATCAGATAACTAATCAATCAATCAGATAACTAATCGACCAATCAGATAACTAATCAACCAATCAGATAACGAATCGACCAATCAGTTAACTAATCGACCGATCAGATAACTAATCAACTAATCAGATTAACTAATCAACCAATCAGATAACTAATCAACCAATCAGATAACGAATACCAATCAGATAAACAATCAACCAATCAGATAACGAATCCACCAATCAGATAACTAATCAACCAATCAGATAACGAATCCACCAATCAGATAACTAATCAACCAATCAGATAACTAATCAGATAAACAATCAACCAATCAGATAACTAATCAGACCATTAATCTGTACCACTTGTCGTCGATGCTGTTATAAGTCTTAATAGAACTACTTTTTTCCTTGACGAGACTTAATACATATTTCTGCACACTTTCTTTATTCCCGTGTTGCAATTCTGGCCATCAACACGTGAATGCATTTTACAGTCGAGTTTCTGTGAGTTATATGGGAACTGTTATACATCGGTTTCTCAGTCAATATCAAGGGGAAAAGGCAAACTTGAGTTATGATGTCCGTTGCTCTGTCTTCCCAGTCATCAGTAGATGCTGAGAGAATTATAGGGGATATTTGTGGGACGGTTTGGGAGTGTGCAGTTATTTCTGACTGTCAGTACAACTGGATGCAGTAGATGCTGAAGAAATATGAAGAGGGATATTGATAGGGGAAAAAAGAGGGAGAAATTAGTTTAGGAGGAAGGATAGACAGGAAAATATTGGAAAAATAGACTAGGAAGTTGATAGACGAAAGTAGACAGACAGAAAGAAATATAGATAGACGGAAAGAAATATAGACAGACGGAAAGAAATATAAAAACGGAAAGAAATATAGATAGACAGAAAGAAATATAGACAGACAGAAAGAAATATAGATAGACAGAAAGAAATATAGACAGACAGAAAGAAATATAGACAGACGGAAAGAAATATAGATAGACAGAAAGAAATATAGACAGACGGAAAGAAATATAGATAGACGGAAAGAAATATAGATAGACAGAAAGAAATAATAAATATAGCAGACAGAAAGAAATATAGATAGACAGAAAGAAATATAGACAGACAGAAAGAAATATAGATAGACAGAAAGAAATATAGACAGACAGAAAGAAATATAGACAGACAGAAAGAAATATAGATAGACAGAAAGAAATATAGACAGACAGAAAGAAATATAGACAGACAGAAAGAAATATAGACAGACAGAAAGAAATATAGACAGACAGATTGATTGATTGATTGGACCATCATCATTGCATTTCGGTGAGTAACCATATGTGCTTCGGTCTCTTTCTTACACAGGAAGATTTCAACGGCAGGGCACGAACTCAGTAGCATCGGCGAGGGTCCCCGATGTAATTTTCAAGATGGTGCAAATGTTTTGTAGATATTTTATTTGTAATGTTTTTCTAATGAATTTTGTCAGGGCAGCGACTTTCTAAACTGACTCTTCTCGATTTTCAACTGCCAAGGGTTCTTTTACTTACTCAAATGAACACGAAACATACGTTTTATAGTACGTCTCCGATAGGACTAGGAACTCGATCTCACCTACAATGAGATCATGGATCCCTGGAAAAATACCTCGATGGCTTCAAGTTATTTAGCTTGTCAAACTGAACACTAGCAAAGAAAGCAGTTTCAGTCTTGGACTGTCAATATCCTTCTTCTGTGTAAACATTTAACTGTCATCTTGTATATGTTTGAAGAAATCAATTTTTTTATCCAAGAAATGATATTCTTTTTCTGTGCACACATTTATGTGAGCATGTATGTTCTAAAGGCAGCATTGTTCATTCTACAAATGTTGATACTATTTACCTATGTCTATTTACCTATGATTACCTGTGTTGGTAACATTAAATATGTGTAAGTCAAAGACTATCTATATTCGTCGTTTGTGCATTTTTTTTTTTTCAACATCGTCAATATTTACAAAGAAACAATGAGCCAAGGACTACTGAATTCTATTTACAAGAACTGAGCCAGACTACTGAATTTATTTGATTATCGTACACATTTAGCTGTCAGAATAAACATAGTAATGAAAGAATTCTTCCAGCCCGAAGATAGTGACTAGTTTTCTTCTATCATTTTATGGCAGCATCCAGGTTTGGCAGTGAAAGCATAATGTTGAGAGAAAGATCGTGTTGTTCAATGCTCATGGTGGTATGTTTGCATTCTATCTTCTTTCTTCCCTCTCTTCTGTCGTCCCACTGCTACCGGGTTGTTGCCCAGTGTCGTGTTTTTCAGTTTTAGTCTTTCGCTGTTCTGGTGGTTTGAGTGATTGTTATTTTTAGTCTTGGACAGGATTCTGCTATGCCATCTAACCATCTTTTTCGTGGTCTTCCTCCCGCCTTCTTTCCTGATGCTCTATTGTAGAAGACTGTATACTGTGGACTTTGGATGCATTCTTATTAAGTGGCCAAACCACTTCATTATTTCTCCACATTGTCCATGTTTGGCTCTGGTAATGCAAAAGTATGCAAATGCTGTTGATCTTCTATTATTTAGCTGTCAGTGAAATTTTTGAGTGCCTTAACAATGGGGCTAGTTGGTAGGTTACAGCATTTGCTTTTATTCTATCGAATATCGTGGCATATTCTTTACAAGACGTAGCCATCAACCACAGTAAATGAGTCGTTGATATTCTAGGCACCAATTATACGTTCAATTGTTTGCAATTACTTTCTGAACGGGAGTTCTATTTTACTTTAGTAAATATTCAACGGAAACGAATTTGCTTCCAAAATGCCTGCCGCGGAGTTTGAACCAGGTACGCTTGGGTTGTGATCGGGCTCACTACCGCTTAAGCTACAGACGCCCACATTTTTATTTTTATATACAGACGCCCGTTTTATTCTATAAAATATATAATTATTATATAGCATAGCGCACCCTACTTAAGAAACAGGGGATACGCCACTTATAGATGACACATTTTCCAACATGTGTAAATAATGTCAAGACTTAACATCAGTTGAAGAATTATAAATAAACTAAGATATGTAGATAACATAGTGCTGTTATCTAAGAGTGAACAGAGTTCGTGCTTTGTGCAATACTCACGACAGCTGGCGAGCAAATTCTGCCGAGACGGACTGAACCATATGGGGTAAAAACCGCTAAAAATAACAAATAACGAAATTTGGCTGAACAGATGGGCCATGGGAGACACGGGAAGAAAGGTGTACAGACACATGGCTAACCCAAACCTCAATGACAACATCAACCACCGAGATCTCAGAGCTGTTGTATTGTCTTATTCACATGTGCCGTCAAGAACCGAGGGAAGTTTTCGTTTTCTATCCTGTGCCAGGTGCGTTGCATCTGTAGTTGATAGTCTTTGATGTCGAAGAATATCTGTGATATTATCTATCCATCTGGTTCTTGTTCTTCCTCTGACTCTCCGTCCGGGTTGCCGGTTGTTATAGGCGTGAGATGGGAATACCTCAGAGCCGTTACAGTGGAAAACAAATCTCACTGACACTGTGGAATTTGATCGTGAGACCATACACCTACAAAGCAAGTGCGCTAATCACTACGCTATTGCAGCTATCGATAGACCAAAGTGTCTTATTCTATAACTCAAACAATACATTGCAAGACAGGTATTGTTTTAGCACCCTGAGGGAAAGAGAAGTAGGTTAAGTCCTAAACATACCTGGAGAGGAGAGCTGGAGACTGATATAAAAGGGATAGGTAAATCATGGAAAGACTTGGAAGAGATGACAGGTGAGAGGAAGAGCTGGAAGAAGTTTGTTGAATACCTGTACTCTGATGGGAGTTGAAAGGTGAAGAAGAAGAACTAAAAAATATACTTTAATTATTATTCAAACAAGAAGGTTGGATCAATCAATCAATGCCATGCCTGCCGGCGTAGGTATCATGTTTCTCCACAACTCCTCTCTCCTCTCTGTGTGTCTCTCTCCCTCTCTGTGTGAGTGTCTTCTCTCTCTATCTATCTCTCTCTCTCTCCTTGGTGAAGTTAATCAGTTATGACGTCGATCTTTTGTCGAACTATGATGTCAGACCATCAAACATATTTCCTTTGTCTTTCACGATCTCTTATTCCCTGAATTTTACCTGTTGTCACCAAATTTTTGAAATATCTTCTCATTCATTATATGCCCGGAGAACCTTTATTGTCTGATTCGTATTCTTTTGATAATGTTTCTTTGTGTACATGCCTGTTTTAAACCCTCATCATTTGTTTTCTTCGCTGTCAATGGCATTTTCAGCATTCTTCTTGAATGTTTAATAGGTTTATGAAATCATTTCACATTTTCCCTAGTGTTTATTATTTTTCTCAAATGATTGATCAGTGGGGAAAAACAAGCAGTCAACGCTATACTTAATCTACTACTGTATATTTGATCGTCTACGTGTGCTTTGTTTATTGGTAGTTTTCATCTGAAAATAGCATTTATGAACGAGAAGCTAACGACCAACCAGAATATATAACAGTGTGATTATTGTTCTGTTTAAACTTTGCTCTTATTTTTCTTTGGTAAATTCATCTTTATATTATCTTCAGTTTTGTCATTTATTAATGATTTTTGGGTGGGATTTTGTTGTTGTTGCTTATTATTTCTATTTGTATCCCTCTTGCTTATTCTTTATACATGGTTTTTTTCTCATTTTCTTAATACTTCTAATTTTGTTTTGAAAGTGCTGTTACTTTTCTTACTTTTACGATCTACCTTCTTCATTTATAATTTTATATTTTTATTTCCTTCCGTTACTTGTACTTGTTCTGGCATAATTCTCTTCCCATTCTTTATCAGACCTTTCAAGTTTCTTCATTTATAATTTTATATTTTTTTCCTTATTACTTAACATTGTTCTGGCATAATTTTTCCACATTCTCCATCAGATTTCAAGTTTCTTAATTAGTTGTCATGGTTTTGCATTGTTTGTACAGTAGTTTGCCATTGAGCTTGAAATAATCTTTAAATTAATTAATTTCATTATATATTTCATTATTTATATTCATTATTAATTTTCATTATTTTATTTCTTATTCTTATTCAACGCTGCATATCGACATTATGTTAACCACTTGGTGACTTGTTTTGGATCTGTAGTAAAGCGATTGTAAGTTGTGCCAGTTATAAACTGCAAGTAGGCAGCATCCGATTTCATGTACAGCTATTTATTTATAGGTAGTCTAGGTAACTAGTCGCCTCTAACGACATGCTTTGTAGGATTACAGTGTTATATTCTTTGCTCCTTGAAGCATCAGCAAATGCAGGATGAATTTCTTTCAATTAATGTTATTGATCTGATTTTTCTTCCATATTTCCTGTATTTTTATTTAATGTCCTAAAAAATCTTCATCCTGTAAATCTTTTTAAAACTAAATGTTACTTATAGATATGTTATGTAAATATAAATGTTATTAATAGATATGTTATGTAAATATAAATGTTACTTACATAAAATATGTTATGTAAATAAATGTTACTTACATAGATATGTTATGTAAATAAATGTTACTTAAATAGAAATGTTATGTAAATATAAATGTGTACTTACATAGAAATGTTATGTAAATATAAATGTGTACTTGCATAGATATGTTATGTAAATATAATGTTATTAATAGATATGTTATGTAAATAAATGTGTACTTATAGTAATAGATATGTTATGTAAATGTAAATGTTATTACATAGATATGTTATGTAAATATAATGTTACTTACATAGATATGTTATGTAAATATAAATGATGTACTTGAATAGATATGTTATGTAAATATAAATGTTGTACTTACATAGATATGTTATGTAAATATAATGTTATTACATAGAAATGTTATGTAAATATAAATGTACTTGCATGAAATGTTATGTAAATATAAATGTGTACTTACATAGAAATGTTATGTAAATATAATGTGTACTTAATAGAAATGTTATGTAAATATAAATGTACTTACATAGATATGTTATGTAAATATAAATGTTATTACATAGAAATGTTATGTAAATAATACCAAACTGAACAACCATGTTTTCATCATCATCAAATAGATGATGTCATGAGTAGAACTTTGCCACCCTAACAGTCCTAAGGAATGTTTCGCTCTCAAAGTCCAGATGTCCCACCTCTGCAGCCGTCATGTTCATATCATCAGTTACATCTTGAATACATCTTCTCCGTGGTATTTCTCTTCTCTTTTTTTTGCCGTGATGTCTCCTTCCATGATAGTCTTATCCAGCCTTTCGTGTTTTTGTATATGTCCAAAATACTTCAATTTGTCTCATGATTTCATAATATGCGATATATTTACCAATACTGTGTTACGTCTGCACTTGTCTGTGATCAAAGACATACCAGAGCATCTGTGTGTGTGTGTCTGTGTGCGTGTGTGTGTGTGTGCGCAGGAGGTGTTTTCGTGTGTGTTTATATATAAACATGTGTGTTGCGTGTGTGTGTATGTGTTGTATGTTATGTTATGTTATGCGATCGACGGCATAGCACATTGGAAAATTCTCATTCGTGATCTGTCCTCCGTGCAGCAGCGTCCCAAAGTCCATAAAGAGACTGTTGTATGCGTGTGTATGTGTCTGTATCTCTGTGTGTGTCTTTATATGTGTGTGTCTGTGGGTCTATATGTGGGTGTCTATGTGCGTGTCTGTGGGCGTCTGTCTATATCTGTGTGTGTGCGTCTATATGTGCGTGTTGGTCTATATGTGTGTGGGTGTGTGTCTATAGGTGTGGGTCTATATCTGTTCGTGTGTGTGTCTGTATGTGTGAGTTTATATATGTGTCTATGTGTGTGGGTCTATATATGTGTGTGTGTGTGTGTTGGTATATATATCTCTGTGTGTATATGTGGGTGTGGGTCTATATGTGTGTGTGTGTCTGTGTGTGGGTCTATATGTGGTTTTGTCTATGTGTGTGTCTATATCTGTGTGTGGGTCTATATTGTGTGTGATATGTGTGTGTGTGGGTCTATATCTTGTGTGTGTATCTGTGTGTGTGTGTGGTCTATATCTGTGTGTGGTCTATTGTGTGTGTGTGTATCTGTATCTTTGTGTGGGTCTATATCTGTGTGGGTCTATATATCTGTGTGTCTGTGAGTGTGGGTTTATATATCTGTGTCTGTGGGTGTGGGTCTATTTCTGTGTGTGTGTCTGTGTGTGGATCTATATATGTGTGTGTGGTCTATATTGTGTGTGTCTGTGGGTATGGGTCTATTTCTGTGTGCGTGTGTGTGGGTCTATATGTGTGTGTCTGTGTGTGGATCTATATATATGTGTGTGTCTGTGTGTGTGGGGTCTCCGAGATCGAAGTTGACAACACACTTCGCTAGTGACTATGTTCCATGAAGATTCCCTAGTTCGAGTCCAGCTTGAGTTATAATTGTCGGCGTATACATGTTACACTGTATTGCTATAGGAAACTTTCATCCTTTATTTAGGGATCTAAATTACAACTACCTCTTTAGTCGGAGTAATACTCGCCTAAATGATGAGAGAAACGGGTGACGAGGAAAGGAAACCTTCACGCAAATACCATAAACATCGTATTATGTGCCATGACTTTGTCTGAATTTATAGCGAACGAATCGTCCGTCTGTTTCCGAGGCTCGCAAGGAGCAAAGAATAGTAACACTGCGACCTACTAGGCATGTCGTATGAGGCGACTGAGGTAGAGGCATAGGGAAGCTAACCTAGTAAATAAAAGCGTCTGAGAAATCAAATGTGCTTGAGGCGCATAACTGGCACAACGTACAATCGTTTAATCTCAGATCACATGCAAATCACAAAGATTGGTTTACTTAACAAGTGATCGATATGGAGCGTTCTAAGAAGAAGAAAAGCCTCCTAAGTTAAAACGGAAAAGGAGAACGTCCTAAATAGACCTGAAGACTAAGTCTTCTTGAGCAACTGAAGGGATGTTCGAGAAAAGAACGCTCAGATCACAAACAAATCACAAAGAGTTATTTATCAAATGGTCGATATGGAGCGTTCGAAGAAGAAGAAGAAGAAGAATAGCGAACGAACGAAATAAAAAAACCGCCTGTACGGCATAATTTGAATTTTTAACCAAGAAATGAAGTTTTAAAAATTGTATCATTGTTTGGCTAACGTTCATATAAAGGTTACAAAATGTCGATAACAAGGAAACAAACGCTGAGACATAATTTGTTATTGACTTAAAAGAATTCTTGATTACATCATGTCTCGTGAGAATACAATTTTCAGAATATATTTCTCCATGATAGTCTGCATCGTGGCCTGTAATCATTGATGAATTTTCAGCTCGTTAGTTAGCACGGCGTCTTATGTGTTGTATGTCGAAACACGTAATAACAAAGTACTGTAGTTTTACCAAATACAAAAACAATGACAATACACAGCAACGTTTCGACCAAAAGGCCTTTATCAAACAAACAATACAACACGAGTGACGAATTTCACAGCATACTACATATAGACTACGACAGAGATATATTCCAACGGGCATAAAATGAAAATCAGGGACTAAAAACGAATAACGAAATAAATGCAGAAAAACTAGATGTTGAAAAAGAAGATAAACAATAAAAATCAAGTACATATATAAAATATATACATTTAACATATACACATATATAGAATATGGAGCATGCGAAGAGAAAGTATTAAGAAACATAGGAATGTAGAGAGTTGAGTCCGTGAGGTCGCAAGGTACCACATAACGAAATAAAACGATTCTCCAGAGTAAATCGACTACGATCATCAAAGGAACATGATCGTGTGGCCGTGACCTGGACGTCGCGAGCTCCAAAATGGTCAATTCCATTGAAATGAGTGGCTACATGGGTCACAGAGCATTGGCGTATATCGCGCAAGTGTTTGTCGAAATGGTCACTAAGCATTTTGCCTGTTTCGCCGATATATGCCTTGGGACACCGCTTGCAAGTGATAGCGTAGATTATATTGCGGGAGTCGCATGTGAAACCATCTTCAATAATAAACGTGACTTTAGGAAAAGATACAGTACAGGTCTATATCACATAAGCACACGTATTGCAACGCCGACGGCCACACTAGACGATGCCAAAATGACTCTGGACATTGGACTTAAAGCGACTGTGTACCAACGACATATCCTTAAGACTTCTGTCCCGTCCATAAGCCACCAAATGATAGTTTGGGTAGACTGAACGTGTCTCCAGATCTGACGAGTAGACAGATGTAATTTATAGTGTGCACTCATTCGCACTACGGTGTGCAATTTTTTAA
Source organism: Arion vulgaris (assembly GCA_020796225.1). Taxonomy (NCBI): domain Eukaryota; kingdom Metazoa; phylum Mollusca; class Gastropoda; order Stylommatophora; family Arionidae; genus Arion; species Arion vulgaris. The sequence goes on from CM036760.1 coordinate 38,602,574, forward strand.
TTATTATTATAAGATGAAATAAAAGATAACAAGAAAATGGAGAATGTTATTATTTTTAACTTTTGGAACATATAAAATGAATAATCTGGTAAAACATATCAACAAATATATTATGCAACAAATAAAGAGCAAATGATGAGAATTCTGCTAGCAAAATATAACAGCAAAATTATTATTATTCTTTTGTTCTAGAAGACCCACTTGTAAACACTTCCTTGTAATTTGTATGTGATTTGAGCTAAGTACGCGCTCTTCTACCGCTAATCTACAGCTGTTATTAAGCTGCAATATTTGTTCAACGGAACATCCATCTTCACCGAGAAGCACTGCTATTTTAATTACATCATTGTTGCGATGTTTCAAGCCCCGGGGTCTAAACCGCTTACGATAATTTTGTTAGTGTTTTTCTAAAAGATAAAATGAAAGCCGGGACTCATGTTCCATAGCATATATGTAAAATGTATATATCATCATTATCAGGTGCGTACTGACTGGCGTAGGCGATCGTGAATCTCCTCAAATCTCTGTCTCTGGTGTTTACTATCATCTTAGATGTTGACACTCTTCCGTGCCATGAAGTCAGCAATCCAAAATGTTCTCTCTGTCTTCCTCTGTCTCGTCTCCTCAGATGTTACCGGTTGTTACAATTTGTTCTAAACCTTACTTTCTCATCACATGCCCGAAAAATAATAATTGTGTCTTCCTTATATTGATAATAAGCTTTCTGTGTTTCAACCAAATGTATATATTTGATAATTTGATTTGGGTCATCATGGCATTGGAAATATCAACGATAATGGTCAAAGACTGCTTGAATTCTGCTCCCAAAACAACATATGTGTGACAAATACGTTTTTTCTGTCAAACACAGACACAGGGTGTCATGGTGCCACCCAAGATCAGGTCACTGGCACCAGCTTGATTTTGTACTCACACGCAGACAACACCTCAACACAGTGAAATCACACGTACTTTCCACAGCGCGGACTGTGATACAGATCATGCACTAGTTATCAGCAAAGTCAAAATACTTCCAATGAAAACCTATTCAACAAGAAGACCACCCAAACCCAAAGTCAGTGTCACCAAAATGGGGATGACAGAGAATAGGGAGACTTTCAGAAAGGCGTTTACTGCTCTGTGTCAGAATGAAATGGGAGAATGTAGCGTAGACGAAAAGTGGAACATTCTAAAATCTAACATATATGACTGTGCCATTGACTCATTTGGCACCAAGAAATTCTCCAACAAAGACTGGGTAGAACAAAATGAAACAACCCTAAGCCCTATACTTGAGGAAAAGAAAAGAGCTCTAATAAATTACAAAAATAACCCTCGCAAAGTTCAAAGGACCATCTTCAGCACACAAATCAGTATTGCAACGAGAGTCAAGGAGGTGTGCAAATGAATACTGGTCAAATCTATGTTCTGCGATACAAAATGCTGCAGATATGGGCAACACCAAGGCAATGTATGAAAATATCAGAGTAGCTCTGGGACCAAACATAACAAAAATTGCACCACTAAGATCAGAAACAGGTGAGCCAATAACAGATATGACCAAACAGCTCGAAAGATGGGTGGAACACTATTCCAATCTTACTCTGTGGAGAAACCAGCACACCCAGTCCTCGATCAGATCATACCGAAACATCATGACCAAACCGAGCTGGATACTGAACCCACGGAGCAGGAACTTTCCGAAGCAATCAACAAACTTTCAAATGGCAAGGCATCAGGACTAGACAACATTCCTGCAGAAATCCTCAAATACCATAGGGATGTCCTGCTGCCCCACCTCTACAATCTCCTTATTCAGTGCTGGAGAGAGGGAACACTTCCTAGGACATGAGGGATGCAAAGATAGTGACACTCTATAAAAACAAAGGGGATAAGGGGATTGAACAACTACAGAGGCATCTCCTTCTAAGCGTAACAGGCAAAGCTTTTGCACTAGTCCTTTCAAAACGACTACAGAAACTGGCGGAGCGTGTTCTTCCAGAGTCACAATGTGGATTCAGAGCTAGACGGTCAACAACTGACATGATATTTACCCTTTGACAGCTACAAGAGAAGTGCAGAGAGCAGAGCAAGCCTCTATGTATTGCTTTTGTGGATCTGACTAAGGCATTTGACACAGTCAGCAGGCCAAGTCTTTATAAAATATTCAAGTATATTGGTTGTCCCCCAAAGTTGCTCCAATTGATTGTTTTCTTCCATGAGGGCATGAAAGCCAGCATACAGTTCGATGGCAGCACATCTGATAGTTTTTAGGTTAAGAGTGAGTCAGCAGGCTGTGTCCTTGCCCCCACTCTCTTTGGTATCTTCTTCGCAGTCCTTTGAACCACGCCTTAGGGACGCTGATGGTGATGTTTTCATCCACACTAGATCTGATGGTTCACTGTTTAACTTGGCTCGCTTAAGAGCCAAGACAAAAACGACGGAAATACTTCTCAAGGACCTCCTTTCGCTGACGATGCTGCCTTAGTCGCCACAGTGAGACTACACTGCAATGTCTAATTAATAATTTGTCAAAAGCATGCGACCTCTTTTCTCTGACAATAAGTGTCTCCAAAACAGTTGTATTATGTCAGGAGGTAAGACATCAAATATCACTTTAAATGGTAACCATCTAACACCAGTGCAAACATTCTGCTATCTTGGGTCCACGGTCACTGCCAGCCTTTCTCTTGATGAAGAAATCAACGCTCGTATAGGAGTGCGGCTACTACATTCGGCATACTATCAAAGCGAGCGTGGACAACAAAAATTGATATTGCAAACGAAAACTCAAATATATCGAGCCTGTGTAATTAGTTCTTTACTATATGGCTCAGAAACATGGGCAGCCTACTCAAGACACGAGAGGAGACTTAACATCTTTCACCTTCGATGTCTCCGCAAGATTATGAACATCAGGGGGTACGACAAGATAACCAACTCTGAAGTACTACAACGTGCAAATCTGCCTTCCATCATGGGCATGCTCAGCAGTAGACGACTAAGATGTGGACATGAGAAGAATGGAAACTTATCGCATACCAAAACAAATGTTGTTCTGTGAACTTTCGAGGGGAAGAGGCACCATGGCAGACCACTGCTCAGATATAAAGATGTCTGCAAAACCTCAATGAAAATCTTACATAGATCCCAGCACATGGGAGGGACTAGCTGATGACAGAGTTGTGTGGAAAGCCAAATTACGGAAGGGCGCAGAGTCTTTTGAGAAGAGACTTATGTACGAGCTGAACGACAAGAGAGAAAAGCGAAAACTCAGTAGTTGTCACAGTAAAACACTTGCCTATTGACCGTCTGTAAAGATGAAAAGGGCCATATACATACATATTTGATAATTATTGTTTATCTTCTTTTTTCCATTCCTAGTTTTTCATATTTATTTCGTTTTTAGTTACATCTTTTTATTTTAGGACAGTTAGGAATTTATTGTCTAATTGTAGTTATGTTCGCGTTTAAGAAGTGAATTTCTTCCCTTCTGGTGTATCCTTTGCTTGATAAAGACCTGTTGGTAGAAACGTCGCTGTATATTGTGGTTGTACTTTGTAAAACTACAGTAGTTTGTTTTTATGTGTTTCTCAATTGTTTTTCTAAAGAAAATTTAACTGCAGTTTTAAAATCATAAATTGGTTTATTAAAAAATCAACTGAAATTAGTTCAACGCTTAAAATTAACAGAAAAACCGAGAGACGTTTGATGTCTCCTTTTTGAAGGAAGACGGGGGAGATATTGTTTATTATTTATCTGTTAGGATGATCAAGAGATCTTTGAAAGCGTCATGGGTTAGTGGATTAGAAAATGGAATATTCCAATGATACAGGTGAAGGTTATTTGGACGGGAAATACTGTAAACATGTCAAACTAGAGCCACACTAGACATAAATTATATTATATGGCATTAGAATGTGAAATAAGATTACGAACGAGGAACTCAGAGAAAGAACTAAGCAGATACCAGTGGAGAAATAGATAAGGAAGAGACGTTGGCGATGGATTGAGAAGACGACTGGGAGACATTTCTGAGACAGGCACTGTTTTGGAACCCGCAGAGACAGAGGAGTAGAGGAAGACCTAGACATACCTGGAGAAGAGAGCTGAAGGCTGATATTTTTGTGCCAGTGCTTGCAGGTGGTGGGAAATGAAAGCGCCGATAGGCTTGCAGGTATGGCTACTGTAAAACACGGACGAGCAATGGACCAGGCTGATATTATATATTGCCTAAAGGAGAGAATATGAATGATTCAAGTAATAGTAGTGAATCTACAACACTAAACAGACTGCAAGAATTTCAAGTCAAATGTGGTGTAGCTAGACAAGAACATTATGCTGGTAGCCAAAGAATAATAGTAAACCAACACACAACCGGGGTCGTTAGTCATCACACACTGAGAGACATAGTGGGAGGGAGGGGAGGAGAGATCGGAGCACTTATGGACTATTTGGTTCGACGTGTATTGATGATGATCCGACGACTAAATTCCCCCTTTTTTTTTTTTCTTTGTTTGACTCGAGAAAGTGTCTTAACCATATTAACACTATTATTGTTATTATTAAATGGAGGAATAATTCTAATGAAATTCAACACAGATGCAATAAAGCAAATCAAATGAAAGGACAAATGGTGCCAATTTTAAATGCAAACATGTCACTATGAACACAAAAAGAGCAATGTTCAACACAATATTTCTGCCCACATTATGCTACCAGGGCCAAACCTGGACGCTGACAACAAACGATAGAAGAAAACTAGTCACAACAGAGATGAAGTGTCTATGCAGAATGCTAGGGGTAACAAGAAGAGACCGGTTGAGAAATGAAGACATCAGGAAAAAGGTGGGTACAAAATCAGTACTAGACTTCATCAAGAAACAACAAATTAAATGTTCAGCCACATAAGCAGATTATCAACAGACAGTGCACCTCAAAGAGCAATGTTGCTCCAATACAATAGATACAGCAAAAGGCTGGCCACGCAAAAGGTGGACCTCAGAGATAACAGAGGCGACGAAAGACGTATTGGGAGCCGCAGTGGCGTTGTTGTTAATGTACTCGCTTCTTAGTCTAGTAGTCCAGGTTCAAGTACACATTGGGCGGGAATTTTTCCGAGCGTAACAACTCTCAGATCGACCCAGCCTCAATTGGATACCAGGAAAAGCACTGAGAAGTAAAGGCAGTCAGCATGATGTGACCACATCACCCATCGTGTGCCGACGGTCAATGAAAAATACGAGCCTAACACCGTATTCCCCACTTATACCTCAACTTATGAAAACTGGTATTATACTTTATGTTAATTGTATGCTCCATTTGTCTGAGACTAGAAGACATATATTGATACCCGACTTAATACTGACATTAGATGCCAGCAGAAGACATCTATTGATACCTGGCTTAATACTGACATTAGATTGCCAGTAGAAGACATCTATTGATACCTGACTTAACACTGACCTTGGAAAAGCTTACTCAATGACGTCATCGTCTGCAGTAGTTATCAAACTGGTTACGAATAGTGTTACATTTTGCAAACAATGCATGTATTTTTTTATATGATTGTTACGATTAATTGATTGATTGAAGGATTGATTGATAGGTCCATCATCATTGTCTTGGGTAAACATGTGTGCTCCGATCTCTTTTTTTACACAGGAAGATCTCAGCGGTAGTGTACGTGTTCCTTAGCAACGGCGAGGGGTTCCGATGTAATTAATATAGGGTAAATATTTTGTATAAATTTGTAAATAAAAAAACTTTTCAATGAAATCTTTGCATGACAGTGACTTTCCAACCTGCTCTTATCTCGATGTTGAACTGCTAAGAGTTCTGTTACGTACCCAACTCTAACACCTGAACTATCTTTTATTGTCCACGTTGTTGTTAGAAAGTAAATAATATTTTACTGTACCATGTGGTATAATGTGGATATGGTGTTTGATCCGTATTTTTTTTGATCAGTTACAAACGATTGGGATGGTGTATTGGTTTCGTGACCGAGCTCTTGAGTTTAGTGCTTGGAACGACACTGTTAACTCTACGTTTTATTCAGAATGTTTTTTGTTTGTGTAAACGGGGGCTGTGTTGTTACTACTTCTAATATCACTACTGCTACTACTATTACGATTGCTGCTACTGATACTGCTGCAGCTACTTCTTCTGTCACACTACCACTCAGCACGCCGATAGTAGTACTACTGCTGCTTATGATACTGATACTATTATTACTACAACTACTGCTGCGACGACTACTACTATGACTACTACTACTGATGTTACTATTGTTACTGTTGATTTTGCTGCTACTGCTACCACTGCTGCTGATACTACCACTACTACTGTCGATGCTGCTACTACTACCACTACTACTACAACAACATGCCTGTATTGCTCCATATAATTCCCAAGTTGAGAACCGTTCTTATAACGCATACGCTCTTCATATTTGGCAAGATAAGATGAGAGTGAGTGTGATCAAACATGACATTCGCTGCTTGACTTCATTTGCATTGAAATTACCTGGGGTAGCTGCTGGCATCTTGTTCTTGTCTTCTGTTCTAATCCCCCTATCTGGTCTTTACTGTCTATCTATCTGTGCTAAAACACATTAGACAGGCTGGGTTAGTTGGTTCGGTTTTTAGACACGTCTATGTATATATGTCTCTGCCTCTCTTTCTCTTGCGTCTCTCTCTCTCTTACTCTCTCACTCTTCCTTTCTCTTCTTCTTCTCCTCTGCCTCTCTCTCTCTCTCTTCGCTCTTTTTCATTCCTCTCTTTCTTCCTCTCTTTTCTATTCCTTCTCTTCTTCCTTTCTCTCTTCTCTTTCTTTTTCTTCCTCTCTCGTCTCTCCCTCTCTCTCTCTCTGCCCTCCTCTCTCTCTCTCTTTTCCTCCGTCTTCTCCCATCTCTTCCTCTCTTTTCCTAACTATCATTCGCTGTTTCTTCACGTTCTATTTCACTCTCTCTCTCTCTCACTCTCAATATCTCGATTTCTCTTTCTAAACACTATTTTGCTTTCATTCATTTGTCCATTAGCTTGTCCTGAACAGAACTTAGAGCCACCCTAGCAGTCCTTCTGAATTTGCTTCCATATTACTGTTATGGTTATCTATGTCCTAGCAGCGACCCTACTGGTCCTTCATAAAAGTAGCCGATGCCACTACTTCAGAGATCTTCTGTCTATCGTCCTGAGTTTTGAGACCATAACAATTGACACTGCCAGCTGCTCCCGTACTCATCCACCACCTGCGCCTGTGACTTATCGTTACTCTGCCAGGTGTACTCTTCATTCATACTCTATTAAAATCTTTCCACACTTCTTTCGCCTCACATTTTCTTTTTCTTTGTTTTATCTCTTTTCTGTCTATCTCTCTCTATCTCTATCTCTATCTCTATCTCTCTCTCTGTGTGTGTCTCTCTGTGTGTGTGTGTGTGTGTGCTGTCTGTCTCTGTCTGTCTCTCAACATCTTCTTCTTCTCTCACAACATGTTATATCTTTCTCAACATTTTCTATTTCATTATTTTCTATCTTTCTCAACATTTTCTATTTCATTATTTTCTATCTTTCTCAACATTTTCTCACAACATTTTATATCTTTCAACATTTTTCTCTTTTTCAACATTTTCTTTCTCAACATTTTGTCTCTTTTTCAACATTTTCTCTCTCTCTCTCTCATTATTTTCTCTCTTTCTCAGCATTCTTAAAATTGTTTCTCTCAACATTTTTTCTCTCTCAACAATTTATATCTTCGAAGCACTCTCAATAATTTTCTCTCAGTACTCTCTCTCTCTCTCTCTCAGTTCTTCTTCTTCCATTCTCAGCCAGCAAAATAGTTAGCACTAAAACGTGTTCATTATAATAAAACTACAATTTAAGATGGCGAAAACAACAACTTTAAAACCCTTTTAATCAAGGAGGATTGATCTGAGAACGTACACATTAATCATTGTATTATAAAATACATCAACAAAATCTACGTTCTAAATAAATTAAATTCAACAAAAAAAAAGATAAGCGTTCAGGTAAATTTTTTGTTAAGTTATATTTTTCCCTTTTAAAATTTAAAAACATGGGACGATAACAGAGGCGTTGAACAACTCTGTTTTAAAAGGAAAGAAAACCCCCTTCTTTAAATTTTTAAACCCTTGGTTTTGAGTCAAAAAAGGGTTAGAAAAATAAAAGGGAAAAAAAAACCCAAATATTTGTCAAAACCCCTTTAAGTTTCATTTTCCCGGGCAGCGGCCCCCCGGCCTGCTATTCTCCCTTTGAATTGCCAAGGTTTTTTTTACGTCCCAAAGGGGAACACGGGCCCCTAGTTTTGTCGGTCTCTTCGATAGGACTAGGAACTCAATCCATTTAAACCCCGGAGTTCGGGGATCTTGGGAAAATTATTAGAAATTATTAAAAAAAAAATTATTACAAAAATATCTTCACCATTTTCCCCAGTATCACAGGGGAGCCCCTCGCCGGTGCTACAGAGTTTGTGCACTGCAGCTGAGATCTTCCTGTGTAAAAAAGAGATTGGGGTAAAATTTTACGCCGGAATCGCAATGGTGAGGGGGGGAAAATCAACCCAAGTTCATCCCCCAGAACATCTCTCTCTTTCTCACTTTCTTGTCCTTTTTTAACCCCCTTTTTTAGGCATACCCTCCCTCTAACAATTAAACATCTTGGGAACTTTTTTTAACCTTTGACATATCTTGAAGGTCTGTGTTACTATTCTTTGCCAAAACAGGATTGGGAACCCAAAAGCTGTTTTCCTTAAAAACCTCATATTGAAAGCGTAGACAATGGGGGCGGTTAAAAATTAAAAAAAAGTTTCGAATCCATTTTTTAAAAAATTTTTTTTTTTTTGGGAACCCCCCTAATTTTTTTTCCACTTCTTTTAAATTGATAATATTTCATTGGCCCCAATGTTCACAATGTTTTGGGGTTTTTTTAAAACTCATTTTTTTCCCTCTCTTGTCTTTATAAAAACCATCTCCCCGGGGCCCGGGAAGCCCCCAAAAGAAAATTTTTCCCAGACGTCAAACCTGCAGCTCATTTGATGATGGCATCTCAAGATCTCAAAAACTGGTATCGTGGTGGCATTTTCCCTAGTTATTATCATATTTTTGATAACGAAAATGAAAAAATGATATTTGTAAAAGTGGAAAAAAAGAAAATGTCAATTTTTGGATCTCGTTTCCCCACTAACTTCTTTTTTTCCCTTTTTTTATCTGATCTTGTTTATCAATAAAAAACAATCAAGTGTTTAAGCCGCGTTTTTCCCTTAAATATAGGGTTTTGGAGCCCTGGAACATTGACAAAGGGCAGAAAAGATCTTTAAATTTCCTTTGAATGCAAATGCTACAGAAGAATACGTAGAATTTTTATGGAAAAAGAACAAATTTTTGTTTTTGCAAAAACTTTATTAAAGAAAGTTGGGCTAAAAGGGGCTAAAATCAAGGAAAATTTTAAATATTTCAGAAAATAAAACGACATGGGCTTTAAGATAATTTTAAAGGGGAATGATGCCTAAAAGAAGAATGAGAAAAAACCTGAAGACGATGGGCGAAAGATGTCTTGGTGATCTAAAAATAACTGCTGCTGACGCAGGACAACTTTAAGACGAAAATTTTCAGGACCGGGGGGGGAGTCAATTTCCGGAAAGGGAAAACTCTTGATGATGATGATGAAAATTGATGATGAACCTGTTTTGCCTTCCAGCGTCAGGAAAAGCCCAGACCTATGTAAACGGATGTCTTCGACGTATTCTCAGACGGCGATGGTGTGACAGAGTTGAAAACCCAAAGACCTGTGGATAAAAAACAGGACGAAACCAATAAATACACACTTTCCAGAGAAAAAAATGTGGGTTTGGCTGGTCACATTGTGAAGAAATTCGGTATATAGACAAGCACTTGAGTTAAACCCCGGGGGGAAAAATTTCCAAAGGGAGTCAAAAAGAGGGGAAAAGGGTCTTTTTTGAAAGTGGGTTTTCTATTTTGTGGACATAAAAAAACCAGAGACCGGGGAAAAAGGGCCCGAAAAACCCTTTTAGGACATATCCCTTCCCTTACTATATCGGAGTAACATTGCTATTCGATGCACACAGTCTGTTGATAATCTGTTTATGTGTCCAAACCATTTAATTTGTTTTTTTTTGAGGGAAAGTTAAATTCTGATGTTGTACCCATTTTTTGCCTGATGTTTTCTTTTCTAAACCAGCCCCTTCTTGATATTCCCAGAAATTCTGTGAGACATTTTATCTTTTGTGGGCTAGTTTTTTTCCAATTATTTGATGTCAGGGTTCGGGTTTTTGACATTGATAGTATAATGTTGGAAGAAAAATGTTTTTGGGAAATTCTTTTTTGGGGTTTTCATTGTAAAACATTTAATGTAAAAGGATGGAAATGGGATAAAGGGAAATTTAAAAACAAACTGGTTTTAAAAATTTTTTATTAAAAATAAAAAATCAGTAAAAATGAATTGCTGATAGGATTAAAAAGACCCGGGAGTACGGGGGAAAAGGAAATTTTCCCCAGTGGAAAAGAGGGGTTTCCAAAGCATGAACATTTAGAAATGGGGGAAAAAATATATGACGATAAGGGTTTTAAAAGGTAATGATTGGTCGACGACTACTGTTTTTGACAACGATCCGGTTTCCCAAAAAATTTTTTTATAGATATAATATAAGTTGTAAAAGCAACTCAGTTTTTAAAAGTCAAATAAAATAGGGAACTGGTTATATAGTTTTAAAAACAAAAATTACAATTCTCAATTCAAATGTTGCCCCAATCCTAACATATGCAGCAAGATTTGGGGAAAATGCCCAAAAGATATAAAAGTAATTTGGGTGCGAAAATAAATGTCGGGAAAAATAATTAACAAAAAAAATTAAACAATTCAGGAAGTGATAAAACCAAAAAAATGTCTGGTTAACCACTAGTGCCCAACTGTTATAAGAAGGAAAGATGAAGTTTTTGGGACACACCTAAAAAAAATTACCCAAAGCAGGCTTTGGGGAAGGTGGTGAAAAGCTGTTCAAAAAAGAGAGGACGACCTGGGGGTCCCTAAAACGAACTTTGCTAAAGCGGCAAAAATATCGGTCTCAGTTCCGTGTGGAAATTGAACAGTTGCCCAGGATAGAACGGAAGGGGAGAAATTGCGTGCAGTTTTATGTAACATATAACGGAAAGGGGGTTAAATTTTTATTATTATATATATTTTCCACATATACATTTCTTGTATTTTATTGTTATTACTGCCCAAACAAACCCATCTCTACTCCCATATATATATATATATAACCTTCAAACCCCCGGGCCGACAGACACTTTGGTAACTGGATCCACAGGATGACCTGGCTTTCACTTTAAGCCTCTTTCGCCAGGGTTATTGTTTACCAAAAGATGGATTCTACTTTTTTGGTTAAGAAAGAACATTTTAAAAGGGGGGTTTTACCTTTTCCCGGGGTAAGATAGTCATTTTTTTTACAAGAAAGATAGTTATCTTTTTTCAGGAAAATTTTGGTTATCTTTTACGGGTAAAAAGTTATTTTTTTAAACAAAAAATAATTATATGTTTAAAATTAAGATAGTTAATTTTTTCAGGGGGGGTTAAATTATCTGTCTTGGAAAGATTAAATTTTTTCAGGTAAGAATTTATTTTTTTACAGGTTTGGTAGTTATCTTTTTTTACCCTGCTACTACATGGGTAAGATATTCTTTTCTCTTCTTCTTTTATCAAATCCCTTTTTAGGGGTTTTTTCTTTTTTGTTTTTTCACTGTTGCAGATTGTTGGCAATTGCCGTTTTCTTTTTTCGTTTTTCCCCCTTCCTCTAGTATCCTGCGTGATACTTTTTTTTTACCTCACAGCGTCGGGGGATAAAAAATTTAAAGAACGTCTCTATCTAGTATGCTCTTTTTAATCCTGTTTTGTCTCCGCATCGGGAAAATTTAGATTTCAAACAACAGACTATTTTCTTTCCAAGTATCCCCAAAAATATCTCCGTCTTTCCCCTTATATTATAACAGTTTTTACTACTGCTTAAGACATTTTTTCCCAGAATACCCCAAATATTTCCATCTTCTTTTCTTATAGCAGTTGTCACTAGGGGTTTTTACCAGATTTTTCTCTGTTTTCATCCCTTCTGAATTCGTTCCTTTTTATTTTCATTATTTTTTGCAAAACACCCTTTTAAAATTTACATTCAACTTTTTTCTATATCTTTAGTCTTTTTCCAACTCTCGCTGGCTTTGGGGAGGATTGATACAACATTTAAATTGAAAATTGAATTTAGTTTTAAACCCCAATAAACATCAGTTTCATATTTTATTTGTTTAAAAAAGCTGATGTTGTTTTAAAAAGTTGTAGCATATTTTTTTTTTATATCCTCGGCAGTCAAACTGCTCCCCCAAATCATTAAAAGAAAGACTGAATAAACCCTATGTACCAAGAAAAGGGACGGGCCAAAAATCTATGTACCAAGAAAAGGGCTGCAAAAATCTATGTACTAAAAACCAAAAACCCAAAAAAGGGTTTTGTAAAAAAAAAAAAAAGATCGGTTTCTCCCAAAAAGGCCTTTATCAAAAACGGATACAGAACTAAGGGAATGGAGACTATTTTCCCTTACAGTAGACAAACAATCGAAAATAAAACCCTTTTTTGGGTAAAACCCACCATTGTTTTGGGAAAAAAACCATCATCATTGATTTCCCAAAAAACCCTTTAGATAGTCCGATCTCTTTTTTTTACCAAAAAGATCTCAGCGACAGTGCACAACCCGAAATTATAGGAATGGTCTCCAATGAAATTTAAAAATGGGGGAAAATATTTTGTATAAATTTTTATTTTTTTCAAATCTTTAAAATTTTTGAAGGGCAGCAATTTTCCAGCGTCTTCTCGATTTTAAATTACGGGTTTTTTTTCGTCTAAACAAAATCCCGGCCTATTTTTTATCGTCTATCCCCAAATAGGACTAGGCCCGATTCACCAAAAACAGGATCGGGGATCTTTTAAAAAAATTACAATGTCTTCACGAGAGAAAAAACCGAGTACCTTTGTAACGAGATGAACTCCTAACTTCTCTGCCACAGGACTCTCATGTATGCAGATAGGGGGAGTTTTTCTAAATTGGGAAGAGTACCTTTGTAACGGGGGCAGTCCCAAACCCTCTACCCCAAAGAGACACTCTGTCCCATCAGTGTCAGACCTGGAACTGAAAAACATATGAAAAAAAAACTCCAAACAACAGAGATGAAGTGTTTGACAAATTTAAATGTTAAAAGAAGAGATAAGATTAAAAATATGACATCAAAAGAAAAATGAGACCCTTCCCGGGCAAATATAAAAAAACAACATATCAAATTGTTCGGACCCCATAAAAGGTTACCAAGACATTTCTCCCCGAAAGGCGATTGAGTTAACGTTAAATTTAAAGATACAACGATAAAGCCCCTTGAGGAACCACAAAAACAATGGATCGCCCGGAATACTTTAACAGACCTAGGGACGACCCCCAAAACAATGGATGGGGACGGAATACCACATTGTAACGTGTCTCCCCAAACAGGTGAACGGGTTATTTTTTTAAAATTTTTGTTCGGCTTAAAATATCTTCATTAACAAAATTAGATATACGGAGACTAGTGAAAATTGGGGGCGTTAGAGACTTCATGTATCATTCTATCTATCTCTCTCTCTCTCTATTTCCCTCCCTCTCTCTCTTTCTCTCTATTTCTCCTGCTCATTCCTTTTTGGATTTGGGCCCCCCAACCCCTCATGCCCCGGGCTTCCTATTTTAGCTATCTCCCCGCAGCTTTATCAACCAACTCCTTTTTTTAAGTCTTCCTATCTCAGCTATCTCCTGCAGCTCCCTCCAACTTCTTTTTTTTTTGATCTCTTTTCCTCCAAAACCCCTCTTTACATTTTCTGGCCCCACCCTTCTTTCCTTTTTCCCTATGTGTTTCCCGGGAAAGGCCTTTTTTTCGCTGTCCCTATGTGTTTCAGGGGAAAGGGCCCTTTTTTGCTGTCCCCATGTGTTTCAAAGGACCCTTTTTTTCCTTTCCCTATGTGTTTCAGGAAAAGGGCCCTTCTTCCTTTTTCCCTATGTGTTCCAAAAGGGCCCCTTTTTTCGCTGTCCCCATGTGTTTAGGAAAGGGCCTTTTTTTCTGTCCTTTTGTGTTTCAGGAAGGACCTTTCTTTCGCTGTCCCTATGTGTTCCCGGAAGGGCCCTTTTTTTGTCCCCATGTGTTTCAGGAAGGACCCTTCGTGTCCCTATGTGTTTTTAGGAAGGACCCCTTTTTTCCTTTTCCCTATGTGCCCCCGGAAAGGGCCCTTTTTTCGCTGTCCTTGCTCAAAAGGACCCTTCTTTGCTTCCCTTTTGTTTCCAGGGGAAAAACCTTTTTTTCTGTCCTTATGTGTTTTAGGGGAAGGGGGCCCTTTTTTTTCGCTGTCCCTTTTTGTGTTTCAGGGGAAAGGGCCCTTCTTTGCCGGGGCCCCCCGTTTCAAAAAACCTTTCCCTTTTCCCTTTTTTTTAGGAAGGACCTTTTTTGGGGTGTCCCCATTTTTTCAGGAAGGGCCCTTCTTTTGCTGTCCCCATGTGTTTCAGGAAGGCCCCTTTCGCTGTCCCTATGTGTTTTTGGAAGGACCCCTTTCGCTGTCCCCATGGTTTGGAAGGACCCTTTTTTGTTCCCCATGTGTTTTGGGGAAAGGGCCCCTTTTCCCGTCCCTAATGTGTTTCAGGGGAAAGGGCCCTTTTTCGCTGTCCCCCCGTGTTTGGAAGGACCTTTCTTTTTTTGTCCCCCATGTGTTTCAGGGGACCCCTTTCGCTGTCCCTATGTGTTTCCCGGGAAAGGGCCCCTTTTTCGCTGTCCCCATGTGTTTCAGGAAAAGGGCCCTTCTTTTGCTGTCCCCCATGTGTTTAAAGGACCCCCCTTTTGTTTTCCCTATGGCCCGGAAGGACCTTTCTTTTCTTCCCCTTTGTTTCAGAAGGGCCCTTCTTTCCCCCCTATGTGTTCCAGGAAGGACCCTTTTTCCTTTTTTCTATGTGTTTTGGGGAAAGGGCCTTTTTTTTCCCCTTTTTTCCCCCATGTGTTTTTGGAAGGACCCTTCTTTTTCCCTTTTTCCCCATGTGTTCCAGGGAAAGGGCCTTCTTTCGCTGTCCTATGTGTTTCAGGGGAAAGGGCCCTTCTTTTTTTTTCCTTTTTGTTTCAGGAAGGACCCTTTTTTCCTGTCCCCATGTGTTTCAGGGAAAGGGCCTTTCTTTCGCTGTCCCTATGTTTTTGGGAAGGACCCTTTTTTCGCTGTCCCTTTGTTTCGGAAGGATTTTTTTTCGCTGTCCTTTTGTGTTTCAGGAAGGACCCCTTTTGCTGTCCCTATTTTTTTCAGGAAGGACCCCTTTTGCTGTCCCTATGTGGGTTCCCGGGAAAGGGGGCCTTTTTTTCGTTTTCCCCATTGTTTGGAAGGGGCCCCCCTTTATTTTTCCCAGGTTTTGGGGAAGGGGCCCCTTTTTCGTTTTCCTTTTTGTGGGGTTTGGGGAAAGGGCCCTTTTCCGTCCCTTTTTGTGTTTCAGGAAGGACCCTTCTTTCGCTGTCCCCTTGTTTCAGGAAGGACCTTTTTCCTTTTTCCCTATTGTTTCCCGGAAAAGGGCCCTTTTCGCTGTCCCCATGTGTTTAGGAAGGGCCCTTCTTTCCTTTTTCCCTATTTTTCCCGGAAGGACCCTTTCCCTTTCCCATTGTTCCCGGAAAAAATTTCTTCGCTGTCCCCAAAAGGTTTTGGAAGGACCTTCTTTCCTTCCCTATGTGTTTGGAAAACCCTTTTTTCCTTCCCCCTGTTTTCCCGGGAAAGGGCCCTTTTTTTTCCTGTTCTATGTGTTTTAAAGGACCCCTTTTTCGCTGTCCCTTTTGTGTTTCCCGGGAAAGGGCCCTTCTTTTCCCTGTCCCCATGTGTTTCAGGGGAAAGGGCCCCTTTTTTCGCTGTCCCCATGTTTTGGAAGGACCTTTTTTTTGCTGTTTCCCATGTGTTTCAGGAAGGACCCCTTTCCCCCCCGTCCTTGGGGTTTTAGGAAGGACCCCCTTTCCTTTATGTGTTTCAGGGAAAGGGCCCTTCTTTTTTCCCCCCCCATGTGGTTTGGGGGAAGGGGCCCTTTTTTCCTTTTTCCCCCCAAGGGGTTTGAAGGACCCCTTTTTTCGCTGTCCCTATGTGTTTTAGGGAAAGGGCCCCTTTTTTCGCTGTCCCCATTTTTTCAGGGAAAGGGCCCTTCTTTTGCTGTCCCTATGTGTTTGGGGAAAGGGCCCTTCTTTTGGGGGTTCCCCATGTGTTTCCCGGAAGGACCCTTTTTTTCGCTGTCCCCAATGTGTTTCGGGGACCCTTTTTTCGCCGTCCCCCTGGTTTGGGGGAAGGGCCCTTTTTTCCCTTCCCCCAAAAAGTTTGGGAAAGGGCCCCTTTTTTTTTCCCCGCCTTTTGTTTTAGGAAGGACCCCTTTTTTCCTTTCCCTATGTTTTTCAGGAAAGGGCCCTTTTTTCGCTGTCCCCCTGTTTTGAGGGAAGGGTTCTTTCCTGTCCCTATGTGTTTCAGGAAGTACCTTCTTTCCTTTCCCTATTGTTTTAAAGGAAAGGGCCCTTCTTTTCCCGTCCCTATGTGTTTCAGGGAAAGGGCCCCTTTTTTCCGTCCCCATGTTTTCAGGAAAGGGCCCCTTTTTTCGCTGTCCCCTGGGGTTTCCCGGAAGGACCCCCTTTTTTCCTTTTTCCCCATGTGTTTCAGGAAGGACCCCTTTTTTGCTTCCCCATGTGTTTCCCGGAAGGACCTTTTTTTTGTCCTAATGGTTTTAGGAAGGACCCCTTTTTTCTTTTTCCCTTTTTGTGTTCCCCGGAAGGACCCTTTTTTTTTCGTTCTTAAATTTTTGAAAGGGCCTTTTTTTCCCGTTTCCCTTGGGGTTTCAGGAAGGACCCCCCTTTCCGTCCCCCCTGTGTTCCAGGAAGGACCCCTTTTTTCGCTGTCCCTTTTTGTGTTCCAGGGGAAAGGGCCCCTTTTTTGCTGTCCTATGTGTTTCAAAAGGGCCCTTTTTTTCCCGTCCCTATGTGTTTCAGGAAAGGGCCTTTTTTTTCCTTTTTCCCCATGTGTTTTAGGAAGGACCTTTTTTTTCCCCCTGTCCCCTTTTTGGTTTCAGGAAGGACCCCTTTTTTCGCTGTCCCTATGTGTTTCAGGGGAAAGGAACCCCTTTTTTTTCTTGCTGTCCCTATGTGTTTCCCGGAAGGACCCCTTTTTTCCTTTTCCCGGGGTTTAGGGGAAGGGGCCTTTTTTTTTCCCTGTCCTATGTGTTTCCGGAAAAGGGCCCCTTCCCCATGTGTTTCAGGAAGGACCCCCCCTTTGCTGTCCCTTTTGTTTCCCGGAAGGACCCCTTGCTGTCCCCCCGTGTTTCAGGAAACCCCTTTTTTCCTGTCCCCATGTTTTCCCCGGGAAAGGGCCTTCTTTTCCTTTTTCCTATGTGTTTCAAAGGGAAAGGGCCCTTTTTTCGCTGTCCCCAAAATTTTCGGAAGGACCCTTCTTTCGCCGTCCCCATGGGGTTTCCCGGAAGGACCCCTTTTTTCGCTGTCCCTATGTGTTTCCCGGGGGACCCCTTTCGCTGTCCCTATTTTTTCAGGAAGGACCCCTTTTTTCCGTTTTATGTTTTCAGGGAAAGGGCCCTTTTTTGCTGCCCCATGTTTTAGGGGACCCTTTCCTTTCCCCATGTGTTGGAAGGGGGCCTTTTGGGAAGGACCCTTTTTTTTCGCTGTCCCCATTGTTTCAGGGGAAAGGGCCCTTCTTTCCTTTTTCCCTAATTTTTTCAGGAAGGACCCTTCTTTTTTTGTCCCTATGTGTTTCAGGAAGGGCCTTTTTTCTGTCCCCATGTGTTTCAGGAAGGACCCTTCTTTCCCTTTCCCTTTTTTAAGGGTTTTTTCCAGGAAGGACCTTTCTTTTTTGTCCCTATGTGTTTCGGAAGGACCTCTTTTCGCTGTCCCTTTTGTGCCCCGGAAGGACCCTTTTTTTCCTTTTTCCCCATGTGTTTCCCGGAAACCCCTTTCCTGTCCCTTTTGTTTTGGAAGGACCTTTTTTTCGCTGTCCCCTTTTTTCCCGGAAGGACCTTTTTTTCGCTGTCCCTATTTTTTCCCGGAAGGACCCTTCTTTCGCTGTCCCTATGTGTTTCAGGAAGGACCTTTCTTTTTGCTGTCCCCATGTGTTTCAGGAAGGACCCTTCTTTTCCCCTATTTTTTCCCGGAAAGGGCCCTTTTTCCTGTCCCCATGTGTTTAGGGAAAGGGCCCTTTTTTTCGCTGTCCCCATTTTTTCCCGGGGAAAGGGCCTTTTTTTGTTTTCCCTTTTTTTTTCAGGGGACCTTTTTTCGTTTTCCTTTTTGGTTTCAGGAAGGACCCTTTTTGCTGTCCCTTGGGGTTTTAGGGAAAGGGCCCTTCTTTTGCTGTTCCCCATGTGTTTCAGGGAAAGGGCCTTTCTTTCGCTGTCCCCCATGTGTTTCAGGGGAAAGGGCCTTTTTCCCCTTTTTCCCTATTGGGTTCCCCGGAAGGATTTTTTTCTTTTTTGGGCCTTTAAATTTCCCATTTTTTCAAAAGGGCCCCTTTTTTGCTTCCCTTTGTTTCCCGGAAGGAACCCTTTTTTTCCCTTTTTCCCTTTTTGTGTTTTAGGGGAAAGGGCCCCTTTCTTTCCTTTTTTTCCCTTTTTTCCCCGGGGGAAAGGGCCCCTTTTTTCCTTTTCCCCATTTTTCAAAAGGGCCCTTCTTTCCTGTCCCCATTTTTCAGGAAAGGGCCCCTTTTTTTCCCTGTCCCCATGTGTTTCAGGGGAAAGGGCCCCTTTTTTCATTTTTCCCCATGTGTTTAGGGAAAGGGCCCTTTTTTTCCCTTTTTGGGTTTTTCCTTATGTGTTTCAGGAAGGACCCTTCTTTAGCTGTCCCCATGTGTTTCCGGGGAAAGGGCCCTTCTTTTATATTCCCCTCGACTGTTCCAAAGTGTGTCCATCCCAAAACAAGCGTCTTTTTTTAAACCCCTTGGTTCACTGGGAACTGTCTTTTCTCTCCATATTTGGGACCCCATCAAAACCATCTCCCGTCCTTCTATTCTGGGAGACCCAGTTTATCATTCCCAACCCATCTATTCCCCCTAATCCCGTTTTACCTTTTGCGTCAGGGTCGAAAAGACATCTGAAGCAATTTTTCCCCATACGCTTTTCAAGGGGAAATTTAGTGCCTCAGATATTCCGTCGATCCATCGTTTACCGTCGTCCTCTGGGTCTGTTTCCGTTTTAGCTGAGTGCCAATTTTCCCTTTTTGGGGACCGTCTTAGGAACCTCATGCAGCCAAATTTTATCTTGTTTCTGGGTTTAATTTTAGCACCGGAAAAATCCCCCTCTTCTTCGTGTCATCATTTATAATCTTATCTCTTCTTGTAACATTGAGACGTCGTTGTAAACACTTCATCTGTCGGTCAAAATGGCCCAGGTCTGACACCGATAAAAGTTGGTAAAAAAACTGTCAAGTGTCCATCTTGGTGTCCATCGTTACGTGCTTGTTTTTTAGTATTTGACATTCGTCCCCAAAAATCAAAAATTACCTTGTTACATCTGTGTTGTATTTCCCCTGACAATATACAATCAATCAATAAGTGGCATGCTACCGCCGTAAACGTCGTCTCTCCATAGTTCTCTCTCTCTCCCCCTTTGGGGCAGCTTTAAACAGTTCTGACTTCGTCCTTTTAAAACGATGTCAGACTATCCCACATCTTCCCCTCTGTCTTCCAGGGTCTCCTTCCTTTTGAATTATCTAAATGTTCTAAACCTTTCTTCAATTTTATACCCGGGAAAAATCTTTATTGTCTGATTTTGTATTCTTTGTATGGTTTTCTGTGTCAGGCCTGATTTTAAAAACCCCATCATGTCTTTTTTTCTTTCCCTTGGGATTTTCAGCATCCTTCTGTAAAAACCCCATCTCTGTGGTTTCCCAAAGATCTTATTGATTGTTTGTTCATTGTCCCGGGTTTTGCTGCCATAAAAAGTATTGGTTCAAAATGCACTGGAGTAATATAAAATCGGGTGCTCCTGCGGGTTTCCGGAGCCCTCCCGGAGAGAAAACAATAACACTGCGACCTACGGCATATCGTGGGGGACCGGGAAAAGGGGGAAGTACCCAAAAATAAAAAAGGCCTAGAAATGGAAAAGGTTTTTTTGTAGGGGATTTAAATGGAAAACGTACAAAAGCTGGAATTAGGATCAATACAAAACACAAAGGGGTAAACAAGAGGTCGATAGGCTTTCGGGGAAAAAGGAAGAATCGGGGTTAAATTTTTCCCTTTAAAAATTTAAATTTTTTTATTTATTTATTATTATATTAAATTTTGAAATTCGTTTGGGGGCTTCGATATGCATCTAATGAAGGAGGGTCGAGGGGCTCAGACTTCCCTTTGTCTATCGCATTACCTTTTAGGAAGTTGATAATGTGGTTGTTTTTTTTTTTTCTTTCCCTTTTTACATATCGCCTTTATATCCTTTGGGTTTTTTAAAACAGACCGGCCCTATTGGATTTTTTTCAGTATCCTAAGGTTGTGGGACAAGTTTTTTTTTTTGCAACTCGGCAGATGACGTTTTGATTTCCTTTACAGGGGCGGAAAAACCCTATGAGGGAAAACCCCCCAAGTAAAATCAATCCTTTTGCCTTAGAGTTTTCTATACCAATCACATTACACATACAGTGGGATAACAACATCTCCTTTCACATACAGGGGGGATATCATTACATCTCCTTAAAATATATGGGTGAAGAAGTACTTAACTAAACTGTAAGATAACGGGAAAATGGAGCAGTTGGGCACACAAACCCCCGGGAAATTTTGTTTTTTCCAGCTTTCGGAATGTGAAAACCCATTTTTAGGGCTGTGGCTGTTTCTGGACCCGGCATTGACTTGGTCTTTTAAATTTTTGGCTTTCATGGACCCGGCATTGACTTGGGCATTTTAAGTCTGTGGCTGGACATGGACATGAGCATTGGCTTGGTCATTGTCGTCTGTGGCTGTACATGGACCCGACATTGACTTGGGCATTGTAACTCTGTGGCTGACATGGGCATGAGCATTGACTTATTGTAACGTCTGGTTACATGGACATGAGCATTGACTTGGGCATTGAAGTCGTGGCTGTACATGGACATAGTTTACTTTATTTGTAACGTCTTGGTGTACATGGACCCGGCATTGACTTGGTATTGAAAACCCTTTGGGGTGTCATGGACATGAGCTTTACGGTCATTGTAATCTGTGGCTGTAATGGAAAATGAGCATTGGCTTGGGCTTTTAACGTCTGTTTAAATACAAATCACTGAATTTTGGTACCTTACTTCCGGGAACAGTAATATAATGTGGGTAATATGTAACTCGTCTGTTCCCAAATAATCATTTCAATTGGTGCGCGTTCCGGGAAAAGTAAATAAAAATGTAAGTGTTAAAGTAACTGGACGTCTGTTTCTTTGGGGGGGATGAGCCGATCACAATGCAAAAGTACCCTTTTTAAAATCTGGGGGGTCAGTTTGAAAGCAAAGGGGGATTTTTTAAAAACGGTAAATAGACCTCACAGTTCAAAAAAATGATAAACTACTAAACATATGGGGGTTACCTAGAAAATTGACGGCCCCCTTTTGGGGATAAAGGCGTCCGGGAAAGGGTTTTTTTTACGATTTTTGTTCAGATTAATTGGCGGGTTTAAAACCGGGAAGAGAGGCGGAAAACCCCGCCCGGGCAAAAATTTAAATTTGAAAGATTAAAAAAGGGAAAAAAATTTACAAAATATTTTCACCATCTTCTAAAATATAAACCCCCGCTGGGCAGGAATTCGTGGGAAATGCCGCTAAAAATTTTTTCTGTGTAAAAAAGAGATCCTTTAAAATACTTTTTACGCAACCCAAGTCAATGATGATCGTCCTATCAAAAAAATATGAATTTTAATATTAAGTGTAACATATTGTCTCTTTCTCCCGGTAAACATACAATATCATAATGGAGGTAAGAAACTGGGCCCAGAATTCCATTACCAAGTGTTGGGGTCAAAGCAAGTCGTATGGAGAGTACACTAGTTACCTGGGAGCAGTATTTTACCTGAGGACTGCTGATGAAATCTTCATTAAAGTCTCCAATATTAGTATGGTGGCTGCTGACCCAAAGCTCAGCTATTTTGGATTGTTTATGATTTGAGTGAAGGTGTAATTAAGTGTAATAAGGTGTAATAAGTTGTAATTAAGTGTAGTAAGGTGTAGTTAAGTGTAATAAGGTGTAATTAATAAGAAGTGAGTTGTGTAACGGGGTGTAATAAGATCTGAGTGGTGTAATTAAGATGTAAAATGTGGGATAGGTGTAATTAATAAGGTGTGAGGGATGTAATAAGGTATGATAAAGTGTGATAAGATGGGGGTGCTGTAGTAAGATGTGAGGGTGTAACTAATAAGGTGTGATAGGTGTGAGATGTGTAATAAGGTGTGATAGGTGTAACTAATACAGTGTGAGGGTTTAGTAAGGTTTAATAAGGTGTAATAGGTATGGGAGGTGTAACGAGATGTAAAAGTGGTGATGATGTATCTTCTTCTTGTTCTTCGCGTTCGTTCTTCACGACCAGGTTTAATCACTCTTTGTGATATGTTTGATCTTTGCAAGAACGTGTATACGTTGCACATTGGTTTGTAGGCCCTAAACACATATACTTCTACACGCTTAGGACACGTCATCCGATTTCAGCCAACTCCTTAGTCGCTTCAACATGCGTGGCAGGTAACAGTGGTTCTATTCTTTACACCCCAAATTTTGGTCCCGGTAACCACTTGGGCGCGTGATGATGTATAAGAAGGTGTGGAAGGTGCGATAGGGTGTAGGAGGTGACACAGTGTGAACGATGCTATATAGTGTTGGAAGGTGTGATACGGTGTGAACGATGCTATATAGTGTTGGAAGGTGTGGTACGGTGTGGAAAGTGGGATATGATTTGAGGAAGTTATAAGGTGGGGAAGCTGTGGTAGCGTGTGAGATATGTTAAATGTGTGACCAGGTGTTGGAGGTGGCATTAGATGTGTGATCTCTAATGAGGTATACGAGTTGTGATGAGGTATTGCAAGGTTATGGTAGTTGTGGGAGACAACATAATAAGGTGTGGTGAGTGGTCATAAGTGGGGGGAATCTGTCAGGTAATATGACAAGGATGTAGCTTTATGATTGTATGCAATAGCTGTATGATTGTATGTAGTAGCTGTATGATTGTATGCAGTAGCTGTATGATTGTATGCAGTAGTAGCTGTATGATTGTATGCAGTAGCTGTATGATTGTATGCAGTAGTAGCTGTATGATTGTATGCAGTAGCTGTATGATTGTATGTAGTAGCTGTATGATTGTATGTAGTAGCTGTATGATTGTATGCAGTAGCTGTATGATTGTATGCAGTAGCTGTACGATTGTATACAGTAGCTGTACGATTGTACGCACGCGATGAAGATGACAAGAGATAGGTGTGCAGCAGCTGTACCATCTTACTGAATAATTTGTAATGAAGCTCATATACCAAAACCATCTTCCACTATAGCTGTCCATTCTACATCTTGTACCTTTGACCATCAGCGCCGCACAGAGCAAACAGTCACAATTGAACTTTGACCATCAGCGACGCACAGAGCAAACAGTCACAATTGAACTTTGACCATCAGCGCTGCACAGAGCAAACAGTCACAATTGAACTTTGAGTAACATGAGGACAACAGATTGTTTTGCTCAGTTTTAAACTATAATTTCAGGCTTTGAGACTCTTATAGATACAGAAAAATTTATGGACTACACGTTGAGGTGGTATTTATGACAACTACAAACTCTTTCCACCTGATCAACATGGTCTGTCTTTCCAACGCACTTCATTGGGTCTTGTAGGGCCGCCTCCTTAAGCCTTCACCACTCTTCATAGCCTTCAGCACCACTTATAGTCTGCACCTCCCTTCATAGTCTGTCAGCACTCCTTCATAGTCTTCAGCACTCTTTCATAGTCTTCAGCACCCACTTATGATCTGCAGCACCTTCATAGCTCAGCACTCTTTAGTCTCAGCACCCCTTCATAGTCTTCAGTACCCTTCATAGTCTTCAGCACCCTCATAGTCTTCAGCAAACCTTCATAGTCTTCAGCACCCCTTCATGTCTTCAGCACCCTTCAGTAGTCTTCAGCACTCTTTCATAGTCTCAAGCAGCCCTTCATAGTCTTCAGCACACCTTCTAGTCTTCAGCACCTTCATCAGTCTTCAGCACCCTTCATAGTCTTCAGCACTCCTTCATAGTCTTCAGCACTCTTTCATAGCTTCAGCACCTTCATGTCTTCACACCTTCATAGTCTTCAGCACCCTCTTCATAGTCTTCAGAAACCCTTCTAGTCTTCAGCACCCTTCATAGTCTTCAGCAAACCCCTTCATAGTCTTCAGCACCCCTTCATAGTCTTCAGCACCCCTTCATAGTCTTAGCACCCTTCATAGTCTTCAGCAAACCCCTTCATAGTCTTCAGCAAACCCCTGTAAAGTCGTCATGCTTACAAACCGGGTGTATATCATTACTTATCATTGAATATTGGTAACACAAGAAATCTTCAATTTATATCATTTCCATAAAACTTTTATTTTTAGGAGAGAAAAAAATGTCTGCAATTATTATAACAATTATATGTTTTGTCATTAATATTTATGAAATGTGTCACACACCTGTGTTAACCTGTCAGCTTACCTAACTCTTACCTGTGCTGATTTGGTAAGATGGTGTGCTTTAGAACTTTAGCCTGGTCTTTTGATACCTTTCTTTATTTTGTGAGAAAGGTCATTAATGTATAGTTTGTGAGAAAGGTCATTAATGTATAGTTTGGGAGAAAGGTCATTAATGAATGGTTTATGGAAAATATCATTATGTATGGTTTATTGAAAAGGTCATTAATGTATAGTTTATTGAAAAGGTCATTATTGTATGGTTTATGGAAAAAGTCATTAATATGGTTTTTTTGAAAAGGTCATTAATGTATGGTTTATTGAAAAATATCATTAACTGCAACAAATTCATATTTGTTGCTTGTGTATCGTATAACTACAACTGATTTATTGCATGAAAAATGATGTTTTATTAATTGCAAGATAATATTTCCGATTTTATATTCAGAACTAAATGTTCTAGCAATGTTCTAGCTATGTTCTAGCTACGTTATAGCTATGTTTTATAGCATGAATTGAAAGACAAAACTGAGAACTTTGAGAGATTAAGTTATATCAACCTTTACACGCAATCAGATCTGACACCTTGCTACTGTATAACGTAGCAGATGGGGTACTAGAAATTGAGGTTTAATTGTTCTTAAATTATTTAATCAGATTTCCATATATAAATACATTTTTGTTCTATTTAATCATATTCTCTCGAATTATTTGACAGAAGAACGGGACAGGAACTCATGATGCCCCAGGTTAGGAGGAGAAAATCGCCGAGTGGTTCCCGGAGCCCAAATATGGAGTTAAAGAATAGAACCACTGTTACCTGCCACGCATGTCGTAAGGAGTGACTAAGGAGGTTTGGCTGAAATCGGATGCACGTGTCCTAAATGTGTAGAAGTCTATGTGTTTAGGAGCCTACCAAACTAATGTGCAACGTATACACGTTCTTGGCAAGATCAAACAAATCACAAAGAGTGATTAAAATTGGTCGTAAAGAACGAACACAAAGAAGAAGAAGAGGAGGAGGAGAAAATAGCGATGGGTCAGGCATACCCTACGGAAGAAACAATCGAGTGTCACCAGACAAGCACTTGAATGGAACCCACAGGGAAAGTGGAAAGGGGTACATCCTAAACAGTCATGAAGACGGAGTCTTCCTGGGGGTGGTAGTGCTTGACTATCCTGGGCTGCCATAAAAATCAGCCATAGACCTGGAAAAGTGACACAAACAACTGTTGATGCCCTATACTCCACGAGGAGTTGGGAGGAAAAACTCAACGTAGTCTTCTTGAGAAACTGATGGGTGCTGGACTATCCAAAAGAAAACATCTAGTAACCAGAAAAAGTGGCGAACAATTGTTGAATCCCTATGCTCCACGAGGAGTGGAGAGGAATTAATTCAAGTTATTGAAAGTTGAGTTAGAGCTTACAATCCAAATATATCAAAATGACTTTGTAACAGAAACTGCAATAGAAAAATGAGAAAGTAGTAAGAAACATTTCCATCACTACGTTCCACTAGTAATACTGGCTTGACAATATCATTTCAATGTTAGTCTAAAATAGAGTCTACAGCTGAAGGATTGACTTAATCGCACCATTATTTACCTCATATGACTCGGTCCCTCTCCGCAGAAATGGCACACCATCTGCCGAGAGTATTGCACAAAGCACGAACTCTGTAGCTCCTGTAACAATCCTAGGAGGTCTCTGTGGGAAAAGGCACTCGTGAAAAGAACGGCGCAGTCCAGATTCGAATCCGCGACCTTCTGAACGCAAAGCAAGCCCTTAAACACAGAGTCCTCTAACCGATAAATGTTGGTGATACGTTGCAACCCTATGCTGCATTGGGTACAGAAAGAGACGATTGTAATTAGTGCTACATATTACTCCACTTTTAGAATATTTAGCGTTTGTTTGTTTGTTTGCTAGTTTGTTTGTTTGTTTGCTAGTTTGTATGTTTGTTTGTTTGTTTTGTGGAAAATTATATACTGTTTAGCTGTTGCTTTCAGCTAAGACAATAGTTGTTTAGTTATATTTAAACTGTGCACCTTCAAGCTAAGACAATAGTTGTTTAGTTATATTTAAACTGTTCACTTTCAAGCTACAATAGTTGTTTAGTTATATTTAAACTGTGTCACACTTTCAAGCTAAGACAATAGTTGTTTAGTTATATTTAAACTGTGTCACGCACTTTCAACCTAAGACAATAGTTGTTTAGTTATATTTAAACTGTGTCAGCACTTTCAACCTAAGACAATAATGTGTAGTTATATTTAAGCTGTGACACACTTCAACTAAGATAATAGTTGTTTAGTTATATTTAAGCTGTGTCACACACTTTCAACCTAAGACAATAATTGTTTAGTTATATTTAAGCTGTGGCATACACTTTCAAGCTAAGACAATAGTTGTTTAGTTATATTTAGCTGTGCAGCACTTTCAACCTAAGACAATAAGTTTTGTTACTTATATGATGTACGGAAACCTACAAATCTGGTCTGGTCAGAGCGGATCAGATCGGGTGAAAACCGAAGGAGGTTGCGGTGATACTTAATAAATTGGCGTTTAAAGACAAAGACACGTATGTATGGTATCACATAAGCAAGCAAAAATGATAAAACAAACCAAACAAACCAAAGTTTCGGTCGTAGACCTTTATCAAGGGGACAAATACAGACAGGGAATACTAAGTAAACTAAAGCATAGATCTAAATGAGAAAGATGACTAGAGATACTTGCAATCTAAGACAATAATTATTTAGTTATGTTTAAACTGTGGCACGCACTTTCAACCTAAGACAATAAGTTTTTTTTAGTTATATTAGAGTGTATTAGCCATTAATCTGTGTGTGTGAGACCATAGCTTCCTGTAGCATAAAGCTGACTAGCTCAAATGGAAATTCCCGGAAATCATCTTTCTCCATTGACATAACCCTTGCATTGTTATTGTTAGATGAACCCATTCTTCATTCTGAGCTAATATACCGGCACACAGTATATATTTCTTTCAAGTTGATACTCTTCTTCTTCTTCTTTGCGTTCGTTCTTTACGATCAATTTTAATCACTCTTTGTGATATGTTTGATCTTTGCCAAGAACGTGTATACGTTGCACATTGGTTTGGTAGCCCCTAAGCGCATAGACCACTATACGTTTAGGACACTTGCATCCGATTATGATGATGACCCAGTAGATATTACAATATATATATATAGGACGTAATAAATAAAATTGCGAATGTAAAGGGTTAAGATAAATTCATTTTAAAATTAACACAACACGCGAGAACAATGTTATATTTTGTCACAAATTAAATTTAACGCTAAGGAATATCAATATTATTAGCACTTTTCATCAATAAATAACCACCGACGCATAGAATTCTGTAAAATTGCAATACATCTTCCTATTTCCTATCAAACAAATATAGAAGTTAGCCTACGACAAACGGAAATTTCTAATTTCCCGCTTGAGCTAGTCGGGCTTTAGTTGCAGGTGCCTGTGGTGTGAGCATTTTTTTTTTCCTGGGACTGGTTCTGAAATGATTGTTTACATTCTTGCAAAATATATATATATATATAGTGATGTGAAGTGTAAAGTATAAGTCTTAGACTCAGTCCTTGATATTGTTTGATATTGGACATAAACAAAACAGTTTATCTTGCAATGTATTAGTCTTCTTCTTCCTTCATCCCTAGGGAGGCTTAGGCCCGAAACCAATGTTTTCCAAGCCCTCCTATCCCATAGTATTCCATCTTTTCCAGATCTCTTCACTCACTCCCCATTTTCTTGCATTCTGTTTCCAACTTCAGTCTCCAGGTGTTCCTGGGTCTTCCTTACCTCTATTTTCCAGGGGTTGCATCGCGAGGGCTGTCTCGTGATGCAGTCAGGAGGTTTCAGTGTGTGTCATATCCATCGCCACCTTCTGTCCCTTATCTGTTGTTCCACTTGCCGTTTTCCCGCTCTATCCCACAGATCTCTGTTGGTGGTCATGTCATGCGATCGCAGATGGAGTATTCTGCGCAGGCATCTATTGATCAATGTTGGTGTTCCCTTTAGCTGTTCTCCTTGTCTCCACTCCAAACAGAAAGGCAGACTTAACATTTGAGTTAAATATCATTATCTTAGTTTTATTCCTGATCATTCTTGAACTCTGTATACTCTTTTTGCAATATATTGTACTGAAATATAACGACCAACGCTAGTAGTAAACATGCAAGCTAGTGCTGTTAATGTTCATGCACTGTTCATAAGACCTGACCGTATCTGACCTGGTTTAGCGGTAAAACAAGCAAGCTAATCCAGACAATATTTATCTTTCAAATTGGATTTATCTTTGTTTTGTTTTATCCCTTTAAATTTTACCTCTCCCTTTCTCACTACTCTCTCTCTCTCTCTCTTTCTTTCTCTCTCCCTCTCTCTCTCTCTCTCTCTCACACTTCTCTGTCTCTCTCTCATTACAACAGTTTTCAATTATGATAAATTCTTTTGTAAATATACGTCCTACATTTCAAACTGGTCATCTAGCTGCTTGTTTATTGTCTCTGTATGTAATGAGGTCAGTTTTACCTCTTCATTTATATGTATATATGAGGTGGTCAGTTTGCATTCTTCATTTATATATATGAGGTGGTCAGTATCTCTTCTTTATCAATTATATATATGAGGTGGTCAGTTATCCTTCTTGACTGGTCAATTTCTCTTCCTTACTAACTATCATTTACTAAAACGAGCTGCGTGAAAAGACAGAACACACAACATCCACATATCTAACGTTGATCATGTATGCCCCACCTGTGGTAGCGGATTGTGTTCTAGGATTTGACTATACAGTCCACCCGCACAACCAGATAGGTGCAGCAACACATGTCTGAGGCTGTTGTCATCATCGCTTGCAATAGACGTCGACTTATTATCCTTGACTAACTCCTTCTGGCATAACTACTCTCGACGTTATCAACTGTGTGCTTGAAAAGCTAACTCTGCCTTTGTTTCATTTTCGAAGCAAGCGCTCTATCCGTTTGAATAACCACATCGGTCACTTCAAAATTCACTGTATTTAGTGAATTTAACCTATTCGTCCGCCTGAACCGATATACCGGCTCACTGTATTTTGAAAGATGACGCAAAACCAGAATACCGGCTAGTTTAGTATACATTGCAATAAAAGTACATCTGGAGTTTAAGGAAAAAAAAAACGGAAATAAATATTTAATTTGTTTGCTCCGGACGCATTTACATTACAATATATACTTAATTAACCAGTGTACTGGTTTTACGCTATTCTTAAAAATAACCGCAAGCCAATACATCGGCTCAGATAGGCGAAGGGGTTAATATAGAGAAAGTTGACTTTTTTTTCAACTTGTATGTTTTCTGATCACTTCTTTGATTATATGCAGATGGTGATTATTTTGTGTACGTTTTTATTATAGTATCAATAGTGAAGTGTATATTTTTGAAATCATGATATTTTGGTTTCTGTTGCAACGTATACATGTCTAACATGGACACTTAGCAAATCAGCTGACAAGCAAACGAATATATTTTGAATGTAAATGTTTTAAAATAATACATGTGGTCGAATGAGAACAGGTAATTGAATGATTAAACGCACGCGTTGGAGTTTCCAGGCAGAAATATTCCACATTCGATCTCTCGGTTAGATCAAACGGTTTTTGTTTCTGTTTGAGAGAACATAAAATCGATGACCTGAACATTTGTGGTGACAGCTTCGGGCAAACTTTTCGGTTAGATCAAACGTGTTTTCTGTTGAAGAGAATATAAAACATATGACCTACACATTCGTGGTGACAGCCTCGGGCAAGCGGCTCGGTTAGATCAAACGTATTTTTGTTCAACTAATCTGTTGGGGAGACTGAGCACATATTGGTCTGTCCGGAGTGCAATCACATCAGTTTGGTAACCAATAACAAATAGTATAAGATCGGTATATAAAAGTGTCGTCCTCTGCCCAGCGTGTTCGTAGCGCGTTGGACTACGGGGGACTATCCCTCTGTGTGTGCGGGTTCAATTCCCGGGATGGCAGAAAAAGCCACAGATTTCCCAGATTTACGGTGTTCGTGGCACCGAACCGAAGGGTTACGATGTCCATGGCACGAGCCGAAGAGCTGAAAGCTCAAGTGCTTCTGGATCGGAAAAATATATATATATATATATAAAAAAGTGTTACAATATCTAATCCAACAGTTGGACATGCTAACAATTAAAGAACAAAACAGTATAAACGAAACAAGTATGACTGAGAGATATGTAAAAACTATAACCAAATTGTAAAACAAATTATCATTGTATCAAACAACATATGCTATTATAAAAGTTTATATCTACAAAGACATTTCAATCATGAACATTTATTAAAAAGTGTTCTATTCCAAATATATCATGTTTTTTTAATTAATGTTTCATTGGTTGCATATTTAAGTGATAACATTTGTGAATTAGTAAAGTTACAAAGAATGTTTTGACTAAGACAAAGATATACGTAAACGTTTATGACAAGATAAAGATAGCACGTAAACGTTTATGCATAGATAAAGATACACGTAAAACGTTTATGTCAAGACAAAGATGCACGTAAAACGTTTATGTCAAGACAAAGATGCAAAGTAAAACGTTTGTGACAAGACAAATACACGTAAAAGGTTTATGACAAGACAAAGATACACGTAAAAGGTTCATGACAAAACAAAGATAAACGTAAAGCATTTCTAGCTTCTAGTATGCAAGAGATAGTAGGGTCAATTCCTTTCCTCACGCGTAGAATGTCGAGTGTGGTATTGAACACACCACCTCTTGTGTCGAGTCGATAGGCGAACGCTTATACATGACGCTAAGCCGCCCCACTTGATTATATATAAGCTGAAACCGCCCCACTTGACTATATATAAGCTGAAGCCGCCCACTTGACTATATATAGCTGAAGCCGCCCACTTGACTTTATATAGGCTGAAGCCGCCCCACTTGATTATATATAAGCTGAAACCGCCCACTTGACTATATATAAGCTGAAGCGCCCCACTTGAATATATATAAGCTGAAGCCGCCCACTTGACTATATATAGCTGAAGCCGCCCACTTGACTATATATAGCTGAAGCCCCCACTTGACTTTATATAAGCTGAAGCCGCCCCACTTGACTATATATAAGCTGAAGCCGCCCCACTTGACTATATATAAGCTGAAGCCGCCCCACTTGACTTTATATAAGCTGAAGCCGCCCCACTTGACTATATAAGTTGAAGCCGCCCCACTTGACTATATAAGCTGAACCGCCCCACTTGACTATATATAAGCTGAAGCCGCCCCACTTGACTTTATATAGGCTGAAGCCGCCCCACTTGACTATATATAAGCTGAAGCCGCCCCACTTGACTATATATAAGCTGAAGCCGCCCCACTTGACTTTATATAGGCTGAAGCCGCCCCACTTGACTATATATAAGCTGAAGCCGCCCCACTTGACTATATATAAACTGAAGCCGCCCCACTTGACTATATATAAGCTGAAGCCGCCCCACTTGACTTTATATAAGCTGAAGCCGCCCCACTTGACTATATATAAGCTGAAGCCGCCCCACTTGACTTTATATAAGCTGAAGCCGCCCCACTTGACTTTATATAAGCTGAAGCCGCCCCACTTGACTATATATAAGTTGAAGCCGCCCCACTTGACTATATATAAGCTGAAGCCGCCCCACTTGACTATATATAAGTTGAAGCCGCCCCACTTGACTACATATATAAGCTGAAGCGCCCACTTGACTACATATAAGTTGAAGCCGCCCCAC
Organism: Arion vulgaris; assembly: GCA_020796225.1. Taxonomy (NCBI): domain Eukaryota; kingdom Metazoa; phylum Mollusca; class Gastropoda; order Stylommatophora; family Arionidae; genus Arion; species Arion vulgaris. Next base: position 38,635,119 of record CM036760.1, read on the forward strand.
TTGACTATATATAAGTTGAAGCCGCCCCACTTGACTATATACTTTCAACCTAAGGACGAACCTTGTTTTGGTTATATCAAAGCGCGTACGTCAATAAACATGAAATATAAGCATTAACTCCTTTCGAAGTTATATTAAGGTTGAACTCAACGGGAGTATGAAACCAGCATTACAACATTGGAATGCAGACGTTGAGTGATGAAAAAAAAACAGAAGGAGTGAATAAGGCGACTTACGGAAACCTACAAATCTGAGGTGGCCAGACTGGGCCAGATCGTATCTGAGAAAACCGGGGCAGGCTGCGGGATACTTAATAAATTGACGTTTCAGGACAAAGACACGTACGTATGGTATCACATAAGCAAGCAAAATGAATAATTAAATCATACAACTAACAAAAATCAGATGTTTCGACTATGTCTTTTTTTCAAGGGTACATGCATACACAAGGACAACTAAATAAACTAAATCATAGATATAAGTAGAATGGATGGCTAGCGATTAACCGAGTGTATAACCATGGTAAAAACCACAAATATTGCAGACTCATTACATTCAACTTTCACCGTGGAGATGGCACTTGATTTAGTTGGACTCCAACACGAAACATCTATTGTTCTCATTAGCAAAGGGCCAAAACTATCTGGACTCACTAGGCCAATCGAATTTACTTCCCTTTTTTCTGTGTTGCCATAGAGATACGTCCATGTTAGCTAGATCGCTATTACACTAACAAGATAGACTGTGGTTGTCCTGGTGATGGGAGAAGTCAAACGTTATCGTTTGTGACAATTATAGTCAACGCTCACGCTGATGTTAGTATTAGCTGTGATAAATAAGGCTTGCTTCTAGATGGCATTGCAGGAGTCGAAAAGATGGGGGAACCATCGTGCACAAAATTGGTTTCATTTTGGGGTCTCGAGAGTATCTGTTGTCTAGGCAACTGTGTAAAACATTGGCCCTATATTTTTCGTTAGAAAATAGAAAATGCGAACAGTTTTGGTTCACTGCTAACTACAGATGGAAATGGGATGTTAGTTTTGGTTCACTGCTAACTACAGATGGAAATGGGATGTTAGTCTTGGTTCACTGCTAACTACAGATGAAAATGGGATGTTAGTCTTGGTTCACTGCTAACTACAGATGGAAATGGGATGAAGGAAATTAAAAGAAGAACAAACATGGCTTTACAAAAATTAAACACCTAAAAAAGTATGGAACGGAACTCATAGGAAAAAAGATCAGAATACTAAGAGCATGCATATTCCCAGTGGCAGCGTATGGGTGTGAAGCATAAACATTTAATAAGGCAGTGGGAAAACATATATGTGCTTTTGAATATAAATGTTACAGAAAAGTCCTTCGTTTATCATGGACGGAGAAGAGAACAAATAAATCTATCCAAACTACGGAGTTCGTGCTTTGTACAATACTCTCGGTATGTGGCGTGCCTTTTCTGCGGAGAGGGACCGAGCTACATGGGGTAAAAACCCGGTGCAATGAAGTAAATCCTTGACATTTAGACATTGAAGAAATACAATCATTTATTTTATTTTTTCAGATATGAGGCATGTAAAATTTGTCCTGAGCAGAACGTTACTGCCCTTACAGTCATTTTTAATTTAAAAAAACCAGTACGGTTGAACGGGTAAACTTCGATTGTCTCATCCTTTCGAATGAGAGCTTCTCTGAGCATGTTTAAGTGTTCGATGAGACCAAAGGTGAAGGATTGACTTCATTACCCCGGGTTTCCCATATGGCTCCGTCCCTGTCGGCAGAAATGGAACGCCATCTATCGAGATCATTGCACAAAGCACGACCTCCTTAGCTCCGGCAACAATCTAGGATCTCATAAAAACTGCACAAGTATCTCGGTGCGGACTCGAACCCATAACCCTTCAGTAGAACAGATAAATGACTTAACACTTCGTCTTTGAGAATTATTGTTTAAGTGTATTTGATTGTGCAATTTGGCATTTTTTGTCGGAACACATCTTCTGTTTTCACGATCAAGTGTTAGGCACTACACTTTGACCTTAGCCAAAAAGGTTGAGAATTTGCTCCTGTCCTCGGCAAAAACCACACAGATCACAAAGATTGGTTAACTTGGTTGATAAGAACGAACACAAACAAGCAATGATCATCATCAGGTGCTGTATAGGCGATCATGGATCTCCACAACTCTCTGTCCCATGTGTTTGCTATCATCTCAGATGTTGACGCTCGCTCGTCCGTGCCTTGAAGTCAAGCTGTCCAACATTTTCCCTCTGTTTCGTCTACCTTCGATTTTACAGGTATAACAATGTGTTTTCTTCTTCCAACGCTCCATATCGACCACTTGTTAAACCACTCTTTGTGATTTGTATGTGATTGGGTGATTGTACGTTGTGCCAGTTATGCGCTTACAAGTAGACCAGCACATCCGATTTCTGCGACGCTTTTTATATACTGGGTAGCTTCCCTAGACGCCTACCTCAGTCGCCTCTAACATGCTTGCAGGTTGCAGTATTACTAATCTTTGCTCCCTTTGAGAGCCCCGGCAACACACGGGTGCAACCAATATTCATATTTTACTATCTGCTACAAGTGACTGAGCAACTATTGGAATGGTAGGATTATAGTCCCTCCTTCCTTTCATTCGCTTGAAATATTGTCTATATTTTCAATGTTGTCTTTTGTATGAACTTCACTGTCTTTTGTATGAACTTCACTGTCTTTTGTATGAACTTCACTGTCTTTTGTAGCTACATAGAGGTTCGTGTAGTTTTATGTTGAGTGTTGTTTCGTTAGGCCAGTGAGTCTGCCTCAGTGTATCATATTCGGGGCAGTCTTGGAGTATGTGCTCTGTACTGTATGTCCACATGTACACATGGCTGAATTGCCAATCTTGAATTTTGTATACATGTGGCTGCGTAGTCGATTGTGTCGTGTTCTAAGGCGCAGAATGACAACTTGTTGCAATCTGCTCATATTATAGTAATCATCTTGTGTTGGTATTTTTGGCTTTCTGATTGATTTAATCATCCTTTTCTTTTGGTGGTAGGTAACTGGCACATTCGGCTGCTCTTCTGCAGCACCTTCCTTGGCCAATCGGTCTGCTGTTTCATTTCCTGGTATTCCACAGTGAGAGGGTATCCACTGCAAGACTACCCTGCACTGCTTGGACAGTTTAGACAGTAGGGTCTGTAGACCTGGCAATTTCCTGCACTGGAGTGCTTGGAGTGCTGATTTTGCATCACTCAAAAATACAACAGGTTGAGGATCGAGTCTGGTATTCAACAGTTTTTTCAGTTGTCACGTTGATTGCCTGAATTTCTGCATCATAGTTATGACAGAATTTCCCCGTTGGTACTTTAATCGCATCTCTAGCGTTGTAGGATTATAGTGACATTCAACACAAGAACAACCAATCCCAGCAACAACTCTCCATACAGCAAAGCATACCCTAACCACAACAAATAAAGATATCTAGCTGAACAGATGGGCAATAGAAGACACTGGAAGAGAGATTAATAGACATATGGCCAGCCCTAACCTTAATGACAACATCAACCACTTTGATCAATAATCACTTGAACAGAATTCAACCACAACACACTCCAGAGTGCCATCGGTGTGCACATCATCAGGAAACCGTTCAGCACCACATCTGAAGATGCCAAGCACTAGATTACATCAGAAAGATCCTCCTTCCTCCAAGGCCAGATAAATGCCACATTATACGGTACAAAAGAACAGCTTACAAACACACGCAAATACCACTACATAGCAATGGACCGAAGGGCAAGAGCTCAAGTGATGTTGGATCATGAAGAAGAAGAAAACACTTACTGTAGGCAGCTACAGATCTGACACGACGCAGTAACGTCGATCTAAATCAGTTTCCAGCTTTTACAATCTGTTGGAGGTGACTGACAGGCATGCACACACAGAAACCTTATCTAAGGTAGGCTTCCAGGTTGTTGTTTTTTAAATCAATTCTCAGAATTCTGCGTGACTGGATGTGATGAGAGTGCAATGTTCCAAGATGTGCCGTTTTCTAGTTAAAGATGGGACGTTACTGCGATTATCTTGCAATCACGAAGCCATAAAGAAAATAATAGGTTATTCTTTCTTTCTTTCTCGAATCCTGTTTGCCTCACAGCGTCAGGTCAAGTAGAGATTTCTAAAACGGGCCATTGTATGCGCTTCGTAGATAGTCTCTTTCGTTGCCTCTGTTATCTCTGAGACCCATCTTTTGCGTGGCCGGCCTTTTGCTTTGTATCCATTGTATCGGAGCAGCATTGCTCTTTGAGGTGCACTGTCTGTTGGTAATCTGCTTACGTGACCGAACCATTTAATTTGTTGCTTCTTGATGAAGTCTAGTACTGATGTTGAACCCCTTTTTCCTGGTGTCTTCATTTCTCAACTGGTCTCTTCTTGTTACACCCAGCATTCTGCGTAGACACTTCATCTCTGTCATGACTAGTTTTCTTCTATCATTTGATGTCAGTGACCAGGTTTGGCACTGGTAACATAATGTGGGAGAAAGATTGTGTTGAACATTGCTCTTTTGTGTTCATGTTGACATGTTTGCATCTTAAAATTGGCGCCATTTGTCCTATCATTTGATTTGCTGCATCTGTGTTGAATTTCATTAGTTATTCTTCCGTTTGCTGAAAAATGCTCCCCAGGTATGTGAAGTCTTTTACTTGTTTTAGTGAGCGATTGTCGATGGAGATATTGGTAGTGCTTTCCTCTCTGGCGAATGTCATTACTTCTGTTTTGTCAATGTTTATTCTCATGTTGTATTCGTTACATGCTAACTGGAGTCTGTTAATGTGTTGTTGTAGCTGTTTTTCTGTTGTTGATATGATTGCCTGATCGTCTGCAAAAAGAAATTCGTTAAAGAGTTCTCCGAGGTTGTTTCCTTCGCTGGTGTTAGCTATTTTACAGATGTGGTCAATATACGTGATGAACAGCAGCGGGATAGTACGCAACCTTGTCTTACTCCTGACCCGACGTGAAACTTTTCTGATAATCCTGTGTTTGTTCTAATCGTACATTGGCTGTCTGTATAAAGGCTCTTGCAAAGGTTGGTTAGGTGGTCATTAACCCCATAGGTTGTTAGTATTTTCCACAACTTGTGCCTATCTACGCGATCGAACGCTTTTTCCTGATCTACAAATGCAACGTGTAGGTGTTTGTCGGATAGGTTATTTCCCTTGCATAAGTAATGCAACTGTGTCCGTAAAACTTCATCACAATCAAAGATTGTGTCCATCCTTCTTTTTTTTCTCGTTCGTCCTGTTTGAATTCAGGCATAGTCAGGGTTTAATCACAGCCAACTCTAGATAACTATGCAGAATCCTGACCAGATTAGAGAAGGGCTGGAAAATATAGATGTTTGATAGAACACTGCAAGCTTTTTTGCTCAATTCTGAGAGTCTATGGTTATTTATTGGTGACAAATATTCATAATTTTGATATTCCTTATTGCTAAACTTAACTTGTTGGATAATATAGCTTCGATTTAGCTTTCTGTATTGATTTTAAAATGAATTCGTCTATATACAACAATACCGGAATACGAGGTCCCGTGTTGTAGTTGTGGTCTGATTTCACATAATTCTTACCTGAGTCCGAAGGCCCATAAGTTTATAGTTGGCTCTGGTTTAATATAGCACGTCTGACTGATGTTGCGTGAAGGCTTACTTTGCTTCTCATCAGTGTCCCTAGATATTCAGGTGAGCCTTACTCTGACCAAAGATAAAGGATCAGGAAACCTGTAGTACATACGTGTACACATAAAGGATCAGGAAACCTGTAGTACATACGTGTACACATAAAGGATCAGGAAACCTATAGTACATACGTGTACACATAAAGGATCAGGAAACCTATAGTACATACGTGTACACATAAAGGATCAGGAAACCTGTAGTACATACGTGTACACATAAAGGATCAGGAAACCTATAGTACATATGTGTACACATAAAGGATCAGAAACCTGTAGACATACGTGTACACATAAAGGATCAGGAAACCTATAGTACATACGTGTACACATAAAGGATCAGGAAACCTATAGTACATACGTGTACACATAAAGGATCAGAAACCTGTAGTACATACTGACACATAAAGGATCAGGAAACCTGTAGTACATACGTGTACACACAGTAATTTTAGAATGGCCAAAGTTGGTATCATCATCCTTAGGTGCCATGCCAGCTGGCGCAGGCGATCATGGATATCCCCAAATCTCTGGTGTTTGCTATCATCTGAGATGTTGATGCTCTTCTGTGCCATGAAGTCAAACTATCCCAAATTTTCTTTCTCTTTCTTCTTTTATCAACCGAGCGAAGAATCCATATACAAGGCTTACTACACCGAAGTGGAGTATGGTCTTGAAAAGTCTTGACTTCCATGCCATGAAGTCAAACTATCCCAAATTTTTTCTTTCTTCTTTTATCAACCGAGCGAAGAATCCATATACAAGGCTTACTACACCGAAGTGGAGTATGGTCTTGAAAAGTCTTGACTTCCATGTTAAACATTTTCAGCACAGGCGGAAATGGAGGTCCCAAAGAAACAAGAGGTGGACAAAACGGTGGCGAGCCTCGAGGTGTGGTCTCCATCCAGAGAACAATTACGCGTTTCCCTCGCAGAGAACTACTACTGCCTTGTAGTTAGATTGGGGACAATCAAAAGCTAGGAGCAAACCGTACACAAAACTGACGGCAAACCAAGTAATCCACAAAAAAGACTGGTAACCTGGGCAGATGACTCTCAACAACCCGGAAGGAAAAGTTGTCTAAAGGTAACTACCCTAAAATAAAATAGCAACCTGCTGCCCTACAGGTTGGCTGGGAAAGCCAAGGCTGACAGAGAGCGAACCCAGTAAACGCTGGCTAAAATCGGACACATCGCCGAAGGATAAGCACAAGAGCTACAAATAGGGCTAAAGATGTGACGAAACACACACATGCTAAGGATGCATGAATTCAAGATTTCCACATGATTTATGGGAAAATCTGGTACATCAGTCTATGCTGTGATCACGAGAGAGAGTACCTGAGTCCCCAACAAAATAAAAAACTGACAGAATAAATCAAAAACTCGTAACAAATCAAATCAAATCAAATGTATTTTTTTTATTTTGTTGTTATGTTTTTTGTGTGTCAGCTCTTCTTGTATTCACACTTAATATAATGAATTCTACATAACTTGATCAAGTTGAGCATATCTCAAAATAATCAAATGTCTGCTGGGCTGTGTTATCACAATATGTATATAGTTTACAAATCATTCAATCGCCACATTCCACACAATGGAGCACATGATACACCCTACCCACTACCTCTATATTACTTCTGTAACCACAATGGAGCAACTAACACCCTAACATTTCTTTGTTTTAAAAAAAACAAGTCACCCTTTTCCATCTATCTCTTCTCTAATCCTGTTTTGCATTTCAGCATCAGGTCGAAAAAAGGAGACACCTGGAGCAAGTTTCTTTATGCACATTTGTCTTTCTTTCTCTTCTACAGTCCTGATTTGCTCATAGCTACAAGGGAAGAAGAGATTTCTAGAACAGGCTTTTGTGTGCACTTCATAAACAATGTCTTTTGTCGCCTCTGTTATCTCTGAGGTCCACCTTATGCGAGGCCAGCATTTTGCTTTGTATCCACTGTATCGGAGTAACATTGTTCTTTATGTGCTTTTCCTGGTACTCAATTGAGGCTGGGTCCACCTGAGAGCTTTTTAGGTTCTGACAAATTCTATGCCAGCTGTGGAATTGAACTCAAACTACTAGCCTAAGAAGCGAGTTGACTAACAACTATGCTCTACTGCAACTCTTATTACTTCTTTAACCTCTCCACCAGTATTCTCATTAGAAAATATGAGAGGCTGAAAGAAATTGGAATAATAATGTTAATTTGTTATTGAACGGACATCACAGCACTTCGGCAGACCATGGGTGCTCAGTCTCCCCAACAGATATTGAAGGGTATGCATACTGATGGTTCCTGTGACTCACTGGTTAAACAAACTTCTCGGATGAGAACAGCTGATTTAGTTTAGTCGATGGATCGCTGTGACTGCACATCGAACCAATTAGTTGATAAGTGTTATGATATCTTTCTCAGAATATTTTCCTCAGAATGTCTTCTCCAGCGTGTGCCAACTAACGACACCAGTTCTATGTTGGTTTCTTATTCTTCTTTGACCATTTCTTCTCAGAATAAATCCCCTAACCGGATATGTCATCACAAAATATACTATTCTGGACATACAGGTGTTTGCTGTGGGTAATGACAGCCGCCAATCAATCAATCAATTAATCAAACATATGCCGTCTCCACATCAAAGGTTGACTGTAATGGCAATCCAACTAGTTATGTCCCTTTCCCTGATAGTACACCCTCCAGACTTTCGTCTGTCCACTTCCTGATATTCCCTCTGATTGTATCTCTGTCTTTCTCTTCTACCTTCCCTTCCAAGATGGTTTTCAACAGTGTCATATCTATTCATCATCATAAAGATGCCAGATGGTGTAGGGCGACCATGCCCTGGATCTCACAAATCTCAATCAGGCTGTCCTGTCACCAGTGTGTTGCCGGGGCCGGCAAGCGGAGCAAAGAATAGTAAAACTGTGGCCTACAAGGCATGTCGTAAGAGGCGACCGAGGTAGGGAGCTAGTGAAGCTACCCTAATAAAAAAAAGCGTTGCTGAAATAAATATGAACAACTTCAATCAGAATACTGCTCTGGCTACACCAAGTTTGACTTGATATTCTTGCAGCTTAGTTAGAGTTGCAGATTCACCCTCATTTCTTGAATCGTTTACATGCCTTATCTCCCATAGTGCATTCAGAATGTCAGAATTGGGTGAGGGCATAGTGCATTCAGAATGTCAGAATTGGATGAGAAGAGTCAAAGGTCAGACAATCTAACAATAATGTCAGTTGAAGTCTGAAGACTACAAGAGCATTGTACAGCACAATCTTTCTTCCGATATTATGCTATCAGTACAAACCTGGACATTTAAATTCAAACGATAAAAATAGTCATGACAGAGATGAAGTGGCTATGTAGAATGCTGGGAGTATCAAGAAAAGATTTAAGCATGAAGAATTTGAATGGTTTGGCAACATAACCAGATTACCAACAGACAGTGTGCCTCAAAGAACAATACTATTCAGATACAGTGGATACAAGGCGAAAGGGGCCTAGCAAAAGGTGGACCACAGAAATAACAGAGGCATTGAAAGACACCATGTACAAAGCCCACCCTAGAAACCTCTTCTGATCCTGCGAGGCAAAACAAGATTCGAGAAAGTAAAAAAGGAAGTGTTGGATGCACTTGACCATCAGTTTAGCACAAAAGTACAATGTAATTTCATTCAAATTAAAACATAAAGACTCAAATTAAAACAACATAGTGCTCATCCCATCAAGTCATATTATGTTACCATCCCCGATATCCTTTCCCCCAAGATTATGTCACTTCAATACCACAACGGGACAAGATATTTGAGAATACCTTCAACCTCAGGTCGATCACTTTTATTTCTAAACATATCCAAACTGACGTCCAAAAGTGTACGCAAAAGATGAATCCAAAATAGAATTGAAAATCATGGTATATCCTTTACAGGATGTCATCAACCACAGTAAATGAGTTGTTGACTTTCTTAGACACCACTTATACATTCAGTAGTTTGCCATTGCTTTCTGAATAGTGAAGTCTATCTTTACCATTGTAAAAATCCAGTGAACAAATTTGCTGCCAAACTGCCCGCAGAAGTTTGAACCAGGTATTATTGGGTTGTGATCGAGCTTGCTACCTCTAATCCACAGATGCCCATATTATAATATAACAATAAATTTGTAAATTCTCGGTGCATCCTTCCTATTCTTTCATCTTAAATTGTATCTTTGCTGCAGCACATATTTTAAGCGAACTATTATAGCATTATTAATTTCAAAGGTGGCGTCTGTAGCTTAAGCGATAGTGAGTACGATCACAACCCAAGTGTAACAGGTTCAAACTCTGTGGTGGGCAAGTTTTGAATCAAATTTGTTCCAGTGGTAACGAATGTTAAAAATAGATCTCACCATTCAGAAAGCAATGGCAAACTACTGAATGTATAAGTGGTGCCTAGAAACTCAACGCTCGTTACTGTGATTAATGGCAACGTCATGTAAAGGATATGACATGATTTATTCAATTCAAAAGTCTGCATAATATATGTACGCACCGTCATTTCCTCAAACAATACAACGAGTCAGAAGTCACCTGTTCAATCACCTCAAACAATACAATTGAGTCAGGAACAGTCACCGTCATTTCCACCTCCAAACAATACAATCCGTGAGGTCAGGGAACAGTCACCGTCATATTCCACCTCCAAACAATCAATCGTGAGTCGGAACATCACCCACAAAACAGTACTAATCAAATCCAAAATTGTGTGATATCCTTTACATGACGTAGCCATCAACCACAGTAAATGAGTCGTTGATTTTCTAGTTCACCACTTATACATTCAGTAGTTTGCCACTGCTTTCTGAATGGTGGTCTATTTTATCTTTCGTAAAAATCCCACAGAAATGAATTTGCTTCCAAACTTGCCCACATGCGGAGTTTGAACTAGGTACGCTTGGGTTGTGATCGAGCTCACTACCGTCTAAGCTACTGACGCCCATGTACAATAATAGATTTCCTAAAAACTTGAAACAAGAAACAAGTCAGATTAACAATGCGGATTAAAAATTCAGTATGGTAAATTAAACCACAACAGAACTAAAACATTATGACCAAACAATGAATCTCATTTGAACCAAATCAAACATACGATAGTGCTTTCAGTGTCAACAGAACTAAAACATGACCAAACAATGAATCTCATTTGAACTAAATCACACATACGATGTTGTTTCAGTCAACAGAACTAAAACATTATGACCAAACAATGAATCTCATTTGAACCAAATCAAACATAAGATGTTTCCAGTGTCAACAGAACTAAAACAGACTGATCAAACAATGAATCTCATTTGAACTAAATCAAACATACGATGTTGTTTCCAGTGTCAACAGAACTAAAACATTATGACCAAACAATGAATCTCATTTGAACCAAATCAAACATACGATAGTGCTTTCAGTGTCAACAGAACTAAAACATTATGACCAAACAATGAATCTCATTTGAACCAAATCAAACATACGATAGTGCTTTCAGTGTCAACAGAACTAAAACATTATGACCAAACAATGAATCTCATTTGAACTAAATCACACATACGATGTTGTTTCCAGTGTCAACAGAACTAAAACATTATCACCAAACAATGAATCTCATTTGAACTAAATCAAACATAAGATGTTTCCAGTGTCAACAGAACTAAAACAGACTGATCAAACAATGAATCTCATTTGAACTAAATCAAACATACGATGTTGTTTCCAGTGTCAACAGAACTAAAACATTATGATCAAACAATGAATCTCATTTGAACTAAATCAAACATAAGATGTTTCCAGTGTCAACAGAACTAAAACAGACTGATCAAACAATGAATCTCATTTGAACTAAATCAAACATACGATGTTGTTTCCAGTGTCAACAGAACTAAAACATTATGACCAAACTATGAATCTCATTTGAACCAAATCAAACATACGATAGTGCTTTCAGTGTCAACAGAACTAAAACATTATGACCAAACAATGAATCTCATTTGAACCAAATCAAACATACGATGTTGTTTCCAGTGTCAACAGAACTAAAACAGGGTGACCAAACAATGAATCTCATTTGAAATAAATCAAACATACGATGTTGTTTTCAGTGTCAACAGAACTAAAACAGGGTGATCAAACAATGAATCTCATTTGAAATAAATCAAACATACGATAGTGCCTCCGGTGTCAAAACATACTCCCATTGTTCTAATTACAAGTCACTACTAGCAACAAGCCAAACAGATTGTGTGTTTGCGGAGGAGAGAGGGGGGGGTGTTGTATACGGACAACTGTCCCTATGTATACTCATCTCTATAACAAGTCAAACATACGGGACACTTTGGTTATACCACTGAACTTCTCACGCTGTTTATCACTGGCTTTGCATATTCTACAAAATCATCAATTAAAACTGGCCAGGCCCCTGAAACAAAACAAAACAAGTTTATATTGAACATGTTGCATAGCAACTAAAATAACAATATCTACAAATTTGATTCAACAATAACAAAAGAAAACAATTTATTGAACAGATGTCATCCATTTATCTATCTATATTCTCTTTGTTATGTTACACGATCGATGTCATGGCACATTGGGCATTCCCATGTGTCCTCCACTGCAGCAGCCATCCCAAAGTTAACTTACTCAACATACCCATGAGAATTTGATTAGTATATCTTCTCTCTCTACCACAAAGATGACACTGTCTGGCATATCCAAACTTCACTCCTAATTCTCACACTTGTTCCAGTGTCTGAGACTTGCCCATAACACATAAATCACATTGGTGATATCGGTTCTGTCCATACTTCTGCCCGCTTGAGCCGGGGAAATGTTTGTAAGAAAGTCAGCACATTAATTGCCCTGTCCTCCAGCATGTACAGCCAAGTCATTGTCTTGAGATGTGACCTCTGAATGATGTCCACTCATTCCGTGCACAGACATCCAGATTCAATCATTTGAAGCATATTCATCGAGTCCAATATGATATTCATATGAGTGGCCTGTTGCTCAGCCACCCATGAGAGAGCCCTGTAAGCAGCGGTGATCTTCATTTCATAGTCATGCTCAATATTCTCCTTGGATATCATTTGACACATAAGACTTCCACAAGAGATTTCCACTGTTGCCGTTCTGCCCCTTTTCTCCATCTTCTTCCTATGTATTAAGACTTTGAATTGTGTATTTCTCAAGTAGTTAGTGGTCAACCGGAGTCTCTGCATATCTCCATACAACTTGTCTTTGACTGACATGAGGATTGGCCATGTGTTTTCTCTGTTCATTGTATGTTGAACTCCACAGTATACAGTGTCTTTTACAACAATCAGGAAAATAGACGAGAGGAGGACCACGGAAAAGATGGTTAGATGGCATAGCAGAATCCTGTCAAAGAGCAAAAATAACTATCATCCAAGCCACCAAAACAGCAAGACAAAACAGAAAACCATGACACTGAAACAACCCGTAGCAGTGTGATGACAAAAGAAGAAGAAGAAACAGATGGTACCTTAAGACTATTGTGCCCTGTTCTTAGCCGAAAATGACAACCTGTTCTTCTCTATTGAGTTGGTAGTATGCATCATCTTTTTCATGACCTGGGTAATCTCTCACTCATTTGTTCTTGTAAGCCATTTTTATCTGTACTTACACTTTCTCATGTGTCTGCCACATTTCTATTAACTGTTTTCCATGTCAGGTCACAACCTTTCAACTCTCTTTTCACAGTTCTTCTTCATGTTTCCTTTGAACATCCAGGACTTCTTTTCCTATCCGCTGTCCATCAGAAAGCTGTCTTAGCCAATGCCCCTATTGGCATATGACATATATACCCAACCCATCTCCATTTTTTAATGATGGTCTGCAATAATGCAGTTTGTTTATTTTCAAATCTCTTCTAATGAGATGGTATTAATACTGAACAACGCAGATGTGTCAACAGACATCATAAAAATATTTATTTCAACACTGTGCTATCTTCTTCTTCTTCGTGCATCATATCGACCACTTGTTAACCACTCTGTGTGATTTGTATGTGATCTGAGCCTAAGAGCAATTGTACATTGTGTCAGTTATGCACCTGAAAGTAGGCAAGCACATCCTATTTCTGTGACACTTTTATTTACTAGGTAGCTTCCTAGGCCCATACATTAGTTGCCTCTTATGACATACCTTGTAGGTCGCAGTGTTACTATTCCTTGCTCCCCTTGTGAGGAACTGCAACACACAGCTGAAATGATATACACAGATGTACATAACTGTGAATCCACCAACACACTGTCGTTACTGCCTGTAATATCATTTTAAGGGTGGTGTAGGACATGTCAGATGTGAGCCTGGGGAATTGAATGGTTGCATGGCTAGAGCAGTCGCGCTGAAGCTGTTCAGGTTAGGATTTTCCATTTCTGCACACAACAGGAAAATATCTTGGCCTTATCGTGAATTGAACACGGGTCTCCCACATGGGTGCCCGCTTTAATCCATTTGGCCAGACGCTCCTCAAAACACACACACACATAGAAATGTATAGAACTGTGTACTCGTATGCACACACATATCTCTCTCTCTCTGCCTTTTTAACTCGGATTGGAGCATAGGCCCTCAACCAACTCATGTCAAGTCTTCCTATCTCTAGCTATCTCCTGCAGCTCCCTCTAGATATTCTTTATATTGGTTATCTGCCTCCAAATCTCATCTCCATGTATTTCTCTGTCTCCCCTTCTTTCGCTGTCCCTGCGGGTTCCAGGCAAGGACCCTTCTTGTTATATTCCCCTCCGGTTTCTAAAGTGTGTCCTATCCAGCGCCAGCGTCTTTTTTAACATGTTCGTTCACTGGAATCTGTCTTGTTCTCTCCATAAGTTCCTCATTTGTGACCCTATCATACCATCTTATTCCCTCTATTCTGCGCAGACACCAGTTGATGAATGTTTGCAATTTAATATATATATATAATATATATTAAACAATATGTAACTCACCTTCCTCATCATAATTACTCATATCATCATTAATCATATTACAGAAGTCAAGCAGTAGATTCCATGTGTCTTTCGGGATTGACCGTTTATGATTTTCCTGCGTTTGTAACATTTTTTTTTTAGAGAAGAAAAAACTGCAAGATCAGTTGAACTGGAATTGACTGCAAAATATAAAATTTTAATAACTAGGAAAATACTGGAATTAACTTAAAAGTCATATCAAAATGATCAAAAAGCTGGTAACATTTTTAACTCTTTCTGTACACAGATATTTCCTCAGTTGTACACAGTTAATTCAAAAGAGGCAAAAAAGGCAATTTTTAACAACAAATTAGAACTACTCATCAACAAATAAACATATATATATATATATATGATTGATTGATTGATTGATTGATTAATTGATTGGACCATCATCATTGCACTTGGTTAGTAACCATGTGTGCTCCGATCTCTTTCTTACACAGAAAGATCGCAGCGGCAGTGTGCGAACTCCGTAGCACCAGCGAGATTTTATATATATATATATCTGATTATATACTAATTTGAATAAAACTGGACAACCTATTAGAATAACAAGGTTAAAAAGTACAAGTAAAACTAGAAAAACTTGTATAAGGGGGAAACAACTGGTATAGCATTCAACGGAATATACTGCGGCGCAGTGTGCAGCGATGGTATGGAAAAAATTAATATCACTCTTCTCCTCTCCTTCTTTGCGTTAGTTCTTTCTGACCAATTTTAATCACCCTTTGTGATTTGTTTGATCCCTGCCAAGAATGTGTATATGTTGCACATTGGTTTGGTAGGCCCCTAAACGCATTGACTTCTACACGCTTAGGACACATGCATCCGATTTCAGCAAACCTCCTTAGTCGCCTCTTATGACATGCATGGTAGGTAACAGTGGTTCTATTCTTTACACCCCAAATTTAGGCCCGGTAACCACTCGGGCGAATATCACTCTTGATTTGTCCTGTTTTTGCTCATGAGCTGTTTTGGTACAGGTCTGGGTCGCTTATAGCATAGTTGATAACAATATATGCTATTGACCACATGATGTGGAAATTCCAGGGTTTAAGGTCAGCTTGGCCCCAAATTCTGTGTACACACGTCAGGAGCTGGACTACAGTAAACCCTGATCTTTACTTGGAGATCTAAATTACAAGTACCTCTGAAGTTGAAGTAAAGTCCCCCCACATGGTGATAGACACATGGTGATAGACACATGGTGATAGTCACATGGTGATAGACACATGGTGATAGTCACATGGTGATAGTCACATGGTGATAGACACATGGTGATAGACACATGGTGATAATCACATAGTGATAGACACATGGTGATAGACACATGGTGATAGACACATGGTGATAGACACATGGTGATAGTCACATGGTGATAGACACATGGTGATAGACACATGGTGATAGACACATGGTAATAGACACTGGTGATAAGGTAAACAAGCTTTCGATAAAATAAAATCAGTCAGTAGGGCAGTATTAAATGTCCTAATTACATATGAATTCATCTTTTTCGAACGCTCCACATCGACCCCTTGTTAACCACTCTTTGTGATTTGTATGTGATCTGAGCCACCTTCTTCCTCGAATGCTCCACATCAAACACTTGTTAACCACTCTTTGTGATTTGTAGGCGATCTGAGCCTTCTTCTTCCTCGAACGCTCCATATCGACCACTTGTTAACCACTCTTTGTGATTTGTAGGCGATCCGAGACAAAAAAAGAGATTGTGTGTTGTGTCAGTTATGCGTCTACAAGTAGACCTGCACAGTCAATTTCTGCGGTGCTTTTTATTTACTAGGGTAGCTTCCCTAGGCCCTACCTCAGTCGTCTCTCACGACTGCCCTGTAGGTTGCAGTGGTACTATTCTTTGCTACCCTTGCAGGCCCCAGCAACACACATATATCAGTCTGACAACTTACTTGTAGAAATTTGCACCACAGATCCAAAAACTTAAATCTCCCTGTCAATACAATATTCCAATATGCTATTGCCATATCTTGATCTGAAAAAAACCAGACAAACATACAACGATAAGAGATAGTGATCTGCAAGAACCAGACAAACATACAATGATAAGAGATAGATACTGATCTGCAAGAACCAGACAAACATACAATTATAAGAGATACTGTTCTACAAGAACCAGACAAACATACAATGATAAGAGATAGAGAGATAATGTTCTGCAAGAACCAGACAAACATACACTGATAAGAGATAGAGAGATAATGTTCTGCAAGAAAACACATTAACTTATAAACACATGCAGATAACACTAACTAATAATGGATGGAAGGTGTAAAAAACAAAGTCTAAAGCAGAAGGATTGACTTCATTGTACCAAGTTTCCAATATGGCTCCACAACTATCGCAGAATACAAATACCTAAATATCATTATCTTAGTTGTGTTACTGAACATAACAAGTTAATAAGGAATACAAATATCATTATCTTTGTTGTGTTATTGAACATAACAAGTTAATAAGGAATACAAATATCATTATCTATGTTGTGTTATTGAACATAACAAGTTAATAAGGAATACAAATATCATTATCTTTGTTGTGTTATTGAACATAACAAGTTAATAAGGAATACAAATATCATTATCTTTGTTGTGTTACTGCACATAACAAGTTAATAAGGAATACAAATATCATTATCTTTGTTGTGTTACTGAACATAACAAGTTAATAAGGAATACAAATATCATTATCTTTGTTGTGTTACTGAACATAACAAGTTAATAAGGAATACAAATATCATTATCTTTGTTGTGTTACTGAACATAAATCAATAAGGAATACAAATATCATTATCTTTGTTGTGTTACTGAACATAACAAATCAATAAGGAATACAAATATCATTATCTTTGTTGTGTTACTGAACATAACAAATCAATAAGGAATACAAATATCATTATCTTTGTTGTGTTACTGAACATAACAAATCAATTAAGAATACAAATATCATTATCTTTGTTGTGTTATTGAACATAACAAATCAATAAGGAATACAAATATCATTATCTTTGTTGTGTTACTGAACATAACAAATCAATAAGGAATACAAATATCATTATCTTTGTTGTGTTACTGAACATAACAAATCAATAAGGAATACAAATATCATTATCTTTGTTGTGTTACTGAACATAACAAATCAATAAGGAATACAAATATCATTATCTTTGTTGTGTTACTGAACATAACAAATCAATAAAGAATACAAATACCTAAACCCTTTTGCTCTGGATTTTTGGCATAATTGAAGGTGAACTGGTAAAAATCTTTAAAACTGTTAGGGTCGCGTATCTCTAGCTCCAACGTGTTGCACTTTCCTCGAAGTTTTTCTACTGAATCACATCTGAGAAAATATACAAGAGAAACGATATCAGTTAACAGCAGAAAGATATTATTGGGTAATAATAGTACTCGTTACATAGGGCCTGCAAGCAGTTTCTCCATACCGCTCCACCCTAGGCAACTCGATCTATCTCTTCCATGGAACTGAGACCGATATTTCTTGCCTCTCTCAGTAAAGTTCATTTCAGGGTCTCCTTAGGTCATCCTCTCTTTCTTGAACCCTCTACATCCCACTTCAATGCCTGCTTTGATATTCTTTGATCTTTTCTTCTCAAGGTGTGCCAACAGATTCCATTTTCCCTTCTTATAACAGTTGTTACTAGTGGTTGATCAGACATTTCTCTGATTTCATCACTTCTGGGTAAGCAACAGCTATTTGTAACAGCTAAGTGAGTGTCTGTAGCTTAAGCGGTAGTGAGCTCGATCGCCACCCAAGCTACCTGGTTCAAACTCCCTGCGGACAAATTTGGAAGCAAATGAGTTCCTTGGATTTTACGTATGCTAAAAATAGACCTGACCATTCAGAAAGCAATGGGAAACTACAGAACATATAAGTGGTGCCTAGAAAATCAACGACTCGTTTGCTGTTGTTGATGGCTAAGTCCTGTAAAGGATATGCCATGATTTTCATTTCAACAGTTATTTGATCATCAACAAATGCCATGCCGGCTGGCGTGAGGATTCATGGATTTCCATAAATCTCTGTCTCTGGTATTTGCTATCTTCTCAGATGTTGACGCTCTTCCGTGAAGTCAGGCTGTCTAATATATTCTCTCTCTGCCTTCGTCAGTTTCGTCTCCCTTCGATTTTACCTATTGTTACAACGTGTTCTAAACCTCCCCTTCTCATTATATGTCCCAAAAATTATGACTGCCTCTTTCTTATATTGATGATAAACTTTCTGTGTCTTGACCTCATTCAACACCTCAACACTACACGGATCTGTGTGTGAGCTACAAAAGACAGTGAAGTTCATACAAGAGACAACATTGAATATATAGATATACTTCAAGCGAACAAAAGGAAGGAAGGAACACCTCAACATTAGTAATTTTAGCAGTCCATGGGATTCTCATCATTCTTCTGTAAAACCACATCTCTTTGGCCACCAGAGATTTTTCGATCTGTTTGTTTATTATCCATGACTTGCATCAGTATGTCAGTATTAGCTCTATGTAGCACTGAATAATTCTCATTCTGATCTCAACTGACAGTGACCTGTTGCATGTAATGCTTCTCATTTTCTCATTCGCTGCTTTGGCCTGTCCTTTTCTGCTCTTTATTACTCTGTATCCCCTGGAGAGTGAGCGTCTGTAGCTCAAGCAGTAGTGAGCTCGCTCACAAACTCAAGCGCCTGGTTCAAACCCCACGGTGGGCAAGTTTGCAGGTAAATTTGTTTCCGTGGGATTTTTACAAACGGTAAAAATAGACCTCACCATTCAGAAAGCAATGGCAAACTATTGAACGTATAGGTGGTGTCTAGAAAATCTTGGGATTTTACAAGCGGTAAAAAGACCTTACCATTCAGAAAGCAATGGCAAACTACTGAACATATGGTGGTGTCTAGAAATCAGACTCGGTTACTGTGGTTGATGGCTCGTCTTTTAGGATATGCCACAATTTTCATTTTCATCCCTGGAGAATAATTTGGTTGTGTTCTGAGAACTACTCCAAGATTTACTAATCAAACTTTTGCTAACAAGAATCAAGTGGATACGAACCCCATTTCTGTCATTCCTGTGATAAATTCCTCTTTCGAAAATTGACTGTGTGCGAGCTTTGAACCTCCATGCAAGTATAAGTACTGTTCTAGACTCTGGACTTAGTTGAAGATCATCCAGAAACCTCATCACACCATCTACTGTCATCTTCTCATCATCTCCAGGATCTGAAACAAGAAGAAGTTCTCGAGTCAACTCAACATATTTCGTCTTCTTCGAACTCTCCATATCGACCACTTGTTAACCATGCTGTGTGATTTGTATGTGATCTGAGCCTAAGAGTGATTTTACACTGTGCCAATTATACGCCTACAAGTAGGCCATCACGTCCGATTTATGCTATGTTTTTTATTTACTAGGGTAGCTTCCTAGGTCCTACATCAGTCGCATCTTACGACATGCCTTTAGGTCGCAGTGGTACTATTCTTTGCTCCTTTGTGGGCCCGGCAACACATGGGCGAACGGATAACAACAGGTCAAGCTGTGGAACTTGTTTTGAATTAATCTCGCCTGTGTGGTGCCGGGGTCTGCAAAGGGAGCAAAGAATATTACAACTGCTCCAACTGTGGCTGAACCATTTAATTTGTTGTTTCTTGATGAAGTTCAGTACTGATGTTGTTTCTACGGTAAAGGGTTGAATTGAAAGTACGGATAAAAATGGCAGACAAGAAAAAAATTGGTGAAAGATACCCAGGTCATGAAACGGATGATGCATACTATCAACTCCATAGAGAGGAACAGGTTGTCATTTTTCAGTACCATCTGTTAAACAAGTACAAAATAGGCCCTACTGACATATGCACATGTCACCAGCAAGAAGACATAGACACACATACTGCAAGAGTGTCCAACATACAATGCACAGAGAAACCACAAGGCCAACCTCCATGTCAGTCCAAGACAAGCTATATGGATATGTTGTTATCATGGACAGAGAAGAGAACAAATAGATCTATCCAGAAAGAAGTCAAAATCAAAGAAATCTGGCTGATGCTACAAATAAGAAAGAGAAATTTGAAGTATTTTGGACACATAAAAAGACATGAAGAGCTGTAGAAGACCATCATGGAAGGAGGCATACTGGCAAAAAGAAGAAGAGGAAGACCACGAAGAAGATGGATTCAAGATGTAATTGATGGTTTGAACATGACGGCTGCAGAGGCAGGACACCTGACCTATGAGAGAGAGAGATTCTGGAGGACTGTTAGGGTGGCTCAGGACAAGCTATTTGATGATGAGATGGACTCCTCTTGACCACTAACTACTTTAGAAGTATAAAAGTCGATGGTAGTCCAAGACAAAATATATGGAGATATGGATGGACTCCAGTTGACCACTAACTACTTTAGAAGTATACAAGTTGATGTTAGTCCAAGACAAACTATATGGAGATATACATGGACTCCAGTTGATCACTAACTACTTTAGAAGTATACAAGTCGATGATAGTCCAAGACAAACTATATAGAGATATAGATGGACACCTCTTGACCACTAACTGTTTTAGAAGTATACAAGTCGATGTTAGTCTAAGACAAACTATATAGAGATATAGATGGATTCCAGTTGACCACTAACTACTTTAGAAGTATACTAGTCGATGTCTGTAGATGGACTCCTCTTGACCACTGACTGCTTTAGAAGTATACAAGTTAGCGTCTTCAAATGTAGGAAGAAGAAAAACAAGAAGGTAAAGGGTTCAAAGAGTTAGTAAGACCATCAAAATATATTCTTGCATCTACTGTTATGACATTGTGAGACTATTTACAGATGCGGTTGCAAATTTCACCATCTGACAGACATTTACTTGAAATCAAAAGCTGAACAAATAATACTTAACCCCTGAGGTCAGAAGAGTTTCAGAAGAGTTTTGGGACTGTGGGTCCACTTGCTGACCAGACTGAGAGAGATGGGTGTCAATATTGGTGCAGCCGAAAAGAACGACATACCAAATATGCAAAGAGATTGATTAATTAACATCGAACTGGCTTGTTGGGCAGTTGGACGCTGCTAGACTTGTTGAGGCAGAGATCGGAGCACCTATAGACATGTCTGGAGTACTATGATGATAGTCCTCATATAACTGATAACCTGAGGTGTCAAGTAAGGAATATATTTAACCAATGAAGTCATATATACTTTAAACTGTATACACACTTTTCAACATCAGCTGGATAGAATAAGCACCTATGGGTCTACCCAAAGTTCAAGGATGCCAATTCAATAAACAATAAAGCCTTTCTACAATATATATAAATGTATCTCATTGACACCTCTAAGTATGATCTAAAATCATGTGGCAGAGACAAAGATAATTGGAATCGGTTGGCCAGAGACTTGCAGACATAGAGAGCGACAGAAAGATGGATAAAAAGGGAATAGGCATCGCATATCAAAGCAAAAGATAGTGCAGAGAGATTATCTCCTGCATCAGCTCCGGGTTTACTTGCAGCAATTGTGGGAAGGATTGCCATTCCAGAATATGCCACTACATTCACAACAAATGATGTGACTCACCAAAGAACACACCACGACGTGACACACAATCCATTTGTCTTCCGAGACAAAGAGGCTGATGAGATAACTGTATACTAATATGCTCAACTAATGATAATGAAATTCATCTATATTATATTTGCTTATCTAATATTTAATTATGTATATGCAGTTATGATATTGATAATGTCATAAATTGGTTGATATTACCAGTACCACAACCAGCATTTTTTCTTATTGTAGAGGTGGTGTGAAAGATACCGAAATACGTGATACTGTTAATATTACAACAAGTTTTTCTACGATATAATGTTTGCCAATGATGGAATATATCTTTTAAATACAGATGTTGTCATTTCTGCAAGATCGTGACACAGGCATGTAAAATTACTTTCCAAAATTGTGTGGTGGTATGCAAGTTTAAAGGTCTCATCTTTCAGCTTTCTCTCACTTCTAGCTACAGAAACTACCTAGATTGGAATAAGTGCTTACCCTTGTAGCGCTGCCATAGTCCCTCTATTTTCCTTTTATCTACAGAGGATCGTGATTCAGCAGTGTTGTAACGGTCTGGAGCCATGAAGTAGTTGTCAACAGCAACGTCCAGTTTCCAGTCATGGGCACACAGGCAGTTGATTGCAGTCTTTTCACCAGTTTGAGTGAACGCTACGAACTGACGTACTTTGTCTTTTTGTGAGCTCTTTAACCTTTGCTGAAACAAAATAAAAGATAGTGGCTCGATAATGTGTATTCGTGTTAACAATTTGCACATAAATAGCAAAATCGAGCTAGAAACTTGGTAACTCCTTATTTTCTTACCATTTTCGGATGTTTGCAAAGATTTAGTTTTTTTGCTTCCTGTCGCACATGCGCAGTTCACAATGTATAAAAACATCAACGAGCAACTCACCGGAAACAAAATTGTCTACACCTAAATTGTATTAGCACTCGGGCTCAGTCTTTCGAATCAGATATCGAATTAGAAGATGTATGACTGTGGTTATCGTGGACTGCTGTTCGAACGAATCTCAGTTCTCATTCTTTTTCACAGGCGTCCAGTCATGCTCGTAGAGCGTGTAATTTCCAACTCTTTTTAATTTCTGTTTGGAATATCTTCATTGTACTCCGAACATGTCCATAGGTGCTCCGATCTCCTTAACAATATCTCCAACAGGGACTTCTTCGAACGCTCCATATCGACCATTTGTCAACCACTCTGTGTGATGTGTATGTATATGAGCCTAAGAGCGATTGTACGTTGTGCCAGTTATGCGCCTACAAGTTCATCCGATTTCTGCACTGCTTTTTATTTACCAAGGTAGCATCCCTAGGGCCTACATCAGTCGCCTCTTACGAAATGCATTGTAGGTTGTAGTGTTACTATTCTTTGCTTCCCTTGCGGGACCCGGCAACACACGGGCGCAACAGGGACTAACAGTACCAGTTTGATGTTGACTGATGAGTCTAATCATATACTTGTTGTCAGTGGCGGCTCGTGGTCATTTTTGGTGGTGGGGCCAGACAAAAATTTCGGAAAAATCATGGTTTTTAGGCTAGGTTTATATTTTAGTATTTACTATTATTTGTCTATTCCGCGAAGTTATTCCCTCTTTACTATAATGATTTGGCGCCGTATGCGCAAATAACAAACGGGACAACGTTGCGCCAGGGTAAGTGAGCTTGCACTGATCAAGACCCTACTCCACCTCCTCGTGGTGACCCTAGAAATAGACAAAAGATCATGTCTGGCTAAGTGGGTAAGGATCGAGAGAGAGCTACTCTGGTATAGGTAATAAAGCAAACGCAGACACGCCTCTTGGGTTCTAAATACTAGTGAATGCACGCATCTTCTGCTGATGTTTAATGAAAAAGTTGCATAAATGCAAAGCAAATGTAAGAAGTAACAACGTACGAGTCGCGTGTAAGCATATACTCTCATCCTGAATCAATGGTCAACCATAATTGCCAGTTCTCATTGCAAGAAAGCCGGGCACTCTCCCCCACTCACTATAGGTAAAATGGTGAAAACTCATAATTCCTGGGGTTCAACAACAACTAAAATATAAACAATATAACTAAGGTACAAAAGAGATCCCTACAACCTACCGTTGACCACAGTCCTTCACCCTGAAATAGCAAACAATAAAAACAAAAAAAAACACTTTGCTTTTCTTCACTGACAGTTAACCACGATTTTTACTAAACCACTTATTATTGAAAGTCCTCTTTTTCTTGCCATCTTGTTGCACATATACAAAGCTAGTGGCTGATGTGCACCTAGCCGTTTAATTTAAAGTTTTTCTTCTATCTTTAACGAAGGAAACGGATTTCATAATAAATAATCCACTTATTCTTTTTGAGTTTCGAGTAAGCCACAACTTCAAAAGTAGGTCACAGCTTGTAAATTCCAAACGAGTGTGCGTTGTAGAAGACATATGTATATTGAATACGAAACGGACGCTTACCGTTGACGATTATAATAATAGTTAGTTATATATTTCTATTAATGCATATCCTTTTCTACTATTTTATATATAATTTGTGATTCAATCGATAATTATACAAAGTACTATTTAATCAAGAGTCGTCGTTTAACTGTTAACTGGTTGATCGCGTAGGAATTTAGCTTCCGGTGAATAAAATGACAAATTGTTTTGGCAATTATCATTCAAGGTAGCGGTCAAAGGTCAGAGGTCACAATGTTACATCGTCAGTAGAGAATTTTAAAACGACCCGATAAAACATAGTGCGCTGATATATACGTCAAGTATATAGAGAGAAGCTGAATTTGAGACCGTATATAATAGTTTTTTATATAATAATATTTATATTTTATTATGATTGTTATATTATTATGATATAATATTTATATTTTAGTGTTAAATATTCAACTTTCAAAGCTAATCAGTGTCAAGTTAACAATAATAATTACAAACAAATTTTTTTTTAAATAATAAGCACACGTTAACCCTTTAGCTGCTAAGGACGTATATATACGTTTTCCCCATTACTTCTAAAGACGCATCAAAAGGTCTGTTATTATCTCTCCTCTGTGGGCTAAAGACGTGTTAACACGTTATACATTGCTACTGTCACTGCTATAGGCGTACATTCACGTTTGTGACCTAGAAACAAAGAGTAGCTATTTTTAGCTCAGTTTTCAGAACGTATGTAGCAGAGAAAGGCTTTATTTATTTTTGGTTTGGTATGCCTGTTCTTACTGGACCCCAATGACCATGGGTGTATACTAATTGGAGGAAAAATATGTTGAATTTTAGATTTCAGAATGTGTGTGATATTTTAGCGCTATATATCAACTTTCAAAGCTAATCAGTATGCTGTTGAAAGTAATAATTATAAACAAATAATGTCTGAAATAATAAGTACACGTTACTCAATATTTTTGTGGGGCCTGGCCCCACTGACCCTTAATGACGAGCCGCCCCTGCTTGTTGTGCTGTTCTTTCTGGCCACTCCAATTTTCAATTCAAGCTCTTGTAATCTAGCAGTTGACGTCTATTGGTTTAAATGTAACTCCTCTTTGCGGCTACACTGTGAAAGCGTTCGGAATGTCAGCCCTATCCATTGGCTGGCCCCCTGATATGGTGGCAGAGCCAGTCAACCATTCTGCTTTCTCATTGCCAACGACACCCATGTACCCCGGAACGAAGATAAGTGTAATTCTGCAAATTGTTGACACTTGTAGTGATTCAGCCCATTGCCTGCGCACCGAACTAGCCTCCATCTTTCGGATCATTCTCAATGAATCACTTAGAATGCAGGCATGAGTGTAGTTTTATGACTCCAGCTAGAGTAGTAGTGCCTTAGTCACCGCCAGTACCTCTATTGTCATGCTACTTGTTGTCATACTAAATGCACCACTGGCTTCCTTGACCATTCTGCCGTATGAGCTTGCAGAGAAGACTCTTCGGGACAAACTACCTATCCATCCGTGTAAATTACAACGTCACCTTCATTGCAGTTGACATTAACGATGGCCTTAACGTCTGCATCTGACGCCATGGGATTCCTCTGCAACCTTTGTCGAATTTAATGATGGTCGAAAAGGTGTTCACGTATATTGAAGGTACATGTATCCATTCTTCCCCATGGTCGATATATGAGCCCGTATACCAGCTGAACAGTGTCTGCAACAGCCAACCTACAACTTGCCCATTTAAACCGATTTTCGCTACTGATGCCGAAGCTCGTGTAATGTTAATCCTTTCGCCTGTGTGTTGTCAGGGCCCTCAAGAGTAGCAAAAATAGTAACACTGCAACCTACAAGGCATGTCGTAAGAGGCGACTGAAGTAGGGGCCTAGGAAGCTACCTAGTAAAGTAAAAGCGTCGCAGAAATTGGATGTGCTGGCCTACTTGAAGGCGCACAACTGGCACAACGTACAATCGCTCTTGGGCTTGGATCACATACAAATCACAAGAGTGGTTTAACAAGTGGTCGATATGGAGCGTTCGAAGAAGAAGAAGGTAATCCTGTGTAGCACTTATTTTGAGATACACGCCTGCTCTAGCTATCTTGAGTATATACTCCATTGTCGGAAATCCAGGAGAAACCTCATCGCACGCAGGCGTATCCCTTGTGCAATTCAGGATGATACACATGGCTTCGTTCTGCATTCTCTCCATTCTTTCAATTTGCGTTTGCTAACAGTGAGAACGGTCATTGCATATTAGATGGTTGAATGAACCAACGTCTGATAAGGATGAGAAGCAGCCCTTGTTTGACATCAGCAGCCGCCATGACTCTCATTATCGAGAGACCTTATAATAGCCGTCCATCGCAGGCGATGCTGACAACAGCCTCAGACGTGTGCCCCTGCACCTCTCTGGTGTGTGCGGAGGTGACTCTATCGTCCAATCCTAGAACACAATCCCCTACCACAGGTGGGGCATACATTATCAAGGTTAGAATGTGGGTGTTGTGTGTTCTGTCTTTTCGTGCAGCTCGTTTTCTCTGTACCTCAACGTTGCGACGATTCTCAACTATGCAAGTTCCTCTTGTGTTGTTACAGCGCCACATTTGGCGATCTTACGCCAGGATTCCCAGCAAGGGTGTCTATATCGAAGCATTTCAGAGACACTTTAAGAGTGTCTTTAAAGCGTTATTTCTGTCTCCACCAGCTGAACGTCTGATCCATTCAAGCTCGCCATACATCAACTGTTTTGGGAACGTTTTGAGTCATCCGAGCAACGTGAACAGCCTATCTCACATGGGCCTTCTGCAACAGTGTGTTGACGCTTGGGATCTTTGCATGTGCTTTTGACCATAACAATGACATGCTCAATATATTCCCTGAAATACAGGCTGCGGTCAAATTTCACACCCTAAATTGCATCGATTCAGCTCCGGATATATTAACACCGCACAGTTTTGCATAGCACTTTAATAGTGTCTTTGAAATGGACTTTTTTTCTGTCCAGCTCGCCATAATGTTGTACAAGGGATGCCACCCCATTACTATATACATGTTTGAAAATGGGTAAAAGTTATCTAAGGGACGTAACTTCACGTTTTAAAAATATGTTGCAAGAGGGTTATGTTAAAAGCATTTTCAACTCTAACCTAACCGTTAAACCATATGTTTGGGTTCAACCAAGATTAGACCACAACGTACCGCTATCATCATCATGAGCTATGCTGGCTGGTGTAGTCGATCATGGATTTCCATAAACGTTTGTCCTTAGTACCAGCTAGATTGTTGACAATCTTCCATGTCATGAAGACAGACTGCACAGAATTTCCTTTCTTTGTTATCCTCTATCTCGTCGCCCAAGGACATTGCCTGTTGCCATAATGCGTTCTAAACTTTCTAAGGGTCTAAAGTTGAAGGATTGACATCATTGCACTGGTTTTACCCCATATTGATCTGTCCCTCTCTGCAGAAATAGCACACCACCTGCCGAGAGTATTGCACAAAGCATGAGCAACAAGCTTTGACAACAATCCTAAGTGTCTCTGGAAAAAATGCCCTCGGAAAAACAGAACGGTATTGAACCCACGATCTTTGGAATACAAGGCAATGGTTTTACAAATTAGTCCCAGAAATCTCCTAGAACATGCTCAACAAAATGTATGAATGCTTCTTTCTTATATTGATAACAAGTATTCTCTGAGGCAACAGAAGCAATAACTCATTCATTCTTTCTTCTTCTTCTCACGCTCCATATCGATCACTTGTTAACCACTCTTTGGGATTTGTATGTGATCTGAGCTTAAGAGCAACTGAACATTGTTCCAGTTACGCGGCTACAAGTAGGTTAGCACATTCAAATTCTCTGACGCTTTTTATTTACTAGGTAGCTTCCTAAGTCCCTACCTCAGTCGTCTCTTATGACTTGCATTGTAGGTTGCAGTGTTACTATTCTTTGCTCCCCTTGAGAGCTCCATCAACACACAAGCGAATCATTCATTCAACCAATAGTATGTCCAATATAGAACTTTACTTCCGTGATAATTCTACTAAACTCTTCTTGTTTTCTCTAATCTTGTTTTGCATCGCAGCGTCAGGTTAAGAGGAGACTAAAAACTAACTTTAGCGTGTGTTTGTCTCTTTCTCTGCCTCTGTTATTTCTGTCATCTACCACTTTTGCGTGCGTTTGTACATTGTGTCCTTCTCTGCCTCTGTTATTTCTGTGATCTACCACTTTTGCATGCGTTTGTACATTGTGTCCTTCTCTGCCTCTGTTATTTCTGTGATCTACCACTTTTGCATGCGTTTGTACATTGTGTCCTTCTCTGCCTCTGTTATTTCTGTGATCTACCACTTTTGCATGCGTTTGTACATTGTGTCCTTCTCTGCCTCTGTTATTTCTGTGATCTACCACTTTTGCATGCGTTTGTACATTGTGTCCTTCTCTGCCTCTGTTATTTCTGTGATCTACCACTTTTGCATGCGTTTGTACGTCCTTCTCTGCCTCTGTTATTTCTGTGATCTACCATTTGTCTGAAATGGAAACATGTCACCATGAACAATAAAGAGCATTGTTCAACATAATCTTTCTACCAACATTATGCTATCAGCTCCAAACCTGGACGCTGACATCACATGATAGAAGAAAATTGGTCACGACAGAGATGAAATGTCTACATGATATTCTGGGAGTATCAAGAAGAGACCGGCTTAGAAATGAAGACAGGAAAAAATTTGGGTACAACATCAGTACTGAACTTCATCCAGAAACAACAAATTAAATGGTTCGGCTACATAAGTAGATTACCGACAGACAGTGCGTCTCAAAGAGCAATGTTACTCCGATACAATGGATAAAAAGTAAGTTTAAGTGGCCACCCAAGCAAAAGGTGGACGTCAGAAGTAACAGATGTAATGAAAAAGATTATTTATGAAGCGCACACAAAAGCCTGTTCTAGAAATCTCTTATCCTGATGCTGTGAAGCAAAACAGGATTAGAGAAAAGAAAGAAAGAATTATGGTGAGCCTTTTCTGTTGATCTCTATTGTGACACCACTACAGTCTTAACCCTTTAGCTGCTAAGGACGTATATATACGTTTTCCCCATTCACTTCTAAAGACGCATTAACATGTCTGTTATTATCTCTCCCATGTAGGCTAAAGACGTTAACACGTTATACATTGCTACTGTCACTGCCATAGGCGTACATTCCCGTTTGTGACCTAGAAACAAAGAGTAGCTATTTTTAGCTCAGCCTTCAGAAAGTATGTAGCAGCGAAAGGGTTAATAGGCTCTTATTATTACTTTTTTTTTTTTTCTTTCGTCCGCTTTCAACTCAGACGAAGTTTCATCTCTGAAACTGATTTTGCGTGAAAATCTGTTTTCCAATTTCTTACAATGGCAGCAGCGTGCACATTGTAAATTACTTTACACTGGCAGCCGTGTGCTCAATGTACTCGTAATTAGTTTTCCCTCGCCATACAGGCAGATTTTCTCCGACTTCAGAGTACTCACGTTATCGTCCTGAGTAAGACCAGGGGACTCGAACAAATGCCGGACAGTAGGTTCGAACCCGAGCTATGAGGCGTCTCACAGCTAGCAGGCCGAGCTCTATCAACTACTCTAGGCAGTCCCCTTATTATACTAAAAAAGCAGGCACTGAAATGGGAGGCAAGGTTCAAGAAAGAGAGAACGCTTAGGAGACACAGAAACTAACTTTGCTGAGAGAGACAAGAAGTATTGGTCTCAATTCCATGGAAGAGATTGAGCGAGTTGTCCAGGATAGAGCGGTATGGAGAAATTACTTGCAGACCCTATGTAGCGTATAACCGTATGAGAGGAATTATTATTATTATTACTAATACATAAAACAACAATGAAGGAACAACAAATACTAATTTATTCAACTAACACAAAACAAATACTGGCTGTCAAACTGCTGATCAAAAGCAATTTGATGCTTACTTTGCGTTACTAGTGCCAAACATCACAGTTGCATAAAATTACATGTGAAATTGATGCCTACGAAAAATTACCAACAACACCAGAGAAGACAAGAGTCACCAAAATCAACATAAGAAAGAAAGTTGGCACCTTACTTCAATTACATTGAGAAACAAAGAATGAAGTGGTTTGGCCAATTAATAAGAATGCATCCAAACTCCACTGTCTACAGAGTCTTCTACAACAGAACATCAGAAAAGAAGGCGACAGAAAGACCATGAAAAAAATGGTTAGATGGCATAGCATAATCCTGTCAATAAGCATAAATAACAATTACCCAAGCCACTAGAACAGCACAAGACAAAAACATAAAACCATGACACTGGGCAACAGCCTGGTAACAATGTGACAACAAAAGAAGAAACAAGAATTAAACAAAAACAAAACAAAAATTAAAGTTATTGATGTACACAAATTTAATGAAAAAAACTACATTATTCCCGGAAGCTTGACAACTTAAATGTGAACAGACAGACAAAAGAAAAGGAACAAATAATTTTCTGTAATCTAACTCAGAGGGTCTATACCAAAGATAACAAACTTAAACTTTATAAAAATATTATTCGAACAGTACTGTTGTATGGATCAGAGGGTTGGAGAATAATAATAAGGGATGATGACTACCTTTCAACCTCTCATGCCTGCACAGAATCATGCCTGCACAGAACCTTGCCTATACAGAGCCATGCCTGTACAGAGCCATGTCTGCACAAAACCTCAAGAATCAAGCTAGCAAAAAACCATGCCTGCACAGAAACATGCCTGCACAGCGTCATGTCTGCACAGAACTATGAGAATTAAGCAAGTAAATAATCATGCCTGCATGGAACTGAAAAAGTTAATCGTAGCTGGAACACAGTACAAGGACGACACGAATAGAGAAGAATGATGTGCCTTTGTTGCTGTCCCAAGTGCTAAAGGCTATAGAGAGAAAAAGAGAGAGAGGGAGAGAGAGATTTCCTCCTATAGTGCGTTTCAAATTGATTTTCTGCGGGGAAAATTTAATATCTCTGCAACTGCTTGACCGTAATTGTTGTAACTTTGCATATGATCTAATGATCGTAATGTCCTGAGGTTGATATATTTTTACTCAATAACAAACGTATGGTTTAAAATTTTCTTTATGTAAAGTATATAAAGTGACCATCTCCTTAGCCAACCATATAATGAGAAGTATTACCCTTCATATTTGTGAGATGTTGCAAGTTCCACGACTTGCCGTTTTCACGTGGTTTTCTCGATTTTAATCGCTTTATCGCACTTTAAAAAAATGTATAATGAACTTTCCGGTGTGTTCAGTTACAATTTACCGTTTGTGTTTTCAGAGCAT
Source organism: Arion vulgaris (assembly GCA_020796225.1). Classification (NCBI taxonomy): domain Eukaryota; kingdom Metazoa; phylum Mollusca; class Gastropoda; order Stylommatophora; family Arionidae; genus Arion; species Arion vulgaris. The sequence continues at coordinate 38,667,212 of CM036760.1, forward strand.
AGGTGTATTACAAAATGTTAGGCTCATCAAAGTGAGTAAACACTTTATATGATTTATATAATATGAGTTATCTCACCCTCCAAAATTTGAATTGTACATACGCCTATGCGAAAATATGTGATTTTTAAATTTACGTAAATTATTTTCTTCCAGCACTAGATAATTACTAGGTTTGAAAAGATCAAAGGAATTCTGCGTTGCAAGAAAAGTACACTACCTGCAACATTGAATTTTAGAAAATCTTTGGGACATCGGAAATACAACACCACATGCAAAAAAATCACATCCATCCATGCAATGAATATGGAGATATTTGAGGTCAATCGTTGACCGAACATTTTAAAGCACTATAGTTGCACTTGTTCAATAGTTCTTTGTTACTGAATTACAAATGCAGACTTATTTCACCACCTCTAAATGTTTTCTTTCCACTTCACATCATTGTTTTTCTCTTGCCTGTCTTTGATTCAAACACAAAACATTCATACCAAACATATATATATATATCTGTACAAGAATAATCACAATAGCTCTCAATTCTTCTTCTTCTTCTCCTGCTGTGGATTTGTTGCATTCTGATAGTCTTGTATTAATTTTTCTTGTGTTTCTGGTAAAGCTGGGCAGTAACGGCAGTACTCCATGGTGAATTCTCCCTTTCCTTGCGTTGCAGATCTCAGCTCCGTTGAGTAGCCAAACATTTCATTTAGAGGCACCTGCAAAGATAGAAGAAACCAAACTTAAACTTGGTAAGTATATTTACTGGGTCCTCGCCTGTGTGGTGTCGAGGCCAAAGGAAAAAGAATAGTACTACTGCTACCTACAAGGCATGTCGTAAGAGGCGACTGAGGTAGGGGCCTAGGGAAGCTACCTAGTAAATAAAAAGTGTCACAGAAATCAGATGTGCTGGACTACTTATAGGCGCATAACTGGCACAACATACAATTGTTCTTAGACTCAGATCACATATAGATTACAAAGAGTGGCTTAACAAATTGTCGATATGGAGCATTTGAAGAAGAAGAAGTGACATCCAAAGATGACATCATCGGATGCTTACCTCACAGAGGACAACACACAAGTCATCAATATGTTCTGTGGAATGTATAATTGCATGCCTCTTGGCAATATTCTGCAAAACAGCTGACTTGAATTCCTCAGGCATCGTAATCTCCACTGTCATTATTGGTTCAATGATTTGCCAATTGCCATACTCAAAAGCTGAAATGAGAACCAACAGTGAGACAGGGATGTATAAGAAGTTAGTATCAGACAGGGATGTATAAGAAGTTAAGAGTCAGACAGGAATGTATAAGAAGTTAGAGTCAGACAGGGATATATAAGAAGTTAGTCAGACAGGAATGTATAAGAAGTTAGAGTCAGACAGGAATGTATAAGAAGTTAGAGTCAGACAGGAATGGACAAGAAATTAGTCATACAAAGAGGAATGGAGATGAAAATAGAAATGAAGAGATAAGAAATGAGTCATACAAAGAGGAATGGAGATGAAAATAGAAAGGAAGAGATAAGAAATGAGTCATACAGGAATGGATAACATCAAGAAACTAGTCTGTCTAATGACACCAAATTTGCATGTTTAATTAATGATAAGAAGAGACCATATCAGAAATGAGGAAATTAGAAGAACAGTGAGCAACACCTGTTGTTAGTGTCTTTGAAAACAGAGACTCAAATGGTTTGGCCACTTGGTGAGAATGAACCCAGATACACCAGTTGCAAGAGCGTACCATCTGAAAATGGAATCATCAAGAGGAAGGGGCAGACCAAGAAAGATGAGTTGATGGAGTTACAGACATCTTAAAACTCCCCAATACCACAGCATATTAAACAACCAAACGTGCATTATCTCGAAACAGATCATCAGTTAAACCTGCTACGCTTAACGGCAAAAAGCAGAGAAGGACAAAAGAAAGAAAGAAGAATTAATGATACAAAATATATCTGTTTAATAAGAAGAAATAAGTAATTTAATAACAAGATACCTTCCTTCATTGCCATCTCTGTTTGCGATCTGAAAGCGAGATCGCTAGAATCGACTGCATGGTTTGCACCTGTAGAGAACAAGACAATTGATATTTTAGCATGCAACATCTCATTAGATTTATTTCCTTATCAATTACTAGAATTTTGGACATCTAACATGGATTATGCAACAGTCATCTGTCGGCAAAAGGTTTATAACTCTGTCGTTGTTGGCTTCTAGCCGGCACAAAAAAGAGTAGGACATATGCATTTTCTTCAATGAACCTGCAGCATGTGGCAACTAACGATACCGGTTCTTTGTTGGTTTACTAGTTTTCTTTGGCTACAAGTATACTGTTCTTGTCTAGCTACATCACATTTAACTTGGAATTCTTGCAGTCTGGTTAGTGTTGTAGATTCACCACTACTACTTGAATCATTTATACATCCTCTCTCCCGTAGGGAATTCAGAACATCAGCCTGGTCCATTAGTGGCCCGCTTTTTACAACAGCCATACCAGCAAGCATATCAGTGCATTCATTACCCCCTTACACCTGCATGCCCAGGCACAAAAATAAAACTAATTGCTGTCAGTTAAGTCCTCTTCAGTGACTCCAACCATTGTCTCCAAGACCATCCTGTTACAATCTTCCAGAGCATACTCATAGTCACAAAGGACAGCGTTAGAACAATGTTAAGATCCATCAGCAGACTAAACAGAAAACAGCACACAACAATCTTTAACCTAAGAACAGGTCACTACAGGCTCAACCATCACATGCACAGAATAAAGCTTGCTCAGACTGCACAGTGTGCATGTCAGACAGAAACACAGACTCCAGAGCACATCCTGCAGTCATGTCCAACATACATACACCAATGAAACAAAACATGGTCTCATGAACGAAGTTTACAGAGCAAACTATAAGGAACTCTTGAGGAACTCTAACTGATATGCATCTTCATAGAGGCAATCTATCTCATGGTTTAGACAAGCATACAAAACCAAACGCAAAGAAGAAGAGAAGAAGAACAATGTTATTCCACCATTTTGTATGTTTGCGTCTCCTCTTATCAATTAATTTAACAACTATTTGTGGTCTGTGTCGTTTGCACAGAGAACATTTGTAATTGCTACCTCATTAGGTACCTATAATCTGCAGAACAGGCACATCTGAGTTTTGGACAAATATGATGTTTGCGATTGTTTGCTTGACATGATAGTTCCAGGCATCTTTCTTTTGTTCTGGTACTGAATGTTGTTACGCTTGAATCTGGGTGGCATGACTTTCTCCATCAGATGGATTTTTCTGCGCAATTGCTGGAACCAGTTTCTCTGACACTTGCACGGCTTCTGAACCGGTTATTTATCTCTAGAAGTCAATGAGGAGACATATTCATGCAGACATATTCATGAAGATGTTTTCATGCAGATATATTCATGTTGACGTATTCATGCAGAGGTATTCATGTAGACGTATTCATGCAGAAGTATTCATATAGACGTATTCATGCAGAGGTATTCATGTAGAGGTATTCATGTAGACGTATTCATGTATACATATTCACTCTGAATATCTGTTTATCTCTTGTACTACCAAATCTCATATCATTGCAGCTGCTACAATATTACCTAATCTCATGGGAGCTCCCTCTTAGAGCCCTATCCTCTTTATCTGACTACAGTGCAGGAATCAATTTTCAGGGCCACCAAGTCGAGGTGAAATTAGAGTGGTGGTCATTGCCAGCTCACCTGCCCCTCGCAGCCGTGTCACCTAATGTCATTTCAGCTGTGGCACCACTATTCTACCTCTAATAGATAGCACTGTTAACAGGCTGCACCACTGCAGTCTGTCTTAAAAGGGATTTTCTTGTGTTCGCCTGCTATGAATTCAGGCCACCTGGTATGGCACTTCTGATTTTTGCGTGCAAGCCTTCTTTCCTTATTGTCCCCCACCATACAGACATGCCTTCTCCGACTTCAGAAGTACTTGTAGTTTAGATGATCAAGTATTGATCTGGAAAAGGGATTGAAGAGGGGAGGTTCACTCCGCCCCAAAAACACAGTACAGAAACAGAGATGATTGGCCAAAACGTGTAGATATTGCATCCTAAAAGTAAACTCTGACGCAAGCGAGGAATACATAATTTGTGCATTAATAATTAAATCATCATCAGGTGCAGTGCCGGCTGGTGTAGGCAATCAAGGACCTCCACAAATCCCTGTCTCTGGTGTTTGCTATCATCTCAGATGCTGATGCTCTTCCGTGCCATGAAGTCAGGCTACCCAAAATTTTCTCTCTGTCATCTCCCCTCGATTATACCAGTTGTTACAATGTGCTCTAAACCTTCCTTTCATCACATGCTCAAAAATGATGACTGCTTATTTCTTATATTGATGATAAGCTTGTTCTGTGTCTTGACCTCATTCAACACCTCCACATTAATTATTTTAGCAGTCCGTGTGATTCCCATCATTATTTTGTAAAATCACATCTCTGTGGTCTCCCAGAGATTTTCTATTTTTTATGTTTACCTTCCATGACTCGCATCCATATGCCAGTATTGGTTCTATGAGGCACTGTATAACTCATTCTAATCTCAATTGACAATGACTTGCTGCATATAATGCTTCTAATTTTCTTAAATGCTGCTTTGGTCTGCCCTATTCTGCCTTTTATTTCTGATCTGCATCTGCCATCTGATGTTACCAGGACTCCCAGGCATTTAATTAAATAATAATTTAAACCAGGACTCTGAGGTATTTAATTAAGTAATAATAAAATATGTAAACTACAAATATATTCTCACCATCCTGTAACCGAAATTTGATCCCAGTAATTTTGTGCCCAGAGAGTCCACCCTTCTCACAAACTTTAAGGAAACCCTAGACAAACAAAGACATAAATGTTTAATAATTTCTACAGACAAGAAACATTCAATCTCAGTTTAGAATATCTTCATTGCACTCCGGACATGTCCATAGATGCTCCAATCTACTTCACAATTTCTCCACAGCGTCCAGCGACTAACAGTACCAGTTCGATGTTGATTGATGAGCCTACTCATATACCTGTTCGTGGATGTGGCGCCCAAGCGAAGCAAAGAATAGTAACACTGCGACCTACAAGGCATGTCGTAAGAGGTGACTGAGGTAGGGGCCTATGGAAGCTACTCCAGTAAGTAAACACAGTAAGTAAACAGAGTTGCAGAAATCAGATGTGCTGGCCTACTTGTAGGCACATAACTGGCACAATGTACAATTATCTCTAGATTCTTCTTCTCCTACTAACAATTTCTTACAGTATTCATTGAGATCAAGGAAATTAACACTTAAAGGTCAAAGTGTCACGCTAAGTGGTGTTTCTGTTGGATGCCTTTTGACAGGCACCCTGTAGAGTGTCATTTGGTTCTCCAATAGTTAAATAGTTGTAGTAAATTTATATTTTAGCGGTCTCTGTGGTGTAGAGGTTAGGTGCTCGCCTCTCATGTCAAAGCTAACTGGTTTGTTCTCTCATGGAGCCATCTTTATATTTTCCAGAGATCCCTGATCTCAGTGTAGGTGAGATCGAGTTCCTAGTCCTATCAGAGACGGACGATAAAATGAAGGTCTTGTGTTCAATTTGAGCAAGTAAAAGAATCCTTGGCAGTTCAAAATCGAGAAGAGCAGGCTGGAAAGTCGCTTCCCAGGCAAAATTCATTAGAAAAGATTATAGATAAAATTCCTACAAAATATCTTCATCATCTTTACAATTACATCGGGGACCCTTGTCGGTGCTACAGAGTTTGTGCACTGCAGCTGAGATCTTCCTGTGTAAGAAAGAGATCGAGTGCATGATTACTCACCGAAGTGCAATGATGATGGTCCTATCAATCAACCAATATGAACAGAAACATATTTTATGGCTTGCAGATGTATAGAATATATCTAAATTGAGCGGTAAGCGACATTATTATTTCTTTCCATCTTCTAAATAATCATTTTAAGAGCTAAGGAAAAGAAGCTGGCGATGGATAGGAAACACATTGAGAAGACTGATCGGAATCATTACAAGACAGGCAATGTTTTGGAATCAGAGGAAAGAGGAGTAGGGGAAGGCCTAGACATACCTGGAGAAGAAAGAGAGCTGGAGACTGATATGAAAAGGATAGGTAAAGCATAGAAAGAACTGAAAGGGATGGCAGGGTAGAGGAAGAGCTGGAAGAAGTTTGTTGAAGACCTGTGCTCCGTTGGGAGTTGAAAGGTGAAAAAGAAGAAAAATCATTTTGCATTTCCCTTTTCTTATTCAGAAATATTTCATCAATTTAAATAAACAGAGCATTCATTTCTAAACATTTTGATATATGGTACATAAATAATAATAATAATAATTCCTCTCTGACCGTTATACGTTACATAGGGCCTGCAAGTAATTTCTCCATACCGCTCTATCCTGGGCAACTCACTCAATCTCCTCCATGGAACTGAGACCGATATTTCCTGCCTCTCTCAGCAAAGTTAGCTTCAGGGTCTCCTTAGGTCGACCTCTCTTTCGTGAACCCTTTGCATTCCACTTCAATGCCTGCTTTGATATTCGTTGATCATTTCTCCTCAAGGTGTGCCCAACATATCTCCATCTTCTCTTTCTTATAACAGTTGTCACTAGTGGTTGACCAGACATGTCTCTGATTTCATCACTTCTCCTGAATTCGTTCCATTTTATATTCATTATTTTTCGCAGACATCTATTTTCAAATGCATTCAACTTGCTTTCTATATCTTTAGTCATTTTCCAACTCTGCTGGCATATGTTAGGATTGATACAACATTTGAATTGAAAATTCGTAATTTAGTTTTAATACTATATAACTTGCAGTTCCATATTTTATTTAGACTTTTAAAAGCTGATGTTGCTTTGCCAATTCGTATCATAATTTCTTTTTTAACATTTCCTGTGCAATCAAAATTGCTACCAAAATAGGTGAACTGCTCTGTTATTTTTATCATTTTAGATTCCAGTGTGATATCTGCATTACCTGCCATAGGTGTCTTCATTATATTTGTTTTTTCATAGCTTATCTGCAGTCCAACTTTTGATGCTATAGATGACAAGTTGTCTGTTTTTCTTTGCATATCTTGGTTGTTTCTACTTAACAAGGCAATATCATCTGCAAAATCCAAATCTTCTAGTTGACTATTTTCTACCCAATCGATGCCAGTTTCGCCCCTGCAACATTTTCTCATCACCCAGTCAATGGCCACTCCAAACAATAGCGGAGATAGAATACAGCCTTGCTTTACTCCGGTTTCAACCATAAACCAGTCGCTGTGTCCACCATCAGTGCGAACTGCACACTGTGAACCATCATAGAGCTCTTTATAATGTTTATTATTTTGTCTGGTATTCCATAGCATCTCAGAATATTCCACAGAGAGATTCTGTGTAGACTATCAAAGGCTTTTTAAAATCGATGAAGTTTAGTATGAGTGGTTGTTGCTTCTCAATATGTTCCTCCAAAATTAGTCTTAGGGTAATTATTTGGTCTAAGCAGCTTCTCCCAGGTCTAAAACCAGCTTGTTCTTCTCTCAGGGTTGTGTCCACTGCTCCTTTGATTCTATTAAGAATGATTTTGCAGAAAGTCTTGGTCATTACTGATAATAGGTGATCCCTCTCCAGTTGTTGCAATCTTTGAGATCACCTTTTTGGGGATCTTAACAATTATTCCTTCTTCCATTGATCTGGGACAGTTTCTTCTTCCCATACTTTATTAAATAGTTCTTGCACCTGGCTAATAGTTGTATCATCAGCCGCTTTGAGCATTTCTGCAGTAATGTTGTCATCACCCACTGCCTTATTGTTTATCAAGGAATTGATTGCCTCCTTGACCTCAGCTACACTTATCATTTCTTCGTTAATTGGTAGGGATCTGTTTCTTGCCTCTTCGTCAAACTTGAGTAGTACTGGTGGATCAGGTCTATTTAATATTTCTTCAAAATGTTCTGCCCATATTTTCTTCTGCTCGGTATCTGATGTTAGAACTTTACCATCTTTGCTCTTGATTGGGCCACCCTTTGAAACAAATGTTCCAGTAAGTTGTTTAAGTGTGTTGTATAGCATTTTACTGTTTCCAGTCTTAGCTGCCTTTTCCCTTCTTGAGCAATCGATTGACATATGCTCTTTTATCTCTTCTAGCTGCTCTTTTCACTTCCTTGTCTTTTAGTCTATATTCCTCTTTAGCTTGGATTTCATCTGTTGCATCCTTAGTATTAAATATTGCTAGTTTCATCTTTCTTCAATACATTTCCAGGTGTCATCGCCTTGCATATATGGTACATGTCCATAAATTAAAAAGATTACATTTTTATAACAAATCTAATAACAGATCTTTGTATTAAAATGAATGATAAAAAATTACTTGTAAAAACATGGTTTGTGTCCTGGTCCACGAGGAGTTAAAAAAAGAACAAACAAAACCACACAAAAATAATGAAACAACTAAAATCAGTGTGGAATGGAACTGATAGGAAAACAAAGATCAGAATTCTAAGAACATGCATATTCCCAGTGGCAACGTATGTGTGTGAAGCATGGACATTTAACAAGGCAGTGGAAAAGCACATACGCGCTTTTGAATATAAGTGTTATAGAAGAGTCCTCTGAATATCATGGACAGAGAAGAGAACAAATAGATCAGATAGAACTCATAATCAAAGAAAACTGACTGATGCTACAAATTGAAGTATTTGGGACATATAAAAAAATGAAGGGTTGGAGAAGACTTTTATGGAAGGAGGCCCTCCCAGCAAGAGAAGTAGAGGAAGACCACAAAGATGGATTCATGATGTAACTGATGATTTGAGCATGAAGGATGCAAAGGTGGGACATCTCACCTACGACAGAGAGAAACTCCAAAGGACTGTTAGGGTGGCAAGAGACAGTCTTCTTAAGGAACTAAAAGGTGGTGGATTATCCTAAGAAGTAGTAAAGATAAACGGCCAGCGAAAGGGAAAAGTGGAGGACAACTGTTGAGGCTCTATGCTACTTGAGGAGCAGACAATCCTAACGACAACAAATAAAGAAATTTGTCTGAACAGATGGACCATGGGAGACATGGGAAGAGAGGGTTATTAGACTTTGAGCCCAACACATAACACTTAATAATCAATTCAACCACAACACACTCCAGAGTGCCAGCTGCGTGCACATAATCATGAAACCGTTCACCACCACCTCTTCTGGTACCAAGCACTAGATGACATCAGGAAGATCCTCCTTCCTCCAAGGCCAGATAAATGGAACACATTATACAGAACAAAAGAACAACTTAAAACACATGCAGATACCACCACATAGCATTGAGCCGAAAGGCAAGAGCTCAAGTGTCACTGGATCATTGAAGAAGAAGAAGAGGAGCAGAGATGAATAAAGCAAGCACCTCTATAACTCTAATGGGTTATGGGCTTGACTATATAGATATTACTTACTGCTTTGACTGAAGGAACAAACTGGCGTGGCACATTGGTTCCCACCAATTCACTAGAGAAATCTAACTTGGTGTTGTCATCTATTGGCAGAGGCTGAGAAAGAAACAAATACACAATGTTATAAGTTCTTCATGTCACATATACACCTAACAGTCATCATCATCATCAAGTAGCATGTCACTTGCAGAACGTCGCATTTATCACATCCCGCCTGATAAACTCTCTGTCTCTTGCAAGTTCCCAGACCTCTTCTAGTGTCATGTTCAAGGTTTCTTCGATGTCCTTCTGCCATCTTCGTCTTGATCGTCCCCTGCCTCGTACTCCAGGAACCATACCTTCCATTACCTTTTCTCCAAACCACTGTGGTGTTTAATGTGACCAAAATATTTCATCTTCTGGGAAAAGATGTTATTTATGAGAAAATGGTGGTTTGAACATGCGGCTGTAAAGGTGAAACATCTGGCCTACGAGAGAGAGAGAAATTCTAAAGGACTATTGAGGTGGCAAAGTTCTGCTCAGAACAAGCTATTTGATGATGATTTAAGCACGATGGCTGAAGAGGTGGAACATCTGGCCTAAGAGAGAGAAATTCCAAAGGAATATTGGGGTGGCAAAGTTCTCCTCAGGACAAACTATTTGAGAATGAGTCAAATGGATAGAGTACTGGCACAGTCAAACGGTTAGATTGTCCATGTTATTCTGCTACAGAACATACAACAATAAATAATACAACCTCAACAAAAGAAACCCACACTTACTTCAACAACTCCAATAACTCTGGCATACTGTCCTTGTCCACCGGTTTGCTTCTTGTGCAGATAATCAATTCTATCAAATATAAACCATCAACTTGTCAAGAATAAAATATTAGCTGTACTCTCTATTTTTAAATCTATGTTTACTCACAGTCATCAACAACAACGAAATGTCTGATTCATTTCCAGCATCTCTTTTGGATGCTGTTACTCATATTCTTTGGCTAACACTGTGCAAGCGGTTCTTAGTCAGAATATCGTAAGATCTTACAGCCCGCCTGGAAGACTCTAAATCTATAGCCAGTTCTCCTGCATCGTCCATTCTGTTTGGTGTTTTTCTAATGTCCTGTTGCCACGATCGTCCTCTGCCTTCTGTCATCCACGAACCATCGGCATGCAAATGTGGAATATTTTTCATCAAATTGTAGTGAATCTCAGGTCAACCCAGCCTCAATTGGGTACCAGGAAAAGCATTGGGAGATCAAAGTAGCCGGTCGGCCATTATGTTCCAACAGTCAATGAAAAATAAGGACCCAACACTCTGTTACCTAATACACCTTGAGGTATTAAAAAGGGTTCTGTTACTTTAAGAAGAAAGCAAATAAATCTATCCAGAAAGAACTCAAAACCGAAGAAAACTGGCTGATGCTTCTTCTTCACCCTTCACTCCTAGGGAGACATGGGTCTACTACAAAGGTCTTCAAGCCCACCTATCCAAGGCCATCTTTTCCAGATCTCTCCACTCTCTTGCATTTCATCTCCAGCTCCCGTCATGCTAGCGGATGCTACAAATAAGAAAATTCAAGTATTTTGTATGTATAAAGAGACAAGAAGGGTTGAGAAGACCAACATGGAAGAAGGCACCCTGGCAAGAGGAGAGACCACAGAGAAGATGGACTTAGAATGCAACTGATGATTTAAGCATGACAGCTGCAGAGCGGAACATCTGGCCTAGGAAGAGAAATTCAAAGGACTGTTAGGGTGGCAAAGTTCTGCTCATAACAAGCTATTTGATGATGATTACTTTTCAGCTTTTCCTTGTTTCCACAAACTCAATTTATTCTCACATAGTTACATGCTATAATAAAAATGATTAGAAAAGAAGCACTTACGGATACGGTGCAGTTAAGGATTCCCTGAATGCAACTTTAGGTTTTCCTAGAACACACTTAGCATTGTATTCTCTGTTCAATCTCTGCAAAAAGATTTTTAAAATTTTAACTATTACAAATTTTGTTTGTAAAACAAAACAGAGGAGTGTCTGGTCGAATGGATTAGAGCGCTGCTTCCATGCGGGAGACCCGTGTTCAATCCCGGTAAGGTCAGGATTTTTCTGTGGTGGGCATAAAATAAAAATCCTAACCAGAACAGCTTACGGCGGCTGCACTAGCCATACAGCCATTAAATTTCTCAGGCTCGTCCCACCACCCTAAAAGCGGTACTACAGGCAGTAACGATAAATTTTGTTTATGTTTTTTTTCTTCTTTCAACGTTTATACCAGAATATCAAAAAATGAGACAGCAGCACAGGTCAAGGAAGGTGCTACATTAAAGCAGATGGATGTACCAGTTATCAGAGGACTACCATCATAGCCTTCCAGACATGTCCATAGGTGCTCCAATCTCCGCCTCAACAAATCCAGCAGCCCAACATGCCAGTTCAATGTTGATTAATCAACCTCTTTGAATATTTGGTATGTTGTTCTTTTCAGGCTGTACCAATATTGACACCCATCTCTTTCAGTCTGGTCAGTGAGTGGGACTCGCAACCCTGAAACTCTTCTGTTCGAAAAGACTCTCTCAGTGTGTTAAGAATGTAATTTCGGTCCATTGCAGCTGCCTCTGATATCATAGCCATGCCAGCCAATCTATCAGTTTGTCCATTACCACTGACTCCTGCGTGCCCAGGGTCATATCATTAGAAGAAAAAGATGATTACATCAATCAAAAATCACCAATACTATTGACTACTGATTTCTGCATGCTTTTATTCAGTTCGCATCCCTAAAGTATCATAAAACTAACCTAGGGAGTCCATCCCTCGGCAATCCAGAGCCCGTAACTTCATGTTCAAGTTTTCCTGGTCGACACTACTAGGAAGAAAGATTGACTTGTAAGTCTTACCAGCAGACTACTAATTTTCACTGTTCGCTCTTCCTAAGAAAAACTAGCCAATCCCAACTCTGTGGCCTAGAGCCAGTCACAGAACACACCTATCAGACCAAATTGTAGCTCTCAACAGATACTAAAAAGTAATAAAAAGGAATTCTTTTTATATCTCTGGGCATTTTTCCAGTTAGGCCCTTATTTTTCATTGACTGTCGACTGACGGTGGGTGGTTTGGTCAACATCACATAGGCCACCTTTACTCCCAAATGCTTATCCTGGTACCCAATTAAGGCTGGGTCGAACTGAGAATGATATGATGTAAAAAATATTTCACGAGACTGTCGAATTAAACCTGACCACTAGACTAAGAAGCAAGTTCCCCAACAACTACGTCACTGCAGCACTTAACAAATACTAACCTGAGAATAAATATCTAAATGAAGTTCTCCCATCCCAGAGACAATGCTTTCTTTAGATTCACTGTCCCACTGTACTCTGAAGGTTGGATCCTCTTTAGTAAACCTGCTGATTCCCTTTGAGAACTGATCAATGTCTGAGTTCTTTAATGGTTTGATGGACATGGAGATGACAGGATCAGGTATAAACATGGATTCCTGGTGTGTGGATGAGAAAAATATGGATATCAATAGTAAAAATGGATAAGTGTAATCACATAGAACTTAAATCACATAGAACATAATCACATAGAACTTAAATGACATAGAACTTGATCACATAGAACATAATCACATAGAACATAATCATATAACTAGAGTTTTAGACCTCAGGTTAAATCCTCATTAGTTATAAATACCCCCACAGCCTCTGCTGCTGTCATGTTCTAGTTGAAGTATTCTACTTATCCCAAACTGAATAGTTGACAAATATGACACTTGTCTAACAAACACAATCTTAGCCTAACCACAGACACAATCTTAGTCTAACCATAGACAAACACAATCTTAGCCTAATCATAGACAAACACAATCTTAGCCTAATCATAGACAAACACAATCTTAGCCTAACCATAGACAAACACAATCTTAGCCTAATCATAGACACAATCTTAGCCTAACCATATACAAACACAATCTTAGCCTAACCATAGACAGACACAATCTTAGCCTAACCATAGACACAATCTTAGCCTAACCATAGACAAACACAATCTTAGTCTTTGGTTTTTTCCTTTTTTTGTTTTTTCAGTCGCTTTCAACTCAGACGAGTTTCATCTCTGAAACTGATTTTTGCGTGAAAATCCGTTTTCCAATTTCTTTCAATGGCAGCAGCGTGCACATTGTAAATTACTTTACACTGGCAGCCGTGTGCTCAATGTACTCGTAATTAGTATTCCTCGCCATACAGGCAGATTTTCTCCGACTTCAGAGGTACTCACGTTATCGTCCTGAGTAAGACCAGGGACTCGAACAAATGCCAGACAGTAGGTTCGAACCCGAGCTATAGGCGTCTCACAGCTAGCAGGCCGAGCTACTATCAACTACTCTGGCAGTCCCCCAATCTTAGTCTAATCATAGACAAGCACAATCTTAGTCTAACCAGAGACAAACACAATCTTAGCCTAACCATAGACAGACACAATCTTAGCCTAATCATATACAAACACAATCTTAGCCTAACCATAGACACAATCTTAGCCTAACCATAGACAAACACAATCTTAGCCTAACCATAGACAAACACAATCTTAGCTAACCATGAGACAAACACAATCTTAGCCTAACCATAGACAAATACAATCTTAGCCTAACCAGATAAACAATCTTAGTCTAACCATAGACAAACACAATCTTAGCCTAGCCAGAGACAAACACAATCTTAGCCTAACCATAGACAAACACAATGTTAGCCTAACCATAGACACACACAATCTTATCCTAACCATAGACAAACAATCTTAATCTAACCATAGACAAACACAATCTTAATCTAACCATAGACAAACACAATCTTAGCCTAACCATAGACAAACAATCTTAATCTAACCACAAGACAAAAACAATCTTAGCCTAACCATACATAAACACAATCTTAGTCTAACCACAAGACAAACACAATCTTAGTCTAACCACAAGACAAACATAATCTTAGTCTAACCACAAGACAAACACAATCTTAGTCTAACCATAAACTAACACAATCTTAGCCTAACCATAGATACAATCTTAGCCTAACCATAGACAAACATAATCTTAATCTAACCATAGACAAACACAATCTTAGTCTAACCACAAGACAAACACAATCTTAGTCTAACCACAGACAAACATAATCTTAGCCTAACCATAGATAAGTTCAGATTCCCTCTAGTGACAAAAGTGTCACCACTGAAGCACTCGACACCAAACAATGCACATATATCTCCAGCAAACACCTCATTGACATCCTGAAAAGACAAATTTAGAAATTAAAATATATCTTCTTCATCATCATTGCACTTCAGGTCTTCTTCTTACGCTCCATATCGACCATGTGTTAGCCACTCTGTGTGATTTGTATGTGATCTGAGCCTAAGAGTGATTGTAGGTTGTGCCAATTATGCGCCTACAAGTAGGCCAGCACATTTGATTTCTGCAACGCTTTTAATTTACTAGGGTAGCTTCCCTACTTGGAGAGGCATGAAAAGGGCTGCCCGGAACAGGAATAGTTGGAGAGGCCTTAATTGGGGAGGCATAAAGGAGAGTGTCCTGAATAGGAATAACTGGAAGGGTCTTAATTGGGTAGGGATGGAGAGGGTTGCCTAGAACAGAAATGGAGAGGTTGCCTGAATGAAATGGAGAGGTTGCCCTGAATAGAAATAACTGGAAGGCCTTAATTGGGGAGGCATGGAAAGGGCTGCCCAGAACAGTAATAGTTGGAAGGGCCTTAACTGATTTCATACCATGGAACACTGGAGTGTAAATATTTCTTAACTGCATGGACCATGCATCACTCAAAAGACGACTATTTTGTTGAGTTTTTATTATTTTGTTGTTGCGATTGAAGATTTATATTAACCAGAAACTACTTAGAAGTGGTATGTAAATGATAGCAAATATATAGCATTGTGGCTTTTGCTAGAAGTAGAATTGAAACAGAGTTTACCATTCCATTTAGGATACCTGTGACCGTAAAAAAACTAGAGATGTTTATGAATGGTCATGATGCTAGTTTGTAACAGATAATAATCATACATTCATTTACTACTTTCTTAATGTTTGTGTATTTATAAATGGATTACATATATAAAGAGAGCTGTTAGACTGATTTATACAACATATTGTTCATCAAGACGCTTGGTAAGTTGGATTTTTGTTCTCATAATTACAATTAGTTTTTTTAATACATGCTAATATTTTTCATGCATACAACACAACATTATATTTTCAATACAATAATATTTTATGAAAGTACATTCATTTATCTTTAATTTGATATATAATAAGTTAAACTTTAAATCATATTTAGAAACAATATTTTAGTTTAGCTAAAGTATGTGTGCAATATTTTTGAAGCTAAAAAAATAATTCGGTCCAGAGGAGAAAAAAAAATGGTAGTGAATCAGTTAACAGAGAAGGCATGGAGAGGACTGCTCAGTACAGGAATAGCTAGAGAAATATGGTAGATGACTTATGCTCCCAAGGGGGCATTAAGAGCATAATATATACATCTGGTACTTCAGAGTGTGTTGTGTTTTGTTTCTGTTCATATGACTATTACTAAGAGCCACTCCATCAATCCAACCTACCTCCATCTCATCTGCATTCATTCGGACAAGTCTAGAAACTCTGATCTTCTTCTGAGTCCTTGTGTTCACCACTGTGTCTCCTTTCTTGACACCGCCCTGATAGATCCGGAGGTACGTCAACTGTCCAAACTTTCCTGCCTGAATACAAGTTGAAAACATATCATTACCATATATGATCTTTGAAATGTGTTACTTTGACCTATATTATATTAACCTTTGACATATATTAACCTTTGACATATAATATATTAACCTTAGAGAGGTGCAGTAACATAGTTGTTAGTGAACTCACTTCTTAGGCTAGTGGTGTGGGTTCAATTCCACAACGAGCGTAGAATATTTTTCAGACCGTAACAGCTCTCAGGTCGACTCAGCATTAATTAGGTACCAGGAAAAGCACAGGAAAGTAAAGGCAGCCAGCATGATGTTGACCACATCCCCCACTGTGTACCAGCGGTCAATAAAAAATAAGGACTGCCCTGAATATGATATACTGAGGCAAACTCATTGGCCTAACGAAACAACACTCGACAGAAAACTACACGGACCTCTGTCTGAGCTACAAAAGACAGTGAAGTTCATACAAGAGACAACATTGAATATATAGACAATATTTCAAGCGAACGAAATGAAGAAAGGAAGAACGTACGGTCAATCTAAACTCCATTCCCAAAGTGGTCTTCCTGAGATGCATCCAACAAGGACAAGACTGCAGGGAGAAGAGTGTGAAGTCTCAATGATAGAACTCTAAACTGGGTTAACGATTCAGATCTTCAGTGAGTAATTTAGATTTCCTAACAAACGATCATCAAATAGCTTGTCCTGAGTAGAACTTTGCTACCATAACAGTCCCTCAAAATTTCTCTCTCTCAGAGGTCTCTGCAGCCGTCATGCTCAAATCATCAGTTACATCTTGAATCCATCTTCCCCTCTTTGCACGCTTCCATAATGGTTTTCTCCAGCACTTCATGTCTCTTTATATATCCAAAATACTTCAATTTTCTCATTCTTAATTGTAGCATCAACCAGTTTTCTTTGATTTTGAGTTCTTTCTGGGTAGATCTATTTGTTCTCTTTTCTGTCCATGATATACAGAGAACTCTTCTGTAATACTTATATTCAAAAGCACTTTTTTCCCCACTACCTTGTTAAATGTCCTTGCTTCATACCCATACGTTGCCAATGGGAATATGCATGCTCTAGTATTCTGATCTTTACCTATCAGTTCCATTCCATACTGTTTTTAGTTGTTTTATTTTGTGTACGCCATGTTTGTTTTTCTTTTAATTTCCTTCATTCCATTTCCATCTGTTGCTAGCAGTGAACCAAGATATTCAAAACTATTCACATTTTTTTATTTTCTCTCCGTTGATAAAAATATCTTTTGTCATGTTTGTTTTATCTGTTGTCATTACTTTTGTTTTTGCCACATTGAGATATAGATTTTGTTTTCGCTTTTCTTCTGCACTTCCATTATTAATTTTTCAATCCATTTTTAAGATGCTACCTGAACTAAGCTATACTAATGATACAGTGTTACTGTTAACACTGTATCGTTAGCATATCTTAGTTCAGGTATATCTCTTCCTCCGATTATAAAAGGATTTGTTTCGATCTTATTTTTCCTTCACCTGTGTGTTGCTAGGCCTCGCATAGAGAGCAAAGAATAGTAACACTGTGACCTACAAGGTATGTCATAAGAGGCTACTAAGGTAGGGGCCTAGAGAAGCTACCCTAGTAAATAAAAAGCATAGCAGAAACCGGATGTGGTGGCCCACTTGTAAGCACATAACTGGCACAACGTACAATCGCTCTTAGGCTCGGATCACATACAATCACAAAGAGTGGTTAACAAATGGTTGATATGGAGCGTTCGAAGAAGACCAACAAACTTAAAGAGCAATGTTACTCCGATACAATTTCAGCTGGTATGCGTGTTCACAAATATCGATTATGGTGAAGAATGGATACTGATGCCTTCAATATACGGGAACACTTTTTCCACGTCTTAAATTTGACAAAAGTTGCAAAGAGAGGAATCCTGTGGCATTGGATGCAGACATCAAGGCTATCATTGATGAAAACTGCAATGAAGGTGACGTGATTTACACAGATGGATCGGTAGTTCATCACGAAAAGTCCGCATGGGCTTTCTCTGCAAGTTCATGTGGCAGAATGGTCTAGAAGCCATTGGTGCATTTCAAATGACAACAAGCAGCATGACAATGGAGGTACTGGCAGTGACTAATGCACTACGCTGGTTGGAGTCACAAAACTACACGCATGCGTGCATTCTGAGTGATTCATTGAGTATGATCCGCAAGGTGGAGGCTGGTTCGGTGCTCAGATGATGGACTGAATCACTACAAGCGTCAACAATTTGCAGAATCACACTTATCTTCGTTCCAGGGCACATGGGTGTTGTTGGCTATGAGATACTCGATTGTAGGAGCAGAAGGTTTGGCTCTGCCAATATCAGCGACAGCCAGGCAGAGCTGATATTTAAGCCAGAGTTGGTTTGAAGATTATTTACACCAGCCCACGTCAACTACTAGATTGCAGGAGCTGGGTTTGAAGATTGGAGTAGCAAGAAAAGAACAGCATAACAGGTATATGAGTAGTCTCATCAATCAAAATAGAACTGGTACGGTCAGTCGCTGGACGCTGTTGGGGATATTGCGACAGAGATTAGAGCACCTATGGACATGTCTGGAGTGCAATGAAAATATTCCAAACTGAAACGGATACAAAGCAAAAGGCCAGCCAAGTAAAAGGTGGATCTCTGAGATAACAACGAAAGACTTTATGAAGCATACACAAAAGCTTGTTCTATAAATTTCTTCTTATCCTGATTTTTTTAGTTTTATTTTAGTTTAGTCATCAGATTATCACCACTGCACGTTCCGAACCAATTAGTCTATAAATGCTCCGATCTCCCCCTCCTTCCCCTCAGCATGTCTCTCAGCGTGTGGCGACTAATGACCGCGGTTCTGTGTTGGTTTACTATTCTTCTTTGGCTACCAGAATAGTGTTCTTGTCTAGCTACACCCCACTTGACTTGGAATTCTTGCAGTATAGTTATTGTTGTAGATTCACCACTATTACTTGAATCATGTATACTTCTTTCTCCTTAGAGCATTTATGATATCAGCCAAGTCCATTGCTTGTCCGCTTTATACAGCAGCTATACCTGCAAGCATATCAGCGTGTTCTTTTCCCTTTACACCTGCATGCCCTGGCACAAAAATAAAATTATTTTTGTCAGCTCAGACCTACTTAACGACTCCATCCATTGTCTCCAAGCCCATCCTGTTTCAATCTTCCTGAGCATACTCATTGAGATGAAAGTAAATAAAAACAAACAAAGATGAGAAGACAGACTTACCTCAAGCTTGAAGGCTAGACCCACAAACGGTGATTCTATGGACCTGGCCGGGTTCAGAATAATCTTTTTGGGTTTTTCAACTCTACATTTTGGATGAGAAAACAAAACAACAACCATAAGTTAAATAGTCTACACAAAAATCTTAGATATAGTATCACCACTAACCCCCTACCCAAACGTCTTCTTCTTCAATGCTCCATATCGACCACTTGCTAAACCACTCTTTGTGATCTGTATGTGATCTGAGACTAACAACGACTGTATGTTGTGCCAGTTATGCGCCTACAAGTAGGCCAGCACATCATATTTCTGTTATGTTTTTTATTTACTAGGGTAGCTTCCCTAGGACCTTACCTTAGACGCCTCTTATGACATGCCTTGTAGGTCGAGTGTAACTATTCTTTTCTCCTTGAGCCCCAGCAACACACAGGCGAAAAAGAACACAGCAATACACTATTAAAATATGAACTAATAAATGAATGTTTTTTATATACCAGAATGAACTCCAAATTTGCAAAAAATATCTGTTATATAAGTTCTTAGAACATTCTTCTTCTTCTTCTTCTTCAGCGATCTCTGGTCATGCGCTTAATTTACTGTGGACCACAAACTGGGCAGACAGCTTCAGGTCTGTCAGGTTTTCCTAAAGCTTAGTTTTCAGGTCGACTGGGTGTGGCCACATGTTGCTTCTCAGCTCACACAGAAGAGGACAGTCTTGCAGGATATGCTCTGGTGTCTGTTCTGCCTGCTGACACTGGCAGAGAGCTGTTTGACTTATTCCTAGTCTATATAAGTGTTTGTTGAGTCTGCAGTGTCCGGTGCGTAGTCGAAATATAATGACCTGGTCTGTTCTGCTTAGGTCTTTGAGGAGTCTTTTCCATAATCATATCCAGTGTTTGTCTTCCAGTCTACTGCAGATTTTCTCTGTATGAGGGTTTTGACCTCTTGAAAAGACAAGGGTTGGTAAATTTGCTCTTTGGCACTGCCTCCTTAGCTAAGACATCAGCACTCTCATTGCCTGCAATGCCACAGTGAGATGGAATCCACTGCAAGTGAATTTCTGCCTTTTCTGAAAGCTGAGCAAGTTCTCTTTGTAGTTTTTGTACTGTGCTGTCAGTGGATTTAGCCTCCAGGGCTTGTATAGCTGACAGTGAGTCTGTAAGAAATACCATCTTGCCTGCAGCTGCTTGCAGCTTATTCATGTGCTGTGCTGCCATCAGAAGGGCTAAGAGTTCTGCTTTGTAGTTGGAACATATTCTTCCAGTAGGAGCCGCTAGAGACACAGTGGTAGCATCTGGGTGCCTAATGTACACTCCTGCTCCACCATTCATGGTTGCCTCCATTGCAGATCCATCTGTGTAAATTCTTATCCAGCTGTCTTCTGGAAACATGTAATGGAGATGTTCCATTGTAATTGCTTTTTCACTAGATTAGGCTCCGCATCTTTGCTTAATAATTTAGGGATGGAGGTTGAGAAGTTTAGTAGTACTGAGTCTGGTTCCCAGTGATCAAAAGCAATTCTTCAGGTATGGAATTATGATTTAGTAGTTCCAAGTATGACTTCTTAGAACATTCAAGACAGAGAAGAGAAAAAAACAAAGACATTCTACAAGACCTGAATATCGAGGAGCATTGGCTCATAAATAACATCATCTAGCAGAAGATTAAATATTTTGGCCAAGTTAAATGTCGCAGTGGTTTGGAAAGAATGGTAATGGAAGGCATGGTTCATTGAGTACAAGGCAGGAGACAACCAAGATGAAGGTGGCAGCAGGATATCTCGCTAGAGACCGAGAGTTTTTCAGTTGGGCTATGATGAAAGCGACGTTTCGCTAGGGATGTGCTACTACTTGAGATCTTATATATTCTAGGAGTCAACAATTGGGAAGAGAAGACTAAGAGAAGAGAAGAATGGAGACAGGTGATATCTGCGGGGCAATGAACCTCAAACAGATTAACCTCAGCAGGTTACCAACAGACACTGCGTCTCAAAGAGCAATGCTACTATAATACCGTGTATACGAAGCAAAAGGCTGTCCACACAAAAGGTGAACCTAGGAGAAAACAGAGACAGTGAAGAACACTGTTTATGGATTGCACACAAAAGTCAGTTCTAGAAATTTCTTCTTATTCCAATGCTGTGAGGTAAAGCAGGGTTAAAGAAAAGAACATAGTGATACAACACAACAAGGGCGACTCATCTAGCCCTAGAACGCAAATTAAAGTTCCCATCCCTACGCTTAACAGCAAGAGTGAACAGCCAACTACATCTTCCACCTGGGAATAGACAATAGACAAAAGAAAAGAAGGAAGATAAACTTCAAAGGCTCAGATTGATGAAGAAGAACTGACCACACTTAACAGTATATGCTCACCCTTCACTGCTGTCCAGACATATATTAGTGACCTCTGTTGGATCTGGGAGGAAACTTAGGATGCCATCAAGCAAAGGTTGCACACCTTTATTTTTCAGAGCTGTTCCTAACAAGACTGGTGTGAAATCTCGTTTGATGGTCGCTCGTCTGATGGCCGACTGAAAAACACAGAAAGAATTTAGTCGCAAACGTATGTATGGAAAACTGGTTAGAAATTAGGTCAATATACATATATTACCTGTCAATACATCATTTTCGGTACGAATCAAACTTGATAAAAAATGCAGACAAAACAACTCAATGGTCGTGGAGGCAGAAGTTCAGACATTAATTTCTGAGAACTCATCTGAGAATGATGTAATCATTTATACAGATGGTTCGATGTGCTGAGCTATTGGGTTTTCACTGCTCAAGTCGGAGGGAATGTTGTGAAGGAAGACAGAAGTAGTTCTGCTGTAGCTACGAGCAGTCTCACTATGGAAATCATGGCAGTAACTAAAGCAATGGTCTGGTTGGAATCACAAACCTATGTCCATGAATGTTTTCTCAGTGACTCAATGAGTATGCTAAGGAAAATTGAAAAAGGCTGGGCTTGGAGACAATGGATGGAGTCGCTGAGGAGGTCTAGGCTGACAAAAATTAGTTTTATTTTTGTGTCTCTATTTTATTTGCAGAGCGAAGTAAACAACTACTTCCAGTATTAGGATGGAGGTTGAGGACATTACTGCTGCCCTTCATTGGCTCTCTGGGGTTTCGTTTACTGAGGCCATTGTTATATCTGACTCTCAATCGATGCTTCCTTTCTGTTATGTTTGTCACCCCTCCTTCTAGGTTGTGATCAAACTCTGCTTCAGTTATGTTGGTCAACCTCCTTCTAGACTGTGGTCAAACTCTCCTTCCGTTAAGTTTATGCAGGTCGCCACTACTGTTATGTTTATGATGGTTACCCCTCATCCTAGGTTGTGGTCAAACTCCCCTTCTGTTATGTTTATGTTAGTCAGCCCTCCTTCTAGGTTGTGGTCAACTCCCCTTCTATTAAGTTGGTGGTCAGTCCCAACTACTACCAAGAATTGTTACTCCATAAATAAACAATCAAATACCGCTATATTTTTTCTAATGAAGAACAGGGTACTTACTGTTATTTCTTCAACCGATGGCTTGCGCTCTTCCAAAAATATTTCACCAAACTGCTCATCAACATTGGACACTAGTTCTATGGAATAAGTACAAACATAATTAACACAATGTATTGGTATAGATTAAGAGAGAAACATGTAAAATCAAAGTTCTGTATGCAGCGATGTTTCGATCAAAAGACATTTATCAAGCAGCAGATACAACAGCAGCGAAGAAATTCAGACTTTCAAAACAGTTTCTGGCAGTCTATGTTATGTCTAAAAGTCTTGACTTTCTTAAGATTGAATCTGCTTTTAGGTCGAACCAGCCTCAATTGGGCACCAGGAAAAACCACTGGGAAGTAAAGGTGACCGACGTGATGTTGACCACATCATCCATTGTATGTTAACCGTCAATGAAAAATATGTGCCTAACAGTGTATTACCCAATATACTTTGAGGTCTTCTTCTTCTTCTAACGCTCCATATTGACAACTTGTTAACCACTCTTAGCAATTTGTATGTGATCTGAGCATAAGAGCGGTTGTACGTTGTACCAGTTATGCGCCTACAAGTAGGCCAGCACATCCGATTTCTGATACACTTTTATTTTCTACAGTATCTTCCTAGGCCCCTACCTCAGTCGCCTCTTACGACATGTCTTGTAGGTCGCAGAGTTACTATCCTTGCTCCCCTTGAGAGCCCCGGCGACACACGGATGACTTCAATGTATGAAAAGGTGTTTTTTTTAATTTTTGAATGGTGTTCATATTCCATTTGGACAAAAAACCTAAATTCCTCTGCCTTATACAATCCCCCTGTGTACTCTAAATTCCTCTGCCCTATACAATCCCCCTGTGTACTCTCAAAAATGGTAACAAAGCACTGTAACGGCAGTTAATGACTAGAATTAATTTGATAAACTAGAGGTAATGGCTCATAAAAAAAATAGAAAATGTGAACAATTTTGAATATCTCTGTTCATTGCTAACAAAAGATGGAAATGGGATGATGGAAATGAAAAGAAGAACAAACATGACCTTACAAAATAAATTAAACAACTAAAAACAGTATGGAATGGAACTGATAGGAAAACAAAGATCAGAATACTAAGAGCATGTATATTCTTAGTGGCAACATATGGGTGTGAAGCATGGACATTTAACAAGGCAGTGGAAAAGCACATATATGTGCTTTTAAATATAAGTGTTACAGAAGAGTCCTCTGTATATCATGCACAGAGAAGCAAACAAATAGATCTATCCAGAAAACTGTATTTTGGACATGTAGAGAGACGCCAAGGGTTGGAGAAGACTATTATGGAAGGAGGCATCCGGCAAGAGGAAGACCACGGATTCAGGATGTAACTGATGATTTCAGCATGACAGCTGCAGAGGTGGGACATCTGGCCTATGAGAGAGAGAAATTCCGAATGACTGTTAAAGCAGCAAAGTTCTGCCCAGGATAAACTATTTGATGATGATGAATGGCACAGATCATCTGTGCTACTGAATCAATGAAAATCAATGAAACTACAAACCAATCATCTCTTGACGTTTGTCTTTAGCTTCCTCCCTCATATTTGATGGAATCTCATCCTCTCGTATTGTCAGACTAGGAAAGACAAAAAAAGGTAATTTTGTAACATACAGATTAATGGTAGGGAATGAGAATAGTGAACTCTACTTTGGCTGCTGTTTCATTAGGCAGCACAAAAAACTTCCTCCATCCCCATGTGCTCTGACAGTTAAATTCTGTTTTCTGTTCAAGGTGGTTAGGAAGTCCACAGACAACCCAGTTCTTCAGTGCTACATACAAAACACCTACAAAGAATTGGGCCGAAGGGCTCGAGCCCCAAGAGCCGCTGGATCGGTGAAGAAGAAGAAGTAGTTATTAATTACAGAGCCAGGATCTATCAAATTTATATATATGACATTTTTTTGTCCTTACAGACGTCAATTGGCAAGTGTTTTACTTTCGAGTTTACGCTCGTTTCTCTTGTCTTTATAATAATAATAATATAATAAAGACCATAACCCGTTAGGGTCGTAGGGGTGTCACAGTGGAGACATCACAAAAAGCACACCATGAATCTCTGTTTTCAACTCCTCGAGCGAGTGTGAAGGAACTCTGCCCCGACCAGTTCTTGATGTTGTCAAACCAGGATTTTCTCTGCCCTCCTTTCCTTCTTCCATCCTCAACTGTTCCCTGTAGGATAGTCTTAGAGAGTAAGCTATGTCTCATCACATGCCTGAACCATGCAAGTTTATGCCGTTTCACGATTGTCAAGAGTGGTACTTGTCGACCTGCAAGGTTGTTTATTTGGTATCTTGCATAAATATTCGTCTTATGTTCTATGTAACTAATACGTAGTACCCGCCTATAACGCTTATATTCGAAAGCCTGTATTCTTCCTTCCAGTTCTGCATTGAGCATCCAGCTCTCACAACCGTATAAAAGAATGGATAACACCAACGATCTGTATATATTGATTTTTGCCATAGTACTGATTTTGCTTTTCCATATCACATTTAGCCGAGACATAGCGGCTGAAGTCATCTCAAGTCTTGACTTGATCTCCTTACCAGAGTTACCATCGATGCATATGTAGGACCCGAGGTATTTAAAGATTTCCACTTCCTCCAGCTTTTGTCCGTTTAGCCAGATATTGGTATGTGTGTGGTTGTTGCTCCTATTCACCAGTATCTTACTTTTTTCAGTGTTAATTTCCATTCCATATTTTCTGCTCACTGTCTCTAGTTTTGAGATTAGTTCTTGTAATTCTTCTTCAGTGCCTGCCATAAGGTCAATATCATCAGCAAATCGTAGATAACAAAGAGGTCGGCCACCGATGGTTATTGATGTTTGATGGTCTTGCAATGTCTCCTGCATGATGTGTTCTAGGTATTTACAGACGATCAATTGGCAAGTGTTTTACTGTGACAACTTCTGAGTTTGCGAATGTCTACAACAAGTGGTGTTCCCAAGTGGTGGTCACAAATCTAAGTACCAACCATTGCTCGATGTTGCTTGACTTTGGTGATCAGACGAGAGCCGGTATTGTCATATTGTCAACATGGTATGGTTCTAACCTCTTTTTGCCTAGCCTGGGCAGCTGTTATGGGGAATGTGCCATGCTCATTTTGCACAAACCCCACTCTCTACCCTAATGTTTCATCCAAAGGAAAGACATGTTTCATCCAAAGGAAAGACAGAGTCCATACGTTTGAAATCAAGCAGGGTTTGCAGGGGATGCCAGAAGATGGAATGGATTACACACATAATCATCAACTGCTTTAGGTTCCTCCTCCAGATTTGTGGTCAAAATTTACTCCTTTAGCCTTCTGCGTAACCGTGCTGACCCACAAGGCAGTGTGGATTTTGTTTAGGTATACACCCTAGCCTTTAGTTCTCCGAGCACCCCTCCACAAAGCAGTGGGTTTAACAGTTGCAGATGTTACCGTCTACTGTCATACGGTAGCAGATGAAACATCTGATCTGACCCTATAAAAAATTTATAACACTTTCAATATCTTCCTTATCGCCTGCGCGGCGCAGGGGCCCGGAAGGGAAGCAAAGAATAGTACCACTGCGACCTACAAGGCATATCGTAAGAGGCAATTGAGATAGGAGCCTAGGGAAGCTACCCTAGTAAATAAAAAGTGTAGCAGAAGTCGGATGTGCTGGTCTACTTGTAGGCGCATAACTGGCACAGCGAACAATCGCTCTTAGACTCAGATCACACAGAGTGGTTAACAAGTGGCCGATATGGAGCGTTCAAAGAAGAATATTTTCCTTATATTTTTTAAATTACAAACAATTATATGCACAAATTTCAACTCACCCACGTGGTTCTTCAAAATAGATTGCCTTCTCATGAATAAGATCAACCAGACCCTTGTGGTTCCCCTCCAAACCAATTGGAATGTTGACAAAAGCAGCATTGTGATGCAACTTGGTCCTAACATGGGATTTTAAAAAAACATGATAATTGATTGGCTCCTATAAGCCGCTTGGAGCGCAAAATTGTTTTTAAATTGATCTTAAATCTTTCCGATGCAGTTATTTCCTCAGTTGTACACAGTTAATTCAAAAGAGGCAAAAAGTATTTTTTTAAAAATCAAAACTACTTGTTAAAAAATAAACACATATATATATATATATATATATATATATATATAATCTTATTAACTCTGCCAATGCTGGTTCCAAGCCCGGAGGAAAAGGGAGGAGGACTTGTGCGTTAGGGCAGCTACCTCACCACGGAAAATTTAAAGAACTACAGAAACTTGCAAGAAAGGAAGGAGAAGATGGAGATATGTTGGACACACCTGGAGAAGAAATGATCAACGAATATCAAAGCAGACATTGAAGTGGGATGCAAAGGGTTCAAGAAAGAGAGGACGAATTAAGTAGACCTGAAATGAACTTTGCTGAGAAAGGCAAGAAATATCAGTCTCAGTTCCATGGAAGAGACTGAGCGAGTTGCCCAGGAGAGAGCGGTATGGAGAAATTGCTTGCAGGCCCTATGTAACGTATAACGGATCGAGAGGAATTATTATATCTTATTATATACTAATTTGAAGAAAACTGGACAACCTATTAGAATAACAAGGTTAAAAAGTAGTAGAAGTAAAACTAGAAAGACTTGTATAAGGGGAAAGAACTCAAATGGTGTAGTGTACGGCGAATGGCATTCAACGGAATACGCTGTGACGCAGTGTGCGACGATTGGCATGGAAAGAGTTAAAGAACATTCATTTACCTACAAAATGGTATATTACTCATAAAAAACCTGTTAATAGTTAAGAAAACTACAGCTGAATTTGTACATACACCTGTAATAGGAAAATGGGACCTAAATTTAATTCAGCCAAACCCGTTTTTTCAATTCAGTAGCTAATCAGTTAATCCTTTGAATGTTGTCAAGTAGTAGCATGTCCCTTGCGGAACATTGCTTCCACTGTATCCAAAATCCAGGATCACTGGAAATCAGCATTATCGCTCCACTTGGGATGCAAACCGAGTAGTTTTAGAGAGCAAGGCGAGAACTGTACTTCCTCACAACAGACACCATAAAATCTTTAAATTTTTCATTTAAAATCTCCAAAATATTGTTACTACTAACCTTAATTGATGCAAAACTCGTGAAGGATTCGAACCCATCCGATCCAACTTGTTAATAAAGGCTAAACATGGTACATTGTATCTCTTCATCTGTCTGTTGACAGTAAATGTCTGACTCTGCACACCGCCCACAGCACACAGAACCAGGACTGCACCATCCAGCACTCTTAAAGCTCGCTCTACTTCAACAGTGAAGTCTACGTGACCTGGAGTGTCAATGATGTTGATGTTGTGTTCCTTCCACATGACATAAGTGGCTGCGGACTGGATGGTAATCCCTCTCTGTCTCTCCAATTCCATAAAATCCATTTTAGCCCCAACTTGGTCTTTTCCGCGGACCTAACAAAGATTCCATGAAAAACATTTTGATAATAGTTCACAAAAATAGAACGAGAAAAAGATGGCGAGAGAGAAATAATGAATCTACTATGAAAAAAATGAAAATCATGGCTTATCTTTTACAAGACTTAGCCACCAACAACAGTAAATGAGTTGTCGATTTTCTAAGCACTACTTATACATTCAGCAGTTTGCCATTGCTTTCTAAGCGGTGAGGTCTATTTTTATCGTTCATTCGTAAAAATCCAAGAGAACTAATTTTCTTCCAAACTTGCCCACAGCAGAGTTTGAACCAGGTATGCTTGGTTGTGATCGAGCTCACTACCGCTTAAACTATAGATGCTCACACTACTATACAAAGCAGAATATTGACATTATTGTACAAAAAATAAATCATGCATTACTGGATAAAAAGAAGGAATGACAATTGCTAAAACAAAGAGATGAAATGGTACTATTATACAAAGAGAGTGGACATCTGTGGCTTAGCGGTAGTGAGCTCGATCACAACCCAAGAGTACCTGGCTCAAACTATGTGGCGAGCAGCTTGGAAGCAAATTTGTTCCTATGGATTTTTGCAAACGGTAAATATAGACTTCACCATTCAGAAAGCAATGACAAACTACTGAACATATAAGTGATGCCTAGAAAATCAACGGCTCATTTACTGTGATTGATGGTGATGTCCTCTAAAGATATGCCATGATTTTCATACAAAGAAACGAAATGGCATTAACATGATCAAATTACAATGTTGACACGAATAAGTTGTATCCTTATTCCTATTTCACTGTGTGTCATTTCCCACTAGTGTGGCGTTCATAGACAAGGAAAAGGCCTTTGACAGAGTCAATTGAAACAAACTATGGGAATGTCTAAGAAAATATGGAATCAGCAAACATCTCATCAAGGTCTGCAAGAGTTTATACATTTCAAGTAAAAGTTACATAAGAACAAAAGCCGGAACATCAAAAACATTCACAGTAAACTCAGGAGTTAGTCAGGGATGTGTGCTCTCTCCACTGCTGTTTATAACATACATGGACAACATAAGTAGAGAAACAGGAATAGAGGAAGAAAATAATATTTCAAAACTTTTATTTGCAGAAGACCAAGTACTGATTGCAGAAAACGAAGAATCTCTCCAGAACCATTTGAGCTTAGTTAACATCAAGGGGAGGAGTACAACATGAAAATAAATACAATAAAGACAGAGACAATGGCAATAAGTAGACAACCAGAAAACCTTACAATAAAACTCCAGAACGTAGAAATAAAACAAACAATTGAGGCCAAATACTTAGGAGCAATTTTCCCAGCAGATGGAAGTATCGATAGCGAAATCAGCAATCGTTGCACAAAAGCTAGCCAGGTACTGGGACAATTAACACCACTGTTGTCACATAAAGAGATACCGCTAACAGCTAAAGCAAATCTCGTATTTCAAACGATTTTCTGGCCAACACTATGTTACCAGTGTCAAACCCACCAATAACAGCAGCTAATGAGCGGAAAATCATAGCAAAGGAGATGAGGTGCATTAGAGGAGCTGCAGGTGTTGAGGATCACGAGAGAGAGAGAGAAAAGAGCTGCAGGTGTGACAATAAGAGACAAAAATAGAAATGAAGAAATCAGAAGACTGGATTTGAAACCAGTCGCACAATTCACAAAAGAACAACAGATTAAATGGTTTGGACACCTGACAAGAATGCCCTGGTATCGTCTACCACAGAGAGCCACACAGAAAAAGTATAATCAGTACAAAGCAAGAGGAAGATCACGCAAAAGATGGAGCGACGGCATCAAGAACAGGCTTACAAAAATTAATATCAGCTTACAAAGTGCCTTAAAACAAGCACACACAAGATCACTACGTTTCCCCCCAAACACTTCTATAAAGAAGTAAATGGTGGAAGAAGATCCCACTAACTATTAGTTAGTTAGTTAGTTTGTTCCTTTCGTGCCAAAGGTGGCATATAGGGCAGAGGTTTTAGATCTCCATGTGATGCGGTTCGTTGCTACAGTTGGAGATCTTGTATGGTTTTACATCCCAATAGTTTACTTTCTTGTTGGATTGTTCTTCGAAGCGTGGTCTTAGGTCTTCCACGTTTTCTGTTCCCAACTGGTGACCACATAAGGACTTGTCGATTTAGTCTCTGTTTGTCTGATCTAAGAACATGACCTAAATATTTCCACCTTCGTTTCCTTATAATATTTGACATGGGTTGTTGGTGTGTTCTATCTCTCACTGTGTTGTTAGAAACAAAATCACTCCATTTTACTTTTAATAATTTTTGCAGACATTTATTCTCAAAGCTGTCCAGTTTCTTATCAATTTTCTTTGTTGATTTCCAACTAACTATTAACTGGCAACAAAATAGTTTCTTCTTCTTCAGCAATCTCTGGTCATGTGCTTAATCTACTGTTGACCACAAACTGGGCGGTCAGCTTCAGGTCTGTCATGTTCCCCAAAGCTTAGTTTTCAGGTTGACTGGGTTTGGCCACATGTTGCTTCTCAGCTCACCCAGGTAAGGACAGTCTTGCAGGATATGCTCCAGTGTCTGTTCCGCCTGCTGACACTGGCAGAGAGCTGTTTGACTTATTCCTAGTCTATATAAGTGTTTGTTGAGTCTGCAGTGCCCTGTGCGTAGTCGAAATATAATGACCTGGTCTGTTCTGCTTAAGTCTTTAAGGAAGTCTTTTCCATAATCATATCCAGTGTTTGTCTTCCAGTCTACTGCAGATTTTTTCTGTATGAGGGAAATGAACCAATCAAAAGTGCACATTTATGCCAATGGTTGGTTGGTTAGTTAGTTCTTCGACCAGTGGCGGCTTGTGTATTTGCACTGTGGCATTGCAGCACCCCCTATTTTCACTCGATAACATTCAATATATATATATAATCATCTAGTACCATTATATGTTATATTGGGCATGCAAGTAATTTCTTCATACCGCACTGTCCTGGGCAACTCGTTCAATCTCTTCATGTAAATGAGTCCGATATTTCTTGCCTCTCTCAGAAAAGTTTGTTTCAGTGTTTCCCTAGAGTATACTCTCTTTCTTGACCCCTTTGCTTTCCATTTCAATGCCTGCTTTGGTATTCATTGATCATTTCTTCTCAAGGTGCGTTCATCATATCTCCATCTTCTCCTTCTTATAACAGTTGTCACTAGTGGTTGACCAGACATTTCTTCTCAAGGTATGCCCAACATATCTCCATTTTGTCTTTCTTATAACAGTTCTTACTAGTGGTTGACTAGATATTTCTCTGATTTCATCACTTCTCAGAGTAGGCCTAACATATCTCCATCTTCTCCCTCTTATAACAGTTGTTACTAGTGGTTGATCAGATATTTTTCTCTTTCATCACTGTTCCTGAATAAACATTAAATATAATGAGGTCTTAATTGTAAATTATATAATCCTCAATGTTGTAAAAAAAAACCATTTTAGGGCAGTTAGGATTTTATTGTTGTATTCTATATGTAGCGTGCTGTGAGAAAGTGAAATTCTTCACTTCTGTTGTATCCTTTGCTTGATAAAGGTCTTTTGGTCAAAACGTTGCTATTATTGTCATTGCTTTTGTATTTTATAAAACTACAGTACTTTGTTTTACGTGTTTCGCCATAAAAACAAACCAAAATAAACCAAAAAATTAAAAGTGCCCGTTTTGTCTTCTTCTAAAATAAAATACCTCATGCATCTCTTCCACTCTCCCAGTGTAGAAGAGTAATCTTTCTGTCAGAGTTGTCTTTCCTGAATCAATGTGAGCAGAAATGCCAATATTTCTAATTTTGGTCACATCTTCCAGTACTTCCTGTTACAGAATATTGAAAAAAATGACAAATTTATTAGACATATCTGCCAACATAGTTATTCTTCTTCACCTTTCAACTCCCAATGGAGCACTGGTCTTCAACAAACTTCTTCCAGCTCTTCCTCTCTCTTGCCATAACTTCCAGTTCTTTCCATGTTTTACCTATCTTTTAATATCAGCCTCCAGCTCTCTTCTCCAGGTCTGTCTAGGCCTTCCCTACTCCTCTTTCCCTGCGGGATCCATATTTGTTGAAAATGTTAGCTTAATTTGTCTACGTGGTGAGGTAGCCAGTCACACTGTCAACCCTCCTTAGTCGTCTCTTACAACATGCGTGGCAGGTAGACATTGCAGCACATTCTTTCCTCCCCTTTTGGACCCCAGCAGCACACAGGTGGATACCTACCTTAGTCGCCTCTTATGACATGCCTTGTAGGACGCAGTGCTACAATTCTTTGCTTCCTTGCGGCCCAGGCAAACAAATGGGTGAACATAGTTATTAGTAGATAAATAATTGATTGAATGATAGGACCATTATCGTTGTATTTCGGTGAGTAACCATGTGTACTCCGATCTCTTTCTTACACAGGAAGATCTCAGTGCACGGAGTCCGCAGCATTAGCAAGGGTACAGCGATGTAATTTAGAAGATGGTGAAAATATTTTGTAGGAATTTTGTTTTTTTAATCTTTCTAATGAATTTTGTCATTTTGTCAGGGCTGTGGCATTTCAGCCTGCTCTTCTCAATTTTTAACTGTCAAGATTTTATTTAGTGCTCAACTTGAACAAGGTACCAATGTTTTATCATCCGTTTCCGATAGGACTGGGATCTTGATCTCACCTACACTGAGATCTATGGAAAATATCCTGATGGTTCCACGAGGGAGCAGATTGAGTACCTTTGGAATGAGAGGCGAGCATCTTACCTCTACGCCACAAAGACCCTATGATTAAATCTCACATGCTTAAATCCTGTTTTGCCTCACAGCGTCAGGATAAGATCAGGCTTTTGTGTGCACTTCATAAATAGTGTTTTTTACTGCCCATGTTATTTCGGTCGCCATCTTTTCCATGGACGACCTTTCCCTATGAACCCACTGTATCTGAGTATAATTTCTCTTTGAGATGCACTGTCTGTTGGTAATCTGCTTATGTGGCTGAACCATTTAATTTGTTGTTTCTTGTTTAGTACTGATGTTGTACCCACTTTTTTCCTGAAGTTTTCATTTCTAAACCAGTCTCTTCTTGATACTCCCAGCATTCTGTATCGACATTTCATCTCTGTCGTGAATAGTTTTCTTCTATTGTTTCATGTCAGCGTTTCGGTATTTCTTCTACTATGTCTTTCATTTTTTGGATATTAATGGTGCAAATCTTGACATTATTCAAGACCACATCAAACAGAAA
Organism: Arion vulgaris; assembly: GCA_020796225.1. NCBI lineage: Eukaryota > Metazoa > Mollusca > Gastropoda > Stylommatophora > Arionidae > Arion > Arion vulgaris. Next base: position 38,700,831 of record CM036760.1, read on the forward strand.
TTTCCGATTTCCTGAATGAGCTGAACACCCAAAGCTACGCAAGACTAACTCTTGTCATGAAAACTGTGCTGAGATGGACACCAGAAGGTAAACAAAAATATGGAAGATCCAAAATGACCTGTAGGAAAATATAACAAGAACTTCTTCTTCTTCTGCATTCTCACTAGATTGGGATTCGGATTCTCTAATAAAGGCCGTCGTCTGCCTCAGGTTGTCAGCCACACCATACAGTTTGTCTTGGGCGCTGGTATAAGTGGGCCACCTCTTTTTTCTCAGCTCTGCATACTGGGGCAGTTCTGTAGGATATGCTCTGTTGTCATAGTCTGGTCCCTTCTGGACAGTTGGTAATACCCATCATCCTTGAACAAGAACTGAGACCAATGAATCACGGCTGCAACATAATACAGATGATGGCCAAGAATAGAAAAGAAGGGTGTGCATATGTTGCTGTCCTATGCTCCCTATGTGTTACAGATTAGAGAGAGATAGCTATCTTAAATACTTACCCCAATTTTTCTTGTGGAGTAGTGACTGACACATATTCTAGCTTTGTTGATCTGAGGAAAAAAACCAGATTATATGATTTGTTAGTAGACGACAGCAATTGTTCAATGGAATGTTAGTTAACTCTTTCCATGCCAATTGCCAACACTGCGCCACAGCGTATTCCGTTGAATGCCATTTACCATACACTGCGCCCTTTGAGTTGTTTCGTTTATAGAAGTCTTTCGAGTTTTACTTCTACTACTATTTTACATCTACTTTTTAACCTAGATATTCTAAAAGGTTATCCAGTTTTCTTAAAATTAGTATATAATCAGAGACATATGTTTATTTCTTGATGAGTAGTTTAATTTAATTTTTTTTAAATTGCTTGTTTACTTCCCTTGAATTAACTGTGTTTAAAAGAAGAAGGATTAACTTCATTGCACCGAGTTTTACTCCATCTGGCTCGGTCCCTCTCAGCACGCCACCTACCGAGAGTATTGCACAAAGCACGAACTCCGTAGCTCGGCAACAATCCTAGGGGTCTCTGGAAAAACTGCACTCGTGAACAGAACGGCGCGGTCTGGACTCGAACCCATGACCTTCGACTCGCAAGGCAAAGGCGAACTGTGTACAACTGAGGAAATAACTGCATACGGAAACAGTTAATGACAGCAACTATTCAATGGAATGTTAGTTAATGACAGCAACTGCTCAATGGAATATTAGTTAAGGACAGCAATAGTTCAATAGAATGTTAGTTAATGACAGCAATTGTTTAATGGAATGTTAGTTAATGACAGCAATTGTTCAATGGAATGTTAGTTAATGACAGCAATTGTTCAATGGAATGTTAGTTATGACAGTAATTGTTCAATGGAATGTTATTAATGACAGCAATTGTTCAATGGAATGCTAGTTAATGAATAATTGTTCAATGGAATGTTAGTTAATGAAGCAATCTGTTCAAGCAGATATGTAAATTAATGAACAAATGCAATGTGTTGCCAAGGAAAGTAAGAATGTAACTGACACAATGTTCAAGGAATGTTAGTTAAGCACATCTGAAATGCTAGTTGATGATAATAATTGTTCAATAGAATGTAGGGCGATGATAGCAACTTTTCCCTCCAAGACCAGATAAATGCAACACATTATATGGAACAAAACTGCCTATGTGTTGCGAGGCTCTAAGGGAAGTAAAGAATAGTACCACTGCGACCTACAAGACATGTCATAAGAGGCGACTGATGTAGGGGCCTTGGGAAGCTACCCTAGTAAATAAAGAGCGTCACAGAAATTGGATGTGCTGGCCTATTTGTAGGCGCATAACCGGCACGGTGTACAATCACTCTTAGGCTCAGATCACATACATAAATCACACAGTGGTTAACAAGTGGTCGATATGGAGCCTTCTAAGAAGTTGAGGCAAGGATCGAAGCACCTATGGACATATCAGGAGTGCTATGTTAGTCCTCATATAACTGATGACAGAGATACAAATCAATCATTATGTAAACAAGTACTAGACAGCATTGGGCCAAATTTCTATGCCTCATTGACACCTGCAAGTATTATCTAACTTCATGTGGCATACACAAAGATAATTGGGAGCGGTTGGCCACAGACAGGCAAGCATGGCGAGAGTGGCAGTGAGGGATGGCTCAAAAATAAAAGAAACACCATCACTTACGGAGGCAAAAGAGAGTACAGAGAGAGACCATCCTATGCAGCAGATAGTCTACAATTTCACCTACAACAAATGTGGCATGGATTGCCACTCCGGAATAGGCTATTACAGCCACAACAGACGATGGGATTCAGCACAGAACAAATTATGGGACATAAAACCTATTGTATCCTGGGACAAAGAGGCCAAAAACTATGGTATAATAGACTAATATTGGCAACAAACAGTAGGAGTAAGGGTAGACAAACTGATGGAAATTTTTCAGCAGATCATAAAGGGAGTTAATCAATGTGTTCATTTCTCCTGATCCTTGCAGTGAAAACATTTTGGTATGATTAAATAAGATGACAGGAAGAATAGCAGCAGATGGGCAATAATATAAGTAACTTGAGACGCCGAGTGGTTACCGGGCCCAAATTTGGGGTGTAAAGAATAGAACCACTGTTACCTGCCACGCATGTCGTAAGAGGCGCTAAGGAGGTTTGGCTGAAATCGGATGCATGTGTCCTAAACGTGTAGAAGTCTTATGCGTTTAGGGGCCTACCAAACCAATGTGCAACGTATACACGTTCTTGGCAAAATCAAACATATCACAAAGAGTGATTAAAATTGGTCGTAAGAACGAACGCAAAGAAGAAGAATAACTTGAGACATGCTAATGACAGTCCTGATCATTGGAAGCATAGGTCCACAACCAAGGCCTTCCAAGTCCTCCTATAAAAGGTGATCTTTTTCAGATTTTTCCACTCTCTTCCCATTTGTCTGCCCATTAGTACTGACTATAAGTTCAGATCTTGACACTCGTCCATGCTACGAAGTTAGGCTGTTCAGAATTGTTTGTCTCTGCCATCCTCTGTCTCATTGATTTTGCTGGTTATCACTATGTACTCTAAACCTCCCATTATCATATTTATTTTTATGATTATTACCATGATTATAGTACATGCCAACAAATGATGATTGCCTCTTTCTTGTATTGATAATGAGTTTTCTCTGTACCTTGAACTCTTCCAACACATTAACATTAGTCATTATAGCAGTCCATGTGATCTATAGCATTCATTCACAAATTGAAATTGCCTCTATGAGGTCCGATGGATGGACTCAGGTTAGTTTTTTCGGCCCTACCTAGGGAGGCGAACTCGAATAATAAGCATGCAGAAATCGGATTGCTACCCTACGAGTCTGTAGGTGCCTAACTGGCATAACAAACTCACGCTTTAACTGATTCAGTCCCGTGGAACACTGTAGTGCACATATTTCTTATCTGCGTGGCCCAAGCGTCGTTTAAAAGACGGCTACTATTTCATTGAGTTTTTATTAATTTTCACTCCGATTGTAGTTTTATATCAACCGGAAACTAAGTAGAAAGGAAGTACTAACGATAACCAAATCACAACATCGTGGTTTTGACTAGAATCAGAAGTGAAACCAAGTTTAATTTTCGTTTTCAAGTTACCCTGTGATTAAAAATAATGTCTAACAATTCAGAGTCTAGAAATGGTTTGTTATCAGCTCGTTCTGCACGTTTACAGCTGCAGAAGCGCGAGATTGGTTGCATGAAGATGTAGATACTGATAGTGAAGATAGTGAAGCTTCTGATTCTGATGACACAGAAGTTTGTGATTTAAATACGTCGATTATTAATAATTTAAATAATACTAGTAGTGTTTCCCAACCAGCTGCGGTGTTGCCCCAGTCAGGTTCCAGTAGGATTGCAACAAAAGAAGAAGGATTCAGACAGAACCTACACAGTCTACTTGGAGAGAAGTTATATAGTTGCTATGTTAGGACTATTATTCATATACTTTAGTTCTTTATTCCTGTAAATATTGCTATAATTTCCACTGTATGTGATTATATATTATGAGACATGAATGTTTAGTATGTGAAATCTTCAATTTGACAATTTTTAATGGAATTTTCTTCAAAGATGGTCGTGTTGCTAATTTGCGAACAGTTAGTAAACCATATATTCCGTCAATATTTTCTTAATTTTTGTGTATTCATAAATGGATTACTTATATAAAGAGAGCAGTTACACTGACTTATTCACCATATTGTTCCTCAAGGCCCTTGGTAAGTTGGATTTTTGTTCTCACAATTTCAATTAATTTTTTATTACATGCTAATATTTGTCATGCACAGTCAACACAACATTATATTTTCGATACAATAATATTTATGAAAGTACAATCATTTATCTTTAATTTGATATATAATAAGTTCAACTTTAAATCATATTTAGAAACAATATTTTAATTTAACTAAAGTATGTGTGCAATATTTTTGAAGCTAAAAATAATTCCGTCCAGAGGTGAAAAAAACCTGGTACTGAATCAGTTAATGTGCAAATCGCATACACTGCATGATACAGACCACAAAGGGTAGTCAGTGGTTTAACATGTGGTTGATCATGTAGGCAGTCAGATCGGTAGGCAGTTCCGAAATGACATTCTTAACGCACTGCGAGAGTCTTTTCGAATAGAAGAGTTTCAGGGTTGCGAGTCCCACTCGCTGACTAGACTGAGAGAGATGGGTGTCAAGATAGATTGGTGCCGCCAGTAAAGAACGGCACACCAAATATGCAAAGAGACTGATTAATCAACATCGGACTGGTGTGTTGGGCCGATGGACGCTGCCGGATTTGCTTAGGCGGAGATCGGAGCACCTATGGACGTGTCCGAAGTGCTATGATGATAGTCCTCTGATAACTGATGTGTAGGCAGTCATCTACAAGGCGTAACAAAGGGTACCTGCCAACTACTTGACAAAATCACAACGCCCCACCATATGTTACACCTGGCAACACTAATGATTAATACAATCACTTACATGTGACCATTTAACTCGTAAAGCTGATACAGCTTGTGAAAGACAAGGTGCCATTACGTGAAGTTGTACTACCACCCTAATTAAGTAACAATAAAATCCGTGTCCTTGTAAAGATTCCTTCAGCAACCATGCATTCAGTTAGAGTGACTTCCCTTCCTACTGAACAAATGGTTAGGTTGGATAAGAATTTATTATATATCTTTCTCTCACTTTTGCTCACTAAATATGTATATATATATCTACTATCAGGAAGATAGTATCATGTATATATTTTTTCAGTTTAGGTAATATTTTTTGCAAAATAAGTCTCTATTAATCTACACATACCACTTTTATTTCATAATGATTGGCAACTTATAAAAACTTGGCAGTGTCGAGACCATGTTTTCTTCACGGAGTGTTTCTGCTATAGCATATTATATATATAGCTGCGCTAACGTAAACACTTTTATAACTTGTACCGGCAAAGTAATGGCAGCGAAACTTGGACATTGGAACAAGGGTCTCCTTGCAACAATGATTGATCCTAAAGAAATCTTACATTCAGATGATGATGTCGTTATTATTAAGGACAAGTATCCAAAGGTTCAAATATATCAATCTTTTCTCGAATCCTGTTTTGCCTCACAGCGTCGGGATAAGACGACTGACTGTAGAGTGAAATAAGACTCAGAAGACTGTGTAGAGATTTATAAAACCGTAGAACAGACTTTTGTCGTCAGTTTGTGTGCGTTTCATAAAACTGTTTTTCATCGCCACTGTTATCTCTGAATTCCCCCTTTTTGCGTGGATGGCCTTTTGCTTTATCAACCAACTGTATCGGAATAACATCGCTCTTTGAAGCGCACACCAGACTAACTGTCTGTTGGTAATCTGTTTTGTGCCAGAACCATTTAATTTGTTTCTTTATCAAGTTTAGTACTGATGTTGTACATACATTTCCCGATGTCTTAATTTTTAAACCTGTCTCTTCTTAATAATCTCAACATTCCCTTATGGTAAGGTCGCACATATAGTCAGCTGGCCAATTATTCTTCCAGCTTCAGTTACCCACAACATGCTGCTTTTGATTCTCATACCCTTAATATTAGTATTCTTGTGCAGTATATGTCTGATCTGCAGTAACCTACATATATGTTTTAGTTTGACGATAGCATGATGGGAATGTAATGACAGGTTGTAAGCATATATCTTACCTTCACATTGGTAATAATGTCTAGTGCACCCAAAGGTACATAATAATGAAAATAAAATGGGACAAATTCAAGAGAAGTGATGAAATGACTGGTCAACTACTAGTAAAAACTGCTATAAGGAAGAGAAGATGGAAGTATGTTAGGCAAACTCTGAGAAGAAATCAAAGAATCACAAAATAATCATTGAAGTGGGAGACAAAGGGTTCAAGAAAAAAGAACTTGAGAGACCCTGAAACGAAGTTTACTTAGGCGAGAAATATCGGACTCAATTCCATAGAAGAGATTGAACAAGTTGACTAGGTTAGTGCAGTATGGAGAAGTTGCTCGCAGACCTTATGTAACATATGACAGTACTAGAGGAATATAATTATAATTATAAATCTGTAGTTGATAAGAAAACTAGTCCTACAAAAGAGCAGCAACTATCCAGAACATGCAGCCGACTTTTGTATTAATAGTTTAAAAGTCATGAAAATAAAAGAATTTTTTGGGAAGTTTTTTACCGTACCTTTAACCTAATTGTTTTTAAGCAGAAGAAAGGTTTTTGTCCATTTACTTTTTTCATCGGAATCAGCTGATTTTTGCATGAGCCATGGTGCGAACCTAATCTTATTAAAATGCAAACCATGTTCTCGAACCGCTAGACTACATGGAGGTCCCAATAGCAAAGTGGTTAAGATGTTTGCCTGTTCTGAAGGTTGTGGGTTCAAAATCCTTACCTAGTCACATGCAGTTTTTTCATGAGATCCCTAGGATTGCTGCCGGAGCTATGACGTTCGAGCATTGTGCAACACTCTGCCAATGGCGTGACATCTCTGCTGACTGGGACGGAGCCATATGGGGAAACCTGGTACAATCCTTCGCCTTTAGACCCTTTTTTTAGACTACATCAGTGCCTCTTTTATTACTCATTGTCATCATTTTAATGTGAATCTGATACATTTCTGTATATCCATGGTAACTGCAATGTTTATGCTTCTGCAGGCAAAGTACCACTTCCTTGTGTGCCACTGACGACAGATTAAAAACTTGGAATCTGTCACAAAAGATGATCTTGATTTGTTGAGGCATATGCAGAAACATGGAGAAGCAATTGCTGAAATGTAGGCCATTATTTGATGTTGAGACATTGTTTAAATAGTTTTCCTTTTTATTCTTTTCACTAATTCTGTTTTGCCTCACAGCGTCAGGATAAGAAGAGATTTCAAGTATAGGCTTTTTACTAAACATTTAATTTTGTTGATTTTTGATGAAGTTCAGTACTGATGTTGTACCCATTTTTTTCCTGATATCTTCGTTTCTAAACCAGTCTCTTCTTGATACTCCCAACATTCTGCGGTAGCAGTGTAACAACAAAAGAAGGGAAAAGTAAGATAACCTTGGAGGTGATGAAAGTGGTTGGGACATACATTAATTCCTTGTGGACCAAACTCCACACTATGTGACTTTGGGTTGGACACCTTTTTACAAGGAGCCACACTAAAGGGCGTTGTTTATTCTAAAAACAAATGGATTGTAAAAACATGGCTTTTGCCCTGGTCCACTAGGAGTTAAGATTGCAGAAGAACAGACACCATTTGGGGATATGAAATGAAACCGGTTTGCAAGAGGGTAGGGGAAGACCTAAAGAGACATGGAGATGAACCGAAGATAGAAAATGAGAAGAGGCATGGAGGATCTGAAACAAACTAAGCTGGTTTGCTCAAAACAGGTCTGGTTGGAGAAATTTGCTGATGCATTATGCTCAAGGGAGTTAAGAGAAGAAGAATAAGAAGGTAGCTTTACAGAGTAAAGCAGCAGATTAATCTCTTATTCTTGCGCTTGACCTTTATGTATTCATGTGTAGTCAGGGTACCTGGTATGACACTTCTGATTGATTTTTGTGCTCAACCACAATGTTTAAAGGGTTTTTTAAGCCGAAGGATTGACTACATTGCATCAGGTTTCACCCCATATGGCTTGGTCCTTCTCTGCAGAAGTGCACGCCACCTGCCGAGAGCATTGCACAAAGCACCAACTCCGTAGCTCTGGCAAAAATCATAAGGGCCTCTGGAATAAATGCACCCGTGAACAGAACGACGCAGTCCGGATTTAAACCATGACCTTTGACTCGCAAGGCAAGGACTTAGCCACAGAGACCCTAGATCAACTACTATGTATTTATGCGTAGTCAGGGTGCCTGGTATGACACTTCTGACAAATTTTTGCGCACAACCACTATGTATTCATGCATAGTCAGGGTGCCTGGTATGACACTTCTGACTGATTTTTTTGTGAAGGCCTGCTTTCATTATAATCAATGTCCCCTGCCATACAGGTGTGCCTTGATAATAAGGAAAGCAGGACTTTACACACAAATCAGTAAGAAGCACCATACCAGGCACCCTGACTACACCTGAATGATTAATCTCTAAATTATGTTATGTTCTACTGCAATGTATAAATATTATTATATCTTTTGTTTTCTCTAGCGCTGACAAGGATCTTCAGTTTCGTATTGGCTATCATGCTGTTCCAAGTATGAGGTGAGCAACATAGTTCTGTCACATACATAATGGAAACTATTTCTTCCTGCGTTAAAATTCATTTTAAAGTTTTGCTAGTGTGTTGCAAGGGAAGCAAAGAATAGTAACACAGCTACCTACAAGGCAGGCATGTCATAAGAGGCGACTGAGGTAAGGGTCTAGGGAATCTACACTAGTAAATAAAAAACATTGCAGAAATCGGAAGTGCTGACCTACTTGTAGATGCATAACTGGCACAACATACAACCGCTCAGATCACATACAAATCACAAAGAGTAGTTTAACAAGTGGTCGATATGGAGCATTTAAAATTTAAAGATCTTAAAAGTTTAATTAATTCCTTCAAAATTATCACCATTCTAACAATAACATGGTACCCTCGCCACTGCTACGGAATTTGTACACTGCCGATGAGATTTTCCTGTGTAAGAAAGAGATCAGAGCACAAATGGTTCTTCACCAAAGTACAACGATGATGTATGAGTGTGAAGCATGGACATTTAACAAGGCAGTGAAAAACATATATGTACTTTTGAATATGTTACAGAAGTGTCCTGTGCATACCATGAACACAGAAGAGAGCAAATAGATCTCTACAGAAGGAACTCAAAATCATAGAAAACTGGCTGATACTACACATAAGAATGAGAAAATTGAAGTATTTTGGACATATAAAGAAATACGAAGGGTTGGAGAAGACCATTATGGAAGTATGCATCCGGGCAAAGAGAAGAAGAGGAAAACCACGATGGATTCAGGATGTAACTTGATTTGAGCTTGACGGCTGCAGATGCAAGAAGAAAAAGTGAGAGCCACAGGAACACTCAAAGGCATATACTTAACCATTTGCTAATGATACTGATCTGCTATAGATTTGCCAGGGTACAATTATGTTAACTGTTCTCCTTCTGACAGTCATCTTCATATGCATGTTATCAGTCAGGACTTCAACAGCCCATGTTTGAAGACAAAGAAACATTGGAACTCATTCACCACCAATTATTTTATACAATCTGATAGTAAGTATAGCTCATTTTCTTCATTTCTTCTTTGCGTTCGTTCTTTATGACCAATTTTAATCACTCTTTGTGATAAGTTTGATCTTTGCCAAGAACATGTATACGTTGCACATTGGTTTGGTAGGTCCCTAAACGCATAGAATTCTACACGTTTAGGGCATGTGCATCCATTGTTTAGTTTAGTTTAGTCGTCGGATCACCATCACTGCACGTCGAACAAATTAGTCCATAAGTGCTCCGATCTCCCCCTCAGTATGTCCATCAGCGTGTGGCGACTAACGACACCGGTTCTTTGTTGGTTTACAATTCTTCTTTGTCTGCCAGCATAGCGTTCTTTCAGCCACACCACACTTAACTTTGAGTTCTTGCAGTCTGGTTAGTGTTGTGGATTCACCGCTATTACGTGAGTCATGTACACGCCCTCTCTCCTTAAGGAATTTATAATATCAGCCTGGTCCATTGCTCGTCCGCTTTGGACAGCAGCACATGTGCATCCGATTTCAGCCAAACCTTATTAGTCGCCTCTTACGACATGCATGGCAGGTAATAGTGATTCTATTCTTCACACCCCAAATTTGGGCCCCGGTAATCACTTCTTCATTTGTTCTACATCAACCACTTGTTAATCCATTCTTTGTGGTCTTATGTTATTTACTTCTTGGAGCAGGAGTTGGCTGTACCATTTAAGTGCCTACGGATCCATAGGCCAACACATCTGGTTTTTGCATGCTTTTTTAAAATCTTTTAACACTTTTGTTGCCACCAACGACAAAAGTAGATGAAATACAAACTCCTTTTACTGCCATGATCTCTCTCTCTTTGCGAACGTCTTCACGACCAATTTTATCATTCTTATTGTGATGTATAATTGGTCCACTGACAAGAACGGGGTGATCTATGTCGGGTCGATTGTGCGCCCATGGTGACTAGGCCCGCCCGTCCGGTTTCAGCCAGCTTTTGATTTACTAGGGTGAACTTTCCCTAGACTGCCATGATCGATTTTTGTCATCAGGGGGGTACGTCTTTTTTTTTTCATGGGGAGTTTTGCTGACCGAACACCAGTATTACGTTAGGCACTACTTCCGTATTGTTCAACGAGCTCTCCAAAATGGCGGATCTAGCGAACATGCTATGAAAATACAAAATGTCCAATTTTGAACAATTTTTGTAAGAAAACAGATTTTCAAAATGAAGGATATAGCTGATGATAGGTCCAAAATGACTGATTCAGACTTCTTAGCCAGTGATAGTGATAAAACAGGCTCTGAATGTGATACAAATTTGAACGTTTGATTCATACAACGATGTTTATAGATCAATAGCAGATATTCCCAGGGGTACAGGAGTAGGTGGGGGTCTAAGTGGTTAAGCTCTTTGCCTTGCGAGTCGAAGGTCGTAGGTTTGAATCCAGACCACGCCGTTCTGTTCACAAGTGCAGTTTTTTCCAGAGAACCCTAGGATTGTTGCTGGATCTACGGAGTTTGTGCAATAGTCTCGGCAGGTGGCATGCCATTTGGGACCCATATGGGGTAAAATCCGGTGCAATGAAGTCAGTCCTTCGGCTTTAAAACCCCTTAAACAGGAGTAGGTGATGGACACGCACCTCGAAAACGAGGGCGTATCATACTGTGGATAGGCATGGGGAGCGATGCCAACATCAGTTACAGCAATAGCTTTGATTATGTAGAATATACTCAACGTATAGACAGGTCAGTAGCTCATTATTATATGAACACTATTCCTTACTTTCAAAGTCCTAAGTTTATTTTTTATGATATTTGAAATTATCACCCTGAAAACTGATCATACCCAAAAAATAGCGTGGCAGTAAGCCAGACTTGGTTGAAAAATGGGTGGCAGCGAAAGTGTTAATCGGGTTTGCCTCCCTACATAGGAAAATAATACTTCAGCTAGGGAAATTTCAAGATAGAATATCTTCATTGCACCGTGGACACTGGGTCCATAGGTGCTCCAATCTTCTCTGCAAAATGAGAAATAAGTTGTCATCTTGAAATTCTGTTTAGCATTAAAGCCGGTGAGTAAAATACGTGCCAGTGATGTATCTCAAGAGCTCCATTGCGCTGTTGAACATCACTGCTATCGAGAGCACGCAATTTTTCTTCGAACACTCCATATCGACTACTTATTAACCACTCTTTCTGATTTGTATGTGATCTGAGTCTAAGAGCGATTGTACGTTGTACAACTTATGAGCCTACAAGTAGACCAGTACTTCCAATTTCTGTGACGCTTTATTTACTAGGTACCTTCCTAAGTCCCTACCTCAGTCGCCTCTTATGACATGCATTGTAGGTCACAGTGTTACTATTCTTTGCTTCGCTTGAGTTCCCCGGCAACACACGGACGTCTTGAAATTCTTATTAGCATTAAATCCAGTGAGTAAACTAGGACGCCAGTTATGTATCACAAGGTGCTCGTGGACGGACACCATGTTGTACAGCGTTGCTCTCGAGAGCACACAAGTTGAATGACATTTCTTGTTTATGTTGATAACAAATGAACAGTTATTTATTATGTCAATGTAATGCTTCTATCAACAGCCTTTAATGAGGAGTGTCTGGCCAAATGGATTAGAGTGTGGCTCCCATGCGGGAGACCTGTGTTCAGTCCACAGTAAGGCCAAAGATTTTTTTCTGTTGTGTGCATAAAAGAAAAATCCTAACCTGAACAGCTTTGCATCAACTGCACTAGCCATGCAGCTATTAAACTCAGGCTCTCGTCCCAGCTATTAAACTCAGACATGTAAGCGTAACAGCTAAGTTTTTGTTTATCATCAGCCTTCATCAAGAACATAGAAAAGAGTGGTCATTGTAAAGCAGACGTAGAGGAGATGAATCGGCTGCTAAAACAAGAGTTACGGTATAGTAATTCATCATCATCATCAAGTAGCTTGTCCCTTCCAGAACCTGTTTCCCATGACAGCAGTCCTGAAAAACTCTGTTCTGTGCAAGATGGCATCTGCAGCAGTCATTCTCAGATCGTCAACGACATCTTGCACCAATCATTTTTTATGTCTTCCTCTCATTCTTCTTCCAGGCATCATTCCTCTAAAATATCTTTTCTAGATGCTCATGTCGTTTGATCTGTCTGAAATATTTAATTTTCCTTGATTTTATGTTCTTTAATAGCCAACTCTCTTTAATATCAAGCTGTTGCAGAACAGAGTATAGTATAGTAGCTTTCATGAAACCTGCAGTGTGTAGTAATTATTGAACTTGCTTTGTGTAAATCTGTGCGTAGAGGTTAAGTGCTCGCCTCTCATTCCAAAGGTACTCAGTTTGCTCCCTCATCCGCCGGGTTGTGCCGGGCTCGCAAGGAAAGCAATGAATAGTACCACTGCGACCTACAAGGCATGTCGTAAGAGGCGACTGAGGTAGGGGCCTAGGAAGCTACCCTAGTAAATAAAAAGCGTTGCAGAAATTAGATGTTCTGGCCTACTTGTAGGTGTATAACAGGCACAACGTACAATCGCTCTTACACTCAGATCACATACAAATCACAAAGATTTGTTTAACAAGTGGTCGATATGGAGCTTTTGAAGAAGAAGGTACGATTATGCAAATGTTTTGATATAGAGTCACTAATGTTTGGAAGGGAGTTACCACTGTTTGGAAAATAATCTAACAGTGTTTTGATACAGAGAGCTTACAAGGGCGTTTTGGATATGGGGCTAACAGTGTTTGGACAATGAGTTTGATTCTTGTGTCATGTATAACACATACTTTAACATCATGTGTTACGTTCTCATATTTCAGATGCCATGTATGTCATCAAGTTTTTTACAACATCCCACTGTTGAAAGCCCATATAGTACTACATGATGTTACGAAATCTGCACATATACCAAGACATAGTTGAAACTGTATGTTAAATTCAGTGTTGTTTACTTATGTCTGGATAAATTCCATGTGTTTTATAAGTATTTGTTTTGTTATAGATATGAAAGTCAAAGGAAATCAAAACAAACACAAAGCTGAGAATCTTTCAATCAAATGTGAAGTCAGTGCTGTTCTATGGCTCAGAAACATGGCTCGACAGCAACAGAAACCATCAGAAAACTACAGACCTTCATAAATGGATGTTTACTTAGAATAGAGGGACTGAGATGGTATGATAAGACTACAAATGAGGAACTCAGAGAAAGAACTAAGCAAGTACCAGTGGAGAAAGAGCTCAGGAAGAGACGCTGGCAATGGATAGGACATACATTGAGAAGACGGAAACTTTGCAAGACAGGCTCTGTTTTGGAACCTGCAGGGAAAGAGGAGTGTGGGAAGGCCTAGCCAGACCTGGAGAAGAGAGCTGGAGGCTGATATTAAAAGGTTAGGTAAAACATGGAAAGAGTTGGAATGGATGTCAAGAGAGAGGAAGAGCTGGAAGAAGTTTGTTGAAGACCTGTGTTCCGTTGGGAGTTGAAAGGTGAAGAAGATGATGATGTTATGTTATGCGATCGATGTTGTGACACATTGGGCATTCCCAATTGTGCTGTCCTTCGCTGCAGCAGCCATCCTAATGTCTGTTTGCTCACCGTAACCATGAGAAGTTGATTAGTATATCTTTGCTCTCTACCACGAAGACAACACTGTCTGGCATGTTATTAGTATTTGTGGGTAGTTGTGGATAACTGGTATATGGGTCTCTGGTGTAAAGGTTAGTTGCTCGCCTCTTGTTCCAAAGGTACTCGGTTTGCTCCCTCATGGAGCCATCAGGATATTTTTCCAGAGATCCCTGATCTCAGTGTAGGTGAGATCAAGTTCCTAGTCCTATCTGAGAATGGCAATAAAACACAAGTCCCATATTCAAGTTGAGAACATCAAAGAACCCTTGGCAGTTCACATTTGCTCTCCCACAGTGTTAGTGCTGTATTCTGGTGGGGGGGCTTTGGGTACTGAAATGACTTTCAAAGCTATGCCAGCAGAAATCTTGTGCTCCTGGCAGGTTTAACCAAGCCAGACAGGTCTTGAGGAAAGATGTGATTAAACTGGCACCCATGTCCTCCAGGTTGGGGATTGAAGTTTGGGAAAAACAGCAAGATGTCACATTTTGTTGGGGAGTAGACATCTGAAGTTGGAGCTCACATGATTGCGGTGAAAGCCGCTAGCTAGGTCAGTCATGGAGCTCCTGCGAAGCATAGCCATTGACCGAGCACGATGAAGAGATTCTGTTGTTGCCCTACAAGATGCCATGGCGAAACACGTGAAAACAAAGTACTGTAGTTGTACAAGAACAATACACAACAACATTTCAACGAAAAGGCCTTTATCAAGCAAAGGATACAACAGAAGTGAAGAAATTCACTACTTACACAGCACACTACATACAGAATCATATAATAAATTACTAACCTATTGTCTCATGTATGTTCTGTGTCATGTAAGAAGTGAATTTCTTCACTATATGTTTTCGTATATTGATAATACAAGATGCCACAAGGCATGCTGGTTGCTGACTGATTTTTCATTCATGCCCTCCTATTCTACTTAACCAGGATCGAGTTTCACTTTGGGCACCAATGCCAGTTTGTAGAATCTGCATTTGTTCTGTAATTGTGGAAGACTAGTGTAAAGGGTATTATGAACAGATGGTGTGGTGGGAGGAGTTCTGTCTAGTTTTATTAGTCCAGGACATTCACAAGATATGCTGTACTGTCTCACATGAGTGACTGCATCACAGGTGTGGTGTGTGGATTTATTCGTGTCAGGGCCCCTCCCTATAAAATGTCACACAGTGGGCCAGTCACTGACTGCTTTGTACCCCTCCCTACGCGAGACACCACACGATAAGCCAGTCGCTGACTGCTTTGTCTGTCCATGTTTCCTTACAAGATTCCACAAGGCATGCTATGTTGGTTTCCCATCCCCTTTTTACTATGTGTGACAAAGCATGCCAGGTCACTGACCGCGTTGTCTGTCCATGCCCAGGTAAAAGAGGGAGGAAATACACATTTGCCATGAGTAAAATGAGAACCGCTGTAGCGTAGTTGGTGAACGCTCTCTCAAGGCTGGTGGTCCGGGTTCAACTCCCGCAGTGGGCGTGGAATTCGGTCGACCCAGCCTCAACTGGGTACCAGACATGCTCTGGGAAAGTAAAGGTGGCCGGCGTGATGCTGACCACATCACCCATCGTGTGCCAACGGTCAATAAAAAATACAGGCCTAACACTGTATTGCCCTATATACCACAAGGTATGAAAGGGTTCCTTTACTTTTACTATGAGTAAAATACCTTCAGGGTTTAGACTCTCAGGGTATCCCTGTTCTTGTACCTATTGCTTTATGTCCTTTTTTTTGTGATTGAAATGTTGATTTATCCTGTTTTTGTATTTTGTCATCTTTGAACACTTCATATCAACTACTTGTTAACAACTCTTTGTGATTTGTATGTGATACACAAGTCTAAGAGCTATTGTACGTTGTGCCAGTTATGTGCTTACAAGTAGGCCAGCACATCCGATTTCTGCGACGCTTTTTATTTACTATGGTAGCTTTCCTAGGCCCCAACATCAGTCGCCTCTTATGACATGCCTTGTAGGTTGCAGTTTTACTATTTTTTGCTTCCCATGGCACCACACTGGCGATTTTTGTATAATTTGTTTTGATGTTTAGCATATTCTTTTGAACTAATTGTTTTCATAAACATCTTTTCCATCAAGTTTTTCGCCCGAGTGGTTACCGGGCCCAAATTTGGGGTGTAAAGAATAGAACCACTGTTACCTGCCACGCATGTCGTAAGAGGTGACTAAGGAGGTTTGGCTGAAATCGGATGCATGTGTCCTAAACGTGTAGAAGTCTATGCGTTTAGGGGCCTACCAAACCAATGTGCAACGATACACGTTCTTGGCAAAGATCAAACATATCACAAAGAGTGATTAAAATTGGTCGTAAAGAACGAACGCAAAGAAGAAGATGATCAAGTTTTTCCCTACTAATTCTCAGATTTTGTCCGCAGTGTCACCTCCAACCAGATTGAGCTATTAAAAAAATTCCTTGCTGATACAGTATAAGTCTCAACAAGAAGCATTAACATACAGGCTGCCTCTGGAAGGATATGGTGCCCAGAATTCTACACAGATGATTTCAGACAGCTTCCATATTATAATTGTGGTTATGTACCCTTCATTCTTTTGTCTTATCATGTTTTGCCACAGCACTAGGATAAGAAGAGATTTCTAGAACTGGCGTTTGGTGACTTCCTAATCCTGTTTTACCTCACAGCACTAGGATAAGAAGAGATTTCTAGAACTGGCATTTATGTGCGCTTTATAAATGGTGATTTTTCTCCCGCCTGTTATTTCTGAAGTCCACCAATAGTGTGTGCGACCTTCTGCTTTGTATCCACTGTATCGGAGTAACATTGCTCTTTGAGGCGCACTGTCTGTTGGTAATCTGCTTATGTGGCCAAACCATTTAATTTGTTGTTTCTTGATAAAATTCAGTTCTGATGTTGTAACCACTTTTTTCCTGATGTCTAAATTTCTAAACAAGTCTCTTCTTTATACTCCTAGCATTCTGCGTAGACACTTCATCTCTGTCGTGATTAGTTTTCTTCTATCTTTTGATGTCAGCGTCCAGGTTTGACACTGATAGCATAATGTTCTTTTAGTGTTCATGGTGAAATGTTTGCATTTCAAATTTGGTGCTATTTGTCCTATGATTTGATTTATTGTATCTATGTACCAATGTTATGCAAACCGATATGGTTCTGCGGCAGTCTGCTGAAACGCTCCAACTGTTAACATTTTCTGGTGCTGTCAACTTCGACGGAATGCTGAGGGCTGCTGTGTTAACACTCTAAATTTGAAGCTGCAATATGCTGAAGAGGGTTGAACACCTTTTACATATGTCTTCTTCTTCTTTGCTTCTTACTGACCAATTTTAATCACTCTTTGTGATATGTTTAATCTTTTGCCAAGAACGTGTATACGTTGCACATTGGTTTGGTAGGCCCCTTAAGCGCATAGACTTCTACACGTTTAGGACATGTGCATCCGATTTCAGCCAAACCTCCTTAGTCAGCCTTCTGACATGCTTGGCAGGTAACAGTGGTTCTATTCTTTACACCCCAAATTTGGGCCCTGAACCACTGGGCGTACATATGTTCATTCTATGGACTTTTATTCTTCTTATTGTATCAATCCTAACATATGCCAACCAGAGTTGGAAAATGACTAAAGTTATATAAAGCAAGTTGAATGCATTTGAAAATATATGTCTGCGAAAAATAATGAACATAAAATGGTACGAATTCAGAAGTGATGAAATCAGAGAAATGTCTGGTTAAATCAGAATCTTGGGCAAAGTATGGAGAACATTTAGCGGAACTATGCACTAAGGCACCAAGGAAGTTTTACAGAAGCATCAAGGCAATGAGGCTAAGAGAAGAACAATTCAATCCAGTCACCATTATAAATAACAAGTCTAGGAAACCTCTTACCAACAGCAAAGATATTAAAGACAGATGGAAAGAATATTTACGGAACTGTTAAACTGCGAAACACAAGGTACAGAAACATTTCAAATGAAACATGGAAAATACCAACAATTGAACATTTTAGAATCTGGTTGAAATGGCACTAAATCAAAGCAAGAGAAGGAAGGCAGCAGGGATAGATGGCATAACAACAGAAATGTTACTTGCGTGTAAGACAACAGCAATAACATGGCTGACCAGAATTTTTAACATAGCCTGGGAGGCACAAGAGGCTCCAGATGACTGGCAGAGAGCTATTATAGTCCCAATATGGAAGAACAAAGGAGACAAAAGAGAGTGTGAAACATACAGGGGTATCTCTCTTTTGAGCCATATAGGAAAAATGTTTGCAAAAGTATTGGAGCGAAGAGCAAGACATATATTAGAGCCCCAGTTAAGCAATAGCCAGTTTGGGTTTAGGACGGGCAAGAGCTGCACAGATGCAATATTTACACTAAGACAGATCTGCGAAAAACAATTGAATACAATCAAAGTAAACAACTTATATTTATAGACCAAGAAAAGGCATTTGATAGAGTAAACAGGTGCAAACTATGGAAGATCCTTGAAGAATATGGCGTCCAGGGACAATTATTAGGTAATATCATGGCCTTATATCAAGATAGCCAGAGTACAGTAAGAACAACAGAAGGAATGACCGACTGGTTCTCCATTACATAAGGTGTTAGACAAGGTTGTGTTCTCTCACCACTACTCTTTATTGCATATATGGATAAAATAACTCAAGAGTCAAATTCAGATAATGATGAAATAAATGAACTGCTTTTTGCAGATGATCAGTGTCTGATACATCAAAATGAACAAGATCTACATCATATTGACACCTTGAACAAAAATTGTGTAAAACATGACATGAAAATCAACAACACTAAAACAGAAATAAAAATATAGGAAGAAAGCATAATAATCTAGATGTCAATGGCACTAAAATAAACCAAGTGAAAGAATTCAAATACTTAGGAAGCATATTCACGGAAGACTAAATAGAGAGAGAGGCTAGAGTGCAAATAGCAAATGTTGTAACCTACCAGCTAGCCCCATTGTTAAGGCACCCAAAATTTCACAGGCAGCTAAGCAACAGATGATCAACAGCATTTTTATACCTACTCTGTGTTACCAGAGCCAAACATGGACATTGAGCAAAGCGCAGTCACAAAAAATAACTACATGTGAAATGTGTTGCCTGCGAAAAGTTACCAACAACACAAGAAAAGACAGAATCACCAAAATCAGCATAAGAAAGTTGGCACAAAACCGTGCTTGAATTACATAGATAAACAAAGAATGAAGTGGTTTGGCCACTTAATAAGAATGCATCCAAACTCCACAGTATACGGTCTTCTACAACAGAACATTGGGAAAGAAGGCAAGAGGAAGACCACGGAAAAGATGGTTAGATGGTGTAGCAGAATCCTGTGAAAGAGCAAAATAACAATCACACAAGCCACCAGAACAGCGCAAGACAACAACCCGGTAGCAGTGTTATGACAAAAGAAAAGTCTGGTCAACCACTAGTAACAACTGTTATAAGAAGAAATGATCAAATAATACCAAAGCAGGCATTAAAGTGGTTACGAAAGAGGGGACACCCTGAAAGAACTTTGCTAAGATATGCAATATTGGTCTCAATTCCATGGAAGAGATCGAGCGAGTTGCCCAGGATAGAGTGGTATGGAGAAATTACTGCCCTATGTAACGATCAATGGTCCGAGAGGAATATATAAATTGTGCATGCACAAGTTGCCAAATATTCCATCAAATATATTTCGTTGATATAATTTGAAGTTGATAAACACAAAGTTATAAGACATTTGAGTTTTGTATACAATTGGAGTTGTTGATGATTGTGTTGCTGTGTATCGTTATTGTAAAACTACTTTGTTTTTACGTGTTTCGCCATTGTTTGAGTTGTAGAAAGTGTATATTTGTGTTTTGAGTTCTAGAAAGATTTTGTGGGTGCCAGAGATATGCAGTTTGGTTTTCTTCCGCAGTTTCTCATTTTGTCATCTTTTCAAGCAAAATATTCGCAGAATTTTCTGTTGTTTATTTTGAGAGGTTTGATGCAGGTTATTATTATCTTCATCAAATAGCTTGTCCTGAGCAGAACTTTGCCGCCCTGTCCTGAATTTCTCTCTCTCATAGGTCAGCTCTGCAGCAGTCATGCTCAAATCAACAATTGCATCCTGAATGCATCTTCTCCTGGTCTTCCTCTTTGCCAGGTTGCCTCCTTCCATGATGGTCTTCTCCAGCCCTTTGTGTGTCTTTATACGTACAGAATACTTCAATTTTCTTATTTGAAGCATCAGCCAGTTTTCTTTGATTTTGAGTACTATCTGGGTAGATCTATTTGTCCACGGAGGACTCTTCTGTAACACTTATATTCAAAAGCACGTTTTTTTTCCCCATGCTTCACACACATACGTTGCCACTGGGATTATGCATGATCTTAATACTATCAGTTCCATTCCAAACTGTTAGTTGTTTATAAGTAACTGTTCTTTGTGGGTGTCTGTGGCTAAGCGGTAGCGAGCTCAATCACAACCAAAGAGTACCTGTTTCAAACTGCGGCGGGCCTGTTGATTTTACTGAACGGTAAAATAGACCTCACCATTCATAAAGCAATGGCAAACTACTGAACGTATAAGTGGTGCATAGGAAATTGACGACTTGTTTACTGTGGTTGATGGTTACATCCTGTAAAGGATATGCCACAATTTTCATTTCATCTGTTCTTTGAACGCTCCATATCGGCCGCTTGTCAACCACTCTGTGATTTGTGTGTGATCTGAGCCTAAGAGCGATTGTACGGTGTGCCAGTTATGTGCCTACAAGTAGGCTGGCACATCCGATTTCTGCGACGTCTTATTTACTAGAGTAGCTTCTCTAGGCCTCTACATCAGTCACCTCTTAAGCCATGACTTGTAGGTCGCAATATTACTATTCTTTGCTCCCCTTGTGAGCCCTGACAACACAAGGGCAAATTTCAACTGTTCCTAACCTAGTTATACAATACTTACAACATGTGACCAGTTTTAGTATCTTTACAATAACAAACTAGACAAACCTGATTGATTGATTTATTATGTAAAACTATATTATATATACATTCAAATAATCAGGCATTGATTCAAGCACTCCTAGTTTCATATATTATTTACATACTTACATCCACTGTGGGACAACATCATGAGACAGGCTCTTCGATGGAACCCCAGGGTGATAGAGGTCCAGGAACACCTGGAGACGGAATGCAAGAAAATGGCCTTGAATAGACGGGCATGGAAGACAGTTGTGAGCCTATGCCTCCCTAGGAGCAAAGAAGACTGTGGGACAGCATCACAAGACAGGCTCTTTGATGGAAACAGAGGTAAGGGAAGACCCAGGAACTGGGGGTGGGAGTTGAAGATGAAATATAAGAAAATGGGGAGAGATCTGGAAAAGACGGCATTGGAAGGTATTGGTTGCTGGCCAATGCCTCCTAGGGTGAAGAAATCTGTGTATTAATTGCTATATAATTTTTTTAAACTTTCGTTACTGCCTGTAATACGTTTTTACCGTAATACCAGAGATATGCACGAAAACCTACAAGCAGAATTAGACAAGTCACCATCCCATGATGTTATCATTGTTATGGGAGATCTAAATGCGAAGGTCGGACAAGACAACACGCATAGTTATAGAACTATGGGAAAATATGGATGTGGTATGATGAACGAAAATGGGGAACGTTTAGTAAACTTCTGCAGCATGAACAATCTTATAGGAGGAACCCTATTTCAACATTTAGATATCCACAAATTAACATGGTATCCCCTAATGGCAGAGAAAAAAACCAAATAGACCATATAATGATCAATGGACCCTGGAGACGCTCGCTGCTAGATGTTGTAGTCAAGAGAGGTGCAGATGTTGGTAGTGACCACCACCTAGTCACAGCTTATGTCAAACTTAAACTAAGAAAAACAGGACAACAGAAAAACTTCCAAAGAGGTTCGATGTGGATAGACTAAAAGACACGGAAGTAAGGGATAAGTTTATAATGCAGATAAAGAACAGATTCCAAGCCCTAGAAAGTAATGAAACTACGGATGAAACTGACAACATAGATAAAACATGGGACAACATAGCATCTATATATAGCAAGAGCAGTGAAACATGTCTAGGGTACCGCACAAAGAAAAGAATGGATAACACCAACAACATGGAAAATAATAGACAGCCGAAGAATATTAAAAAGAAATTGTTAGAAGCAAAGTCCGAAAGACTGAAAGCAAGATACCAAGAACAGTACAAAAGCACAAGTAAAGAAATCAAACGGGCTGTGAGAGCCGACAAAAGAATGTATGTTGAAGACCTGGCAGTACAGGCAGAAGAAGCAGCAAAAAGTGTGATCAGGGAAAAGTGTACAAAATTACAAAGCTAATAAGCGGGAAACATTACAGAAGATCAAATACTCTCATAAAGGATAAGAATGGAATACTATTGACAACGGAAAAGGAACAAGAAATACGATGGACAGAGCATTTTAAAGAATTGCTAAACAGACCACCTCCAACGGTAGTAGCAGACATACCAGAACCAACAGAGGAGTTAGAAATTGGCATTGAAACACCCAGCCAGGATGAGATCATTACAGCAATTAAATCTCTTAAGAATAACAAGGCACCAGGAATGATAACTTAAACGCAGAACTATTCAAAATAGACCCAGAACTTGCAGCTAATATATTGCAACCCTTGTTTACTACTATATGGAATGCCCAAATAATACCTGATGCATGGAACAGAGGAGTCATCATCAAGATACCCAAAAAGGGCTCCTTGCCGATTGTAATAATTGGCGTGGAATAACACTGCTTTCTGTCCCAAGTAAAATCTTAAGCAAAATCATCGTACAACGTATTACTGACGCTGTGGATAAGAAACTGAGAAAGGAACAAGCAGGATTTCGGAGAGGACGGAGCTGTATAGGCCAAATATTTGCTCTTAGAAATATCATAGAACAATGCACAGAATGGCAAAGCAAACTCTATATCAACTTTGTAGATTTTGAAAAGGCTTTTGATAGTATACACCGCAAAGTCTATGGCGTATCTTAAGATGGTATGGAATCCACTGTGTTTTATAAATATTATAAAAAGCTGCTACAGCAAGTTTGCATGCAGTGTTGAAACTTCAGAACTAAAGTTTGAAGTAAAACAGGCGTGCGACAAGGATGTGTTATGTCAGCCCTATTATTCAACACTGTCATAGATTGGGTGATGCGTAAACAACGGAAGATAAGGCAAGAGGTATTAGATGGACGCTCACATCCACTCTGGAAGACCTAGATTTTGCAGATGACATCGCACTCTTATCTCATACACATAGAGATATCCAGGAAAAGACCAGCCGCCTTAACCAATATAGTGAGATGGTTGGGCTGAAAATAAATCAGAAGAAAACTGAAGTAATGACTGAACATAGCAACCCCAGCACCAGTCAAACTAGAAGGTAAAACCCTCCGAGATACAACCGCTTTCACATACCTTGGAAGTGTTATTAGCAATGAAGGAGGCGCTGGATCTGACATTAAAAACAGACTGAGTAAAGCACGCAGTGCATTCGTGACCCTTCAGACCGCCTTGAAATCTGCCCAATACAGCATCAGAACCAAGACTAGTATCTATAACAGCTGTGTGCTGGCAACTTTGCTGTCGGATCGGAATGCTGGAGAATGACAGAACAGGATATGTCCAGACTCTCCGCCTTTCATACAACTTGTCTGCGAAAAATCTTACGCGTGTACTGGCCGACTACTATCTCGAATCAAGAATTGCTTGCACGATGCCAACAAGAGAATATGGGCACTATCATCCGAAGACAGCGCTGGAGATGGATTGGACATGTGATGCGCATGGAGACTGGCTCCGACACGAAAACTGCACTGAGATGGACTCCAGAGGGTAGGCGAAAGCGTGGAAGACCCAAGACGACATGGAGGAGAACGATAGAGCAAGAGCTGAAGGAAATGAATCATAGCTGGAACACAATACAGAGGAAGGCCATGAACAGGGAAGAATGGTGTACGTTTGTTGCTGCCCTAACGCAGGGCGTAACAGGCAAAAGAGAGAGATATGCAGTTTGGTTTTCTTCCGCAGTTTCTCATTTTGTCATCTTTTCAAGCAAAATATTCGCAGAATTTTCTGTTGTTTATTTTGAGAGGTTTGATGCAGGTTATTATTATCTTCATCAAATAGCTTGTCCTGAGCAGAACTTTGCCGCCCTGTCCTGAATTTCTCTCTCTCATAGGTCAGCTCTGCAGCAGTCATGCTCAAATCAACAATTGCATCCTGAATGCATCTTCTCCTGGTCTTCCTCTTTGCCAGGTTGCCTCCTTCCATGATGGTCTTCTCCAGCCCTTTGTGTGTCTTTATACGTACAGAATACTTCAATTTTCTTATTTGAAGCATCAGCCAGTTTTCTTTGATTTTGAGTACTATCTGGGTAGATCTATTTGTCCACGGAGGACTCTTCTGTAACACTTATATTCAAAAGCACATGTTTTTTCCCCATGCTTCACACACATACGTTGCCACTGGGATTATGCATGATCTTAATACTATCAGTTCCATTCCAAACTGTTAGTTGTTTATAAGTAACTGTTCTTTGTGGGTGTCTGTGGCTAAGCGGTAGCGAGCTCAATCACAACCAAAGAGTACCTGTTTCAAACTGCAGGCGGCCTGTTGATTTTCTGAACGGTAAAAATAGACCTCACCATTCATAAAGCAATGGCAAACTACTGAACGTATAAGTGGTGCATAGGAAATTGACGACTTGTTTACTGTGGTTGATGGTTACATCCTGTAAAGGATATGCCACAATTTTCATTTCATCTGTTCTTTGAACGCTCCATATCGGCCGCTTGTCAACCACTCTGTGATTTGTGTGTGATCTGAGCCTAAGAGCGATTT
Organism: Arion vulgaris; assembly: GCA_020796225.1. Taxonomy (NCBI): domain Eukaryota; kingdom Metazoa; phylum Mollusca; class Gastropoda; order Stylommatophora; family Arionidae; genus Arion; species Arion vulgaris. Next base: position 38,726,044 of record CM036760.1, read on the forward strand.
CACGTGTGCCAGTTATGTGCCTACAAGTAGGCTGGCACATCCGATTTCTGCGACGTCTTATTTACTAGAGTAGCTTCTCTAGGCCTCTACATCAGTCACCTCTTAAGCCATGACTTGTAGGTCGCAATATTACTATTCTTTGCTCCCCTTGTGAGCCCTGACAACACAAGGGCAAATTTCAACTGTTCCTAACCTAGTTATACAATACTTACAACATGTGACCAGTTTTAGTATCTTTACAATAACAAACTAGACAAACCTGATTGATTGATTTATTATGTAAAACTATATTATATATACATTCAAATAATCAGGCATTGATTCAAGCACTCCTAGTTTCATATATTATTTACATACTTACATCCACTGTGGGACAACATCATGAGACAGGCTCTTCGATGGAACCCCAGGGTGATAGAGGTCCAGGAACACCTGGAGACGGAATGCAAGAAAATGGCCTTGAATAGACGGGCATGGAAGACAGTTGTGAGCCTATGCCTCCCTAGGAGCAAAGAAGACTGTGGGACAGCATCACAAGACAGGCTCTTTGATGGAAACAGAGGTAAGGGAAGACCCAGGAACTGGGGGTGGGAGTTGAAGATGAAATATAAGAAAATGGGGAGAGATCTGGAAAAGACGGCATTGGAAGGTATTGGTTGCTGGCCAATGCCTCCTAGGGTGAAGAAATCTGTGTATTAATTGCTATATAATTTTTTTAAAACTTTCGTACTGCCTGTAATACCGTTTTTGGGCGCGTAAGACAGGAGAGACATGAGCCTATGGAATTTGATGGTCACATGGCTAGTGCAGTCGCCACAAAAATGTTCAGGTTAACTCCTTGGCCCTTCCATGGATTGAACCTGGGTTTCCTGCATGCGCTCTAATCCATTCGGCCAGACTTCTCACATGTACGGTGAGCAAATGGACTTTAGGATTGCAGCTGAGGACAGAGCACGCATGAGAATGCCCAATGTGCCATAACGTCGATCTCATAATTTAATTCATAAAAAATTCTAAACTCGCACACATACAAAATAAAGCAATTGAAATAACCTAAACTTTAGTCTAATATTATACAAATAATAATTATTTCCATGTTCTCATGAACTATCTTGCGCTGCCACTAGAAGAAACAAACAAATAGTTACACCAAAAAAAACACATGAATTTTGCATTCAAATTTGGAACACTAACAACACTTGTGTATGTCAAGAAAATGTTATTGTCATCATCACTGGCCTCTGTCTCAGGCGACCATAGGTTTTGCATTATGTAGTTTGTTCTGCATTGAATCAAGTTTCTTGTGGCTGTAATGGCATATTTTAGAGTGGTAATCTTTGCTGCCGCCAGTGTGTTGCTGGGGCCCATAGAGAAGCAAAGAATTGTAAAAGTGCTCCCTACACAGCATGTCGTAAGAGGCGACTGATGTAGGGGGCCGCCCATGTGTTGCAGAGGCCTGCAAGAATATGTAGCAAGGTCTACCTGCCATGCATGTTGTAAGAGCGACTAAGGAGGCGGGATGGCTATCTGACCTCGTAGAAACATTAAGCCAACATCTTCAACAAACATGGAAAGCAAAACTACAAGAAATAACCTACAACCATCAGGGAAAGGTGCCCCAACAGGAGGGCAAATGATGTATCAGGAAAGCCGAAAGGGTCCGGTGATGCCTCTAACCACTTTTCCTGTCGGAAAATGACCACAATTGGTTGCTGGAATTATAGAACGTTGTTGAGCAGGGCAAAACAGCCCAGCTCGCAACAGAGATGAAGAACTACAGTAAAAAAACCTTCTGGGAATCTCCGAAACAAGATGGAAAGAGATAGACAAAATTAAACTGCACACAGACACAGTTTTGGAACTCACTGGGAAAAAGGAGTAGGGACAGACCTGGAGAAGAGAGCTGGAGGCCGATATTAAAAGGATAGGTAAAACATGGAAAGAATTGGAAGGGATGACAGGAGAGAGGAAGAGCTGGTAGAAGTTTGTGGAAGACATGTGATACTGGAGCTGATACATAGAATGTTCTCTCTGCGCTCTCTTTGCCTCCATATGTAATGGTGTTTTTTTCCTTTGAGCTCACCCTCACTGTCGCTCGCCTGTCTATGGCCGACCGATCACAATTATCTTTATCTAAGCTGCATGAGAGGAGCGTCTGGTCAAATGAATTAGAGTGCGGTTCCCATGCGGGAGAAAACCATGTTAAATTCACGGTAAGGTCATGTATTTGTTTCTGTTGTGGACATAAATGAAAAATCCTAACCTGGACAGCTTCGCTGCGACTGCACTAAGCCATGGGGCATTAAATTCCTCAGGCTCTCGTTCCACACTTCTCTAAAAAGCTGTACTACAGTTTTTTTTTTTTTATTATTATGCTGCATGAAGTTAGATCACACTTGCAGATGTCAATGAAGCGTAGTAATGGGTGCCCGTACTGTCTAGTACATGTTGCAAGTTGACCATATAGAATGTCCTTTGGGATTCTACCATCACTCATACAGCACACATCTCCCAGATGTCGCTGTGTTACATTGTAATAATAATAATAGCCGTCAATCGCAAGCGATGATGACAACAGCCTCAGACATGTGCTGCTGCACCTCTCTGGTGTGATGTGGTGGTGACTGTACAGTCCAATGACATTGTAACACCGTTGTAAATCAAGTTTCAAATGTCACATTGAATATATAAAAAAAGAAAAATATAATAAAGTTGCAAAGAATGATATCAACTCAAAGAGTTAAAATGCATATGTCATGTCTTCTTGCAGGGTGAATGTGGAGACATTTGGACACATACGGTATAAGAACAAGTTCGGAAGCATAGTAACACAACAAGTGGCGGTACCACTGAGGGTGTCAACAAATGGATCCTTCCTTTCGTTCGCTTGAAATATTGTCTATATATGTAATGTCATCTCTTGTATAAACTCCCAGTCGTTTGTAGCTCACACATGTCTGTGTAGTTTTCTGTCAAGTGTTGTTTCGTCAGGCCAGTGAGTTTGCCTCAGTATATCATATTCGGGGCAGTCTTGAAGTATGTGCTCTGCAGTCTGAGGTGCCTATGCACATGTACACACGGCTGAATTGCCAATCTTGAACATTGTATACATGTGGCTGTGGAGTCGATTGTGTCCTGTTCCAAGACGCAGAATGACAACTTGTTCCAATCTGCTCAATTAATGTTCGACAGAAAATATAGGACATTATCCTATATGCAACTTTCCTTGTAAAGTGCTAGGATATCTAAAGTTTCCTCAGAAAGTGCTAGGACATTATCTGAACTTTCCTCAGAAAATGCTTGTACATTACAAAATTGTCCTTATAAAGTGCTAGGTTATTATATATGACACACGAAATTGTCCTCAGAAAGAGCTTGGACATTATCTACTTCAGAAATTGCTAGGACATTATCTAAACTTTCCTCAGAAAGTATTAGGATATTATTTTATAATGACACAAAAATTTTCTTAGAAAGTGCTAGGACATTATATATGACACACAAAATTGTGCTCAGAAAATGCTAGGAAAATATCTGGACCGAATGATAACACAGTGACCGACACATATTACGTTCAAAATTCAATTTGTTTCCCCATACACACTAAACTTTCATTAAAGTGTATGCAACTCTTGCACATCAACATCAGTACCATTCGTACAAAATCTCTTTCTTAAAAAAAATAATCACTTTCTCCCTGTGAACACTTTATCCCATGTCTACCGCACTAGAATCATCAGAATCCGTTTCCTCTTCGTCTGAATACACAGAGGGTGTGTACGCGGCCCCTCGTGAGTTCTGGTCGTATGAGCTCGAACTGGACTGTCGTGACAAGGCTGCGATGACTTCTCGGTCTGTATTGTCCGACAGACCAAATAAAGAGGTTGATGTGGATTGTGAGGTATTCTGTTGTTGGTATCTAGTGAGAATAGAAGAACAACAGTTGAACATACAGGAAAAAATGTTGCAGGTTTTGTTTACAGATAAATACAACTAGAAATGTAGATTTTTGAATGTAACAATCATTGGGAAATGTAGATTTTGTTACAATCATTGGAAAATGTAGATTTTGTTACAATCAATAAATGTAGAAAATGTGAATTTTGATACATGCAATGATTCTTGGATACAAACCATGACATTCACATGTACAAACAAAATCACCATGAGACATGTACACTACACAAAACCATGAGCAGGTAAACAACGCACACCATGATGCAGGTACAAACACACCATGACCCAGGTAAAAACAAACACACACCTCAGGAAATAGCAGGTGCAAACACCATGACACAGGTACAAACAAACACACCATGAAGCAGGAACAAACACACCATGATGCAGGTATAAACACCCATATGACAGGTAAAACACACCATGACCTAGGATGACAGGTACAAACACGAGCATCCCATGACAGGAAAAATGACATACACACCACATGACCCTGGTACATACAAACAGGCACCATGATACAGATACATACATGCACACCATGACGCAGGTACAAACACACATACACTATGACCCAATAACAAACTGACCTTGCTTGCTGTGCTGTTGCTGAGAAAGGATCTAACGGCCGGACAGCATTCGACTGAAACAGATTAGTGTTGTTGGCCATTTCTGAAACATGAAAATGATTAGAATACTGTAGAGAACAGGGCTAAACAAATCAATTCACAGCCAAATTTCTTTTAGCGCGGCTCCCATGCGTAAGACCAGAGTTCTTCTTCTGCGTTCGCATGCTGTGAATTCAGGCGTTAGCCATGACGCATGTTATGGCGCTTCTGAGTGATTTTTGCATGAATGCCTGCTTCTACCATTTGACTGGTGTCCCCACCATGCAGGCGGACCTCCGCTGACTTTAGGGATTGAAAAACCCTAACCTGAACAGTTTCACGGCAACTCCACTAGACCATCATCATCAAATAGCTTTTCCTGAGCAGAACTTTGCCATCCCAACAGTGCAATTTCTCTCTCATAGGCCAGATGTTTCGCCTCTGCAACCGCCATGTTCAAACCATCAGTTACATCCGAGATCCATTTTCTCCACGGTCTTCCTCTTCTCCTCTTTGCTGGTATGCCTCCTTCCATGATGGTCTCCAGCCCATTGTGTCTTTTTATATGTCCAAACTACCTAAATTTGCGCTTTCTTATTTGTAGCATCAGCCAGTTTTCTTTGAGTCTGAGTTCTTTCTGGATATATCTATTTGTTCTCTTCTCTGTCCATGATATACGAAGAACTCTATTGTAACATTTATATTCAAAATATAATATGATGCAGTTATTTATGCACTATGTCTACCCACTCCATGCAACCAACCATACACTAATCTTCCTCCTAGTCCCTTCCCCATCACACAGCTAGGCATACTCCATGTCTACCCACTACTTGCAACTCCACTACATTACACCCTCTTTTCCCACACTCATTCCTCTCATACACATCTGCCTCCTACAGTCCCTTCCCCATCACACATTTAGGCATCATCCATATCTACCTACTCCTTGCAACTACAACTTTCTCAAACCAAAGCTTACCTATGACATAAGGCTCTAATGACTTGGGTACCATTTTGGAAGCTCTGGACAGATCTTGAGGTGTGCACTGCCCTCTCTCCAAACCAAAGGCCATACCCATCCTCTTTAAGACCTCTATATCGTCATGGATCTCAAAAGTATTGTCAAATTTGAACAAATACTCATATCTGTCAACAATAACAAAGAAAATAGAATGAATAAATTTTCTTTGCAGTGAAATGTAGGTTTGCTATGTTGCATCTTTTTCTTCTGCATTTCCTGCTATGAATTCAGGTGTAGTCATGCCGCCTGGAACTGCACTTCTGGCTGATTTTTGCATGAAGGCCTGCTTTCCTCATTGCCAGTGTCCCTCGCTATACAGGCTTGGCATCTCTGACTTCAGAGGTGGCTATGTTGTGTTATAAGTTACAGCTTTAAAAAAAATATAAACACCTTTTGACTCTTCACAGAATTGTTACTACTGCACCAGGGTCACTAAGAGCAGCGATAGCATAGTAGTTAATGATGTTGCTTCTTATGGGTATTCTCTCTTCTTAAAGTCAACAGTTCAATTTCACAGAGGGAGTGGAATTTATTTTACTTGTTAACTGCTTGCAGGTTGATCCAGCATCAAAATTGTGTACCAGAAAATCAGTGGGAAGATGTTGACCACATCCCTCATCATGTGTCGATGGTCAATGAAATATATGGGCTAACATTGTGTTTCTCAATCTACCACATGATATGAAAAAGGGTTCCATTACTACATTTACTCCTGGTTTAAAGGACTGCCTAGAGTAGTTGATAGTAGCTCGGCCTGCTAGCTGTGAGACCCATACTGAGAGTTCGAACCTACTGTCTGGCATTTGTTGAGTCCCTGGTCTTACTCAGGACGATAATAGGTACTCTGAAGTCGGAGAAAATCTGCCTGTATGGCGAGGAATACTATTACAGACATTGGCACACGGCCAGTATAAAGTAATTTACAATGCATCGTAGTTGCCATTGCTAAGAAATTGGAAAGGCATTTTCAGCGAAAATCAGTTTCAGAATGAAACTTCTCTGATTAACAGACGGAAAAAAACTGGTTTAATATAAACTTTGACAGGAGTTTGTTGGTACATTATTTCAATTTTCTCCTCAAAGATGATAACACCAAAACAGAAGCAGTAAAATGTAAGAATATAAAGACCCGTCTTCACACTATAAGGTATACTGAATGAAAATTGTGGCATATCCTTTACAGGACTTGGCCATCAACAACAGTAAACAAGGCGCGATTTTCTAGCACCATTATGCATTCAGTAGTTTGCCATTGCTTTCGAAGGATGTGGTCTATTTTATAGTTCTAAAATCAAGGAACTAATTACTTCAAACATGCCCGACACGGAGTTTGAACCAGGTATACTTGAGTTGTGATCTTCTTGAACAATCCATATCGACCACTCTGTGATTTGTATGTGATCAGAGTCTAAGAGATTGTTCTTACAGTTAGTGCCTTCAAGTAGGCAGCACATCCGATTTCTGCAATGCTTTTTATTTACTAGGCTAGCTTCCCTAGGTCCTACATCAGTCACCTCTTACGATATGTCCTGTATGTCACAGTGGTGCTATTCTTTGCTCCCATTGCGGACCCGGCAACACACATACGGAAGGGTTGTGATCGAATTCACTACCGATAAAGCTACAGACGCTCACTAGCTATACTAGGCTCACTAGTATAATAGCTATCCCAATTGTTACATCATCATTCAGTCTCTTGGCAACATACTGTTGGATAAGGCCACTAAAATTGATCTTGAATCAATTCAGTGATATAAGCAATTTGAAATTACACGTTGTATAAGTAGAGCTGGATACTTGAGGGGCAGAAAGAGGAGTGTGTTTCCCCAGCGAACCACGGGAACCATCAGAATGCATACCCTTCAGTTTCTGTTGGGGGAAGTCGAGCAACTATGTGTCTGCCTGGAGTTGCTGTGACGTGAGGTCAGTAACTAATAACTCATTGCTAAAGCAGCCAAACATCTCAATGACAGCTAAACAACAGACGATCAAAAGCATTTTCATGCCCACTCTGTGTTACCAGAGCCAATCATGGACAAAGCACTGCAAAAAATAACTACACATGAAATGCAATGCCTACTAAAAGTAACAAACAACACCAGCACGAACAGTCACCAACATCAATATAAGAAAGAAAGTCGGGACAGAACCCTGCTTGAATTACATTGAGAAACAAAAGAATGAAGTGGTTCGACCAAAGAATGCAACCAAACTCCATTGTATAAAGAGTCAAATCCAACACTTTTCACATAGTATATAAAAAAAAAAACCTTCCCAGTGGCAACATGAAGCATGTACATTTAACAAGGCAGTGGAAAAAATATATGTGCACTTTTGAATATAAGCCGCCCGAGTGGTTACCGGGCCCAAATTTGGGATGTAAAGAATAGAACACTGTTACCTGCCACGCATGTCATAAGAGGCGACTAAGGAGGTTTGGCTGAAATAGGATGCATGTGTCCTAAACGTATAGAAGTCTATGCGTTTAGGGGCCTACCAAACCAATGTGCAACGTATACACGTTCTTGGCAAAGATCAAACATATCACAAAGAGTGATTACAATTGATTGTAAAGAACGAACGCAAAGAAGAAGAATATAAGCGTTACAGAAGTGTCCTCTGTATATCACCTTGAATTGTGCTCATTATACTTTTTCAGTGTGGCTCTCTGAGGTAGTAAATATCAGGGCATTCTTGTCAGGTGTCCAAACCATTTAAGCTGTTGTTCTTTTATTGACACTCCTGCAGCTCTTCTAAGGTACATTATCTCTGTCATTATGAATTTCCTCTCATTAGGTGACGTTATTGGCAATGTTTGGCACTGGCAGCATAGTGTTGGCCAGAAAATCGTTCTTATAAGATGTGCTTTAATTTTTTTTAACCGTCTGTAAAGACAAAAAAGGCCATATATAGATAAGTGTGTACTGGTCTGCGGATGTCTCCGGCAGATTCTCAGACTGAGATGGTATGACAGAGTTGCAAACACAGACCTGTGAATAAGAACAGGACAGGAACCCATGATGACTCAGGTTAAGAGGGAAAATGGCGATGGGTCGAGCATACCCTACGGAAGACAAGTCGAGTGTCACTAGACAAGCACTTCAGTGGAACCGTAAGGAAAATGAAAAGAGGACGCACTGAACAGACAGTCTTTTTGAGGAACTTAAAGAGTGCTCAACTATCCTAGGAGACCATAAAGAAAACAGCCATAGACAGAGAAAAGTGGCGAACAACTGTTGAGGCCTATGCTCCACAAGGAGCGGAGAGGAATAAGTTAGTAAGTGTACTGGTCTTACTTGTCATTAGAAATGCTGCAGTCTATGACAGTGTTCTTGCTGGTGTTAACTATGACAAAAGGCAACTGTATGGCAGAGTTGGAAGCTGGTGGTCCCTGAGATTTTTCCAGCTCCCGGTTTCTGTGCACCAGGTTTTTAAATGCAATTTGCTGCAAACAAAACAAATATAGAGGTATATGTTAGTATTTATCATAACTATAGTGGTGTATGTTGAGGATTTATCATAAATATAGTGGACATGAGTCAGCTGTCATGGCCTCTCCTGTGACCAAATTATTATATTTATCCTATAGTTATCCAAAAAAATTTGTTCAAAAGTCTATACGGTAGTTAACTATGAAGGAAATGTCGTAGTGAGCTCAAATTGTGTATAATATTAATTTCTTTTTAACATAGCCATCACCTGAATAGACACAAGCTGTTTTTCTTACCTGTAATATCAGTTCTTGAAGCTGTTGAGTTTTGTGTTTTATTCTTTCTATCCGTTTCTGTTTTTCAATCTGAGAATAAACACACAAAAAACTGAAAATCTGGCCAACAATGGCGGAATGCGGGAGGACCATTCAGAGTCAGAACGGTTTGATTCTGAACACGACTTTGCTAGCGCATTCCCGCCATGTTTGGTCGGGTATTTTCCGGTTTCGTTTGCCGAGCTACTGAGTTAGTGCTTGAGCAACGCTGTGAGCTGTGACTGTACATGTAATGATTTTGCTGTGTCAAATGTCAACCGTGCGGTTGTTGTGTGTATTCAGAAAATGGCGGACAGCGGTTATGACGAACAAGCTCAATCTGCCGTATGCAGTTATATTGCGAGTGCAGAAAGCTGGATTTTGCCGTGATTGATGTCCCCTTCGACAAGAATTGCTATTCAGGTGATGAACAGTTTTGTGTTGCTATCGACCATATGCATATTATGCGGTGTAGGTTGCTTTTTGTGGCCGTACGCGGCTGTTTCATTCTGGAATTAGTTCACACAGGAAACTTTTCACAGGTGTTAGCATTTCGTATGATATTCATTGGCACAGGAACGGAGCAATTATAGGGGTGACCCGTTGCAGTGAAGTTGGAACCGTACTTATGAACTATGAACACAAAAAACTGTATGAACAAAATTCATGGAATATAACACTTCCGAACATGACATAATTATAAACACAAACATTTTAATTACAACAAATAAAACAAAACTTTTGTTACTGCATGTAATACTGCTTTTTAGGGTGGTGTAGGACAGGGGGTGACGTGAATGTGGAAATTAATGGCTGCATGGCTAGTGTAGTCGCAGCAAAACAGTTCAGTTATGATTATTCTTTATGCCCACAACAGATAAAAAGCTCACTGGATCTGCCAGGGATTTAGCCCGGATCTCCAACATAGGAGGCGGTGCTTTAATCCGCATTCACCCAGATGCATAAATACATCAAAATTGTGCAACATATGTAAAATCAAGTGCTTATTCCAATCAGAGATGGACAACAAAACTCAGCGACTGTTGTTCAAGTTAAAGAAGTCACGACAAAGCTGTGTTAAAGAAGTCACGGCAGTTGAGAAAATTTAAAAACCGGCAGTAAAGTCGTTGCAAAGGTTCTTCTTCGCGATTGGTTTCATATGCCTCTCTTTGCGATCAGTTTCATATGTTCTCCTGTGCGATCGGTTTCTCTCTCTCGTTCTTTATCTGCCATTTTTATCATTCTTATTGTGATGTATAAACAACCTTTGCCAAGAACGTTTGTTTTATGCCACAATCTTCAGTACCATTTTGGAGCTCTAGTCCTTGTCCTTCGGTGACGTGTCCGATTTCAACCAGTGTTTACTGAGTTTGCTCTCCGTCAGCCTTTGACTGTCCCAGCCGACCTGCAAGGCAGCAGGTTGCTATTTTCTTTTAGGTTAGATCCTTAGACGACATACCCTCCCGGGCTACTGGGTGTTATCTGCCCAGGTTGTCCCGCTCTTTTGTGGACTACTTGGTTTTCCTTCCGTCCAGTTTTCTGTACGTTTTTTTTTTTTCCGTCCGCTTTTAACTCAGACGAAGTTTCATCTCTGAAACTGATTTTTGCGTGAAAATATGTTTTTCAATTTCTTACAATGGCAGCAGCGTGACATTGTAAATTACTTTACACTGGCAGCCGTGTGCTCAATGTACTCGTAATTAGTATTCCTCGCCATACAGGCAGATTTTCTCCGACTTCAGAGGTACTCATGTTATCGTCCTGAGTAAGACCAGGGGACTCGAACAAATGCCGGACAGTAGGTTCGAACCCGAGCTATGAGGCGTCTCACAGTTAGCAGGCCGAGCTACTATCAACTACTCTAGGCAGTCCCCCTCTGTACGGTTTATTCCGCTAGCCTTTGATTATTCCCAATCTAACTACAAGGCAGTAGTAGTTCCCTGCAGGGAAACGCACACTGGAATCAAACCTGTGCTGGGCTTTCCAATTTTTCTGCACATTTGGGTGGTCCGCTCACCCCTACCACCTCCTCTCTTCGCTACACCATCAGCGGCATGCACATCTGCCCTGGTGCCCACCATTTCCATCAGTTCTCACATTTACCATGCCTCTAGGCTATCCAGACTCAGGGCTCAACTCGGGTCCCCACCTCAGGGCTCAGAGTTTCGCCCTATGTGGGCCCACCTGCAACTTATCTCGGGCCCAAGTTTTGCTCCACACTGCCCACATCTCTTCTCTGGATGCCCCCCTCATCCCTTGCTGTTTATCCTTTCAGCTTTTCCCATCGGCCCCAGGAGAGACGTGCATTAGTAGTCACTCTGTGATTCCGCTCGTCTGTCTTGCGAGCGGATCTCATCCCAACGTGACCACGTCTGCATCTCTACTCATACCGGAGTAGCTCTCCCTCAATCCCTACCAGCTTAGCCAGACAGGAACCAATGTTTGTTACCAGGGTCACCCCGTGGAGGTGGGGCTGGATCTTGATTAGTGCCAGCTCACAAAGGCGCATAGGGACAATGTCGTGCCTTTGACACCGATCGTTTTATATGCTCTGTTGATAAAAGCATCCCAAAACAGCTGATGTATGATGAATATGAAGGAGGCTGATGATCAGTTGGTGGACATAAAAGAAATGCGATAAAGACACTCTTAAAGTGTCTACAATTCTTCAATATAGACAACAGGTGCTGGGAATCATTAGCGCAAGATCGCCAAATGTAGTGCAGTAACAACACAAGAGGAACACGCATTGCTGAGCTGAGAATCGTCGCACTGTTGAGGAACAGAGAAAGCAAGACATGCGAATGTACAAACATTATCATTCAACCGTGATCATATATGCCCTGCCTGTGGTTGGGGGATTGTGTTTGAGGCATGGACTCTACAGACACCTCCACACACACCAGAGAGATGCAGCAGCCCATGTCTCTGGCTGTTGTCATCACTTGCGATAGGCGGCTATATAGACAACCACCACTACTACCACTAAACCAGTTATACTACACCCACATCTATAACAATACTCACTTCTAAATGCTGACATTCCTGTGCAGAGTTGGTTGGTAAGCCAATCCATCTGATCTCTTTCTTTTCCTTGGAAATGATGTTCATGGCCATCAAGACATTCAATGCATCATATACCCTTCGCCTGATGTTCTTTTGGTCATATGGCTAGAAATTCAAGAAATACATAGATCATAACAAAAATAATGTAAAGAAGCAGCTTTCATACCATGGGGAGTATGGTATTAAGCACATATTGTAATATATATATTAAGCACAAGACTAAGTCTGACTTGAGAGGTCAATAGACCACACCTGCGTATGTGTACCTGCCAGGCATGTCGTAAGAGGGTGCAGGTGAGGCTGGCTACCTCACCCCATAGAAAAAATAAGCCAAAATCTTCAACAAACATGGAAAGCACAACAATAAGAAACAGATACCAGTGGAGAAAGAGTTAAGGAAGAGGCGCTGGCGATGGATAGAACACACATTGAGAAGACCAACCGTAAGCATTACAAGACAGGCACTGTTTTGGAACATGTAGGGAAAGATGAGTAGGGGAAAGCCTAGACATACCTGGAGAAGAGAGCTGGAAGCTGATATTAAAAGAATAGGTAAAACATGGAAATAATTGGAAGGGATGGCAGAAGAGAGGAAGAGCTGGAGGAAGTTTGTTGAAGTCCTGTGCTTCATTTGGAGTTGAAAGGTGAAGAACCACTCAAAGAACGTAATCTTTCTCAGGACTCCACCTAGGCAGCACAACGAACCAGACCTCCACAGGGACCTCTACACGATGCCAGTCGAATAGCACAGGGCCCATCCTTTTGCATAATTACCTGCACATCAGTCAACATAAAAAATCTGACCTCAGACAAATCCAACAGCGACAACCGAGAACCACACACCAGTTCAACATAAAGTCCTCAGGGATACACCAGGAACAAAAACAAAAGTCTTTCTCAAGACTACATACACATACCAGAACACAATACTTTAAAAAACAGTCCTTCTTAGGACTAGTCCCAGTCCACATCCAGAAAGAAAAAAAAGAGTTTGAAATTACACGTACAAATAGAGCTGGATGCTTGAGGTGCAAAGAAAGGGATGTGTGCTACAGAACCACAGAAGAGAGGGATGTGCGCAATAGAACCACAGAGGGGAGGGATGTGTGCCAGTGAGCCACAGAACCATCAGTAGAATACCCTTCGACATCTGTTAAGGGGACTGAGCATCAATGGGTCTGCCTGGAGTTCTGTGATGTCAGTTTAGTAACCAATAACCTCAACTAATGATTAACCTGTGACACTGATAAGCGTAATGAATAAGTGTTTGACTATCGACTCAGACATAAGAGGGGTTGTGGGTTTATGGAACGCACCATATCGACCACTTGTTAACCATATGATTTGTATGTGATCCGAGCCTAAGAACGATTGTACGTTGTGCCAGTTATGCGCTTAAAGTAGACCAGCACATCCAATTTTTATTTACTAGAGTACTTCCTTAGGCTCCTACCCCAGTTGCCTCTTTTGACATGCCTTGTAGGTCGCAGTGTTACTATACTTTGCTCCCCTTTTGAGTCCCGACAACACATGGGCAACCAAAAACCAATCAAGTTGTGCATTAAGCAAATAAAGTTGTACTTACCGTAACATCAACTGGAGACAACATATTTTTGGGGTCACTGAACTCAGTCACCAACTCATCTGCAACTTCATTGTAAGATGTGACTCCTTTAGCTTGTACCTTCTCACACACCTTCATTGAGAAGTGCCGTAAACCTTTCCCACCTTTGTCCCCTTTCTTGCCTCGTTTTCTATGAAATTACAAACACCTCATGAAAACAAGGCAAAATTTTGAATTTTAAAATGAAAAAAAAAATTGTAATGTCTTTACTGCCTGCGTTACCGCTTTTCAAGGCAGTGTAGAACAGGGGGGATATTAGTCTGAGGAACTTAATGATCGCATAGCTATCAGTGCAGTCGCCATGAAACTGTTCCGACCAAAATAAAATCCATGGCCTTACTGGGGATCAAACCCGGGTCTCACAAATGGGAGCCTGCGTTCTAATACATTCGGCCAGATGTCCCTCCCAAGAAGTTAAACAATATGTGTAGAGCAGTCGCAAAAATAACTACATGTGAAATGCGATGTCTACGAAAAGTTACCAATAAAACCAGAAAAGACAAGAGTCACCAACATCAGCATAAGAAAGAAATTTGCAAAGAACCGTGCTTGAATTACATTGAGAAACAAAAAATGAAGTGGTTCAGCCACTCAATAAGAATGCAATCAAACTCCACTGTATATAGAGTCTTCTACAACAGAACATCAGGAGAGAGGAAGACTATGAATAAAGATGGTTAGATAGTTATAGCAGAATCCTGTCAAAAAGCAAAAATAACTATCACCCAACCCATTAGAGCAGAACAAGACAAAATGAAAACCACAACACTGGGCAACAACCTGGTAGCAGTGTGGCAACAAAAGAAAGAAGATAATATACCAGAAATTAACAGGTAGGTTTTTAAATATAAAACTATTTTGACATAACAAAGATGGACCAGTGAATTTCGGTTAAATTAAAACACCTAATTGCTGATTGAAAACCAAAATTGTGAACAAAAAACACAAAAATTGTGAACAAAAGAAACACAAATTGAATTATTACAAAGCTAAGAAATAAGAACATCAATATTTGCAAAGTTTACACAGAATGTTTGCAAGATTAATCAATTGGAACTCTCTATTGCAAAATTGGGAAATTAATCAAACTGAAATATAGCTAAATTCAGGGGACTGCCTAGAGTAGTTGATAGTAGCTCGGCCTGCTAGCTGTGAGACGCCTCATAGCTCGGGTTCGAACCCACTATCCGGCATTTGTTCGAGTCCCCTGGTCTTACTCAGGACGATAACATGAGTACCTCTGAAGTCTGAGAAAATCTGCCTGTATGGTGAGGAAATACTAATTACGAGTACATTGAGAACACGGCTGCCGGTGTAAAGTAATTTACAATGTGCACGCTGCTGCCATTGTAAGAAATTGGAAAACGGATTTTCACGCAAAAATCAGTTTCAGAGATGAAACTTCGTCTGAGTTGAAAGCGACGAAAGAAAAAAAAAAAAAATAGCTAAATTCATAAATTGTAACTATAAAATCTGTCTGAACAAAGAAATTAGAAATGAATTTTGACCACACAGAGAAATTGGGCCTGTGAATATCAAAACACAGAATAAAAATAAGGAAAGCAGAACGCAGTCATAACATTCATAAATTGTATGTATTTATTACACTTGAAAAACCCTCCTTATTTGTCTCCCACAACATGCCTGGCAGGTACACATTGCTGCATGTTCTTTCCTCCCTTTCGAGCCCGGCAGCACACAGACGTTTTTCATTTCATGATAATTCTCGTCTAAAAGGCAACAAAACATAACTGGCCAGAGAATTTATAGGGAAGTAGTTGTGTGTCCATCGCTGTAGAAACGGTCTACAGCGCTATCCCGAGTACACAGCCACTCTATAAAAGTGGTCTGGGTACGGATTACCATGAGTCACTTGGCACATAGGTTGCTTGCTATAACAACTGTACGGTCTCTGTAGGATAAAACGTTATATAGTAGACAGAGTAAAAAAAAAACGACAAACTGTATGATAAAATTACAACATTTGAAGAACTTCTTGGATAAAATTAGGTCTATGCTGTGTGTTCTGCATCCAGCAGAGTTAGGTCGCTAGTCTCCTTAGGAAGATGAAAAGTGGAAATTAGTAGTCTGCTGAGGACCTGTAGAACACACAAGCCAACCCTAGGTCCCAGTGGTGTAACCTGGAAACGTTGACAGTGAGGTTCAATGCAAACGGTATAATGACACACCTATGTGGATGGATTCCTTAAGGTCAGGAATTTTTCCTACGACTAAGGGAGGCAAACTCAAACAAGAATTATGCAGAAAGCAGATGTGTTGGCATACGGGTCTATAGGCGTCTGACACAATGAGCACATGCTCTATGGCACAAATAGCACATGCTCTATGGCACAAATAACACATGCCACAACGAGTGGTTTAACAAGTGGTTGATCACTTTAAAAATTCTGCCTGAAGACTTTTATGTGGCCTGCCCTTATTCCAAACCGTTCTTTGCTGCCTTTTAAGATATGCGCAGAGAGAATAAGTGATTCTATTCTTCGCTACTCAAGAGTCCACATGGAAGACCAAATTTATAATCTATCGAATAACATTGACTGTACCAACTAGATAATCTGTCGGATAACAATAGCTGTACCAACTAGATAATCTGTCAGATAACAATAGCTGTACCAACTAGATAATCTGTCAGATAACACTAACTGTACCAAATGGATAACTAATATTGAACATAAAATGGGACGAATTCAATAGAAGTGAAGAAATCAGAGAAATGTCTGGTCAACCTCTAGTAACATCAGTTATACTAAGGAGATGGGGATATGTTGGACACACCTTCAGAAGAAATGATCAAAGAACACCAAAGCAGACAGTGAAGTGGGAGGCAAAGGGTTCAAGAAAGAAATAACGCCCTAGGGAAACCCTGAAACAAACTTTGCTGACAGGCAAGGAATATCGGACTCAATCCCATGGTTGAGATTGAGAAAGTTGCCCAGGACAAAGCAATATGGAGAAATTATTTGCAAGCCCTATGAAATGCATAAGCAGGTACAAGAGGTATATATATATATATGTAAATGGATTACTAACTGTACATTCTTTATTCCTTGTTATATCTTCTTCTTCTTTGTTTTCGGTTTCATATGCTCATCTAAACCATGAGATGGGTTGCCTCTATGAAGCTGCATGTCAGTTGGAATTCCTCGAAAGTTCAGGGTAGCTTGCTCTGTAAGCTTCGTTTATGAGGCCATGTTTCGTTTCGTTGGTGTATGTATGATGGACATGTCTGCAGAATGTGCTCTGGAGTCTGTGTTTCTGTTTGACATGCACACTGTGCTATCTGAGCAGGGTTTATTCTGTGCATGTGATGGTTGAGTCTGCAGTGACCTGTTCTCAGGTGCAAGATTGTTGTGTGCTGTTTTCTGTTTAGTCTGCTGATGGGATCTTCTGAGTGTTTGCTGTGGGTTTGTTGCCTCCACAACTCTTTGTACCGTATTACATAAAACTGTACTGACTGGATAACGTGTCTGATAAAATTAACTTATCCGGATAACCAAGGTGGACAACACTCACCCATCTGAGTAATCCACATCCAGAAAGTCAGAGGCTCGCGCTTTGGCTGACCAAGGACAAGTAGCATCAACTTGAAAAACTTGAGGTCTTACTGCTGAGCTCATTATCTACAAGAATGAAGAAACGTGATCGTGACCATTCATTCAACCACAACATTCACTCTATGTTCTTATGTGTAATTAAACTACCATAACTAGAATTTGAACCAGTCCAAGTCTGCACTACATGGTTTTCCAACTCAATATTATTTCCTCCAAATGATAAGTCAGTTTGATAACCCTATAGTGCAAACTTGGACTGGTGAAAATTCAGGTTATGGTAGGTATGGTATGCTTATCGCACAATTTGTTTTATTGGTCAAGCGTCTTAACCACTTCGTCATAGACCCCCATTCATAATTAATAGGACTATGCACCTGTGTGTTGCCGGGGCCCTCAATGGGAGCGAAGAATTGTAACACTGCTACCTACAAGGCATGTCGTAAGGGGCGACTGAGGTAGGGGCCATGGGGAGCTACCCTAGTAAATCAAAAGCATTGCAGAAATAGAGTGTGCTGGCCTACTTGTAGGTGCATAATTGACAGGACATACAATCACTCTTAGGCTCAGATGACATACAAATCAAAGAGTGGTTAAAGTGATTGATTGAATTTGAAGTAAAAGACTATGTCTAAAGGGGGGAAAAAGGGTAGTTTAGCTATTTCTATGCCAGCTTCTTCTTCAAATGCTCCATTTCGACCACTTGTCAACAAGTTTTCGGCTTAAAGGTAATACTGTCATAAGGTAGCTCAGTTATACCTAACTGAGACCTGCCTAATAAAGCGCTCAGTATGGTCAAACTTCCGGTCAAGATGGCGCGGCAAGCTGGTTGTGAATTTCTGCCGTCCTCTAACCGAGGTCGATTTTCAGTTTTCTTTGGATGGAATTTGTGTATTCTAGCCTGAATATGATAGACTAGTGCACCGTGTGACCCATCTAGGGAATTCTGAAGCCACTGGGACAGGTCTAGCAAGCCGACAGTGGTATAATCTAATCTGTGCTCGTAGAATTATGAAGAGATTTCGAAAATCCAAAAATGATAATGAACAAATGGCGACAATACTTTAATGAACTTCTCAACCTACAACAAGAGGACCAACTGAACACTCAAGAACACACAGTAAAAGTAACTTCAGAAGTAGAACCAAGTATAACACTATCAGAGATTAAAAATGCTGTAAATATGGCTTCACCTAACAAAACACCAGGCCCAGACAATATCCCGACCGACCTAATCAAAGCAACTAACGAGGTAGGAATCAGCTGGCTCCATAGACTATTCAACCAAGTCTGGATCACACAAGAAACACCAGGAGATTGGAGGAATGCTACAATTGTTCCCATCTGGAAGAAGGTAGCAAGAGGGACTGTACAAAGTATAGAGGAATAGCACTACTGAGCCACACTGGGAAAATATTCTGTAAAATACTTGAAAAAAGGCTCCACCACATCATCGAACCACAGCTTAATGACTCCCGAATGGGATTCAGGAAGAACAAAAGCTGTACAGACACAATATTCGTCCTCAGACAGTTAGTAGAAAGGACTGTCGAATCCGACAAACACCTACACGTTGCATTTGTAGATCAGGAAAAAGCATTCGACCGCGTAGATAGGCACAAGTTGTGAAAAATACTAACAACCTATGGGGTTAATGACCACCTAAACAAACTTTGCAAGAACCTTTATACAGACAACCAATGTACGATTAGAACAAACACAGGATTACCAGAAAAGTTTCACGTCGGGTCAGGAGTAAGACAAGGTTGCGTACTATCCCCGCTGCTGTTCATCACGTATATTGACCACATCTGTAAAATAGTTAACACCAGCGAAGGAAACAACCTCGGAAAGCTCTTAAATGAATTTCTTTTGCAGATGATCAGGCAATCATATCAACAACAGAAGAACAGCTACAACAACACATTAACAGACTCCAGTTAGCATGTAACGAATACAACATGAGAATAAACATCGACAAAACAGAAGTAATGACATTCACCAGAGAGGAAAGCACTACCAATATCTCCATCGACAATCGCTCACTAAAACAAGTAAAAGACTTCACATACCTGGGGAGCATTTTTTCAGCAAACGGAAGAATAACTAATGAAATTCAACACAGATGCAACAAAGCAAATCAAATGATAGGACAAATGGCGCCAATCTTAAGATGCAAACATGTCAACATGAACACAAAAGAGCAATGTTCAACACAATCTTTCTCCCCACATTATGTTACCACTGCCAAACCTGGTCACTGACATCAAATGATAGAAGAAAACTAGTCAAGACAGAGATGAAGTGTCTACGCAGAATGCTGGGTGTAACAAGAAGAGACCGGTTGAGAAATGAAGACATCAGGAAAAAGGTAGGTACAACATCAGTATTAGACTTTATCAAGAAACAACAAATTAAATGGTTCGCCACGTAAGCAGATTACCAACAGACAGTGCACCTCACAGAGCAATGCTGCTCCGATACAATGGGTACAAAGCAAAAGGCTGACCACGCAAAAGATGACCTCAGAGATAACAGAGGCGATGAAAGACACTATCTACGAAGCGCATACAAGGCCCGTTTTAGAAATCTCTTCTTGACCTGACGCTGTGAGGCAAACAGGATTCGAGAAAGAAAGAAAGATGGTCAAACACATAGTGAACTTACCTGGGAAGCAATGGAAGGTTTCGGTAGCAGATGTGGTGACATCTTGTTCGGAGACTGTGAGATAGGGACAGCCACCAACTGAATTTCTATTCAATAAATAAAAAATATGATTACAGAATCAACTTGTTGGCGGGACAACATCAATGAAAGGATGGCAACAAACAAGGAAGTAAGACAGCAACAAAACAACACTTGTGGTGCATTGGTTGAGATAATCATTTTTTGTCTCTCCGTCCTCTATGAATTCAGGCGTAGTCATGCCGCTTAATATGGTGCCTCTGACATATGTTTTCAGTGAAATCTTGTGGACCAGTGTCCATTGCCATTCAGTTGAACCTTACTCCCACTTCAGACGTAAAAAAGTAAAGGAAACCTTTTTCATACCATATCTTCTGGTCTACTGGGTCATACGGTGTTAGACCCATATTCTTCACTGACCTTCGGCACATGATGGGTGATGTGGTCACCATCATACTGGCCGCCTTCCTTCCTAGTGCTTTTCCTGGTACCCAGTTGAGGCTGGGTCAGACTGGGAGAACCGTAAAAATATTTCACGCCTGCAGTGGAATTTAACCCGAACCACTAGCCTAAGAAGCGAGTTCACTAGCAACTCTGCTACTGCGTCTCTCAACAGAGGTACTTGTAATTTCTTCTTCTTGGAACGCTTCATATCAACCACTTGTTAACCACTGTGTGCTTTGTATGTGATCTGAGCCTAAGAGCGATTGTACGTTGTGCCAGTCATGCGCCTACAAGTAGGTCAGCGTATCTGATTTTTGCGACGCTTTTTATTTACTAGAGTAGCTTCATAAGTGATACATCAGTCGTCTCCTATGACATGCCTTGTAGGTCGCTGTGGTACTATTCTTTGTTTCCTTTGTGGACCCCGGCACCACATGGGTGACTTGTAGTTTAGATCCCCAAGAAAAGGATTAGGGTCTCCTGTAGTCCAACTGCGCATCATGTGCCCACCAATAATTTTTGGGGCCAATCTGGCCTCGGACAATACAATTTCCATGGCACTTGGTCACTAGCGCTTGGTCAATAGTTGGTTATCAGCTTTGCTATCGCCGACCACAGATCATCATTTAACAAACTAGGAGATGGATTGGGATTGCATGTCATACTTCATAGGGTCTTTTCTCTTCTTCTTTGCATTCGTTCTTTACTGCCAATTTTAATCACTCTGTGATATGTTTGATCTTTGCCAAGAACGTGTATACGTTGCACATTGGTTTGGTAGGCCCCTAAACGCATAGACTTCTACACATTTAGGACGTGCATCCGATTTCGCCAAACCTCCTTAGTCGCCTCTTACGACATGCATGGTAGGTAACAGTAGTTCTATTCTTTACACCCCAAATTTGGGCCCCCCGGTAAACACTCGGTGTTCATAGGGGTCAATCTACTGGCTTCTGGTTCTACCTTTTTTTTTTACAGTGTGAGACCACTGACCTCATACCTGATCCCTCTTAGTCGCTTTTTTACATCATGTGAGACGAGATAGTGGTTCTATTCTTCGCTAACCAGGAAACCACACAAAGTAAGAGGAATAACTACTGTTTTACCTCTGAAGTCTGTCACCCCTTCTGTCAGACTGAGGCTGTCACCCCTTCTGTCAGACTGAGGCTGTCCCCCTTCTGTCATACTGAGGTCTGTCACCCCTTCTGTCAGACTGAGGCTGTCACCCCTTCTGCCTGATTGGGGTCCATCACACATGTGCCAGGAAAAGCACTGCCTGTAAGGGCAACTAAACACATAGAAGATATGACTAGAAATCAACGAGGACAACAGAGGATGGAGCACACATGGGAATGCCCAATGTGCTACGACGTTGATCGAATAACATAACATACTAAAAGCTGGCTGACTCTGCCGCTATATCTGGGGGCCAGCCAATGGATAGAGCTGACATTTTGAATGCCCTCAGAGTGTGGCCGCAAAGAAGATTTTCATCTAAACCATTCACCAACTACTAGATTGCAGGAGCTGGGATTGAATATCGGTATCGAAAGAAAAGAACAGCACAACAGGTATATGAATAGGCTCATCAATCAAAATCGAACTGATACGGTCAGTCGTGGACGCTGTTGGAGATATTGCGAAGGAGATCGGAGCACCTATGGACATGTCCGGAGTGTAATGAAGATATTTCAAACTGAAACATACTAGAAGAATGAGTGATACGGTAGTATATTTATATATACATATATATACGTACGGTTTGATGTTGACTGTTGGTCTCCGTTAAATCCCTTCATGTCGTTTCCAAAGTCCAGAATACCTACCTGTGGATAGGAAATAAACATCTGGCTGTTCTGGTCGAAACAAGACTGTGATTTGAAATGAAATTATCACAGACTGCGAAATGACACTATGGAAATGAGAACAGGATGTCTGCATGTGTTGGCTCATCAAGCCTAAACAAAATTGCAATTTCTTCATATTTCTCTTTCATAAAAGGCTGTATTGTTACAAAGTTTTAAAAAAAGATTTCAAGGCAAAAACAGGAAGTTTCAACAATTTCTTCTTCAATTTAGCCTCACAGGTCATGCTTGAGGAGACCAAGTCATTGAAGAGGGGATGGGGGGCCACATTTACAAAATGTGTGTCTGGAGTCAGGTTGGACATGAGCCTGTGGAATGTAATGTCTGCATGGCTAGTGCAGTCGCCACGAACACATTCAGGTTATGATTTTTCTTTATACCCCAGACAGGAAAAAACTCCTTGACCTTATCGGGATTGAACCCAGGTCTCCTGATGGACCCATGATCTAATCCATTCGACCAGACGCCCACAAAGAGAAGAAATAAGAGCCATAAAAAGTTTAGTTTTTTAACGAAGATTACCCATTTAGAGTAGATTACCGCTTGTGTGCTGTCGGGACTCACAAGGGGAGCAAAGAATATTAACGCTGTGCCCTACAAGGCATGTTGTAAGAGTAACTGGGGTATGGGCCTAGGGAAGCTACTCTAGTAAATAAAAAGTGTCACAGAAATCGGATGTGCTGGCCTACTTGTAGGCACATAACTGGCACAGTGTGCAATAGCTCTTAGGCTCAGATCACATACAAATCACAAAGAGTGGTTAACAAGTGGTCGATATGGAGCATTAGGAGAAGAATAGATTACAATATCCAGCTAGATTCTCCCCTTTTTTGACAAAACATATTCGATTTAAAAATAAACATCATTATTCCCCTAACAAAAACTGAAACCTCCGCCTAAAAAAAAAAAATAAAAAGCAAACTTTTTTCTGAAATCACAGTGAACATGAGGAAGCTAACATGCCCCTCTCCACAATTTCATTCAATAAAGTAGTACTCTAGTGCCAAGTCACTTCCTAGAAATGTTTGTTAACATGTAATGAATGGATACACAAGAAAATGAAAGCCAAACATATGTGGGTAATTCCAATGGTTTCATTTCCAAGAAAAGCTTAACGGTTTTTAAGAAACTCTCAGTACAGCGTTTCTAGTACCTGTACAATCCCACTGCAACAACTGAGTAGGACTGATATCTATGCTCCCCCGAGTGTTGTCGGGTTCGTTCCGCTCAGGTCTGTCTACCCCAGCTGGTAAAAAACTTTAGCTACAAATGCCAGCTAACCATTAATTATCATGAGTATGAGTTAGTTACGGGCATATGCCCAACCGGTCTTGAAAGGCAAGTAGGGGGCCTATCGTGT
The DNA here is from genome assembly GCA_020796225.1 of Arion vulgaris. Classification (NCBI taxonomy): domain Eukaryota; kingdom Metazoa; phylum Mollusca; class Gastropoda; order Stylommatophora; family Arionidae; genus Arion; species Arion vulgaris. The sequence goes on from CM036760.1 coordinate 38,749,994, forward strand.
CCCTATAGTTGCTTAGTCTCTTCCAGCAACTGACTACCATTAAGCCACAGACACCCACCTATTGATATAAAATTAAAATCGTGACATATCCTAAAGGACGTAGCCATCAACCACAGTAAATGAGTCGTTGATTTTCTAGGCACCACTTATACGTTCAGTAGTTTGCCATTGCTTTCTGAACCAAATTATTTTTAAACTCTGACTCACATCTTTAGCCACCGAGTCCAGACCTGTATTTCTGTAAAATTGAATCAGATCTTCTTTGCTGTTACTAACAGTCACAGACTTGCATGGAGTTACTGGAGTTGCATGTCGTGGACTTCCTTGGCCTGGCATTAAAAAGGCAGGTTACAAATATTTGGATAAATCATGTAAAAATGTCAATTCAACTTCATTAAGTCTAGCACAATGATTGTTTTAAAGCTTTAATTCAGAAAACTGGTGTATGTTAGATTCTTGCAATGAGGGTCACACCAGCATGTAGATTAGATGCTGTTCTTTCGAACTGAAGCATCATTGGGGGTCTCAAAGGCGAAGTGGTTAAGACTTTGCCTGTCGTTCTGAAGGTTGAGTGTTCGAATCCGGATAATCACAAGTGCAATTTTTTCATGAGATCCCTAGGATTGTTACTGGAGCTTCGGATTTGGTGCAACTCTCTGCAGGTGGCGTGCCATTTCTGCCAACAGGGATGAAGTCATATGGGGGAAACCTGATGCAATGAAGTCAATCCTTCGCCGTTAGACCCTTTTTTCATACTTCTCTAAGAATGATGTCTTTCTTGGCTAACTAGCCGTTCCTACCCAAGTTTGTGTGGCATTTTCCTTCTTTCAAGTGGCCAAACTACCATGCTTCGTCTACACCAATTTCTAATAGGGTTTACTTCTTGTCTCCTGGCAGAAGGTGTGGACTATGTGAGTCCATGCGTGACAAGTAGTGGTAAAACCTAGTTTAGTTTGGTCGTCGGATCATCATCACTGCACATCAAACCAATTAGTCCATAAGTGCTGGCAACTAACGACACTGGTTTTTTGTTGGGTTTACTATTCTTCTGTGGCTACCAATATAGAACTATTGTCTAGCTACACCACATTTGACTTGGTATTCTTGCAGTCTGCTTTCAGTTGTAGATTCACCACTATAACTTTTATCATTTATACTGTCTCTCTCCTTTAGTGAATTCCAAATATCAGCCTGGCATTTTTTTTAAGTAGTAAGGCCTTCAAGCATGAAGTATATCAGACAGTTTCATATTTGAAGAATAACTAATTGCATAGCAATGGATTAGATAGAAACCGCCCTCGTCGTGCCAGAGCCTGCAAGGGAAGCAAAGAATAGTACCATTGCGACCTACGAGGTATGTCCTAAGAGGTCATTGATGTAGGAACTAGGGAAGTGACCCTAGTAAATAAAAAGCATTGCAGAAATCCAATGTGCTGCCTACTTGTAGGAGCATAACTGGCATAACGTAAATCGGTCTACGGTTCAGATCACATCGAGTGGTTAACAAGTGGTCGATATGGAGTGTTCGAAGAAGAAAGAAACTTTATCCTGAATTCAAGTTTTTTTTTTATAATAAGCATTGTGCTAAAGAAACAACTGAAACACATTTTGTTACTGAAATTCTGATTAATGTTAAAACCGGATGGGTAAAATAATAGAGTGTAAGAGATGTATCACACAGGCACCATGGCGTTGTGTTGGACAGCTTTGGTCTACAGTGAGGAAACCAAACTTACATGTTATAAAAGTATCATTTTACCAGTCTTGTTTTATAGATCGTGTTGGAGAATAACAATGAGGGATGCACGGAGAATGTCTCTGTTCCACCCCTCATGATGACTGGAACTCCGTTTACTTAGGGCATTGTTGTTTCTGACTCTCAGACTATGCTTAGGAAGATCCAGAATGGCAGGTTACGATATGAGTGGATGTTGTCTATAGAGGTTTCCAACCTTCAGAGACTCATGTAGATCTACTGTCCTGGTTATGTGTGTGTTGGCGGCAACGAGAGAGCGTACATGCTTGCATCAATTGTTGGGGAGTTGAAAGTGGATACGGGAATGTTCTTCGGTCTCTTGGCGACCTACTGTTGGATGAGGACACTTAAATTGACATTGAATCAATCCAGTGATTTAGGAAGTTTGGAATTACTCGTTGTACAAGTAGAGTTGGATGCTTGAGGAGCAGAGAGAAATGTGTTTAACCAGCGAGCCACTGGAACCATCAGTATGCACAACCTTCAACATCTGTTGGGGGAGACTGAGCACATATGGGTTCGCAGGAGTGCTGTGACGTCAGTTCAGTAACCAACAACCTCATGATGGCGCAGAATCATGAGAATATTCTCGCTTGAAAGAATACATAATATTGAAAGAAACATCGAACAATTGTTAACCACTCTTTGTGATCTGTATGTGATCTAAGTCTAAGAGTGATTGTATCGTTGTGCCAGTTATGCACCTACAAGTAGGCCAGCACATTAGATTTATGCGATGCTTTTTATTTACTAGGGTAGCTTCCTTAGACCCCTACCTCAGTCGCCTCTTACAACATGTCTTGTAGGTCGCAGTGCTACTATTCTTTGCTCCCCTTATGAGCCCCACAACACATGATTCAAGTAATAGTGTTGAATCTACAACCCTAACTAGAGTGCAAGAATTTCAAGCCAAACGTAGTGTAGCTAGACAAGAGCATGATACTGGTAGTCAAAGAAGAATAGTAAACCAACAAAGAACTGGTGTTGTTAGTTGCCACAAGCTGAGAGACATACTGAGGAGATAGGTGCACATATGGACTAATTGGTTCGATGTGCAGTGATGATGATCCGATTACTAAAATTAAACTTTACCATAGAATATGTGGATTGACAAAATATATAATGGTTCTGTCATCTAAGACCCTAAAGCCTGATCAAATTAGCACTGATAACAGTGGAGATCTGGCCTTCTTCGCGTTCGTTCTTTACGACCAATTTTAATCACTTTTTGTGATATGTTTGATCTTTGCCAAGAATGTGATACGTTGCACATTGGTTTGGTAGGCCCCTAAACGCATATATTTCTACACGTTTAGGACATGGGCATCCGATTTCAGCCAAATCTCCTCAGTCGACATGCATGGCAGGTAACAGTGGTTCTATTATTTACACCCAAAATTTGAGCCCCGGTAACCACTCGGGCGAGATCTGACCTAAGAGTATGAGGAAGGCCAAGAAGCAGATGAGATGGATAAACAATAGCCAAATACTACATCACTCACACAACGCTACTGACTTAACAACAAGAATTAGAATGTAACCTTCTGTGTGCTTCACAACACAGTGTCTAGACGGACCTACATTAATGGTATAATAAGTATAACAGTAACAGTATGTCACAGTAAAACTACTAGTATGAATTACTGCAATTATTGTAACTTGATGTTTTAACCAATAGTGGCAATAGTCATTCCCTAAACCAATTCAATTTTGAAGCAAAGAGATCACAATAATCAGACTTTTATAATTTATTTTTTTAAAGTTAGAATGATAAGAATTAGAATCATTTCTAAGAATCATAGAATGTATGCCTGACTTTTAAAGTAAATAAAACATGTCACTTCATCGTTAAATTTAAACTAATAAATGTAATAATCGCAATTATTACTTCAGACTTGGAAATAATAAATATCAGAGTATGTTAAATTCAGTAATCAAGAAAACATACTGAACTCTATCTAAACACTACAGTTCATGTCATTCAATATATTTATATTATTCAGAGTTATGGCGTTACGTTACCGTTACGGTTATGCAATTCACAGATTAACATGCAATCTCAGAATCTCATAAAGTATGAAGATAACTTTTGCCCTGCATCATCCAATAGTCTGATAGACGAGAATCATATGATGATTATAATAATTATATTGAATAATTATTGAACATTGTTAATGATTGTCATTGTTGTAATTCAAATTGTAATTGATTGTTATTGACTACTATCATCAATTAAATGACATAATGAAGCAGCACGTGTCTTAAGTTAATTGGCTGCAAGTTGGTAATATCGACATATGATATAATTTTATAATATAGACAAACTTGTATTACTAATTGGGATTTTAAATGTATATAATAAAATTGAATTATACTTGCTCAAGTTGCTGCAGTGCACACTACACTGCAGTATTTTTAGTAAATTGACTCCAGATAAAATTGCAACCGAACTTACCATCATCTATCCACAAGCTGGTAAGAGTAGTATTGTTGCTCGCCATTAGACGGTGCAGAGTTTATTTCTCTGACACTAGTGACGTTATTGAAGTTGATGATAAGATGAAGTGCTTGCATTAAAAGAAATTATAGCATCAATCGTAAACAGTCAACAAATTCCAGGTAAATGGGGCATCAAAAAATGGCGTCCGGTCGAATCTTTCCTTGTTGTAAACACTTTAAACCTTTCTAGATCTGCTTACAATTTAATTTGTTATAAAGTTAAACGAGTACTTCAGCTCAATCTGCAATTTTTAATCACTTTCCTAGCTATAAAATAATAAAAAATTTATTATAAGTTGTCAACGATGTTATTTTTCGTATCTAAAGCAATACGAGCTTGGCGGCGTCAGCCATTGCAGCTTTTTCATTGGTTGTAGAAGTCACATGCCCTAAAGGTGCGCATGCGAAGTTTGAGATCTAGATAAAGAAGGCACCTTTTTCCTGTCACAAAAACAAAGAAACTGGGATTTCCTTGCCATGCAGTTCTTGATGCAGCTGGTAATCACAGGACGATTCCAACCATAACACTTGGGGTTTTTTTATGGGGAAATTAAATGACTAAGCCTCAGACACGCACTCTCAGCCTAAGAGTAGAGTCTGTTTTATTATATAAGAGTTTGTTGGCATATCGTGTTTGTGTGACAACATCTGCTGAGATTAGCAACAGAAATTAATGTTTGTAATTTTTAAATTATAACAATAAACCTTTTAGTTTCCTCTGGAACACATGGCCTCAACAAACATTCGTCATTCATGTCTATCCTACGATATCCTTTCGATTTCTTTCAATGTTTTCTCGGTGTTTCCCCTATTTTAGTTCCAATGGTTACTATGGATAAGAGACATCCACCGCACAAGAACAAAGTACTTATGACGTTAGGGCACGATGATGAAGCGTGGCATGTCGTAGATGACCCAGGCTGAGAGAACAATTAGCCAAGTGACCACAGTTGCGACTCTAGCAATAGGGGAAGAATGGATCCCAATATATGATCATGTTAGCATGGTCAACTACCGCAACGTTATCATTACTCTTGGGAGAGAATGTAGAGAGTGGGGCAACGTGAAGGCTGACTCGCAATTAAACAGCTGATAGAAGATAATGGGTACCAGATAATGTAAGTGATGATGATGTTGTTATATAAACCGATGAGTCGGTTGGTCGTGGTGAGAAGTCAGACTGGGGTTTCTTGGCTAATGCGCAAGGTAGAGTTGTTGCAGAGCGAAGTGGGGCGTACAGGACAACTACTTCTAGTATGAGGATGTAGGTTGAGGCCGTTACTGCTGCCTCCATTGGCTCTATGGGACTTCATTTACTGGGGCCGTTGTTGTATCTGACTCTCAGTCAATGCTTCACAAGATCCAGAAGGGTTACGGAGGCGGTGAACTGGTTGGCATCTCACAATTACTCTCGTGTTTTCATACTCAGTGACTCCATGAGCATGATTCGTAAAGTCAATCAGGTATGGTGAGACGCAACTGGGTGGAGGTACTGGTACAGACAATGATCAGAGAAATCACCTTTATTTTTGTCCCTGGGCACGCAGGAGTTAGGGGTAATGAACGAGACTCGATAGATTGGCTGGCTTAGCTACAATATCAGAGGAGCTGCAATGGATCGAAGTGACATTCTTCACGCATTGAGACTTTCCGAACAGAGGAGTTTCAGGGCTGTGAATGCCACTAACTGACCAGATTGAAAGAGATGGGTGTCAATATTGGTGCAGCCCGAAAAGAACGACATACTAAATATGCAAAGAGATTGATTAATCAACATCGAACTGGCGTGTTGGGTCGCTGGACGCTGCTGGATTTGCTGAGGCGGAGATCGGAGCACCTATGGACATGTCTGGAGTGCTATGATGATAGTCCTCATATAACTGATAACAGAAGGGCAGGTTTCGGTATGAGTGGATGTCGTCTATAGAAGTTTCTAACCTCCAGAGGCTTACGTGGATATACTGACCTGGGCATGCGGGTGTTTACGGTAATGAGAGCGCGAACAGGTTTGCATCGATTGTTGGGGAGTTGAAGATGGATAAGGGGGATGTGCTTCGGTCTCTTCGCGACTGTCTGTTGGATGAGGACACTAAAATAGATGTTGAATCAATCCAGCGATTTAGGCAGTTTGGATTGTACAAGTAGAACTGGATGCCTGATGGGCAGAATGAGAGGTCTGTTTAATCAGTGAGCCACGGGAACCATCAGTATGCCTACTCTTCGATATCTGTTGGGTGAGACTGAGCATCTATGGGTCTGCCCAGAGTGAAATGACGTCAGTTTAGTAATCAATAACTAATACCGATGGTTCTGTGCATCGTGGTGAGAAGTCAGGCTGGGGTTTCTTGACTAGCGCGCATGGTGGGGTTTTCGCAGAGCGAAATGGAGGTTGAGGCCGTTACTGCTGTCCTCCAATGGCTCTCTGGGACTCCGTTTACTGCGGCTGTTGTTGTTTCTGACTCTCAGTCGATGCTTCGGAAGATCTAGAATGGCAGGTTGCGGTATGAGTGGATGTAGTCTATAGAGGTTGCCTGCCACCAGAGACTCACGTGGATGTTATGTTATGCGATGGACGTTATAGCACATTGGGCATTCCCTTGCGTGCTTTGTCCTCCGCTGCAGCAGCCATCCTATCGTCCATTTACTCACCTAGCCCATGAGAAGTTGATTAGTATACCTTTTCTCTCTACCACGAAGACGACGCTGTCTGGCATGTCTAAACTTAACTCCTAATTCTCGAACTCGTTCCAGTGTCTGAGACTTGCCCATATCACATAAATGAGTGCGTACCACATTGATGACATCGGCTCTGTCCAAACTTTTTCCCGCTTGAGTCAGTGCATTGTTTGCAAGAAAGTCAGCACCCTAGTTACCATGCACTCCAGCTGTGTTCAGCCAAGTCATTTTTTGTTAATGTGATCTCCGAATGTTGTACACCCATTCCACGCGCAGACTTCCAGATTCAATTCTTTGAAGTATATTCCTCGAGTCTAGCCTGATAATCGTATGGGTTACCTGTTGCTCAGCCACCAATGACAGAGCCCTAGAGGCAGCGATGATCTCCACAGTCATCCTCAATGTCGATGTCTCGAAAGCGCAGCAGTCCTCATTAAATGTGCTACCGTGTCGTTATGCTGAATAAGGCAAGCCCACTATGATCTGGTTCCACGTTTGACAGAGCCATCAGGAAATAAGGATATCACTTGGATAGGAGTGCTGATCCACTAGCGCAAGAGTCTCCACAATGGCGAAGCCAAGGGCCCATTCATTACAGCAGCGTCCAAGTATATTGGTTATTGGTTATTGGTTACTAAACTGACGTCATTGCACTCCGGGCAGACACATAGGTGCTCAGTCTCCCCAACAGATATCGAATAGTATGCATACTGATGGTTCCTGTGGCTCGCTGATTATACACACCTCTCACTCTGCCTCTCAGGCATCCAGTTCAACTTGAACAACGGGTAACTCCAAACTGCTTAAATCACTTGATCGATTCAACATCGATTTTAGTGTCCTCATCCAACAGACAGTCGCGAAGAGACCGAAGAATATCCTCCTGATCCATCTTCAACTCCCCAACAATCGATGCTGTTGATGCAAGCCTGTCCGCTCTCTCATTACCGTAAACACCCGATTGCACATGACAGTATATCCCCGTAAGCCGCTGGAGGTTAGAAACTTCTATAGATGACATCCATTCATACCGAAACCTGCCCTTCTGGATCTTGTGAAGCATCGACTGAGAGTCAGATACAACAACTGAAATGAAGTCTCAGAAATCCAATGGAGGGCAGCAGTAACGATCTCAACCTCCATCCTCATACTAAAAGTAGTTGTCCTGTATGCCCCACTTCGCTCTGCAACAACCCTACCATGCGCATTAGCCAAGAAACCCCAGCAGGATTTCTCACCACGTTGAACCGACCCATCGGTATATACAACAACATCATCATCCCTTGCATTTTCTTCTATCAGCTGCTTAACTGCGAGATCAGCCTTCATGTTGCCCCAATCTCCACATTCTCTTCCAAGAGTAATGATAACGTTGAGATAGTTGGTCATGCTACCATCTGTTGGGATCCATTCTTCCCCTTTGGTAGGGTCGCAACCGTAGTCACCTGGCCAATTGTTCTCTCAGCCTGGGCCATCCACGACATGCCACGCTTGATTCTCGTGCCCTTAACATCATTAGTGTTCTTGTGTAGTGGATGTCTCTTATCCGAAGTAACCCGCATATATGCCTTCGTTTGGCCGATTGCATGACGGGATCGTAGTGACAGAAAGCCAAGCATATATCTCATCTTCACAATGGGGTGTATCTCTAGTGCAGCCCAGAACTATACGCATACCTTCATTCTGAACCCGTTCGAGTTGTTCATATTGTGATCTTGATATCGTAAGAATTCCGAGTCCGTAATCTACCACTGACATTACCAGTCGATCGAACAAAAGGGCAAGTAGTCTCTGCTCAAGGTGTGCGGCCACCATTACTTTGAGAGCAGCAAGACCACGCTTGCACCGTTGTATCGTCTGTTCAATATGGTGTCAAACACCAAGTATATTGACAACCATGGTGTAATCAATCATATCCTCTGATATAGGCATCCATTCTTCCCCATGTTTCAGCTCGTCTAGAGTACAGACCTGTTTAATAACATCCTCGGCCATCCAGGTTCGGACTATCTACAAACGCCTGCCCTTGTTTTCATTTATGGTATTATGATATTAGAGGATGTGTGTCTTCAGATACTCTCAGATAGGTTTTTACCTGTGCGACTTTGTGTTTCATGGCCATCGTTGGCAAGCTAAGGACATAGCGCATTGTCTCACATGAAGTGTCACGTGTGCAACGGAGTCAATTATCAATCACCCCAATACCCATCAAATGCTTCCTTGGAGAGGAGTCTCTGTAGCACTAAGCATAGCACTACACGTCTATAGTTCTTGGAGGTTTCTGGGTCTGAAAGAAGGTCGGATACTCTTCCCCATTTACACATAGGAAAAAGGGTGAAAACTCATAATTCCTGGGGGTTCAAAGAAGAAGAAAGAAAAAGAAGAACCCTCCTCTGACCTTGTTGATGGTTTCCTTTTTTTTCATTTCTGTTAATGCTTAATTTTTTAATGCTTTGTTTATCTACAGTTGAAGTATCCAACAGTGGATAACAGTGCTCTTTAAGTTTGTTGGTCTTATTCAGATGCTCCACATCGATCACGTATTAACCTTTCTTTGTTATTTATATGTGATCCGTGCCTAAGAGCGAGTGTACGCTGTGTCAATTATACACCTACAAGTAGGCCAGCACATCCTATTTCTGCGACGCTTTTATTTACTAGGGTAGCTTCCCTAGACCCCTATCTCAATTGTAGGTCGCAGTGTTACTATTCTTTGCTCCCCTTGCGGTCCCCGGCAACGCACGGGGGCAACTATCATATAAAAGAAGGTGCTGGTGCGAAGAAAACTACAGGGTGTTCAAGATAAAAGTAGCCCGAGTGACAAATCAAAAGTTGCTAGGTACACATTGCGTCTTGTCTATTTACTATTGAAACCGCTTCTGACTAGTTCGTCTGCTCGCTATTCTAGGTAGATCTAATAATGCAGTTTTCTCGTCTAGGTAGATCTACTAATGCAGTTTTCTCTTCTAGATAAATCTAATAATGCAATTTTCTCTTCTAGATAGATCTAATAATGCAATTTTCTCTTCTAGATGGCACTAATAATGCAGTTCTCTCTTCTAGATAGATCTAATAATGCAATTTTCTCTTCTAGGTAGATTCTAATAATGCAGTGTTCTCTTCTAGATAGATCTAATAATGCATTTCTCTTCTAGATAGATCTAATAATGCAGTTTTCTTTAGTGGCATAATAATGCGTTTCTTCTAGATAGATCTAATAATGCAGTGTTCTCTTCTAGATAGATCTAATAATGCAATTTTCTTATCTAGGTAGCTCTTATAATGCTGTTTTCTTTTCTAGGTAGCTCTTATAATGCTGTATTCTCTTCAAGAAAGGATTTCTATTGTAGAATATTATGTCCGCACTGGATCCACTAAGAAAATAAGAAATGTACACTGAAAATTTTCCAAATTCTAAAAATCCTGCAAAACGTAGCATACAGAGGTTGGTAGCGAAATAGCGTTCCTCAGGTTCTATAACTAATGCCAAAAGGTGTAGATTACCACCGGTCAGGACTCCAGATGTCATCGCTGATATTCAGCAGAGAATTCTAACAAGTCCTCCGAAATATTTGCGGAAATTAGCACAACAAAGCAGTATGAAAGTCACATCATGTCATATTATTCTTTACTCGTTATACATTTCAAACCATATCGTGTAACTTGTTCTCATGAATTGAAAGACGATAACAAAGGGAAACGTGTCGATTGTTGTCACTGGTTCGCGCGAGTGGTTACCGGGGCCAAAAGTTGAGGTGTAAAGAATAGAACCACTGTTACCTGCCAAGCATGCCGTAAGAGGCGGCTAAGGAGGTTTGGCTGAAATCGGATGCATGTGTCCTAAACATGTAGAAGTCTATGCCTTTAGGGGTCTACCACACCAATGTGCAACGTATACGCGTTCTTGGCAAAGATAAAACCTATCACAAAGAGTGGTTAAAATTGGTCGTAAAGAACGAACGCAAAGAAGCAGAAAAAGTCACTGGCTTCTCAAGAAGATTGTCAATGGTGAATTGGACCCATTTGCGTACTTCATGAGTGACGAAGCATGGTTTCATTTGTCTGGTCAAGCTAACTCACAGAACACTCGATATTGGTGCACAGAAAATCCTCATCACCTGCATGAGAAATCACTACATGACCCTAAAATCGGGGTATGGTGTTCTGTTTCTGGGAGTCAGATTATTGGCCCAATATTTGTTGACACAAACGTTAACATTGAAGTATATATTTGATTGTTTGAAGAATTTGATTCACATTTAACTAATGATGAGCGAGAGAACTGTTTTGTTCTAGCAAGATGGTCCAACTTGTCACACATCTCATTTATCACTAGACCGTGTTCACAATGCTCTCACAGAGGAAAGGACTGTCAGCAAAGGTTTGTGGCCTCCATGCTTCCCTGATTTATCTACATGTGATTTTTTTCTTTGGGGCTATTTGAAGGGGATTGTGTACAAAACAAAACCTCATGCATTAGATGCACTCATAGAAAATATTCAAACTGCTATCCAAACAATTGACGTGACCATTTTGCGTAATGTGTACATGAACATGATTACCAGAGCCCAAACATGTATCAGCACAAATGAAGACCATTTTTAGCATCTTCTCTGAGGCCCATAATATTGTGTGATGTCAATAATTAAATTGAAGAAAAAAAATTACTCCCAACAGTAGTTAACTTAGTTTAAAACAAGTTCTTTGTGTTTTGTTCAGATTATTCGTCAAATATTTGTGGTGGCAGATTCTCAGTTCATACTGTGGGGTCATAGGCGCATAGGGACAACGCCGTGCCAGGATTAGTGAGCTGGCACTAATCAAGATCCTACCCCACCTCCACGTGGTGACCCTGGTAACAGACAACGGTTCCTATCTGGCTCGTTGCACGTGGGCCCACATAGGGCAAAACTCTGAGCCAAGAGGTGGGGCCAAAGTTAAGTCCCGGGTCCGGACAGCCTAGAGGCATGGTAAATATGAGCACTGTGAGAACTGATGGAGATGGTGAGGCAGGCACCAGGGCAGAGCAAGCACGCATGCGGACGATGCAGGGTGGGCGCACCGGTGGGCAGACGTGCACGGCGCTGATGGTGTAGCGAAGAAGGCACGTGGCAGTTGTGAGGGTGAGCGGTTCATCCACAGTTGCATAAAAACTGGAAAACCCAGCAAAGGTTGAATCCAGTGACAAATTAAAATGAAACACAAATGGACGACCAAATACAAACGTATCTAAGGAAAATCTGGAATAAAAACGAATAATGAAATAAATGTAACACAAAAACACACATAAAAACTAGAAATAGAACGGAAAAGAAACAATGAAACATCTAGTAAATATATAACTTGAATACATGCAACATATACCCATATAGATTACAAAGCATGGGAAGAGAAAGTACTAAGAAGCATAAGAATGTAATACATGCAACATATACCCATATAGATTACAAAGCATGGGAAGAGAAAGTACTAAGAAGCATAAGAATGTAATACGTTGAGCCCGCGTGGTCGCAAGGTACCATACAAAGAAATCAACCGATTCTCCAGAGCAAATCGACTACGATCATCAGAGGAACATGATCGGATGGCTGTGACCTGGACATCGTAAGCTCCTGAATGGCCAGTATCATTGAAATGGGTAGCTACATGGGTCACAGAGCATTGACGTATATCGCGCAAGTGTTGGGTGAATCGGTCACTGAATCTCCTGCCGGTTTCCCCAATATAGGCCTTGTTGCACCGCTTGCAGATAATGGCATAGATAATATTACGGGACTCGCACGTGAAACTGTCTTCAACAACAACGTGGCTTTTTGGAAAAGACACTGTGCGGGTCTGTATTACATAAGCACAAATATTGCAGCGCCGACGGCCACACTGGATGGTGCCAAAATGACTCTGGATATTAGGCTTGAGGCGACTGTGAACCAACATATCCTTAAGGCTTCTGTCCCGTCTGTACGCCACCAAAGGATAGTGTTGAAAGATTGAACGTGTCTCAGGATCAGACTGAAGAATGGAGAGATGACGGAATAAGACTTTCTTCACAAGGAACTATGAGGGTGGAAAGTTAAGACAAGTCAGAATTGGAAGTTCTATGCTGGTTAGAGAGAGCCTCCTGGCGAGAAATTTGCTGAACGCGCCGCATAGCAGAAGCAAGCACCTATCCGGGTATAAGCGCTTACGAAAGAAATCCAGCATCTCGTGAGCTCTATCGAGAAAATCGTCGTCCTCGCTACAGAGGCGACGAAGGCGCAAAAGTTGAGAGAATGGTAAAGAGTCACGACAAGCCTGGGAATGGGAAGAGGTATAAAGAAGAAAACTATGTGCATCAGTAGGCTTGTAGTATACTGATGTAGTGATGGTGGATAGGCTGATAGTGATAGTGATGTCAAGAAAGTTGACACAAGAGGTAGAGATGTGAGATGTAAACCGAATAGCCGGATTGAAGACATTAATGAAATTAATGAAGCGTGACAAATCGGCTTCAGGCATATCGGTAATGCCAATACAATCAACAATGTATCTATGATACACAGACGGAAGAGGGCCATCATAGGAATTCCATACTAGGTGCTCAAGATGACCCATGAATAGACAAGCATAACTGGGTCCCATTTTAGTACCCATGGCGACCCCACTGATCTGCTCAAAGAACTGGTCATTGAACTGAAAGGAGTTGAGAGTTAGAACTAGTTCTGCAAGACGAAGGAGAGCCGAGGTGGAGACAAGTGGGTTAGTTCTCCTGTCGAGAAAGAACTGAGAGCTTGAAGTCCGTCGGAATGAGGTATGGAGGTGTACAATGAGCACACATCAAGGAGGAAGAGACGGTAAGTCCTGCCAGGCAACAACTCAATAGACGAAAAACAGACAAGGTGTGGTTCGTATCATTCAAGAATGAAGGTAGTGTGGTGACTATAGGATTGAAAATACTATCAAGAAATTCGGAGATATGTTCCGTAGGACAAGAGCAAGCAGAAACGATGGGCCTACCCGGATTGTTCAGTTTATAAATTTTGGGAGCATATAAAAGGCGGGTTTTCCTAAACAGCTATCGATGACGCAAAGTGATGATGCGCCGGTACGGTAGGAAGGTCGTTAGAGGCAATTAAGTTCTTAATTACTGTACGGACTTTACTATTGTTAGATAGTGTGACATCAGAAGAACTAGTTTTATAGAATTGGGTGTCAAGTAATTGGTTGCGGCCTTCCTGAAGGTATAGTTCTTTGCTCCATACCACTATTGCACCGCCTTTATCGGAGACACCAGGGTTGGGTGTCCAATCATGTTTGCGAGTAGAATATTTAGCGAACATACTCGTGTCATGACATTGGTCAGTGTCAACCTGGATCCGAAAATGAAATTTCAGCCGTAAGCCACGGTGAAAACGGTGCACATTGAAGAGTAGAGTAGTGGTCAATGGTGGGTTGGAGAGGAACAAACTTGAGACCCTTACTTAAAACACATCTCTCGCTGTCCGATAAGGGAAGGTCTGGAGGGATGCAAACCACCTGTGTGGGAGGAGAAGATCGTAGTGGACAATTGGAAGGAGTGGTAGAAGGTACAGGGCGAAGAAGGTTAAGTTTTTGTTGGTGATGGGTGCACATAAATTCATGTAGTCTGTTAAGAACATGGATAATAAAACGAATAAGGGAGTAAAGGATCATATTGTTAGAAGTGAGAAGTTGTAGACGCTGTAGAAGTAGGGACTGTGAGGAGTCCAAGTCAGTAAGAAGATGAGAATGGTTAGAAGCAATACAACGCATACGTTGTAGCGCACATTTTGGGTTTTTAGCTTCTGTAACATTCGCTGCTCCTGGGGATGACACAAAGCTGATCGAGGGGTGAAGCTTAGAGGCAATAGCTTCTGAATAACCTAAGTCGCTTTGACAGTAAGAGAAGATTCATGAGAACAGTAAAGCGGTTTTTTTATCCTAAGGTATATGGCTTGATCACGACTGCAATCCAGTCGGCAGGGTTGATACAAGAAACCGAGGAGTATAAGACCGAAAACTTCAACAGTACTGTAGGAAGCATAGGTTATAGAAATACAAACAAAAAAATCATGATTAAGATCAAGAGGTTTAGAAACGGGGGGAAATGCCATAATATAGCAAATATACTTTAAATCTACTCTCACTGTCGAAAATGAATTTAGCCAAACAAGGTGAGAGCGACGAATTAAATAGGGGAAGACTGCAGTAAAACTTGGTAAATAGTGAAACACGTACACGGATGGCTGTGACCGATATTGGGGAAACCGGCAGGAGACTCAGTGACCGATTCGCCCAACACTTGCGCGATATACGCAATGCTCTGTGACCCTGTAGCTACCCATTTCAATGATACTGGCCATTCAGGAGCTTGTGATGTCCAGGTCACAGCCATCCGATCATGTTCCTCTGATGATCGTAGTCGATTTGCTCTGGAGAATCGGTTGATTTCTTTGTATGGTACCTTGCGACCACGCGGGCTCAACGTATTACATTCTTATGCTTCTTAGTACTTTCTCTTCCCATGCTTTGTAATCTATATGGGTATATGTTGCATGTATTACATTCTTATGCTTCTTAGTACTTTCTCTTCCCATGCTTTGTAATCTATATGGGTATATGTTGCATGTATTCAAGTTATATATTTACTAGATGTTTCATTGTTTCTTTTCCGTTCTATTTCTAGTTTTTATGTGTGTTTTTGTGTTACATTTATTTCGTTATTCGTTTTTATTCCAGATTTTCCTTAGATACGTTTGTATTTGGTCGCTGGAACTACATCGGCCACACACTTAGAATGGATGAGAGAAGACTCCTTACCAATCCCTCATATGGACACCAGAGGGAAAAGAAAACGAGGAAGACCAAGAGAGACTCTGCGTAGAACCATCACCAGAGAAGGCTCAACGATGGGCCTAGTAAACATTAAAGACTTAAAACAGATAGCAACGAACCGCGAGACATGGAGAGCAATGACCTCTGCCCTATCGCCGCCCACAGGCCCAAGAGGAAAGACTAACTAACTAATTTGTGTTTCATTTTAATTTGTCACTCCTGTTTGTACGTTTGCTTGATAAAGGCCTTGTTGGTCGAAACGTTGCTGTTTATCGTCACTGTTTCTGTATTTTGTAAAACTATAGTACTTTGTTTGTACGTGTTTCACTATTTACCAAGTTTTAATGCAGTCTTCCCTTTTTTGAATCCAGTGTGCGTTTCCGTTCGCAGGGAACTACTGCTGCCTTGTAGTTTGATTGGGGACAATCAAAATCTAGCGGAGTAAACCGTACACAAAACTGGACGGAGAGCGAGCACGCACGCGGACAGTGCAAGGTGGGACCATCGCTGGGGCAGACGTGCAAGGTGCTGATGGGGAGCGAAGAAGAGGCGGGCGTGCGTGGGGTGAGCAGGCCACCCACGTGTGTAAAACAAATGAAAAGCTCAGCAGAGGCTTGAATCCAGTGCGCGTTTCCGTTCGCAGGGAACTACTGCTGCCTTGTAGTTTGATTGGGGACAATCAAAGCCTAGCGGAGTAAACCGTACACAAAACTGGACGACAGGAAAAACCCAAGTAGTCCAAAAAGACAGGTTTTCTGGGCAGATGACACTCAACAACCCGGGAGGGTAGGTCGTCTAAGGGTAGCTACCCTAAAGAAAATAGCAAACTGCTATCGGCTGGGACAGCCAAAGGCTGACGGAGAGCGAACCCAGTAAACGCTGGTTGAAATCGGACACATCGCCGAAGAACAAGCACCAGAGCTCCAAATGGTGCTGAAGATGTGACGTAAAACAACCGTTCCTGGCAAAGGATGTTTATATATCACAATACGAATGATCAAAATGGCCGAAAAGAACGATCGCAAGAGAGAGAGAGAGAGAGGGAGAGAAAGTTAAAGTAAGAATTCAGACATCGCCTTACTGTTCACGGGTGTCTTTTCCACAGAGATCACTAGGATTGTTGCCTGCTTTACTGAGTTCGTGCGTTATGCGATCGGCAAGAGGCGTGCTATTTCTATGCATATATACACATGGGATATAAAAAAAACGTGCAGTGAAGTCAACCCTTCGTCGTTAGACATTTATCCTTTGATTGATTGATTGACAAAACCTATGTAATGACATTCGTTTGAGAAAAAAGTACTACCAATAACACAATAGACAAACATTCATTAAAACGAGTTAAAGACTTTACATTTCTGGAAATAATTTTTTCAGCGAATGGAAGAATAACTAATGAAATCCAAAGTAGATGCAATAAAGAAAATAAAATCAATGGCACCAATTTTGAAATGCAAACAAGTCACCATGAACATTAAAAGATTATTGTACAATATGATCTTCATCCCTAGATTATGCTATCAGCGTCAAACTTGGGCGTTGACATCAAATGATAGGAAAAAAACTATTTATGACAGAGATAAAAATGTCCATGCAGAATGCTTGGAGGATCAAAATAGACCGTTTAAAATGAAGACAAGAAAAAATGTCCATGCAGAACTGACTTATCAAGAAAAAACTTAAATTAAACGGTTGTCACATAAAGTTACACAAGAAGGCGCTTAAAAGAAAAATGCTACAAGGGTACAGTGGATCAATGCAAAAGTCGCCCACGCAAACCAGGAACCTCAGAATACTAGAGACGTGAAAACACAATTAATGATGCACACTAAATCCGTTCTTGAGACTCTCTTATTATGAAGACAGTGTAAAACACAGAATTAGGAAAGAAAGAAAGAAAAGTGAGTCAAAAACAATTGTAAAGTAGATTTTCACGCAAAATCAATCAGAAGCGCCATACCAGGCGGCATGGCTAACGCCCGAATTCACAGTGGCAACGCAGAAAAAAAACTACTCCAATAAAGTGGACACAAAGAAAAAGATTTTCCACGCAAATGGTGGACCACAGGAATAGCAAAAGAGCCTGTTCTAGACATCTCTTCTTATCTTGACGCAGTGAAACATGTTCTAGACTTCTTATCTTGAGCATAAACATTTAGACATTCTTATCTTGATGCCGTGAAACATGTTCTAGACATCTCTTCTTATCTTGATGCGTGAAACAGGTTCGACATCCTTCATCTGATCTGAACAGTTCTAGACATCTCTTCTTATCTTGATGCCGTGAAACAGGTTCTAGACATCTCTTCTATCTTGACGCGTAAACAGGTTCTAGACATTCTTCTATCTTGATGCCAGTGAAACATGTTCTAGACATCTCTTCTTATCTTGACGCCGTGAAACAGGTTCTAGACATCTCTTCTATCTTAGCGTAAACAGGTTCTAGACATTCTCCTATCTTGCGCAGTGAAACAGGTTCTAGACATCTCTTCTTATCTTGACAGTGACATGTTCTGACAATTCATATCTTGGCATAAGGGTCTACATCTCTTCTTATCTTGATGCAGTGAAACATGTTCTAGACATCTCTTCTTATCTTGATGCCGTGAAACATGTTTTAGACATCTCTTCTTATCTTGACGCCGTGAAACAGGTTCTAGACATCTCTTCATATCTTGACGCAGTGAAACAGGTTCTAGACATCTCTCTTATCTTGACGGTGAAACGGGTTTTAACATCTTCTTATTAGACGAGACATGTTCTACATTTCTTCATATCTTGAAGCAGTGAAACAGGTTCTAGACATCTCTTCTTATCCTGACGCAGTGAAACAGGTTCTAGACATCTCTTCTTATCTTGACGCAGTGAAACAGGTTCTAGACATCTCTTCTTATCTTGACGCAGTGAAACAGGTTCTAGACATCTCTTCTATCTTGACCAGTGAAACAGGTTCTAGAATCCATATCTTGGCAGTAAACAGGTTCTAGACATCTCTTCTTATCTTGACGCAGTGACACATGTTCTAGACATTCTTCTATCTTGAAGCAGTGAAACAGGTTCTAGACATCTCTTCTTATCTTGACGCAGTGAACAGGTTCTAGACATCTCTTCTTATCTTGACGCAGTGAAACAGGTTCTAGACATCTCTTCTTATCTTGACGCAGTGAAACATGTTCTAGACATCTCTTCTTATCTTGATGCCGTGAACAGGTTCTAGACATCTCTTCTTATCTTGAGCCAGTGAACAGGTTCTAGACATTTCTTCATATCTTGACGCAGTGAAACAGGTTCTAGACATGTCTTCTATCTTGACCAGTGAAACAGGTTCTAGACATCTCTTCTTATCTTGACGCAGTGACACATGTTCTAGACATTTCTTCTTATCTTGACGCTGTGAAACAAAATTGGACTAAAGAAAAGAAGAATAAACCTTTGTTCTAGTACAAACATTAAACAACCGCATCGTTAACACTCCAACACCATCTGTGGTTTTGTGTTCAGAGGTGGTGGAGCGATCTCAGTCTATGAAATACCTTGGGTAGCGGTTTGATCGTAGTCTAGCTTTTACGGAACACATAGCTCATGTGATAATGAAGGCGAGGAAAGGTTTGACTGCGATGATGGTAATGGCTGCGTCAGATTGTGAGCAGCGCCATATTTATCTTTTATACCAGGGTCTGGTCCTTTCTGTGCTTGAGTATGCTCTGGCGATCCAGACTCTCAGTCAGTCAGATAGAACGACTGGAAAGAATACAGAACGAGGCGATGCGCATTATACTTGGGTGCACTAAAGATACGTCGTGCATGGAGATGCGCTATCTTCTTGACTATCCTACTATACAATATAGAACACTGATGAGCCGTGCACGAGCATACCTTCGAGTCAATGCTGACACACAACATCCTCTGCACATAAAGAGACAAAAAGGAACTAGGTTAAAAAGAGGAAAATCTTGGATGGGTCAGGCCGAGGACTGTATTGAACAGGTGTGTACACTTGAAGACATTGATCCCGGTGAAGAATGGATACCAGTGCCAACAGGAATCAATACATCATTTTCTGTATGCATCAAACTTGACAAAGAATACAAACAACACAACCCACTTGTCGTGGAGGCAGAAGTTCAGGCAATAATTTCTGAGCACGCATCTGAGCATGATGTAATCGTTTATACGGATGGTTCGGTGATTCGACATGTGCGGAGCTCGTGGGCTTTCACTGCTGAGGTCGGAGGAGATGTTGTGAAGGAAGACAGTGGTGATTTTGCCGTGACTACGAGCAGTCTCACTATGGAAATCATGGCGATTACTAAAGCGATGGTTTGGCTGGAATCACAGAGTTTTATCCATGCATATTTTCTCAGTGAGTCAATGAGTATGCTCAGGAAGATTGAAACAAGATGGGCTAGGAGACATTGGATGGAGTCGCTGGGGAGGTCTAAGCTGACAAAGATCACTTTTATTTTTGTGCCAGGGCATGCAGGTGTAAGGGGAATGAACGTGCGGATAGGTTTGCAGGTATGGCTGCTGTACAAAGCGGACGAGCAATGGACCAGGCTGATATTATAAATTCCTAAAGGAGAGAGGACGTGTACATGATTCATGTAATAGCGGTGAATCTACAATTCTAACCAGACTGCAAGAACTCAAAGTTAAGTGTGTGTAGCTCGACAAGAACGCTATGCTGGCAGACAAAGAAGAATTGTAAACCAACAAAGAACCGGTGTCGTTAGTCGCGACACGCTGAGGGACATACTGAGGGAGAGATCGGAGCACTTATGGACTAATTTTTTCGACGTGCAGTGATGGTGATCCGACGACTAAACTAAACTAAACTAAACATTGTGAATTTTAGATCAATATCGCCCGTGTGGTGCCGGGGCGCGCAAAGGGAAGAGAAGAATAGTACCACTGCAACCTACAATGCATGTCGTAAGAGGAGACTGATGTAGGCCCTAGGGATGCTACCCTAGTATTGGTTATTGGTTACTAAACTCACGTCATTGCACTCCAGGCAGACCCATATGTGCTCAGTCTCCCCAACAGATATCGAATAGTATGCATACTGATGGTTCCTGTGGCTCGCTGATTAAACACACCTCTCCTAGTAAATAAAAAGCAGCGCAGAAATCGGATGTGCTGGCCTACTTGTGGGCGCATAACTGGCACAACGTACAATCGCTCTTAGGCTCAGATCACTTATAAATCACATAGAGTGGTTGACAAGTGGTCGACGTTGAGTGTTCGAAGAAGAGGAAAAGATCAATATATTCAAAGTAATGTTGGGAATCTCTGTGGCTAAGTGGTTAAGCTGCTCCTTTGCATTACGACAGTCTTGGATTCGAATCCGGATCGCGCCGTTCTGTTCACGAGTTCATTTTTTCCAGAGATCACTAAAATTGTTATCGGAGATACGGGTTCGTGCTCTGTGTAATACTCTCGACAGGTCGCAAGCCACATCTATATAGAGAGTTCAAAACGTATGGGACAAACCCTATGCAATAAAGTCAATCTTAAGACCCCTTAAAACCCGATTGAGGAACAGACCTTCAAACAAATCATCCCACGTCTTCCTATCTTCAGCATTCTCTTTGCAGCCCTTCCAGATACTATTTATATCTGCATCCAAATATCTTTTCCGTATATTTGTAGAATTCCCCCTCTTTCGTTTCCCCTGCGGGTTCTAGGATAGAGCCCATCTTGTCACAATATAATCGGATTTTCTCAAGGTGTGTACTATCCAGCTTATTTTCTTCTTTGGGTTAGCCGGAATCTGTCTCGTTCTCTTCATAAGCTTCTCATTTGTGACCCTATCATACAGTATCATTCCATCCATTCTGCACAGACACTAGTTGATGAATGCAATTTATGCTTTATTATTTTAGTCGCTCTCCATGTTTCTGACCAATACAGTAGAACTCTCTCTCTCTCTCTCGCGATCATTCTTTTTCGGCCATGTTTATCATTCTATTTGTGATAAATACACCACCGTTGCCAAGAATGCAATTTTACATAACAACGTTCAGTACCATTTGGAGCTATGGTGCTTATCCTTCGGTGAAGTGTCCGATTTCAACCAGCGTTTACTGGGTTCGCTCTGCGTTAGCCCTTTACTGTCCCCAGCCAACCTACAAGGCAGCAGGTTGCTATTTTCTTTTAGGGTAGCGACCCTTAGACGACTTACCCTCCCGGGTTGATGAGCGTCATCTGCCCAGAAAACCTGTCTTTTTTGGACTACTTGGTTTGCTTGCCGTCCAGTTTTGTGTACGGTTTACTCCGCTAGACTTTGATTGTCCCCAATCAAAATTCAAGGCAGCAGTAGTTCCATGCAAGCGGAAACGCTCACTGGCTTCAACCTCTGCTGTACTTTCCAGTTTTTCTGCACACCTGGGTGGGTCGCTCACCCTCACGCCTTCTCTTCGCTACACCATCTGCGTCGTGAATATTTGCCCACCGGTGGGCCCACCCGTGCATTGTCCGCATGCGTGCTCGCTCTGCCCTGATGCCTGTCTCACCATCTCTGTCAGTTCTCACCGTGCTCACATTTGCCTCTAGGCTGTCCGGACCTGGGGCTTAACTCAGGCCCTGAGATGGGGGCCAGAGTTTCGCCCTATGTGGGCCCACGTCTCTTCCTGGTATGCACCTCTCATCCTATATGTTTATTTGCTCGGCCCCATCGGGCTTGGAGTTACGCCGCGTGCAACTCAACTCGGGGCTCTGATATGTGGGCCGAGTGTTATGGATCTTAACAAATCTCTGTCCTTAGTATATGCTTTCATCTCAAATGTTGACGCCCTTCCGTGTCATGAAGTCAGACTGTCTAATATTTTTCCTCTCTGTCTTTCTTTGTCTCGTCTTTCTTCGATATTACTGGTTGTCACATTGTGTTCTAAACCTCCCATTCTCACAAAATATCCGAAATATGATGACTGCCTCTTTCTTATATTGTACTACATAAGTTTTCTCCAGCATCTTTTGAAATGTTCATATCTGTTTGTCTATTTCTGATAGCTGCTATTTGCTGCCAATATATATTCTGAATGACTTATATATATTCAATATATATTTGCTGTCGATGTTTAAAGCTCTCCAACATTTTGGAGAGTTTCTGGTGGTTTACTTTGTCGAACGCATAGGTGATATTTTAGGTGATATTTTTCTTCTTATTCAGCGATCTCTGGTCACGTAGGCTACTTAGTTTACTGTTCACCACAAACTGGGCAGTCAGCTTCAGCAAAGCTTAGTTTTTAGGTCGACTGGGTGTGGAGCTAGGCTGTTCACTAACTCTATAATTTCCTCCCATTGATAAATATATATATTGACGTATTAATTTTATGCTATTTCTTTTTTTGTCACATGAGATAAAAATACTTTTTAAAAATTTGCTTCCACTTATACTGGATCACCAAGGTCACAAGTAGTAAGTAAATAAAACATCCGAAAATTACCGAGAACTGTCGGAACTGAGGTTCGGATCTTGACAAACAGCGTCCATTCATGAAATAATGCAAATTCCCTTATATGGAGAAGGGGCAGGTAATTTTCACGATCTGGTATTCTTTCAGTTGAACGTTTCGAATCGCTTACTACAAAGAATATTACAAAACAAGATGTGAAATCGAAATACTATTTGAATAATTTGAAAAGATGTGGTTAGATATGGGATGTAGAGAGGGGTGGCAGTAAAGTTGTAATTTTTTATTCTAAATAAACATTATCAACAAAGAAAATAACGGTCTAACCATCCCCAAAAGTGACGTCAGTTAACTTTTAGGAACTATATATCTATCCGCCACAGATAAGCCATTTGGTGTTAACTCGCACAATCTTGACTTATAAACTTATAATTTGCCGTATTCATTTATTATTGAACTTGATCTATAATATTTTTGCTTCAATGTGGTTGCTATCAAATTTAGATACAATTTAAACGGAAAAGGTAAACAGGATTATATTTTACCCCGGAGGTCTGCACCTGTTACACCGGCGTAATCAGTCAGTAAACTACTTTCGTGTCGAAGTTTGCAAATTGAGTGTTCCCGACTCCGATTGAGGATTATTTCGTTGTTGTTTTCGATCATCTGTGAGTTTTGTGATTAATATAATTGTGGAGGAACTTAAGCACTTTATTTTCGTAGTGGCTGCGCCAGGATTCGCACAACCAAGATGTCACAAGATCGGACTGGGCCGATCGTACATGTTCGGGAGAACAGCGATACAGAACTGGAAGCCCTCTTCAATCATGCAATGAACCCGTCAGAAACAAATAAGTATGTGCCGTTACGAGAGCGGAAACTACCCGCATCATTTTTTTGTCCACCTGAACCCCCAAAACCGATGCAGCAACAGATGGGGGTAGGTAAAGACAACCCAACCGACGCACCCGTCTTTCACGGGGCAGTTAACCCTAATATGAATATAGCACACATGAGGGCTCACTCGTCTCCGGCCAGTTTACAACAGAGCCTGAGCGCAGCACCTCCACCCACTTCCTCATCCCATGTCCGGCAACACAGTTACGATGCCTTGGACGAGCAACCTTTACCAGCGGGGTGGGATATGGCCAAAACACCGCAGGGGCAGAGGTATTATTTGAAGTAAGTATCAACAATGTCTCCATTAATGTACCACTATTAGCAGACTCGAGTTGGACAGGGGGAGAACACTGTCGCCATTTTGTTTGCAATGGGCTCTGCCTGCACACAAAAATATACGATAATAATCACACAACTGCCACTTGTATGTCATCTAACACTTATAAGTTACTTTTGTTCATAAATATCAACTTCTGCGTTCAACTCACATGCCATTCATATATAATAACCTATCTACCTGTGCACATATTAGGGTCAGTATTTGCTAACAACTGTTAGTGTTATAATCAATCTAGGTTGTACAGTTTATAAGGTGAGGTTATGGCTTCACCTTTGTTGACCTACTTAAGTGTTACACTATTTTCCAGGGTTGAGTAGTCATTGTGTATTCTAAAAAAAGGGGTTAGAACATGAATAGGTAAATGCAACCTGGATGTGTGTATAAGCTGTTGCTATATGGACTACAGTTTTGCAATGTAGTAAGTGACAGTTTTAACAAGTGTAAAGTCTTCCTTCATTCACAATAAACTATTAAACAATATTATAATACAGTTAATTTTAGTACCTCATGGCTCACTGGTATACAAGTTTGTGTTTATTTAGCATATGCTTAATATAGTTAAGTAATATATTGTTGATGACCAGAGAAAATCTGAGTATATGGCAATAATATCAGTTATATGAGGACTATCGTTGTTTTGCCGCTGAGGCACAGAGAAAACGAACTGTGTGAAGAAACGGAACACACAACACCCACGTCAAACCTTGATCATGCAATGCATGCCCCACATGTGGTAGGAGATTGTGTTCTGGGATTGGACTCTACAATCACCTCCTCACACACCAGAGAGGTGCAGCAGCACACATCTGAGACTTTTGTTATCACTTGCGATGCACGGCTATTATCATCATCATAGCACTTCGGACATGCCCATAGGTGCTCCGATCTCCGCCTCAACAAATCCAGTGGCCTAACACGCCAGTTTGATGTTGATTAATTTTTGTGCATGTTTGGTATGTCATTCTGATTCTTTTCGGGATGTACCAATATTGACACCCATCTCCCTCAATCTGGTCAACTACTGGAAGTCTCGCAACCCTGAAACTTCTATATTCCGAAAGATTCTCAATGCATTATTATGGAAATAATATGGGACTTATAAAGTTTAGTGCGGTCCAAAAGGTTAGTAGTTAAAGGCAATCTACGATTGGGCTACAGGTTTCCTGATCCTTTACTTGGGGATCTCTCTTGCGTTCGTTCTTTACTACCAATTTTAATCACTCTTTGTGGTATGTCTGATCTTTGCCAAGAACGTGTATATGTGAACGCGGTGGGTCCACTCGTGCATCGTCCACTTGCTTGCTCGCTCTGCCCTGGTGCCTGTCCCACCATCTCCATCAGTTCTCACCATGCTCACATTTACCATGCCTCTAGGTTGTCCGGACACTGGGCTTAACTCAGGCCTCCACCTCAGGGCTCTGAGTTTTGCCCTATGTGGGCCCACGTGCAACTCATCTCGAGCCCAAGTTTTGCTCCACACAGGCCCCACATCTCTTCTCTGGATGCACCCCTCATCCCTTTATGGTTTTCCGTTCAGCTTTTCCCATAGGCCAGGAGAGATGTGCATTAATAGTAACGCTGGGATTCCGCTTGTCTGTGTTGCGAGCGGATCCCATCCAACGTGACTACGCCTGCATCTCTACTTATACCACAGTAGCTCTCCCTCGATCCCTACCCGCTTAGCCAGACAGGAACCATAGTATGTTACCAGGGTCACCACATGGAGGTGGGGGTAGGATCTTGATTAATGCCAGCTCACTAATCCTGGCGCGACGTCCCCATGCGCCTTTGCCCTGCTTGGGGATCTAAATTATAATTACCTTATAAGTCAAAGTAAGGATTGGCAAAATAATGAGGGGCATTGATGATAAGGTATTCACCCTGTGTTGCCGGGCTCACAAGGGGAGCAAAGAATAGAACACTGCAACCTACAAGGCATGTTGTAAGAGGTAGGGGACTAGGAAGCTACCCTAGTAAATAAAAAGCATAGCAGAAATTGGATATGCTGTCCAATTTATAGTCTCATAACTGGCACAGCGTACAATCGCTCATAGGTTCAGATCACATACAGTCTACACAGAGTGGTTAACAATGTTGATATGAGCGTTCGAAGATGAAGACTGACAAACTGGATTTGCTTCTTAGCCATGTCATTTGTCAAATGTATTAAGGAAAGTGGCAAAGGATATTTTTATCTATTATAGAGAAAATACAAAATGTGAACAGTTTTGAATATCTAGGTTCACTGTTAAGAACAGATGGAAATTGGATGAAGGAAATTAAAAAAAGAACAAACATGGCTTTACAAAAAAATTTAGCAATTAAAAACAGTATGGAATTGATAGCAAAGCAATGATCAGTACTATGAGCATGCATATTCTCAGTGACAAAGTATGGTGTGAAGCATGGACATTTAAAAAGACAGTGAAAATACATATCTGCTTTTGAATATAAGTGTTAAGAAGAATCCTCCATATATCAGGCACATACAAGAGAGCAAATAGATCTATAAAAGAACACTGACTGATGCTACAAATAAGATTAACATCATTAAAGTATTTTGTGCATCTAAAAATGTATGAATGGCTCGAGAAGAAACATGACGTTTCTACTGATTTTTGTATGTTGGTTTGCTTTCCTTATTGGTGTCCCACGCATTTAGAAGAGCCTTCTCCAACTTCAGAGGTAAACTCTCTCTCTTGCAATCACCGTTTAGACTGGTGTACCCGCCTGAGTGGTTACTGGTGTAAATTTGGGGTGTAAAGAATAGAACCACTTACCTACCACGCATGTCGTAGAGGCGACTATGGAGGTTTGGCTGAAATCGGATGCATGTGTCCTAAACGTGTAGATGTCTATGCGTTTAGGGCCTACCAAACCAATGTGCAACGTATACATGTTCTTGGCAAAGATCAAACATATCACAAAGCGTGATTAAAATTGGTCGTAAAGAACGAACGCAAAGAAGAAGAAGTAACCAAGTATGACCTGCTACTACCTTCACTTTGGTCTTCCCCTGCCTCTACCCACAGGAACCTTACCTTCAATTATTGTTCTCTCCAAACCAGTGTCGTTTAAAATGACCAAAATACTTCATTTTCCAGAACATGATATTGTTTATGAGCCAGTCATCCCAAGCAAACAACAAAAATAGAGGCTTCCAAGTTGATTTCGCAGAAGAATTGTGAGAACTGAGCCGCATTTTCACAGAGGACGAAAAACTCGATAGAGAAATAAGAGAGAAGATGCCAAAAATCAAAGGCAGTGACCTACCCGCTGGCTACATCCAAAGATCAAGATGGAAGGGAAAAGGCACATGATTAAAAGTATTTTTCTACCAAAACTTTGTTACCAGTGCCAAACTTGATCTCTGACAGCAACACACCACAGAAAGCTCACCACATGTGAAATGAAATGCTTGAGAAAGGCAGTGGGGGTCACCAGATTGACTACGAAATGAGGACCTCAGAAGCAGAGTGGGCATAACTTCATTCACTGAATACATTGAAAGACAACAAATGCAGTGGTTTGGATATTTAATGAGAATGCAATACAACCAACCACCAATAACAGCATACAATAAAAGAGATCAGGTACTAGAGCCAAGAAGACCAAGAAAAGATGGATAGACAATATCTAGACCACACTAAATAAACACAGATATAACACAAGGGCAACTCATCTGGCACTGGAACACAAATTAAAGCTCCCACCCCTACGCTTAACGGCAAGAATGGACAACCAATTCCATCATCCACCTGTGGAAAGACAATAGACTGAAAGATACTGGACTATCCTGGAAAGCTATAAAGAAAACAGCCAGAAACGAGGAAAAATGAACAACTGTTGAGGCCCTAAGCTCCACGAGGAGCTGAAAGGAATAAGTATATACAAATGATCCCAAATAGCCTAAACTGGGGTTGCTTGTGGGCTGCTGGGGCTGCAAGGAGCAAAGAATAGTAACAAGGCATGTCGTAGAGCGACTGAAGTAGGGGCTTAGGAAGCTACCTAGTGAATAAAAAGTAGCAGAAATTGGGTGTGCTGTCCTACTTGTAGCTGTCACAGCGTACAACTGCTGATATGCTCAGATCACATAGTGGTTAAATAAGTGGTCGATATGGAGTGTTCAAAGATAAGACTAAACTGGTTCTCAGGCTTCTCTGCAACTCAAAGCGGGCCGTGACTAATTCCTCTCCATTCCTCATGGAATGAAAATCGTGGCATATCCCAAGGGCGTAGCCATCAACCACAGTTGATCCTCATGGAGCATAGGGCTTTAACTGAGTTTGCCACATTTTCCAGTTTCTGCTTTTTTTTTTCTTTATGTCCTCCCAAGATTCCATCTCCAGGTCTGTTTAGGATATCCCCTTTTCTCGCCCAGTGGTTACGGGTCCAAATTTGGGGTGTAAAGAATAGAACCACTGTTACCTGCCACGCATGTCGAAGAGGCGATTAAGGAGGTTTGGCTGAAATTGGATGCACATGTCCATGTAGAGATCTATGCATTTAGGGGCCTACCAAACCAATGTGCAACGTATACACGTTCTTGGCAAAGATCAAATATATCACAAAGAGTGATTAAAATTGGTCGTAAGAACGAACGCAAAGAAGATCCCCTTTTCTATTTTTTTTGCAGGTTCCACTCAAGTGCTTGTCTAGTGACACTCTATTGTGTCTTCCATATGGTATTCCTGAACCATCATCATTTTCTCCTCTTAACCTGGGTCATCATGGGGTCCTGTTCTTATCCACAGGCCGCATTTAAGGGCATGCCGAACCAATGTGCAATGTATACGCGTTCTTGGCAAAGATCAAACATATCACAAAGAGTGATTAAAATTGGTCGTAAAGAACGACAGCAAAGAAGAAGAAGAATCCACAGGCCTATGTTTGCCACTCTGTCATCCTATCTCAGTATGTCATGCTATCAGTGGCGGCTCTTAATCATTTTTATTGGTGGGGCCAGACAAAAAGTTTGGAAAAATCATGGTTTTGGGCTAGGTTATATTTTATTAGATTGTATTTACTATTATTTGTGTCTATTCCTGGAAGATATTAAACTTTCAAAGCTAATCAATAGCACATTTAAAGTAATAATTACGAACAAATAATTTATAAAATAGTAAATACACGTTACACATTATTTTTGGTGGGGCTCGGCCCCACTGGTCCTCAATGAGGAGCCGCCACTGCGTGCTATAAATTTACACTTTGTACTTTGATCCATCAAATTATCAACTAGACCTAAGCCTTGTTTGTAAATAACAGATACACAAAATATCTCTTGTCTCTCCCACACCTTTACCTCAGGTGAAGCACAGATGTACTGTCAATATTGGGTTCCTCCTTTTGTTCATGCCACTGACTGGTGTGTTTTTGTGTTCCCACTAAACAAGTGTCAGTCACCAGTTGCTGTCTTAAGTTTGACAACTTCAACCAATCCTCTGACTGCTTCACTAGGATCTGTAGTGTAAACAGATAACTAAATAAGTCTATATACACTGAATCATCATCAAGTGTCTTGCTGTTCTTTCAGTCTTGTATTACTGTTAAATTCTCTTTATATTTCTGACATGTATTTGTTATATTCTCTTTCTCTCTCTCTGTCAGTCATGTATTACTGGTATATTCTTTCTCTCTCTCCTCTCTGGCGTAGAGTTTTGAAGGTACAGGTGCCAAAGGTACCAGGTTCGCTCCCTTGTGGAACCATCTGGAGATTTTTCCAGAGATCCTTGATCTCAGTGTAGGTGAGGTCGAGTTCCAAGTCCTATTGGAGACAAATAATAAAACATAGGTCCTGTGTTCAAATTGAGCACATAAAAGAAACCTTGGCAGTTCAAAATCGAGAAGAGTAGGCTGGAAAGCCGCTGCCCAGGCAAAATTAATTAGAAAAAGATTAAAAATAAAATTTCTACAAAAATATCTTCATCTACTAAATTACTTTGGGGCCCTCACCAGTGCAACAAAGTTCGTTCATTGCAGCTGAGATCTTGCTGTGTAAGAAAGACATCGGAGCACACATGATTACTCACCAAAGTGCAATGATGATGGTCCAAACTCTTGTTCCCACTCTTTCTCTCTCACCCCCCTCTCTCTCTGTCAGTCATGTTTTCTTCACCTTTCAACTCCCAACAGAGCACAGGTCTTCAACAAACATCTTCCAGCTCTTCCTCTCTTCTTCCATTTCCTTTTAATTCTGTCCATGTTTTACCTATCCTTTTCATATCAAGTCTCCAGCTCTCTTCTCCAAGTATGTCTAGGCCTTCTCCTACTCTTCTTTCCCTGCAGTTTCCAAAATATTGACTATCTTGCAGTGCTTCCAGTCGGTCTTCTTAATTGTGTCCTATCCATCGCCAGCGTCTTTTCCTTAGCTCTTTCTCAACTGGTATCTGCTTAGTTCTTTCTCCGAGTTCCTCGTTTGTATTCTTATCATACCATCTCAGTCCCTCTATTCTCTGTAAGCATCCATTTATGAAGGTCTGTAGTTTTCTGTCAGTCATATATTACTCTTTTATTCATTCTCTCCATTTCTTTCAAGTTTGCATTACTGTTATATTATATATCTTTCTCTCTCTTTCAGCCATGTATTACAGATAACCACCTGGAATGACCCTCGTAAAACTCACGGTACTGGTAACCCAGCAACAATATCCAGTAGCAACAACAATAATAATGCAAACACAACAAACCTCAACAGTTTATCACAGACTGGAGTCAGTTCCATCCCCATTCATTCCAGTCCAGGAACGACACCAGTCAACGTAGACAAAGTCCCTCTTCCCCCAGGTTGGGAAAGAGCATATACTGCAGATCTTGAGGTATATTTCATCAACCATATTGACCGCACCACGAGTTGGTTTCATCCTTCCTTACGTAAGTTTCTCTTTTCTCATTTATATATGTAGATTGTCTTTCAGATTCCAGTGAACCGTGAGGTTAAATAAAGACGCCTTTGCTGGATAGGGCACACTTTGCGATAACCTGAGGCAAATATAACTTCTTCTAACCAGGGCTGTGAGTTTTCACTCTTGGGCAGCCAATGCCAATTTGTAGAATCTGCATGTGTTCTGTAATTGTGGAAGACTAGTAGTGTAAAGGGTATTATGAACAGATGGGTGTGGTGGGAGGAGTTCTTGTCTAGCTTTATTTACGAGTCCAGTGCATTCAAGCAAGATATAATGTACTGTCTCACATGAATGACTGTATTTTCTACAGTGTGGTAGGTGTGTTGGGTTTATTCTGTTTAGGTGATAATTCAGTCGAACATGTTCTGTTCTTAACTGGAAGATAGTGCTTTGATATTTTCGTTGTAGTAGATATATATTGTCCTGAGGAGGGGAATATAACAAGAATGGTCCTTTCTTGGAACCGCAGGGACAGCGAAAGAAGGGTAGGCTGAGAAATACACGGAGACAGGATTTGGAGGCAGAGATCAACAATATAAAGAAGAGCTGCAGAAGATAGGACGACTTGACATGAGGTGGTTGAGGGCCTATGTCCCAGTCTGGGTTAAAAGGCAGAGAGAGAGAAATTGTCTTTCCCCAGGTGGATGGTGGAGTTGGTCATCCACTCTTGCTGTTAAGCATAGGTATAGGAGCTTTAATTTGCGTTTCAAGGCCAGATTTGTTGTCCTTGTGTTATATCCGTGTTTATTGAGTGTATTCTTGATATTTTCTATACATCTTTTTCTCGGTCTTCCTTTGGCTCTATAACCTGATCTCTTTTTATTATAGGCTGTTGTATTCCATTCTTCTTCTACTTTGCGATCATTCTTTACGACCAATTTTAATCACTCTTTATGATATGTTTGATCTTTGTCAAGAACAGCGTATCGTTGTGCATTGGTTTGGTAGGCTCCTAAATGCATAGACTTCTACACGTTTAGGACACGTGCATCTGATTTCATCCAAACCTCCTTAGTCGCCTCCTATGACATGCATGGCAGGTAACAGTGGTTCTATTTTTACACCCCAAATTTGGGCCCGGTAACCACTCGGGCGTATTTCATTCTCATCAAAAGTCAAGATCAGTATATTTATATTTGTTTCTGTTTTTTAAAGAGACTGACGCTATTCCTTTCTTTCGTTTAACTTAAAATCTTGTAATACTAAACTTCAAGGAATCTCTGTGGTGTAGGAGTTAGGTGCTCGCCCATCGTTCCAAAGTTATTTGGTTTGCTCCCTCAAGGAGCCATCAGGATATTTTTCCAGAGATCCATGATCTCAATTTAGGTGAGATCGAGTACCTAGTCCTATAGGAGATGGACGATAAGATGTAGGTCCAGTGTTCAATTTGAGCATGTAAAAGAACCCTTGGCAGTGCAGAATCGAGAATAGCGGGATGGACAGTCGCTGCACAAACAAAATTCATAAGAAACAATTATAAATACAATTTCTACAAATAATCTTCAAAATTACATCGAGGACCCTCGCCTGCGCTATGGAGTTTGTGCACTGCCGCTGAGATCTTCATGTGTGAGATAGAGATTGGAGCACATATGGTTACTCACTGAAGTGCAATGATGATGGTCCAATCAATCAATCAATCACTACTAAATTGGGGGACTGCCTAGAGTAGTTGATAGTAGCTCGGCCTGCTAGCTGTGAGACGCCTCATAGCTCGGGTTCGATCCTACTGTCCGGCATTTGTTCGAGTCCCTGGTCTTACTCAGGACGATAACGTGAGTACCTCTGAAGTCGGAGAAAATCTGCCTGTATGGTGCGGGAATACTAATTACGAGTACATTGAGCACACGGCTGCCAGTGTAAAGTAATTTACAATGCACGCTGCTGCCATTGTAAGATATTGGAAAAACAGATTTTCACTGAAAAATCGGTTTCAGAGATGAAACTCGTCTGAGTTGAAGCGGACGGAAAAAAAAAAAAACTACTAAACTTATTAAGA
The DNA here is from genome assembly GCA_020796225.1 of Arion vulgaris. Lineage (NCBI taxonomy): Eukaryota > Metazoa > Mollusca > Gastropoda > Stylommatophora > Arionidae > Arion > Arion vulgaris. The sequence continues at coordinate 38,783,313 of CM036760.1, forward strand.
CCAAGGTCAAGTCATTGTCCTTCACCAAGGATGCATATTCATCAATCATTCTCATTACATGGTCCAAATCTGTACTTTTCTCTTGTCAAGCTGGCCTATTTCATTCGTATTGGGATGCCACATTTTTTTGTCTTATGAAACTCTAGGATGCTGAGGTCAAAGTTAATAGTCATGTAAGACCTATGTTATCAGTTTCAATTAGGTCATATTTATCAAAGTTGACAACACGCTCTGGTGACCACATGCCAGGAATTTGAGGCCAGCTTGCGGCAACAATTCTCGGTGGGGACAAGGTACCAGATTGAACTACAGGAAACCCTGATCCTTCACTTGGAGATTTAAATTAAAAGAACCTTCAAAGTTGGAGTAAGGTTCGTCTGAATGACAAAGAGCGCTGGTGATAAGAAAAGCAAGCCATCTTGCAGAAATCAGTCAGAGGTCATTCCAGGTTATTAGTGCACAACATTCCAGAGAAACACAAAAATAGACTCAACATTCAATTCAACAGAGAATTCAACATGCAACATTCAAACATCTTAGAAACTGACTCAGAAATGTGGGAAGCCATAACACCAGAGCCATGGACATGCTACCAAAACATGGCCCAAATGTACCTAGAAGTCACAGGAATAATCTTTAAAAAATACTGAGACAGAGCAAAGAGCAGGTCACTCCAATGCTACAAGAGCAATATCCACCAGCTTATGGACATGCGTGTTCACAGATGACTCAGCTACAGATGCTATCAGGAAGGGAGGCAGCAGAATCTACATCACACATCCCCAAGAAAACACAGAAACACACTCTCGACCAGAAGGTGTCAGCAAAAAATATTGCAGTCTTTAGCAACTCAAGATCCGTTCTCCAGGCCATCTCATGTCCCAAACAAAACAAGCTCATTCAAGATATACGGCAAAATCAGCTTGCTGAAGAAAATCAACTAATCTTACAGTGGATACCAGCACACTGTGGCATACCAGGAAATGAAAAGACTGACAAACTGCAGGGCTGAGGGCCTAACACAACCCAACACAAAGCTTTACAGAAGCAAAGACTCTCCTGAAACAATCCAGAAAAATGATATGGAGAAAAACGGAGGATATAACCCACACAGTACAAATACAAAGTACAAATGACAGTATAAATACACTAAACAGAAAAGCACAGACCACAGTCTTCAGCCTTAGAACAGGACACTGCAGTCTCTGAGCATACCTCCAGAGAATGGGTCTCAGGGACTCGGCTGCCTGCACCTGTGGAGCCCCAAAGCAGTCCCGAGAGCACATCCTGCAGAACTGCCCCATCCTGAGTGTGAGAATGGAAATGAAGACTCAAGTGCACCACCCTATTTATGACACATACCAGAGTAGTCGCATAGCAGAAGTTGATTGCAGAGGAAGAAGTCGCACAAATACACCTGAACTCGAGCAGACGAACAAAACAAAACACAAATAAACAGTTTCAGTTGTGGTGAACTGAATAAGCGGGACACTCACTCTATAAATACAATGATTATAGTTCTGTTTATGCAAACAAATGGATACTTCTTTCTTCTTCTTGGAACGCTCCATATCGACCACTTTTTAACCACTCTGTGTGATCGATTGTACATTGTGTCAGTCATGTGTTATGCGCCTACAAGTAGGCCAGCACATCCAGTTTCTTCTTCACCTTTCAACTCCCAACGGAGCAGAGGTCTTTAACAAACTTCTTCCAGCTCTTCCTCTCTCTTGTCATCCCTTCCAATTCTTTCCATGTTTTACCTATTCTTTTAATATCAGCCTCCAGCTCTCTTCTCCAGGTTTGTCTAGGCCTTCCCCATCTCCTCTTTCCATCTAGGCCTTCCCCATCTCCAAAACAGTGCCTGTCTTGCAATGCTTCCGGTCTTTCTATATCCTATCCATCACCAGTGTCTCTTCTATAGCTCCTCCACTGGTATCTGCTTAGTTCTTTCTCTTGAGTTTCCGATTTATGCGATGCTTTTTATTTATAAGGGTAGCTTCCTAGGCCCCTACGCAGTTGCCTCTTACGACATACCTTGTAGGTCGCAGTGGTACTATTCTTTGCTTCCCTTGCGGACTACAAAGGCGACTTAATGAATACTGCTTTTGTTAAATTTGTTTCACTGTGAAATTAAACATAACCCACACTTCTAAGAAGCAAGTGCACTAATCACTACACTATTGCGGTTCTCGAGTTGGTGTCAAGGTTTTAAGCACTAGAGGTAAACAAATAGTGTCATATGGGGCTATATGCGCTTAAAAAAAGGGGACAAGGCAGCGCCAAAGTCAATAAACTAATACTGACCAAAATTCTACCTCCATGCGTGGCCGCCTGAAACGGACGGATGCACATAAGTCTAGCAAACTGGGTAGGGATCGATGGGAATACCAATAACACGAAGTGTTATTCCTCTCTGATCCTCATGGAGCATAGCACCTCAACAGTTGTTTGCCACCTGTCTTGGTTTCTGGATGTTTTTTTTTATGGTCTCCCAGGATAGATGAGCTCCCTTCAGTTCCTCAAGAAGACTTCGTCTCCAGATGTGGTGATAGTATATATATGCCCATAAGAGAATTGTCCGTACATCAGAGGATCAATATATATATATATATGAGTGATAACGACTACACAAATCCCTTGGTTGACGTCCTAGACCTTAAAAAGGCACATACGCTGTGCTGCAGCTTCCAAGGTGATCGTGTTCAAATCCTGTAGAAATGTCAGGTTGCCACAACTAATCGAGGTCGCCACTTAGTCACCGCCACTTAGTACTTCCATTGTCATGCTACTTTCATGCTACTGCACCACTTGCTTTCTTGACCATGCTTCACTTTTAAATAGAAGTTTACGGTTGCATGTTTTCATATTATAATTAATAAATATTATTTACTTAGATGTTCCATTAGGGAACATACTTTGTAGGGAAATTGGCTAAAACAGCTTTTTTGATAGACAATGGATTGGAAAAGAAGGCCTGGATCTCCAAAAGAAACATGGAGAGCTGTGGAAACAGAGTTGATAGTTTGTGGCATGAAATGGGAAACATTTGGTAGAAAGACAACAATGGAAATCTTTTTTGTAGAAGTATTATGTGTCAAACAGGACACGAAGATGATACAAATAGATATAGATCTTCTCTTCCACCATTTACTTCTTTATAGAAGTGTTGGTGGGGATGTAGTGATCTTGTTTGTGCTTCATCTAAGGCACTTTGTAAGCTGTTATTTATTTTCTTAAGGCTGTTCCATCTTTTGCGTTGTCTTCCTCTTGTGTTTGTACTCGTTATACTTTTTTCAGAGTGGCTCTCTGTGGTCACTTTACTCAGGCTTCTGTATGGCTGTATTTAAAAATTTGTCTGTTGCCCTTGTGTTGTCAGGGCTGGCAAGGGGAGCAACAAATAGTAACACTGTGACCTACAAGGCATATCATAAGAGTCGACAATATTAGGGGCCTATTGGAGTTACCCAAGTAAAAATAAAAGCGTCACAGAAATAAGATGTGCTAACCTACTTTAGGCGCATAACTGGCTGTGAACAACCTCTCATATGCTCAGATCACAAATAATGATTAAATAAGTGGTTGATATGGAGCGTTCGAATAAGAACATGCCATCACTCCATCTTCTGCATAGTCTTCCTCCTGTTCTATACTACTCGTTATACGTTTTCAGTGTGACTGTGGTAGATATAGATTCACTAAGATAATGTTCGTCACTTTACCCCTGCTTCTGAATGGCTGTATTTGAAAATTTGTCTTTGAAAATCTAAAATATTTTTGACTTATCAATCAACAGCTACTCACTTGCAGAGGCCAGGGATGAAGTTTCAACAACAACTAACGAGCGGTCCAATGAGCCCACAACAAGATCGGTTAAAGCACCTCAAATTACAGCAGCTTCAGATGGAACAGGAACGTCTAAAGAAAAGACAAGATGAGATTGCTCTGCAGGTTTGTTAAGACATGTTTGCTTCTGCTAGCATCTTTTTGTAGTTTAGTTTAGTCGTTGGATCATCGCTGCAAATCGAACCAATTAGTGGGTAAGTGTTCCGATCTCCCCAATGTCTCTCAGCGTGTGGCAACTAACAACACCAGTTTAGTCATTGGATCATCATCGCTGCACATCAAACCAATTAGTCCATAAGTGCTCTGATCTCCTCAATATGTCTCTCAGCGTGTGGCAACTAACGACACCAGTTTAATCATTGGATCATCATCGCTGCACATCAAACCAATTAGTCCATATGTGCTCTGATCTCCTCAGTATGCCTCTCAGTTTAGTTTAGTCGTTGGATCATCAACACTGCACATCCAACCAATTAGTCCATATGTGCTCCGATCTCCTCAGTATGTCTCACAGCACGTGGCTACTAACGACACCAGTCCTTTGTTGGTTTACTATCCTTATTTGGCTACAAGTATAGTGCTTTTGTCTAGCTATACCACATTTGACTTGATATTTTTGCAGTCTGGTTAGGGTTGTAGATTCACCACTATTACTCACCACTGTGAGTGGTTTAACAAGTGGTCAATATGGAGCGCTCGAAGAAGAAAAGAAGAAGAAAAGCCAATTTTGGTGTCCTCATCCAACATTGGGTCACCAGAGACCAAAGAACATCCCCCTTATCCATCCTAAATTCCCCAACAATCTATGCTTTCTGTGCAAGCCTGTCAGCTCTCTCGTTGCAGTGAACACCTGCATGGCCAGAACAGTAGATCCACATGAGTTTCTGGAGTTTGGAAAATAAGTAAAGTAAATCAAATGCAAAACGTTAGTCATGGAACAATAAAATTGAGATTTAAGACTGTATCTTGCATATTTTGAGTCTGATTTCAAGAAATTAAGAGCATCAAAATAAGCTGAACAATCTCGCTAACGTTTCATTTGGCTGTTTTACAAATTCAGTTTTTGTGTTATGAATATTACAACATGAAAATTGTGGATTTGTACTTTTAGTGTAGTAATTTTTCTCTCTGTCCACTTTTTACATTTAAGATAGTCACTGAACAAAAATGCCAGTATTTAAAAAAATGTACAATTTATAGAAATGGGTTTCTTCTTCTTGAATTTCTCTCTCTTCTCTCTTTGCCTTTTACCCGGGTTGGGGCATGGCCCTCAACCAACTCATGCCAAGTCTTCCTATCTCTAGCTATCTCCTGCAGCTCCCTCCAGCTCTTCTTTATATTGTTGATCTCCGCCTCCAAATCTCGTCTCCATGTATTTCTCGGCCTCTCCTTCTTTCGTTGTCCCTGCGGGTTCCAGGCAAGGACCCTTCTTGTTATATTCCCCTCCGGTTTTGCAAAGTGTGTCCTATCCAGCGCCAGCGTCTTTTTAACCTGTTCGTTCACTGGAATCTGTCTTGTTCTCTCCATAAGTTCCTCATTTGTGACCCTATCATACCATCTTATTCCCCTATTCTGCGCAGACACCAGTTGATGAATGTTTGCAATTTATGCGCTATTGTTTTAGTTGTTCTCCATGTTTCTGACCCATACAGTAGAACTGCTTTAACATTAGAGTTAAATATCCAAATTTTTGTTCTAGATTTTATTTCTTTGGACTTGCAAATGTTTCCCAGTGCAATGAAAGCTCTTGCCTTCTGTATTCTTATTTTAACATCTCTATCTGTTCCACCCTCTTTGTCTACGTTGCTGCCCAAATATGTGTATGATTCTACCTCTTGAAGTGGGATTTCCCCAGGGAGATCGAGTTGTCGTTGCTTGGTTAATTCTCAATATCTTTGTCTTTCCCTTATGAATGTTCAGCCCTCGTTGCTGGGACCTTTGATTCAATGTGTTTAGCTTATCCTGCATCTGATTTCTGTATGTGACAGAAGGGCTATATCATCAGCGAAGTCCAGATCATCTAGTTGCTCTGTCAGAGTCCATTGGATTCCATTTCTGATGTTAGTTACTGTGGTCTTCATAATCCAGTCTATTGTCAGTAAGAACAACAAAGGTGATAGGAGGCATCCCTGACGCACTCCTGTTTCTATTCCGAAGTATCTGTTAGTTTACCTTCATGAAGAACTCTACATTTCATATCTGTATATGTTGCTTTTATTAGGTTAATAATTTTCTGTAGGATTCCATAATGCCTCATTAATTTCCAAAGGGTTTCCTTATCAATACTGTCAAAAGCCTTCTCATAATCAACAAATCCGATATAAAGTTGGGATTTCCATTCAATACTTTGCTCTATTATTATACGTAATGTGGCTATCTGGTCAGCACAGGATCTATTTGGAAGCCTGCCTGTTCATCTCTTAGCTTTATATCGATGGCATCTCTCAGTCTCTCCAGGATGACTCTGCTTAGTATTTTCCCAGGTACTGACAACAGCATTATTCCCTATAGTTTTCACACTTCTGAAGGCCCCCTTTCTTTGGTAGCTTCACCAGGTATCCTTCTCTCCAGTTTGCTGGTATTTCTTTGGTCTCCCAGATTCTGCTAAATAATTTATACAGTATTTCTGTGGATGTGTTTATGTTGGCTTAACCGCCTCCGCTGGAATACCATCTGGACCGGCCGCTTTGCCATCTTTTAAAAGTTTAATGGCTTTACTAATCTCCTCCTTGGATGGTTTCTCACAGTTGATGTCCAAGTCAATTTCTGCCGGTTGGATATCTGGGGGTTTGTAGGTGCTGGTCTGTTCAGGAGTTCCTTGAAGTATTCCATCCATCTTTCCATTTGGTCTCTAACATTAGTGATAGTTCCCCACTACTATTTTTGATTTTTGATCAACCCATTTGATGGTCTGTATTTTCCTGCTAGCTTTCTAGTGATATTGTAAAGATCCCTAAGGTTTCCTTTTCCTGCAGCTACCTCTGCTTCTCTTGCTAGATCTTCTACGTATTATCTTTTATCTAACTTTATTTGTTTCTTCACTTTCTTGCTAGCTTCTGTGTACTTTTCCTGGGCTATGGCTTTGGCAGTTCTAGTTTGCTATTATTTAAATCTGCTTTCCTCTTTTTCCTTTCTTCTATTTCCTTGAGAGTTTCTGGAGTTATCCATGCCTTATGATTCCGCTCCTTCTTTCTTAATACCTCTGTGCATGTTTCATTCCAAATATTTTTGGCTTGCTGCCAGCATTCTTCCGCACTCACCTCATCTTCTAATTGCCGCAACACCTCATACTTATTAGAGACTGTGAACGTGAACTGTTCCTTTGTTTCTTGACTTCTGAGGTATCCTACATTATATTGGTGTCTATGTTCATGGGATGTTATGTATCGCTTAAGCTTCAGTTTAATTTTACTTATCAGCAAATGGTGATCCGAATCTACATCTGCCCCCTTAGGACCCTTACATCTTGTAGAGATGACCTGAATTTCTTGTTTATGCATATGTGGTCAATTTGATTTTCTGTTCTGTGATCTGGTGATACCCAGGTTGCTTTATGTATTCTTTTATGTGGAAAGACACTTCCACCTATGACGTATTGATTCGCTGCACAAAAATTAGTGAATAGTTCTCCATTTTCGTTCATTATCCCTAGTCCGTGTTTCCCATGATCTCCTCGTAGCCTATGTTGTCCGAACCTATTTTGGCATTGAGGTCACCCATCAGAATTTTGATGTTCCCATTTCTCTGATTACCTATAGTATTTTGAAGTTTTATGTAAAATTCCTCTTTTACTTTTTCCTCTTTATCATTGGTAGGTGCATAACACTGGGTCACATTCAAGAATACTTTCTTTTTGGTGGTTCTGAATGTTGCTGTGATTATCCTAGGACTCACTGCTTCCCATTTTATTAGTGCCTTCTCCGCTTCTTTAGATAGCATTAAAGCCACTCCTTCACTATGGGGGCATTTTCTTCCATATGGCATGAGAACAGCATTGTTTCTCCTGTGTTTAGACGTTGTTTGCCTGCACCCTTCCACCTAGTTTCACATAATCCCAAGATGCCAATCCGTGAAATTTCATCTCATTTACAACCTGTGCTGTCTTTCCCATTTGATACATACTTCTAACATTCCAGGTGCCAATTCTGGAGCTTTTCCTAGGTGAAAGGAAGATAATCTCGGTGTAGACTCCTTGCGGCTTTCTCTGCATCCTTCATCCTCTTCTAGAAGAGCTTCCTTTCCTCTTGGTTGGCACAGTTTTATTTTATTTTTATGTGACTTGTTCATGGTTGGTTGGATTTTGTGGCTAAAATTTTTTACTGGATAGGGTAGCCAGCCCTACGCCAAACCCCACTTTAGTAGCCTCTTCGACATGCCTTGTAGGTCGCAGTGCTGCTACTCTTTGCTCCCTTGCGAGCCCGGCAGCACACGGGCGTCTTGCATTTGCTTGCTATGAATTCAGGACTGGTCTCTGGATCAATCTACCAGTCTTGGGATCAATCTACCTGTCTCAGGATCAACATACCAGTCTCGGGATCAACATACCAGTCTCGGGATCAACATACCAGTCTCGGGATCAACATACCAGTCTCGGGATCAACATACCAGTCTTGGGATTAATCTACCAGTCTCAGGATTAATCTACCTGTCTCTGGATCAATCTACTGGTCTTTGGATTAAATTTCCAAGTTTGATTTGGATTTTTTCTGGCTGTATCAGCTTTCAGGTCAACTACCCAGTCTCAATTGAGTACCAGAGAAACATTGAAAAGTAAAGACCTAGATGAAATGTTAACCTTGGAGGGGATCTCTGGGGCAAAGTGGTTAAACCATTTGCATCAATAAAGCGGTGTGTGTAAATCAAGGCCATGTCATTCTGTTCACGAGTGTATTTTTCCAGAGATTCCTAGGGTTGTATCTAGAGAAACAGAGTTTGTCATTTGTCCAATACTTTTGAAGATGGATGGAGTCATTTTGGGGAAACATGGTGCAATAGTCAATCCTTTGTCTTTAAACTCATTGCATGCAACTGGTCCCAAAAATATATAGACCTACACCATATTCCCAAATAAACTTCATGGTATGAAAATGGGTTATCTATTTTCTTACTTTCGCTTTCAGTATTAATTGTTCCAGCTTATGAGTAATCGTATAACTGTTTTCCAGGAAATGGCCCTAAGGGCACAGGTTGGAGAGACAGTAATCGGTACATCAGGAGATATTACAGCAATCTCACAGTCCAGTGAAATAACATCAATCACAGACCCTTTCTTTGGACAAACAGGCACGTCTGACCATCACTCAAGACAAGAAAGTGCGGACAGTGGGCTGGGTATGTACTCTCTTCTTGACTTTTATTTTAACATCACTTTTCTTCACATTTTCCCAATTTTTACATTCCTCCTAGTGCATTTTCACTGTAGGCCCAGCAACATAAGGTAGACTAGCTCAGATGGAAATTGGAAATTCCTGTTTAATGGAGGCTGATTTTGTATATGTTTGATAGAACACTAAGCTTTTTGCATTTTACTCAATTCTAAGCGTTCATGGTTATTTATTGATGACAAATGTTAATAACACTGATATTTCTTAGCATTAAACTTATAGTCTGTCCATTAATTGTGAGCACGTTTGAAATTGATTTTCTCGAAAACTACCTGTTAGATCTCAGTGATTTTTGCATGCAGCCTTAGAATATCCATGAAGCTAAAATAAAGCTAACCAGTAGTCCATAGATGCTACGGATTTTGCACATCGCCGAATTCCTTTGATCTTTTATGACAATTGCAAATACGGGGCTCAAATTTTAGATTTTACAGTATCCTAGAATTTGTCCATGTCAATTCTATTCATAGGTGTATCTCCATATTAACTTGATAGGTCAAGTAATTAAGTGTGTTGCCCTTTATGTGCAATCGTGAACTTGGATACAATATGCAACAGTTAGTCCTCCCTTCGGTCACCATTAGACCCCAGGTGTCTTAACTTCACCACAAATTGTATGATGGTAGACGCATTTGGATATGGAAATGTATACGTTGCTATTTCTCCGTCTGTAATCAAAATATGATTTGTATCATCCGAATCTGCGATTCCATGAGGTTGATAATTGTTACTGGCTGGACAAATTGTAATCCATCTCGGTGCCAGTACTTGTCTTCCTCTCGGAGCACATGTTCAACACACTTCTTCCAGAACTGCATGTCTATCATTGAGAAGGACTCACGTGTCAGAACTTCAACATCACACATTTTAAACGTCCTGTTCTGGTCGGCAACTTGCCCTTTTACTTTATCCCAGACAAGCTCTATCGGATTGAGCATGATATGGAGGTAGTCGCAAAGCGCGTGGCCGTATTCGCAATGATTTTGTCAATATGAAACACCTTTGTCTTATTTGTCATCCTCACCAGGTGCAACAACTCGGGTTTCAAATATGTATCATCGAAGCTGACATTTTCCTTAGAAGCCAAGTCCTAATTTGATCTTTTGTATTTGATGCAGTTGGTACTTTGTCTTCCGCTGATACTGCGTTGTGATAGGATGCATTATCCATTACCAAGCATCATGGTCTGTTTAGAATTGGAAGTAGATCTTTCTCCATCCAGTGCCTGAAAATATGTCCATTCATTTCTGTGTGGTAGTCCCTACCGTCGGTACTTTTTGATTGGAAAATAAGTCCAGCGTCATGGACAAGACCTTCTTCACTACTTCCTACATGTGTTAGTATAATACGCTGGCCTTTGCTGCTTGGTATTTTCTTTTCTGTTCACCGTCTACTGATTGCCATTCTTTAGCATTGGTGTGGTGAGCATTGACCCAGGATTCGTCCAAATATACAATATCATAGCCTTGCCTCCGCCGCCACGGATCTGCCTCAGGTATTTACTTCGGGCAGCAATTAAATGTGGCTTTTCACAAATAATATTCCTGCCGCCTATAGTTTTCTGAAGGTGAAGCGGCTCTTACAATTTTCATAAGTACTTTTAGAAATGTCTATGCTGCAATCTGATTGCAGTTTTAATTTCAGTTTCCTGAGAGTAACAAGTTGATTTTCTGCAAACATTTTCAAGAGCTCCGTCTTATGACATCTATGTCAAAGTCGTCAATTGTTCTTTTCCGTCCTTGCTTGACATTAGTGCACTTTGTGTCCTGTTTAATCCATCGCGAAAAGGATTCTCTATTCAGACCAAGCGCCAGTTGCGCTCGTTTCTCAGGGTTATGAATATCGCAATATAGATGACCTCTCTTAGATTCCCTACGGAAGTGTTGGTATAGTAAAACTGTAACCTTCTGCATTGTTATAAATGTGCACTTCAGACTCATTATGAATGTGATATCAATGTCAGTTTTGATAAGCCAACAAATATGATACAATAGCTTCATACAAATAGCGAGATACGCCTATAACTACTGCAAGTATCCCAATTATAACGTCATATGCTTTCCGCTTTCAAAGTCGACTGGGTTAGGTGCACAGGATTTCGTGAAATTGTTGTATACTCACGATATTTCTATGTTACCATAATGTATTTTTAGAACAACGCGTCTGTGTACCGTAGATCTGTTACTCTTGTGTACAATCCGGTGAGGTTGATTTTAATATAACCTGAAGAAGAAATATTTCAAACTACATCAAATTTTCTTGGAAAAACAATATTTCTCTAGCGTCATGGATATTCTAAGGCTGCTTGCAAAAATCACTGAGATCCAACAGGTAGTTTTCAGAAAATCAATTTCAAACGTGCTCACGAATTAATGGACAGACTATAATTTGTAACATAAAATAACCTTGATTTAACATGTGCCGTTGTTTTTAATGTGAATTTGTCTATATACAACAACACTGAAATGCGAGGATTATGTGACAGTTGTTGTCTTATTTCCTAGAATTATTACCTGAGCCCTTCGGCCATATGTTATCGGAGGCCACGGTTTTCACCATATTCTGTTTTGCCTCACAGCGTTAGGATAAGATTTCTAGAACAGGCTTTTGTGTCAGCTAATAAAGTGTCTTTCACTGCCTCTGTTATTTCGGTGCTCTACCTTTTGAGTGGGACTGCCTTTTGTTTTGTATCCACTGTATTGGAGTAGCATTGCTCTTTGAGGCATTGCTCTGTTGGTAGTCTGCTTATGTGGCCGAAACATTTAATTTGTTGTTTCTTGATGTTCAGTACTTGTGTTGTACACACTTTTTCCTGATGTCTTTATTTCTAAACCAGTCTCTTATTTATTGATACTCCCAGCATTCTGCTTAGACACTTCATCTCTGTCTTGGCAATTTGATGTCAGCTTCCGGGTTTAGCACTGACAGCATAATGTTGGTAGAAAGATTGTGTTGTACAATGTTCTTTTAGTGTTCATGGTGACATGTTTGCATTTTAAAATTGGTGCTATTTGTCCTATGATTTGATTTTTCATTATTGCATCTATGTTGCAATACGTTAGTTGTTCTTCCATTTGATGAGAAAATGCTCCCAAAATATAGTCTTTTATCCTACTTTAAGTGATGTTTGTCGATGGAGATATTGGTAGCGTTTTCCTCTTTAGTGAATATCATGACTTCAGTTTTGTCAATGTTTATTCTCATATCGTATTCATTGCATGTTAACTGGAGTTTGTTAATGTGTTGTAGCTGTTCCTCTGGTGTTATGATTGCCTGATCGTCTGCAAAAAGAAATTCATTTAAGAGTTCCCCAGGGTTGTTCCCTTCACTGCTGTTAGCTATTGAAGGAAACAACCTTGGGAACTCTTAACGAATAAATGCATACCATTCTTCTCTATTCTTGGCCGTCCTCTGTATTGTGTTTCAGCTGTGATTTCAGTTCTTGTTTTTACCGTTCTCCAGATCGTTTCGGGTTTCCACGTTTACATCTACCTCTGGTGTCCATCTCAGTGCAGTTTTTGTGACAGAGTTAGTCTCCATGTGTATCACATGTCTGATACATTTCAGCATTTCTTTGGATGATGGTGCTCTTTTTTCTTTTGTTGGCACTGGGCAAGCGGTTTCTGGTTAGAGATAATAGTATTTGGCCAGAACACTCGTAAGATCTTTCACAGACAAGTTGTTTGAATTTTGGGTTAGAGCACAGCCAACTCTAAACTCATATGGCCAGCGGACTCAGGTAAAAATTATAGGAAATAAGACTACAACCATCGCTTGACCTAGCATTCCAGTATTGTTGTATTAAGACGAATTCATTTTAAAATCAACACAACATGCTAAATCAAGGTTATATTATGTTACAAGTTAAGTTTAACAATAAGGATATCAGTATTATTAATATTTTTCATCAATAAATAACCATAGACTCATAGAATTGAGTAAAATTGCAAAAAAAGTTTGCAGTGTTCTATCAAACATATACAAAATCCAAACCCAACTAAAAACTAGGTCAGAGTTTCCCCAGTCAGTTATGTGGCCCAATTTAGAGTCGGCTGTGGTTAGAGATAGTATTTGGCCAGAATACTGTAAGATCTTTCACAGACAAGTTGTATGGAAGGTGGAGAGTTTAGATTTCACTTGTACAATTCTGATCCATTGTTTGTTGGTATTATGTACATGTCATCTTGATGTCTGAAGTGTTGAACTGAATTATAAGACTTATTATTATTGTATTTACAGGTGGAATGGGTACTAACTACAGTCTGCCTAGAACTCCAGACTTTCTCGGGAACATGGAAGACATGGACACTCAAGATGGCGGTAAGTTAAAAGGGGACACGCTTAACTAAAGTCACCCAAATGAGTTCAGGAGGCCTGGTTAAAAATGTAGGGGTTAAGTGTGGCTAAGCATGCAGAAGTTGTCTGTGGGGTAGAGAGAAAAAGATATGTCAATTAACGTCACATGGTAACATTAAGATGGCTGCATTTGAGGATATAGCACATATGGACTTGTCCAGTGTGCTTCTTTTTAATTTGCTCTACGCCAGCCACTTTTTGTGGTCGGTATGGGATTTGCCTCTAAGAGCGTCCATGACTGGTAACCGTACATGCCTGTGAATAGGTAGTGTCTACTTGGTCGTTTCTGTAGTATAGAGTTTTACACAATGGAATTGTTAGTCCCAAGTCAAACCCCCAATCCTGGAAGGACAGAAAGTTATACTTGGTCATGTTCCATGTTAGTGACCATCTTCTTCAAGCACTCCATATCGACCACTTGTTAACACCTCTGTGATTTGTATGTGATCTGAGACTAGGAGCGATTGTACGTTGTTCCAGTTATGTGCCTACAAGTACATCCGATTTCTGCTTCCCTAGGCCTCTATCTCAGTTGCCTCTTATGACATATCTTGTAGGTCGCAGTGTTACTATTCTTTGCTCCCTTTGCGAGCCCCGGAATAAGTTCCTGACATCCTATCTCACTGTATCATTTGAACATGCAAGCCTCCCCACCACAACAATGTAATGGTACATGGGGAGGTAGCCTACATGAAGGGGTCTCTGTGGTGTAGAGGTTATGTGCTCACCTCTTGTTACAAAGGTACATGGTGCGCTCCCTCATGGAGCTATCAGAATATTTTTCCAGATATCACTGATCTCAGTGTAGGTGAGATCGTGTTTCTAGTCCTATTGGAGATGGACGTTCAAGTTAGGAATTTAAACGAATCATTGACAGTTTAAAATCGAGAAGAACAGGCTGAAAAGCTGCTGCACGGGCAAAATTAATTAGAAAGATGAAATAATATAATTCCTACAAAATATTTTCATCATCTTCTAAATTACACTGGGGACCCTCGTTCACTCCACTGAGGTCTTCCTGTGTAAGAAAGAGATCGGAGTACACATGGTTACTCACCGAAGTGCAATGATGATGGGCCTATCAATCAATGAAACCTGCATGAAGGAAATTATTATTTATAAGATTTGCAGAACAGAACTCTCTTATGTTATGCTATCCTGTCATGGCACATTGGGCATTCCCATGCGTGCTAGATCTTCCCCTGCAGCAGCCATCCCAAAGTCCACTTGTTCACCGTACCTCCTCAACAAATGAGTTGATTAGTGTACCTTCTCTCTCTACAACGAAGACAACACTCTCTAGCATGACCAAACTTAACTCTTAATTCTGCTAATCGGTCCAGTGTGTGAGACTCGCCTATATCACATGAATTAGCGATTATCACATTAATGATATCGGCTCTCTCCATACTTCTGCCAGCTTGAGTTGGGGCATTGTTTGCAAGAAAGTCAGCATGTTTGTTTACCTGCACTTCCGGTCCAGGTGTGTACAGCCAAGTCAATGTCTTGAGATGTGACCTCCAAATGCGTTCCACCTATCCCGCGCTCAGACTTCCAGATTAAATCCTTTGACGTATATTTGAGTCTGATATGATAACTGTATGGGTGTCCTGTTGCTCAGCTACCTATAAGAGAACCATGGAGGCAGCAGTGATCTCCTTAGTCATGCTCGGTGTTGTCTCGAAGGCACCACAGTCCTCATTAAGTGTGCTTCTCTTGTTATTTTCACTGTCTCTATTGCCAGCATTAATAATATTCCCAGCCAGATTGTGAAACTTTTCAAATGGTTTGCAACACAAGATGCCAGATTAATTTTTTTTTCATGCTACCTTTGTTGTCACATCCCCAGGAATGATGGGTTTTCACCCTTTTTTCCTATATTTTAGTGGGGGAGATTTAGGTTTTGTGCTCGACCAACCTTACCCAACTAATTAACCTGCGTTTGACCTCTGATATAGAGTTTTCTGCAGTCTTCCCATGTGTCGCCATGATACATTACATCGACAAGTCTTGCAGAGAGCGTGCAATTATGTTGTGACCATTGACTCTGCTTGACATGAGTTTACAATTACAGGCAATTCATATTTGGTCGTCCATTTGTGTTTCATTTTAATTTGTCACTCCTGTTTGTTCGTTTGCTTGATAAAGGCCTTGTTGGTCAAAGCTTGCTCTTTATCGTCACTGTTTATCGTATTTTGTAAACTATAGTACTTTTGTTTGACGTGTTTCACTATTTACCATTTCCTCACACTGTTCATTTTTTTTGCATTCTTGCAAATTTTCCCATCATTAGACATCATCCAGGAGACATGTGTAGACATAAATCACTCTAAGATTATGATTGTTTATGTTGCGCGCAGATCTCACAGCAATCGTGACTGTATTTACTCTACTACCTATACCAGAGTAGCTCCCCTTTGATCCCTACCTGCTTAGCCAGACTACACGTGCAGTAGTCTGTTTTCAGGGCTGCTACGTGAAGATGGGGTAGAGTCTTGGTTAGTGCCAGCTCACTGACCCTGGCGCAGGTATTATCTGTTTTATTTATTGTGCCTGTGACCCCAAAGATTGACTATAATTGTATTTGCCACGTTTTATATCCCTTGTCTTGATCAGATCAGATGATGTACCATCTTCGCCAAGATTAGCCTTAAATGTATTTGCAACATTTTCCGTGTCTTGTCTCGATCAGATGACTTGTAATCTTCACTTCGTAGATCAGCTGTAAATGGATCTCCAAATTGTATGTCTTATTTCCTTGATGATATCATCTTTTTCTTTTATGTTTGCCTGGAGGTCTCTGTGGCTACGTGGTTAACTCCTCGCTTTGGGTTAGAATCCGGGCCATTCTGTTCCCAAGTGCAATTTTATCAGAGACCTCTAGGATTGTTGCCGGAGCTACAGAGTTCATGCTTTGCGCTATACTCTCGTCAAATGGCGTGCCATTTATGTGGAGAGGGACCAAGCCATATGAGGTGTAATGAAGTCCATCCTTCGTCTTTAGACACTTTAGAATTCAGGTATAATCATGTCGCCTGGTATGCTGCTTCTGAGGGAGTTTTGCATGAAGGCCTGCTTTCCTTATTAGTTGTCCTTCGCCCTACATAGCCTTCTCTGACTTCATAGGTACAAGTACTATCTGTACGCCATGGTTGTCTGTGATAGACCCTTTATATAATTTAGAAGCATTGCAACCATGTTCTTCTAGCAGACTTGTATTTTGTGTCTCACCTCATACAGGTGGTGCCTTCTCCTGCTTCATAGGTACAGTACTGTTTGTCAGTAAAGGGGACCCTCACCAGTGCTATGGAGTTCATGCACTGCAGCTGAGATCTTCCGGTGTAAGAAAGAGATCGGAATACACATGGTTACTCACCGAAGTGCAATGATGATGGTCCTATCAATCATTCAATCAATCTATAGTACTATCTGTACATCATGGTTGGCTGTGATAGACCCTTTATATAATTTATAAGCATTGCAACCATGATCTTCTAGCAGACTTGTATTTTGTGTCTCACCTCATACAGGCCAAAAGCTTCAAGGCCAATCAGATTTTGGCAGCATGGACATGGCTAGTGTTAATGATGTAGTTGATCATTTGACCATGGATTCTGAAGATTTGGTTCCAAGTTTACAAGTAAGAACATTATTCATTGTATTTGGTTCAAAATTTTAAAGTTTTTAAAAATCAACACATCTTCTTTACCTTTCATCCCTATGGAGGCATATGTCCGTAACCAAGATTTTACATGATTCCTATCCAATGTCATTTTTTACAGATCTCTCCACTCTCTGCTCATTTTCTTGCATTTCATTTCCAACTCCCACCACCAGGTGTTCCTGGGTCTTCCCTGAATCTTACCTTGCGGGGTCCATCTTCCTCGGGTGGTGAGCTATGAATTTGCTTGATTGTGGTTTCTGTAACTATCTAGTGTTTTTTATGAGGTAGGCTAGCTAGCCCCATGCCCAAACTCCTACTGTGCTCCCTATGAAATGCATACAGGTAACAGTGGTTCTATTCTTTACATCCCTGATTTGCGCCTCGGTAACCACTCTGGCATGCCTTCGACTTCATTGCAACCATGTTATTTTAGGGTCATTATGATCTTATTGTTTGACTCTACGTGTTGTTCGAGAAGTGAAATTCTTCCCCTCTCTTGCATCCTTTGCTTGATAGAGGCCTTTTGGTCGAAACGTTGCTGGTTATTGTTTTTGTATTTTGTAAAACTACAGTACTTTGTTTTTACCTGTTTTGCCATAACCACTCGGGCGATATCTACACATCAGAAATTCAAAAGTGATCCCCATTGCTGTTAGTCTGCTGCCTTTTTATCCATGGTAATCCATGTCACACACACTCTTTAATTTCCATGATTGACGCCCTTCTGTAGGTTTCTATTAGTCTGTCTTGTCTCATTTTTGCCTCATTGGATAACTGTCTTTGTCAAATTACCTCTTAACATTCTACACACATGTCCAAGCAATCTACATATTCTTTCATTGCTAATCATTTGTCATCTGTTCTGACCAAATTGGGAGTCTCTGTAGAGGTTAGGTGCTCGCCACTCATGCCAAAAGTAGCAGGTTAGCTTCCTCGCAGAACCATCAGGATATTTTTTCAGAGGTCCCTGATCTCAGTGTAGGTGATATTGAGTTCCTAGTCCTATCAGAGACAGATGATAAAATGTGGATCCTGTGTTCAATTTGAGCATGTAAAAGAACCATTGTCAGTTAAAAATCGAGAAGAGTAGGTTGAGAAGTCGCTGCCTGGACAAAATTCATTAGAAAAAGATTAAAAATAAAATTCCTACAAAATATCTTCATCTTAAAAATAACATCGGGGACCTTCGCTGGTGCTACAGAGTTTGTACACTGCAGCTGAGATATTCTGTGTAAGAAAGATTTAGGAGTACACATGGTTACTCACCGAAGGGAAATGATGATGGTCCAATCAATCAATTAATCTGGCCAAAATATTTGTTGGATTCTCTTAAGACATTTCTGTTGAAAATCATTGAATCTATGGGTAGTGTCTGCTGTCCTTTTCCAGCACTCACTATTTTATGGTTTCAAGTTTTTACAAGTAAATAAACTCCTTGTTTTTATTTGGTTCAAAAACTTATAATTCTCACTTCATTGTGATTTTGTTTGAAGTTTAGAAATTAGAATTCATGATTCTATTTTCCTTTCTGAGACTGAAGAAAGCATTCAAACCCATGTCATTCTGTTGTTGTCAATTGTTGTCTTAAAGATCCACTGATGCTGTAGGGTGTTCAGATAATCTAGAGAGAATGCCAGTCAATCTTTCAGCTGTCTAGCTTCTGACCTTGTCAAGATTATCAGTCCTCATCATAGGTCACTTCTACCCGAAGGTGTTGAGGTCATCTAGAGAAAACATCACACAATCATATCAGCTGTCTAGCATCTGGCCTTGTCCAAGTTATCAGCTTCTGGTCTGGTCCAAGTCTCAGTCGTTCACTTACTAAGCCACTTCTACCGTGAGATGTAGTCATCTGGCTAGATTTCAATTCAAGTCTCTCTTTGATGTTGTCCTTCCACCAGACTTTGGGTTTTCCTGGAAGCCAAGGTCCATTACTGTTGACCTCCCATGCATATTGCAACAATGAGTTCACTTCCATTCTGCAGTGTTTAAAGCCCCCTCCTCCCATCCCAGACTACATAAAGCGAAACAAGAACTCCTCCCAATACACCCATTTATTTATAACACCCTTTATACTAGTCTTCCACAATTACAGAACACATGCAGATTCTACAATTTGGCATTGGCTGTTCAAGAGTGAAAACTTGCAGCCCTGGTTAGAAGAAGAAGAAAGCTGCTGCCTTGTGTTCCGAAGATCATGGATTCTAACCAGATCCCACCATTACATTAAAGGGTGCATTTTTCCAGAAATCATTGCAATTGTTGCAGGAGCTATGGAGTTTGAGCTTTGTGCAATATTCTCAGTAGCTGGCATACCATTTGTGCGGAGAGAGACCAAGTCATATGGGGTAAAACTCGGGGCACTGAAGCCAGTCTTTTGACTTTAGACCCCTTTTTGGGATCGCGAGAGAGAGACCCCTTTTTGATTTAAAATGTTTCTAATCTGGCCTGTAGTAGTTAAACTTTGAGGCCGTGACCTTTTCTTTCGGGTTAAGATCAGATGTAACAACAATCATTCATAATAAATTCACCATGATTAGATTCTTCTTCTTGTGTTTGCCCGCTATGAATTCAGGCTTAGTCAGGGCACCTTCTATGTCGCTCTGACTGATTTTTGCATGAAGGCCTGCTTTCCTTATCATTGTCTCCTGCCATACAGACTTGTCTTCTCCGACTTCAGAGGTAGCCAAGATTAGATGTAAACCACAATTATTCATAATAAATTCACCAAGATTAGATGTAAACCACAATTATTCATAATAAATTCACCAAGATTAGATGTAACCACAATTTTCATAATAAATTCACCAAGATTAGATGTAATCCACAATTATTCATAATAAATTCACCAAGATTAGATGTAAACCACAATTATTCATAATAAATTCACCAAGATTAGATGTAAACAACAATTATTCATAATAAATTCACCAAGATTAGATGTAATAACAATTATTCATAATAAATTCACCAAGATTAGATGTAATAACAATTATTCATAATAAATTCACCAAGATTAGATGTAAACCACAATTATTCATAATAAATTCACCAAGATTAGATGTAAACAACAATTATTCATAATAAATTCACCAAGATTAGATGTAATAACAATTATTCATAATAAATTCACCAAGATTAGATGTAATAACAATTATTCATAATAAATTCACCAAGATTAGATGTAATAACAATTATTCATAATAAATTCACCAAGATTAGATGTAATAACAATTATTCATAATAAATTCACCAAGATTAGATGTAATAACAATTATTCATAATAAATTCACCAAGATTAGATGTAAACCACAATTATTCATAATAAATTCACCAAGATTAGATGTAAGCAACAATTATTCATAATAAATTCACCATGATTAGATGTAAGCAACAATTATTCATAATAAATTCACCAAGATTAGATGTAATAACAATTATTCATAATAAATTCACCAAGATTAGATGTAAACCACAATTATTCATAATAAATTCACCAAGATTAGATGTAAGCAACAATTATAATAAATTCACCAAGATTAGATGTAAGCAACAATTAGTCGAGTAGTAGCATGTCCTTTGCTGAACTTTGCTTTCATCACAGCTTGCCTGAAAAACTCTCTGTCTCTAGAAAGTTCTCCAGCGTCATGTTCAAGGTTTCTTCGATGTCCTGCTGCCACCTTCATCTTGGTCATCTCCTGCCTCCGTACTCCAGGAACCTTGCCTTCCATTACTGTTCTCTCCAAACCACTGTGACGTTTATAACATATTTCATTTGTAATAAATTCAACAAGCTTTGAATCTACAATTAACCTGTATGTCCTTATTTGTAAACTTGTGTCCAACGAGTTTCTTCTGGTCTGTCTTTTCAGGAGGAAATCAACAGTGAGCTTCTCAAAGACGTAGAGACAGTTCTAGGCAGCAAGGACAATCCATTGACATGGTTGTGAGATCCTAGGAAAGTCATCCTTAACATTTTTTTTTTTTTTAAATGTGTGTGGGTTACAACAGACTTGCATACATTTACATCGACATCATCACCATCATCACATATCAACAACGGTTCAGTCATGACATCAGTTGCCATGATTACAACCCAGTGCAGTTGCATATTTTGGCCATCACCTGCACCGACACATAATTTTGTTAATACATATGCAGTCGCATTTCGATTATCACCCTGCACAGTCATATTTCAATTATCACCCTGCGCAGTTACATTTTTATTATCACCCTATGCAGCCACATATTTGTCATCATCCTTCAAAAAAAAAAAAATGGCCAGGCTGCAATCTCTTGTAAATGACACTTGAATCAATCCATTTCATCTCTCTATTTACTTATTGATATACAGTTAAAATTTGTAGATGTTTTATCACTATGTTTTATCCTATGCACTTGCGTCTGTTTCACTCCAATTGTCGCATGTATTCATTCATTTCAATGTCATGTTTCTAAAGTGGAGAACCAGGATTTATATTTTCTTGGGTTTTTTTTCATCTGTTTTCCGTAAAATTATTTAAAAATTTCTCAACGATATGTAAAGATGTTTAAGAGTGTAGGAAATGTGGTGGTAATAGTAATAAGCGTTTCGAACAGTGCAGGTTCCCCATATGTTGTCAGGGCCACAAGGAAGCAAAGAATAGTAACACTGCAACCTACAAAGCAAGAGGCGACTGAGGTAGGGGAAGCTAACCTAGTAAATAAAAGCGTAGCAGAATACGAATGTGCTGGCCTACTTGTAGGTGCGGCGCATAACTGGCACAACTTATAATCCCTCTTAGGCTCAAATCACATACCAATCACAAAGATTGATTTAGCAAGTTGTCGGTATGGAACATTCGAAGAAGAAGAACCATGCAGGTCAAATTTATGAAAGTTTATCTTAGGGCTTTGTTGTTAGAAGTAAATATTTGTTCTCTGTAGGGAGAGAGAAAAAAATAGTGATGCACCATTTTGTCTGGTGCAGCAGAGGTCTGATGTACATAGAAAATCTTACCAAATAAAATGTATTTCAAGCCAATGTTTTCAGTTCCTGGGGTGACAATTTTTAGTAGAATTATATATAATAATATATTATAATTATAATATAAATAGAACGAATTCAGGAGAAGTGATGAAATCAGAGAAATGTCTGGTCAACCACTAGTGAAAACTGTTATAAGAAAGAGAAAATGGAGATTTTTGGGCACACTTGAGGAGAAATGATCAACGAATACCAAAGCAGGCATTGAAGTGGGATGCAAAGGGTTCAAGAAAGAGGGGTCGACCTAAGGAGACCCTGAAAAGAACTTTGCTGAGAGAGGCAGGAAACATCGGTCTCAGTTCCATGGAGGAAATTGAGCAAGCTGCCCAGGATAGAGCGGTATGGAGAAATTACTTGCAGGCCCTATGTAACGTATAACGATCGAGAGGAATTATTATATATAATATGTCTGGGCAACCACTAGTAACAACTGTTATAAAAAGAAGATGTAGATATGTTCTAGGAATGACACCTTGAGAAGATATGTCTGGTCAACTACTATTAACAACTGTTAAAAGAAGAACTTGGAGATAGGTTGGACATACCTTGAGAAGAAATGATCAAGTCAAAGCTGGGAGAGGCAATATGTATCATGTCTCAGTTCCATGGAGGAGATTGAGCGAGTTGCCCAGGATAGAGCGGTATGGGAAATTACTTGCAGGCCCTATGTAATGTATAACGGTACAAGAGGAATTTTTATTATTATATACAATATGAGAAACAGGTTGTGATGAATTTGTACTGTATTGTGCTCTGTGAATCGATTTGTTCGTTCCTTATCGGAAACTGCAGTAAATATTAACAGCAGAAATCATTTTCATAGATTAGCAAAGCGCTAGATTTGTACAGCTCCTAGATCAGCGCAGCACTTTGATTGGTTCGTAGAATCACTCAGGTCGGTGATATGTACTTTGTTTTCGGTGAGGAACTCTGATTAGTGAGGCCTTCAGACTGTTAATGTTGTATAGTCATATTAAAGTGATATTTTTTCTTCTCCCAAATACTTGTCTTCATTTGTTCATACACAACCTCATTATCAACAGCATTTCACAGTTTTATTTTCATGTTGTGAAATTATGCAGTATACGTGAAATAAGATTTACATATAGTGAAATATATACAAATATATATATATTATATTTTTTTAATCTCTATACGTTTTTACCCTTAATGTTGTATTGACCTGTATACAGTGATCTGCAGTGTGTTGATTCATGCTCCGCTGTTGTCTGTGACAAACAAATAAAAAATATTCGGGAGCATCGGACACCTGTTTTTAAAAAAATTTCCATGCAATTTCGAGTTGCGTATTTGTTATGTTATGGTAAGAATACGTAAAACTTTTGTATAAACTTGTACAATTTTTTAATATGTTGTACAAATACCTCTTATAGTATAGAAATATATTGACTTTTTAAACAATGGTCTTCAACCTATGTGATACTGCTACCCATTAGTGGATAGTTTCGAGACGACGGGCAAAAATTAACGGACAATGGATGAAGAGAGCAACGAGGAGACAAATTGTTGATAGCTTAACATCATGTCATGAAAGAACATCAACAGAAGAATTGGTTTGACAGCACTATTGACAAGTAGTTATAGAGGTGAATTGTCACATACTCCAGCTGGCATGGAACATGATAGTGGATTTTTGCGGCCTCTATTAATATCATGAAGCGTACAAAAAATGACCTCCATCCCACCACCACCGTCCGTTGAGTTTTGGTATAGGCCGGGCGACAATTTTGCCGCTTCTGATAGATTTTTACATGAAGTCTTGCTTTCTTTATTATCAGTTGTTAGTGAACTAGTGTCAGAGCCTAGTGGTCCGGGTTCAATTCTACAGTGGGTGTGAAATATGTTTCTGACTGTAATAGCTCTCAGGTTGACCCAGCCTTAATTGGGTACCATTAAAAGCAGTGGGAAGTAAAGGTGGCCGGTGTGATGTTGACCACATCACCCATCATGTGCCGATGGTCAATGAAAAATATGGGACAATCGCTGTATTACTCAATATATCTCAATGTATGAAAATGGCTCTTTACTTCCATACATTTGATTGATTTAACAAATGTTGAAGATTAGTTATCTAAAAAAAAAACACAAAATTATGGACTGATTTGAAAAATGTTGAAGACCATTGTGATAAAAACTAGATGTTGAATACCATTGTGATAAAAAAAAAACCTAGAAGTTGAAGACCATTGAAGATTATTGTGATAAATAATAAGTAAAAGAACTAGGGCTAGTGTAAAAATGTTGAAGACCATTGATCTATAAGATGTCATTGCCAGAAAAATGTTGTGTCTCATACATTAATGATATTAATAGTTGCCAAGTTGGATTATCTCTATGCACAATTTGTTGTTGTTTTGGCTTCTAGATTTGGAAGTTGACTTGTGTTTTTTTTGTTTAGCTCAATGTGTTTTTGTTTGGAATTTCTACCAAGTTGGAAAATGAATACTGCTTTATAAAAAACAATTCATGTGATAAAAAAAAAACTAGCTGTGTAAACACAGAGACTACTCATCTGATGTTTCCGCGGTGTAGAAATGCTTCCCCCACACACCCTAACCCCATCTTTCCTCCCATGTTATCATATTTACTGTCTTTCCAGATGCTGTTGTGCTGTTTTTCTACCTTTTTTTTTTTTTAACATTTATAACCCTCTGTATTTGAATATATCAAGAGAGTGAAATCAGAGATATATATATATATATATATATATATATATATAAGTATATGGTGGGCGTCTGTGGTTTAGTGGTAGTGATCTAGATCACAACCACAATTCAAACTCTGCGACAGAAGTTTGGAAACAAATTTGTTTCTATGGATTTTTACAAACGGTCAAAATATACCTCACCGTTCAGTTCAGAAAGTAATGGCAAACTACTGAACGTATAAGTGGTGACTAGAAAATCAACTTGTTTGATGGCAACATCCTGTAAAGGATATGCCAGGATTTGTATTTTCCTTTCATATAAAAGATAGAGATGATGATGATGATGATGATGGCATCTAGTTAGTCTTGAGACACAGTTCATTTTTATTGAAGTATTCTCTCCAGGGCATGCTTCTATAGAAGATGTCTGTTGCAAATGTAGCAGTTCCCCCTCTACTTGCAGGTGACAAATCCAAAACAGCAATTATTTTTAGTTGATCAATGGCAGTTTTAAAAAATAGTCAGAGACAGGGAAAAGGGGAGGACAAATAGTTGAGGTTGTATATTCCATGAGGAGCAGAGAGGAATAAGTAATAGTAGTAGGACATTTACTCACATTACTGAACATTATGAGTTATTGGTTACTGAACTGACATCATCCACTCTGGACAGACCCTACGGTGCTCTGTCTTCCACAGCAGAGATTGAAGGTTATTCATACTGATTGTTCCTGTGGCTCACTGGTTCAACACACCCCTCACTCTGTCCCTCAGTCATCCAGTTATACTTGTAAACCGGATACGAGTAATGATTAGCAAATAATAGTTTGTCTATCTTGACTGTATTGTGCCGGTTGTAACAGATTGTTTATCCTGACTGTATTGTACCTGTTGTTGAGATTATGTTGCTGTGAACTGCTGAAAAAAACTGATGTCCAAATCACTAAACAAAACAAACTCTGGTGGATGTAATAAATGCAATGTGCTGCATTGTCTGATTTGGGATGACACAAATTAACTTATGTTGTTTTCATCTTAAGTAATTGATGTTTCTTATACAGATGTTCTCATGGAACCGATGTTCTGATGTATATGATCTTCACATGGAAAAATATTCTTAATTATTTTAGTAGTAATTGTTGGTCAAAACAACTGATGTTCTCAAGTGACTGATATCTATTTTCTTAATTAAGTGATGTTCTAAGCAATATTTTCAACTTACTTTCTGGTTTCTTTCTGCTCTTTGTGGAGCATAGAGCCTCAACAGTTGCTCTCTACTTTTCCCGGTTGCTGCCCGATCTCTGGCTGTTTTGTTTATGGCTTCCCAGGATAGTCCAGCATCGTTCAGTTCCTCAAGAAGACTTCATCTCCAGGTCTGTTTTGTACATCCCCTGTAAGGTATACATCTTATTTGATGTTTACAACCGATGCTAGCTCATAAGTAGCTGATAAGTTCTCATGTAACCGATGTTCTCAAGTAACTTTTATTCTCAAATAACCAATGCTCTTCAGAAGGTG
This sequence comes from Arion vulgaris, assembly GCA_020796225.1. Classification (NCBI taxonomy): domain Eukaryota; kingdom Metazoa; phylum Mollusca; class Gastropoda; order Stylommatophora; family Arionidae; genus Arion; species Arion vulgaris. The sequence continues at coordinate 38,809,774 of CM036760.1, forward strand.
TAAATTCAATATTTGTTACATTAACTTCTTGTGGACCAAATGCCACACTACGTGGCTTTGTGTTAGACACCTTTTATCAGGAGCCACATGAAAGGGTGTTTTTATTCTAAAACAAATGACCTGTAAAAACATGGCTTTTGTCCTGGTCCACTAAGAGTTTTAAAAAATGAACAGGTGTGTAGCCATTCATGTCCCAGTTTTATTGCAAACAAACTACATACATTTTAAAAGTTATCAATATTTGGAATATTGTTTTATCTATGACACAGCCATGTTCAATTTTTAAAAATGATTATTTTGTGGATGTTTTAAGCAGTTGATTGTATTGATAACTAACTAGACACCTGTATACATGATTTTGATACATGACACCTTCAACTGGCTACCAGAAAGGCATTGAGTAGTAAAGTCATCCGTTGTGATGTTGACTACATCACCTGTTGTGTGCCCTGTGGTCAATGACAAATACAGGCCTAATACTGTCATCTCCATTATTTATACATAATCGTATTAGAAAAGCATTCATTCACTTTTATTCCTTTACTTGATCCAACAGCATCTTTCAAACGTTTAAAATAAATCCAACGGTCCCATAATGAGAATGAAACCCAGATCTACTACCATCTCGTGCCTGTAACAACCGGCAACCTGGACGCAGAGCCAGAGGGATAACTCCCTCCTGATGGTTAGATAATTTCATTGATATCCTGCAACATCAAAGACTAACAACAACAAATGCAACACATTGGCACGGAAAGAAAACTGAAACTCTTCACAACACTTCACAGCACATGTGGATAAGACAAGACTAGATCCAACAACAGCACTTTCAAACGTTACAAGTTAGTATTGTGAAGCCATCCTTCAACACTTATCATCCAATAGCTATGGGATTACATTTTTTTAATACAGTTCTAGTATTTGTAGATAGCAGTAGTGAGCTCGATCACAGTCCAAGAGTACCTGGTTCAAACTCCACAGAGGGCGGTTTGGAAGCAAATTTGTTCCCGTGGATTTTTACGATCTGTAAAAATATACCTCACAGTTCAGAAAGCAATGGCAAACTACTGAACGTATAAGTGGTGCCTAGAAAATCGACTCATTTACTATGGTTAATGGCAACGTCCTATAAAGGATATGCCATGATTTTCATTCATTATTTATAAACATCTCTTTGTAATAATGTCATTGTTAACTTCATATACAAACATCTTTAGTTCAATTATACCAGTTTCTTTAGTGAGTAGTAACTCTTGATTTTTCCCTTCACATCAAAACTCTTCAGACTAGCTCTCGACAAAGGATTTTCTCACATATCCTGCAATTTTCTTCCCTCTTTTTACTAGTTCCAACTTTCCTATATGCTTTTTTTTTTTAAGTTCCAGACAGAACCGTGTGATATATCAGAAAGAAGAAATTTCGACGGAATATTTGTTCTTGCTCAGTCAAGTGGTTGAGAATTTTATCAGAGATCCTGATATTTCGGAATTGATTGTCAATATCAGATACCCCCCCAAGGTCCCTGTTAAAGTGGTTGAGAATTTAACCAGCATTCTGATATTTAGGATTGATTGTCAATATCAGATCCCGAGTCCCTGCCAAAGTGGTTGAGAATTTAACCAGAGATTCTGATATTTAGGGATTGATTGTCAATATCAGATACCCCCCAAGGTCCCTGTTAAAGTGGTTGAGAATTTAACCAGAGATTCTGATATTTAGGGATTGATTGTCAATATCAGATACCCCCAAGGTCCCTGTCAAAGTGGTTGAGAATTTAACCAGAGATCCAGATATTTCGGAATTGATTGTCAATATCAGATACCCCGAGGTCCCTGTATTTATCGGTCTGGTAACCCTTCATTGTTATTTGTCAGTGATCTAAGATAAATTGTGTACAAATGTGATGTCAAACACAAGCCACACTTCACAAATTCGTTTAAAAAGATGGTGAAACCTGCGTTTGAAAATATTCTGTGTTTATAATTAAATTCTTAATTTTTCATGATTAAAATCACATTGATTTGTGCTGTTTTTGCTCAGGAACCCAGGGTAGTAGTTTTAAGGTACAGGTGGCCAGGGTTCAAAGGACTAAGAGGGGCGTAGTTCAATATCCAGCTTACGCACAATTCCACTTGACCCCGCTGAAACTATGGGCTTTTCAACTCGCCAAGTTAAAGACAAAACCATGTGATATTTCAGAAAGAATTATCAACTGAATATTTGTTCTTGCTCAGTCAAAGTGGTTAAGAACTTAAGTTTAATGTTTAGCTTACACACACTTTTACTGGACCCAGCTGAAACAATGGGCTCTTTGACTCTGCAAGTTCGCCGAGTGGTTACCGGGCCCAAATTTGGGGTGTAAAGAATAGAACCACTGTTACCTGCCACGCATGTCATAAGAGCCGACTAAGGAGGTTTGGCTGAAATCGGATGCATGTGTCCTAAATGTATAGAAGTCTATGCTTTTAGGGCCTACCAAACCAATGTGCAACGTATACACGTTCTTGGCAAAGATCAAACATATCACAAAGGTGATTAAAATTGGTCGTAAAGAACGAACGCAAAGAAGAAGAAGAAGAAGAAGACTCAGCAAGTTAAAGAAGGGAAAAAAGATGAATATAACTAACCTCACCTAAATGTATAATGCATAACATTGTGACATTTATAAAATCTCTTTCACACTTGTCGATTATGTGCTCCATGCATTACTTGTGCGCATTATGCAGGACACTGGACAAAAACTCATAATGACAAGAAGAAATATATTAGTGTGGTGCTCACTACGTGCATCATGCATTACTTGTGGTGTGCATTATGTGAAATGACACTGGGCAACAACTCGGTAGCATTGTAATGACAAAAAAAGGAATACATTAAGTGTGGAGATCGTTATTTGTTTCTGATTATCCTAAAAATATAATGTTCTATAAAACAAATTTATAAAAAACAAAACCAGGAGACTGTTTACTGTGCAAAATAAATATGGACAATATATACTCGTATTTCGATTATACTTTTGTTTTGCTAAACATATTTTTTCAGCTTTTGTTTACTTGAAGACCTGTATCTTTGCGCTTTTGGTTAAATTTTGAGATTTGAATTTTTGCTGCTTATTTGATAATTTGTTTCATTACTGTTTGTTTATTTCTAGGTTTGTATTTTTGCTGTTTTGTTCATTTTAAAAACCTGTATCTTTGCCCGTTTGTTAAATTTCTCGACTTAATATCTTTTGCTGTTTTTTTTAAGTTAATATTTTTGTCCCTTTGTTAAATTTCAAGACTTGTATTTTTGCTGTTTTGTGTGTTTTAAGGTTTGTGTCTTTGCTGTTTTGTTTGTTGAATCCGTGTATATCTAAAAAATGTTTTTAGTGAACTAACTAATCTGGAACATCATCTTCTCTTAACTCCCCTTAAAGCATAAGGTATCAACAAATTTCCTCCAACCAGATCTGTCTTGAGAAAGCCAGTTTAGTTCATTCCAGATCTTTCTCGCCATTTCAGATTTCTATCTTCAAAGTTTTGTCTCTTTTCAAGATATCTTTTCAGTTTTCTCTGTTTTTAAAATGTCTATCGTCACTGTTTTGTTTCTTTCCAGATGTCCATCGTCACTCTTTTGTCTGTTTTTCCAGATGCTTATCATCACGATTTTGTCTGTTTTTAAGATATATATCCTTACAACTTGTTTCTTTCAAAATATCGTTTTGTTTTTTATTTCCAGATTTGTATCGGTTATTGTTTTGTTGATATCAAATGTTACACATTACTGTTGATGCCAGTTAAGCATTTTACCGACATATTTTCAGACGAACATTCATCAAATTTTGTGTGTGTCAAATCTCATGTCAGAATAAAGAAATATATGTATAGAAATAAATTGTCAGCCCCCTAAAAGCTGTTGACACTGTCAAATGTCACTAGACAAGTACTTGAGTGGAACCCGCAAGGAAAATGAAAAAGAGGACGCCCTAAAGAGACCTGAAATGAAGTCTTCTTGAGGAACTGAAGAGTGCTCGACTATCCAAGGAGACCATAAAGAAAACTGCCAGATATCGAGAAAAGTTTGCAAACAACTGTTGAGGACCTATCGTCCATGAGGAGCAGAGAGGATTAACATCACATCATCAACAAAAGCTATTGAGAGCCACTATAGAGTAGTTGTTAGGGAGCTTGCTTCTTAGGAGCATGGTCCGGGTTCAATTCCCCAGTTGATGTGAAATATTTTTCAGACCGTAGAGGATCTCAGGTCAACCCAGTCTCAATTGGGTACCAGGAAAAGCACTGGGAAGTAAAGACAGCAGAAGTGATGTTGACCACATCACCCATCGTGTGCCAGTGGTAACAAATACAGACCTAACACAATATCCCCAATATACAAATACAGACCTAACACAATATCCCCAATATACAAAAGGGATCCTTTACTTTACTTAAAAGCTGCCAGTTAGTTTCTACAGATTAGCATCTTTTTAAAACATTCACAGATTGTAAGCTTTTTTTAATTAATCGCTCCAGCTAGAGCATAGGGTCTCACAACCATCATAGGTGTACTAAAGTCAGCAATACTAGGCCATAAGGTGCACCAGAAACCATAGTAGTGTGTATGTGACGCTTTATATGTGATGATTATACAGTCAGCCAAGATTTATGCTGTTCTGAGCCTCACATAAAGTTACTACATTCAAAACTATACTATATCATTTGATGAGCTCCAGACAACAGTTGACTTTATCATAAGATAACATCTAACAGTATAATCATCCAAATAGCGATCACAAGAAGATAACCATCATATCATTTGTATAACTGATCTTCCTGTTATTGTCAACCCTGCTCCATAGCTTGTTGTAGAACAGGTTGAGGTGGTTATTGTAGTTGCACACAAGATCTACAGTAAAATAACTCCAAATATTTGAACCAGTTAGGGTACAGCATGTGAGGAAGGGAAAGTACAGATATAAAAATGGCCTGCATGAACAAATGGGCGAGAGGTCACCCAGGTGATATATACTACAGACTCGGTAGAGAAGAACAGGTAGTCACCAGAAAAGATTACAGAACGAGGACATCATAAGCAGAGTGGGCATAACGTCATGCACCGAATACATTGAATGACAATAAAAACAATGGTTCTGACATTTATTGAGAATGGAACATAACCCACCACCAATAACAGCATACAATAAAAAGAGATCAGATTATAGACCAAGGGAAGACTGAGAAAGATGGATAGACAATATCGAAACTACACTAAATAAAATAGGATATAACACAAGCCCGACTCATATGGCTCTGGAACGCAAATTAAAACTCCCACCCCTACGCTTAACGGCATGAGTGGACAACCAACTCCATCATCTACCTGGGAAAGACAATATGCAAACTTGGTAGGAACAACATCAGTGCTAGAGTATATTATGAAACAATAAACAAAATGATTCAGCCATGTAACATGATTACCGTCCAACCTTAGAACTTTTTGCATACATTGAAAGGCACAACTGGAATAGAGAATAAATAGATTAAGATTCACATTTATAAACATTATCGTTCTAAACGTTATCAACATTTATATTTGTTGTCAGATTTAACCTGTAGTCTACGGCTTGTCACTTGATATGGCTTACTAGAGATATCCAACAAATTATGGCGTGTAACATTTGGGAGCATCTGGCTGAATGGATTAGAGCGACTCCAATGCGGAGACCCGGTTCAATCCATGTTACGGCCAAAAAGTTTTTCTGTCGAGGGCATAAAGAAAACACTCTAACGAACAGTTTCGCTGTGACTACACTAGCCATGCGATGATTAAATTCCACAGGCTCACCTCCCTCTTGTCCTACACCGCCCAAAAAGCGGTATTACAGGCAGTAATGACAGTTTTTGTGTTTGTTTCAACTACAGGTGGCCCGTTAGATTTTTGTTTGGGTTAGTATTGAAACATTTCTTCCAGTCCTTATTCATGCAAATTTTGTCAAACACAAGAAAATGTTATCAATGTATACAAAGAAAACTGTTGGTATTTTGGTATATGAAATTGTTTGTTTGTTATTTAAGGGATTAAAGCCGAGGCACACCTCTTTCAACCTACATGTCTTCTTTTTGTGTGTGGTTATATTAGAATGTGTAGAACAACAAACATAACAAGTAAGAATGAACTTATTTTAAAGATGAAAGCTGACCTACCAATGAAGACTTCTTCGTATGCTCCATATCAACTACTTGTTAAACCACTCTTTGTGATTTGTATGTGATCTGAGCCTCTTGGGATCGTTCTTTTGGGCCATTTTGATCATTCTTATTGTGATATATAAACGGCCTTTGCCAAGAACGTTTTTTAACGTCACATCATTCAGCGCCATTTGGTGCTCTGGTGCTTATCCTTCGGCGACGTGTGCATTTTCAGCCAGCGTTTACTGGGTTCGTTCTCCGTCAGCCTTTGGCTGTCCCCAGCCGACCTGCAAGACAGCAGGTTGATCTGAGTCGAAGACCGATTGTACATTGTGCCAGTTATACACAAACAAGTCCGAATTCTGCGATGCTTTTTATTTACTAGGGTTGCTTCCCTAGGCTCCTACCTCAGTCGCCTCTTACGACATGCCTTGTAGGTAGCAGTGTTACTATTCTTTGCTCCCCTTGCGAACCACAGCAACCCACAAGCGCCAATGAAGACAAAAGCCAAGCTTGTTATTTAAAGGATTAAAGACAGGACAAATCTCTTTCAACTTACGAGTCTTCTTTTCTTGCTTGTATCAGAGTGTGAGATATGGAACATTGACAAAGCGGCGGAGGAGATCATTAATGTCTTTGAATACAAATGCTACAGAAGATTACTTAGAATATCATAGACAGAGAAAAGAACAAATGCTTCTGTTCTGCAATAGCTTGATATTAAAGAGAGTTGGCTAGTAAAGAACATAAAATCAAGGAAAATTAAATATTTCGGACATATCAAACGACATGAGTGCCTAGGCCAGATAATTTTGTAAAGAATTGTGCCTGGAAGAAGAATGAAAGGAAGACCTAGAAGACAATGAGTGCAAGATGTCATTGACGATCTGAGAATAACTGCTGCTGACGCCGGTCAACTTGCAAAGAATAGAGAGTTTTTCAGGACTGCTGTCATGGGAGCCAAGTTTCGAAAGGAACAAGTTACTTGATGATCAGAGTGTGTAGAACAACAAACTTAAGATATAAAAATGAACTCGTGAAGATAAGCTAAACGTGCTATTTAAGGGATTGAAGCAGAGGCACACCACTTTCAACCTACGAGTCTTTTGGGTTATATTAGAGTGTGTAGACCAACAAAAAATAAGAATGAACTTGTGAAGACAGAAGACAAACATGCTATTTAAGCCGAGGCACTCCACCGTTCAACCTCTTTGTTGGTTATATTAGAGTGTGTAGAACAACAAACAAAAAGTAAGAATGAGTTTATTGTAAAGACGCTCACGTGTGGTGCCGAGGCTCGCAAGAGGAGCAAAGAATAGTACTACTACGACATACAAGGCATGTTGAAAGATGCGACTGATGTAGGGGCCTAGGGAAGCTACCTAGTAAATAAAAAGCATCACAGAAATCAGATGTGCTGGCCTACTTGTAGACTCATAACTGACACAACGTACAATCTCTCTTAGGCTCAGATCACATACAAATCGCACAGAGTGGTTAACAAGTGTTTGATATGGAGGTTGAAGAAGAAGAAGAGTGGTGAGAGTAAAATATCCCGACAGCTTCACAAAGGAGCGAACTCAGCTCCCTTGGAACAAGAATCGAGTACCTAACCTCTACGCCACAGAGATACCGAACGGAAATAGAACATGTAGAAATATCGTATTGAAAACAGAATGCGTATTATTCAGTTCTACACAGAAATAATACTGGCATACGGATTCGAGTCATGGACAATAAACAAAGAGACTGAAAAATCTCTGAGGGCCACAGTGATGTGGTTTTACAGAAGAAGGATGAGAATTTCATGGACTGCTAAAAGAACTAATGTTGAGGTGTTGAATGAGGTCAAGACGCAGAGAAAGCTTATCATCAATATAAGAAAGAGGCAGTCATCATTTTTTGACATGTGATGAGGAAGAGAGGTTTACCGGTTGTCACACATTGTCACAACTGGTAAAATAGAGGGGAGACGAGACAGAGGAAGACAGAAAGAGACAATTTTGGATAGCCTGAGTTCATGGCACGGTAGAACTTCAACATCTGAGATGATATCAAACACCAGAGACAGAAATTTTGTGGATATCCACGATCGACTACGTCGCACGGCACCTGATAATGATGATGAGAAAGATTGTTGGAACACTTCATGGAAACATTCAATGAGATACCATTACACATACTGCGGTATATTAACTAAGCGTAACGTGATCATCAGATAGATATAGACGTCCCTACTGCAGTATATTAACTAAGCGTAACGTGATCATCAGATAGATATAGACGTCCCTACTGCAGTATATTAACTAAGCGTAACGTGATCATCAGATAGATATAGACGTCCCTACTGCAGTATATTAACTAACGATATCGATGATTAAAGAACGGAAATCAGTAGATCATGGACGTCCTAAATTCAGAGCTATTCAGGCAAACCAAAACGTTCTTTCATTTTCTAATCCTGTTCTGCTCACACAGTCACGATAATAAGAAACGTATAGAATAACGTGTGTTGGGCTTCAAAATAGTGGTTTCACTGCTGTTATTTCTATGTTCACCTGACGGGAAAACCATTAATGAATCACCCGTAGGTACATCAACCAGTACAGAAAGGGTGTTATAAATCTAAACACACTGAAATACATCCCTGGGAGGAGATCGAAGTTTTATTGACATGTTCGACGCGCGATGAAGATGATCATCAAATGAATAATGTTCAGTGTCCACCTTTTACGCGGACGGCCTTTTGATTTGTATCCACTGTATAGGAGTAACCATCATGGAAGAAGGCATACCGGCAAAAATAAGAAGAGAAAGACCACGGAGAAGATGGATTCAGGATGTAACTGATGGTTTGAACATGACGGCTGCAGAGGCGGGACATCTGGCCTATTAGAGAGAGAAGTTCCGGGGGACTGTTGGGATGGCAAAGTTCTGCTCAGAACAAGCTATATGATGATGCATAGGAGTAGCATTGTTCTTTGAGGCGCACTGTCTGTTGGTAATCTGCTTATGTGGCCGAACCATTTAATTTGTTGTTCCTTGATAAAATTCAGTACTGATGTTGTATCCAATTTTTCCTGATGTCTTCATTTCTCAACCGGTCTCTTCTTGATACTCCCATAATCTCTGTTGTTACTAGTTCTCTTCTATTGTTTGATGTCAGCATCCAGGTTTGGCACTGATAGCATAAGGTTGGGAGAACGATTGTGTTGGACAATGCTCTTTTTGTGTTCATGGTAGTGTTCTGACATCAAATGATAGAAGAAAACTAATCATGCATTCTGTATCTTCTGATAAGTAAAATGATGTACTGATTCCTGTTGGCACTTGTACTCATTCGTTACCTGGTTCAATGTTCTCCAGTGAACACACCTGTTGAATCCTCGGCCTGACCCATCCAAACTTTTCCTTTTTTTAAAAGCAAGAACACAAACATGGGCACTGACAAAGGAACAATTTCGGAAAATTACAATGTGAAATGAGATGTTTGAGGAAAGCGGTAAATAAAACAAGAAAGAGGCTGTATAAGAAATGAGGACATTTGAAGAACAGTCGGAACAACACCTGTTGCTAGATTTATAGACTCAAATGGTTTGGCCACTTGGTGAGAATGAATCCGAATACACCAGTTTCTTCTTCTTTGCGATCGCTTTTTGATGATTATACCGTTAGACGCGTTCTTATGATGAAATCGACTGTTGTCTGGAGCTCATCTCTAGTGCCATGTAGTTTTGAATGTAGTGTTGTGTTGTAGGGCCAACATTCCTTTCTTGGGAGGACATACAGGGGCAGTCTTGCAGGACATGTTCTGTGGTTTGTTCAGTGGAGCCACAGGGGCACAGAGGGGTTGGCGACAATCGCAGCCTGTGTAGGTGTTTGTTCAGTCTGTTATGACCTATCCTGAGTCGGAAGATGATAGTCTGTCCTTGTCTGTCAAGTGTGTGGTAGTCATCGTTGGATGGTTTAGCTTCTTATCTAATGTCCATGATAGCTTTTTTTTTCAAAGTATGTGATTTCATTATCTATTTGTTCACATCCCTTTTTAGTAAGTTTGTCTGCCTTCTCGTTACCTGGCACTCCGCAATGTGATGGTACCCACTGAAGTGTAACTCTTTTGTTGCTAGAGATCTTACTGAGCTCTTTTCTCAGGGATGGACGGTTACTCTGTGGGGCTTGCAAAACAGATAGTGCTTCTGTGAAAAATACCACTTGTTGGTAGTCAGAGTTGGAATTATTGATCATGATTGCGGCCTGTATTAGTGCTTGAGCCTCTGCGGTGTAGTTTGAACAAAATTTACCAGTTGGCATGTACTTTGTTTCGGTGTGATTGTTGGGATATGTAATATAGATACCAGCCCCTCCGTTCTTGATTGCATCTGTTGCAGATCCATCGGTGTAGGCGTGGATCCATGATTGTTTATGGTAGTTTTCTTGGATCATGCACATAGTGGCTGTTCTCTTCTGCAGGTCTTGTGTATTTCTCCAGTTGTGATTCCCCTAATTGTTGTGATGATTTTTGCTGTATCGCTAACTTGTTTCAGGGAACAGGGTCGAGACTAGGTATCAGCGGTGTTGTGTGCATTGGTAGATCATCTTGGTACTATCTTTTTAGTCGCTTTCCCCGATGGACGAAGCTACTGCGTTTTAGTCGTCCAAGTGCCAGATCATTTAATCTTGCTTCCATTGGATGCAAGGGCATACTGGTGTATTTCTCCATCTGGATCATATTTTGGTTTCCCCTTTTGTGAGCCAGGATTGTACTCCAGTGGTGTTTTGCATCTCTGTGATAGGCGTAGATTTCATGGCTCCGCTGATGATCATGAGTGCTTGATTTTGCACTCTGTCCAATGTCTGCAGGTGTGTGTTAACAGCTGTAGCTCATGCTGTTGAGCCAAACTCTAGGTGGGGTCTAATTGTTCCGCTGTAGACTTTCTTAAGTGTGTGTTCATTAGCTCCCCAGTTGGTACCTGTCAGTTTTCTGAGGATTCCAATTTTTCATCTGGCTTTTCCTTCTGTGTTTTCTATATTCTTGTTCCATGTGAGTCGTTTATCAAATGTGATAGATAAGTTGAATTGCTTTCTTCTTGTATTGGGGTGGTTCCTAAGTGTATGTTGGCTGCTTTGTCCCTGGGGAGAGGGAGAACAGTGTTGTGGAGGTTTTATCTGTGTTGATTGTAACGTACCACTTCTCTGCCCATTCCATAAGTTTATCTGCTACTCGCTGTATTCTACCAGTTGCAGATGGTGTGTGTTCGTCTGCGCACCATAGCACTAAATCATCTGCATATAGAGCGGCCTTCACTCCAGCTGGCAGATCCTTTACTAGGTCGTTGATGTAGACAAGGAAGAGAGTTGGAGACATAACTCCTCCCTGAGGTACCACATGACGCAGTAAGACCTTTTTGCTCTGATGTCCATCGAGTGTGACTCTAGTTCTTCTATTATGCAGACACCAGTTTCAAGAGTGTACAACCTAAAAGTTGAATCATCAAGAGGAATGGGCAGACCAAGAAAAATATGGAATGATGGAGTCACAGACATCTTAAAACTTCCCAATACCACAGCGAGCGTGCGCTATCTCAGAAACCGATCATCTGTTAAACCTGCTACTCCTAACGGCAAAAAAACAGAGAAGGACAAAAGAAGAAAGAAAGAACACAAATATAAAAGAAAAACCAGAAGCGATGACTATAAATGTAAACAAACGCACACTAGAAACAAACAGAGAACCAGGAACTGACAGAAACATATCAATTTACTTATCTAGAAAGAATGGTAACAATATACGAGGATGTCGATGAGTACATAGGCGTCACATACATTTTTCCTGGGTGGGGCAAAAGGAATCAAAGTAATTTGTTGTTGTTAGTTATGACACAGAAATGGAGAAGATCAGATTTAGATCACATTTCCACCCGAGTGGTTACCGAGGCCCAAATTAAGGTGTAAAGAATAGAGCCACTGCAGCCTGTCACGCATGTCGTAAGAGTCGACTAAGGAGGTTGGGCGTGGGGCTAGCTACCCACACCGTAAAAAAACACTAGATGGCTACAGAACCGAGACGAACCGAGTAAAAGTTGGCTGAAACCGGACACATTACCGAAGGATAAGCACCAGATCTCCAAATGGTGCTGAACATGTGAAGTAAAACACACCAATGCTAAGGCTGCATGAATCAAATTTCCACATGAATAGAATTTATGAGGAAATCTGGTACATTGGTCTGGGCTGTGATCGAGAGAGAGAGAGAGAGAGATCGAGATCAGATTTCGATGGTGGGCTCCATGTAAAGGAATATGAACTTCTGATAAATGTAGCTAGTTAGCAGCAGTCACAGCAGTTTTTTAAAATCCATATTCCAGGGGGGTGCCACTTGCCTCACCTTGTCTTAATCCTGACCCCTGGCAACATATACCCGACTAGCTCAGACGGGAATGTGAAAATTCCAGTTTAATGGCGGCTGGTTTTTGTCTACGTTTGATAGACCACTGTAAGCTTTTATGTAATTTTACTCAATTCTATGAGTCCATGATTATTTGTTGATGAAAAATATGAATAATACTGATATTCCTTATTGTTAGACAGACTGAACAAATATGAATAATACTGATATTCCTTATTGTTAAACTTTACTTGTTATATAATATAACCTTTATTTAGCATGTTGTATTGTTTTTAAAATGAATTCGTCTTGATACAACAATACTGGAATGCGAAGTAACGCGACGGTTGTGGTCTTGATACAACAATACTGGAATGCGAAGTAACGCGACGGTTGTGGTCTTGATACAACAATACTGGAATGCGAAGTAACGCGACGGTTGTGGTCTTATAAGTTTTACCTGAGCCCGCTGGCCTTCTGTTATCGGAAGCCACGTCTTAACGTATAGACGCCCAAGAACGCGGATATAATCACAAGAAGACATAAAGCCAGAATTGATGTTGCCAATGTAAACAACATTTAGAGACCAGCCAGTCCCATAAATATAAATACTAAAGGATATATCAAAGTTATGTACTATCATCTTACTTTTGTGCGGGTCTGAATGCCCAAGAACACCAAAGAAAGAATTATAGTATTAGATGCAGGGCTCTCTGTGGCGTAGAGGCTAAGTGTTCTTCTCTCGTACTAAAGGTACCAGGTTCGCTCCCTCGTGGAGCCATCTGGATATTTTTCCAGAGATCCCTTATCTCAGTGTAGCTGAGATCGAATTCCTGGTCCTATCGGAGACGGACGATAAAACGTAGGTCCCATGTTAAATTTGAGCACGTAAAAGAAATCTTTTATCAGTTGAAAATTGAGAAGAGCAGGCTGGAAAGCCGCTGCTCGGGAAAATTTCATTAGAAAAGATACAAAATAAAATTCCTACATAAATAACTTCACCATTTTCAAAATTACATCGGGACCCTCGCCGGTGCTACGGAGTTCGTGCACCGCAGCTGAGATCTTCCTGTGTAAGAAAGAGATCGGAGCACACATGGCTACTCACCGAAGTGCAATGGTGATGGTCCTATCAATCAATCAATCAATCAAAGGAGCCCTTTTTGTACCACGTGGTATGTAGTGTAATATGATGTTAGACCTGTATTTTCATTGACCATCAGTCAGCCGCCGCTTTCTGGCACGCACCGGTCCGCTTTTCCTGGCGGCACATGAGCACCGGCGCTTTTCCTGGCGGCGCATGAGCACCGGCCGCTTTTCCTGGCGGCACATGGCACCGGCCGCTTTTCCTGGCGGCACAGAGCACCGGCCGCTTTCCTCAACTTCAGATGCCGTTCCTGGTACCCAATTGAGGCTGGGTCGACCTGGGAGCCGTTACGGTCGGAAAAAATTCCCAGTCCGCTGTAGAATTGAACCCATACCACTAGCCTAAGATCAATGCAACATGCATGAGAAAAGTTGTCAAAATTTGTTGACTAAATAAAAACAGCAGTCAAGAAATGGTAAATAGGTGTCGTAGGAGAAAATGCACACAGACGGCAGACACGAACTGGAAAGGATATGAACTCAAACGCGTTCAAGAGACTGTCAAGAGAACTGAAATGCGGGGGACTCCCGACTGTAAAATTACCCAATAAAGGTTACCAATGACAAAGTGGTTAAAACATGTGCCTGTCATTCTGAAGGCTGTGGGTTTGAAACCTGGCCGAGTCAAATGTGCAATCTTTTATGAGATCCCGAGGATTGTTGCTGGAGCTACGGAGTTCGGCTTTGTACAACACTTTCAGCAGATGGCGTACCATTTTTGCCGATATGAATGGAGACAAATGGGAAAACCCGGTTCAATAAAGTTAATCCGTCACTATAGACTCATATCTTAGACTCGATAAACACACAGATTTGCATTTATATTCAATAAAGATCAGATTAATAAGAGCTTGCGTATTCCCAGTGGCAACGTATGGGTGGGCATTTAACAACTCAGTGGAAAAACATATATGTATTTTTGGATATAAGTGTCACAGAAGAGTCCCCCGTATATCATGGACAGAGAAGAACCAAATAGATCTACCCAGAAAGAACTAAAAATCAAAGAAAACTGGTTGATGCTACAAATAAAAATTAGAAAATTGAAGTATTTTGGAAACATAAAGAGACACGAAGGGTTGGAGAAGACCATCATGGAAGGAGGTATCCAGGCAAAGAGGAGAAGAGGAAGACCACGGAAAAGATGGATTCGGGATGTAACTGATGATTTGAGCATGACGATTGCAGTGACGGGACATTTAGCCTAAGAGAGTGAGACATTTCGAAGGACTTGTTTGGGTGGTAAAGCTCTGTTCAGCACAAGTTACTTACTGATGATGACGAATTGAAAAAATGAGTAACACTTTAAATGAATTAATCAATCAATCTTTTGTAAAAAAAAAAAAAAATACGCCCCTGCATACAAAATCACACACCAATGAAGCCACTGTTAAAATAGACATGTCAGACTAACAAAATAGCATTCCAGTTGACGGCTATCTTTGATCAGCAATGAGAAACGCCGCTGGGCAATGTCGGATTAAAACGTGTAAATTCAACAATTCGAGAAATTGCTTACTGTCAAAGAATTGACTTAATTGAACTTGATTTTCTGAAACGGTTTTCTCACTGCAGAAAAAGCACTCACCTGGTTAGAGTATTGTGCAAAACACCAATCCGATCTCCAGTACCCCGTGTGTTGCCAGGGCTCGCTAGGGAGCAAAGAATAGTAACACTGCGATCTATAAGGCATGTTGTAATAGGCATATGAGGTAGGGGTATAGGGTAGCTCCCTAGTAAATAAAAAGCGTTGTAGATATCGGATAAGCTGGCCTACTTTTAGGTGCATAACTGGCACAACGTATAACCGCTTTAGGCTCAGATCATATACAAATCACAAAGAGGGGTTTAACAAGTGGTCGATATGGAGTGTTTAAAGAAGAAGAAGTATCTCCAGCAGCAAACATTGAAATTTCTTTAAAAAATTTACTAGGAAAGAGATTAGTTATTGGTTAATGAAATGATGTCACAGCAGACCCATAGGTGCTCAGTTTCCCCCAACTGATGTCGAAGGGTATGCTTACTGAAGGTTCATGTGGCTCACTGGTTAAGCATACTCCTCTCTCTGCACCTCAGGCATCTACTTGTACAACGTGTAATTTCAAACTCCTTAAATTGCTGGATTGATTCAACTGACATTTTAGTCCAAAAAGGGTCAACAGGCGAAGGATTGACTTCATTGCACCAGGTTTCCACATATGTCGCTGTCGCTGTCGGTAGATATGGCATGCCATCTGCCGAGAGCATTATAAGAAGCACGAAATCCGTATCTCCGGCAACAATCCTATGGATCTCAGGAAAAAAGTGCACATGTGTCGCTGTCCGGATTCGAACTCACAACATTCAGTACGACAGACAAGCGACTTAACCACTTCACCATTGATACATTCAGTACGACAGACAAGCGACTTAACCACTTCACCATTGATACATTCAGTACGACAGACAAGCGACTTAACCACTTCGCCATTGATACCTTCAGTACGACAGACAAGCGACTTAACCACTTCGCCATTGATACCTTCAGTACGACAGACAAGCGACTTAACCACTTCGCCATTGATACCTTCAGTACGACAGACAAGCGACTTAACCACTTCGCCATTGATACCTTCTCGGTCTCTCGGCTACTTCAACTTCAGACCACTGCTCTGTAGCTTCTGCGCCGCAATCTCTATCACTTATCTACTCTTTCCAAACCATCTGCCAAATAACTCATCAGTTCAGGCTGCTTTCAAATAGCCCCCTCCCTCCAGACCGCTGCCCCACATCTCCAGCAAATCTAATCCAGCACCCTATATCTACTTCCTCATTTCTACACGCCTTGGCAAAATTTCATCACCTCCCACAATTTTCACTTCTTGCCATAAATCAACTTTGAATTCTTGGCATGCTGAAACGACTCTCCCCCACACTCTCAACCCTCTGTCTTGTTTATAAATCGCTACCTGCCAACTATATTTTAGTACAGAGTATTTATTGTTGAATGTGCTTGTACGAGTTTTGGATTAACTGCGCCCGTGTGTTGTCAAGGCTCGTAAGGGGAGCAAAGAATAGTAACACTGTGACCTACAAGGCATGTCGTAAGAGGCGACTAACGTAGGGGCCTTGGGAAGCTACCCTAGTAAATAAAAAGCGTCACAAATATCGGATGGACTGACCTACTTGTAGGCGCATAACTGGCACAATGTAAAATCGTTCTTAGGCTCAGATCACATACAGATCACAAAGAGTGGTTTAACAAGTGGTCGATATGGAGCGTTGGAAGAAGATAATAAGAAAGGGTTAACTGTTGTTATCCTAAAGTTGAACACAGAAGGTCTCTGGGTAGGATACGCTCGTGTGAACACAGAAGCGGTCTCTGTGGGGTAGAGGATACGCTCCTAAAGTTGAACACAGAAGCGGTCTCTGTGGGGTAGAGGATACGCTCCTGCCTATCCAAAAGTACTGGGTTCGTTCCCTCGTGAAGCCATCGAGATATTTTCCCAGAGATCCATAATGTCATTGTAGGTGAGAAGTTTCTAGCCATATCGGAGACGGACGATACAACGTAACTCCCATGTTGAAGTTGAGCACGTAAAAGAACCCCTGGCAGTTCAGAACGAGAAGAGCAGGCTGGAAAGCCGCAAAACGGGAAAAATTCAGTCGAAAAAATACAATTATTGAAATTCCTACATTTTCCTCAACCTTCTAAATTACATCGGGGGCGATAGCCGATGCTACGGAGTTCGTGTACTGCCGCTGAGATCTTTCTGTTTAAGAAAGAGATTGGAGTACACATAGTTTCTCTCTGAAGTGCAATGATGATTGTCCTCTGAGACATTACTCTATATTGAGCCATAGTCTAATGAGACATTACTTAACTCTCTAACCACCTGATTGCGTCAGCTCTCTAACCACCTGATTGCGTCAGCTCTCTAACCACCTGATTGCGTCAGCTCTTTAACCACCTGATTGCGTCAGCTCTTTAACCACCTGATTGCGTCAGCTCTTTAACCACCTGATTGCGTCAGCTCTTTAACCACCTGATTGCGTCAGCTCTTTAACCACCTGATTGCGTCAGCTCTTTAACCACCTGATTGCGTCAGCTCTTTAACCACCTGATTGCGTCAGCTCTTTAACCACCTGATTGCGTCAGCTCTTTAACCACCTGATTGCGTCAGCTCTTTAACCACCTGATTGCGTCAGCTCTTTAACCACCTGATTGCGTCAGCTCTTTAACCACCTGATTGCGTCAGCTCTTTAACCACCTGATTGCGTCAGCTCTTTAACCACCTGATTGCGTCAGCTCTTTAACCACCTGATTGCGTCAGCTCTTTAACCACCTGATTGCGTCAGCTCTTTAACCACCTGATTGCGTCAGCTCTTTAACCACCTGATTGCGTCAGCTCTTTAACCACCTGATTGCGTCAGCTTAACCACCTGATTGCGTCAGTCTTAACCACCTGATTGCGTCAGTCTTTAACCACCTGATTGCGTCAGCCTTAACCACCTGATTGCGCAGTCTTAACCACCTGATTGCGTCAGCTCTTAACCACCTGATTGCGTCAGTCTTAACCACCTGATTGCGTCAGCTCTTTAACCACCTGATTGCGTCAGCTCTTTAACCACCTGATTGCGTCAGCTCTTTAACCACCTGATTGCGTCAGCTCTTTAACCACCTGATTGCGTCAGCTCTTTAACCACCTGATTGCGTCAGCTCTTTAACCACCTGATTGCGTCAGCTCTTTAACCACCTGATTGCGTCAGCTCTTTAACCACCTGATTGCGTCAGCTCTTAACCCCCTGATTGCGTCAGCTCTTAACCACCTGATTCGCAGCTCTTAACCACCTGATTGCGCAGCTCTTTAACCACCTGATTGCGTCAGCTCTTAACCACCTGATTGCGTCAGCTCTTAACCACCTGATTGCGTCAGCTCAGATACACATTATATTTGTAACAACATATCCTCTATCAGCTACATTACTTTTGCTCTCTAACCAGCTACATTACCGTAGCTCTCTAACCAGCTACATTACTTTTGCTCTCTAACCAGCTACATTACCTTAGCTCTCTAACCACCTAAATTTTCTTAGCTCTCTAACCACCTACGCTCCCTAACCACATACCCTATCTCTAACCACCTACATTACTTTACCTTTCAAACCATCTGAAAAAAACGAATCGTTGATTTTCTAGGACCACTTATACGTTCAGTAGTTGGCCATTGCTTTCTGAACGGTGAGGTCAATTTTTATTTTATTTGTAAAAATCCCACGGAAACGAATTTGCTTCCAAACTTACCCACCGTGGGGTTTGAACAAGGTGCGCTTGGGTTTGTGATCGAGCTCACTACCGCTTGAGCTACCGACGTTCACTTCTAACCATCTACATTACTTTAACTCTATAACGACCAAATGAACCAGTTCTCTTATCACCTAAATTGCAGTAGCTACCTAACCACCTAAATTAGCCAGCTCTGTAACCGTTTAAATTAGCCAGCTCTCGAACCACTTAAATTTTACCAGCTCTCTAACCACCTAAATTTCACAAGCTCTCTAACCACCTAAATTTCACCAGCTCTCTAACCACCTAAATTTCACTAACTCTCTAACCACTTAAATTTTACCAGCTCTCTAACCACCTAAATTTCACCAGCTCTCTAACCACCTAAATTTCACAAGCTCTCTACCCAATTAAATTAGCCAGCTCTATAACCACCTAAATTGCACCATCTCTCTAACCTCTTCACATCTCTATCTTTCAGTTTAAAAAAAAAAACATCGACACTCTTAACAAAATATATCTCTACCTTGCTCGCTGCCATCTTTCCATAAAACCACTCTCCCAAATTTAAATGAAGGGATTTTTTGTCCGCTATGTACACAGATCTGTCCTTATACCCTGCTTAGAAAGGAGCACAGAACACGCGTGTTTAGCCTAGTCTATACTTTCTTCCTCTCAGATGTTTTTCCCCCTGACCTTTGTTTATCCTGCAAATTCCAGCACACTGGCAGTCTTGGATAATTTGGCACCATTTTGGATTTAGTCAGAAGTCTTATGTTGCTTGATGATCTCATAGTTTGGTAATTGGATAATGATGATGATGATGAAGATGATGGTGATAATGATGTTGAAGATGATGAAGGTGTACCAGACGTAGCTGATTTTTTAGACCCCGTTTTGGTGCTGGCGTTGTTCATATGACCTTTAGGACTGGGCACTGGGGGCGGGAGTGACTAAGTATTTCTAGTTAACAAATCCGATGTTAATTGGCTCTTGCTAGACCTATAAGTTCTCAGTACACATCAGCGAATGGCTTTGAAACATATATATATATATATATATTCATTCCTCTCGTATCGTTATACGTTACATAGGGCCTGCAAGTAATTTCTCCATCACTCTGTCCTAGGCAACCTGCTCAATCTCCTGCATGGAATTCAAACATATTCTTCTTGCCTCTCAGCTAAGTCCGTTTCAGGTTTCGGTTTACTCATAGGTGCCTGCAAGTAATTTCTCCATCATCTCTTTTTATACCTAGTTGTTACTCTGTTGACCCATTTCTTCTCAGGTATGCCAAACATATCTCCATCTTCTCTTTCTTATAACAGTTGTTACTCGTGGTTGACCATACATTTCTTCTCAAGGTATGCCAACATATCTCCATCTTCTCCTTCTTATAACAGTTGTTACTCGTGGTTGACCAGACATTTCTTCTCAAGGTATGCCAAACATATCTCCATCTTCTCTTTCTTATAACAGTTGTTACTCGTGGTTGACCAGACATTTCTTCTCAAGGTATGCCAAACATATCTCCATCTTCTCTTTCTTATAACAGTTGTTACTCGTGGTTGACCAGACATTTCTTCTCAAGGTATGCCAAACATATCTCCATCTTCTCCTTCTTATAACAGTTGTTACTCGTGGTTGACCAGACATTTCTTCTCAAGGTATGCCAAACATATCTCCATCTTCTCTTTCTTATAACAGTTGTTACTCGTGGTTGACCAGACATTTCTTCTCAAGGTATGCCCAACATATCTCCATCTCTCTTTCTTATAACAGTTGTTACTAGTGGTTGACCAGACATTTCTTTCAAGGTATGCAAACATATCTCATCTTCTTCATAACAGTTGTTACTCAAGTTGACCCAGAATATATTGATAGATTGAAGGATCACATCAGACACATCGGTGAGTAACCATGGCTCTGATCCTTCACGAAGATATTAGCAGCAGTGCACAAACTACTTAGAACACAAACTACTTAGAACACAAACTACTTAGAACACAAACTACTTAGAACACAAACTACTTAGAACACAAACTACTTAGAACACAAACTAAGAACACAAACTACTTAGAACCAAACTACAGAACACAACTACTTAGAACACAAACTACTTAGAACACAAACTACTTAGAACACAAACTACTTAGAACACAAACTACTTAGAACACAAACTACTTAGAACACAAACACTTAGAACCAACTACGAACCTGAACTCTAGAACACAAACTACTTAGAACACGAGGTCTCCATGTAATTTAGAAGATGGTAAATCAAATGTAGAAATCTAAGTTTATTTTTTTGTTTATAATGAATTTTGTGTAGGTAACGGCTTTCCATAGAGATATCCAGGAAAAAACTTGCCACCTTAACCAATATAGTGAGATGGTTGGGCTGAAAATAAATCAGAAGAAAACTGAAGTAATGACTCTGAACATAGCAACCCCAGCACCAGTCAAACTAGAAGGTAAAACCCTCCGAGATACAACCGCTTTCACATACCTTGGAAGTGTTATTAGCAATGAAGGAGGCGCTGGATCTGACATTAAAAACAGACTGAGTAAGGCACGAAGTGTATTCATGACCCTTCAGACCGCCTGGAAATCTGCCCAATACAGCATCAGAACCAAGACTAGTATCTACAACAGCTGTGTGCTGTCAACATTGCTGTACGGATCGGAATGCTGGAGAATGACAGAACAGGATATGTCCAGACTCTCCACCTTTCATACAACTTGTCTGCGAAAAATCTTACGCGTGTACTGGCCGACTACTATCTCGAACCAAGAATTGCTTGCACGATGCCAACAAGAGAATATGGGCACTATCATCCGAAGACGACGCTGGAGATGGATTGGACATGTGATGCGCATGGAGACTGGCTCCGACACGAAAACTGCACTGAGATGGACTCCAGAGGGTATGCGAAAGCGTGGAAGACCCAAGACGACCTGGAGGAGAACGATGAGCAAAAACTGAAGAATGAATCATACTGGAACACATACAGAAGGCTATGAACAGGAAGAATGGTGTGCGTTTGTTGCTGTCCTAAACGCCAAGGGCGTAACAGGCTAAAGAGAGAGAGAGAGAGAGAGAGAGCGGCTTTCCAGCCTCCTCTTTTCTAGATTTTGAATTGTTAAGGGTTCTTTTACCATTTAATAAGAATGTATCCAAACTCCACAGTATACAGAGTCTTCTACAACACAACATCAGGAAAGAAGGAGAGAGGAAGACCACGAAAAAGATAGTTAGATGGCATAGCAGAATCCTATTAAAGAGCAAAAATAACAATCGCCCAAGCCACCAGACACTGAGCAACAACCTGGTAACAATCCTCTTCTTCTTCATCCTTCAACTCCCAACGGAGCACAGGTCTTCAACAAACGTCTTCCAGCTCTTCCTCTCTCTTGCCATCCCTTCAAATTCTTACCATGTTTTACCTATCCTTTTAATATCAGCCTCCAGTTCCCTTCTCCAGGTCTGCCAAGGCCTTCCCCTACTCCTCTTTCCCTGCTTGTTCCAAAAGAGTGCCTGTCTTGCAATGCTTGCTGTCGGTCTTCTCAATGTATGTTCTATCCATCGCCAGCGTCTCCTCCTGTCTTCTCTCCACTGGTATCTGCTTTGTTCTTTCTCCACTAGTACCTGCTTTATTCTTTCTCTACTGGTATCTGTTTAGTTCTTTCTCCACTGGTATCTGCTTGTTCTTTCCACTGGCATCTGCTTTGTTCTTCTCCACTGGTATCTGCTTTTTCTTTCTCTACTGGTATCTGCTTTGTTCTTCTCCACTGGTATCTGCTTTGTTCTTTCTCCACTGGTATATGCTTTGTTCTTTCTCCACTGGTATCTGCTTTGTTCTTTCTCCACTGGTATCTGCTTTGTTCTTTCTCCACTGGTATCTGCTTTATTCTTTCTTCACTGGTATCTGCTTAGTTCTTTCTTCACTGGTATCTGCTTAGTTCTTTCTCCACTGGTATCTGCTTAGTTCTTTCTTCACTGGTATCTGCTTAGTTCTTTCTCTACTGGTATCTGCTTTGTTCTTTCTCTACTGGTATCTGCTTTGTTCTTTCTCTACTGGTATCTGCTTTGTTCTTTCTCTACTGGTATCTGCTTTGCTCTTTCTCCACTGGTATCTACTTAGTTCTTTCTCCACTGGTATCTGCTTTGTTCTTTATCTACTGGTATCTGCTTTGTTCTTCCTCTACTGGTATCTGCTTTGTTCTTTCTCCACTGGTATCTGCTTTGTTCTTTCTCTACTGGTATCTGCTTTGTTCTTTCTCTACTGGTATCTGCTTTGTTCTTTCTCTACTGATATCTGCTTTGTTCTTTCTCCACTGGTATCTGCTTTGTTCTTTCTCCACTGCTATCTGCTTAGTTCTTTCTTCACTGGTATCTGCTTAGTTCTTTCTCCACTGGTATCTGCTTAGTTCTTTCTTCACTGGTATCTGCTTAGTTCTTTCTCCACTGGTATCTCCTTAACTCTTTCTCCACTGGTATCTCCTTAACTCTTTCTCCACTGGTATCTGCTTAACTCTTTCTCCACTGGTATCTGTTTAGTTCTTTCTCCACTGGTATCTGCTTTGTTCTTTCTCCACTGGTATCTGCTTAGCTATTTCTCCACTGGTATCTGCTTTGTTCTTTCTCTGAGTTCCTCGTTCGTAATCCTGTCATACCATCTCAGTCCATCTATCACCGAGTCTCCTATATATATATATATATATATATATATATATATAATGAAGCAGTTCATGCTTTATGTTAGAATAAAATCGTGGCATATCCTTTATTTCATGACGTCCATTAACTACAGTAAACGAGTCGTCGATTTTCTAGGCATCACTTATACGTTAAGTAGTTTGCCATTGCTTTCTGAATGGTGAGGTCTATTTTTATAATTTGTAAAAATCAACGGGAGCGAATTTGCTTCCAAACTGCCCACCGCGGGGTTCGAACCAGGTACGCTTGGTTTGTGATCAAGCTCACTGCCGCTTCAGCTATTACCATTGCTACTAATCTTATATTAATCTATTAATTAAATAAGGAAAATTAAATATTTCGGACAATTAAAGACATAGGCATGAGATTTGGAATGGTCCAAGAATGAAGACAGAAGACGATAAGATGTGTGACGATCGGAATGACAGCGCGCGTCACTACAAAACAGATGTCGTGAATCTGGAATACATTGCCGGTCAAAAACAAGATGTTTGACATCTGAGATGATATTGAACGGGTCGAACCACAAAACGACAGTTTCAGACTGTGTCATGGAAGCACGTAACTGAAAGACAAGCTACGTGATTGATAACGATTGTTGATTGATTAAATGACTATGCTGATGCCGGTAAATTTACAAATAAGTATTGTTTTATTATGTATTGTTATTCATGTATGAATTAATGTATTTATTATTTATGTGTGAAGTATTTGATGATTAATTAATTTTTATTGTTATTATTAATGTTATTGTTATTATTTATGTTATTGTTATTATTTATGTTATTGTTATTATTAATGTTATTGTTATTATTTATGTTATTGTTATTATTTATGTTATTGTTATTATTAATGTTATTGTTATTATTTATGTTATTGTTATTGTTAATGTTATTGTTATTATTAATGTTAATGTTATTATTTAAATCGTTCATCCGATATGAGTAAGAGTAGCTATGACGATTAATATAGCAACTTTGACTGATTTTTGCGTGAAGGCATTCATCACGTATCATCAATGCCCTTCGCTATTCAGACGACTCTTACTCCGACTTCAGATGTAAGTGTAATTTATATCCACAAGTAAAGGATCAGAGTCTCTTGTAGAGTACCCACATATCGTGTCCACACCGATAACTTTTGTCCCAAGCTGGCCTCGAACCACGGCCCGTACGGGCGCAGAGTATTATCCAGTAGGAGTTTCTGTGGCGTAGAGGTTACGTACTCGTCTCTCGTGATTAAAAGTACCAGGTTCGCTCCCTCGTGAAGCCATCTATATATTTTTCCAGAGATCCCTGATCTCAGTGTTGGTGAGATCGAGTTCCTAGTCCAATCGGAGACGGACGATAAAACGTAGGTCCCATGTTCAAGTTGAGTAAGTAAAAGAGCCATTGACAGTTGAAAATCGAGAAGACCAGGCTGGAAAACCGCTGCCCTGGCAAAAGTCATTAGACAAGGTTCGCAATAAAATTCCGACAAAAATATTTTCCCCATCTTCAAAAATTACATTAGGTACCCTCGCCGGTGCTACGGAGTTCGTGAACTGCAGCTGATATCTTCCAGTATACGAAATAGATTGGAGCACACACGCATTGGAGCACGTTATGGGGCGTTCGAAGAAGTATAAGTTTACTGTATAATACGAGTTGACCATTTTCCAGTGATCCCTGATCTTAGTGTAGGTGAGGCTGAGTTCCTAGTCCTACCAGAGATGGAAGATAAAATGTAGGTCATGTGCTCAAGTTGAGCACTTCTAGAACCCTTGACTGTATAAAATCGGAAAGAACAAAACGAAAATCCGCATCGCAGGCACACAAACAAAAATCACTAATAATTTAAATAAAATTCCTTGACATTTTTTACTGTAACATTTTCTACTCACAAAATATTTGATCTGATATCAACATCGGTTGCGCGTTGGTTCAAAGAAGAAAAAAAACATGGTAGAAAGCTGCATATTACATAAAGCGATTTCAGGGGAAGATAATTCAGTTGCTGTGCCAAGTTTATCACTTTTGCCAAACCGGATACAGGATTTGGGGTATAATGTGGTACAGTAGAATGCAGGTGTTGCTAAAAGTGGGGCAGGTGTATACGCAGACAGTAATATGATGTACTTGTCTTCATTTCAGGTAGAAAGGGGAAATAATAACAATAGTATGGTAGGAGGGGGAATAACTCCAACGTAGCAGAAAGGGGAACAATCACAACGTGGAAGAAGGGGGAATAACAATAGAGTGTCAGAAAAGGAAACACCCACAAGACAAAGGCTTGTCCGATCTCAGTTTGGTAGGAGAAGGAATAGCTAGATTGTTGCAGAAGGGGAAACAAGTCCGATCTCAGTTTGGTAGGAGAAGGAATAGCCAGAATGTGGCAGAAGTGGAAACAAACTGAAGGTGACAGAAAGGATGATCAACCACCAATCTGGTAGGAACGGGGACAACAGCAACTGGACAGAAGAGAAAACAACCCCAAAGATGTAGAATATTTGATCAACTCAATCTGGTAGGAATACGGGGTACAACAGCTGCTTCAAAAGAACAACTCCTCAAAGAGGCTAGATATATTCCTGATCAGATTCAAGGTGAATCGAGTATCGGGGACGTCTAGTCAGGGACGCATCGTCAACAACTTTCGTCCCGTTGTAAATTTAGCACTACAAAGAACCCTTGAGTTCAGGAAGGGAGCAATGAGCTGCCTGTAAGTCCTTAACAAGGAGACAAAAATGAACAAGATATCACCTTTCAAATTGCACGGAACTACTTGAGTTCGAGAAGTGGAGAACTCCTGGTAAAGAATTAAACAATAGTTAATCTCAACAAAGTGCAAATAAAATCAATCACCACTTCAAAATCAATGACTCACTGCGGAAGTATCGACATTCACTGACATACTCTTGTAAAATACGATTGCGAAATGTTATGAACAAGTGACAGATGAGGATATCTATAACCTCTCTAATCATCAATCATCTTATATACATCCTCCAACAAACTATTGACTCTTTTCTTCAAATCTGATTCTCTAAATGTTCATGATTTCACATGTGTCACACGTCGTCTTCTTCTTCTTCTTCATCCTTTCACATTGTCTATCTTCGTTCTCTTTCTTCTTCTTTCGTCTCTTCTTCTTCTTCTTCATGATTTCATTGCTTCTCTTTCTTCTTCTTCTTCTTCTTTTCTTCTTCTTCATGATTTCACATGTGTCAAGCGCTCTCTTCTTCTTCTTCTTCTTCTTCTTCTTCTGATTCCTTCTCTCTTCTTCTTCTTCATATTTCATGATCAAGTCACACGTTCGTCTTCTTTCTTCTTCTTCTTCTTCTTCTTCGAGCGCTCCATATTGACTACTGTAAACCACTCTGTTAACCACTCTGTTAACTACTCTGTTAACCACTCTGTAACTACTCTGTTAACCACTCTTTACATCTACATGTAACTATCGTTAACACTCTGTAACCACTCTGTAACTACTGTTAACTACCTGTTAACACTTCTAACACTCTGTTAACACTCTGTTAACACTGTTAACTACCTGTTAACACTGTTAACTAGCTGTACCACCTGTTAACTACTCTGTTAACCACTCTGTTAACTCTGTTAACCACCTGTTAACTACTCTGTTAACCACTCTTAACTACTCTGTTAACCACTCTTAACTACTCTTAACACCTTTAACTACTCTGTTAACACCTGTAACTACTCTGTTAACACCTGTTAACATCTGTTAACTACTCTGTTAACTACTCTGTTAACTACTCTGTTAACTACTCTGTTAACCACTCTGTTAACTACCTGTTAACACTCTGTTAACTACTCGTAACATCTGTTTAACTACTCTGTTAACACTCTGTTAACACTGTTAACACTCTGTTAACTCACTCTGTTAACTACCTGTTAACCATCTTTAACTACTCTGTTAACCACTTTTAACTACTCTGTTAACCACTCCTGTTAACTACTCTGTTAACACATCTCATGTTAACTACTCTGTTAACTACTCTGTTAACCACTCTGTTAACTACTTGTTAACCACTCTGTTAACTACTCTGTAACCACTCTGTTAACTACTCTGTTAACTACTCTTAACTACTCGTTAACTACTCTGTTAACACTTGTTAACTACTCTGTTAACTACTCTGTTAACCACTCTGTTAACTACTCTGTTAACCACTCTGTTAACTACTCTGTTAACCACTCTGTTAACCACTCTGTTAACTACTCTGTTAACTACTCTGTTAACCACTCTGTTAACCACTCTGTTAACTACTCTGTTAACCACTCTGTTAACTACTCTGTTAACCACTCTGTGTGATCTGTATGGCTCTTCTTCTTCTTCTTCACGTTCGTTCTTCGCGACCAATTATATCATTCTTATAGTGCTATTTACTTGATATTTGACAAGAACAACGAAGTTAAACCCCTGTTGCAGGCCCCTACCTGTGTATGGCACCATGTACGTGTAGGTCAGGGCTTCCGATTTTCTTCAACGGGAAATGTTTTGAGTCTGTCTCGCTGACAGTCAGTCCCCAACACTTCCCCTTCCTTCGTGTGTACGAGTTCTCGTTAATGATCCGTTTAACGCAGTATATCTGGGCTGGGATCTACGCCAAAGAGTCTTTTGTGCTTTGCAATCTTTCTGGCTGAGTACGGCGTTCCTTTTGCATCGTGTGATAAACACTCTTATCTTTAATGCCAATCTGTGTGTGATCTGAGCCTTAGAGCGATTGTACGTTGTGCCAGTTATGCACCTACAAGTAGACCAGCACGTCCGAGTTCTGCGACGTTTTTATTTACTAGGGTAGTTCCCTAGGCCCCTACCTCAGTCATTTCTTACGACATGCCTTGTAGGTCGCAGTGTTACTATTCATTGCTTCCCTTGCGGGCTAAGCCACCACACGGATGTGTCACAAGTTGAAAATCACTGTTAAAAGTTAAAAACCAGGTCTCCCATCTCTTCATGCACTCACCCTCTCCAACGTCCTCCTTTTCTACACATTCCACCCCCTCTCCCCGCCTTCGTTGAAACCAGATCTTACTAGTTCATATTACGTGATTTATGATAATGAACTAAGCAGGGGAAATAACTCGGATACTGCTAACTTAATCATATTTTCAAGTAACGAAACTGAAACAGAACATGGCAGACGATATATGTTTTGTACATGGTGAGCAATCATTGCCAAAATGTGAGTTATTAAACGTTTTGTTTTGTTTCTTCGTCTTTCAACTTCTAACGGAACACAGGTCTTCAACAAACTTCCTCTAGCTCTCTCTCTCTATTGTCATTCCTTCCTATTCTTTCCATGTTTTACCTATCTTTTTGATATCAGTCCCGTTCCCTTGTCCAGGTATGTCTAGACCTTCCCCATATTCCTCTTACCCTGTGGGTTCCAAAACAGTGCCTGTCTTGCAATGCTTTCGGTCGGTCTTCTCAATATGTGTCATATCCATCGTCAGCATATCTTCCTCAGCTCTTTCTTCACTGGTATCTGCTTTCTTCTTCTTCACTGGTATCTGCTTGCTCTTCTTCACTGCTATCTGCTTAGTTCTTTCTTCACTGGTATCTGCTTTGCTCTTTCTTCACTGCTATCTGCTTAGTTCTTTCTTCACTGCTATCTGCTTAGTTCTTTCTTCACTGGTATCTGCTTAGTTCTTTCTTCACTGCTATCTGCTTTGCTCTTTCTTCACTGCTATCTGCTTAGTTCTTTCTTCACTGGTATCTGCTTAGTTCTTTCTTCACTGGTATCTGCTTAGTTCTTTCTTCACTGGTATCTGCTTTGCTCTTTCTTCACTGCTATCTGCTTAGTTCTTTCTTCACTGGTATCTGCTTTGCTCTTTCTTCACTGGTATCTGCTTAGTTCTTTCTTCACTGGTATCTGCTTAGTTCTTTCTTCACTGGTATCTGTTTAGTTCTTTCTTCACTGGTATCTGCTTAGTTCTTTCTTCACTGGTATCTGCTTAGTTCTTTCTTCACTGGTATCTGCTTAGTTCTTTCTTCACTGGTATCTGCTTAGTTCTTTCTTCACTGGTATCTGCTTTCTTCTTTCTTCACTGGTATCTGCTTAGTTCTTTCTTCACTGGTATCTGTTTAGTTCTTTCTTCACTTGTATCTGCTTTGTTCTTTCTTCACTGGTATCTGCTTTGTTCTTTCTCTGAGTTCCTCGTTCGTAATCTTATCATACCATCTCAGTCCCTCTACTCTAGGTAAACATCCATTTATGAAGCTCTGTAGTTTTCTGATGGTTTCTATTGTTCTCCATGTTTCCGAGCCATAGAACAGCACTGACTTGAAAATTCTCAGCTTTATGTTTGTTTTGATCTTCTTTGACTTCCATATCTTGAGTCTCTGTGACGTAGAGGTTAGGTATTCGTCTCTCGTGCTAAATGTACCAGGTTTGATCCCTCGTGGAGTCATCTGGATATTTTCACAGAGTTCCCTAATATCAGTGTAAGTAAGGTCGAGTTCCTAGTCCTATCGGAGACGGACGATAAAACGTAGGTCCTGTTTTCAATTTGAGTACGTAAAAGAGCACTGTTCAGTTCAAAATCGAAAAAAGCAGGCTGGAAAGTCGCTACCCGGGCAAAATTAATTAGCAAAAAAGATCAATAACAAAATTCCTCCAAAATATTTTCATTATCTTCAAAATAACATCGGGGACCCTCGCCGGTGCTACAGAGTTCGTGCACTACATCTGAGATCTTCCTCTGTAAGAAAGAGAGCACACATGGTTACTGACCGAAGTGATGATGGTCTTATCAATCAATCAATCAATCAATCAATCAATCAATTTAATAACAACAATACGAACAATATTCGTTCCCACAAAATTTAAACAATCAGGAAAATCATAAACATGGAGTAGAACTCTCCACAATTTCGTCAATCACAATCGGAACCCGACAATCACACAATCAAGGACAATTTCTAGTCAACCTCTGACCTCTGAATAGCACGCTGGGATTATATCGTGGTTCTGAAATCGTGCAAATGTTTCAGAACCCGGAAAAATAAAAATAAATATTAGATGAAACGAAACAATTACAGGTGACAAGAAACGAAGTTGTGGTGAATACAAAAATTGCACACATGATCACGAAATAAATGAAATATATTGATAGAAAGAAAGTATATCTTGTGACACGATATTCAGTCTTTCAAAATCAGTCTATGATGTCGGGGTCCGTAAGGAAGCAAAGAATAGTACCACTGCGACCTACAAGTCATGTCGTAAGAGGTGACCGAGGTAGGGCCTAGGAAGCTACCTAGTTTTAAAAAAGCTTTGCAGAAATCGGTTGTGCTGGCCTACTTGTAGGCGCATAACTGGCACAACGTACAATCGCTCTTAGGCTTAGATCACATACAAATCACAAAGAGTGGTTAACAAGTTGTCGATATGGAGCGTTCAAAGAAGAAGAATGTCGAAGTCTTTCAAAATTGGAATGGGAGTTTAGACTTGGAAAAAAGAATGGAGGGGTAGGGGGAGATTTTGATGGGGGAGGGAGGGAGTAGAAAGATCTGGAGAGTCTAAAGGAGAAGGACTGACTTCATTGCACCGGGTTTTCCCGATATGGCTCCGTCCCTCTCTCCAGAAATGATATCGAAATAGGGGGAAGACTGCAGTAAAACTTGTAAATAGTGAAACACGTACAAACAAAGTACTATAGTTTTAGAAAATACAGAAACAGTGACGATAAACAGCAACGTTTCGACCAACAAGGCCTTATCAAGCAAACGAACAAACAGGAGTGACAAATTAAAATGAAACACAAATGGACGACCAAATACAAGCGTATCTAAGGAAAATCCTTATTTTATTCCAGATTTTCCTTAGATACGTTGTATTTGGTCGTCCATTTGTGTTTCATTTTAATTTGTCACTCCTGTTTGTTCGTTTGCTTGATAAAGGCCTTGTTGGTCGAAACGTTGCTGTTTATCGTCACTGTTTCTGTATTTTGTAAAACTATAGTACTTTGTTTGTACGTGTTTCGCTATCCAGAAATGATACATCAGTAGCCAAGAGTGTTGTTCAAAGAACGAAGTCGATATGTCAACAGGCAAGTATAAGGTACGAGACAGTTTAGTACAAACTCTATATGTCAACAGGCAAGTATAAGGTACGAGAGAGTGTAGTACAAACTCTATATGTCAACAGGCAAGTATAAGGTACGAGAGAGTGTAGTACAAACTACATATGGCAACAGGCAAGTATAAGGTACGAGAGAGTGTAGTACAAAGAACGAACTCTATATGTCAACAGGCAAGTATAAGGTACGAGAGAGTGTTGTTCAAAGAACGAACTCCAAATGGCAACAGGCAAGTATAAGGTACGAGAGAGTGTAGTACAAACTTCATATGGCAACAGGCAAGTATAAGGTACGAGAGAGTTTAGTACAAACTACATATGGCAGCAGGTAAGTATAAGGTACGAGAGAGTGTAGTACAAACTTCATATGGCAGCAGGTAAGTATAAGGTACGAGAGAGTGTAGTACAAACTACATATGGCAACGGGCAAGTATAAGGTACGAGAGAGTGAGCTTAATAGAGGGAAATATTATGTACATATGTTGAGACGAAACTGGGTGGAGGTACTGGTACAGGGAGGAATCAGAGAAATCACCTTCATTTTTGTTTCTGTGCACGTAGAAGTCAGTGGTAATGAACGAGCTGATAGATTGGCTGTCATGGCAATAGTTTCAGATCTGGCTGACATAGACCGAAGTGACATTTTTAACGCATTGAGATGGTCTTTCCGAACAGAGGAAACAGAGGAGTTTCAAGGTTGTGAATTCCCTTCGCTGACCAGATTGAGAGAGATGGGTGTCGGTATTAGTACAGACTGAAAAGAACGACACACCAAATATGCAAAAAAAAAATGGATTAATCAACATCGAACTGGCGTGTTGGGCTGCTGGATTTGTTGAGGTGGAAATCGGATCATCCATGGACAAGTCCAGATCTCTATAATTATAGTCCTCATATAACTGATAACTTATGATAGACTGTTTAACATCGTGACACGGACCTATAACAATATTTAAACTCACAGCTTGAACAAGAACCAGTTGTAGAAGAACATGATAACACAGGCACTCACAGCTTGAACAAGAACCAGTTGTAGAAGAACATGATAACACAGGCACGATGGCATGGTACTTGATGTTGTTGATCCTTTCAATATTGTTGTATAAAGTACATTGATACTTGCAACATTGATACTTGCAACATTGATACTTGCAACATATGTCCATGATTCTCACAAGCTGTTGCCTCACACACGGCGGGATGTAATTACATTTTTTGTGGTTTATTGTAATTATTTATTTTAATGCGCTTTTGTTTCGTTGTTTGTGTACATGCAACTTTAAGTTGGTTTGCGTATGTATGTTGTCAGGACTCGCAAGGGAGCAAAGAATAGTAACACTGCGACCTACAAGGCATGTCGTAAGAGGCGACTGAGGTGGAGGCCTATAGAATCTACCTTAGTAAATAAAAAGAGTCGCAGAAATCGAATGTGCTGGCCCGCCGGAGTGGTTACGGGGCCCAAATTTGGAGTGTAAAGAATAGAACCACTGTTACCTGCCACGCATGTCATAAGAGACGATTACGGAGGTTTGGCTGAAATCGGATGCACGTGTCCTAAATGTGTAAAAGTCAACCTGCTGCCTTGCAAGACGGCTGGGCTAATGGAGAGCGAACCCAGTCGTCAATGCTGGCTGAATCCGGACACATCGCCGAAGGATAAGCACCAGAGCTCCAAAATGGCGCTGAAGATGTGACGAAACCCACCCATGCTAAGACTGTATGAATCAGATTTCCACATGAATGAATTTATGAAGAGATCTGGTACATCGGTCTTTAGGTGATCGCGAGAGAGAGAGAGAGAGAGGGCGCGAGAGAGAATGTGCTGGCCTACTTGTATCTACATAATTGTCACAACGTACAATCGCTCTTAGGCTCAGATCACATACAAATAACACAGAGTGGTTTAACAAGTGGTGATATGAAGCTTTCGAATTAGAAGAAGAAGAATAAGTTTGTTTGTTTCAATATAGTAACATCTAGTAGAATAGTAACATTTAGTAGAATAGTAACATATAGTAGAATAGTAACATATAGTAGAATAGTAACGTATAGTAGAATAGTAACGTATAGTAGAATAGTAACATTTAGTAGAATAGTAACATCTAGTAGAATAGTAACATCTAGTAGAATAGTAACATATAGTAGAATAGTAACATCTAGTAGAATAGTAACATCTAGTAGAATAGTAACATATAGTAGAATAGTAACATCTAGTAGAATAGTAACATTTAGTAGAATAGTAACATATAGTAGAATAGTAACATCTAGTAGAATAGTAACATCTAGTAGAATAGTAACATATAGTAGAATAGTAACATCTAGTAGAATAGTAACATATAGTAGAATAGTAACATCTAGTAGAATAGTAACATTTAGTAGAATAGTAACATATAGTAGAATAGTAACATATAGTAGAATAGTAACATCTAGTAGAATAGTAACATCTAGTAGAATAGTAACATATAGTAGAATAGTAACATATAGTAGAATAGTAACATATAGTGGGAATAGTAGCATCTAGTAGAATAGTAACATCTAGTAGAATAGTAACATCTAGTAGAATAGTAACATATAGTAGAATAGTAACATATAGTAGAATAGTAACATCTAGTAGAATAGTAACATTTAGTAGAATAGTAACATCTAGTAGAATAGTAACATCTAGTAGAATAGTAACATATAGTAGAATAGTAACATCTAGTAGAATAGTAACATCTAGTAGAATAGTAACATATAGTAGAATAGTAACATATAGTAGAATAGTAACGTATAGTAGAATAGTAACGTATAGTAGAATAGTAACTTATAGTAGAATAGTAACATATAGTAACATATAGTAGAATAGTAACATTTAGTAGAATAGTAACATATAGTAGAATAGTAACATATAGTAGAATAGTAACGTATAGTAGAATAGTAACATATAGTAACATATAGTAGAATAGTAACATATAGTATAATAGTAACATATAGTAGAATAGTAACATATAGTAGAATAGTAACATCTAGTAGAATAGTAACATATAGTAGAATAGTAACATTTAGTAGAATAGTAACATCTAGTAGAATAGTAACATCTAGTAGAATAGTAACATATAGTAGAATAGTAACATCTAGTAGAATAGTAACATTTAGTAGAATAGTAACATATAGTAGAATAGTAACATCTAGTAGAATAGTAACATCTAGTAGAATAGTAACATCTAGTAGAATAGTAACATTTAGTAGAATAGTAACATCTAGTAGAATAGTAACATCTAGTAGAATAGTAACATATAGTAGAATAGTAACATCTAGTAGAATAGTAACATTTAGTAGAATAGTAACATATAGTAGAATAGTAACATCTAGTAGAATAGTAACATCTAGTAGAATAGTAACATCTAGTAGAATAGTAACATCTAGTAGAATAGTAACATCTAGTAGAATAGTAACATATAGTAGAATAGTAACATATAGTAGAATTGTAACGTATAGTAGAATAGTAACGTATAGTAGAATAGTAACGTATAGTAGAATAGTAACATATAGTAACATATAGTAGAATAGTAACATATAGTAGAATAGTAACATATAGTAGAATAGTAACGTATAGTAGAATAGTAACATATAGTAACATATAGTAGAATAGTAACATATAGTAGAATAGTAACATATAGTAGAATAGTAACATATAGTAGAATAGTAACATATAGTAGAATAGTAACGTATAGTAGAATAGTAACGTATAGTAGAAGAGTAACATATAGTAGAATAGTAACATATAGTAGAATAGTAACATCTAGTAAAATAGTAACATCTAGTAACGTATAGTAGAATAGTAACATCTAGTAGAATAGTAACATATAGTAGAATAGTAACATATAGTAGAATAGTAACATATAGTAGAATAGTAACATCTAGTAAAATAGTAACATCTAGTAACGTATAGTAGAATAGTAACATATAGTAGAATAGTAACGTATAGTAGAATAGTAACATATAGTAGAATAGTAACATATAGTAGAATAGTAACATCTAGTAAAATAGTAACATCTAGTAACGTATAGTAGAATAGTAACATATAGTAGAATAGTAACGTATAGTAGAATAGTAACATATAGTAGAATAGTAACATATAGTAGAATAGTAACATATAGTAGAATAGTAACGTATAGTAGAATAGTAACGTATAGTAGAATAGTAACATATAGTAGAATAGTAACGTATAGTAGAATAGTAACGTATAGTAGAATAGTAACGTATAGTAGAATAGTAACGTATAGTAGAATAGTAACATATAGTAGAATAGTAACGTATAGTAGAATAGTAACATATAGTAGAATAGTAACATATAGTAAAATAGTAACGTATAGTAGAATAGTAACGTATAGTAGAATAATAACGTATAGTAAAACAGTAACGTATAGTAAAATAGTAACGTATAGTAAAATAGTAACGTATAGTAGAATAGTAACGTATAGTAGAATAGTAACATATAGTAGAATAGTAACGTATAGTAGAATAGTAACATCTAGTAAAATAGTAACATCTAGTAACGTATAGTAGAATAGTAACATGTAGTAGAATAGTAACGTATAGTAGAATAGTAACATATAGTAGAATAGTAACGTATAGTAGAATAGTAACATATAGTAGAATAGTAACGTATAGTAGAATAGTAACGTATAGTAGAATAGTAACGTATAGTAGAATTGTAACATATAGTAGAATAGTAACATATAGTAGAATAGTAACACATAGTAGAATAGTAACATATAGTAGAATAGTAACATATAGTAGAATAGTAACGTATAGTAGAATAGTAACATATAGTAGAATAGTAACATATAGTAGAATAGTAACATATAGTAGAATAGTAACATTTAGTAGAATAGTAACATTTAGTAGAATAGTAACATATAGTAGAATAGTAACATATAGTAGAATAGTAACATTTAGTAGAATAGTAACATATAGTAGAATAGTAACATATAGTAGAATAGTAACATATAGTAGAATAGTAACATTTAGTAGAATAGTAACATATAGTAGAATAGTAACATATAGTAGAATAGTAACATATAGTAGAATAGTAACATATAGTAACATATAGTAACACATAGTAGAATAGTAACATATAGTAGAATAGTAACATATAGTAGAATAGTAACATATAGTAGAATAGTAACATATAGTAGAATAGTAACATATAGTATAATAGTAACATATAGTAGAATAGTAACGTATAGTAACATCTAGTAGAATAGTAACATTTAGTAACATCTAGTAGAATAGTAACATATAGTAACATCTAGTAACATCTAGTAGAATAGTAACATATAGTAGCATTATCAGCGAATGTTAGTTCTCAGATATAGTTAACCGTTCATCATAAACGATGATTACAAAAGCCTCAGACGTGTGTTGCTTTAGTTTCATTTTAGAATATCTTAATTGCACTCCGGACATATCAATAGGTGCTCCGATCTCCCTCACACTATCTCCAACAGCATCCAGCGACTGACCGTACCAGTTCGATGTTGATTGACGAACCTACTCATATACCTGTTGTGCTGTTCTTTTCTGGCCACTCCAATTTTCAATCCCAGCTCTTGCAATCTTAAAGTTGACGTGGATTTGTTTAAATGAAAATCTTCTCTGCGGTCACAATCTCTGATGGTGTTCTCTATCCAATGGATGACCCCCTGATATGGTGGTAGAACCAGCCAGCCTGTCTGCTCTCTTATTTTCAGATCAAAGGGTTTTAGGTTCGTATTTTTCACATACCATCGGCATACGTTGAGTGATGTGGGCAACATCACGCCGACACCCTTTACTTCCCAGTGCTTTCCCTGGTACCTAATTAAGACTGAGTCGACCTGAGAACCGTTACGGTCGGGAAAAATATATACTTCCACTGGTGATTTGAACTCTGACCAAGCGCATATCAAGCGAGGGCACTAACGACTGAACTATCGCGGCTCTCTGTTTGGTTCTTAAAGTGTTATTAATTTTAATAAAATTAATATTTCCACCACATAGACTATCCCTTTCTTCACGTTGTATATTTAATATATAGGTGTCTATGACACTGGCTATGTTATTTCCCCACACGGCTCCGCCTCTGTTATTACGTTTCTCTAGCTGTTATGACGTATGTGACGTAGACATCTGTTCGTGAAGTTATTTATTACTTCTGTTCATCTGTTGTGATGTACGAGGCGTACACATCTGGTGGTAATGTATATTACATGTGGTATTCTTGGCCACTATATAACGGGGAAGGGTGGAGGGTCTCTTTGGCGAAGCGATTAAGCGTTTGCCTTGCGTTCAGAAGATCGTGGATTCGAAAACCGACATCGCCGTTCTTTTCACGAGTGCATTTTGTCCTGAGGTTTCTAAGTGTTGCAACAGCTACGGCGTTGGTGCTTTGTGCGATAATTTCGGAACGAGGAGTACTATTTCTGTGGTGACGGACCGAACCTTATAGAGAAGTCTAGTGCAATGATCAGTTTTTGACCTTTGAGTGTCGCTTTAACCGTTTTATCTCGTAATTTTATTCCCCCGGACGTATCCACATTGTGCCCTAGTGGTTACCGGGGCCCAAATTTGGGGTGTAAAGAATAGAACCACTGTTACCTGCCACGCTTGTCGTAAGAGGCGACTAAGGAGGTTGGTTGAAATCGGATGCACGTGTCCTAAACGTGTCGAAGTCTATGCGTTTAGGGCCTACCAAACCAATGTGCAACGTATACACGTTCGGGGTCAAAGGCTCATGAGGTTATGGTGGTAACATGAGCCAGGGTTAGCGAGGGGCGCGCTAACCAAGACCCTGCCCCCAACCTCCACGCGGTGACCCTGGAAACAGACTCTGGTTCCGGTCTGGCTAAGAGGGCAGGATCAGGAGAGAGAACTACTGGTAGTGGTAGCAGTGTAAGTACGGAAATGCAATACAGATACATATAAACAAAATGCATAAATCTCCTGACCGATGTCCAACAAGATATTGCTCAAGTCCCTGAACGCAAAGAAACAGCAACGAAGCGTCTCTGACATGGATGAGAGGTGCATCCAGTGACCAAACGGATGCCCACGTAGGACGAAGATCGAATCCCTGAGGAGGGGCAAACATTGCCAGCCCGTCGGCAAGAATAAATAAAACAGGACCGTAACGAATAAAAGTCTACCCTCGTGTCGGTACGAGAGAAGATTGCAGCTGACTCCGCATCGGTAGCCTGGTGCAGATACATATACTGGGCAAGGTTTGCCGAGCGCAAAAGAACAAGTTGCGTTTTAGTGCATAACGAAACTACCTGCCCTGGGAAAACCGTGCAAGGTACTGTGCGATTAAAAATTAACATCCCCGGAAGAACTGAGGTTGGAGATACCTAAGGGAACTGCCAGCCTTGGGGCAACTGGGCAAGGTTCGATTGCAGTCGTAACTAACATCCCCGGAATAACTGGAGCGGGTGATGGTGGCGGGCGCAAAATCCCCAGTTGCGTTGAGATCGCAGACTGAAACGACCCTCTATATTGTTTGTACTAGGTCCCATGCCGGTGCCTTTCGAGGTTAATTGCAAATTGCCACATACCAACGCGCATCTAGAAAAGGCTGAGAATGTTCCTTCTCCGGATCAAACTCAAAATGTACGGTAAAGCAAGGCCGACAATGTACAGATCAGACAGGAAGTCCGGGTCCTGAACATTGGCGAAGGCCGATACTTTACACGGTGTTTTATACGAGTAGACGCCGTCCGAGGACAAGCTGACAAGCCCGAGAAATATTTCTCAGTCAGAACGGGTAAAGCAGCGTAACTCACTGTCCTGGCGTAGATCACAAAGCCCAAATATACGGCAAAGTTGATCGAAAAGGCGTAGATCCGAAAGGATCGTACCCTAGGAAAGTTCACCCTAGTAAATCAAAAGCTGGCTGAAACCGGACGGGCGGGCCTAGTCACCATGGGCGCACAATCGTCCCGACGTAGATCACTTCGTTCTTGCCAGTGGACCAATTATACATCACAATAAGAATGATCAAATTGGCAGTGAAGAACAATCGCAGAAGAAGTATACACGTTCTTGGCAAAAATCAAACATATTACACGCCCGAGTGGTTACCGGGGCCCAAATGCCCAAATTTGGGGTGTAAAGAATAAACCACTGTTACCTGCCATGCATGTCGTAAGAGGCGACTAAGAAGGTTTGGCTGAAATCGGATGCATGCGTCCTAAGCGTGTAGAAGTCTGCGTTTAGGGGCCTACCAAACCAATGTGCAACGTATACACGTTGTTGGCAAAGATCAAACAAATCACAAATAGTGATTAAAATTGGTCAGAACGTAAAGAACGAACGCAAAGAAGAAGAAGAAGAAACATATCACAAAGAGTGATTAAAATTGATCGTAAAGAACGAACGCAAAGAAGAAAAGAGTATCCACATTGCATTCTAATCTGAAGTAGCAAGTATGTCGGCTCTGCGTTGTTGTATAAACATTGCGATTATATCGACTTGAAGGTTGAATGAGTTAAATTATTTGATACTTCTCCATTTACAAGTTCAATAAGACACACAAAGTGGATAAAAAGCACAAGGTAGACCACGCAAAAAGGTGAAAATAACAGAGACGAGAAAAACAATGTTTATGAAGCGCGAACAAAGCCCGTTCTAGAAATCTCTTCGTATCCTGACGCGGTGAGACAAAACAGGATAAGAGAAAAGAAGAAAAGATGAAGAAGAATATAAGACACAGAATTTTATAGATGAGATAGTGTTAACAGTGTCAGAGAGAGAGTGAGAGGGAGTGAGAGTGAGTGAGAGGGAGCGAGTGTGAGAGATAGAGCGAGAGTTGTGAGAGGGAGAGTGTGTGAGGGGGAGAGTGTGTGAGAGGGAGCGAGAGTGAGGGAGCGAGAGTGAGAGAGCTAGAGACACAGGGAGAGAGCGAGAATGTGAGAGGGAACGAGACTGAAAGAGTGCTAGCAGAGAGAGAGAGGAAAAGAGAGGAAGTGTGAGAGAGAGTGCGAGTGTGAGAGAGCGATAGTGTGAGAGAGAGAGAGAGCGAGAGTGTGAAAGATTACGATCGAGAGTGAGAAAGAGTGCGAGCGAGAGACAGAGAGCTAAAGTGTGTGTGTGAGAGAGTGAGAGTGAGAAAGAGTGCGAGAGACGGAGAGTTAGAGTGTATGTGAGAGAGAGCGAGAGTGTGAAAGATTGCGAGCGAGAGACAGAGAGAGCTAGAATGTGTGAGGGAGCAAGACTGAAAGAGTGCTTGCGAGAGAGAGAAAGAGTGTTGAGAGAGAGAGCTAGAATGTGAGATAGAGCGAGACTGAAAAGAGAGAGAGAGTGTTGAGAGTGAGAGCTAGAATGTGAGATAAAGTGAGACTGAAAGAGTACGAGAGAGAGAGAGAGAGAGAAACGTACAAGACTGAGACACACTAATGTTAAGACAAGCTTACAGGCACATGTCTGAGGCTGACTTCGTACAGATCGATCCCAAGCTAGGACTTCTGTGCCTGGTCTGATTTCCCTACAAATGTGTATACTGAATCAACTTTGGTGACAAGAGGGTTACGTATTGTCAATGTCTGGTTTTCTAGCAGATGAAGGTTGTCTGTTTTAAGACACAAATCAACATCTAGTTGCTGTGACTTACATTTGATGTGGGACACTGGTGTTTGATTTATTGATGATTGATTGATTTATATGATCATCATCACTACACTTCTGTGAGTAACCATGTGTGCTCCAAACTCTCTGTTTTACACAGGATCACTTAATAAGAATGGAACTAGATATATTGAAATCTAGCGCCTATTACAACTGGCAACCTGAATGCAAGAAGATGTCAGAACCAGATGATAGACAATATAACAGATACACTGCAGATCACCTGAATGCAAAGATGATCAGAAGATGATCAGACAATGAAAACAATCAACAGATATCCTGAATGCAGAGTCAGAAGATGATCAAGAACCAGATGAATAGACAATACAACAGATATCCTGAATGCAGAGTCAGAAGATGATCAAGAACCAGATGGATAGACCGTCAACAGATATCCTGAATGCAAGTCAGAGATGATCAAGAACCAGATGGATAGACAATACAACAGATATCCTGGGACATCAAAGATTAACAACTACAGATGCAACACAGCTGGCACAGGATAGAAATCTGAATCTCCCCACGCAG
Organism: Arion vulgaris; assembly: GCA_020796225.1. Classification (NCBI taxonomy): domain Eukaryota; kingdom Metazoa; phylum Mollusca; class Gastropoda; order Stylommatophora; family Arionidae; genus Arion; species Arion vulgaris. Next base: position 38,851,711 of record CM036760.1, read on the forward strand.
GTTCACGGCACATGTGACAAGACAAAACCTCTCCACAATTGAGGTCTATTTGTTATGATTTATATGTCAGGTTATTTTTTCTATGTGATAATTAATCCGCCTTTTCTTCCTTTGTCTTGTGGATTCCAGTTTAGTGCATGCTTTGCAATGTTATGGGATGGTTCCATCCCCGTATGTATCCTATCTATCTTCATTTTCTTCTGCAATTCTCTGTTCTGCTCATACCAGAACTCTGCATTTATTTGATCATTTAATTGGAAACTTGTGAAAACACGAAGATTGATTGATAGGACCGTCATAATTGCACTTCGGTGAGTAACAATGTGTGCTCCGATCTCTTTCTCACACAGGAAGATCTCAGTGACAGTGCACGAACTCCGTAGCGCCGGCAAGTGTCCCCGATGTAATTTAGAAAATTGTGAAAATATATTGTGGTGAAAATATTCCTCTCCCCCTTCCCGTTATTTCCACGGCACATGATCACTGCAGAGTGTTACCAGCTTCAATATTGGCGACTCTACTTTATGCGAAAACCTGAAATTCCAGTCTAAACGAGGAATGATCACAGAATAACGAAGAACCCATATCTATTTGGGGATCTCTGTGACGTAAAGGCTAGGTGCTCACCTCTCGTTCGTTCCCTCGTGGAGCCATCTGGATATTTTTCAGATCCCTGATCTCAGTGTAGGGGAGATCGAGTTCCTAGTCCTATCGGAGACGAACGATAAAACATAGGTCCTGTGTTCATTTTGAGCCCGTAAAAGAAATCTTGGCAGTTCAAAATCGAGTAGAGCAGGCTGGAAAGCCGCGCCCCGGACAAAAATTCATTAGAAAAGAATTAAAACAAAATCTCTATAAAATGTCTTCACCATCTTCAAAACTACATCAGGGACCCTCGCAGGTGCTACGGAGCTCATGAACCTGCAACTGAAATATTCCAGTGTAAGAAAGAGATCGGAGCACACATGGTTACTCACTAAAGTGCAATGATGATGGTTCTATCTATCAATCAATCAATCAATCAAATAAACCTATTCTGTGTTTATTCCAAAGCTCTAGCAACTGAGCAACTGAGCTATACGAAAGTAGAAAAGGAATTAGAACAAAACAAAACAGAAAGATACAGAAAATGCCGATAATAATATAAAGGTTCCAAAGGCGAAGGATTGACTTCATTGCACCGGCTTTCCTCCTTTGGCTCCGTTCCTGCCGGCAGAGATCATTGTACAAATCACGAACCCCGTAGTTCCGGCAACAATCCTATGGATCTCATGAACAAATTACACACGTATCTCGGCCAGGATTTGAACCCACAATCTTCAATACGACAGGCAATCGACTTAACCATTTCACCATTGAGACCCCCCAATGATAATTAGTATTGAACAAGAATCATAAAAATGGCTCGGAAACATGGAGGAAAAACAAAATAAACTCACAGAAAACTACAGACCTTCATAAATGGATGTTGATGTAGAATAGAGGGACAGAGATGGTATAAGATAACGAATGAGGAACTCAGAGAAAGATTAAGCAGATACCAGTGGAGACAGGGTTAAGGAAGAGACGCTGGCGATGGATTGGACACACATTGAGACAACCGATCGGAAGTATGGTAAGACAAGCACTGTTTTGAAACCCGCAGGGAAAGAGGATAGGAGAAGGCCAAGACAGACCTGGAGAAGAGAGCTTGAGACTGATATTAAAAGGATAGGTAAAACATGGAAAGAATTGGAATGGATGGTAGTAGAGAGGAAGAGCTGGAAGAAGTTTGTTGAAGACATGTGCTCCTTTAAGAGTTGAAAGGTGAAGAAGAAAAAGAATCATATAAATATTTTTTGAGTGGTCTAACGCCAAAACGAACGTTTCTGATTCAGCCTTTCTGTTAAAATATATAGCACGTTCAAATCACACAGGCACCGATAGATTGCCCGAGGGTTCGATTCATTAGATGACCACTTGTTTTCTATTTGTTCAGAATTTTTCCCTATGGCTATAAATGATATCTCACACATATTCTCTCATTACTGTCATTCTTTTAACAGGAGGTTTCTGTGGCTGAGTTATGTTATGTTATGTTTTGCAATCGACGTCATGGTACATTGATCATTCCCATGCGTGCTCTGTCCTCTGCTGCAGCAGCCACCCTAAAGTCCATTTGCTCACCGAACCCATGAGATGTTGATTAATATACCTTCTCTCTCTACCACGAAGACGACACTGTCTCCTAATTCTCGAACTCGTTCCAGTGTCTGAGACTTGCCTATGTCATATAAATGAGAGCGTACCGCGTTGATGACATCGGCGCTATGCATACTTCTACCCGTTTGAATCGGGTCATTGTTTGCAAGAAAGTCAGCACGCTCGTTACCCTGTACTCCAACACGTCCAGGTGTGTACAGCCATTTGTTTTTTAAAATTTGTCACTCCTGTTGTTCGTTTGCTTGATAAAGGCCTTGTTGGTCGAAACGTTGCTGTATTTTGTCATTGTTTTTGTAATTTGTAAAACTACAGTACTTTGTGATTACGTGTTTTGCCACTCAAATAGTTTTACTGCAGTCTCATATATATTTTGTGAATATTAAGCCTTTGCCTTGTGTTTCGAAAGACGTGGGTTTGAATCCAGACCACACTGTTCTGTTTATCAATGCATTTTTTTCAGAGATCCTAGAATTGTTGGCGGAGCTAAGGAGCTCCTGTTTTGTGCAATATTCTCATCAGGCGGCCTGCTATTTCTGCGGAGAGGGTACGAGACATATGGAGTAATACCCGGTGCAATGCAAGCAATCCTTCGTCTATTGACTCATACTGTCATTTTATAAAACTTTGATTGATTGATTGATTGATAGGACCATCATCGTTGCACTTCAGTGAGTAACCATGTGTGCCTCGATTCATTTCTTACACATTAAGATCTTAGCGACAGTGCACGAACTTTGTATAATAACTATATGATCAAATTTGACCATGATTGAGAGCTTTTCAAGAGGTTTGGTTTTGCAGTGGCTATATCATCATCAAGTAGCTTGTCATAAACAGAACTTGTCCACCTTAATAGCCATTTGGAAAGAAATCAGCAATCGTTGCAAAAAAGCTAAATAGGTACTGGGGCAGTTAACACGACAGTTGTCACATAAAGAGATATCGCTAAAAACTAAAGCAGATCTTATAAGAACGATTTTCTGGCCAACACTATTTTACCAGTGTCAAACATGGCCAATAACAGCAGCTAATGAGCGGAAAGTCATAGCGACGGAGATGATGTGTCTTAGAAGAGCTGTAGGTTTGACAATAAAAGACAAAATTAGCAATGAAGAAATCAGAAGAAGATTGGATGTGAAACCAGTCATGTAATTCATAAAAGAACAACAGATCAAATGGTTTGGACACCTGACAAGAATGCCCTGGTATCGTCTACCACAGAGAGCTACACTGAAACAGTATAGCGAGTACAGAGCAAGAGGGGGACCACGCAAAAGATGGAGCGACGGCATCAAGAACAGTCTTACGAATTGAATAACAGCTTACAAAGTGCATTAGAACAAGCACACACAAGATCACTACATCCCGCTCTCCCCTCCCTCCCAACACTTCTACAAAGAAGTAAATGGTGGAAGAGAAGAAGAAGAACAGTCCTCTGGAATTTCTCTATCTCGAACGTCAGATGTCCTTCTTCTGCAGCGGTCAGACTCAAACCATCAGCTACATCCTGAATCCATCTTCTCCATGGTCTTCCTCGTCTTCTCTTTGCCGGGATGCCCCCTTCCATGATGGTCTTCTCCAGCCCTTCGTGTCTTTTTATATGTCCAAAATATCTCAATTTTCTCTTTCTTATTTGTAGCATCAGCCAGTTTTCTTTGATTTTGAGTTCTTTCTGGATAGATCTATTTGTTCTCTTCTCTGTTCAAGATATACGGAGGACTCTTCTGTAACACTTATATTCAAAAGCACATATATGTTTTTTCCAGTGTCTTGTGAAATGTCCACGTTACACATCCATGTGTTGCAGCTGGGAATATGCATGCTCTTAGTATTCTGATCTTTGTTTTCCTATCAGTTCCCTTTTATACTGTTTTTATACTGTTTTTTATAGTTTTTTATACTGTTTTTTTATACTGTTTTTTTAGTTGTTTAAAGCCATGTTTCTTCTTCTTTTAATTGCCTTCGTCACATTTCCATCTGTTGTTAACAGTGAACCAAGACTAACATCCCATTTCCATCTGTTGTTAACAGTGAACCAGGATATTCAGAACTGTTCACATTTCCATCTGTTGTTAACAGTGAACCAGGATATTCAGAACTGTTCACATTTCCATCTGTTGTTAACAGTGAACCAAGACTAACCATCCCATTTCCATCTGTTGTTAACAGTGAACCAGGATATTCAGAACTGTTCACATTTCCATCTGTTGTTAACAGTGAACCAGGATATTCAGAACTGTTCATTCCATCTTGTTACATGACAATAACCATCCATTTCCATCGTTGATAAAAACTAGTATTTCATGTTCGTTTACATTTCTATTGTTTTGCTACATTGAATCAGGGTATTCAGAACTGTTCACTTTTTATTTTTATCCTCCTTTGATAATATATTTTGTATGTTATACTTTTTGGATATATATTTTGTTTTATACTTTGGATATAGATTTTGTATTTTATACTTTTGATTACTTTATTAATTTATATCTTTTGGATATATAATTTTGTATTTATACTTTTGGATATATACTTTTGTATTTATACTTTTGGATATATACTTTTGTATTTATACTTTTGGATATATACTTTTGTATTTATACTTTTGGATATATACTTTGTATTTATACTTTTGGATATATACTTTGTATTTATACTTTTGGATATATACTTTGTATTTATACTTTGGATATATACTTTTGATTTTATACTTTGTATTTATACTTTGATTATATACTTTTGTATTTATACTTTTGGATATATACTTTTGTATTTATACTTTTGGATATATACTTTTGTATTTATACTTTTGGATATATACTTTTGTATTTATACTTTTGTATTTATACTTTTGTATTTATACTTTTGTATTTATACTTTTGTATTTATACTTTTGGATATATACTTTTGTATTTATACTTTTGGATATATAATTTTGTATTTATACTTTTGGATATATATATTTTGGACTGTATTCTTTTTCTACTTTTTTTTCTTAACACTTGGCCTCCAAGAAGGCATAGATCCTCAACCAAGGCCTTACAAGCTCTCATACGGTTGGTTGTGGTTTTTATAGCTGAGTGTCTTATTTCCGCCTGCCCAGCGTGTTCGCAACGCGTTGGACGACGGGTGACAAGCCCCATGTCTGTGCGGTTCAATTCTGCAAACTGGCAGAAATACCACAGTCTCTCCAGATTTACGGTGTTCATGGCACCGAACCGAAGGGTTACGATGTCCGTGGCACCGAGCCGAAGAACTGAAAGCTCGAGTGCTTCTGGATCGAAAAAAGAAAAAAAGAAATAGCTCAGTGTTTTTACAGTGTAGGGTAGCTAATCCCACGCCAAACCTCCTCTTCTGCTGTATACAACATGTGGTAGGTAATAGTAGTTTTTCTTCTTCTTCTTTGCGTTCGTTCTTTGCAATCAATTTTAATCATTCTTTGTGATATGTTTGATTTTTGCCAAGAACGTGTATACGTTGCACATTGGTTTGGTAGGCCCCTAAACGCATAGACTTCTACATGTTTAGGACGCATGCATCCGATTTCAGCCAAACCTCAGTCTCCTCTTACGATATGCGTGGCTGGTAACAGTTGTTCTATTCTTTACCCCAAATTCGGGCCTCGGTGACACCCCGGCGTCAGATTTGTATTGTCTGTCGTCTTTGACTCTTTATGGGACAAGAGAGACGTATAGACGCTTTCACTGAGATTCTTATCGTCTATATTGCGATCAGATCTCATATCAGACATGTATGCACTCACACTTCTACGTATACCAGAGTGGATGTCGATCAGATCTCATATCAAACATGTATGCACTCACACTTCTACGTATACCAGAGTGGATGTCGATCAGATCTCATATCAAACATGTATGCCCCTACACTTCTACGTATACCAGAGTGGATGTCGATATATACTTACTGAATCTGGAAAAGAAGATGTTAGGATTAGAATACAGAAAACAAGATCAACATTTGCCCTTCTGAAGAACATAGGGAGCTCAAGAATAATCAGGAATAAAACTAAGACACACATACATATACCATGGTAGCAATATAGACACAGAAGGAGGACAAACAAAGATGTCAAGATAAGAATACAAAAAAAAAGAAAAAGGAAACTTTATTGCATTGAGTAAGATATGGAAGTCAAAGGAGATCAAAACAAACACAAAGCTGAGAATTTTTCAATCAAATGTAAAGTCAGTGCTGTTCTATGGCTCGAAAACATGGAAGACAGCAAAAGAAACCACTAGAAAACTACAGATCTTCGTAAATGGATGTTTACGTTGAATAGGGGGACTGAGATGGTATGATAAGGTTACGAACGAGGAACTCAGAGAAAGAACTAAGTAAATACCAGTGGAGAAAGAGCTAAGGAAGAAACGCTGACGATGGATCAGACACACATTAAGAAGACTGACTAGAAGATAGGCACTGTTTTGGAACCCGCAGGGAAAAAGACGTAGGGGAAGACCTAGACATACCTGGAGAAGAGAGCTAGATACTGATATTAAAATGATAGGTAAAACATGGAAAGAATTGGAAGGGATGACAGGAGAGAGGAAGAGCTGGAAAAGTTTGTTGAAGACCTATGCTCCTTTCGGAGTTGAAAGATAAAGAAGAAGAAGAACAAGTATGATAATGATATTTAATGTCATGAAATGTCAAGGCTGTCGTTCTGTATGGAAGGACTGCAATGCCCTTCTCAAATGTCCTTCTCAAATATCCTCCACTAAATGCGTTTAAGCAATCAATCAATCAAGTGCCGTGCCGGTCGGATAAGACGACCATGTCTCTCCACGACTCTCTCTCTCTCTCCTTGGTGAAGTTAATCGGTTCTGACGTCGATCTTTTGTTGAGCCACGAAGTTCATCCATCATTTTTCCCTTCTGTCTTCCACGATCTCTCCTTCCCTGAATTTTACCTGTTGGCGCCAAATGTTCTAAACCTTCTCTTCGCATTATATGTCCGAAGCACCTTGATTGTCTGATTCTTATTTTTTTGATAATGTTTCTTTGTCTGCAGGCCTGATTTAAAATCTCATCATTTGTTTTCTTCATTGTCCATATAATTCTCAGCATTCTTCTGTAAAACTACATCTCTGTGGCTTCCAATGATCTTATTGATTGTTTGTTCATTGTCCATGATTCGCTGCCATACATAGGTATTTGTTCAATATATCACTTGAGTACTCGTTTTCTCAGTGTTTTTTGTAGTGAATTCACGTTTAGTATGTTTCTGATTTTTCTAAAAGCTGCTTTCGCTTGAGCTATTCTACTCCTAATCTCTGTTGTATATCTTCCATCTGATGTTAGGAATATTCCCAGATACTTGAATCGATGGTTCAGTGTTGTGTTACTTATACTTAAAGGGGGCAGACGTTCAGTTTGTGGACAGAAGAAATGCTTTAAATACACTCCTAAAATATCTCTGAAATGCTTCGATATAAACACCAAAGCTGCGAATTCCTGGTGCTTCTTCTTCTCTTCAGCATTTACTTCTTGATAGAAGTGCTTGGGGGAAGGAGGAGGAAGAAACGTAGTGATCGTGTGTGTGCTTGTTTTACGGTACTTTGTAATCTGATATTCATGTTCGTAAGGCTGTTCTTGATGCCGTCCCTCCATCTTTTGCGTGGTCTTCCTCTTGCTTTGTACTCATTTTACTTTTTCTGTGTGGCCCTCTGTGGTAGATGATACCAGGGCATTCTTGTCAGGTGTCCAAACCATTTAATCTGTTGTTCTTTTATGAATTGCATGACTGGTTTCACATCCAATCTTCTTCTGATTTCTTCATTTCTAATTTCGTCTCTTATTGTCACACCTGCAGTTCTTCTAAGATACCTCATCTCTGTCGTCATGATTTTCCCTCATTAGCTGCTGTTATTGGCCATGTTTGACACTGGTAACATAGTGTTGGCCAGAAAATTGTTCTTATGAGATTTGTTTTAGTTTTTAGCGGTATCTCTTTATGTGACAACAGTGGTGTTAACTGTCCCAGTACTTGGTTAGCTTTTGTGCAACGATTGCTGATTTCGCTATCGATACTTCCATCTGCTGGGAAAATTGCTCCTAAGTATTTAGCCTCAATTGTTTGTTTTATTTCTACGTTCTGGAATTTTATTGTAAGGTTTTCTGGTTGTCTACTTATTGCCATTGTCTCTGTCTTTATTATATTTATTTTCATGCTGTACTCCTCTCCTGGTGCAAGATCGTCAAATGTAGCTCTGTAACAACACAAGAGGAGCTCGCATAGCTGTGAATCGTTGTGCTGTTGAGACACAGAAAAAACGAGCTGCACGAAAAAACAGAACACACAGCACCCACTTGTCTAGCCTAGACCATGTGTGCCCCACCTGTGGTAGGGATTGTATTCTAGGATTGAACTCTACAGTCACCTCCGCACACACCAGAGAGGTGCAGCAGCACACGTCCTGGGCTATTGTCATCATCGCTTGCGATGGACAGTTTTTATTATGATTTATTATGATATTACAATTTGTTTAAGAATACATGACCTTATTTTAATAAGCAAACTATTTATTCTCGCGGTGGGAAGTCAGGCTGTGGTAACTTAACTAGCGCGCATAGTAGGGTCAGGGGCGTAGCCCGATAATGCGAGATAGGTGTGCTGTTACTTAACATGAATATGTGCCCATCTATTTAACCTCTTTTCACTTTTAATTGAAATGCCAACTATATTCAATTACGCACCGATAGTTGTTGAACTGGGAACAATGTTTTTTTTAAATAGTACATATTTTCACTTCCATGTTTCACTTGAAGACCAGATCCATTCTTCTTTCCTTTTGCAGAAACTTCTCTGTGACGGTATTGTAAAATGTACTCTTCATTATAACTTTGCTCAAATGTTTATATTCAAGAGACAACAAAATTCGTTCGTGTGTTGCCGGGCTCTCATGGGGAGGAAAGAATAGTAACAGTGCGACTTACAAGGCATGTCGTAAGAGGCGACTGAGGTAGGGGCATAGGGAAGCTATCCTAGTAAATAAAAACCGTCGCAGAAATCAGATGAGCTGCCCTACTTGTGGTCGCACAACTGACACAATGTACAGCCGCTCTTAGGCTCAGATCACGTACATCTCATAAAGAGTGGTTTAACAAGTGGTCGTTATGGAAAAGAAGACTAAAGGCTAAGATTGGAGAGTTTATATTGATCGTGCGTAGTTTTGCAGCAAATGTGGATTCACGTCAATGTTGAAAACGAAATTTCAACAGATGCAGTGGTTGCTGGAATAGTCACGATCAGTTCTGCCAGTTTAAACACTTCTTTACGACCCTTGTTCTCAGAGCATCGGTTGTTTCCACCCTACGCTTTCTGGTCTCTCGATTCTAACGCGAACTGAGATCATTATTTAAGCCTGAACTGAACGCTTTAAGCCTGAACTGAGATCATTATCAACTAAAAACTGCAGTAAGTCATGAACTGTAGAACTCCTCCGAACAATAGATTACCACAAGTTCATTTTCCAATCGTAAATAGTCGAACATTCCAACATAAACGTCGTTTAAACACCACGCACTTTTATTGTTAGTGCTGGTTTTCTCCCGCACGCATTCGCTATGTAAAACCACAACCTGTCCACTAATCTCTCCACTCACTTCACACAACGTCATAGTTTGCGTTAGGAATCGAGAGACCAGAACGCGTAGGGCGGAAACAACCGAGCGATTCTCGGAGAACAAGGGTCGTAACTACTAATTACTAACATACCGGAATTGCTTGCCCATAGAGAGACTTACTTTCAGTTTGCTCAGTCTCATCAATTCAATAATAGACAGCTACTCTATAAATATTTTATAGTAAATATTGTTGTGAATACTTACCAGAATAGTTTTTCTTCTGGCCTGGCATAGGTGTGCCTGGCAATGAAGACTACGTCCCTGGGTGGTGTTGTTGCAGAGTGAAGTGGAGCATACAGGACAACTACTTCCAGTATGAGGATGGAAATTGACGCCGTTACTGCTGCTATTTCTTGGCTCTCTGTGACTCCGTTTATTGTTGTCATTGTTCTATCTGACTCTCAGTCGATGCTTCGGAAGGTACAGAATAGCAGGCTGCGGTATGAGGGGATGTCGTCTATTGAAGTTTCTAACCTCCAGAGGCTTACGTGGATATACTATCCTGGACATGTGTGTGTTTGAGATATTGAGAGAGTGGACATGCTTGCATCATCAGCATGAATTGTGGAGGATATTAGGATTGATAATGTAGATATGCTTTGGTCTCTTCGCGACTGCCTGCTGGATGAGGACACTAAAATAGATGTTGAATCGACCCAGCGATTTAAGCAGTTTAGAGATACCCGTTGTACAAGTAGAATTGTATGCCTAAATGACAGAGTGAGGAGAGTGTTTAGCCAGCGAGCCACGCGAACCATCGGTATGCATACCCTTCCACATCTGTACGAATGGGAGGGGAGGAGGAGGGGGAGGCTGAGCACCTGTGGGTCTTCCCTGGGTGTAATGACATCGATTCAATAGTCAATAGCCAAAAACTGATAACCAAAAACTGATAACCAATAACTGATAACCAATAGCTGACAGCTAGTAACAGATAACCAATAACAGATAACCAATAACTGATAACCAATAACTGATAACCAATAACTGATAACCAATAACAGATAACCAATAACTGATAACCAATAACAGATAACCAATAACTGATAACCAATAGCTGACAGCTAGTAACAGATAACCAATAACAGATAACCAATAACTAGAACATAACCAATAACTGATAACCAATAACTGACAGCTAGTAACAGATAACCAATAACAGATAACCAATAACTGATAATCTATAAAAACTGATAACCAATAACTGATAACCAATAACAGATAACAATAATGAACCCAATAACAGATAACCAATAACTGATAACCAATAGCTGACAGCTAGTAACAGATAATCAATAACTGATAACCAATAGCTGATAACGATAACAGATATCCAATAACTGATAACCAATGCGATAACGAATAACTGATAACCAATAACAATAACCGATATCCGATAATCACACGATAACATTAACCAATAACAATCCGATAACTTCTAACTGATAACCAATAACTTTAACCAAAATAACATTGTTTCCAATTATTTTCGCGTTGTCATAACCAATTACACTTTTGATAGTTGATCTTCTAAAGGTATACGTTGCACATTGGTTTGGTAAGTTTCAGTATTAGACTTTAATTTTCTGGAATGTTGTCATTTGACTGTTCTTATCTCCTGAACTCTTGACTCTATCTTCAATCTGATGTTATCAAGACACGTGGATATTAACCTGGTACATGGCAAACTGTAAAACGAACATTGAACTGACCTACTTAATATGATCAATTTTAGCTTAGCCGATAATACAGAAGATAACGAGCGGATTAATCTGTCTATATAGATTAACCAAACCACGCATGCATGAAGAATATTAAACGCTGGTGAGTGTATATATATATGAGACAAGTGAACAAATGAAAATCGTGGCTTATACTTTACTCAATTTTTATTTCTTCTTCGACTGCTTCATATCGATTACTTGTTAAACCATTCTTTGTGTGATTTGTATGTGATCTGAGCCTTCTTCTTTTCTTCGACTGCTTATATCGATTACTTGTTAAACCATTCTTTGTGGATTGTATGTGATTGAGCCTTCTTCTTCTTCTTTTTCGACTGCTTCATATCGATTACTTGTTAAACCATTCTTTGTGTGATTTGTATGTGATCTGAGCCTTCTTCTTCTTCGACTGCTTCATATCGATTACTTATTAAACCATTCTTTGTGTGATTTGTATGTGATCTGGACTTTTTTCTTCTTCTTCTTCTTCGACTGTTCATATCTATTACTTGTTAAACCATTCCTTGTGTATTTGTATGGATCTGAGCCTTCTGTCTTCTTCCTTCTTCTTCTCGACTCTCATATCGATTGTTAAACCATTCTTTGTGATTGTATGTGATTGGACCTTCTTCTTCCCTTCTTCTTCGAACTGCTTCATCGATTACTTTTAAACCATTCTTTGTGGATTGAAATAGTGATCTGACTCTTCTTCTTCCGACTGCTCATATCGATTACTTGTACACCATTCTTTGTGTTTTCATGTGATCTAGAGCCTTCTTCCTTCTTCGACTGCTTCATTCGATTACTTGTTAAACCATTCATGTTTTAGGATTTATGATCTGAGCCTTCATCTTCTTCTGACTGGTCTTTATCGATTACATTGTTAAACCATTCTTTTGTTGTATGTGATCTGAGCTTCTTCGATCTATTCTTCTTCTCATTTCGACTGCTTCATTCGATTACTTGCAAACCATTCTTTGCATGATAATATGTATTGAGCCTCTTCTTCTTCGACTGCTTCATATCGATTTTTATTAACCATTCTTGTGATTTGTATGTGATCTGGACCTTCTTCTCTTCGACTCTTAGTATCGATTACTTGTTAAACCATTCTTTGGTGATGAATCGTGATGCCAATAACTTATTCTTCTTCTTCATCTGTCAACTGCAAAATTGATCTTGTTAAACCATTCTTTGTGTGATTTGTATTGATCTGAGCCTTCTAATCTTCTTCTTCTTCTCCTGCTTCATATCGATTACTTGTTAAACCATCTTCATGTGTGAAGATGATGGAATTTCTTCCTTCTTCTTCTTACGACCTTCATATGATTACTTGTTAAACCATTCTTTGTGGATTTATATGTGATCACGGCCTTCCTATTTGACCTTCATTCGATTACTTGTTAACCATTCTTTGTGATTTGTATGTGATCTGAGCCTTCTTCTTTTCTTCGACTGCTTCATATCGATTACTTGGTAAACCATCTCTTGTGTGATTTGTAGTGACTGGCCTTTTCTATTTACTATGACTGCTTCATATCGATTACTTGTAAACCATTCTTTGTGTGTTTGTATGTGATCTGAGCCTCTTCTTCTTCTCTTCTTCTTCGACTGCTTCATATAATTACTTGTTAAACCATTCTTTGTGTGATTTGTATGTGATCTGAGCCTTCTTCTTCTTCTTCTTCTTCTTCTTCGACTGCTTCATATCGATTACTTGTTAAACCATTCTTTGTGTGATTTGTATGTGATCTGAGCCTTCTTCTTCTTCGACTGCTTCATATCGATTACTTGTTAAACCATTCTTTGTGTGATTTGTATGTGATCTGAGCCTTCTTCTTCTTCTTCTTCTTCTTCTTCGACTGCTTCATATCGATTACTTGTTAAACCATTCTTTGTGTGATTTGTATGTGATCTGAGCCTTCTTCTTCTTCGACTGCTTCATATCGATTACTTGTTAAACCATTCTTTGTGTGATTTGTATGTGATCTGAGCCTTCTTCTTCTTCTTCCTCTTCTTCTTCGACTGCTTCATATCGATTACTTGTTAAACCATTCTTTGTGTGATTTGTATGTGATCTGAGCCTTCTTCTTCTTCTTCTTCTTCTTCGACTGCTTCATACCGATTACTTGTTAAACCATTCTTTGTGTGATTTGTATGTGATCTGAGCCTTCTTCTTCTTCGACTGCTTCATATCGATTACTTGTTAAACCATTCTTTGTGTGATTTGTATGTGATCTGAGCCTTCTTCTTCTTCTTTTTCGACTGCTTCATATCGATTACTTGTTAAACCATTCTTTGTGTGATTTGTATATGATCTGAGCCTTCTTCTTCTTCGACTGCTTCATATCGATTACTTGTTAAACCATTCTTTGTGTGATTTGTATATGATCTGAGCCTTCTTCTTCTTCTTCGACTGCTTCATATCGATTACTTGTTAAACCATTCTTTGTGTGATTTGTATATGATCTGAGCCTTCTTCTTCTTCTTCTTCGACTGTTTCATATCGATTACTTGTTAAACCATTCTTTGTGTGATTTGTATGTGATCTGAGCCTTCTTCTTCTTCTTCTTCTTCTTCGACTGCTTCATATCGATTACTTATTAAACCATTCTTTGTGTGATTTGTATGTGATCTGACCGAGCGATTGTAGTTGTGCCAGTTATGCGTCTACAAGTAGGCCAGCACATCTGATTTCTGTGACGCCTTTTATTTACTAGGGTAGCTTTCCTAGGCCCCTACCCCAGTCGCCTCTTCCGACATGCCTTGTAGGTCGCAGTGTTACTATTCCTTGCTACCCTTGCACCATACGGGCGGGGGGTGGTAACCATACAAACGACCCAAGCATCGAGTGCAGAAATTCTCATCGACAGGAACAATAAAAACACTGAACTTCCTGACGATGAAGACGCAGCGTACCTAACATATGTCGGTTGCAGACAACACAAAATGTATGACCCTTGCGTACACTTTCAGTACTCTTTGCTTCCCATACGGGACCCTGCAACACACGGAGATATCCTTTACAGGACTTAGCCATTAACCTCAGTGAACGAGTCGATGATTTTCTAGGGCACCACTTATACGTTCAGTAGTTTGCCATTGCTTTCTGAACTGGGAGGTCTGTTTTTATCGTTTTTAAAAATCAGTCTGAAACCAATTTGCTTCCAAACTGACCATCGCTGAGTTTGAACCAGGTACTCTTCAGAAGTAGATCAGAAATAAAGAGTTTAATTTGGCAGGCCAAAGCAACGTTTCAGAAAATGAGAAGCATTATATGCAACAAGTCATTGTCAATTGAGATCAGAATGCAAGTTATTCAGTGTTACATACAGCCAATGATGACATAAGGAGGCAAGTCATGGACAATAAACAAACAGAAAAATCTCTGAGGGTCACAGAGATGTGGTTTTACAGAAGAATGATGAGAATCCCATGGACTGCCAAAATTAACGAATGCTGAGTTGTTGAATGAGGTCAAGAGACAGAGAAAATTGATGGTTCAGTTTACGAAAGAGGTAGTCATTATTCTTCGGTCATGGGATGAGAAAGGGAGGTTTAGAACACACTGTAACACACTGTAAAATCGAGGGTAGACTCTCGTCAGAGGAAGACAGAGATGGACAATTTTGGATAGCCTGACTTCATGGCATGAAAGAGCGTCAACATCTGAGATGATAGCAAATACCAGAGACAGAGATTTGTGGAGATCTATGATCGCTTACGTCAGCAGGCACTGTACCTGATGATGACGACTCTTGGCTTGTAATCGAGTTTACTACCGCGTAAGCTGCAGACGCCCATATATGTATATATACAGTGGCGGCTCGTCATTAAGGGCCCGTGGGGCCAGGCCCCATCAAGATAATGTGTAAAGTGCATTTATTATTTAATAAATTAAAATATAACCTAATCCAAAACCATGATTTTTCCGAAAATGTGTGTCTGGCCCCACCAACAAAAAGGATCACGAGCCGCCACTGTATAAATATATTGTTGCGAATTAGTGCTGGCAAAAAATTGATTTGGATATTGGTCGGGGAAGTAAAGAAGCGATCTTGGAATGAGTATTAAAAAAATTGACTTCCATTACAGGAAGTAAATTTATACAAGGAAATTAGGCTAACGTGCCGCCCGTGTAGTGCCCGTGTAGTGCCCGTGTAGTGCCCGTGTAGTGCCCGTGTAGTGCCCGTGTAGTGCCCGGGCCGGCAAAGAAAACAAAGAGTAGTACCACTGTGACCTACAAAACATATCATAGGAGACGACTGAGGTAGGGGCCTAGGAAAGCTACCCAATTAAATAAAAATCGTCGCAGAAATCTGATGTGCTGGCCTACATGTTGGCGCATAACATGCACAGCGTACATTCACTTTTAGGCTCAGATCACATACAAATCACAACGGTTGGTTAACAAGTGGCCGATATCGAGCGTTTGAAGAAGAAGACGAAGAAGAGTGATAACGTGCACACTCAAACATACACACAAACATACACACAAACTTACACATGTACAGACACTCACAATGGGGCTCTCTGTGGCGTGTACAGGTTAGCTGCTCGCTTCTCGTGCCAAAGGTACTCGGTTCACTCTCTCGTGGAGCCATCAGGGATATTTTTCCGGAGATATCTGATCTCAGTGTAGGTGAGATCAAACTCCTAGTCCTAGCAGAAAACGGATGATAAAATGTAGGTCCCATGTTCAGTATGTGAACGTAAATGAACCATTGACAGTTCAAAATCGAGAAGAGCAGGCTGGAAAGCCGCTGCCAGAGCAAAATTCACGAGTAAAGGTTAACATTAAAATTCATACAAAATATCTTCACTATCTTCAAAATTACATCTTCGTCGATGCCACGGAGTTCGTGCTCTGTGACTGAGAACTTCCTGTGTAAGAAAGAGATCGGAGAACACATGATTACTTCGAAGTGCAATAATAATGGTCTTCTCAATCAATCAATCAATCAATCAATCAATCAATCAATTAATCAACAATCATGAAACATCGCACTATATACAAACCTACATACAAACATATACAAACATATGTACAAACATACTGACATTCAAACATATTACAAACCTACATACAAACATATATACAAACATATGTACAAACATATATACAAACATATGTACAAACATACGTACAAACATACGTACAAACATATATATCAAACAGTACTGTGTACAAACATATGTACATATATACAAACATATGTACAAACATATGTACAAACATATACAACATATATCATATGTACAAACATATAAATAGTACAAACATATGTACAAACATATGTACAACACATATATACAAACATATTAAGTACAACATATAGTACAAACATATGCATATGTACAACTATGTACAAACATATGTACAAACATATGTACAAACATATGTACAAACATATGTACAAACATATGTACAAACATACGTACAAACATATATACAAACATATAAACATATTACAAACATATGTACAAACATATGTACAAACATATGTACAAACATATGTACAACATATATACAAACATAGTACAAACATATATACAACATAGTACAAACATATATACAAACATATGTACAAACATATGTACAAACATATATACAAACATATATACAAACATATGTACAAACATATATACAAACATATGTACAAACATATGTACAAACATATATACTAACATATGTACAAACATAGTACATATGTACAAACATATGGACACACATATATACAAACATATGTACAAACATATGTACAAACATATTACAAACATTGTACAAACATATATACAAACATATGTACAAACATATGTACAAACATATATACAACATATGAACAAACATATGTACATATTACATACATGTACAAACATATGTACAAACATATGTACAAACATACGTACAAACATATATACTAACATATGTACAAACATATGTACATATATACAAACATATGTACAAACATATATACAAACATATGTACAAACATATGTACAAACATCATGTAAACTTAATGTTCTAATCACATAGTTTAAAAATAAATTACAAAATTTTGGTCAAAACTACGTACAAACATATATACTAACATATGTACAAACATATGTACATATGTACAAACATATGTACACACATATATACAAACATATATACAAACATATGTACAAACATATGTACAAACATATGTACAAACATATGTACAAACATACGTACAAACATATGTACACACATATATACAAACATATATACAAACATATGTACAATCATATCTACACACATATATACACACATGTGTACAAACATATATACAAACATATGTACAAATATACGTACAAACATATATACTAACATATGTACAAACATATGTACATATATACAAACATATATACAAACATATGTACAAACATATGTACAAACATATGTACACACATATATACAAACATATGTACAAACATATGTACAAACATATATACAAACATATATACAAACATATGTACAAACATATATACTAACATATGTACAAACATATGTACAAACATATGTACAAACATATGTACAAACATATGTACAAACATATGTACACACATATATACAAACATATATACAAACATATGTACAAACATATGTACAAACATATGTACAAACATATGTACACACATATATACAAACATGTGTACAAACATATATACAAACATATGTACAAACATACGTACAAACATATATACTAACATATGTACAAACATATGTACATATATACAAACATATATACAAACATATGTACAAACATATGTACAAACATATGTACAAATTCACCATGGTAGTTATCTTCAAATGTTCTTCAACTTCCTACCACTCTGTAGTTTTAAAATGGAAATTAAAAGATTTTCTCTGGGTCTGTTTAAAACGTCATTTTTATTTAGTTTCTTGCGGGTTACAATCAAGCGCTTGTCTAGTGACACTTGACTGTGTTTTCCGCAGAGTATTCCCGACCCACCACTATTTTCTTTCCTTAACCTGGGTTATCATTGGTTTTTATTCTGTACTCATCCACAAGTCTGTATTTACCACTCTGTCGCACAATCTCACTTTGAATATACGCCGATTCCTACCTTTTTTATAAGTTCAAAATAATTTATTTTTCTCTGCAATCAATTTTCTTTAATTCCTAATTCTTGTTGGAAAGTTTTGTTTGTTCTTTTGTTTTTGTTCAAAGAATTATTACATTTAAATTTGAAAGCAATTTGCTGGTTTTTTTCCACCAGCTAATTTGTTAAATTTCTAATTTTCGCCTCGAATGTTTCTCGTGTGTTGCTCGTATGTATCCAGTATGTTGCTCGTATGTTGCCTGTTGCTCGTATTTTGCCTGTTGCTCGTATGTATCCAGTATGTTGCTCGTATTTACCTGTTGCTCTATTTTGCCTGTTGCTCGTATGTATCCATGTTGCTCGTCATTTGCCTGTTGCTCGTATTTTGCCTGTTGCTCGTATTTTGCTGTTGCCGTATTTTGCCTGTTGCTCGTATTTTGCCTGTTGCTCGTATGTTTCCAGTATGTGGCAGTATTTTGCCTGTTGCTCGTATTTTGCCTGTTGCTCGTATGTGGCAGTATGTTGCTCGTCTGTTGCCTGTTGCCCGTATGTGCCAGTATGTTGCTTATTTGCCTTGCATGTTGTCCATATTCCGTATGTGCCGTACGTTGCTCATATGTTGCCCTATGTTGTTCGTATGTTGCCCTGTTTGACCTACTTCATTTACAGGTCTACGTTTATGTATTAGTTTATATCATCATCATCATAAAGTGCCATCTCCGTATCAAAGAATGGTTTAAATATACCTTCAATATCCCCAATCTCTTGCCTCGATGTTACACTCTACCAGGCTGTAATATGTTCACATCTCTTGCCTCGATGTTACACTCTACCAGGCTGTAATATGTTCACATCTCTTGCCTCGATGTTACACTCTACCAGGCTGTAATATGTTCACATCTCTTGCCTCAATGTTACACTCTACTAGGCTGTAATATGTTCACATCTCTTACCTCAATGTTACACTCTACCAGGCTGTAATATGTTCACATCTCTTACCTCAATGTTACACTCTACCAGGCTGTAATATGTTCACATCTCTTACCTCAATGTTACACTCTACCAGGCTGTAATATGTTCACATCTCTTACCTCAATGTTACACTCTACCAGGCTGTAATATGTTCACATCTCTTGCCTCGATGTTACACTCTACCAGGCTGTAATATGTTCACATCTCTTACCTCAATGTTACACTCTACCAGGCTGTAATATGTTCACATCTCTTTGATGTTTCCTTCCCATGTCACTCGACATTCAGGCGAGCTTTACTTTGACTTCAGAGGTATCTGTTTAGTTGTAAGTAACGTTCTCATGTCATGCAATGTGCTTTATGTTATTACAAAAATTGTTATTCCTGCATGTAGTGTCGCTTTTTAGGGCAGTGTAGGACAGGTGGGAACGAGAACTTGAGGTTTTCAATGGCCGCATGGGGAGTGCAGTCGAAGCGAAACTGTTCAGATTAGGTTTTTTCTTCTATGTCCATTTCAGAAAAAAAATCCTTGGCCCTACCGTGGATTGAACACGGGTTTCCCGTATAGAAGCTTCGCTCTAATCCATTCGACCAAACGCGTTTCTATGTTATGTTATAAAGACAAATTAAATTTTTAAAAGTTATTTAAACAAAATTTAAACAAATGATAATATAAGTAACAAATATACCCGTGTTTTGTCGAGGCTCTCAAGGGGAGCAAAGAATAGTAGCACTGAAACCTACAAGGTATGTCGTAAGTGGCGACAGATGTAAGGATCTAGGGGAAACTTCCATAGTAAATAAAAAGCATTGCAGAAATCGCTTGTGTTGGCCTACTTATAGGCGTATAACTGGTACCACATATAATCGCTCTTAGGCTCCGATTACATAAAAATCACACAGAGTGGTTAACAAGTGGTCGACATGGAGAATTCGAAGAAAAAAAAGTTAAACAAATATACATGCTTAAACATACAGTACTAATATCTTTAGATATTTTCAGGTCTCGAGCAACCCAGAATGCAACACCCGCAGAAGCAGTAGCAGTAGTACAGAACTGTCAGTTCAGTAACAACGCGAGGCGGGAGTGAGAGATCCACTGAACGTGCGTTATGAGTGCGTGCCGTGTTTTCTTTCGCCTCCTCGCGCTAACAGGCACACACTTCTCAGCAGATGTCAGATCAGACTAAAGAACTACATTTTATTTCTAAATACAACCCAAGTTTTGTGGAATAATAAAAAATAAACCATCTTCATACATCAAGGAATCGAAGCTTTCATATATTCTCAACCGTCGACCATTTTACACAGGGAATTGTATACAGGCCACCATCGTCCGTTCTAAATTTGTCATATTTGCTCAGCTCACGGACATTACACATATCTGTTCTACATCATTCTCTACAGGATATCTAGTTAAGTAGCCGCTTCTACCGGTTGGTAACTTCAAGATGGAATCCGAAAGTGTTAAGTCGTGTATCTTCCAGGAGTAATATAAATCTAACGTGGCCTAAATTTGAGAATTTCTTACTTAATTCTATCCAATTGGACAACAAATTGTTGCCTGTTTGAAAGAAAACAGATTACAAACTGGTGAGTCATTTTTTCCTTATCAATAACAGTAATTTTATGATAATTATTTCGTTTTCAAAATTGTGGCTTGCTTTTTAATGAACTGATCGTTTTGTGTATGATTTTGTTTTGGTAAACCATGTTTTATTTAATTTGCGATTTTTTTTTTTAATGTCGGGGGTTTATTTGATTCTCCATGTGAATAGAATTATTTGGTTTGACACCATCTTGATTGGTTGTGGTTGCTGTCGGTCTCCGCTGGTTAATTCCTCTCCGAACCTGTTGATGTGCTTGATCTTCTGTACAAATCTAACAGATGTACAGATTAATAATTCTTCTTCTTTGAACTCTCCATATCGACCACTTGTTAAGCCACTCTTTGTGATTTGTATGTGATCTGAGCCTAAGAACGATTCTACGTTGTGCTAGTTATGCACCTACAAGTAAGCCAACGAATTCGATTTCTGCAACGCTTTTTATTTACTAGGTAGCTTCCTAAGCCCCTTACCTCAGTCGCCTCTTACGACATGCCTTGTAGGTTGTAGTGGTACTATTCTTGACTCCCCTTGTGAGCCCCAGCAGCAACACAGGCATATTGATAATTCAATCTGCCAACCTCTACTTCTTCTTCTTCTTCTACCTCTTCGTCTTCTTATGATATTGATATAGTGTTCAATTGAATGTATCGATTTATATCTGAGGTGTGAATTAAGTTAATGCCTTGAGACACTAACACTGCTGTTGATGTTTGCCTCTGAAGATGGATGCAGCTGTCGATGGTCAGTCAGTCACTCCAGCTTCTTCTTCTATTTCTTCTTCTTTCTTTTTATTACTACTGTACCTCTGAAGTCTGAGAAGGCCAGCCTGTATGGCGAGGAAACCAATACAATGGTAAGCAGGCTTTCACGCAAAAATCAGTCGGAAGCGCCACACTAGACGCCATGGCTGCGCCTGAATTCACAGCGGGCGAAGGCAGAAGAAGAAACAGAATGACTATAGTGTTAAATTTAATGTATCGATTTACATTTGTGATGTGACTTATGCTTTGAGACACTGATACTGCGGTTGATGTTTGCCTATGAAGGTGGATGCTGCTGTCGATGGTCAGTCAGTCATTCAGTCAGTCATTCAGTCATTCCAGCTTATTTTACTTCTTCTTCTTCTTATGTTACTGCTATTGTATAGACTTCAATGTAATATATTGACTTATATCTGTGGTGTGACTTAAATGCTTTGAGACACTAACAATGCTGATAACGCATGGGTATGAAAGTGAAATCTTCTGTCATGACACTAACAATGCTGATAACGTATGGGTATGAAAGTGAAATCTTATGTCATGACACTAACAATGCTGATAACGTATGGGTATGAAAGTGAAATCTTATGTCATTAGTTACTCTTTTCATATTTATTCTTCTTTCTTCATTTCCTTTTGTCATTCTCTGCTTTTTTTGGCCGCTAGGCGTAGCAGGTTTAACTGATGATCAGTTTTCGAGATAGTGCACACACATAGTGCTTGATATGCTGTTGTATTGTGGAGTTTTAAGATATCTTTTTCTTGGTCTGCCCCTTACTCTTGATGATTCTATTTTCAGGTTGTACGCCCTTGCAACTGGTGTATTTGGGTTCATTCTGACCAAGTAGCCAAACCATTAAGTCTCTGTTTTTCAATAAATCTAATAGCAGGTGATGTTCCGACTGTTCTTCTAATTCGAATATCAATATTTCTTTTTCTTCTGTTACTGATATAGACTGAAATATAATGTATGAATTGTTATTAGTGTGTGTCCATTAATGCCTTGAGACACTGCCGTTGTTGATGTATGCCTATTGCTTGTGTGGTGTCAGGGCCCGCAAGAGGAACAAAGAATACTACCACTGCGATCTACAAGGCGTGCATAAGAGGTAAATTGAGGTAGGGGCCTAGGGAAGCTATCTAGTAAATAAAAAGCGTAGCAGAAATTGGATGCGCTGGCTTACTTGTAGGTGCATAACTGGCACAATGTAAATCGCTCTTAGGCTCAGATCATATACAAATCATATATAGTGGTTGGCAAGTTGTCGATGTGGAGCGTTCGAAGAAGAAGAAGAAGGAGATGTATGTATATGAAGGTGAAATCTGCTGTCGATGGTCGATCAGTCACCCCGTCGGTCAATCAATCAATCAATCAATCTTCCAGTTAATCAGAAAGTGTGTAAAATGAACACTTCTATTTATTAAAATTTAAAAAAAATATTTTGTTTCGTGAAAAAAATGGACCCTCATTCCTTTTCCAATTCTCAATTTTTACAGAACCTGCTTACAGTATAATCTATTATTAAGTGTCTATCCCCAGGTGGATGATGGAATTGGTTGTCCACTCTTGCCGTTATGCGTAGGAGTGGAGCTTTAATTTTGTGCTCCAGCGCCCTTGTGTTATATCGGTGTTTATTTAGTGTGGTTTTGAACTTGTCTATCCAACTGTCTCGTTATCTTCCCTTGGCTCTAGGACATGATCTCTATTTATTGTATGCTGTTATTGGTGGTTGGTTGTATTCCAGTACATGAAATGTTCAAACCACTGCATCTGTTGTCTTTCGATGTATTCGGTGCATGAAGTTATACAGTCAAATCAAATTTTCATCAAATATTTCGATACAAGAAAAGAACAGGAACACACGTCAAGTAATCCAGGTTGATATTCATACAATAACCCTGTGCCAAAGAAATTTTATTAATTTTAACTTTGTGTGGGTTCTGACACCATTTGTTATATTTGACGATATTACTATAGCCTATGTTGCATTTTACGACGCTATATTGTTAAGTATAATGGCCCCTGTTTCTTTCTTCTCCACAAGTTGGCATCAGTATCTCCCCCACTAGGGATGTAGTATGTATGTTTGCTTTTATTGTTTCCACATTTTTATTTGAAATTTAAAAATATTTGTATAAATATTGAGTTATAAAAACATTATGTCCCCCGGAAGATGAAATATTTTGGCCACGTTAAACGTTACAGTGGTTTGGAGAGAACGGTAATGGAAGTCATGGTTTCTGGAGTACGAGTCAGGTGACGACCAAGACGAAGGTGGCAACAAGACATTAAAGAAACGATGAACATGACGCTGGGGGAGGCGAGAAAACTTGCTAGTGACTGAGAGTTTTTCAGGCGGAATGTGATGAAAACCACTTTCCGCAAGGGACATGCTACTTGCTGATGAGGATTTGTATTGGGAGTCTCTGTGGCATAGAGGTTAGGTGTTCGTGTCTCATGCCATAGGTATCAAGTTCGCTCCCTCGTGAAGCCATCTGGATAGTTTTCCAGAGATCCCTGATCTCAGTGTAGGTGAGATCGAGTTCCTAGTCATATCGGAGACGGACGATAAAATTTAGGTCCCGTGTTAAATTTGAGCACGTAAAAGAACCATTAGCAGTTCAAAATTGAGACGAGCAGGCTGAAAAGCCGCCGCCTGGTCAAAATTCATTAGAAAGGATTACAAATAAAATTCCTACAATAATATTTCCCCCATCTTCATAAATTACATCGGGGACTCTCGTCGGTGCTAGGAATTCGTTCACTGTCACTGAGATCTTCATTATCTTCTACTTCTAATCCTTCTTCATCTAATCCTTCTTCTTCTAATCCTTCTTTTTCTTATTCTTCCTCTTCTAATCCTTCTTCTCCTAATCCTTCTTCTCCTTCTTCTAATCCTTGTTGCTCTTCTGATCATTCGTTTTTTTTCTTATTCTAATCCTTTTTCTAATCCTTCTTTTTTAATTCTTCTTCTTCTTCTTCTAATCCTTCTTCTCCTTCTTCTAATTCTTCTTCTTTTTCTTCTTTTAGTCCTTCTTCTTTTTCTTCTTCTTCTTCTTCTTCTAATCGTTCTTCTTCTTCATACTCTTGTTCTTCTTCTTATAATCCTTGTTCCTCTTCGAATCTATCTTCTTCTAATTCTTCTTTTGCTTTTTCTAATCCTTGTTGCTTTTCTTCTGAACATTCGTCTTCGTTTTCTTCTAATCCTTGTTGTTATTCTTCTTCTTCTCCTAATTCTTGTTATTTTTCTTCTAATCCTTCTTCTTCTTCTAATTCTTCTTCTTCTTCTTCTTCTTCTTCTTCTTCTTCTTCTAATCCTTCTTCTTCTTCTTCTTCTTCTAATCCTTCTTCTTCTTCTTCTTCTTCTAATCCTTCTTCTTCTTCGAATCCTTCTTCTCTAATCTTCTTCTTCTAATCCTTCTTCTTCTTCATCCTTCTTCTAATCCTTCTTCTTCTTCTTCTAATCCTTCTTCTTCTTCTTCTAATCCTTCTTCTTCTAATTCTTGCTGTTGTTCTTTTTCTAATCCTTTTTCGAATTTTTCTTCTAATCCTTTTTATTTTTCTTCGAATCCTTCTTCTAATCCTTCTTCTAATCCTTCTTATTCCTCTCCTTCTTTTTAAATCATTCTTCTTCTGCTTCTTCTAATTTCTTTTCTTCTTTCAATCTTTCTTCTTATTCTTCTTCTTCTAATCCGTTTTCTTTTTCTTCTTTTAATCCTTCTTCTAATCTTTCTTATTCCTATCCTTCCTTTTCTGTTAATCTTTTTTTTCTTCT
This sequence comes from Arion vulgaris, assembly GCA_020796225.1. Lineage (NCBI taxonomy): Eukaryota > Metazoa > Mollusca > Gastropoda > Stylommatophora > Arionidae > Arion > Arion vulgaris. The sequence goes on from CM036760.1 coordinate 38,877,485, forward strand.
TCTTATAATTCTTCTTTTTCAAATCTTCTTATTCCTATCCTTTTTCTTTTAATCTTTCTTCTTTTGTTTATTCTTCTAATCCTTCTTCTTCTTTCTTCTTCTTCTTCTTCTTCTTCTTCTTCTTCTTCTTCTAATCCTTCTTCTTCTTCCTTCTTCTTTTTTCTTCTTCTAATCCTTCTTCTTCTTCTTCTTCTTCTAATCCTTCTTCTTCTTCTTCTTCTTCTTCTTCTTCTTCTTTTTTCTTCTTCTTTTCTTCTTCTTCTTCTTCTTCTTCTCCTTCTTCTTCTTCTTCTCTTCTTCTTCTTCTTCTTCTTCTTCTTCTTCTTCATCTCTTCTTCTTCTTCTTCTTCTTCTTCTTCTTCTTCTTTTCTTCTTCTTCTTCTTCTTCTTCTTCTTTTCTTCTTTTCTTCTTCTTCTTCTTCTTCTAATCCTTCTTTCTTCTTCTTTTCTTCTTCTTCTTCTACTTCTTCTTCTAATCTTTTCTCTTCTAATCTTCTTCTTTTCTTTTCTTCTTCTTCTAATTCTTCTTCTTCTTCTTCTTCTTCTAATCCTTCTTCTTCTTCTTCTTCTTCTTCTTCTTCTTCTAATCCTTCTTCTTCTTCTTCTTCTCTCTTCTTCTTCTTTCTAATCTTCTTCTTCATTTTCTTTCCTTTCCTTCTTCTTCTATCTTCTTCTTCTTCTTCTTCTTCTTCTTCTCTTTCTTCCTTCTTCTTCTTCTTCCTCTAATCTTCCTTCTTCTAATCCTTTTCATCTTCTAATCCTTATTCTTCATCATCTTTCTTCTCATTTTCTTCAATCTCTTAATCTTCTTTCATCTTTCAATCTTCTTCATCTCTTCTTCATTCTTATCTCTTCTTCATCTTCTTCTTATCTTTCCCATTCTTCTTCCTTATCTACATCTTCTTTTTTCTTATCTTCTATCTTCATCTTCTTCCATCTCCTATCTGCATCTTCTTCTTATCTTCATCTTCTTCATATCTTCATCTTCTTTCTTATTCATTTCATCTTCTTTATCTTCTCTTTATCTAAACGTCTTCTTATCTTCTCTTATATTCTCATTTAAATTTCTTCTTCATTGTCATTCAACATCTTCTTTTCTTAATCGTTCTTCATCATCTTCTTTTTTTCTTCATTATCTTCATCAACATCTTCTTTTTATTATCCTCATCTTCTTCATCTCATCATCACTCATATCTCTTTCACCTTTTGATTATCTTCATCTTCTTCATTATCATATGATTATAGCACTCTTAACTCTTCCCACACCCATTAACGTTACTTGGCAAGACTGGCGACAGAGCATGTACTATAGAACTGCCCCCTCAGTATGCAGACGTGAGAAGAAAGAGGTGGCCCACTTACACAAGCGCACAAGACAAACTGTATGGCGTGGCTGACGGTCTGAGGCAAACGGCAGCCTTATTAGAGAATCCGAAATCCCAAACTAGTGAGAACGCAGAAGTAGAAGAATAATATTACTAAGTTCTGACTGCGACAGTTTTGTCTCATAACGATTGTATGTTTACGTTGTCTGAAGTTGATGTCCCATTCATCTTTCTTCTTTTTCTTATTCTCTTCTCTAATCCTGTTTGGTCTCACTGTGTCAGGATAAGAATAGATTTATAGAACGGATTTTTGTGTGTACTTCTCTAATCCTGTTTGGTCTCACAGCGTCAGGATAAGAATAGATTTATAGAACGGATTTTTGTGTGTACTTCTCTAATCCTGTTTGGTCTCACAGCGTCAGGATAAGAACAATTTTCTAGAACGGGCTTTTATGTGCGATTCATAAATAGTGTTTTTCACCGTCTCTGCTATCTCGGAGGTGCACCTTTTATGTGGACTGCCTTTTGCTTTGTATCCATTGTTGTATCGGAGTAATATTGCTCTTTGATGTGCACTGTCTGTGGGTAATCATTGTATCGGAGTAATATTGCTCTTTGATGTACACTGTCTGTTGGTAATCATTGTATCGGAGTAATATTGCTCTTTGAGGTACACTGTCTGTGGGTAATCATTGTATCGGAGTAATATTGCTCTTTGAGGTACACTGTCTGTGGGTAATCATTGTATCGGAGTAATATTGCTCTTTGATGTACACTGTCTGTTGGTAATCATTGTATCGGAGTAATATTGCTCTTTGAGGTACACTGTCTGTGGGTAATCATTGTATCGGAGTAATATTGCTCTTTGAGGTACACTGTCTGTTGTATCCATTGTTGTATCGGAGTAATATTGCTCTTTAAGGTGCACTGTCTGTTGTATCCATTGTATCGGAGTAATATTGCTCTTTGAGGTGCACTGTCTGTTGTATCCATTGTATCGGAGTAATATTGCTCTTTGAGGTGCACTGTCTGTTGTATCCATTGTTGTATCGGAGTAATATTGCTCTTTGAGGTGCACTGTCTGTTGTATCCATTGTATCGGAGTAATATTGCTCTTTGAGGTGCACTGTCTGTTGTATCCATTGTATCGGAGTAATATTGCTCTTTGAGGTGCACTGTCTGTTGGTAATCTGCTTATGTCACCGAACCATTTAATTTGTTATTTCTTGATGAAGTTCAGTACAGATGATATTGTATCCATTATTTGCCTGATGTCTTCATGTCTTAACCGGTCTCTTCTTGTTACTCCCAGCATTCTGCGTAGACACTTCATCTCTGTCGTGATGAGTTTTCTTCTATTTTCTTCTATCATTTGATGTCAACGTCCAGGTTGGACAATGATAGCTTAATGTGGGGAGAAATATTGTATTGAACAATTCTCTTTTTTGTGTGTTCATTGTGATATGTTTGCATTTTAAAATTAGTGTCATTTGTTCTATTTTTGTATTTGATTTATTGCATCTTTGTTGGATTTCATTAGTTATTCTTCCGTTTGCTGAAAAAATGCTCCCTAGATATATCGTTTTTGACCTGTTTTAAATGATATTTTTCGATGGAGATATTGGTAGTGTTTTTATCTCTATCGAATGTCATTACTTCGGTTTTGTCGATGTTTATTATTATTGGCATTTAGTATCATACATCCATTGTATCGGAGCAATGGATACAGGATACTGGGGGTATAACAAGAAGAGACCGGTTTAGAAATGAAAGCATTAGGGAAAAAGTGTATATAACATCAGTACTAAACTTCATCAAGAAACAACAAATTAAATGGTTCGGCCACATAAGCAGATTACCAACAGACAGTGTACCTCAAAGAGCAATGTTACTCCGATACAATGGATGCAAAACAAGAGACAGTCCAGACAAAAGGTGGAACTCAGAGATAATAGACGACGAAAGACACTATTTATAAAGTGCACACAAAAGCACGTTCTAGAAATCTCTTCTTATCCTGAAGCCGTAAGGCAAAGCAGGACTAGAGAAAAGAAAGAAAGACAAGGCGCATAGAGAGGCTCGTTTCAGTTTTCTCTTTTTTCGACCTGACGCTGAAAGGCAAAAACAGCATTAGAGAATAGATAGATAGATAGATAGATAGATAGATAGATACACAGATAGATAGATAGATAGATACACAGATAGATAGATAGATACACAGATAGATAGATAGATAGATAGATAGATAGATAAATAGATAGATAGATACACAGATAGATAGATAGATAGATAGATAGATAGATAGATAGATAGATAGATAGATAGATAGATAGATAGATAGATAGATAGATAAATAGATAGATAGATGAAGTAGGGTGCTATCGTTGGCATTGAAGTAGGGTGCAATCGTAGGCATTGAGGTAGGGTGCTATCGTAGGCATTGAGATAGGTTGCAATCGTTGGTATAGAAGTAGGGTGCTATCTTTGATGATGGTCTTATTCAAAGATGTGATAATTTATTATAAGAGCATTTGTTGGTTTATGGTCCTACAATTCCCATTCTCTCATGATGACTGATGATCCATAACATATGGTAATAATATACAAACTCAATGCTTGATGGCATGCGACATGTTTATTGATCTATAAGCATAAACGTTCTTGCTTAAGAACACGTCCATCTGTCAATTGTTTATGTTGTCTCTCCTATTTTCTCACTGTCCTTCGCAACCGTTACTAAATCGTCACTATTTTACTACACAAAAGCGTCATGTCTCGTAGTTATGTGTTGCACTTCTGCTTAGAGAGTGCAACACATAGTCTCAACTATTAAATAATCTAATTATACTACTCTAACTATCTGGCTAACTGTCCATTCCTCCGCTGCCATCTGGGGAACTATGACACCCCCCTGGAGACCTCGCCATCGTCCCGACGGCGAAATGTCAAGAAAAAAATCGCACAGGTATGTTCGGTAGGGTGATTAGAGTGGTGAAGCTGAAAGGAACTAGTCACCTCACGTGTTAACGTGGCTCCACAACAACTAACTATAACAGCCAACCATGGTCGAAAAGAAAAGAAAATCCTGACGGGATCTCAGGAAGACCCAAGTTGAATGAGCAAATGGGAACTAGTCACCACCCGTCGTTGAACGTGACTCGTCAACTGGTCATAGGTGACCATGGCTAACAACAACAGTAACCCCTCTGTGCTCTTGTGCTGAAACCAAGTAATAGAAATTAATCAGCATAATTATAATTAATCTGGAAAATATGCGCCGTATGTCTACGACGGCGACCCAACAACATAACACTTGGCCAATGTGAGGTGGCTGTACTGGGACATCCAATCCTCACATGAGGTAGTATTGGTTTGATGGCAGCTTGCATCAGTATGTCACTAATCACTATGTCTTTCTTGCATGTCAGAGTCCTGTCACATTATCTGAAATCTCAAACAAAAAACAAGTTACAAATCGAAAAAAAAAAACATATATATAACGTTAACTTTTCACGTTATATATCCTCAACGAGGTAATATCAACCAACCCCCAATGCCCAGGGGAAATAATGAACTCCCAAGATTCAACATATGACCAACAATCTTGGAACAACTTATACATGATGCCCAATTGCTAACATCATATATTAATATTAACAACCCCAATCCGGGGCATAAATAATCCCGGAATCCAAAATACTCGGATCGACATCATATAACCATATCCAGTAATAAACGGTGAAAAGTTAATGTTTGCCATCAACATCAACCGACCTCTGTGAGATAATTATAATCAGCCTCCCTGTAGCAGAGGAAGGGATCCTAACGATAACTTCAATGCTCCTTTCTCTATGTTAGAACCGCAATGAAAGAAGTTCACCACGTCGTCATAATAAACATCCATATCACAATAAAAAAACAATGCAAATATTTTCCATAGAATCTCCAACCATGTGGAGTGATATAATATAACCCACCTGGGCTATTGATCATCCGCCCTCAACCCCAAAGAATACCTCCAAACAGTATACAAATATACTGCAATGCATGAGGTAGTACAATCCATATTCCCATACCCAGGGACTTGTCCAAAAACTCAAATATCCTTGCCTGTTTTAACATCATCCTCGACATATCTATCACCATCCATCCCTTCATTTCCCAGGATCCCAATAAAAACCTAGGCCAGGTGTGGGCAGCTCTCGTGTTCAATGCGGTATCGTAGAAGCCACATGAATCATGTTTGTACTCGACATGATCAAATATCTTTCCCACGGGACCATCCCTGGGGTCAATGATGTCACGTGTGCCATCCCCACAATGTATACCCTGAAAGATATTGTCAAGAACAACAAAGACCCCCAGCATGAAATAGAGAAGGCAAGGACTATGCCCTTGCTCGTAAATTGAAAGACACAACCCTCGCAAACCATGCTGATGCGAACACAGGGCCCTAGCACTAAAAAATAGTATAAATAACGCCATCACCACTATAGTATTCCATTTCACAGACCTGACCGTGGAATCCACACGATCCCTACCATGAAACAACGCATTGTTCCCCCAACCAACAAAGTGTTGGTCAAATTGCACACGCTTTTGCGCATCGAATTCAATTATCACTGGCTCGGTATGTGTCCCGAGTTGCAAATTACATAGTGCGTCGCAATTAGTATTTCGCTCATAATCTGAGCTCAAAGATTTATTATCAGACCCATGCATTCTTAAACCAATACGTAGTGATTTACATTTATTTTTTTTACTCCCATTACCATTTCTTACTGGGAGGCAATCTCTTTTGGCATGCTCACAGTCACACTCGCCGAATTCCAGAGTATTTATCTCTTCTTGGTTGCGCTCAATTTTAATGACTTCACTGACTTGTGTTGTCGTTGACGTGTCACTGGAACTAGACACTGTTAATGTATTCAACTGGTGATCTGGAAACTGTTCCTGTTTTAAACTGTGTTTCTTTGTATCTCCACCCAAGATGGTCCTAGGCCACCTCGCTTTTCGCCTTACTCTACCATACTGGTTACATTGGTCAGCACAATTGCTCTTTAAATTACAGCCCTTACTATCCCTTACGTGTTTATAATTTTTTGCAATAACACGTACCGTAATGTCATGTCCCTGCTGATTCTTTTTCGCTTGAACCTTGTTGACTCTCCTAAACCCTGTTTTAATAAACTTGGATCTCGCACGAGTTGCTTTTGTGCTCGTAGACTCTACTCTTTGTAGTCCATGAGGTAGAAATAGACGATGTCCCTCATGTTTAAATCCTGAGTGATTAAAATTTACATAACGTAAACATCTTATTGGATCCCGCTGTCGGGGTGGGAGGGCGTAGATTGACTATCTTGTACCACCTTTACGTCCTCACCCGAACTACGAACGACTGATTCCTTCATGTCACCATCCTTCGTACCGTGGTCCTCATCCTTAGTCACACAAGGATTATCTTGTCCTTTATCCCTCACATTACTCGCCTCACGAACGAATGGCTCATTCATCCTATGGTTTTGGTGTTCTTCGGACTGGCTTCCCGCTAAGCGAGGATTGTTGTGCAGGAAATTTGGATCTTCAACTGACCTATCAACGACTGAAACTATCATATTATTACCTTGCACTGCTTGTACGACGCCCTGTATCTGACTCGTCTCACAACCAATTAACTCAATCGTATCATAGGTGTGACTTCCCTGAGAATTGTCCTCTGGTACCAAAGAGAATCTTGTAAGATCCTTGGCTCTCCTCTCGTTTCACAAACGAAGGACTGATGGTTTTGCCGGTCCTGAAAATTATCTGCCGCCATAGAGGGCAAATTGTGGAGAGCGTCAGGCACAGCAATAGACCCATCAACTACGGATACAAATTTATTTCTATCCTGAGAGGCATCCTCTGCTATACAGAGAAAATTTTGTGAAACATCTGACTCACCACATGACCTATCAACAGCGGATAGTAACATGGACCGTTCATGACAATTGTCGTCTACCATACAGGGAAAATCAAATAAGAAATTTGGAGTGCCACCTGACCTATCAATGTTTGATACTATTATATTGCTGTTTTGCGTCGCCTGGCACCTGTCTTCTGAAATTTGCAAGAAATTTTGTTCTTCGCCCAATTCATGACCAAACAACCCATCTCTATCAGGGATCTGGTTCACATGGGCCCCATCCCTGGACACCCCGGGGTTTGCGCGCTGTCCAGTGAGTTGGCTGTGGAAAGAAAAACACCTAAAATCATTTCCCATGTACCCTCTCCGATCGCCTCGCGAACAACGTTTTGGTGGATTATTGGAAAAGAAATTTTGCCGATCTGAACGAGACGTGGTGGGTGGTGGTCTGGCGGAGATTCGTCTGGGGAGCTCTGGGTAGCGTCCAGCTACCCTGTATTCCAGATCGTCTACGCGACGTCGCATCCCAGAAATTGTATTGGGATCTGACGCGGGGATGGGATTAGACTCCCACCGCAACGCCTCATCTCTGCATTGCAGGAAGGTGGTGGAGGGTGCTCCTGCAACTTTGGACATAAGCATGCTGGAACACAACCTGTTACTAAGGGATGCCACAAAGTGATCCCGAAGATTGTTGGGATCCAGGGGGATCGATCCCTCCCTAGACTGAGCTGCGGTCACTTTCATGAATAGCTCCGCTATCCGATGGGAATAGTCAAGGCACGTCTCTTCGCTATTCTGAGAAGAGCGAAAGAAAGCAGACAGTAGCGCATGAGCTGATCTATTGTCACCAAACACACCCAGGAGGCCTGTCAACAGGGACTCTGGGTCCTTCACCGTCATCATTTGTATGGCAAGTTCCCTACGGACTGAATCGGAGACGTGCTCGAAAAGCGCATTGACCCTATCCTGACCTTCCAGCCCATAGTACGTCCAGTAATGTCGAATGTCCCGCTCAAACTCATCCCCAGAGGACCATCACGAACCCCAAATGTCCGTGGGGCCGACATGGAGGACGAGGGACGTTCCATGCAGTAGGATAAGACGGCACAGGAACAGATGAACAGCCATATCCATCCAAAACCGGAGATTCCACCAAGGCTGCGGGAGGTGCCAGTACAGGAGGCAGTACCTCCAACGTCGCATCCTCACCGGCCCTATTTCCTCTAGTTCCACGGTGAGCCATATTAAAGAACAGTCCACCCTGGTACAAGTATCGTTCGTATCCAAAGCAGAAAAGCTGCGATTATATCGACTCAAAGTGTACAAACTGTTATTAAAATATAGTCAACAGCTAACATAGCCCACAAATACGAAAAATTATATCCATAGAACATCAGTAAGAAGGCTATAAATTCATTCGTACATTATATATGGTACATTATACGCAAATACAGTGTCACACACCAGTGAATGTATAGCTGAAAAAAATCTTTGTGGCAATTACAAAAGGCAAGCAAATGAAAAAGGTATACTTACTCTATAAATAATACATCAAGTACCAAAGTGCGGAATGCTCACATTACACCTCAATTGTCAATCATTGTATAACGTGATCAAATATGCATAACTTCCCATATACTGGACACAGGAAAAAGTAAAGTCCGTTAATTGAAGCAAAAATGTTATGGTTTCCTTGACCGGGGGGTAAACACGCCGGTCACTTTCCCTGTAGGAAGGACAATAAAATTGAAGACGAGAGCTTTGATTGAAGAGTATAGATGAAATCCTTGACCGGGGTAAACACGCGGTCACCTTCCTGTAGGAAGGACAATAAAATTGAAGACGAGAGCTTTGATTGAAGAGTATAGATGAAATCCTTGACCGTGGGGTAAACACGCCGGTCACCTTCCCTGTAGGAAGGACAATAAAATTAAGACGAGAGCTATGATTGAAGAGTATAGATGAAATCCTTGACCGTGGGGTAAACACGCCGGTCACCTTCCCTGTAGGAAGGACAATAAAATTTAAAATGAGGGCTTTGATTGAAGAGTATAGATGAAATCCTTGACCGGGGGTAAACACGCCGGTCACCTTCCCTGTAGGAAGGACAATAAAATTTAAAATGAGGGCTTTGATTGAAGAGTATAGATGAAATCCTTGACCGGGGGTAAACACGCCGGTCACCTTCCCTGTAGGAAGGACAATAAAATTTAAAATGAGGGCTTTGATGGAAGAGTATAGATGAAATCCTTGACCGGGGGTAAACACGCCGGTCACCTTCCCTGACAATAGGGCATAGGGAGCAGAATACTAGGCATACCAAACGAATCGTGTAAACAGATATAAAAATTGACTTACATAGATTCTGGTCCACGAACGTGACTAAACACGGTGGGCAGTTGTTGTTTTGTTTATTCTTGACACCATTGAAGTAGGGTGCTATCGTATGCATTGAAGTAGGGTGCAATCGTAGGCATTGAGGTAGGGTGCTATCGTAGGCATTGAGATAGGTTGCAATCGTTGGTATAGAAGTAGGGTGCTATCTTTGATGATGGTCTTATTCAAAGATGTGATAATTTATTATAAGAGCATTTGTTGGTTTATGGTCCTACAATTCCCATTCTCTCATGATGACTGATGATCCATAACATATGGTAATAATATACAAACTCAATGCTTGATGGCATGCGACATGTTTATTGATCTATAAGCATAAACGTTCTTGCTTAAGAACACGTCCATCTGTCAATTGTTTATGTTGTCTCTCCTATTTTCTCACTGTCCTTCGCAACCGTTACTAAATCGTCACTATTTTACTACACAAAAGCGTCATGTCTCGTAGTTATGTGTTGCACTTCTGCTTAGAGAGTGCAACACATAGTCTCAACTATTAAATAATCTAATTATACTACTCTAACTATCTGGCTAACTGTCCATTCCTCCGCTGCCATCTGGGGAACTATGACATAGATATATATATATATAGATAGATAGATAGATAGATAGATAGATAGATAGATAGATAGATAGATAGATAGATAGATAGATAGATAGATAGATAGATAGATAGATAGATAGATAGATAGATAGATAGATAGATAGATAAACAAGTATCTGGTTAATGTTTCATCGACTTTTCATCGACATTTGGCACAGCTGTCTAAAAATAACCCACGACGAAAGGTCAAGGAGCATTACACGGAGAGTAGTGACGTCAACAGTTCTGACTACAAATCTGATACATTAATTATAATTTGTCCGCAGCCTACTCAGTGCTGGCTGGCGGTGGCGATAACGACTCTGCACAACAAATAGATGGTGGGTTTAGTTACTAGCTCTGTTTGTGTATTATGGTATTCAGCTGTTTATTTATTCCGTCTCTCAAACTAATTATGACCCGTGTGGTGACGGGCCCGCAAGTGAAGCAAAGAATAGTACCACTGCGACCTACAAGGTATGTTGTAAGAGGTGACAGATGTAGGACCTAGAAAGCTACTCTAGTAAATAAAAGGCGTCGCAGAAATCGGATGTCCTGACTTACTTGTAGGCGCATAACTGGCACATCGTACACTTACTCTTAGGCTCAGATCACATACAAATCATACAGAGTGGTTAACAAGTGGTCGATATGGAACGTTCGAAGAAGAAGAAACTATTTATGAGATCTACCACTCTCGCTATTTATGAGATCTACCACTCTCGTTATTTATGAGATCTACCACTCTCGTTATTTATGAGATCTACCACTCTCGTTATTTATGAGATCTACCACTCTCGTTATTTATGTATTCTGGGAGTGTCTGTAGATAAATGGTTAAGCCCTCGCCTTGCGTTCGGAAGGTCATGCGTTCGGAAGGTCATGCGTTCGGAAGGTCATGCGTTCGGAAGGTCATGGGTTCGAATCCGTGCATTTTTTTGCAGAGACCTCTAAGATTGTTGCCTGATCTACGGAGTTCATGCTTTGTGCAGTGCTCTCTGAAGGTGGCGCAGAGGAACCGTGGCAATATTGGGTAAAACCCGGTGCAATGAAGTCAATCCTTCGGCTTTAGATCTTCTTTTTGTTGATGCTGTTCGTAGCTGTTGACACAGACTCGGAGCTGGCGTGCTGTTCATATTGATTGATCATTCATTAAACAGCTTGAAACATCTCATTAGTAACACTTGCTCATCTGTTGTTATATTCTATCTGTGCGGCCTGGCAAATGTTAGGAACACGGAGCAACGAGATGTGCAGACAGGAAGGCGCGGACGCTTTTTCTAATGTGTAATACTGGATTTAATAATACTCTCCTCTCTCTCGTTATCACTACTTCCTCCCTTCTCCGGCTTCCCTTACAGAAATCTTCTGTACCTGAATTTTGATCCAAACTATAATATATCTCTACACCCTGTCTGTCTCTGTATTTTTTGTTTAAGATTAGTTTTTGCAACCTTCGGCCCCAGCGTCCCCTACGGCTCTGTGAAAAATTAACTGCGGTTACTAGCAAAAAATGTTAGATACAGATTATTTTACTATAACTTGTTTTTGATTAATTTCCGTTCCCTATCTGATGTCGGAGAAGACTCGCCTGCATGGCGAGTTACACCAATAAAACGGTAAGATTTTTCACGCAAAAATCAGCCAGAAGCGCCATTCTAGGTGCCATGCCTACGCCTGAATTCATAGCGGGCGAAGGCAAAAGATAAAGAAGAAGAATTTCAGTTCCACATTCAACTTCTTCTTCGAACCTGCTATATCGATCACTTGTTAAACTACTCTTTGTGATTTAGACGTTTATCTGAGCCTAAGAGCAACTGTACGTAGAACCAGTTTTGCGCCTACAAGTAGGCCAGCACATACGATTTCTGCGACGCTTATTTGCTACTGTAGCTTCCTAGTCCAGAACCTCAGTCGCCACTTACAACATGCCTTGTAGGTTGCAGTATTACTATTTTTTGCTCCCATTGAGACCCCTGGCAACAAACAAGCGCAAGTTAAACAAGGGGCAGCGACTTATAACTAACAATTAAATAACTTTTTTTTTCATAAATATTAACAAGTATTAGGGCATAGATTCCCAAACTTTTTCGGGCCAGCGCCCCCTAGATCGCCTGAACGCCCCCAAATGCTTCCGAGCCCACTACCGCCCCCTTAGAACTCTTCAGCGCCCACAGGGGGCGGTACCGCCCACTTTGGGAAACGCTGTATTAGGGACAAACAATCCAATTGTTATTTATAAACTAAGAGTTTGTGGTTCAAATCCTGTGTGTGATAATTTATTTTTGTCGAAAGTCCCTAATACTTGTACACTGTCTATTTATTATTCATATGTCTGTGTGTTGTCAGGGCCACAAGGGAGCAAAGAATAGTAACACTGAGACCTACAAGGCATGTCGTAAGAGGCGAGTAATGTAGGGGTGTAGGAAAACTACTTTAGTAAATAAATATCGTGCTGAAACAGAAATCGGATGTGCTGGCCTACTTGTAGGCGTATAACTGGCACAACGTACAATCGCTCTTAGGTTCAGATCATATACAAATCGCAAAGAGTGGTTTAACAAGTGGGTGATATGAAGCGCTCAAAGAAGAAGATTGATCATAATCATTTGCTTTGTTGCTTCTCCTGAGGTTTTTAAAACTCCTTATTCTTTTATTCAAGTCTTAAAACCAAACTTTGTTAACACACCTGACCGAACGAGTGACGCCCCTGTGAGCCACGATCCATCGTTTGAAAACCCCAGCACTACAGACTTGTTTTATAGATATATATATATATATCACATCAGCGAGTGAGTCACAATCATCTTATTAGTAATTATAACGGGTAGATGTAACCGGCTATTCTAGATTAGTTGTGCATTTAGTAAATAGGTTAACCAGTAATTTGAAACCACTCCAGGCTGGCAAGATCACACAGTTATGGGAATAGAATCACAAGTAAAGTATTGAGGAGAATGTGCAGGTTTGGTACTACATTTTGTTGTTGTTTTTGTGTCTTCTGCTTCCATCTTTCATGAAGCGTATAAACAACCATCCTCACATCAACAACCATCCACACATCAACAACCAGCCACACATCAACAACCATCCACATATGAACAACCATCCACACATCAACAATCATCCACGTCATCCACACAACAACAACCATCCACACATCAACAACCAGCAACACATCAACAACCAGCAACACATCAACAACCATCCACACATCAACAACCAGCCACACATCAACAACCATCCACACATCAACAACCATCCACACATCAACAACCATTCACATATGAACAACCATCCACACATCAACAGCCATCCACATATGAACAACCATCCACACATCAACAACCATCTACACATCAACAACCATTCACACAGCAACAACCATCCACACATCAACAGCCATCCACATATGAACAACCATCCACACATCAACAATCATCCACGTCATCCATACAACAACCATCCACACAGCAACAACCATCCACGTCATCTACACATTAACAATTATCCACGTCATCCACACATCAACGACCATACACACATCAACAATCATCCACGTCATCTACACAGCAACAACCATCCACGTCATCTACACATGAACAACCATCCACGTCATCTACAAATGAACAATCATCCACGTCATCTACACATGAACAACCATCCACGTCATCTACACATGAACAATCATCCACGTCATCTACACATGAACAATCATCCACGTCATCTACACATGAACAATCATACACGTCATCTACACAAGAACAATCATCCACGTCATCTACACATGAACAATCATCCACGTCATCTACAAATGAACAATCATCCACGTCATCTACACAGCAACAACCATCCACGTCATCTACACATGAACAATCATACACGTCATCCACACATGAACAATCATCCACGTCATCTACACATGAACAATCATCCACGTCATCTACACATGAACAATCATCCACGTCATCTACACATGAACAATCATCCACGTCATCTACACATGAACAATCATCCACGTCATCTACACATGAACAATCATCCACGTCATCTACAAATGAACAATCATCCACGTCATCTACACATGAACAATCATACACGTCATCCACACAGCAACAATCTACATAAGAAAACATACAGAAAATCAAAGTCCTTTGACAATTCTGAACTAAATAACTTGAGACATTTTTAAAACATGAAGACTTCGTCCGCGATTTGTTATTTGATCATACTGAAAGAGTACGCAAGGGTCATACATTTTGTGTTGTCTGCAACCGACATATGTTAGGTATGCTGCGTCTTCATCGTCAGGAAGTTCAGTGTTTTTATTGTTCCTGTCGATGGGAATTTCTGCACTCGATGCTTGGGTCGTTTGTATGGTTACCACCAGTTTGGTGTTGGAGCTCACAAGGGGAGCAAAGAATAGTAACACTGCCACCTATACTTCATGTCGTAAGAGGAGACTAAGGTAGGAGCCAAGGGAAGCTACTCTAGCAAATAAAAAGCGTCGCAGAAGTAGGGTGTGCTGGCCTACTTGTAGGCGCATAACTGGCACAACGTACAATCGCTCATAGGCTCAGATCACATCCCAATCACAAAGAGTAGTTTAACAAGTGGTCGATATGGAAGCATTCGAAGAAGAAGAATATGATCAAATAAAACAAGATTGGAAAAGTGGGAAGATTGTGTTCGTGGAAGTGCTACGAAAAGTGGGAAGATTGTGTTCGTGGAAGTGCTACGAAAAGTGGGAAGATTGTGTTCGTGGAAGTGCTACGAAAAGTGGGAAGATTGTGTTCGTAGAAGTGCTACGAAAAGTGGGAAGATTGTGTTCGTGGAAGTGCTACAAAAAGTGGGAAGATTGTGTTCGTGGAAGTGCTATGAAAAGTGGGAAGATTGTGTTCGTGGAAGTGCTACGAAAAGTGGGAAGAATGTGTTCGTGGAAGTGCTACGAAAAGTGGGAAGATTGTGTTCGTGGAAGTGCTACGAAAAGTGGGAAGACTGTGTTCGTGGAAGTGCTATGAAAAGTGGGAAGATTGTGTTCGTGGAAGTGCTATGAAAAGTGGGAAGATTGTGTTCGTGGAAGTGCTATGAAAAGTGGGAAGATTGTGTTCGTGGAAGTGCTATGAAAAGTGGGAAGATTGTGTTCGTGGAAGGATACAAAAGTGGGAAGATTGTGTTCGTGGAAGTGCTACAAAAAGTGGGAAGATTGTGTTCGTGGAAATGCTACGAAAAGTGGGAAGATTGTGTTCGTGGAAGTGCTACGAAAAGTGGGAAGATTGTGTTCGTGGATGTGCTACGAAAAGTGGGAAGATTGTGTTCGTGGAAGTGCTACGAAAAGTGGGAAGATTGTGTTCGTGGAAGTGCTATGAAAAGTGGGAAGATTGTGTTCGTGGAAGTGCTACAAAAAGTGGGAAGATTGTGTTCGTGGAAGTGCTATGAAAAGTGGGAAGATTGTGTTCGTGGAAGTGCTACAAAAAGTGGGAAGATTGTGTTCGTGGAAGTGCTATGAAAAGTGGGAAGATTGTGTTCGTGGAAGTGCTACGAAAAGTGGGAAGATTGTGTTCGTGGAAATGCTACGAAAAGTGGGAAGATTGTGTTCGTGGAAGTGCTACGAAAAGTTCGAAGATTGTGTTCGTGGAAGTGCTACGAAAAGTGGGAAGATTGTGTTCGTGGAAATGCTACGAAAAGTGGGAAGATTGTGTTCGTGGAAGTGCTACGAAAAGTGGGAAGATTGTGTTCGTGGATGTGCTACGAAAAGTGGGAAGATTGTGTTCGTGGAAGTGCTACAAAACGTGGGAAGATTGTGTTCGTGGAAGTGCTATGAAAAGTGGGAAGATTGTGTTCGTGGAAGTGCTACGAAAAGTGGGAAGATTGTGTTCGTGGAAATGCTACGAAAAGTGGGAAGATTGTGTTCGTGGAAGTGCTACGAAAAGTGGGAAGATTGTGTTCGTGGATGTGCTACGAAAAGTGGGAAGATTGTGTTCGTGGAAGTGCTACAAAAAGTGGGAAGATTGTGTTCGTGAAAGTGCTATGAAAAGTGGGAAGATTGTGTTCGTGGAAGTGCTACGAAAAGTGGGAAGATTGTGTTCGTGGAAGTGCTACGAAAGTGGAAAGATTGTGTTCGTGGAAGTGCTCAAAAGTGGGAAGATTGTGTTCGTGAAAGTGCTATGAAAAGTGGGAAGATTGTGTTCGTGGAAGTGCTACGAAAAGTGGGAAGATTGTGTTCGTGGAAGTGCTACAAAAAGTGGAAAGATTGTGTTCGTGGAAGTGCTACGATTAAACAAAGTTTGTTTTCGTGAAATCTAATTAATGTTGAAGTCCACAGAGTCGTATAGGGCGTCATGAATGTATGAGACGGGCTCCGCTGGTACCGCATTGGGCAACCCTGCTATATACAATAACAAATTAAATTAACTAAGTCTTCTTGTTAGAACGCTCCATATCGATCACTTGTTATAACAATCTTTGTGATTTGTATGTGATCCAAACCTAAGAGCGATTGTACGTTATGCCAGTTATGCGCCTACAAGTAGCCCATCACATTCGATTTCTCCGACACTTTTTATTTACTAGGGTAGTTTCGCTAGGCTTCTACCTCAGTCGCCTCTTACATAGTGCCGTGTAGGTCGCAGTGTTACTATTCCTTGCTCCCCTTGTGAGCCTGGGCAACACATGGGTGAGTAGTTAGTCAGCAGATAACTACAAAGTAAGACAGTCCACATATAACAAACACTACATTTACAGTGTATCCAACCACGACGCATTCTTGCTGTTGTGCTCGCTACTCTCTCCTGTTTCGTGTGTGCGGCCCGCGTTAGCTTCTCTCCACTGGTCATCTCATCATGACGTGTCCACACTCTCTGGCTATCGATTAGGAACCCCCTCCCTACATCTCCACCGCATACATCTACCTCCCCTGCCCGCTTGTTATGGACACGGCTTTCTTATCTACGAAGACAGCGCATGGGGAAACATGACAGCGTAGTGTGTTCAGTTTTGATAGTCTTCACATATGCAGTCTGTGATGCCGAGGCTCGCAAGGGGAGCAAAGAATAGTAACACTGCGGCGTACAAGACATATCGAAAGAGGCGACTGAGGTAAGGGCATAGGAAGCTACCTAGTAAATAAAAAGCTCAGCAGAAATCGGATGTGCTGGCCTACTTGTTGACGCATAACTATTACAACGTACATTCGCTCTTAGACTCAGCTGACATAGAAATCACAAAGAGTGGTTTAACAAGTGGTCGATATGGAGTGTTTGAAGAAGAAAATAGAAAGAATTGAACTCACAACTTTCTGGTGTCCGAATCGATATGCGAACGCTTATACATTACGCGAATAGGTCCACCCTCTTTTCATGACATGCCCAAAATATATTGATCGCATTCTCCCATATTGACAACACGTATCCCTACAGTGCTCTGACCTCTAACCTCGCCCAACACATCAACACTAGTCAGATCAGCAGACCATAGCTTTTCTTGCACATGATATATAACATATATATATATATTGTATGTATGTGTATGCGTTAGACAAAGGTTGGAACAAGCAATTCATCATCTGCGCATTTTACTTAGAGCTACGCTGTCTGCAGGCGCCTGTTGGGATTAAGTGAAATGCACGCGATAATCTGGTTTACTGGACATAATCCAATATATTGAATGTGAAACATAGATTTAGAACTCTTTCTATTCACTGATTTGTATTCCATCCCGAATTCTTGAATTCTCAAAATGAAGCTTTGGCGTATGTGTATTTTTTGTGTGTCCAGTCGTTCTTGTGTTAGTCTTCTACTTCTTTCAACGTTCCATATCGACCACTTGTTAAATCACTCTTTGCGATTTGTATGTGATCTGAGACTAAGAGCGGTTGTACGTTGTACCAGTTATACGCCTACAAGTAGGACAGCCCATCCGATTTCTGAGATGCTTTTTATTTACTAAGGTAGCTTCCCAAGGCCCCTACATTAGTCGCTTCTTACGACATGCCTTGTAGGTAGCAATGGTACTATTCTTTGCTCTAATTTGCGGCCACTGGCATCATACGGGCGATATGTTCATTTCAACCAGTTTAATCCATCTTTTTGATGTTTGAATTTTGCCACCAACGACTAAACGTTGCACCTTGGTTCATTGGGCTTCCACAAAAAAAAAAAAAATTACCAAACATAGGATTCGAACTACAACCGTTTTTCTGACGCTACCCATTTTTATTGAACTTGTTCTTCTTTGTCTATTGCCATGATTTCTGGGGTTTTTTAAAGTTAAATTTGTCATATTATAACATATCATGAAATGATTAATGAATACCAAAGCAGACATTGAAGTGGGATGCAAAGGGTTCAAGAAAGAGAGAACGCCATAGAAAGACCCTGAAACGAACTTTGCTGAGAGAGACAAGAAATATCGGTCCCATTTCCATGGAGAAGATTGAGCGAGTTGCTCAGGGTCAAGCGGTATGGAGAAATTGATTACATGCTCTTTGTACCGTATAAAGGTACGAGAGGAATTATGATATTATTTCTTTGCTTATAACCAGTGGTGATTGTCATACAGGAGATCTTTACTCCCACTTTAATTTCTTTGCTTATAACCAGTGGTGATTGTCATACAGGAGATCTTTACTCCCACTTTAATTTCTTTGCTTATAACCAGTGGTGATTGTCATACAGGAGATCTTTACTCCCACTTTAATTTCTTTGCTTATAACCAGTGGTGATTGTCATACAGGAGATCTTTACTCCACTTAAATTCTTGCTTATAACCAGTGGTGATTGATGTTTGACAGGAGATCTTGACTCCACTTTAATTCTTTGCTTATAACCAGTGGTGATTTCATACATGAGATCTTTACTCCCACTTTAATTTCTTTGCTTATAACACAGTGGTGATTGTCTTCTTGAGATTTTAACTCCATTTAATTTCTTTGCTTATAACAGTGGAAGATTTCATCACAGGATCTTTACTCCACTTTAATTTCTTCTGTTATAACCATGGTGATCGTCATACAGAGATCTTTACTTCCACTTTAATTTCTTTGCATAACCAGTGGTGATTGTCATAATGAGATCTTTACTCACTTTAATTTTTTGTTATAACCAGTGTTCGATGTTCTACTTCGAGACGTTCTATCCCACTTTAATTCTTTGCTTATAACTAGTGGTGATCGTCATTACAGGAGACCTCTTTCTAACTACTTTAGAGGTACTGGCTAAATTAGTTCCCTCAAGCTAAAGGATCAGGTCACCTTGCAGTCAACCTCTACCGTTGTACACACAGAAAATTATTTTGTGCCCCCTAGCTCAAATTTCACGGCACGTGATCCCTAGATGCAAAGTGTTTTTACTTTCTATTTTCTTTCTTTTCTTTTTGTTATCACAGTTATCGGTTTTTGTCCAGTGTCGTGGTTTTCTGCTTTTGTTATCAACAGTACGGTTTGTTGTCCAGTGTCGGGTTTCTGCGTTTTGTTATCAAGCACAGTTACCGGTTTGTTGTCAGTGTCGTGGTTTTATGCTTTTGTCTATACACAGTTACCGGTTGTTGTCCATGTGTGTTTTTTTGCTTTTTGTTATCACAAGTTACCGGCTTGTTGTCCAGTGTCGGGTTTTCGCTTTTGTTATCACACAGTTACGGTTTGTTGTCCAGTGTCGGATTTTATGCTTTTGTTATCACACAGTTACCGGTTTGTTGTCCAGTGTCGTGGTTTTCTGCTTTTTTGTTATCACACAGTTACCGGTTTGTTGTCCAGTGTCGTGGTTTTCTGCTTTTTGTTATCACACAGTTACCGGTTTGTTGTCCAGTGTCGTGGTTTTCTGCTTTTTTGTTATCACACAGTTACCGGTTTGTTGTCCAGTGTCGTGGTTTTCTGCTTTTTGTTATCACACAGTTACCGGTTTGTTGTCCAGTGTCGTGGTTTTCTGCTTTTGTTATCACACAGTTACCGGTTTTTGTCAGTGTCGTGGTTTTCTGCTTTTTTGTTATCACACAGTTACCGGTTTGTTGTCCAGTGTCGTGGTTTTTGCTTTTGTTATCACACAGTTACCGGTTTGTTGTCCAGTGTCGTGGTTTTCTGCTTTTTTGTTATCACACAGTTACCGGTTTGTTGTCCAGTGTCGTGGTTTTCTGCTTTTTTGTTATCACACAGTTACCGGTTTGTTGTCCAGTGTCGTGGTTTTCTGCTTTTTTGTTATCACACAGTTACCGGTTTGTTGTCCAGTGTCGTGGTTTTCTGCTTTTTTGTTATCACACAGTTACCGGTTTGTTGTCCAGTGTCGTGGTTTTCTGCTTTTTTGTTATCACACAGTTACCGGTTTGTTGTCCAGTGTCGTGGTTTTTTGCTTTTTGTTATCACACAGTTACCGGTTTGTTGTCCAGTGTCGTGGTTTTCTGCTTTTGTTATCACTGTTACCGGTTTGTTGTCAGTGTCGTGGTTTTTGCTTTTTGTTATCACACAGTTACCGGTTTGTTGTCAGTGTCGTGTTTTTTTGCTTTCTGTTATCACACAGTTACCGTTTTGTTGTCCAGTGTCGTGGTTTTCTGCTTTTTGTTATCACACAGTTACCGGTT
This sequence comes from Arion vulgaris, assembly GCA_020796225.1. Classification (NCBI taxonomy): domain Eukaryota; kingdom Metazoa; phylum Mollusca; class Gastropoda; order Stylommatophora; family Arionidae; genus Arion; species Arion vulgaris. The sequence continues at coordinate 38,898,261 of CM036760.1, forward strand.
TGTTGTCCAGTGTCGTGGTTTTCTGCTTTTTGTTATCACACAGCTACCGGTTTGTTGTCCAGTGTCGTGGCTTTCTGCTTTTTGTTATCACACAGTTACCGGTTTGTTGTCCAGTGTCGTGGTTTTCTGCTTTTTTGTTATCACACAGTTACCGGTTTGTTGTCCAGTGTCGTGGTTTTCTGCTTTTTGTTATCATACAGCTACCGGTTTGTTGTCCAGTGTCGTGGCTTTCTGCTTTTTGTTATCACACAGTTACCGGTTTGTTGTCCAGTGTCGTGGTTTTCTGCTTTTTGTTATCACACAGCTACCGGTTTGTTGTCCAGTGTCGTGTTTTTCTGCTTTTTGTTATCACACAGTTACCGGTTTGTTGTCCAGTGTCGTGGTTTTCTGCTTTTTTGTTATCACACAGTTACCGGTTTGTTGTCCAGTGTCGTGGTTTTCTGCTTTTTGTTATCATACAGCTACCGGTTTGTTGTCCAGTGTCGTGGCTTTCTGCTTTTTGTTATCACACAGTTACCGGTTTGTTGTCAAGTGTCGTGGTTTTCTGCTTTTTGTTATCACACAGTTACCGGTTTGTTGTCCAGTGTCGTGGTTTTCTGCTTTTTGTTATCACACAGCTACCGGTTTGTTGTCCAGTGTCGTGTTTTTCTGGTTTTGTATTGCGCTGTTCTGGTGCCTTGGATGATTGTTATTTTGTTCTTTGACGGGATTCTGCTATGTCATCTAACCATCTTTTTCGTTGTCTCCCTCTCACCTTCTTTCCTGATGTTCTGTTGTAGAAGACTTTGTATACTGACGAGATTGATGCATTCTTATTAAGTGGCCAAACCACTTCATTCTTTGTTTCTCAATGTAATTCAAGCAAGATTCTGTGTCAACATTCTTTCTTATGCTGATGTTGATGACTCTGTCGTTTCCGCTGTTGTTGGTAACTTTTCGCAGGCAACACATTTCACATGTAGTTATTTTTTGCGACTGTGTTTTGCTCATTGTCAAAGTTTGGCTCAGGTAACACAAAGTAGGTATGAAAATGCTATTGATCATCTGTTGTTTAGCTGTCAGTGATATTTTTGGGTGTCTTAACAATAGGACTAGCTAGTAGATTACAGCATTTGCTTTTTGCACTCTAACCTCTCTATCTAGTCTTCCGTCTTATGTGAATATGCTTTCCAAGTCTTTGATCAGACTTTCTTTATCAGAGACCACAAATTGTCTTTAATTTTGTATCGGATGTCTCTTGCTTGTTTTCGATTGATTTCTTTTCTGTAGTTGCTGTGTCCCTGTCTATACTTCTCTGTAATCTCCGCCTTCATTGATTTTACGAAGCAGGACTTTTGGCGCCGCCGTTTTGGCGCTGGATTTTTTGGCGCAGAGCCGTTTTGGCGCTACCGTTTTGGCGCAGGTTTTTTTGGCGCAGAGCCGTTTTGGCGTCATTTAAAAATAACTTCATATTTAACTTAATGTTTATAAATAACTGTTTTCAATAAATTATAAATTTTTAATAAATCCAATGCAATGCAAAATATATCAATTAAAAACGTTTAACGAATACTGTTAAATATTTTACTTTTAGCCAATGCAAATAATCAACTTATAAAACTTGAATAAAGTTTAACTAATCTTGTTCAATATTTTACCTTTAATAAATTTTCCGAAAGTTCGTGTTTTTAATCCATCCAAAAATTATGCGCAATTCCTCTCAGTTTCAGTTTCAGTTTGGAATATCTTCATTGCACTCCGGACATGTCCATAGGTGCTCCGATCTCCTTCGCAATATCTCCATCAGCGTCCAGCGACTGACCGTACCAGTTCTATTTTGATTGATGAGCCGACTCGTATACCTGTTGTACTGTTCTTTTCTTGCCACACCAATCTTCAAACCCAGTTCTCGCAATCTAGTAGTTGACGTGGATTGGTTTAGATGAAGGTCGCCAGAACTTCTTGGAATGGTCTGCACTGAACTTATCGAACACATAAAAGTATCCTTCGTGATTCAACTTTTCTTTGCCACGCTTTGACGGAACATTTTCCATTTTAATGGGTTCACAGAATTATTATAATAGTATGTGATAAATTTATATAATTTTACTTATTTTGAGATTGAGTCTAGAACATTCTTACACTTTTATAGACTAAAAGCGCACGTGTGGTTAGGCAGAAGCGGCAAATATCGGATTAGGTCACTTTACGGGTAAACGGGTCAAGCTATTAACATTTGGAAGGGGCAGGATTTCTGACATTTGCGATGGACAAGATGTGACACTCAGTCGGTCAGCGTATCAATTCTCGATCATCTCAAATGAAACGGCTGATGATATAATTCAGACACCTGGCATTTGTTCCAATAAACGCTGATGTATAAGTATATTGTTTCATTAGAGTTAATATACATGTACACTCAAAATTAAAATAATATTAAGGTTATTGAAATTTATTGAGGAATCTGTGCTCCAAAACGTCCTGCGCCAAAACGTCCTGCGCCAAAACGTCCTGCGCCAAAACGGTCGCGCCAAAACAGCGGCACCAAAACGGCGGCGCCAAAACGTCACGTACCGTTGATTTTATACTATAGTTCGTTCCAAAATTCGTGATCACACTAAGGTTTAATTTGTACGAAATCTATCTGATGGATGCAAGTAATTTTTACATGCAGTCTTATATACCTCACGACGTTACGAATCCATGTTTAACTAATAGTAGGTAGCTTAGTTGATGCAAAAAAACGTTTTTTGTTATATAACTTTGCATAAGCACAACAAAATGATAATCAAAGTTTAGAATTTACAGTAATACACAAAATGGTGGCGAATGATTGCAAAGGCGTATCCCTATTACATATTATAAAAAGAAAGGTGACATTGTGAACAAATGATACCTTCCACTTCTATAAATGAAAGTAAATGTTGCGTACATACGCCAATGATAGTCGGTAGGAAACATTGTGAACTGATTAATTACACGGATTCCGATTTTGATTTGCACTGAATTGCATGTTGAACACGGAAATGCTTAGTTATAGACAAACTTGACAATCGTACTGTAAAATTTCGACAAGTATACCATATCAACATCGCTACAATTTTAGTAATAACATATAATTCGACTCTTACAGAACTAAAGTTTGGGTGGGCAAAAATACTTTTGGAACGTCGTCACTGTTACCTATATAAAAATGCAAAAATCAAAGAATTTCTGTCAAGTGGATGATTTTATATTGGTTGGTAAAGATGATCAAGAATTTTGGAACGAACTATAAATATTTATTTATATATTCTTCGATCTCTTCATGACTGCTTGTTGGATGAAGACACTCAGATAGATATTGAATCGATCAAGCCATTTAAGGAGTTTGAAGTTACCCGTTGTACAAGTAGAGCTGGATGCCTGAGGGGACATAGAGAAGATTGTGTATAATCAGTGAGACACAGGAACCATAAGTGTGCCTATCTTTTGAAATCTGTTGGGAGAAGACTTAGCACCTATGCATCTGACTGGCCTGCATGAACTTGCTCTCTGAAAGTGAAAAAAACATGTCCGCCGCGGAGTTTGAACCAGGTGCGCTTGGTTGTGATCAGCACTATCACTTGAACTACAGACGCCCAGGTGCGCTTGGGTTGTGATCAAGCTCACTATCACTTGAACTACAGACGCCCAGGTGCGCTTGGGTTGGGATCGAGCTCACTATCACTTGAACTACAGACGCCCAGGTGCGCTTGGGTTGGGATCGAGCTCACTATCACTTGAACTACAGACGCCCAGGTGCGCTTGGGTTGGGATCGAGCTCACTATCACTTGAACTACAGACGCCAGGTGTGCTGGTTGGGATCGAGCTCACTATCACTTGAACTCGACGCCAGGTGTGCTTGGGTTGGGATCGAGCTCACTATCACTTGAACTACAGACGCCCAGGTGTGCTTGGGTTGGGATCGAGCTCACTATCACTTGAACTACAGACGCCCAGGTGTGCTTGGGTTGGGATCGAGCTCACTATCACTTGAACTACAGACGCCCAGGTGTGCTTGGGTTGGGATCGAGCTCACTATCACTTGAACTACAGACGATCACATCAAGTTTCAACGTAAATGCTGCGATCATCAAGTTTCAACGTAATATGGCTTGGCGATCACATCAAGTTTCAACGTAATATGGCTTGGCGATCACATCAAGTTTCAACGTAATATGGCTTGACGATCACATCAAGTTTCAACGTAATATGGCTTGGTAATATGCATGCATTTAGTATTCTAATCTTTTATTTTCTAGCGATTCCGTCCCTTACTGTTTTTAGATATTAAATTGTTTATGTTAGCATAAACGCCCTGATATAACCAGTTTAAAAAAAAACCCAACTTCTTTAGGTAATAGGGCGTGCCTCAGCTTAAAGTGGCTTTCTTTTTCTTCTTCTTTGCGTTCGTTCTTTACGACCAATTTTAATCACTCTTTGTGATATGTTTGATCTTTGCCAAGAACGTGTATACGTTGAACATTGGTTTGGTAAGCCCCTAAACGTATAGACTTTTACACGCTTAGGATATGTACATCCGATTTCAGCCACACCTCCTTAGTCACCTATTACGACATGCGTGGCAGGTAACAGTAGTTCTATTCTGTACACCCCAAATATGGGCCCAGGTAACCACTCGGGCGAAAGTGGCTTTAATTTCCTACATAGCAAACAACCTACCTCCCCAAGAGAAACTCCCTTTCCTAAATTGGAATGTAATGTCCCCCCCTCCAGTAAAAAAACCTCAGTGTGAGACTGCCCCACGTTTCACACATTTTTGCCAGCTCTGCTGCGTTCTCATCTCTGTTAGTCTGAAAGCGAAATTGATTGATAGATAAACTGATAGAACCATCATCACTGCACTTCGGGGAGTAACCATGTATGCTTCGATCTCTTTCATATACAGGAAGAACTCCGTAGCTCCAGCGAGGGTCCCCGATGTAATTTAGAAGATGGTAACAATATTTTCCATGAATTGTATTTTTTAATCTTTCTAATGAATTTGCCCGGGAAGCGGCTTTCCAGCCTGCTCTTCACGGTTTTGAACTGCCAAATGTTCTTTTACGTGCTCAAGTTGAACACGGAACCTGTGTTTATCGTCCGTCTCCGATAGAACTAGAAACTCGATCTCACCTCCTAAGAGGAGAGAACCGAATAACTTCGAAACGAGAGGCGAGCACATTACCTCCACCCAACAGAGATCCTCTCCACATAAGGCGAAATAACGTAAAACCATAATAAGAACACACGGCAGTGTCGGGAGCCTAAAGTTTAGTGCCTCCTATTGTTAAACTCATTAACGTGAAAGTCTGGAAGCGTAGAAATCTGAAAGCGTGAAAGTCTGGAACCGAATAAAGGATTAATTTCTATATTGATCTACAGCATCGCTTCTCATGACCTCGCTGTGTATGTGTAAAGAGCGGTGGAGTGGTGAATAGAAAGGGGGCGCATTAGGATGTGAAGTGGAGTATCGTTAGAATCATCCACTTGTCTGGATGTTGAAGTAAATCAAAACAAAACAATTTATATTATTTGCCTATTTGTGCGAGGATTAATCTAACCTTTCTGCTGTTTTTTTTTCTCCATCTTCTTTTTCTTCTGATTTTTTCTTTCCTTCGAAATCTTTATATTATTCTTTTTTCTTCATCTTCGCTATTATTTTTTGTCATTGTTTTCTTCTGTACCATCTTCTTCTCTTCATATTTTCTTCTTCATCTTCTGCTTCTTCATCATCTTATTTATTTCCTTCTTTTTTCATCTTCTTCTTCATTTTTTAATTCTTTGCTTTTTAAATTATATTTTGTTGTTCTTTTCTAAATTTCCTTCTTCTTCATCTTTTTCTTGATCGTCTTTTCTTCTTCTTTTCAACTTTTTCATCTTCTTCGTTTCCTCTTCTTCATCTTTTTGCTTCGTTTTTTTTTCTTTTAACAAATCTATTTTCTTTTTCTTCAACTTCTTCATTTTTGTTTTTATTTTCATCTTCACCATTTCTTCGTATCTTTTTAGTCTTCTTGTTTTTCTTGTTTTCTTCTTGACCTTCTTCTTCAGCTTCTTCATTATCTTTAAATTTGTCACCTTGTTCGTTTATTTTTTATATTTTCTTCTTTTATGTTTTCTTCTTTTATGTTTTATCTTCTTCTTCTTCATCTTCTTCATCTTCTTCTTCAGCTTCTTCATTATCTTTAAATTTGTCACCTTGTTTGTTTCTTTTTTATATTTTCTTCTTTATGTTTTATCTTCTTCTTCTTCATCTTCTTGTTCTGATAATTCAGTCTGTTGTACCAATCTAAAATCCGTGATTTAGCCTGCTGTTTCCTGTATATAACCCAAACATGTATCTCTCATGTTACATGTACACCGTTCAACCAAGAAATGGCAATCTGCCCTGCTCTACACAGTTCCCCCCTCCCCCATTCCCCATTCCCCAACCACCCTCCCCCAACAAGGATGTCTAGAAATGAAGACATCAGGAAAAAGTGGGTACAACATCAGTACTGAACTTCATCAAGAAACAACAAATTTAATAGTTCAACCACATAAGCAGATTACCAACAGACAGTGCTCCTCAAAGAGCAATGCTACTGCGATACAATAGATACCAAGGCATATATGCGGGTTACTTCGGATAAGAGACATCCACTACACAAGAACACTAATGATGTTAAGGGCACGAGAATCAAGTGTGGCATGTCGTGGATGGCCCAGGTTGAGAGAACAATTAGCCAGGTGACTACGGTTGCGACCCTACCAAAAGGGGAAGAATGGATCCCAACAGATGGTAGCATGACCAACTATCTCAACGTTATCATTACTCTTGGAAGAGAATGTAGAGATTGGGGCAACATGAAGGCTGATCTCGCAGTTAAGCAGCTGATAGAAGATAATGCAAGGGATGATGATGTTCTTGTATATACCGATGGGTCGGTTCAACGGGGTGAGAAATCCGGCTGGGGTTTCTTGGCTAATGCGCATGGTAGGGTTGTTGCAGAGCGAAGTGGGGCATACAGGACAACTACTTCTAGTATGAGGATGGAGGTTGAGGCCGTTACTGCTGCCCTCCATTGGCTCTCTGGGGCTTCATTTACTGGGGCAGTTGTTGTATCTGACTCTCAGTCGATGCTTCACAAGATCCAGAAGGGCAGGTTTTGGTATGAGTGGATGTCGTCTATAGAAGTTTCTAACCTCCAGCGGCTTACGTGGATATACTGTCCTGGGCATGCGGGTGTTTACGGTAATGAGAGAGCGGACAGGCTTGCATCAACAGCATCGATTTTGGGGAGTTGAAGATGGATAAGGGGATATTCTTCGGTCTCTTCGCGACTCTCTGTTGGATGAGGACACTAAAATTGATGTTGAATCGATCAAGCGATTTAAGCAGTTTGGAGTTACCTGTTGTTCAAGTCGAACTGGATGCCTGAGAGGCAGAGTGAGAGGTGTGTATAATCAGCGAGACACAGGAACCATCAGTATGCATACTCTTCGATATCTGTTGGGGAGACTGAGCACCTATGGGTCTGCCCGGAGTGCAATGATGTAGCCAATAACCAATAACCAATAGATACAAAGCAAAAGGCGTCCAAGCAAATGGTGGACCTCAGAGATAACAGAGACGGTGAAAGACACTATTTATGAAACGCATACTAGGGTTCGTTCTAGAAATCTCTTCTTATCCTGACGCTGTGAGATAAACCAGGATTGAAGAAAAGAAAGAGAGAATAATACTCGACCATGGGTGTTGTTCTGTCTGGGATATCTCTGTAGTTTCTACCTGACTGGCGTGATTGTGGTACTAATGGCGGACTCGACCTGCATGGTATCGCTCGGTCGGGCTATGTGCCCCGTTCGTTAAGGTACTCAGTCTGGCTATGTGCCCCGTTCGTTAAGGTACTCGGTCGGGCTATGTGCCCCGTTCGTTAAGCTAGTCGATGTACGTCGTTAGGTACTCGGTCGGTATGTACCGTTCGTTAAATCAACGTCTTGTGGAAGTCTGTTGCTTGTTACTGTACTTGAAAACGATACCTACTCTTTATCTTCCGTCTCCGATTGAACTACTAACTTGACCTCACTTAAGTTGAGATCAGAAATCCCTGAAAAATATCCATGATTGCTCCACACGGTCAACGATCCGAATACTTCTTCACCGGAAGAAAAATTTAAAAACCGCCATAACCTTCACGACAAATGGACCCAATAATGACAGTTTGAGAAATTCATGAATATGACATTGACATCGAATTTCGAAGTCTCCAATGACCTTGAACCAGTGTTTATTTCTTTCCCTCCATTTTCTTGAAAGGATGATCTGAATAAATGACGTCACTACGCTATCAAACTTCAGTCCGTTTCTTTTTACACACTATAGGTTTTTTATATTTCAGAAATAAATAATCAAAGGTTCTCAAACCTGTCACTTTATTTTATTGAGGCAATCAATAAGATCATTGGAAACCACGGAGATGTTTTTATTATTACAGAAGAATGCTGAAAATGTCATGGACAGATAAGAAAGGATATGATGAAGTTTTAAAACAGATTTGCACACAAAGAAACATTACCAACAAAATAAGAATCAGACAATCAAGATTCCTCGGGCATTTAATGCGAAGAGAAGGTTTAGAACATTTGGTAACAACAGGTAAAATACAGGGAAGGAGACATCGTGGAAGACAGAGGGAGGAGATGTTGGATGATCTGAAATCTTGGTTCGACAAAAGATAGAGGAAGAACTGATTAACTGCAACACGGAGAGCGAGAGAGAGAGAGAGAGAGTTGGGAAGAGACATGATTGCCTATACCAGCAGACCTGACACTTGATTGATTGATTGAATGATTGATATTTCATAAATAAATAATCAACGGTTCTCAAACTTGGAAGTTTTTTCTTCTTTTCTTCATCTTCTTCGTCTTCTTCTGTCATACTTCCTTCTGTTCAACCTGAAAAGGCTTTTATGTTTAACCTTTCACTTCGTAATTTGCACCAGCATTTACCTGAACAAAGCCATTTTAACAAATGTCTTTTCTACAAAATGCCTTTGTTATCCCTTTTCAATCTACAAAATGTCCTTGTTATCACATGACCAATCTACAAAATGTCCTTGTTATCACATGTCTAATCTACAAAATGTCCTTGTTATAAAATGTCCAATCTACTAAATGTCATTGTTATCACATGAGCAATCTACTAAATGTCATTGTTATAAAATGTCCAAAATTTCAAAATGTCCTTGTTATAAAGTATTAAATCTACTAAAAGCTAGGGTCTCTGTGTCGTGGAGGTTTGGTGTTCATCTCTGGGGTCAAAGGTACTAGGTTCGCTCCTCGTGGAGCCATCTGGATATTTTTTAGTGATCCTAATCTCAGTGTAAGTGTAAATCGAGTTCCTAGTCCTATCGGAGACAGACGATAAAAACGTAGGTCCTGTGTTCAATTTCAACACGTAAAAGAACCATAGGCAGCTTTAAATCGAAAAGTCGATGTCCGGGCAAAAATTCATTAGAAAAGATTAAAAATAAAATTCCTACAAAAATATCTTCACCATCTTCAAAATTATATCGGGGACCTTCGCCAGTGCTACGTAGTTCGTGCACTGTAGCTGAGATCTTCCTGTGTAAGAAAGACATCAGAGCACACATGGTTAATCTCCGAAGTGCAATGACGATGTTCATCAATCAATCAATCAATCAATCAATCAATCAACACAAAAAGCACTTTCTACAAAAGCCCTTTTAAAAAAATAATTGTCCATTCTGCATGCCCGTTTTACTACATGCCTGTTCACTGAAAGTTCGATTTATGAAATGTCCCATCGGCCAACGGTCAAAGAACCGCTAAGACTACGTTCAAGAACCCTCGTCGACCAGTCGCAGATCCTACTACTCGTTAGTGTGGGTAGGGGAGAGGTAGGCATGTGCGCACGCACACAAACGCTCGCTCTCTACTAGGAGAACAGTGGCGCTAGTGCGCCCACACCCTGTGAAGCACGTCCCAAACATAACACAGTGAGTTTCAAGGCGATTAGAGTTGGGATTCTCCAAACATCCATTACCGAGCGCTGTGTTGAGTTTGGTTTCTTTAGGAATAAAAGGATGAGTTGCTGGGAGTAAATATTTCACTTGGGGCATGTATGTGAGTACACAAATTGTGTACATTTCCGCACGGTCTTTACTCAAAGTCTGGTACACATAGGAGAGAATATATAGACATGTTCAGGAAGACGAGCTCATTTAAACACGCAATCTCTGAGGTCGGACGGGCGAGCAGCATTGATAACAAGGAAAGCAAGCCTTCACGCAAAAATCATTAAGAAGCGCCCTGACTCCATCTGAATTTGGAACTTTGGAACGCCCGTGTATTGTCGGGGCTCGCTAGAGTAGCAAAGAATATTAACACTGTGATCTGTAATGCAAGTCATAAGAGTCGACTGAGGTAGGTGCCTAGGGAAGCTACCCTAGTAAATAAAAAACATCGTAAAAATCGGATGTGTTGGCCTTGGACATCGTAACCCTTCGGTTCGGTGCCACGAACACCGTAAATCTGGGCAATCTGTGGCCTTTTCTGCCATCCCGCGGAATTGAACCCGCACACACAGAGGATAGTCACCCGTAGTCCAACACGCTACGAACACGCTGGGCAGACGGGCAACCTGCTGCAATAAAAACAGTACTTTGTCTGTAGACTCACTTTTTGTTAGACACAGATGAGCACACATATATTTGTACACATATAGACCAGCACACCCAGACAGACACATATATAAAAAGGCTTTAAAGCCGAAGGATTGACTTCATTGAACCGGGTTTAACCCCAAATGACTTGGTCCCTCTCCGCAGAGGAAGTTTTACACAAAGCACTTACTCCGTAGGCTCCGGCACCAATACTAGGGTTTCTGGAAAAAAAATGCTTTCGTGAACAGAACATCGTGGTCCGGATTCGAACCCTTCTTCCTTTTCTTCCTCTAGCGCTCCATATCGACCACTTGTTAAACCACTCGTCGTGATCTGTATGCAATCTAAGACTAAGAGCGATCGTACGTTGGGACAGTTATGCGCCTACAAGTTGCCCAGCACATCCGATTTCTGCGACGCTTTTTATTTACTAGTGTAGCTTTCCTAGGCCCCTACCTCAGTCAATCAGACCGGAAAACCAAAATTCATGTTTAAAAGAGCTGGTTTTTATGTTTGATAGAATAGAGAACGGTTTTCTGCAATTTTACCCCATTCTATGTGTCTATGGTTATTTATTGATGACAAAATGTTAATAATACTGATATTCCTTAGCGTTAAACTTCACTTATCAAATAATATAGTCTTGATTTAGTATGTTGTGTATACCTTAGCGTTAAACTTCACTTATCAAATAATATACTCTTGATTTAGTATGTTGTGGTTTTTGTAATGCTTTTGTCTTTATACAATAATAATAAAATGTGAGCTCACGCGATGGTTGTAGTCTTATTTCTTAGAATTTTTACCTGAGCCCGCCGGACTTATATTATCGGAGACCACGTGCTAACTAACACACCGCCCCAGCAGCAAGTAATACACCAGTCATTCATTTCTCTGAATACATCCTATTTTCTTAGCTCTGTAAACAAGCTAGCTTTCATGATCTTCCTACACTAGGCTCTGCATGTGCTGGCGAAGCCTATGATGTCATATTAACTGTGCTTATAAACTTCATTCTGGTTGCCGATAAAACAGATAAAGATGGTGTCGTATTAAACATTGGTCTCTGTGGTGTAGAGATTAGTTGCTCGTCTCTTATACCAAAGGTACCAGGTTCCCTCCCTCGTTTAGTTATCTGGATATTTTCCAGAGATCCCTGTCCTCCGTGAAGGACGATAAAACGTAGGTCCCATGTTCAATATGAGCACATAAAAGAACCCTTTGCAGTTGATAATCGAGAAGAGCATGCTGGAAAGCCGCTGCCCGGGCAAAATTCATTAGAAAAGATTAAAAATAAATTTCCTAGAAAAAATCTTCACCGTCTTCAAAATTACATAAGGGTCTCTCGCCCGTGCTACGGAGTTCGTGAACTGCAGCTGAGATCTTCCTATGTGAAAAGAGATCGGAGCACACATGGTTAATCTCCGAAGTGCAATGATGATTGTCCAATCAATCAATCAATCGTGTAAACAAGTATTGTTGGAGAAAATCTCAACATTATTAGTTATCTATGCCCGTCCTGTGGACGTTACCGCTCATTACCACATTATGTTGTTCGTGTGTTGCCAGGGCTCGCAAGGGAGCAAAGAATAGTAACACTGCGATCTACAAGGCATGTTGTAAGAGGCGATTGAGGAAAGAGCCTAGAGAAACTACCATAGTAAATAAAAAGCTCAGCAGAAATCGGATGTGCTGGCCTACTTGTAGGCTCATGACTGGCAATACGTAAATCGTTCTTAGATTCAGATCACATACAAATCACAAAGAGTAAATCTTCTTCTTCTTTGCGTTCGGTTTCGTATGCTCGTCTAAATCATGAGATGGGTTGCCTCTATGAAGCTGCATGTCAGTTGGAGTTCCTCAAGAGTTTCCCATAGCTTGGTCTATAAACCTTGTTCATGAGGCCATATTTCATTTCGTTGGTGTATGTATGATGGACATGACTGCAGGATGTGCTCTGGAGTCTGTGTTTCTGTATGGTATGCACACTGTGCAGTCTGAGCAGGCTTTATTCTGTGCATGTGGTGGTTGAGCCTGCAGTGACCTGTTCTTAAGCGAAAGATTGTTGTGTGCTGTTTTCTGTTTAGTCTGCTGATGGGATCTTGTGGGTGTTTGCTGTGGGTTTGTTGCCTCCATACCTCTTTGTACTTTCTTTTGATATGTGTCTTGATTTCTGGTAGTGACACTGGGTGTTTGTGTTGTGTAAGTTTTGTTCCCTCCTTAGCCAGCATGTCTGCTCTCTCATTTCCTGGAACGACACAGTGGGCTGGTATCCACTGGAGAATAATTTTGTTGTATTCTGAGAGCTTGTTTAGCTGTAGTGTCAGCTCTCTTTCCATGTTATCTTGTGGTTCCCTTTGTGTGACCTGCAGGACTGACAAGCAGTCGCAAAGGAAGACAAGTTTGTTATTTTGGATGTTTCTTTGCTGCAGTATTTTTGAGGTATTCACAAAGAGTAAATAAACAAGTGGTCGAGATGGAGCGTTCCAAAAAGACCGATCTTTCAATATGCTCTATCCAGGAGCTAAGTTCTCTGTCGTTCTTTCAATCTGCTCTTTTCAGGTTGTCAGTTCTCTGCCTTTCTTTCTTCTTCTTCATCTTCTTCGTCTTCTTTGAACGCTTCATATCCAGCACTTGTTAACCACTCTGTGTGAATTGTATGTCATCTGATCCTAAGAGCGATTGTACGTTGTGCCAGTTATGCGCCTACATGTAGGCCAGCCCATCCGATTTCTGCGACGCTTTTAATTTACCAGTGTAGCTTTCCTAGGCCCCTACCTCAGTCGTCTCCTACGACATGCCTTGTAGGTAGCAGTGGTACTATTCTTTGCTTCCTTTGAGGGACACCGGCACCTCTTTCAATATGCTGGTCTTTGATTATAACCTAGCCGTTGTATTCTACTAACCGTCATGATAGGGTTAATTAATGGTGAGTTTAACACATTATACATACTCCTATTGTGTCTCATTCTCTGTTGTTCTGTTTTACGTTTATTGCTATGACTTTTACGTTTACTTCTTTGTTATTTACGTTTAATGCTAAAAGCGTTACGTTTATTATTTCGGACTACACGCTTATTACTTTGAACCGTCATGATCTGAGCTGAAATGTATCAATTGTTTCTGTACATGGGCGTCCACATTGACTTTTTGGGAGAGGAAGTGAAAGGGGGATAGGGCAAATGTGAAATGGGGAATAATGTTTCTCCAGGTATTTTTACCTGTTTTTGAATGTAGATAGTGTTTCCCCAGGTATTTTTACCTGTATCTCAATGTAGATAATGTTACCCCGGTATTTTACCTGTATCTCAATGTAGATGTTTCCCCAGGTATTTTTACGTGTATCTGAATGTATCATTAATAATGTGTCTCCAGGTGTGCTTATCTGGGATTGGATATGTCACAGATTCTGTTTCTACAGGTATGTTTTACCTTTGGTTACATGTTGTTTATAGTTAGATAGTATTTCTACAGGTATGTTTTACCTTTGGTTACCTGTTGTTTATAGTTAGATAGTATTTTTACAGGTATGTTTTACCTTTGGTTACATGTTGTTTATAGTTAGATAGTATTTCTACAGGTATGTTTTACCTTTGGTTACCTGTTGTTTATAGTTAGATAGTATTTTTACAGGTATGTTTTACCTTTGGCTACCTGTTGTTTATAGTTAGATAGTATTTTTACAGGTATGTTTTACCTTTGGTTACCTGTTGTTTATAGTTAGAAAGTGTTTCTACAAGCGTGCTATATCCTTAATAGAATGTTTCTACAACATTTCAGATCTTAGATTGAAAATGTTGTAGATAACTTTTATACAGGTGTGTTGACCTTTGGTTACCTGTGTCATAGGAAACATTTATACAGGTGTGGTTACCTTTTGTTGTGCGTGTCATAGATATCGTTAGACATATGTTTACCTTTAGTTACCTGTGTCATATATAGTGTTAGACAGGTGTGTTGACCTTAGACTGTTGGTGTCATAGATAGTGTTATGCAGGTGTGTTACGTTTGGTTACCTGTGTCATAAATATCTTTATACATATGTTTTACCTTTGATTACATGTGTCATAGATAGACTTGCACAGGTACCTTTACCTTTGATTACCTGTGTCATAGATAGTCTCGCACAGGTACGTTTACCTTTGATTACCTGTGGCATAGTTATACTTGCACAGGTACGTTTACCTTTGCTTGCGTGTGTAATACTTATTATTTGAAAAGGTGTGTTTACCTGTAGTTACATGTGTAACAGATAGTTGTGCACAGGTGCGTTTACCGTTGGTTGCTCGTATAATACTTATTATTTATACAGGTGCATTTACCTGTAGTTACCTGTGTCTTATATAGTGTTTATACAGGTGTGTATATATTTGATTTAATGTCTTAGTGTTTATTTAGTCGCATGCACCTGTAAGTAAATATGTTAATTTGCCAGATTCTATAGTTTTGTTTTCTTCGAGTGAACACCTCACAGGTAAAACTGCAACCGTATCTCCTCTCTCTCTCTCTCTCTCTCTCTCTCTATCTCTCTATCTTATACCTTTGTATCCCCGATAAGGACACAGATATGCCATCAACCAACTCATGCCAAGCCTAGATATATCTTTCTATATCTCTATCTCAGTTCTGTCCATCTCTTCTATATATTGTTAATCTCACTCCCGTGTGTTACCGGGGATTTGCAAGATGAGCAAATAATAGTAACACTGCCACCTACAAAACATGTCGTAAGATAGGACTGAGGTAGGAGTCTAGGGAATCTACCATAATCAATAAAAAAAACGTCCTAGAAATCGGATGTGCTGGCCTACGTGTAGGCGCATAACTGGCACAACGTACAATCGCTCATAGGCTCGGATCACATACAAATCAGAGAGTGGTTTAACAATTCGTCGATATGGAGCGTTGAAAGAAGAAGAAGAATAAGGTAAGGTAGGACTGTATCGTATCACAACATCTACTTCTTCTTCTTTTGTCGTCACACTGTTACCGGGTTGTTGCCCAGTGTCGTGGTTTTCTGTTTTTGTCTTGCGCTGTTCTGGTGATTGTTATTGTTTCTCTTTCACAAGATTCTGCTATGCCATCTAACTATCTTTTCGTGGTCTTCCTCTTGCCTTCTTTCCCGATGTTCTGTACATATACAGCTATTATATATAAGAAGCCGATAATGCTTACAAGCAACCGCCGAGACTATGGGACATACAATAATCATTTTCCCAACTTCTTCCTAACGTTATTGATCTGTCTTGTGCGTGCATTTCTTGTATTCTTGTTCTGTTTTCTTCTCTCTGATTTTCTTTTCCCTTTTGTGTGTCTGTGTGTGTGTGTGTTTGGTTTGAATGATTGTGCCAGTTTGTCTGTGTGTGTGTTGTGCTTGTGTGTATGTGTGTCTGTGTGTGTGTGTGTGTCTGTGTGTGTGTGTGTCTGTGTGTGTGTATCTGTGTGTGTGTGTGTGTCTGTGTGTGTGTATCTGTGTGTGTGTCTGTGTGTCTGTGTGTCTATGTGTGTGTCTGTGTGTGTGTGTCTGTGTGTTGTGTCTGCGTGTGTGTGTGTCGTGTGTGTGTGTGTGTGTGTCTGTGTGTGTGTCTGTGTGTGTGTGTCTGTGTGTGTGTGTCTGTGTGTGTGTGTCTGCGTGTGTGTGTGTGTGTTTGGTTTGAATGATTGTAGCCCAGTATTGTCTGTGTGTATCTGTGTGTGCATCTGTGTGTGTATCTGTGTGTGTCTGCGTGTGTCTGTGTGTGTGTGTGTTTGGTTTGAATGATTGTAGCCCAGTATTATCTGTGTGTGTCTGTGTGTGTGTGTCTGTGTGTGTATATGTCTATGTCTGCGTGTGTCTGTGTGTGTGTGTGTGTGTGTGTGTTGGTTTGATCTTGTAGCCCAGTATTGTCTGTGTGTATCTGTGTGTGTATCTGTGTGGGTATCTGTGTGTGTCTGTGTGTATCTGTGTGTGTATCTGTGTGTGTATATGTGTGTATCTGTGTGTGTCTGTGTGTCTGTGTGTGTCTGTGTGTATCTGTGTGTGTATATGTGTGTGTATCTGTGTGTGTATCTGTGTGTGTATATGTGTGTGTCTGCGTGTGTCTGTGTGTGTGTGTGTTTGGTTTGAATGATTATAGCCCAGTATTGTCTGTGTGTATCTGTGTGTGTGTGTCTGTGTGTGTATCTGTGTGTGTATCTGTGTGTGTCTGCGTGTGTCTGTGTGTGTGTGTTTGGTTTGAATGATTATAGCCCAGTATTGTCTGTGAAAGACGCCTGTGTCGTGCCGGGCCCGCAAGGGAAGAAAGAATAGTACTACTGCGATCACCTAAAGGCACGTCGTAAGAGGCGATTGATGTAGAGACCTAGGGAAGCAATCCTAGTAAATAAAAAGCCTCGCAGAAATTGGATGTGCTAGCCTACTTGTAGGCGCATAACTGGCACAACGTACAATGGCTCTTAGGTTTGGATCACATACAAATCTCATAGAGTGGTTTAACAAGTGCTCTATATAAAGCGTTTTAAGAAGAAAGAGAAGAAGAAGAAGTATGTGAAAACTAAAGAGATTATGTGTTGTATTTAATCTGTTATATTTAAGCATATACATCAATACGCTTGTGTGTCTGTGCTAGGGTTCTATCTATTCTCATAGTTGTGACAACCGGTAAAATCGAGGGAGACGAGACAGAGGAAGACAGAGAGAGAAAATTTTAGACAGCCTCAATTCATGGCACAATAGAGCATTAACGTCTGAGATGATAGCAAACACAAGGGACATAGATTTGTGGAGATCTATGATCCCTACGCCAATCGGCACGGAACCTGATGACCGATTCTCATCATTATCCAATAGATTGTTCTGAACAGAACGTTGCCACCTTAACAGTCCTTCATAATGTTTCTCTCTCTCTGTCTCTCTGTCTCATAGGCCAAGTGTCACGTCTCCGCTGCGTCACGCTCAAATCATCAGTTATATTCATCGTCTATGTGGTCTTCCTCTTCTTCTCTTTGCAGGAATGTCTCTCTCCAATATTTGTCATTTTTAACCCTTGACATCTTCTTATACGTCCGAAATACTTTGATTTTTCTCTGGGGTCTATGTGGCTAAATGGTTAAACCTTTCGTTCTGAAGGTCTGTGTTCGAATCTTTATCGAGTCGTTCTGTTTACGACTGTATTTTTTCCAGACCCTGGGATTGTTGCCGGAGCTACAGTGTTTAAAGTTTGTGTTTTTTGCAATACTCTCGGCAGGTGGCGTGCCATTTCTGCGGAGAGAGACCGAGCCATTTGGAGCAAAACCTGGAGCAATGATATCAATTCTCCGATTGTATACCTTTCAGACTTCATTATTTCACTTTTTATTTGTAGCATCTGCCAATTTTCGTTGATTTTAAGGTTTTTTAATGGATATATTTATTTGTTCTCTTCTCTGTCCATTATATACGGAGGACTGTCAGATTTTAAGGACTGTAGTTACTGTCTGTAGTACCGGTTTTTTAGGCCGGTTTAAGACAGGTGCGACGAGAACCTCAGGAATTTAATGGTCGCATGGCTAGTGCAGTCGCCGCGAAGCTATTCAGGTTAGGATTTTTCTTTTATGCCCACAACAGAAAAAAATCCCTGACATCACTGTGGATTTAACACGTTCCTGTATGGGAGCCGTGCTCTAATCCATTCGGACAGATGCTCATCTAATCCATTCGGTCAGATGATCATCTAATCCATTCGGACAGATGCTCATCTAATCCATTCGGTCAGATGCTCATCTAATCCATTCGGTCAGATGCTCATCTAATTCATTCGGTCAGATGCTCATCTAATCCATTCGGTCAGATGCTCATCTAATCCATTCGGTCAGATGCTCATCTAATCCACTCTGACAGATGCTCATCTAATCCACTCGGACAGATGCTCATCTAACGATAATGACTGTCCGGTAACACTTATATTATAAAGCTTATATATGATTTTCCGCCGACTTGTGAAATGTCCATGTTTCACGCTCATACGTTGCTACTGGGAATCTATATGCTCTTCTTATATTCTGATGTTTATTGTCTTCTCAATGTCATTCTCTACTTCTTCTTTCTTCTTCTTGTCTGTAATTCTGTTTTACCTCACAGCGTCAGGATAAGAAGAGAATTTTAGAACGAGCCCTTGTGTGCGCTTCATAAATAGTGTCTTTCGTCTCCTCTGTTATCTCTGAGGTCCACCTTTTATGTGACCGGCCTTTCGCTTTGTATCCATTGTGTCGGAACAACATTGCTCTTTGAGGTACACTGTCTGTTGGTAATCTGCTTATGTGACTGAACCATTTAATTTGTTGTTTCTTGATGAAGTTTAGTACTGATGTTGTGTCCACTTTTTCTTGATGTCTGAACATCTCAACCGGTCTACTCTTGTTACTCCAAGTATTCTGCGTAGACACTTCATCTCTGTCGTGACTAGTTTTCTTTTATCATATGATATCAGCGTCCAGATTTGGCACTGATAACATAATGTGGGAAGAAAGATTGTGTTGAACATTCCTCTTTTTGTGTTCATGGTGACATATTTGCATTTTAAAATTGGCACCATTTGTCCATACTGAGTTCAGTAGGTTAAGTTGTTGTTTAGCCATGTTTCCTAGTATACTTTTCATTTCCATCTCTTGCGAACCGAAAGAGAACCGAAAGAGAACCGAAAGAGAACCGAAACAGAACCGAAAGAGAACCGAAAGAGAACCGAAAGAGAACCGAAATATCCAAAAACGTTCACATTTGCTTTTTTCTCTCCATTTATAGAAATGAAGACATCAGTGAAAAAAGTGGGTACAACATCAGGTCTAAACTTCATCAAGAAACAATCAATTAAATAGTATGTCCACATAAGCAGATTAGAAAAAAGTGGGTACAACATCAGGTCTAAACTTCATCAAGAAACAATCAATTAAATAGTATGTCCACATAAGCAGATTAGAAAAAAGTGGGTACAACATCAGGTCTAAACTTCATCAAGAAACAATCAATTAAATAGTATGTCCACATTAACAGATTAGAAAAAAGTGGGTACAACATCAGGTCTAAACTTCATCAAGAAACAATCAATTCAATAGTATGTCGACATAAGCAGATTACCAACAGACAGGGCGTATCAAAGAGGAGGAATGTTACTCCGATAGAAACAAAAGCAAAATTCTATCCACGTAAAAGGTGGTCTTCATAGATAACAGAGGCGACGAAAAACATTATTTATGAAGCGCAAAAAGGTTGATTCTATAAATATCTTTTTATCTTGAGGCAAAACAGGATAGAAGAGTGCACACAAAAACCCGTTCTAGAAATCTCTTCTTATCTTGACGCTGTGACGCAAAACAGGATTAGAGACTAGATAGAAAACTTTTCACCTCTACGCCACTGATACCCATGAAAGTCTTTACTCCTCTCCCTCCCCAACACTACCACCAGCCCCCCTCCCCCTGATAAGTAGCGCACAATCTGACTTACAGTCAGAAGAACCCCAAGGAATGGCAAATAAAAATCAAAACAACTTAATTGACACAATGCTAGAGACAGAAGTTGTATAACGACATGATCGCCTTAGACAGGCGGTATTGCATTAGAGTGAGTCAGAAATGGATTGAGAAATTATTAAGAGAGGTGCAGAGAAAAGCAAAAACAAAATCTATATATCTCAATGTGGCAAACAAATTTAAAAAATGACAACAGACAAAACAAACACGACAAAAGATATTTTTATCAACGGAAAAGAAAATGTAGAAATGTTGAACAGTTTTTGAATATCTTGGTTCACTGCTAACAACAGATGGAAATGTGAACAGTTTTGAATATCTTGGTTCACTGCTAACAACTAGATGGAAATGTGAACAGTTTTGAATATCTTGGTTCACTGCTAACAACAGATGGAAATGTGAACAGTTTTGAATATCTTGGTTCACTGCTACTAATAAAACAACAGATGGAAATGTGAACAGTTTTGAATATCTTGGTTCACTGCTAAGAACAGATGGAAATGTGAACAGTTTTGAATATCTTGGTTCACTGCTAACAACAGATGGAAATGTGAACAGTTTTGAATATCTTGGTTCACTGCTAACAACAGATGGAAATGGGATGAAGGAAATTAAAAGAAGAACAAACATGGCTTTACAAAAAATTAAACAACTAAAAAGAGTATGGAACGGAACTGATAAGAAAATAAAGATCAGAATACTAAGAGCATGCATATTCCCAGTGGCAACGTATGGGTGTGAAGCATGGACGTTTAATAAAGCAGTGGAAAAACATATAAGTGCTTTTGAATATAAGTGTTACAGAAATATACAGTGTATCCAGAAAGAACTCAAAATCAAGGAAAATTGCTAATGCTACAAATAAGAAAGAGAAAATGTAAGTATTTTGGACATATAAAAAGACACGAAGGACTGGAGAAAACCATCATGGAAGGAGGCATACCGGCAAAGAGGAGAAGAGTAAGACCACGGAGAAGATGGATTCAGGATGTCACTGATGGTTTGAATATGGCGGCTGCAGCGGACATTGTTATGAGAGGAAAATTCTGGAACTGTTGGGTGAAAAGGTCGTAGACAAGCTTTTTGATGATGATAAAGAAAGAGAAGACTAGACACTCTGGATGAACGATTTGTCGATCCGAAATTATTTGCACCAAGAAGGATAAATTGAAGCAACAGCAATTAGTCGTATGATCACAGATCGATCAACTATGCAAAATCAACATCCGTTGATCATTACAGATTCAGGAGAATAGCGCGCATGCAGCGATGTTGTTCATGTTTAATATAACATTACAGCGTTATTAAAGGGCAGAAAGATACCTCTTCGTATTTATAATGTGATATTTATAATGCTGATATTTATAATGTTGATATTTATAATGTTGATATTTATAATGCTGATATTTATAATGCTGATATTTATAATGCTGATATTTATAATTCTGATATTTATAATTCTGATATTTATAATTCTGATATTTATAATGTTGATATTTATAATGCTGATATTTATAATGCTGATATTTATAATGCTGATATTTATAATGCTGGTAGCAATGAAGAAAGAAAGAGAGGATACACATACAAAACGATGAAAGAAAGAGAGGATACACATACAAAACGAGAAAGAAAGAGAGGACACACAATACAAAACGATGAAAGAAAGAGAGGATCAACATACAAAACGATGAAAGAAGAGAGGATACACATACAAAACGATGAAAGAAAGAGAGGATACACATACAAAACGATGAAAGAAGAGAGGACAAAACATACAAAACGATGAAAGAAAGAGAGGATACACATACAAAACGATGAAAGAAAGAGAGGATACACATACAAAACGATGAAAGAAAGAGAGGATACACACATACAAAACGATGAAAGAAAGAGAGGATACACATACAAACGAAGAAAGAAAGAGGACACACATACAAAACGATGAAAGAAAGAGAGGATACACATACAAAACGATGAAAGAAAGAGAGGATACACATACAAAACGATGAAAGAAAGAGAGGATACACATACAAAACGATGAAAGAAAGAGAGGACACACACATACAAAACGAAGAAAGAAAGAGAGGATACATACATACAAAACGATGAAAGAAAGAGAGGATACACACATACAAAACGATGAAAGAAAGAGAGGATACACACATACAAAACGATGAAAGAAAGAGAGGATACACACATACAAAACGATGAAAGAAAGAGAGGATACACATACAAAACGATGAAAGAAAGAGAGGATACACATACAAAACGATGAAAGAAAGAGAGGATACACACATACAAAACGATGAAAGAAAGAGAGGATACACATACAAAACGAGAAAGAAGAGAGGACACACATACAAAACGAAGAAAGAAAGAGAGGATACATACATACAAAACGATGAAAGAAAGAGAGGATACACACATACAAAACGATGAAAGAAAGAGAGGATACACATACAAAACGATGAAAGAAAGAGAGGATACCACATACAAAACGATGAAAGAAAGAAGGATCACACATACAAAACGATGAAAGAAAGAGAGGATACACACATACAAATCGATGAAAGAAAGAGAGGATACACATACAAAACGATGAAAGAAAGAGAGGATACACATACAAAACGATGAAAGAAAGAGAGGATACACACATACAAAACGATGAAAGAAAGAGAGGACACACATACAAAACGATGAAAGAAAGAGAGGATACACATACAAAACGATGAAAGAAAGAGAGGACATACATACAAAACGATGAAAGAAAGAGAGGACCACATACAAACGATGAAAGAAAGAGAGATACAATACAAAAGATGAAAGAAAGAGAGCACATACACACAAAACGATGAAAGAAAGAGAGGACCCATATACAAAACGATGAAGAAAGAGGACAAACAAAGATGAAGAAGAGAGGACCCATATACAAAACGATGAAAGAAAGAGAGGACATACATACAAAACGATGAAAGAAAGAGAGGACCACATACAAACATGAAGAAAGAGGACACATACAAACGATGAAAGAAAGAGAGGACATACACACAAAACGATGAAAGAAAGAGAGGACATACACATACACACAAAACGATGAAAGAAAGAGAGGATACACACATACACACAAAACGATGAAAGAAAGAGAGGACACACACATAACACAAAAGATGAAAGAAAGAGAGGACACACATACACACAAAACGATGAAAGAAAGAGAGGACACACACATACACACAAAACGATGAAAGAGAGGATAATACACAAAGATAAAGAAGAGGATACACACATACACACAAAACGATGACAAGAAAGAGGATACACACATACACACAAAACGATGAAAGAAAGAGAGGACACACACACAAAACGATGAAAGAAAGAGAGGACACAGATACAAAACGATGAAAGAAAAAGAGGACGCACATATACACACAAAACGATGAAAGAAAGAAAATAAATAAGAAACATAAGAAGAGATGATCACAGAAAACAAAGAAAGATGAAGATAAAAATAAGATCAGAAAAATATTCCACGCCCACTGTGTAATTGAACCCGAACCACTAGTAAACGAAGCGAGCTCACTAACATCTACGCTACTGCGACTCTCATGTCTTACCTGTAGTATGTAAAAATATAATAGCAAAATGACGTTGGTTTTTGTTAGTTTTATCATTGCTATTATTTTGCTTGCTTGTGATACCATACATACGTGTCTCTGCTTGCTTATGTGATACCATACATACGTGTCTCTGCTTGCTTATGTGATACCATACATACGTGTCTCTGCTTGCTTATGTGATACCATACATACGTGTCTCTGCTTGCTTATGTGATACCATACATACGTGTCTCTGCTTGCTTATGTGATACCATACATACGTGTCTCTGCTTGCTTATGTGATACCATACATACGTGTCTTTGTCTTTAAACGCCAATTTATTACGTCTCACCGCAGCCTCCCTCGGTTACCTCCCGATCTGATCTGATCCGCTCTGAGCAGACTAGATTTGTAGGCTTCCGCACATCACCTGTAGTATGTATCACCTTTAATGTATATCTCACAAGTAGTATGTCTCACCTGTAGTATGTATCACCTGTAGTATGTCTCATTGTAGTATGTCTATCTCACCTGTAGCTTGACTATCTGTAGTATGTCTATCTCCCATAAAGTGTGTCTCACCTGCAGTATGTCTCACCTGTAGTATGTCTCACTTGTAGTATGTCTCACCTGTAGTATATCTCACTGCAGTATATCTCACCGTCTGTAGTATTTCCCACCTGTGGTATACGCCCCAGGAATAAATAATACAACAACATCTCCGCCGACAATAGAAAGGATGCAACAGTGCGTATCTGATGATGTTGTCATGGTCGCGCTATGTGAGCAACGTATATTCAATTGTAATTTCAGTAGAGAATTTCTACTGTCTGATACGTTTCCTCTCTCTCTCTCTCTCTCTCTCTCTCTCTCTCTCTCTCTTCTCTCTCTCTCTTCCCTTCTCGCTTCTTCACTGCTATGAATTCAGGCGTAGAATTTTTGTACGAAGGCTTGTTTTTCCTATCATCAGTGTCACTCGCCATTAAGGAGAGCCTTCTCCTACTTCAGAGATATCTATCTCTCTGTCTCTCTCTGTCTCTCTCTTTCTCTCTCTGTCTCTTTCTCTCTCGGTGTGCCTCTAGCCTGTGACGCCCCTGGCGATTATAGCGGCAATTTATTCATCTTCTTCGAAAGCTCGATATCGACCACTTGTTAAACCACACTTTGTGATTAGTATGTGATCTGAGCCTAAGAGCGAGTGTACGTTATGCAAGTTATGCGCCTACAAGTAGGCCAACTATCCGATTTATGCGACGCTTTTCATTTGCTAGGGTAGCTTCCATAGGTCCTAACTCAGTCGCCTCTTACGACATGCCTTGTACGTCACAGTTTACTATTCTTTGCTCCCCTTGCGAGTCCTTGCGAGTCCCGGTAACACACGGACGAGAGCGGCAACAAATGCACACTAATCTTCTCCATTCTTGACCGTCCTCTGTATTACGTTCCAACTGCGCCCGTGTGGTGCCGGAGTATTGATAGGACCATCATCATTGCACTTCAGTGATTAACCATGTGTGATCCGATCTCTTTTTACACAGGAAAATCTCAGTTACAGTGCAGGAGCTCCACAGAACTGGCGAGGGTCCCCGATGTAATTTAGAAGATTGTGATATTTTAGTGGGAATTTCATTTTTAATCTTTCCTAATGAATTTTGCCTGGGTAGCGGCTTTCCAGCCTGCTCTTCTCGATTTTGAACAGCCAGGGATTTTTTACTTGCTCAAATTGAACACGGGACCTACGTTTTATCGTCCGTCTCCGATAGGACTTGGAACTTGATCTCACCCACACTGAGAGCAGGATTCTCTGAAAAAATATTCAGATAGATTCCCCCTTAATACCATTCACTCTCTCTAGCCTGTGACGCCCCTGGTGCTTAGGGAAGCAACAATTGCACGTTATTCTTCTCTGTTCCTGGTCGTCCTCTGTATTGTGTTCCAACTGTGATTAGTTTCAGTCAGTTCTTATCTTACACTCTAACACTTATATCTTACACTCTAACTACTTATCTACTTATATCTTACACTCTAACACTTATATCTTACACTCTAACTACTTATCTACTTATATCTTACACTCTAACACTTATATCTTACACTCTAACTACTTATCTACTTATATCTTACACTCTAACACTTATATCTTACACTCTAACACTTATCTACTTATATCTTACACTCTAACACTTATATCTTACACCTTAACACTTATATCTTACACTCTAACTACTTATCTACTTATATCTGTCACTCTAACACTTATCTTACACTCTAACTACTTATCTACTTATATCTTACACTCTAACACTTATATCTTACACTCTAACACTTATCTACTTATATCTTACACTCTAACACTTATATCTTACACTCTAACACTTATATCTTACACTCTAACTACTTATATCTTACACTCTAACTACTTTATATCTTACACTCTAACACTTATATCTTACACTCTAACACTTATATCTTACACTCTAACATTATATTCTTACACTCTAACTACTTATATCTTACACTCTAACTACTTTATATCTTACACTCTAACATATCTCACACTCTTAACACTTATTCTACACTCTAACTACTTTATCTTACACTCAACTACTTATATCTTACACTCTAACTACTTATATCTTACACTCTAACACTTATATCTTACACTCTAACTACTTTATCTACACTCAACACTTTATCTAAAATTCAAACCCTTATACCTCCATTCTACCACTAATTCACACCCACTCTCACTCACTCCCTCTATCTCCACCGTCACTCACTTACACTCTGCTCTACCTAGCACTCCACCATCTCACCACGCCACTCTACCTCAACTACAACATCTATCCACACTCCACTTTCCTACACTCCACCCTCATTTCACACTCCTCTCCTAACACTCCACCCTCTATCTCACACTCCACCCTCTATCTCACACTCCACCTCTGTCACACTCACCCTCTTTCTCACACTCACCCCGTCTCCATTCCACCTTTATCTCACACTCGCCACTTGTCCTCCACTCCCTCTATTTCACACACGTCACTCTACCTAACACTCCACCCGTTATCTCACACTCCACCCTCTATCGCACACTCCATCCTCTATCTCACAATCGACGCTCTTTCTCACACTCGCCACTCGTCCTCACATTCCACCCTCTACCGCACACTCGCCACTAGTCCACCGCACACTCCACCCTCTATCTCACTCTCCATCCGCTATCTCACACTCCACCCTCTTTCTCCCACTCGCCACTCGTCCGCACATTCCACCCTCTATCTCACACTCGCCACTCGTCCTCACATTCCACCCTCTATCTCACAATCACCACTCGTCTATCTCACACTCCACCCTCTATCACACACTCGGTATTCTGAACCCCATCTCAAACAACGAGTCAGCCATTGACATTAGCGTTTATCCTGGCCACCGGCTGTGCTGTCACTATTGATCCGTACAGAACTCGGAACACAAATCTCTGAACACCAAAGGTTCAACATTACGCATGGCTTCTTAACTTGAAACGAATAAGACATCTCTACGTCTTTCCCTGTTTATTTGGTTTTAAAAGGATTTTTTCTGATCTTCTTCTTCTTCTTCCAACGCTCCATATCGACCACTTGTTAACCACTCTGTGTGATTTGTATATGATCTGAGTGTAAGAGCGATTGTACGTTGTGCCAGCAATGTACCTACAAGTAGACCAGCAAATTCGATTTATACTACACTTTTTATTTACTATTGTAGCTTCCCTAGGTCCTACATCAGTCGCCTATTACGACATGCTTTGTAGGTAGAAGTGGTACTATTCTTTGCTTCCCTTGCGACCCCAGCACGGGTGAAAACTTGTATAAAAACAGTTGCTAAAATAGTTGCTGCGAAATCAAAAGACCAGGACCAGACCGGAGTCTAAATGTCTGAAAGGACAAAATGAAAGATCATGTAAAGTTTCCCGCAGTCTGAGAAATTGGAGCCAGCTTGACGGTTGGTGGTGTGTAATAATAACTCCATCGCTAGAAGAATGAAATTTAAGTAAGGGAAAGATAGGATAAATAACGTTGCTACAATACATTTTAACTGAGCTTCGGGATAGATCGATGGCTAACATTGAAACGCAAATGTACTGATGATGTTAATGATGTCGTGTTTTGTTCGAGACAAACGGAAAATTCTTCCTGTTTATTAAAATGTTAAATTGCAGACATTGTAAAACAGATAACTAATTCCTGTCTATTTTCATATATATAAACTTTTGAGAAGCTACAGAGGCGGCGTAGAACAGGGAGGGGAAATGTGCATGTGAAATTTAATGGTCGCATGGCTTATGCAGTCGCCGCGATCCTATTCAGTTTAGTATTTTTCTTTATGCCCCCTACAGAAAACAACTTCTTGGCCTTACCGTGGATTGAACCCAGCTCTCCCGCATAGGAGCCGCGCTCTAATCCATTCGACCAGACACTCCACAGACACGGTCAATGCTACCACGAAATGTACAATGTAGTATACTAAACACTGACAACTTCAAGTAACACACTAAACATTGACAAATCTAAGCAACACACTAAACATTGACAAATCTAGACATCACACTAAACATTGAAAATCCAAGAACACACTAAACATTGACAAATCTAGACATCACACTAAACATTGACAAATCTAAGCAACACACTAAACATTGACAAATATAAGCAACATACTAAACATTGACAAATCTAAGCAACACACTAAACATTGACAAATCTAGACATCACACTAAACATTGACAAATCTAAGCAACACACTAAACATTGACAAATATAAGCAACATACTAAACATTGACAAATCTAAGCAACACACTAAACATTGACAAATCTAAGCAACACACTAAACATTGACAAATCTAGACAACACACTAAACATTGACAAATCTATGCAACACACTAAACATTGACAAATCTAAGCAACACACTAAACATTGACAAATCTAGACAACACACTAAACATTGACAAATCTAAATCTTCTTCTTCTTCAAACGCTCCATATTGACCACTTGTTAACCGCTCTGTGTGAGTTATGTGACCTGGGCGTAAGAGCTATTGTACGTTATACCAGTTTTGTGCCTACAAGTAGGCCTACACATCAGATTTCTACAACGCTTTTTATTTACTAAGGTAGCTTCCCTAGGCCCTTACCTGAGACGCCTCCCACCGCCCATGTGTTGCCGGGGCCCGCAAGAGAAGCAAAGAATAGTAACACTGCAACTTACAAGGCATGTCGTAAGAGGCGACTGAGGTAGAGGCCTAGGAAGCTACCCTAGTAAATAAAAACCGTCGCAGAAATCGGATCTTCATAAATAGATGTTTACGTAGAATAGAGAGACCCTGATGGTATGATAAGATGACAAACGAGGAACTCAGAGAAAGAACTAAGCAGATACCAGTGAAGAAAGAACTAAGGAGATACCAGTGAAGAAAGAGCTAAGGAGATACCAGTGAAGAAAGAGCTAAGGAGATACCAGTGAAGAAAGAACTAAGGAAATACCAGTGAAGAAAGAGATGAGGAAGAGATGTTGGTGATGGATATGATACACATTGAGAAGATCAACCGGAAGCACTGCAAGACATGCACTGTTTTGGAACCTGCAGGGAAAGAGGAGTAGGGGAAGACCTAGACATACATAGAAAAGAGAAATGGAGGTTGATATTAAAAGGATAGGTAAAACATGGAAATAATTTGAATGGATGGCAGGAGAGAGAATGAGCTGGAAAAGTTTGTTGAAGACCTGTGCTCCGTTGGGAGTTGAAAGGTGATGATGATGAAGAAGAAGAAATCGGATGCGCTTGCCTACTTGTAGGTGCTTAACTGGCACAACGTACAATCGCTCATAGGCTCAAATCACATATAAATCACAAAAAGTGGTTAACAAGTGATCGATATGGAGCGTTAGAAGAAGAAAAACATCATTAATTTTTCTTATCGTATGTAATACTTTTTATTTACGAGGGTAGCTTCCCTAGGCCCCTACATCAGTCACCTTCTGCGACATGTCATGTAGGACGCAGTGTTACTATTTTTTGCTCACCATGTGAGCCCCAGCAACACACAAAACATTCACAAATCCAAGCCACACATGAAACATTGATAAATCCAAGCCACACATGAAACATTGATAAATCCAAGCCACACATGAAACATTGATAAATCCAAGCCACACATGAAACATTGATAAATCCAAGCCACACATGAAACATTGATAAATCCAAGCCACACATGAAACATTGATAAATCCAAGCCACACATGAAACATTGATAAATCCAAGCCACACATGAAACATTGATAAATCCAAGCCACACATGAAACATTGATAAATCCAAGCCACACATGAAACATTGATAAATCCAAGCCACACATGAAACATTGATAAATCCAAGCCACACATGAAACATTGATAAATCCAAGCCACACATGAAACATTGATAAATCCAGCCACACATGAAACATTGACAAATCCAAGCCACACATGAAACATTGATAAATCCAAGCCACACATGAAACATTGATAAATCCAAGCCACACATGAAACATTGATAAATCCAAGCCACACATGAAACATTGATAAATCCAAGCCACACATGAAACATTGATAAATCCAGCCACACACAAAACATTCACAAATCCAAGCCACACATGAAACATTGATAAATCCAAGCCACACATGAAACATTGATAAATCCAAGCCACACATGAAACATTGATAAATCCAAGCCACACATGAAACATTGATAAATCCAAGCCACACATAAAACATTGATAAATCCAAGCCACACATGAAACATTCACAAATCCAAGCCACACATGAAACATTGATAAATCCAAGCCACACATGAAACATTGATAAATCCAAGCCACACATGAAATATTCACAAATCCAAGCCACACATGAAACATTGATAAATCCAAGCCACACATGAAACACTGACAAATCCAAGCCACACATGAAACATTGATAAATCCAAGCCACACATGAAACATTCACAAATCCAAGCCACACATGAAATATTCACAAATCCAAGCCACACATGAAACATTCACAAATCCAAGCCACACATGAAACATTGATAAATCCAGCCACACATGAAACATTGACAAATCCAAGCCACACATGAAACATTGATAAATCCAAGCCACACATGAAACATTGATAAATCCAAGCCACACATGAAACATTGATAAATCCAAGCCACACATAAAACATTGATAAATCCAAGCCACACATGAAACATTCACAAATCCAAGCCACACATGAAACATTGATAAATCCAAGCCACACATGAAACATTGATAAATCCAAGCCACACATGAAACATTGATAAATCCAAGCCACACATGAAACATTGATAAATCCAAGGCACACACAAAACATTCACAAATCCAAGCCACACATGAAACATTGATAAATCCAAGCCACACATGAAACATTGATAAATCCAGCCACACATGAAACATTCACAAATCCAAGCCACACATGAAACATTGATAAATCCAATTAACACATAAAACATCACATTAATTGCACCATGGTAAATGGCAAAGGTACAGTAATTACATATAATGTTTATAAAGTGCGAAATACTAGAGATCTTACAGTACTAGCATTTGGCATTTAGAGGTGAAACTGTAGGGTACATTTTGTGGGAAATTTTTTCCGGATTCTTGGGAGGTAATTTCGGTGAATTATGCTTTTATTTTTGGGGTCTGGGTCGACTGGAGCGTGGAAAATAACCTTTTATACATTTAGGAACTCTAGGAGTCCAGGAATTGTAGGTTTTAATTTGTAGGTTGAAAAAAATGTAGGTTTTCAGAAAATGTAGGATTTTAGAAAATGTAGGCTTTTAGAAAATGTAGATTTTTAGAAAATGTAGTCTTTTAGAAAATGTAGGCTTTTAGAAATGTAGGCTTTTAGAAATGTAGACTTTTAGAAAATGTAGGTTTTTAAAGAATGTAGGCTTTGAGACAATGTAGGCTTTTAGAAATATAGACTTTTAGAAAATGTTGGGTTTTAAAGAATGTAGACTTTTAGAAACTGTAGACTTTTAGAAACTGTAGGATTTTTAGAAAATGTAGGTAATTAGAAAATGTAGGCTTTTAGAGAATGTAGGGTTTTAAAAACTGTGGAATTTTTGAAAATGTAGGCTTGTAGAAAATATAGGCTTTTTAGAAAATGTAAACGTTTAGAAAATGTAGACTTTTAAGAATTAGACTTTGAGTTTTAAAAAATAACTAAAATAACAACTGTAGTTACTGCCAGTAATATCACTTTTTAGGGAACAAATCTATAGTTCGTCCCAAACTTAGTGAATATCTTTACCAACCGATATAAAATCATCCACTTGACAGAAATGATTGATTTTTACATTTTTGTATAGGTAACAGTGGTGACCTTCGTAGAGTACTTTTTGGTCACCCAAACCTGTAGTTGTAAGATGTTACTTATATGTCATTAGTAAAATAACAGCGTTATTGCTTTGGTATACATGTAGAAGTTTAACAGTGCCGTAGTGAAGTTTTTAAATAATTACGCATTTGCGTGCTAAACATGCAATTCAGCGCAAGTGAAAATCGGGAATCCCGTGGAATTAATCATTTCGTATTGTATCCGAACCATTATCACTGGTGTGTGAGCACACTTTTTATTTTCATTGATAGAAGTGGAAGGTATTGTTTGTTCACTATGTCATATTGTTGTTTTTTATATGTAATAAGGAGGGATACGCCTTTGCTAACATTTGCCGCCATTTTGTGTATTACTGCAAATGCTAAACTTTGAGTATCATTTTGTGGCGCTTATGCAAAATTACATAACAAAAAACTATTTTTGCATCAACCAAGCTACCTACCAATTAGTTAAACATGAATTCGTAAGGTCGTCGTGTGACTGCCTGCCAAAAATTACTGTTACACATTCGGAAGATTTGGTAGAAATTAAACTTTAGTGTGTTCATGAATTTTGCAACAAACTATAACTTCAAATTCATTAGAAAATGTAAAAATACAATTCCTACAAAATATGATCACTATCTTCTAAATTGCCTCGTTTGCCCTCGCCAGAGCTACGGAGTCCGCGCACTGCCACTGAGATCTTCCTGCGTAAGGAGCACACATGATTACTCACCGAAGAGCAACGAAGGTGGTTCAATCAATCAATCAATCAATCAAGCAAGCCATGAGAAACAATTACTAAAAAAACATCACAACGGACTCTAGCTACATAAGTTCTCATTCTTCTCTGTCTCTCTTCTCTCTTTCTCCTCTCTCTTTTTCTTTCTCTCGTTCTCTCTCCCTCTTTCTCTCACTCTCTCCTTCCAGACTAGCAGGACGCCGTAATCACCTTTACTGTTACCTAGTCCCTTCCTGGCACATGTTCTGGCTTGAATAATTTCTTGAACGGTTAGGGAATTGCGAGGCCGCTAGAGATTACCCCAGAACTGTGCCAAGTCTATGCCAGTTTCTAAAACCAGGTTTAACATGAAAGAATTTTCCTGCGTGTTTTATTATTTAATATTCCATCTCTGGTACTTATCAGAAAACATAGATGTTTACTGTACGCATCCTATGCTGTATTTTTTTATTAACAGGAACCCTTTTTCATACCTCGCGGTATATTGTTCGGAACAGTGGTGGCTTCTGCTCATTTCTGTTTGGTGGGGTCAGAATTTTTTTTCTGGAAAAATCATGGTTTTGGGTTAGGTTATATTTTAGTATTTACTATTATTTGTCTATTCTGAGAAGTTATCGCCTCCACCTCCTCCACCACCGCCTCATCGCTTTACTAGAACGTACATTGTCTTACACAGTTGTATATTGATTGAGCGGTCGATTACCGTAAAATATTCTATGATGGTTATTAATTAATTATGTTATTTTCTATGATTTGTATATATCATTCGATATATACGTATCCGGACTAATTTTTAGCGCAATAACACCACCGAACTGTGTACTGACTTGGCCGCGTAAGAATTTCCCTACTGAATGAATGAACATCGCATATTTCAATGTGCTAAATAACCAGTCCTGAGAGAGGTTAGAGGTCGCTATGTTA
This sequence comes from Arion vulgaris, assembly GCA_020796225.1. Lineage (NCBI taxonomy): Eukaryota > Metazoa > Mollusca > Gastropoda > Stylommatophora > Arionidae > Arion > Arion vulgaris. The sequence continues at coordinate 38,932,108 of CM036760.1, forward strand.
ACAGGCGGTCCAAATAGACCACATTTACACTGGCCCTAAAAAATAGTGAATATACTAATTAGGGAGGAAATACGTTGAGTTTCATACTGTATATGGTATTTTGGCGATATATATTCAACGTTCAAAGCTAATCAGTATCACGTTAAAAGTAATATTTAAACAGAAAATTTATTTTTAAATAATAAATACACGTTACACATTATTTTTGGTGGGACCGGCCCCTACTGGCATTTATTGCCGAGCCGTCACTGGCTCAGAGACAGTGAGATTTTTTTTTCCTATCCAGAAGCACTTGAGCTTTCAGCTCTTTGGCTCGGTGCCATGGACATCGTAACCCTTCGGTTCGGTGCAACGAACACCGTAAATCTGGAGAACCTGTGACTTTTCTGCCAACCCGCGGAATTGAACCCGCACTCACAGAAGGCTTATCGCCCAACGCGCTATGAACACGCTGGACAGGCGGACAAACATTGAGATAAGGACAACCATCAACTGAGTTTCTGCTCACTAATAATAAAAAATACGATTACAAAATCAACGCAACTTTTTGTCTGTACAACATCAATGAAAGAATGACAACAAACAAGGAAGTAAGACAGCAACAAGACAACATTTGTGCATCAGTGGAGATCATCATTTTTTTTATTCCGTCCCTTATGGTTTAAGTACTAGTCACGGTACTAGTTATGGTAACTCTGACATATTTTTTGGTGATGGTTTGCTTTCCTTATAACCAGTGTCCATTGCCATTCAGTAAGACCTTACTTCTTCTTCTTCTTTTGTCATCACAATATTACCGTGTTGTTGCCTAGTGTTGTAATTGTCTGTTTTTGTCATCACAATATTACCGTGTTGTTGCCTAGTGTTAGTTGTCTGTTTGTCATCACAATAATGTTGTTGCCTAATGTTGTAGTTTTCTGTTTTTGTCATCACAATATTACCGTGTTGTTGCCTAGTGTTGTAATTGTCTGTTTTTGTCATCACAATATTACCGTGTTGTTGCCTAGTGTTGTAGTTTTCTGTTTTTGTCATCACAATATTACCGTGTTGTTGCCTAGTGTTGTAGTTGTCTGTTTGTCATCAATATTACGTGTGTTGCATTTAGTTGTCTGTTTTTGTCATCACAATATTACCGTGTTGTTGCCTAGTGTTGTATGTGAGTTATGACCCCTCCATCACCGCCCCTAAATAAGTAATATATTCCACAGCAGCGTCATCTACCTGTCCAAGAATTTCTTCTTCTCCTTCTTCTTCTTCTCATTTCATATCTATTTTCACTTCTCGAACCGTCTTCATAAACCATGTCAATTGTTTTTCTCTTCATTTCTGTAATCTGTATAAAATCCGAATCCGATCATATTTTTTTTTTTAAATCACTTTTAAAAAAGTCCAATGTGGCCATTTTCTGATTCAAGCAAAGAATGTGTACGTGGGAGCCTGCAGAGTGGATCTGGTGTCGTCATTTTCAAGGTCGGGAAGGTCAGATCAATCAATATTGTCCGTTTGGACAGCCAGTATAGGAAGAATATTTGCCGGTGGTTTCAATAAAATGGCGAACATACTACACAGAAGCACCGTGTTGATGAACGTAAATATAACTACACACTTGCAAAATGGTTACGTAAATATATTTGTAAAGGAAATATATTGACAAAGATAACAGAAACAACAACACAGTAGGTGTAGTCCATCTTAATATCATCATCTGTCCGACTTAGCGGCCATGTTAGCACGTATCTTTCTGGGCTCTGTCGGATCGTGGTAACTAGCGTGTTACTCGTTGGCACGTGTGTCGCGAGCTTTGTGGTGTGTAGTTAATGTGAGTGAATTCGAGTGTTGGATTAATTAATGTGTCAGATTAATGTGTTTGAATAAACTTCTTTGTCTTCCTCTAATCCAGTTTTGTCTCACAGCGTCAAGATAATGAGAGATTTCTAGAAAGGACTTTTGTGTGCGCTTCATAAATAGTGTTTTTCGTCGCCACTGTTATCTCCGAGATCCACCTTTGCATGGACGACCTTTTGCCATTGGAAAAAATGGCTGTTTTAATAATGTGTTGAAATAATATTCTTCTTCTTCTTCCTTCTAATCCTGTTTTGCCTTACAGTGAGGAGTCTATTTAATCAGCGAGCCACGGGAACCATCAATATGCATGCTCTTCAATATCTGTTGGGAGGAGGGGGAGGGGGGACTGAGCACATGTGTCTGCCCGGAGTACAATGATGTCAGTTTAGTAACCAATAACAATATCCAACTCACAGCGTCAGGATAAGAAAAGAACGAGCTTTTGTGTACGCTTCATTTAATGGTGTTTTTCGTAGCCACTGTTATCTCTGAGGTCCACCTTTTGCGTAGATGACCTTTTTACCGTTGGAATAATGTGTTGGAATACCGTTTGTGACGTTTTCTTAAATTACAAGTTTAATCTCGAATATTCATTGGTTTCTATTTGTCCTTAGACATTGATATTCTTCTTCTTCAGCGATTTCTGATCAAGCACTTGAATATGGGCCGCAAGATCTACAGTTAGCTTCAGGCTTGTCAGGTTTCCCCAAAGCTTAGTTTTTAGGTCGACTATGTGTGGCCACAGGTTGCTACTCAGCTCCACCAGGAGAGGACAGTATTGCAGAACATACTCCGGTGTCTATTTCACCTGCTGACACTGACAGAGAGCTGTTTGACTTATTCCTAGTCTATGTAAGGGTCTGTTGTATCCGCAGTGGCCGGTCTAAAAGGGTTTAAAGGCGGAGGATTGGTTTCATTGCATCGAGTTTCTCCATAAATGGCTCCACCCAGTCGACAGAAATGACAAGCCACCTGCCAAGAGTGTTGCGCAAAGTACGAACTCCGTAGCTCCAGCAACAATCCTAATTATCTCCGGAAAGAAATTCACATGTGAACTATCAGGATTCGAACCCCTATTTATTCTAAAAATGGTCTGAAGTCGAAGGATATACTTCATATCCCCGGGTTTTCCAGTACGGGTCAGTCCCTCAAGCAGAAATGCCGAGATTGTTACATAAAGCACGAACTCCGTAGCTCCACAAAACAATCATAAAGAACTCATGAAAAAATAGCACATGTGACAAGGTTCGAACACGCAACCTTCAGGATGAGAGGCAAACGTCTTGACTGCTTCGACATAGAGTTCCCCCTCTCTATTTTTCCTGTTTATTTTCAGTATTTCTCTGCCGATATAGCATTATTTACAGTATGATAATCATTGATCATTGACCACCGTGTTTAGTTATATGTGGTGTGCTATCTTGCTACAGACCACGGAGAAGATGAAGTTAGGTGCAACTAATGGTTTGATGGTTGCAGATGCGAGGACATCTGGTCTATGAAAGTAGAAAAGATTCTCAAGGACTGTTGGGAGTGGCAAAGTTCTGCTCAGACAGGTTATTTGATAATATGATTTCTTTCTATATTGAATACCTCTAATTATGCATAATAAACACACACTCTGGGAATTCTATGCATAATAAACACACACTCGATGAATTCTATGCATAATAAACACACACTCGAGGAATTCTATGCATAATAAACACACACTCGAGAAATTCTATGCATAATAAACACACACTCGTGAATTCTATGCTAATAAACACACACTCGAGGAATTCTATGCATAATAAACACACACTCGAGGAATTCTATGCATAATAAACACCACTCAGGAATTCTATGCATAATAAACACACACTCGAGGAATTCTATGCATAATAAACACACACTAGAGGAATTCTATGCATAATAAACACACACTCGAGGAATTCTATGCATAATAAACACACACTAGAGGAATTCTATGCATAATAAACACACACTCGAGGAATTCTATGCATAATAAACACACACTCGAGGAATTCTATGCATAATAAACACACACTCGAGGAATTCTATGCATAATAAACACACACTCGAGGAATTCTATGCATAATAAACACACACTCGAGGAATTCTATGCATAATAAACACACACTAGAGGAATTCTATGCATAATAAACACACACTCGAGGAATTCTATGCATAATAAACACACACTCGAGGAATTCTATGCATAATAAACACACACTAGAGGAATTCTATGCATAATAAACACACACTCGAGGAATTCTATGCATAATAAACACACACTCGAGGAATTCTATGCTAATAAACACACTCGAGGAATTCTATGCATAATAAACACACACTCGAGGAATTCTATGCATAATAAACACACACTCGAGGAATTCTATGCATAATAAACACACACTCGAGGAATTCTATGCATAATAAACACACACTCGAGGAATTCTATGCATAATAAACACACACTCGAGGAATTCTATGCATAATAAACACACACTCGAGGAATTCTATGCATAATAAACACACACTCGAGGAATTCTATGCATAATAAACACACACTCGAGGAATTCTATGCATAATAAACACACACTCGAGGAATTCTATGCATAATAAACACACACTCGAGGAATTCTATGCATAATAAACAACTAATACATAAAAACACCTGAGGAATTCTATGCATAACACACTAAATTCATAAACACACTCGAGGAATTCTATGCATAATAAACACTCACTCGAGGAATTCTATGCATAATAAACACACACTCGAGGAATTCTATGCATAATAAACACTCACTCGAGGAATTCTATGCATAATAAACACACACTCGAGGAATTCTATGCATAAAAACACACTCAAGAAATTCTCTGCATAATGAGCGCAGAATCTAGGAATTATGTGCATAACGAACGCACATTCTAGGAATTCTGTGCAAAATGAACGCACAGTCGAGGAATTATGTGCTCATAATAGACGTACAATCCAGGAAATACAATGTTTACTAAAACAAGCTTATTTATACGATGTGGGTGAGTAGATTATTCGTTGCTGGTGAGTAGAGTACTCGATGTTTGTTAGTGGAGTATTTCTATAAATCATCATCATCATGTAGCGTGTCATTAGTAAAAGGTGACCTTCATCACAGCCCGGCTGGAATATTATTCAATCTGTGATAAGACCTCTCGCCTCCTCCAACCTTCTGTTCACGGTTTCTTTGATGTTCTATTGTCACCTTCGTCTTGGTTATCCCCTGCGTCGTAATCCAGGAACCATTCCTTCCCTTACTTTTCTCTCCATATGTTGCCAAAGGGAATATGTATGTTCTCAGAAGTCTTACTTTCTTGCATGTGTCGTGTCTTAGTTTGTTTCTGTTGAGGCATCATCATCGAGTAGCTTGTCCTGATCTTCTTTGCGTTCGTTCTTTACGACCAATTTTAATCACTCTTTGTGATATGTTTGATCTTTGCCAAGAACGTGTATACGATGCACATTGGTTTGGTAGGTTCCTAAACGTATAGACTTCTACACGTTTAGGACACGTGCATCCGATTTCTGATGCTTGTCCTGATCAGAACTTTGCCACCCCAAGTCCTCTGGAATTTCCTCTCTTTCAGGGGCCAGATGTCCCGCCTCTGCAGCCGTCATGTTCAAACCATCAGTTACATCCTGAATCCATCTTCTCCGTGGTCTTCCTCTTCTCCTCTTTGCGGTATACATCCTTCCATGATGGTCTTCTCCAGTCCTTCGTGTTTTTTTATATGTCCAAAATACTTCAATTTTCTCTTTCTTATTTGTAACATTAGCCTGTTTTCTTTGATTTTGAGTTCTTTCTGGGTATATATATTTGTTCTATTCTCTGTCCATGATATACGGAGAACTCTTCTGTAACGCTTATATTCAAAATCACATATATGTTTTTTCATTGTCCTATTATTAAATGTTCATGCTTCACACACATACGTTGCTGCTGGAAATATGCATGCTCTTAGTATTCTGATCTTTGCTGACTACACTCTGGAAAGCCTTGGCTAGTCTTCTACTAACTTCTTTTGTACAATCCCCATTGTTGTTAATTATAGAGCCAAGATATTCAACTTATCTGAAAAAGATCAATAAAATATAAAAGAGGCAATGGATTGAACATGTCTTCAGAACGAGGAAATAAATGCGACCAAAACATGCAATACAGCGGACACCGCAGGGATAGAGGAAAAGGAAAGATTACTACTACTTCTTCTTCTTCACCACTCGCCCCTAGGAAGGCATAGGTCCACAACAAAGTCCTTCCAAGCCCGCCTATCCAAGGCCATCTTTTCCAGATCTTTCAACTCTATCCTCATTTTCTTGCATTCCGTCTCCAATTCCCGTCTCCAACTCCCGTCTCTAACTCCGTCTCTAACTCCGTCTCTAACTCCCGTCTCAACTCCGTCTCAACTCCGTCTCAACTCCCCTCTCCAACTCCCGTCTCTAACTCCCGTCTTCATGTGTTAATTCTGGAGATCTTCCGAGTTGAAAGAAGGTGATTCGGCAGCCCAATTTCCTTTTGAATTTCATCTGGTCGCTTCATGAGTACCTTCTTGCGAGGCCCTTTATTCTTCCTCGGGTGGCGAGCTATGAATTTCCTTGGTTGTGTTTCTGTAGCTATCTAGTTTTTTTTATGCGGTGGGGTAATTATCCCCAATGGCAACGTCCCTAGTTTCCTCTTACGACAAGCATGACATGAAACAGTGGTTCTATTCTTTACACCCAATATGGGCCCTGGTAACCACTCGATCGAATACTACTACTAAACCGGTATATATTTCTGCGGAATTCAAGAAAATGGGTAGATAGTGGCGACATCTGGAAAATATGGCTTTGGATAGGAGGGCTTGGAAGGCCTTGGTTGACCTTATATAGGAGGGCTTAGAAGGCCTTGGTTGACCTTATATAGGAGGGCTTGGAAGGCCTTGGTTGACCTTATATAGGAGGGCTTGGAAGGCCTTGGTTGACCTTATATAGGAGGGCTTGGAAGGCCTTGGTTGACCTTATATAGGAGGGCTTGGAAGGCCTTGGTTGACCTTATATAGGAGGGCTTGGAAGGCCTTGGTTGCGGACCTATGTCTCTTTAGCCCTTTCGCTGCTACATACTTTCCGAAGGCTGAGCTAAAAATAGCTACTATTTGTTTCTAGGTCACAAACGTGAATGTACGCCTATAGCAGCGACAGTAGCAATGTATAACGTGTTAACACGTTTTTAGGCCAAAGAGGAGAAATAATAACAGACGTGTTAATATGTCTTTAGAAGTGAATGGGAAAAACGTATATATACGTCTTTAGCAGCTAAATGGCTAGGGGGGAAGTGTGAAGAAGAAGAACACAGTGGATACCGCAGGGAAAGAGGAAAAGGGATGACTACTACTAAGCCTGTTTCGCCCGTGTACTGTCGGGAAGCAAAGAACAGTAACACTGCGACCTACACGGCATGTCGTAAGAGGCGACTAAGGTAGGGGTCTTGGTAAGCTACCCCAGTAAATAAAAGCGTCGCAGAAATAAGATATGCTGACCTACTTGTAGGCGCATAACAGGCACAACGTACAATCGCTCTTAGGCTCAGATCACATACAAATCATAAAGGACGGTTAACAAGTGATCGATATGGAGCGTTCGAAGAAGAAGAAGATCGTTCCAAATGTTATCTCTGTCTTCCTCTGTCTCGTCACCTCTTCGATTTTACCGGTTGTTACAATGTGTTCTAAACCTTCCCTTTTCATCACCTGTGGGAACATGAGAATGATGAGAATCCCATTGACTGCTAATATGACTAATGTTGAGGTGCTGAATGAGATCAAGACACAGAAAGCTTATCATCAATATAAGAAAGAGGCAGCCATCATTTTTCGGGCATGTGATGAGGAGGAGGTTTAGAACACATTGTGACAACCAGGTAAAATCGAGGGTAGAGAACAGAGGAAGACGGAGAGAAACATGTTGGATGGCCTGACTTCATGGCACGGTAGAGCGTCAACATCTGAGTGATAGCAATCACCAACGACAAGATTTGTGGAGATCCATGATCGCCTACGCCAGCTGGCACGACACCTGATGATGATTATGATGTGTGAACATGATTGCCTCTTTTTTATAGTGACAATATCCCGCTTGCCCAGCGCGTTCGTAGCGCGTTGAACGACGGGTGACAAGCCCCATGTGAGTGCGGTTCAATTCCGTGGTCTGGCAGAGAAGCCACAGGTTCTCCAGATTTACGGTGTTCGTGACACCGAACCGAAGGGTTACGATGTCCATGACACCGAGCCGAAGAGCTGAAAGCTCAAGCGCTTCTGGATCGAAAAAAAAATATTGACAATACGTTTTCTCTGTATCTTGAGCTCTTAGACTCAGATCACATACAAATCACAAAGAGTGATTATCGAGTGGTCGATATGGAGCGTTTGAAGAAGAAGAATAAGAAACCTGTTTATATTTCTGCGATTGAGATATGAATTATGGGTAATATATTTCCTTACAGATCATCACACTGGTTCCGGTCTGACGACGATGTAACGCATCATCTACTGCTCGGATTCTGGTTGTAATCTGGGAATAAACGCAGTGTTACAAAATATTACATCGGACGATCTAAGCTAACATCGATAGGTGGTTCCTCTCAGTTAGACATGGGGTGGGAGGCAATCAAAGTGGACATTGGTCACACGTGAATAACTGCTTGCGAGTTGAGGCCAGTGGTTACTAGTTAATAACGACAGGCGAATTGTGCCAGTGGTTGTCGAGAGGGAATAACGGCTGGCGAATTGTACCAGTGGTTGTCACGGGGGAATAAGGCTGGCGTATTGTGCCAGTGGTTGTCACGAGGGAATAAAGGCTGGCGTATTGTGCCAGTGGTTGTCACGAGGAATAAAGGCTAGAAAATTGTACCAGTGGTTGTCACGAGGGAGTAAAGGCTGGCGTATTGTGCCATTTGGTTGTCACGAGAGAATAAAGGTTGGCGAATTGTACCAGTGGTTGTCGTGAGGGAATAACGGCTGGCGAATTGTACCAGTAGTTGTCACGAGGGAGTAAAGGCTGGCGTATTGTGCCATTTGGTTGTCACGAGAGAATAACGTCTGGGAAATTGTACCAGTGGTTGTCGTGAGGAAAAAAGGTTGACGTATTGTGATTAGTGGTCTTTATTGATTGATTGATTGGACCATCGATATTGCACTTCGTTGAGCAACCACATGTGCTCCGATATCTATCTTACATAGGAAGATCTCAGTTGCAGTGCACGAATTCCGTAGCACCGGATTCCCGATGTAATTTTCAAGATGGCGAAGATATTTATGTAGGAATATTATTTTAAATATTTTCTAATGAATTTTGTCCGGGCAACGTCTTTCCATGATGCTCTTCTCGACTTTGAACTGCGAAAGGTTCTTTTTCGTGATAAAATTGAACACGGACCTACGTTTTATCGTCCGTCTCCGATAGGACTAGGAACTCGATCTCACCTACACTAAGATCAAGGATCTCGGGAAAAAAATATCCAAATGGCTCTAAGAGGAGCGAACCTGGTACCTTTGGCACGAGAGACGTGTGTAGCAGTAAGAGTCTAGTCAATTTGTGGGGGAGAATATCCTGGTCACTGCAACCATCTTTCAATACCTGTAACAGTAAGGGGACTAGGGTGAAGAAATGATTTGGATGGGAGAATATCCTAGTCACTGCAAGACATAAAAGGTACCGTGCTAGTGTGGGTAGTCATGCCAACACCGATCACGGTAAAGCAAGAAAGAGAGATCTGTGTCCTGGTCACTAGTATATCTTAGTCATTCGTATCCACATGCTCTCTCTCTCTCTCTGTCTTACTCAAGTCGATATTTAAATTTATATGTTTATTTAACTATTCTTCAACAACAACAAAAATACATGGTTTTATAACATGTATAATACATTATTACAACTAACATAAACCCAACAACAAAATTAATATATATAAACAAATATTTAACACCTAAAAGAATATCTCTAACTTAAGTAGTTTCTAATATAACGTACCTAACGTTCCACTCTGGCTTATATCCATAAGAAGTATAACCACAACTTGATCTATTCATAAACAAGTCTATGTGTCCAGTACTGTGGATTCTCTGAAGATGATGATAATGACCTCAAAGTCATTAAGAGACAGTATGTCTCAGTGATGTTCTCACGAAGGTCTAGTCTTCTAGAACTGCTGATGATGAAGATGAAGACTTCAAAGTCATTTGGGAGACAGCATGTCTCAGCGGATGTTCTCACGAAGGTCTCAGCGATGTTCTCACGAAGGTCTATTCTTCTAGAACTGCTGATGATGAAGATGATAATGACCTCAAAGTCATTTGGGAGACAACATGTCTCAGCGATGTTCTCACGAAGGTCTATTCTTCTAGAACTGTTGATTATGACGTCATAGTCATTAGGAGACAGTATGTCTCAGGTCTGGACCGTATCTAACGTATACCTACTGGAGTTCTCTACTGGTTTTCTTATTCTGCGATAGTGTCTGTGCCAGAGTTCTCTGCTTCTGTCTATGCCAGAGTTCTCTTGACTGTCCGTCTTCTGTATGACCAGACAGTATCTTGTGGTGACTTCTAATTTACTGGCTACTGGCTCTCAACCAGACTCTACCTCTGTGTGGTTACTGGCCTCCTTTCTATCTGTTCTACTTTTCTGGCTTCACTATCTAACTCTGCTGTCTGTGGCCCTTTCTATCCTCTCTGTCTTCTCAGTTTTACCTCTCTCTGCCTGTACTAGACCCAGGTATATATATATATGGTCCCGTTTCCTTTGATTCACGAAATCAAAGACATCAATGAATTATCAGATGTCACCCAGATTGTCGCCAAATAGTCTGGACTTCAGTTACATTTTCAACACTCACTCAGACCCTCATAAGCCAAAAATACAACACGATTTGACAGTCTCTGTGTATGTACGCTGACAACTTCCTGTTTTTTTGAATTGAGATCAAGAGACAATTGCCGAACTACAACAATATTTCTGCGCAACTGTCAACGCCCGCCATTACTGGGAAACATTGTCGAAATAAGTTACGATTACTCCCCGATGGAGGAGATGAGAGAACTGGCCTAGCAATAACACTATTACACGTGTAAGTCAGACAAATGTACAAAGAGGGATTATGGAATTCTTCTTCTTCTTCTTCAAACACTCCTTATCGATCCCTTATTAAACCCCCCCTTTGTGATTTGTATGTGATCTGAGTCTACGAGCGATTTCCGTTGGGCCAGTTATGCGCCTACAAATGAGCCAGCACATCCGATTTCTTCGACACTTTTTATTGACTAGGGTAACTTCTCTAGACCTCTAACCCCAGTCGTCTCTTACGACATGCCTTGTAGGTCGCAATGTCACTATTATTTTTGTCCTGAGCTCCCCCGACAACACACGGGCGGGATTATGGAATAAAAACCCGAAGACGCAGTCGCTGTTTTTAGATCACGAATCGAAATGATAAGAAAGGATGAAGTTTATTGTGACAAAAAAACAAAATTATTTGAGAGAAGAGACAGGGGGCAACACAACAAAAAGATTCCAGACAGCTTAACAGCATGGCGCAGCAGATATTCAGACACAGAATCAATAACTAGATTCGAAGACGTAGACGTTAATGCTGGCCTGTGTCTCAGTGTATCTTCTTTTAATAGTGCAAATTCAGGCAAACATCGAATAAATTAGTTGCGACAAATTCCTAACAGCATGGCGCGGAAGACATTGAATAACAGAATCAATAAAACATATTTAACAAAAAGAATGTCAAACCAGCATATATACATATCATCCATAATTATAGCATGAACCTCCCAAAAATGTCTAACCCAATTGGTTTTGTAGATTTGACTTTTGCAATATAACACTTTTACAGTTCAAAAACAATTTCAAATTAGAACAGATCTTCTTCTTCTTCTTCTTTGCGTTCGTTCTTTACGACCAATTTTAATCACTTTTGTGATATGTTTGATCTTTGCCAAGAACGTGTATACGTTGTACATTGATTTGGTAGGCCCCTAAACGCATAGACTTCTACACGTTTAGGACACGTGCATCGATTTCATCCAAACCTCTTTAGTCGTCTCTTACGAAATACGTGGCAGGTAACAGTGGTTCTATTCTGTACACCCCAAATTTGGGCCCCGGTAACCACTCGGGCGGAGAACAGCAATATCTCTGCTTATATACAATTTAGACAAAAAGTGGAGATTCACGCTATAACTATGGGGGATATATACATGGGGTAGTTTTTCTATGTACTTCATATGCTAGTTTAGCATTCTTTGCACTTCTTAGTTAAATTTACTGCACGATAAAAATGGGGAGGAGGTATTAAAATGTGTTTTCAAGAACATTAATTAGTTTGTGAATAAATAATGACAATGCACACACAAAACGTTGTTTATTATCAAAGGCAATGTCTTTGCAAGATGTGACCAAATTGTATGACAATGTATTTGTGAGTTGGTTTTTCTGCTAATTTTTTTTAAAAGGCAACCCTTGTTCTAGTCTTTCATTCTTTTGTAAAAGAAAAAACGTGGAGCGTACAGGACTACTTTCATTATGAGAATGCAGGATGAGACCGTTACTGCTGCCCTCCACTGGCACTCTGGGACTTCATTTACTGGGGCCGTTGTTGTATATCACTCTCAGTCAATGTTTCACAAGATCCAGACGTGCAGGTTTCGGTATGAGTGGTTTCTAACCTCCAGAGGCTTACGTGAATCTACTGTCATGGACATGCGGGTGTTTACGGTAATGAGAGAGCGGAAGGCTTGCATCAACATCATCGATTGTTGGGGAGTTGACGATGGTTAAGGGGACTGTTCTTCGTTCTCTTCGCGACTGTCTGTTGGATGAAAACACTACAATAGAATGTGAATTGATCCAGAGAAACCAACAGTTTGGGGTTATCGTTGTACACATAGAACTGGGTGCGTGAATGGAAGAGTGAGGAGTGTGTTAACCAACGAGTCACGGAAACCATCAGTTACATATCTTCAATATCTGTTGGATGAGACTGATCACATATGGGTCTGGCCGGAGTGCAATGACATCGGTTCAGTAACCAATAACCAATAACGAAAAGAAAATACCAAAAAACACATAAACAGCAAATAATACGTCGCTAAGTCATAACATTTTTTATTGCTAAATCAGTAACTAATAAGTAACTAAGTCAGAATATAACTTGTCGCTAAGCGCTCACTATCATAACATCTGTGCAACACAGTGTTTTACACTAATAAATACATAGCAAAAAGCCCTCTTGCACGTAAATCAACCCTCGCACAGGCTCATAAAAATAACCTTGTATATTGCCTGCAAATTCGACGCCATGTCACTAACAAAACTCTCCACCATAAACCATGGCAACAGAATAACTTATGTATAATTATATAGTATTCATGCGCAGGAAATATAAGCACAAAAGTCAGTAATTACAGTAATCTAGCTATGATAAGGACCGAGTAGATGGTGTTTATGGTAAATAGAACAGCAGCGACAACGAGTGGGAGGAACTTCGCATGCATTTTGTGTTTTCGTTATTATCAATACTTTTGGGTATATCTGGAATTTTGTTAGGCTATTGGTCAGTGCTTCTCAAAATGATCAATCAAGTACCATGTCTGCCGGTGTAGGCGATCATGTCTCCTCACAACTCTCTACGTTTCGTGCTGGTTACATTTACGTCGATTTTTGTCGAACCACGATGTCAGACCATCCAACATCTTTTCCCTCTATCGTCCACGATCTTTCCTTTCATGAATTGTACCTGTTGTCATCAAATGTTCTTTTTTTTTTTTCGTCCGCTTTCAACTCAGACGAAGTTTCATCTCTGAAACTGATTTTTGCGTTAAAATCCGTTTTTCAAATTTCTTACAATGGCAGCAGCGTGCACATTTTAAATTACTTTACACTGGCAGCCGTGTGCTCAATGTACTCGTAATTAGTATTCCCTCGCCATACAGGCAGATTTTCTCCGACTTCAGAAGTACTCACGTTATCGTCCTGAGTAAGACCAGGGACTCGAACAAATGCCGGACAGTAGGTTCGAACCCGAGCTATGAGGCGTCTCACAGCTAGCAGGCCGAGCTACTATCAACTACTCTAGGCAGTCCCCCACCAAATGTTCTAAAAATCCTCTTCGCATTATATGCTCGAAGAACCTTGATTGTCTGATTCTTATTCTTTTGATATGGTTTCTTTGTGTGCAGGCCTGATTTAAAACCTCTGCATTTGTTTTCTTCGTTGTTCATGGAATTTTCAGCATTCATATGTAAAACCACATCTCTGTGTCTTCCAATGATCGTATTGATTGTTTGTTCATTGTCCATGATTCGCTGCCATACAGAAGTATTGGTTCAATATAGCACTGGAATACTCGTTTTCAGTGTGTCATTGGTAGTGACTTCACGCATAGTGTGTTCTCAAAATGATACCTAGTTTAATACTTTTGGGGTATATGTCTGAGAAAAATAATGAACCTAAAAATCGGGAATAATTTAGGAGAGGTGATGAAATCAGAGAAATGTCCGGTCAACCTCAAGTAAATATTCTTATAAGAAAAGAGAAGATTTTAAGAATGTTGGACATAACATTCTTGAGAAGAGAATTGGCCTGATCTTCAACCACGAATAGCAACCGTTATAAAGAAAGAGAAGATTGGATATTTTGTGGGTCCCATGACTTTTTTGAGAAGAAATAACTGGTCAACCACTAGTATTCTTCTTCTTTGCGATCTCTATTTTAATGATTATATTCTTAGACGCGTTCTTATGATGAATTCGACTGTTGTCTGGAGCTCATCTCTGGTGCCATGTAGTTTTGAATGTAGTGTTGTGTTGAAGTCCAGCATGTCTTTCCAGGAAGGACAACACGAGACAATCTTGTAGGACATGTTCTGTGGTTTCGTTCATCGGTGCCACAGGGACATATAGGGGATGGGGACAATCGTAGCCTGTGTAGGGTGTTTGTTGAGTCTGTTATGTCCTATTCTCAGTCGGAAGATGATAGTCTGTCCATGTCTGTCGAGTGTGTGGTAGTCATCGTTGGATGGTTTAGCTTCTTTTCTAATGTCCACGATAGCTCTTTTTTCAAAGTATGTGATTCGGTTTTCTACCTGTTTACATTCTGTTCCTTTTTTTGCCAGTTTGTCTGCTTTCTCGTTACCTGGCACTCTACAGTTTGATGGTAGTCACTGGAGTGTAATTCTCTTGTTACCTGGCACTCTACAGTTTGATGGTAGTCACTGGAGTGTAACTTTCTCGTTACCTTGCACTCTACAGTTTGATGGTAGTCACTGGAGTGTAACTTTCTTGTTACCTGGCACTCTACAGTTTGATGGTAGTCACTGGAGTGTAACTTTCTTGTTACCTGGCACTCTACAGTCTGATGGTAGTCACTGGAGTGTAACTTTCTTGTTACCTGGCACTCTACAGTGTGATGGTAGTCACTGGAGTGTAACTCTCTTGTTGGCAGATATCTTGTTGAGCTCCTTTCTCAGGGACGGAAGTTTACTCTGGAGGACTTGCAAAATGGATAGTGCATCTGTGAAAAATAAAACCACTTAACCACTAGTAACAACTGTTATAAAGATAGAGATGGCGATATGTTGGGCATACTCTGAGAAGAAATGATCAAAGCATCACAAAGCAGGCATTGAAGTGAGAGACAAATAGTTCAAGAAGAAAGGTCGCCATAGGGAGACCTTGAAACGAACTTCACTGAGAGAGGTGAGAAATATCTGACTCTTCCATTGAAGAGATTGAGCGAGTTGTCCAGGTCAGAAAGGTATGGAGACATTACTTGGAGAAATGAATGTGGTTATATAGTTAATGTATTGGCGAATTAGTACTCTAACCATCTAACCACACTTGACTACACCGGTACTCTAACCATCTAACCACACTTGACAACATCGACACTCTAACCATCTAACCATATTTGACTACACCGGTACTATAACCATCTAATCACACTTCATAACATCGGCACTCTAACCATCTAGCCACACTTGACTACAACGGTACTATAACCATCTAACCATATTTGACTACACCAGTACTATAACCATCAAACTACCATTGCCTACACCGGTACTCTAACCATCTAACCACACTTGACTACACCGCTACTCTAACCATCTAACCACACTTGACTACACCGCTACTCTAACCATTTAACCATACTTGACTACGTCGGTACTCTAACCATCTAACCACACTTGACTACACCGGTACTCAAACCATCTAACCACACTTGACTACACCGTTACTCTAACCATCTAACCACATTTGACTACACCGGTACTATAACCATCTAACTACCATTGACTACACTAGTACTACAACCACACTTGACTACACTACTACTCTAACCATCTAACCACACTTGACTACACTACTACTCTAATCATCTAACCACACTTGACTACACCAGTACTCTAACCATCTAACTACACTTGACTACACCAGTACTGCAACCACACTTGTCTACGTCAATACTGTAACCATTTAATCCCCCCTGACTAACCCCAACCGCTCTATCCCCGACTTAAACAGCGCTGACAAGAATATCGAAAAACTAAGCGACTGGCACTCACCAAAAATCTAAAAGTTATTACCGAACCGTGTATATTCCATTTCTAATATTTCAATATTAGGTAAAACAAAAACCGATACTTGTGCTGGCTGATGGCCTGGGGTGTCTCCAGAATTAGAACAGTTTGACAAGATATTTAGTCTCTGACATGGGTTGATCTTCCTTAAGTGAATGCTCATACCGATATTTTAGAATCTTCAACCAGACATGTTGAGAAACTTGTGGATTATTTAATAATGTTTCTGGCTTGATTTATTGATCTGACCATCATCGTTGCACTTCGGTGAGTAACCATGTGTGCTACGATATCTTTCTTACACAGGAAGATTTCAGATGCAGTGCATGAACTCCGTAGCACCGACGAGGGTCCCTGATATAATTTTGAAGATGGTGAAGATATTTTTGTAGGAATTTTATTTTAAAATCTTTTCTAATGAATGTTGCCAGGGAAGCGGTTTTTTCAGCCTGCTCTTCTCAATTTTGAACTGCAAAGGGTTCATTTACGTGCTCAAATTGAACAGGGAAACCTACGTTTTGATCGTTCGTCTCCGATAGGACTAGGAACTCGTTCTCACTTACACTGAGATCAGGGATCTCTGGAAAAATATTCAGATAACTTCATGAGGGAGCGAACCTGGTACAGTTGGTATGAGAGACGAGAACCTAACCACTACACCACAGAGATTCCTAATGTTTATGACGTATAAGGTCAAGCACTACACCACAAAGATTCCTAATGTTTATGACGTATAAGGTCAAGCACTACTGACAAGTTTATACGTCTCACAAAGATTCCTAATGTTTATGGCGTATAAGGTCAAGCACTACACCACATAGATTCCTAATGTTTATGGCGTATAAGGTCAAGCACTACACCACAAAGATTCCTAATGTTTATGACGTATAAGGTCAAGCACTACACCACAAAGATTCCTAATGTTTATGACGTATAAGGTCAAGCACTACACCACAAAGATTCCTAATGTTTATGACGTATAAGGTCAAGCACTACACCACAGAGATTCCTAATGTTTATGACGTATAAGGTCTAGCAAAAGCAGTTTTTATGAACAGGAAAAAACACACTATGCGTGAATTCACTACCAATGATACTGCGGAAACGAATACTCCAGTGCTAAAGTGAGCCAATACTTACGTATGGCAGCGAATCATGGACAATGAACAAATAATCAATAAAATCATTGGAAGTCACAGAGATGTGGTTTTACAGGAGAATATTGAAAATTCCATGAACAGCGAAGAAAACAAATAATGAGGTTTTAAATCAGGCCTGCACACAAAGAAACCATATATGAAAAATAAGAATTAGACAATCAAGGTTCTTCGGGAATATAATGCGAAGAGAAGGTTTAGAGCATTTTGTGACAACAGGTAAAATTCAGGGAAGGAGAGATCGTGGAAGACAGAGGAGAAGATGTTGGATGGTCTGACATCGTGGTTCGACAAAAGATAGACGTCAGAACTGATTACCTGCACGAAGATATGGTATGATTACCTACACGAAGTATGGTACCTTGCGACCTCATGGACTCAATGCTCTACATTCCTATGCTTCTTAGTATTTTCTTTTCTCATGCTCCATATTCTATATGTGTATATGTTAAATGTATATGAATTATATATTGACTTGTTTTTTTATTGTTTCTCTTCTTTTTCCATTTCTAGTTTTTCTGCGTTTATTTCGATATTCGTTTTTAGTCACAGATTTTCATTTTCTGCCCGTTCAATATCTATAGTATTCTGAATGTAGTGTGCTATGAGATTCGTCACTCCTGTTGTTTCGTTTGCTTGATAAAGGCCTTTTGGTCGAAACGTTGCTGTGTATTGTCATTGTTTTTGTATTTTGTAAAACTACAGTACTTTGTTATTACGTGTTTTACCTGCACGAAGTAGAGATAGTTGTGAAGGTACATGATTGCCTAAGCCGGCAGGCATGACACTTGACTGATTAATTGACTAATTATAACTTGCATTTCTGAATCTCTACTCTGGAGAATGGACCACTGTTTCTTCTTCTTCTTTGCTTTCTTCTTTTTCAAACTCTCTATTTCGATCACTTGTTAAACCTAAGAGCGATGTACGTTGTGACAGTTAAGCGCCTACAAGTAGGCCAGCACATCCGATTTCAGCGGCGCTTTTTATTTCGATGGTACTGCCATAGACGCCTACCTCCGTTGCCTCTTTCGACAGGCTTAGTAAGTCGCAGAGTTACTATTCTTTGCTCCCCTTGTGAGCCCTGGCAACACACGAGCGAGATCATCATTTCAATTTGCTGAATAAACATGTGCGTTCAGATCTATTTCTTTTCAAAATTAAATCAAATGCTGTGCCTGTCGGTGTAGGCGATCATGTCTCTCCACACTCTCTATCAATGGTGCATGTAATCAGTTCTGACATCGATCTTTTGTTGAACCATGATGTCAGGCCATCCAACAACTTCTCTTTCTGTCTTCCACAATCTCTCCTTTCCTGAATTTTACCTGTTGTCATCAAATGTTCTAAATCTTCTCGTCTCATTTTTTCTTTTACTGAAAGACATATCGGCAGCAGCGTGCCACTCGGTAGTACCGGCGAAGGTGCTTGTTCTAATCTTCCCACGAAGTCTGTAGCACCGGCGTAAGTTCTTGTTCTAATATTGAGGATGGGGGAAATGTTTTAGAACTTTTTTTGTAAAATTGTTAGTAACGAATTAATCATCTGCATGGATTCCCTCATGAGAGTCTCTATGACTAAGTTGTTAAACCGTTTCCTTGCGTTCTGAAGGTCGGGGATCGAATCCCGCCCTTGTGGTGGCGGAGCTCGTAAGGGAAGCAAAGAATAGTTCCGCTGCGACCTTCAAAGCATGTCGTAAAATTCGACTGAGGTAGGAGTCATGGGAAGCTACCTTAGTAAATAAAAATTATGGCAGAAATCGGAGGTTCAGCCTACTTGTACGCATAACTGACACAACGTACAATCGCTTTTAGACTCAGATCACATACAAATCACACAGAGTGGTTAACAAGTGTTCGATATGGAGCATTTGAAGAATAAGATCCCTCGCAGACTTTGTTCTACCTATCTCTATCATTTGTTCATCTATCTCAATATTTTGTTCTATCTATCTCATATCAATTTTGTTCATCTATTCAATCAATTTTTCATCATCTATATCAATTTTGTTCTATCTATCTCATATCAATTTTGTTCTACCTATCTCATATCAATTTTGTTCTATCTATCTCATATCAATTTTGTTCTATCTATCTCATATCAATTTTGTTCATCTACTCATATCAATTTTTTTACCTATCTCATATCAATTTTGTTCTACCTATCTCATATCAATTTTATTATTCATAATTGTTCTATCATCTATATCAATTTTGTTCTATCTATCTCATATCAATTTTGTTCTACCTATCTCATATCAATTTTGTTCTATCTATCTCATATCAATTTTGTTCTACCTATCTCATATCAATTTGTTCTCCATCTCACATTTTAACACAAATGATTTTTTAACGATCTGAACTTGAAAACTTTACGTTTTGTCGTCCGTCTCCGATAGTATTATACACTCGATGGTACATTCCTTGAGATCAGGGATAAGTTTCCGCCCATGTTGTGTCGGGGACAGTAAGGGAAGCAAACAAAAGTACCACTGCGATCTACAATGCATGTCGTAAGAGGCGACTGATGTATAGGCCTAGGAAGCTGCCTAGTAAATAAAAAGCATCGCAGAAATCAGATGTGCTGGCCTTCTTGTAAGCGTATAACTGGTACAACGTACAAACGCTCTTATGCTCAGATTACACACAATCACAAAGAGTGGTTAACAAGTGGTCGATATGGAGCGTCCGAAGAAGAAGAATAAGAAGCATACTCTCAGCGTGCACTAGGGAGCGAGTCAGTATTTGCTGTATCCATCTCTAGTCATCCATCTCATTTAGATCTATGTTTAAGTATATTTAGTTTTCCTTCTATTGTATTTGTTCCCTTGAAAAAGACATACGGTCGAAGCGTCGGGATTGTTATTATTTGTATTATTTAATTATTCATTTTTTTCATTTTTCTTCATGCTAATTAATACAATATATACGTGTCTTTGTCCAAAATTGCCCCATTTACCTAATATTACCTCAGCAGCCTCCCCAAGATTTTCTCCAGATCTAAAGGATTTTTAAGCCAAAGGATTGACTTCATTGCACCGGGTTTTACCCCATAGTGATCGGTTCCTCTCCGCAGAAATGGCACGCCACCTACCGAGAGTATTGCACAAAACACGAACTCTGTACCTCCGGCAACATTCCTAGGGATTTCTGGAAAAAAACTGCTATCGTGAACAGAACGGCGCGGACCGGATTCGAATCCACGACCTTCGATTCGCATGGCAAAGGGCTTAACCAGTCAGCCACAGAGACCCCAAGCTAATATGATCCAGTCTAACCACCTCAGATTTGTAGATTTCCGTACATCGCCGTTTCTTCCTTGGGGTACGGGATCACACACAGTGTGAGAACTATTGACTTTTCAAACACATCTCCAATATCTTTCTTTGTTATAAACTTAACGATATCTTACAAAACAAAAAGACAATATTACTCAATACTTCATGTCTTGTTTACACTTTCTAACTTTCTTCTTTGTCGCTATTTCTACTTCGTGTTTAGCTTATCGATCGAAACTAGAGAGATCGAAATTAGAGAGATCGAAACTAGAATCCAGCAAGCCAACAACATTACATACCAACTTACCCCAATCTTGAAACTCCCAGCAATTCCAGTAGAGACTAAAAGACAGATTATAAATGCAATCTTCATACCAACACTGTGCTACCAGTGCCAAACATGGGCACTGACAAAACAAGAACGGAAAATTACCACATGTGAAATGAGATACTTGAGGAAAACGGTAAATAAAACAAGTAGAGACCATATAAGAAATGAGGAAATTAGGAAAAACAGTCGAAACAACAACTGCAGATTCAATTAAAAACAGAGACTCAAATGGTTTGGCCACTTGGTGAGAATGAACCCGAATACACCAGCTGCAAGAGCGTACAACCTGAAAATTGAATCATCAAGAGGAAGGGGCAGACCAAGAAAAAGATGAATTGATGAACTTACAGACATCTTAAAACTCTACAATACCGCAGCATATCAAGCGTGCACTATCTCGGAAACTGATCATCAGTTAAACCTGCTACGCGTAACGGAAAAAAAAAAGCAAAGAAGAACAAAAGAAGAAAAGAAAGAAAGAAAATAAGTGAAGCTCATCTCTGTTCAAATTAAATCCAAGAACTTCAAATCAATTTATATACAAAATTATTACGGCAATATTGAATATTATTAATCTCTATATCATGTTTTAGATGTTGATTGAATCCATTTTGTTCCAGCCAGTGTTAATATTGAAATAAGCGACATCGTATCGACGTGGTATTTTTAACTTTTCTTTTTCTGTGTGCACATACTGGTTGACACTTTGTTCTTTGATTTGTTTTCTCAGTGTGTTTTCATTATCGACATTATACAACAGGATGTTTAACGGGAGTCCGTGGAGCCATGGCGCTCGTGTGGCACATCTGTGGCGCCTTATTTTATTTCATTAGTTTTAACGCTCATCTGAATTTCAAGAAAATAATATATTTCTGAAAAATAATAATAATAATAATCTTCCATCGCAAGAGATGATGACAACAGCCTCAAATGTGTGCTGTTGCCCCTCTCTGGTGTGTACGAAGGTAACTATAGTTTCCAGTCCTAGAACACAATCCCCTACCACAGGTAGGGCATACATGATCAAGATTAGACATGTGCGTGTTGTGTGTTCTGTCTTTTGCGCAGCTCGTTTTCTCTGTGCCTCAACGGCACGATGGTTCTCAGCTATGCGAGCTCCTCTTGTGTTGTTACAGCGCCACATTTGGCGATCTTGCGCCAGAGATTCCCAGCACATGGTGTCTATATCGAAGCATTTCAGAGACACTTTAAGTGTGTCTTTAAATCGTTTACTCTGTCTACCAGAAGAACGTTTGCCCCTTTCAAGCTCGCTATACATCAACTGTTTTTGGATACGCTTATTATGCATGTAACATGTTACTTCTTAATAACGGTATGATGTACGTGAGTCTCTCTGGTCCTGTATTGCATTCCCATGGTCGCAGGTTCGAATCTGGACCGACGTTCTGTTCACAAGTGCATTTATTTCTAGAGAACGCTAGGAGTGTTGACGGAGCAACATAGTTCGTGCTTTGTGGAACACTCTTGACAGGTTGCGTGCCATTTCTGCGAAGAGGGACAGAGCCATATAGAGAAACCCGGTGTAATGAAGTTAATCCTTCGTCTTTAGACCTTTCAGACAGCCTGTGGGTTGCCGGGGCTTGCAAGGGGAGCAAAAAACATTGCGACCTACAAGGCATGTCGTAAGAGGTGACTGAGGTATGGGTCATGGGAAGCTACCTAGTGAATACAAAAGTCGCAGAAATCGAATGTGCTGGTCTACTTGTAGGAGCATAATTAGCACAACGTACAATCGCTCTTAGGCTCAGATCACATATAAATCACAAAGAGTGGTTTAACAAGTGATCGATAGGAAGAGTTCAAAGTAGAAGAAGATAATACTCGCACACACACTATTAGGCTCAGATCACATATAAATCACAAAGAGTGGTTTAACAAGGGATCGATAGGAAGAGTTCAAAGTAGAAGAAGATAATACTCGCACATACACTATTAGGCTCAGATCACATACCAATCACAAAGAGTGGTTTAACAAGTGATCGATAGGAAGAGTACGGAGTAAAAGAAGAAGAAGAAGACAATACTCGCACACACAAACACACACGAGCAACAAAACTGAAATTTCATGCCGCAACGTCTTAAAAGTGACCCCTCCTGGGCTGACAACCTGAGAACCTCTAAGCTCCGTAACATCATCTTTAAACCAGGGTCGTGATATGATAAGACAATTCTATACAAAACCCATCCTTTGCTTCTTCGACTTTGGCTAAGAATGAAATAAGAAAATCCATTGAACGCGCAGACGCTATCGATCACCTTCGTAAATAGGTAGGGAAAGGACGACTTCAACGACTTTGACATTTGTTCAAATCTTTCCTAGATGAAAGGAATATGTTTGTTAAAACTGTTTTAAAAATTTCGTATGCTGTTTTTAGGGGTATATGCGGTAGTTGCTGTATTGATATTCACTAACTAGGGGTGAAAACGCGTTGAAGTGAGATTATCAAAAATTGAGTGATTTTCTAATTATTTAAATATTGAGAAGTTCATTGGGGAGGAATAGTTTTACAAATTTGAGCGTAGATGTATATCTTTTATAAGCAGGTGAGTATGCACAGTGATTTTCTGATTAGATTAAAGAGCAAAGTCCAATATGCTGACGACAATAAAAATTTGAGCGTAGATGTTTCTTATCGATCACGTCAAGGCACTGGGCATTCCTAACTTAGCGTGATTTGCTATACAGCAGCCATCCTATAGTCCATTTAGCTAGACTGACAGAATAATGAATTGGTTTAGTAATCTCTTCTAGTTTATAGGCACAAACAGATATGTTGAGATAGTCTAGACAGCAGATATGTTAAGGAGAGTGATAGATAGATAGATGGGATAATAGATAAGATAGATAGATAGATAGATAGAAGATAGATAGATAGATGAATCTGAAAGATGGTAGGTAGATAGATAGATAGATAATAGATAGATAGATAGATAGATAGATAGATAGATAGATAGATAGATAGAAGATAGATAGATGATAGATAGATAGATAGATAGATAGATAGATAGATAGATAGATAGATAGATAGATAGATAGATAGATAGATAGATAGATAGATAGATAGATAGATAGATAGATAGATAGATAGATAGATAGATAGATAGATAGATAGATAGATAGATAGATAGATAGATAGATAGATAGATAGATAGATAGATAGATAGATAGATAGGATGATGATAGATAGATAGATAGATAGATAGATAGATAGATAGATAGATAGATAGATAGATAGATAGATAGATAGATAGATAGATAGATAGATAGATAGATAGATAGATAATAGATAGATAGATAGATAGATAGATAGGTGGATAGATAGATAGATAGATAGATAGATAGATAGATGATAGATAGATAGTAGGATAGGATAGATAGTATAGATGTAGATAGATAGAAGATAGATATGATAGATAGATAGATAGATAGATATGATAGATAGTAATAGATAGATAGGATAGATAGGATAGATAGATAGATGTATAGATAGATGTATAGATAGATAGATAGATAGATAGATAGATAGATAGATAGATAGATAGATATGATAGATAGATAGATAGAATAATAAAAGCAGAAGGACAGGAAGTAAGACAGATAAAGTAGATAGATAGATAGATAGAAAAGTAGGATGATAGATAGATAGATCAATATAAGACAGACAGACATATCGATTGATAAGTAGGTATATAAATATATTAGGTAGGTAGGTATGTGGGTAGATAGGTGGGTTGGTGGGTAGGTAGGTATGTGGGTAGGTATGTGTGTAGGTATGTGGGTGGGTAGGTAGATGAGTGGGTATGTGAAGATAGATAGAAAGACAGCCAAATGTACAGGCAGTCAAACAGTTAGGTAGATATATACATAGATAGATAACTAGGTGATAGATAGACAGACATACATATAAACAGATAAACATATAGATTGATAAGTAGGTAGGTAGTTAGATATATATGGCTTTTTCGTCTTTACAGACGGTCAATTGGCAAGTGTTTTACTGTGACAACTTCAGAGTTTTCGCTTTTCTCTCTTGTCTTTCAGCTCATATATAAGTCTCTTCTCATAAGACTCTGCGCCCTTTCGTAATTTGGCTTTCCACACAACTCTGTCATCAGCTGTTCCTTCCCATGTGCTGGGACCTATAGACAAGTTTTTCATTGAGGCTTTGCAGACATCTTTATATCTGAGCAGTGGTCTGCCCTGGTGCCTCTTCCTCCGAAAGTTCACAGAACAACATTTGTTTTAGTATGCGACAAATTTCCATTCTTCTCACATGCCCCAACAATCTTAGTCGTCTACTACTGAGCATGCCCATTATGGAAGGCAGGTGTGCACGCTGCAGTACTTCAGAGTTGGTTATCTTGTCGTATCACCTGATGTTCATAATCTTGCGGAGACATTGAAGGTGAAAGATGTTAAGTCTCCTCTCGTGTCTTGAGTAGGCTGTCCATGTTTCTGAGCCATATAGTAAAGAACTAATTACATAGGATCGATATATTTGAATCTTCGTCTGCAATGTCAGTTTTGTGTTGTCCCACGCTCGCTTTGATAGTTTGCCGAATGTAGTAGCCGTACTCCCTACACGAGCGTTGATTTCTTCATCAAGAGAAAGGCTGGCAGTGACCATGGACCAGAGATAGCAAAATTTTTGAACTGGTGTCAGATGATTGCCATTTAAAGTGATATTTGTTGTGTTACCTCCCTGACATAGTACAACAGTTTTAGAGACACTTATAGTCAGAGACACCTATGGCAAGTAATGCAGATATCACACTGGAATCTAAAATGATAAAAATAACAGAGCAGTTCACCTATTCGGGTAGCAATTTTGATTGCACAGGAAATGTTAAAAAGAAATTATGATACGAATTGGCAAAAGCAACATCAGCTTTTAAAAGTCTAAATAAAATATGGAACTGCAAGTTATATAGTATTAAAACTAAATTACGAATTTTCAATTCAAATGTTGTATCAATCCTAACATATGCCAGCGAGAGTTGGAAAATGACTAAAGATATAGAAAGCAAGTTGAATGCATTTGAAAATAGATGTCTGCGAAAAATAATGAATATAAAATGGAACGAATTCAGGAGAAGTGATGAAATCAGAGACATGTCTGGTCAACCACTAGTGACAACTGTTATAAGAAAGAGAAGATGGAGATATGTTGGGCACACCTTGAGGAGAAATTATCAAAGAATATCAAAGCAGGCATTGAAGTGGGATGCAAAGGGTTCAAGAAAGAGAGGTCGACCTAAGGAGACCCTGAAACGAACTTTGCTGAGAGAGGCAGGAAATGTCGGTCTCAGTTCCATGGAGGAGATTGAGCTAGTTGCCCAGGATAGAGCGGTATGGAGAAATTACTTGCAGGCCCTATGTAACGTATAACGGTACGAGAGGAATTATTATTATTATAGTCATAGAAAATAGGTCGCATGTCTTTGACAAATTATTGATTAGGCATTGCAGTGTAGTCTCACTGTGGGTGACTAAGGCAGCATCGTCAGCGAAAAGGAGGTCCTTGAGAAGAATTTCCGTCGTGAACCATCAGATCTAGTGCGGATGAAAACATCACCATCAGCGTCCCCAAGGCGTGGTTCAAAAATACTGCGAAGAAGATGCCAAAGAGGGTGGGGGCAAGGACACAACCCTGCTTGACTCCACTCTTAACCTCGAAACTATCAGATGTGCTGCCATCGAACTGTATGCTGGCTTTCATGCCCTCATGGAAGGAGACAATCAACTGGAGCAACTTTGGGGACAGCCAATATGCTTCAGTATTTTATAAAGACTTAGCCTGCTGACTGTGTCAAATGCATTAGTCAGATCCACGAAAGCAATACATAAAGGCTTACTCTGCTCTCTGCACTTCTCTTGTAGCTGTCGAAGGGTAAATATCATGTCAGTTGTTGACCGTCGAGCTCTGAATCCACATTGCGACTATGGAAGAACACGCTCTGATAGTTTCTGTAATAGTTAGATAGGTATGTAGTTATACAGACACACAGACAGTTAAGCAGATACATAAATAGATAGGTAGATAGACAGACAGTCAAACATAGGTAGCGAGACAGACCGATAAACAGATATCTTTGTATTTAGTTTGTGTTGCGTCCTACCAAACTCTAGATACTAAATAGAATAGCATAGATCGCGAATTAGAGCATCTATTCCTTTAGATCACAGATTTGCTCACTAAATTGAGTTCGTGCATAAACTACGTGGAGACAAATGGATAATTGTTTCGTTGGGCACATATTCCGAACCAGCTCAGCTAAGACATGTGGTGTAGTACATATATTATGAGTGATTTTACTTTTCTTGACCTCATTAACTGAAGAGAATAAAACGTGTGGAATATCTAGATTCATTGACAATAAGCAGATTAGAAGCAATACAAAAAGCAAGGGAAACTTGATTCTTCTTCGTTTGTACTCTGTTTTTTTTGCTGTTAGACGAAGTAGGTTTAAATGATGATCGGTGTCCGAGATAGTACACGCTCGGTAGCTTGATATGCTGTAGTATTGTAGAGTTTTAAGATGTCTGTAACTCCATGAATTCATTTTTTTCTTTTTCTGCCCTTTCCTCTTGATGATTCCATTTTCAGGTTGTATGCTCTTGCAACTGGTGTATTCGGTTCATTCTCACCAAGTGGCCAAACCATTTGAGTCTCTTTTTCAATAAATCTAATAGCAGGTGTTGTTCCGACTGTTCTTCTAATTTCCTCATTTCTTATATGGTCTCTTCTTGTTTTATTTACTGCTTTCCTCAAGCATCTCATTTCATCTCATCTCACAGGTGGTAATTTTATGTTCTTATTCTTTTGTCAGTGTCCATGCTTGGCACTGGTAGCACAGTGTTGATTATGAAAATTGCATTTATAATCTGTCTTTTAGTCTCTACTGGAATTCCTGGGTGTTTCAAGATTTATTGAGACTTTATTACATTGAGTAAGATATGGAAATCAAAGAAAATTAAAACAAACACAAAGTTGAGAATCTTTCAATCAAATGTGAAGTCAGTGCTGTTCTATGGCTCGGAAACTAGGAAGACAAAAAAGAACCACCATAAAACTACAGATCTTCATAAATGAATGTTTACATAGAATAGAGGGACTGAGATAGTATGATAAGATTACGAACGAGGAACTCAGAGAAATAACTAAGCAGATACCAGTGGAGAAAGAGGTACGGAAGAGACGATGTCGATGGATAGGGCACACTTTGCGAAGACCGGACGAAAGCATTGCAAGAGGCACTACATTAGAAGCCATAGGAAAAGAAGAGTAGAGGAAGGCCTAGACAAACCTGAAGAAGAGAGTTGGAGACTGATATGAAAAGGATAGGTAAAACATGGACAGAAATGGAAGGGAAGGCAAGAGAGAGGAAGAGCTGGAAGAGTTTGTTGAAGACCTGTGCTGCGTTGGGAATTGAAAGATGAAGAAGAAGAAGGAGAAGAAGAAGAAGAAGAAGAAGAGTAGAAGCGAAAGACCAAGACAGTGATTGTTTATACAAGAAATGATAAATGACTATGTCATGTCAGTATCACCATAAAATAGCTTGTCCTAAGCAGAACTTTGCCACCTTAACAGACCTCCGGAATTTCTCTCTCTCATAGGCCAAATGTCCTGCCTCTGCAGCCGTCATGTTCAAACCATCAACTGCATCCTGAATCCATCTTATCCGTGGACTTTCCTTTCCCATCTTTGTCGAGGTGCCTCCTTCCATAATGGTGTTTGTCAAGCCTTCGTGTCTTTTTTATATGTTCAAAGTGCATCAATTTTCTTATGGGTGGCATCAGCCAGTTTGCTTTGACTTGAGTTCTTTCTGGAGTGGTATATCTATTAGTTCTCTTCTCTGTCCATGATATATGGACGACTCTTCTCTAATATTTATATTGAAAAGCACATATACATTTTTTCCACAGTCTTGTTCTTCTTCTTCTTCGAACGCTCCATATCGACCACTTGTTAACCACTCTGTGTGATTTGTATGTGATCTGAGCCTAAGAGCGATTGTGCGTTGTGCCAGTTATGCGCCTACAAGTAGGCCAGCACATTCGATTTCTGCGATGCTTTTTATTTACTAGGGTAGCTTCCTAGGTCCTACATCAGTCGCCTCTTACTACATGCCTTGTAAGTCATAGTGGTTCTATTCTTTATTTTATTTGCTAGCCCTGAATCAACATGGGCGACATAATATCCATTCTTCACACCCATACTCTGCCACTGGGAATAGCCATGCTCTTAGTATTCTGATCTTGTTTTCCTATCCGTTTCATTCCATACTGTTTTTAGTTGTTTAAATTTGTGTACGGTGATGTTTGTTTTTCTTTTATGCCAGTAAACAGAGACAAAATATTCATAACTAGTAAAACTGTAATCCATAGGGAGAAAAAGCTAGTCAGGACTAATGAACTGCGCAGAAAGGTTACTATAGATATTGGGAAAAGTCAGATGTCTGCAATAAGATATTATTACGCTACGTCTGTAATTGGAACTACTTTCTCTGGTCACTCACTTCATCCTTCCACTAGTTAAATTAGTCTCATTGTTGTGAAGATTCTCGTCGAGGAGTTCATTCTTATATTTCTTGTTTGTTGGTCTACATGCTCTAATATAACCCAAAAATAGCTTGTCTTTAGGTTGAAGTTGCGTCCCTCGTATTAAAGAGGTTTTAATTCCCTACATAACATGCAAATAAACAGATAAACAAGCTTTTCTATTAGACAAGGTCAGTGATACCTCAACTTTTCAGACAAAAACATTTATACTTTCATACCTACCTAACTACCTACCTCCTACCTACCTACCTCCTCCTCACCTACCTACCTACCTCCTACCTACCTTCCACCTACCATCTACCTACCTACCCCCACCTACCTACCTACAAACATAAATACCTACGTACCTTCCTGCCTACCTACCTTTTTACATACCTACCTACCTACATACCTACCTACCTTTCTGTCTACCTGTAGTAGTGGTAGAGTTTTCCATTGTTGATTGATGTTGGATGGATTCATACTTGATGGTAAAAAAAATGTATAAACACTATTTTTGAGAGTACATGAAAGGTTTATTGGCGTTATCACCTAACCAAAAACACGTCCATCTGTTCGTCTTCATGTGTTTACTAGTCGTTCCTACCCCGTCACTACACAACTACGTCAATTAGTTTCCCTACGTCAATGTCTCGTTTTAGTGTTGCCATTCTGCTTAGAGAGTGCAAACACTAAGTCTGCTAATAAAATATCTAAATATATACAAGCTACACACTAAAGCTAACTGTCTGGTTCCTCAGCTGCCACCTGGAGGGGCGGGGGACGGGACTGGCTAGCTACTACATACCTACATGCCTACCTATCTTCCGATATACCTACATTCCTATCTACATACCTACCTACATACTTACCTACATAACTACCTACATAACTACCCTACCTAAGTTCCTACCTACCTACAAACATAGCTAAATACCTATATAGTGAAACACGTACAAACAAAGTACTATAGTTTTACAAAATACAGAAACAGTGACGATACACAGCAACGTTTCGACCAACAAGGCCTTTATCAAGCAAACGAACAAACAGGAGTGACAAATTAAAATGGTTTGTTCGTTTGCTTGATAAAGGCCTTGTTGTCGAAACGTTGCTGTTTATCGTCACTGTTTCTGTATTTTGTAAAACTATAGTACTTTGTTTGTACGTGTTTCACTATTTACCAAGTTTTGCTGCAGTCTTCCCCCTATTTAAATACCTATATATCAGCATACATATTTACCTACATACATACCTACCTACATAACTACCTACATAATTACCTACATAACTACCTACAAACATACCTACATACATACATAACTACCTACATACATACTTAAATACCTATATACATACCTACCTACATAATAGCTACCTACATAATTACCTACATAACTACCTACATAACTACCTACATACATACCTACCTACATACATAACTACCTACATACCTACCTACCTACATACATACCTACATACATAACTACCTACATACATACCTACATACATACCTACCTACATACCTACATACATAACTACCTACCTTCAAACATACCTGCATACATACCTACCTACAAACTTGCCTACATTCCTACCTACATAACTATCTACATACCTACTTACATACATACCTACCTACAAACGTGCCTACATACCTACCTAACTACCTACATACCTGCCTACATACCTACCTACATACATAACTACCTACATACATACCTACCTACATACCTAAATACATAACTACCTACATACATACCTACATACATACCTATCTACATACTTA
Source organism: Arion vulgaris (assembly GCA_020796225.1). NCBI lineage: Eukaryota > Metazoa > Mollusca > Gastropoda > Stylommatophora > Arionidae > Arion > Arion vulgaris. Next base: position 38,963,739 of record CM036760.1, read on the forward strand.
CCTACAAACTGCCTACATACCTACCTACATACCTACCGACATACCTACATACATACATACCCACTTACATACTTACCTACAAACTGCCTACATACCTACCTACATACCTACATACCTACCTAAATACATACATAGCTACATACCTACCTACCTACCTACATACCTAAATACATAACTACATACATACCTACTTACCTACCTACATACATACCTACCAACATGCATACCTACCTACATACATACCTACAACTTACCTACATACCTACCTACATACCTACATACCCTACCCTACCTACATACCTAAATACATACCTACCTACATACATAGTACCTACATATACTACCCTGCATACTTACCTACATATCTACTACATACCTACCTACAAACTTGCTACATACCTACCTACCTACCTTCATCCTACCTACATATCTACCTACATACATACCTACCTACATACATACATACAGACCTACCTACATACCTACCTACATACATACCTATCTATATACAGACCTACCTACATACCTACCTACATACATACCTACATACATACCTACATACATACCTATCTATATACAGACCTACCTACATACCTACCTACATACATACCTACATACATACCTATCTATATACAGACCTACCTACATACCTACCTACATACATACCTACATACATACCTATCTATATACAGACCTACCTACATACCTACCTACATACATACATACATACCTACCTACATACCTACCTACATACCTACCTACATACCTACCTACCTGCATACCTAAGGTCATCGAGCTTAGGTAAAACATTCTCGGAAATCAGGCCACAGACTTCCTGTGACCCTTGAATTGTGTATTGTACCTTGACATTCTTTCCGCTCCTCGTGGAGCATAGGTCCTCAACAGTTGGTATGCACTTTTCCTAGTCTCTAGATGTTTTATTTATAAACTTCCCAGAATAATCCAGCATCCTTCAGTTACTTACAAAAGAACTCAGTCTTCAGATCTGTTAAGGACATCCCCTTTTCCGCTTACTTTGCCTGTTCACTTCTGCGAAGTCATCTTGAGAGCGTCTATTTTGGTTGTCTGCGATAGAAAAAAGGGATCGTCGGAGCATCAACTTCCCATACGGGAATAGCTGCTGTGCTTCTTCTATCTCCGACAGAGTCCTAGTTCGTCCGTGACTCGAGTTATTAGTTTTCAACAATTTGTTTTTGCTTTCTGTAAATACTGTCTTTTTTCAAATGGATGGGTAGTAGTTAGCCCATCGTACAACCTTCAACCTGGAGGATCAGGATATCACATTTAGTCTTGTCTTCTTCTTCTTCTTCTTCCAACGCTCCATATCTACCACTTGTTAACCACTCTTTATGATTTGTTTGTGATCTGAGCCTAAGAACACGTTCTACAAGTAGGCCAGCGTATCCGATTTCTGCGACGCTTTTTATTTATCAGGGTAGCTTCTTTAGGTCCTACATCAGTCGTTTCTTACGACATGCATTGTATGTCGCAGTGATACTATTCGTTACTTCGCTTGCGGGCTCTGGCACACGGGTGGAAAACTGCAGTAAAACTATGTAGAATACAGTGTGTTTTTCCCGGTATTGTCGCTTCCCGTTCTCTAGCCTGTACTCCTGCCCCACTCTTATCTCAACTTCTTTCTCTTTCGATCTCCTCCCCGCATTTCTCACGCCCACTTCTATATTCTCTACGCTCTCACGTCCACTTCTATATTATCTACGCTCTCACGCCCACTTCTATATTCTCTACGCTCTCACGTCCACTTCTATATTATCTACGCTCTCACGCCCACTTCTATATTCTCTACGCTCTCACGTCCACTTCTATATTATCTACGCTCTCACGCCCACTTCTATATTCTCTCGCTCTCACGCCCACTTCTATATTCTCTCCTCTCACGTCCACTTCTTATTCTACTCTCACCCACTTCTATATTCTCTACGCTCTCACGTCCACTTCTATATTCTCTACGCTCTCACGCCCACTTCTATATTCTCTACGCTCTCACGCCCACTTCTATATTCTCTACGCTCTCACGCCCACTTCTATATTCTCTACGCTCTCACGCCCACTTCTATATTCTCTACGCTCTTACGCCCACTTCTATATTCTCTACGCTCTCACGCCCACTTCTATATTCTCTACGCTCTTACGCCCACTTCTCTTTTTCCACCCAATTCCCCTCTTATACCCACTCCTCTCACATACACTCCTCTCTTGCCTCCACTTCCCTCTCACCTCCACTCCACTCTCACTCCTCTCTCACCTCCACTTCTCTTTCATTCCTCTCTCCCCTCAACTCCACCTATCTAACAACTCCCTTACCTCTACTTCTCTCACATTCATTCCTCTACCACCTCCTTTTCACCCTCCTCTCCAACCCCTCCTCCCTCCCCCTCACTCCTCCCCCTCCACTCTCCTCTCACATCCACTCTACCCACATCCACTCCTCACACACACACACCTCCTTCATTCCTTTTCTCATCATCATCTCCTCTTCCACTCCTCTCTCACCTTCCCTCTTACCTCCTCTCCTAACCACCTCCCTCCTCCTTCTCTCCTTCCCCGTCTCCACCACCATCTTCCCTTTGTCTCAATACACTTTCCTGTTTTCACAATACTACATAGCAACAGATTTCACTAATTGCGTCAATTTATCGAACTGGCTTCCATTGCCTTCCCTTCACTTTCCGCTCAAAATCTCCACACGAAATCACTACAGCTATTTCGGCTTATATCGATTGCCTGGTGTGCTGTCTCCCCCTTCCACTCCACCCTTCCCGGAGTGTTCCTTCTCTTTCTCTCTCTATATGTGTGTTTTCTTTCTCTCTTATATCACGCGAATGACGTCACAGGACAGGAGGAAGATGCGATTATGGATTTGAAGGAATCGAATGTGTCGGTGTACAGCGAGGGTTCTATAAGAAAATGCTTTGGTATCAATTCTATACAGCTTTGTTAAAGAATTTGTGGGTCATCGTCATCATCAGGTGCAGTGCCGGCTGGCGTATGCGATCATGGATCTCCACAAATATATGTCTCTGTTGTTTGCTATCATCTCAGATGTTGACACTCTTCCGTGCCATGAAGTCAAGCCTTCCAAAATGTTCTCTCTCTGTCTTCCTCTGTCTCGTCTACCCTCGATTCTACTGGTTGTTATAATGTGTTCTAAATGTCCCTTCCTCATTACATGCCCGAAAATTATGACTTCTCTTTCTTGCGTTGATAATAACTTCTCTGTGTCTTGACCTCATTCAGCACCTCCTAGCTTTTAGTCTTGAGTAGAACTTTTGGTGTTGATCTAGCTTTTAGTCTTGAGTAGAACTTTTGGTGTTGATCTAGCTTTTAGTCTTGAGTAGAACTTTTGGTGTTGATCTAGCTTTTAGTCTTGAGTAGAACTTTTGGTGTTGATCTAGCTTTTAGTCTTGAGTAGAACTTTTGGTGTTGATCAGCTTTAGTCTTGAGTAGAACTTTTGGTGTTGATCTAGCTTTAGTCTTGAGTAGAACTTTGGTGTTGATCTGCTTTAGTCTTGGTAGAACTTTGGTGTTGATCTAGCTTTAGTCTTGAGTAGAACTTGGTGTTGATCTAGCTTTAGTCATGAGTAGAACTTTGGTTTGATCTAGCTTTTAGTCTTAGTAGAACTTTGGTTTGATCTAGCTTTTAGTCATGAGTAGAACTTTTGGTATTGATCTAGCTTTTAGTCTTGAGTAGAACTTTTGGTGTTGATCTAGCTTTTAGTCATGAGTAGAACTTTTGGTGTTGATCTAGCTTTTAGTCTTGAGTAGAACTTTTGGTGTTGATCTAGCTTTTAGTCTTGAGTAGAACTTTTGGTGTTGATCTAGCTTTTAGTCTTGAGTAGAACTTTTGGTGTTGATCTAGCTTTTAGTCTTGAGTAGAACTTTTGGTGTTGATCTAGCTTTTAGTCTTGAGTAGAACTTTTGGTGTTGATCTGTGTAGGATTCGTCTAAAGATAATGACTTACTCGCCCATGTGCTGCCGGAGCTCCCATTGAGGGCAAATAATAATAACATCTCGACCTACAAGGCATGTCGTAAAAGGCGACTGAGGTAGGAGCCTAAGGAAGCTACCTTAGTAAATAAATATTAGGAGCTTCTCGTAAGAACGCTCGTATTGCTAGGCTAGGCAATGGGTGCCGTAAGAAATAAGGGTAAATGGTTCGAGTCTTGTGTTTGGTCATTTGTTTTCTCGGAAGCTGCTAATACTTATACACAGTCTATTTATTAATCATATTCATTTGCTTCTGTTGTTTCCCATGTGGTTCTTACCAAAAAAAACTCATTGTTCTCACCTAGTAAATAAAAAGCGTCGCAGAAATCGAATGTTCGTGCCTACATATAGGCGCATAACTGACACAACGTACAATGGCTCTTAGGCTCGGATCCCATACAAATCGCAAAGAGTGGTTAACGAGTGGTCGATATAGAGCGTTTGAAGAAGAAGAAGAAGAAGCTGGCTGACTTGCGTGATAGTGGTACTATTGGTGGACTTTCTCTCCTGAACGGCTAGTGTCCCGAGGAAGATGTCCTCGTCAGGACTCCACACCAGAACACAATATTCAACACATAATCCGCTCTAGGACTAGTCCTAGGTCACATCAAGATAAAAGGTCATTACGCCTTTGCACGAAACTGTTCAGGTTATGATTTTTCTTTATGCCCCCGACAGAAAAAAAACGCCTTGGCTTACCTATGATTGAACCCTGGTCTCCAGCATGGGAACCTGCGATCTAATCTAATCGACCATACGCTCCACTGAAAATGAAAATCATGGCAAATCCCTTGCAAGACGTAGCTATCAACCACGGTAAACGAGTCGTTGATTTTCTAGGCACCACTTATACTTTGAGTAGTTTGTCATTGTTTTCTGAACGGCGATGTCTGTTTTTATCGTTCATAAAAGTGCACGTGAACATATTTGCTTCCAAACTGATCGTCGCGGGGTTTGAACCAGGTACCTTTTGGGTTTCGATCGAGCTCACTACTGCTAAAGTTACAGACGCTCACAACTTTACTTATCATCACACTAAACAAAATGTTTAAGTAAATATTCGATTTATTTTGCAGACAATTCTCAATGCGGAGACGGTTCACATTCTGATCTGATAACTTAACAGACATCCGTAGCGTTCAGTTCTGTCAACACTCGCCTGTGAACAAGCTACAATTCACAGATTTATGAACCTGGGCTGTGTGGAACAAACATCATTGCGATTCCCCCAGTTCGTGTTAAAGCTGAACGGAGCCTGGCCGTTTTATGTGATAAAAATCCGAACCAAAACAATTAATACAAATATTTACATTGGTCGTATTTGGCCTGAGTATGGCCGGAAATCGCCGTGAGGCATTGCTCACATATAAACGTCACGCGCAGTGTTATGTGTGGTAATATTGCTTGCAGTTCTGGTTGTTAATCTCAATTAATCTTAATTCGATGAAAATTACTATTTTATTAATTCGTTAATTTAGTCATTACCTTTTTTATATTTAAAGATATTTGTATCTTCTTCTTCTTCTTCTTTTGTTTTCACATTGCTACCGGATTGTTGCCCAGTGTCGTGATTTCCTTTTTTTGTCTTGCGCTGTTCTGGGGGGCTTAGGTGATTGTTATTTTTGCTTTTTGACAGGATTCTGCTATACCATCTAGCCATCTTTTTCGTGGTTTTCCTCCCGCCTTCTTCCCTGATGTTCTGTTGAAGAAGACTCTGTAAACTGTGGAGTTTGGCTGCATTTTTAGTAGTTGTGGCTAAACCATTATTTATTCATTATTTATTTTTATCAACGGAGAGAAAGTAGAAAAATGTGAACAGTTTTGAATATCTTGGTTCAATGCTAACAACAGATGGAAATGTGATGAAGGAAATTAAAAGAAGAGCAAACATGGCTTTACAAAAATTAAACAACTAAAAACAGTATGGAACAGAACTGATAGGAAAACAAAGATCAGAATACTAAGAGCATGCATATTCCCAGTTGCAACGTATGGCCATTTAATAAGGCAGTGGAAAACATATATGGGCGTTTGAATATAAGTGTTACAGAAGAGCCCTCCGTATATCTTGGACAGAGAATGGAACAAATAGATCTATCCAGAAAGAACTCAACATCAAAGAAAACTGGCAAATGCTACAAATAAGAAAGAGAAAATTGAGATATTTTGTACATGTAAAAGACATGAAGGGCTGGAGAAGACCATCATGGAAGGAGGCATACCGGCAATCTGGCCTATGAGAGAGAGAAATTCCCGAGAACTGTTGGGGTGGCAACGTTCTGCTCAAGACAAGCTACTTGATGACTTATGTGTCATTACTTAATCAGTCATTGGTTATTGGTTACTAAACTGACGTCATTGCACTCTGAGCAGATCCATGGTACTCAGTCTCCCTAACATATATCGAAGAGCTTGCATACTGATGGTTCCTATGTCTCACTGGTTAAACAGACTCCTCACACTGCCCCTCAGACACCCAGTTCTACACACTCAACGGGTAACTCCAAACTGTTAAAATCGGTGGATCGATCTATTTTAGTGTCTTCATCCAACAGCAAGTCGCTCGCGAAGAGAACGAAGAACACCCCCTTTATCCATCTTCAACTCCTCAACAGTCGATGCTGTTGATGCGAGCCTGTCCTTGCCGCATTGCCGCAAACACCCGCATGCCCAGGACAGTAGATTCACGTAAGCCTCTGAAGGGTATAAACTTCTATAGACGACATCCACTCATAACGAAACCTGCCCTTTTAGATCTTGTGAAGCATCGAATGAGAATCAGATATAACAACGGCTCAAGTAAACGGAGTCCCAGGAAGCCAATGAAAGGGCAGCAATAACGACCTCAACCTCCATCCTGAAACTGGAAGTAGTAGTCCTTACGTCTGGCATATGAAGAGAGATTTGACAAGTTCTTCTTCTTCTTCACATTTCAACTCCCAACGGAGCACAGGTCTTCAACAAGCTTCTCACTGCTCTTCCTCTCTCTTGCATCCCTTCCTCTCTCTTGCATCCCTTCCAATTCTTTCCACGTTTTGTCTATCATTGTAATATTTGAGCTATCTTCTCCATGTATTTTCTAGACCTTGCTCTACTCCACTTTCCATGTGTGTTCCAAAACAGTGCATGTCTTGCGGTCGGCCTTCTCGATCTGTGTCCTATCCATCGCCAGCGTATCTTCCTTAGCTCTTTTTCCATTGGTATCTGCTTAGTTCTTTCTCTGAGTTCTTTGTTCGTAATCGTATCATAACCTCTCAGTCCTGCTATTCTCTTCTACTATTTAATAAGAGACTGGGAAATAAATCATCAGTTATATAAGGACTATATTCATAACACTGTGGTAATGTCCTTAAGTATTCAGATCACCACCTCAATAAATCCAGTGATCCGGTAATCCAACTACGAGTTCAATGTTGATTAATCAATCTTTTTGCATATTTAGTATGTTGTTCTTTTCGGGCTGTACTAATATCGACACCCATCTCTCTCAATCTGGTCAGTGACTTGGATTCACAACCCTGAAACTCCTCTGTTTGGAAAGACTCTCTCAATCTGGTCAGTGACTGGGATTCACAACCCTGAAACTCCTCTGTTTGGAAAGACTCTCTCAATCTGGTCAGTGACTGGGATTCACAACCCTGAAACTCCTCTGTTTGGAAAGACTCTCAATCTGGTCAGTGACTGGGATTCACAACCCTGAAACTCCTCTGTTCAGAAAGACTCTCAATCTGGTCAGCGACTGGGATTCACAACCCTGAAACTCCTCTGTTCGAAAGACTCTCGGTGCGTTAAGAATGTCACTTCGGTCCATTACAGATCCCTCTGATATCATAGCCATGCTAGCCAATCTATCAGCTTGTTCATTTACCCTGACTCTGGCGTGTCCAGGGACGAATATGAAGAGTGAAAAAATCATACTAGAGGGAAAGCGGGAAAGACGAAGATATGGATATAATTGGTATGTATAAATTAAGAGATGGGTAACAATCAATTTTGAAGAATACAACGTCAAGAGTGATTGATTGATTGATTGATTGATTGATCAAATGATAGGACCATGATCATTACACTTATGTGAATAACCATGTGTGATTCGATCTCTCTCTAACACAGGAAGATCTCAACGGCAGTGCACGAACTCAGTAACACCGGCGAGAGTCCGCGATGTAATTTAGAAGGATAGTGATGATATTTTTGTAGGAATTTAATCTTTTCTAATGAATTTGCCATGGCAACGGCAGACCAGCATGCTCTTTCCGATTTTGAACTGTCAATGGTTCTTTTACGTGCTCAAATTAAACACAGGACATACGTTTTATCGTCCGTCTCCGATAGGACTAGGAACTCGATTCACACCTACACTGAGATCAGGGATCTCTGGAAAAATATCCAGAATGGCTCCACGGGGGAGCGAACCTGGTACCTTTACCACGAGAGATGAACATCTAACCTCTACGCCACAGTCCCCTTTTTAAAAAAAAATTATCCCGTAGCATTTTCAGACCTTATGGTATGAAATTCATGTCGCTTCACAGTTCCAATGCCAAGTGTGCAGAAGGTAGGAGGTCCAATTCCTTTCCCTATGTGTAGAACGACGATTGTGGAAATAAACACACAACCCTCTTGTGCCAGATTCGATATACAAATACTGTATTCATTACGCTAATCCCCGCCACACTAGAGAGCGTATACAGGGGACACAACTCTGGTAAAAATGATATCATGGAATTATCTATCTATCTATCTATCTATCTATCTATCTATCTATCTATCTATCTATCTATCTATCTATCTATCTATCTATCTATCTATCTATCTATCCCATCTATCTATCTATCTATCTATCTCATCCATCCATCTATCTATCCATCTATCTATCATCATCATCCATCTATCTACATCTATCTATCTATCTATTTTTATCTATCTATCTATCTATCTATCTACTATCTATCTATCTATCTATCTATCTATCTATCTATCTATCTATCTATCTATCTATCTATCTATCTATCTATCTATCTATCTATCTATCTATCTATCTATCTATCTATCTATCTATCTATCTATCTATCTATCTATCTATCTATCTATCTATCTATCTATCTATCTATCTATCTATCTATCTATCTATCTATCTATCTATCTATCTATCTATCATTATCTATCTATCTATCTATCTATCTATCTATCTATCTATCTATCTATCTATCTATCTATCTATCTATCTATCTATCTATCTATCTATCTATCTATCTATCTATCTATCTATCTATCTATCTATCTATCTATCTATCTATCTATCTATCTATCTATCTATCTATCTATCTATCTATCTATCTATCTATCTATCTATCTATCTATTTTATCTATCTATCTATCTATCTATCTATCTATCTACATTCTATAATCTAGTCTCTAATCCTGTTTTGCCTTCGGCGTCAGGCTGAAAACATAGACACATGGATCGAGCCTCATTATGCGCTTAGTACAAGGTAGAATTTAGTGCCTTAGATATTCCACCGTCCATCGTTGACGTGATCGTCCTCTGGACATGTGCATCTGAGTGTTAGTACTCTTTGTGGGATACTGTCTTGTGGTAACCTTGATACGTGTCCGATCCATTTGATCTGTCGTTTCTTGATAAATTGTAGCACCGGCAAGGATCACACTTTTCTTTTGATGTCATCGTTTCTGATCTTATCTCTTCTTGTAATATTTAGAATTCGTTGTAAACACTTCATCTCTGTTGTTTGGAGTCTTCTTGTCTCATATGTTGTCAGTGTCCAGGTCTGATACTGATATGTAGTTATCCTTTCATGAAATCTTCAAGCTGGGCCATCTCCTTCTTTTTCTTCAACTTTTTCTTCTTCTTCTTCGAACGCTCCATATCGACCGCTTGTTAACGACTGGTTAGGATTTATATATGATCCGAGCCTAAGAGCGATTGTACGTTTTGCCAGTTATGGGCCTACAAGTAGGCCAGCACATTCGATTTCTGCTACGCTTTTTATTTACTAGGGTAGCTTACCTGAAACGAAAAGGGTAGCTTCGAAAAGAGCAGGTTGGAAAGCCGCTGACAGGGCAAAATTCATTAGAAAAGATTATAAATAAATTCTACACAAATATCTTCACCAGTGGCGGCTCGTGAAAATTTTGCTGTTGGTGGGGCCAGACATTTTGTTCCGGATAAATCCTGGTTTTAGATTGCTAGATTTTAATTTAAAAAAATAATAAGTACATGTTATACATTATTTTTGGTGGGGCCCGGCCCCACTGGTCCTTATAGACGAGCCGCCATTGATCTTCACCATCTTCAAAATTAGATCGGGGACCCTCACCGGTGCTACAGAGTTCGTGCACTGCAGCTAAGATCTTCCTGTGTAAGAAAGAGATCGGAGCACACATGGTTACTCACCGAAGTACAATGATGATGGTATTATCAATCACTTGATCAATTGATCAATCAAGTGGTCGTTTTAATATCCCTCCACTAATCATAACTAACATATCGTCTGGAAGTCATTCTACAGCATGTCCGTCATCTTCTTTAGCAAGCTTGCTAATCTCTCTGCTTCTTCTTCTTTGAACGCTCCATATGGACCACTTGTTAAACCCCTCTTTGTCATTTATATGTGATCTGAGCCTAAAAGCGAGTGTACATTGTGCCACTTATGCGCCTACAAATAGGCCAGCACATCCGATTTCTGCTATGCTTTTTATTTACTATGGTAGAGGAGAAGATCATTAATGCATTTGAATGCAAATGCTACAGAAGAGCACTTAAAATATCATGGACACAGAAGAGATGTTTCTGTTCTGCAACAGCTTAATATTAAAGAGAGTTGGCTAGTAAAGAACATAAAATCAAGAAAAATAAAATTTTTAGACACAGCAAACGACATGAATGCCTAGAGAAGATAATTTTGTAGGGAATGGTGCCTGGAAGAAGAATGAGAGGAAGACCTAGAAGACGTTGGGTGCAAGACGTCACTGACGATCTGAGAATGACTGCTGCTGACACCGGCCAAATTGCACAGACACAGAGAGTTTTTCAGAACTGCTGTCATGGGAGTCAAGTTCCGGAAGGGACAAGCTACTTGATGATGATGATGAGCTTATCTCTTTCTCTCTCTCTCTCTCTCTCTCTCTCTCTTTCTCTCTCGATCGTTCTTTTTCGGCCATTTTTATCATTCTTAACGTGATATATAAACAGTCTTTGCCAAGAACGTTTGTTATACGACACAATCTTCAGGACCATTTGGAGCTCTAGTGCTTGTCCTTCGGCGACGTGTCCGATTTCAACCAGCGTTTACTGGGTTCGCTCTCCGTCAGCCTTTGACTGTCCCCAGCCAACCTGCAAGGCAGCAGGTTGTGATCTTATCTAAACCCTTACATCAGTCGCCTCTTGCGACATTTCTTATAGGTCGCAGTGGTACTATTCTTTTCTCTCTTTGTAAGCCCAAGCAACACACGTGCAAACCTCTCATTTTCTTTGCTGAAGAATCTATTCTTAGCCCGATTCTATTGATGTTGGTTTTTTTTTGGTCATTCCGTGACGCTTTTACCGAACACTCAATTTTTAGTCTGTCATTTTGTAGGTCCGTGAATCTATTTTAAATCAATTCGTGATATTGTGTCGAAAAATCAATTTTTTCTCCGTCATGTCTATTCTGGATCGATAAATTTATAGTATTTTTTTAAAGTGTGTTCAGTCTCTGTTTCTCTCGTTTTCCATTTCGTCTGTATATATTCGTCCGAGTGGTTACTGAAGTCTAAATTGAGGTGTTAAGAATAGAACCACTGTTACCTGACACGTATGTCGTAAGGGCGACTTAGGAGGTTGGGGTGGGGCTAGCTACCCCGCCCCATAAAAAACACTAGTTAGCTACAGAAACCACAACCAGGAAAGGTCATAGTTCGCCACCCGAGGAAGAAGAACCCCGGAAGGATCTGCGATGGTGTGACAGGGCAACAAACAGGGAACTGTGGGATAGAGCGGGACATCGGCAGGTGTAACAAGATATAAGGAGCAGAGGGTGGCGATGGATAGGATACACACTGAGTAAACCTGATAACACCATCACAGAGACAGGCTCTCCGATGGAATCCACAGTGTAATAGAGATAGGAGAAGATACAGGAACACCTGCAGACGGGAGTTGGAGACGGAATGCAAGAAAATGGAGAGAGAGAGAGAGAGAGAGAGTGGAGAGATTTAGAAATGATGGCCATGGATATGCGGGCTTGGAAGGCCTTGGTTGTTGACCTATGACTCCCTAGGGGTGAAAGGTGAAGGAGAATGTATATTTGTTGACTAATGTACCTTCCTCTTCTTCTTCTTCGAACGCTCCATATCAACCACTTGTTAACCATTCTTTGTGATTTGTATGTGATCTGGGCCTAAGAGCGATTGTACGTTGTGCTAATCCTATTCGCCTACAAGTAGGCCAGCATATCTGATTTCTGCGATACTTTTTATTTACTAGGGTACCTTCTCTAGGCTCCTACATCAATCGAATCTTAAGGCATGCCTTGTATGTAGCAGTGGTACTATTATAGTCTTTGCTTCTCTTGCAGGCTCCGACACCAAACAGCCGGACTAGTGTACCAATTTCATAGAACTCCCTCCGTTTAGAACAGTAGGTGCACACTCCCTTGCAGTCGTTGGATATTTAGTGTTTCTCTTGGTCAACTGTGGCTAAGTAGTTAAGTGGTTAAGTGGTTAAGCCGTTGCCTTGCGTTCCGAAGGTCGCGGGTTCAAATCCGGATCGCGCTTTTCTGTTCACGAGTTCATTTTTTCAAAGACTCTTAGTGTTGTTGCCAGAGCTAAGGAGTTCGTGCTTTGTTTAATACTCTCGGCAGGTGGCCTGTCATTTCTGCGGAAAGAGACTTAGACATATGGGGTAAACCCCGATGCATTGAAGTCAAACAAACAGCAGCACCACCAAACAGCATTATATTCATCACCAACATTAATATGAACACCAGTCTCAATAACATCTTCAACAACAGTCATTATCATCATTAAATAGCTTGTCCTGAGCAGAGCTTTGCAACCCCAACAGTCCTCCGGAGTTTTTCTCTCTCATAGGCCAAATGTTCCGCCTCTACAGCCTTCATGTTCAAACCATCAGTTACATGCTGAATCCATCTTCTCCGTGGTCTTCTTCTTCTCCTCTTTGCCGGTATGCCTCATTCCATGACAGCCTTCTCCCGCCCTTCATGTCGTTTTATATGTCCAAAATACTTCAATTTTCACTTTCTTATTTGTAGCATTAGCCAGTTTTATTTTTAATTGTGTTCTTTCTAGATAGATCTATTTGTTCCCTTCTCTGTCCATCATGATATACAGAGGACTCTGCAACAGCAGTAGCAGCACCAAACAGGATTAACAACAGCACCAATATTAATATCAATAGCAACATTAATACAATCCGAAGTAGCAGCAGCACCACAAACTTTATGTTCAGCATCAGCAACTACAACATCACCACATCAGTAACTATACCATCTTCAGTATCACTAGTACAACATCTTCAGCATTAGCAACTACAACATCTTCACTGTTATTAACTACAACATCTTCAGCATCAGCAACTACTTCTTTAGCAGCAAACTACAGCATCTTCAGCGTCAGCATCTACAACATTTCAGCCCAGCAACTACATCTTTAGCAGCAGCAACTACAACATCTTCAGCATCAGCAACTGAAACATCTTCCCCACCATCAGCAACATCATCAACATGAACACTGGCAAGCCGCTAATAGCAACACATGTTATGCAATGTTTAATTAGCACGCGTCTTCTAGCCTTGCCCCTAGAGGCATGCTACTGTGCAAACAGTTAGCAGAACGCAACTAAGCTGGCCTGGCATGTGTTGCAACTCCAGGCTAACTTAATGCACGCACGCATACACACACGCACTCACTCGCGCACACGCATTCACCCCAGATATGTAACAGGGAAAAAAAAGAGAAGGGAGGTAATCCATTTTTAAAAACCCACATGGGAGACAATTGAAACCACTTTTATTAAAAGTTGGGGGGAAAAATCGCTCAAGGGAAATAAAAATTCGCACTATACACACGTCAACATATGGACATAAGGATATATTTTATCTTTATCTTCCAACAGAAAAACAAATATTTGAAATTATCAGCCATGATAACCGACATTTAGCTGTATGGTAACAAAAAATAATAGCCGTCCAAAAGGGTGGTTGTGGTTAAGTGGTTAAATCTTTGCCTTGCGATTGGTAGGTCGTAGAGTGAAATTCGTACCGAACCGTTCTGCTTGCTAGTGCATTTTTTTCCAGATACCTTTAAGATTGTTGATGGAGCTACGGTGTTCGTGCTTTGTGCAATATTTTCGGCCGGTGGCGTGCCATTTCTGCGGAGAGGGACAGAGCCATATGGAGTAAAACCCGGTGCAATGATGTCAATCCTTCGACTTTATAAACCACTTTAAAATAGACGTCCAAAAGTGTTTCTGTGACGTAGAGGTTTGGTGCTCGCATCGCGTTCTAGAGGTACTAGGTTCGCTCAATCGTAGAGCCATTGTAATATTTTTCTAGAGCTCCCTGATATCAATGTAGGCGAGATCGAGTTCCTAGTCCTACCGGAGACGGACGATAAAACGTAGGTCCCGTGTTCATGTTGAGAACGTAAAAAGATCTTTGTCAGTTCAAAATCGAGAAGAGCAGGCTGGAAAGCCGCTGCCCGGGGAAAGTTCAATAGAAAAAGATGAAAAATAAAATTCCTACAAAATATCTTCACTATCTTCAAAATTACATCGGGGACCCTCGCCGGTGCTATTGAGTCCGTGAGATCTTCCTGTGTAAGAGAGAGATCGGAGCACACATGTTTACTCATAGAAGTGCAATCCTTCCTTCCTTTCGTTCGCTTGAAATATTGTCTATATATTCCATGTTGTCTCTTGTATAAACTTTACTGTCTTTTGTAGCTCATACAGAGGTATGGGTAGTTTTCTGTCTGGTGTTGTTTCGTTAGGCCAGTGAGTTTGCCTCTATATATCATATTCGAAGCAGTCTTGAAGTATGTGCTCTGAAGTCTGATGTGTCTGTCCACATGTACACATGACTGAATTGCCAATCTTGAATTTTGTATACATGTGCCTGGGGTGTCCATTGTGTCCCGTCCGAGTGGTTACCGGGGCCCATATTGGGGTATAAAGAATAGAACCACTGTACCTGCCACGCATGTCGTAAGAGGCGACCCCACACTGTAAAAACACTAGATGGCTACAGAACGGAGAGCGAACCGATGAAACGCTGGCTGAAACCGGACACATTGCCGAAGGATAAGCACCAGTGCTCCAAATGGTGCTGAAGATGTGACGTAAAACACACCAATGCTAAAGCTGCATAAATCAGATTTCCACATGAATAGAATTTATGGGGAGGTCTGGTGCATCGGTCTGGGCGGTGATCGAGAGAGAGAGAGATTGTCTCCTGTTCTGAGGCAAAGAATGACAACTTGTTCTAATCTGCTCATAATTTAGTAGTCGTCTTGTGTTGGTATTTGTGGCTTTCTCATTGATATCATCATTCTTTTCTTTTGGTGGTAGGTAGCTGGCACATACGGTTGCTCTCATTTTTTCGATCCAGAAGCACTTGAGCTTTCAGCTCTTCGGCTCGGTGCCATGGGCATCGTAACCCTTCGCTTCGGTGCCACGAACACCGTAAATCTGGAGAACCTGTGGCTTTTCTGCCAGCAAGCGGAATTGAACCACACTCACAGAGGGCTTGCAACCCGTCATCCAACGCGCTACGAACACGCTGGGAAGGCCGGCATTGCTTTCCTCCATGACCTTCATTAGCCAGTCTGTCCGCTGTTTCATTGCCTGGTATTCCATATTGAGACCGTATCCACTGATGATGTTCTATCAATCAATCCAATCAATCAATCAATCAATCAATCAAATCAATCAATCAATCAATCAATCAATCATCAGATGACAAAAGTAATAGCACCGAAGTGCAATGATGATGTTCCTATCAATCAATCAATCAATCATCAGATGACAAAAGTAATAGCACCGAAGTGCAATGATGATGGTCTATCAATCAATCAATCAATCAATCATCAGATGACAAAAGTAATAGCGAAGTGCAATGATGATGGTCCTATCAATCAATCAATCAATCAATCAATCATCAGATGACAAAAGTAATAGACGAGTGCAATGATGATGTCTATCAATCAATAATCATCAATCAATCATCAGATGACAAAGTAATGACGAAGTGCTGTGATGGTCTACATCAATCAATCAATCAATCTAATCATGATGACAAAAGTAATAGTACCGAAGTGCAATGATGATGGTGGTCCTATCAATCAATCAATCAATCAATCAATCAATCATCAGATGACAAAGTAATAGACGAAGTGCAAGATGATGGTCCTATCAATCAATCAATCAATCAATCAATCATCAGATGACAAAGTAATAGACCGAAGTGCAATGATGATGGTCCTATAATCAATCAATCAATCAATCATCAGATGACAAAGTAATACACGAAGTGCAATGATGATGGTCTATCAATCAATCAATCAATCAATCATCAGATGACAAGTAATAGCACGAAGTGCAATGATGATGATGGTCCTATCAATCAATCAATCAATCAATCATCAGATGACAAAAGTAATAGCACGAAGTGCAATGATGATGTTCTATAATCATCAATCAATCAATCAATCATCAGATGACAAAGTAATAGACGAGTGAAATGATGATGTTCCTATCAATCAATCAATCAATCAATCATCAGATGACAAAAGTAATAGCACCGAAGTGCAATGATGATGTTCTATCAATCAATCAATCAATCAATCATCAGATGACAAAGTAATAGCACCGAAGTGCAATGATGATGTTCTATCAATCAATCAATCAATCAATCATCAGATGACAAAGTAATAGCACCGAAGTGCAATGATGATGGTCTATCAATCAATCAATCAATCAATCATCAGATGACAAAAGTAATAGCACGAAGTGCAATGATGATGGTCCTATCAATCAATCAATCAATTAATCATCAGATGACAAAAGTAATGGCATCCGAAGTGCAATGATGATGTTCTATCAATCAATCAATCAATCCATCATCAGATGACAAAGTAATAGCACGAAGTGCAATGATGATGTTCCTATCAATCAATCAATCAATCAATCATCAGATGACAAAAGTAATAGCACCGAAGTGCAATGATGATGTTCCTATCAATCAATCAATCATCAGATGACAAAAGTAATAGCACCGAAGTGCAATGATGATGTTCCTATCAATCAATCAATCATCAGATGACAAAAGTAATAGCACCGAAGTGCAATGATGATGGTCCTATCAATCAATCAATCAATCAATCATCAGATGACAATAGTAATAGCACCGAAGTGCAATGATGATGTTCCTATCAATCAATCAATCAATCAATCATCAGATGACAAAAGTAATAGCACCGAAGTGCAATGATGATGTTCCTATCAATCAATCAATCAATCAATCATCAGATGACAAAAGTAATAGCACCGAAGTGCAATGATGATGTTCCTATCAATCAATCAATCAATCAATCAATCATCAGATGACAAAAGTAATAGCACCGAAGTGCAATGATGATGTTCTATCAATCAATCAATCAATCAATCATCAGATGACAAAAGTAATAGCACCGAAGTGCAATGATGATGTTACTATCAATCAATCAATCAATCAATCAATCATCAGATGACAAAAGTAATAGCACCGAAGTGCAATGATGATGGTCATATCAATCAATCAATCAATCATCAGATGACAAAAGTAATAGCACCGAAGTGCAATGATGATGTTCCTATCAATCAATCAATCATCAGATGACAAAAGTAATAGCACCGAAGTGCAATGATGATGTTCCTATCAATCAATCAATCAATCAATCATCAGATGACAAAAGTAATAGCACCGAAGTGCAATGATGATGGTCCTATCAATCAATCAATCAATCAATCATCAGATGACAAAAGTAATAGCACCGAAGTGCAATGATGATGGTCCTATCAATCAATCATCAGATGACAAAAGTAATAGCACCGAAGTGCAATGATGATGGTCCTTCAATCAATCATCAGATGACAAAAGTAATAGCACCGAAGTGCAATGATGATGTTCCTATCAATCAATCAATCAATCAATCAATCATCAGATAACAAAAGTAATAGCACCGAAGTGCAATGATGATGTTCTATCAATCAATCAATCAATCAATCATCAGATGACAAAAGTAATAGCACCGAAGTGCAATGATGATGTTCTATCAATCAATCAATCAATCAATCATCAGATGACAAAAGTAATAGCACCGAAGTGCAATGATGATGTTCCTATCAATCAATCAATCAATCAATCAATCATCAGATGACAAAAGTAATAGCACCGAAGTGCAATGATGATGTTCCTATCAATCAATCAATCAATCATCAGATGACAAAAGTAATAGCACCGAAGTGCAATGATGATGTTCCTATCAATCAATCAATCAATCAATCATCAGATGACAAAAGTAATAGCACCGAAGTGCAATGATGATGGTCCTATCAATCAATCAATCAATCAATCAATCATCAGATGACAAAAGTAATAGCACCGAAGTGCAATGATGATGGTCCTATCAATCAATCAATCAATCAATCATCAGATGACAAAAGTAATAGCACCGAAGTGCAATGATGATGGTCCTATCAATCAATCAATCAATCATCAGATGACAAAAGTAATAGCACCGAAGTGCAATGATGATGTTCTATCAATCAATCAATCAATCAATCATCAGATGACAAAAGTAATAGCACCGAAGTGCAATGATGATGGTCCTATCAATCAATCAATCAATCAATCATCAGATGACAAAAGTAATAGCACCGAAGTGCAATGATGATGGTCCTATCAATCAATCAATCAATCAATCAATCATCAGATGACAAAAGTAATAGCACCGAAGTGCAATGATGATGGTCCTATCAATCAATCAATCAATCAATCAATCATCAGATGACAAAGTAATAGCACCGAAGTGCAATGATGATGGTCTATCAATCAATCAATCAATCAATCATCAGATGACAAAAGTAATAGCACCGAAGTGCAATGATGATGGTCCTATCAATCAATCAATCAATCATCAGATGACAAAAGTAATAGCACCGAAGTGCAATGATGATGGTCCTATCAATCAATCAATCAATCAATCATCAGATGACAAAAGTAATAGCACCGAAGTGCAATGATGATGGTCCTATCAATCAATCAATCAATCAATCATCAGATGACAAAAGTAATAGCACCGAAGTGCAATGATGATGGTCCTATCAATCAATCAATCAATCAATCATCAGATGACAAAAGTAATAGCACCGAAGTGCAATGATGATGTTCCTATCAATCAATCATCAGATGACAAAAGTAATAGCACCGAAGTGCAATGATGATGGTCCTATCAATCAATCATCAGATGACAAAAGTAATAGCACCGAAGTGCAATGATGATGGTCTATCAATCAATCAATCAATCAATCAATCAATCATCAGATGACAAAAGTAATAGCACCGAAGTGCAATGATGATGGTCCTATTAATCAATCAATCAATCAATCATCAGATGACAAAAGTAATAGCACCGAAGTGCAATGATGATGGTCCTATCAATCAATCAATCAATCAATCATTAGATGACAAAAGTAATAGCACCGAAGTGCAATGATGATGGTCCTATCAATCAATCAATCAATCAATCAATCATCAGATGACAAAAGTAATAAAAACGTGGATAATTTGAATAAATAAAATGTTAGCGAAACAAATAAAGGATCAATAAATCAGATCGATATTGATAACCGAGGGGTGGGAAAGTGCAAGATCAGTCCATGCCTTTCCAGACCAGCTGTTTCTGAGCGCGTGTTGTAAACACGAACAAGCAATTGACATGTTTAATTATGTGTACTAATAAATCTTGGGTACCTGCTGGCGTTGTCAAGTGATTAGATCTCTGAGGTAGTAATCGAAAGAGATTGGGATTCGCTAAGCGATGTTGTTATACAGGAGATGGAAAGAAGAAAATGGGGGTCACTTTCCGATGTAGGTACAATCCAGTGCGCTTAAAGAGACGCGCGTTGCTCCCCGCTATATTTACAGACTCAAAGAGACGCGCGTTGCTCCTACTATATTTACAGACTCAAAGAGACGCGCGTTGCTCCTACTATATTTACAGACTCAAAGAGACGCGCGTTGCTCCTACTATATTTACAGACTCAAAGAGTCGCGCGTTGCTCCCCGCTATATTTACAGACTCAAAGAGATGCGGGTTGCTCCTACTATATTTACAGACTCAAAGAGACGCGCGTTGCTCCTACTATATTTACAGACTCAAAGAGACGCGCGTTGCTCCTACTATATTTACAGACTCAAAGAGACGCGGGTTGCTCCTACTATATTTACAGACTCAAAGAGACGCGGGTTGCTCCTACTATATTTACAGACTCAAAGAGACGCGCGTTGCTCCTACTATATTTACAGACTCAAAGAGACGCGCGTTGCTCCTACTATATTTACAGACTCAAAGAGACGCGCGTTGCTCCTACTATATTTACAGACTCAAAGAGACGCGCGTTGCTCCTACTATATTTACAGACTCAAAGAGACGCGGGTTGCTCCTACTATATTTACAGACTCAAAGAGACGCGCGTTGCTCCTACTATATTTACAGACTCAAAGAGACGCGCGTTGCTCCTACTATATTTACAGACTCAAAGAGATGCGGGTTGCTCCTACTATATTTACAGACTCAAAGAGGCGGGTTGCTCCCGCCTATTTACAGACTCAAAGAGACGAGGGTTGCTCTTGCTATATTTACAGACTCAGCGAGACGCGGTTGCTCTCGCATATTTACAGACTCAACGAGACGCGGTTGCTATCGCTATATTTACAGACTCAAAGAGACGAGGGTTGCTCTTGCTATATTTACAGACTCAACGAGACGCGGGTTGCTCTCGCTATATTTACAGACTCAACGAGACGCGGGTTGCTCCCCGCTATATTTACAGACTCAAAGAGGGTTGCTTCTGGCTATATTTTTTCACCACTTTGTGATATGTGAAATAGACTTCTGATGCTTGAAGTATCAATGTTGTAATACACTTATATATGGCTCAAGTTGTAGCATGTCCCTTGCGGAACGTTACTTTCATCACAGCCTGTCTGCAAAACTCTCTGTCTCTAGCAAGTTATCCCGCCTTTTCTAACGTCAAGTTCAAGGTTTATTTGATTGATTGATTGCATAGGACCATCATCATTGCACTTCTGTGAGTAACCATGTGTGCTCCGATCTCTTTCTTACACAGAAAGATCTCAGCTGCAGAGCATTTATTCATAGCACCGGCGAGGGTCCCCGATATAATTTTGAAGATGGTGAAGATATTTTTGTATCAATTATATTTTTATCTTTTCTAATGTATTTTGCCCAAGCAGCGGCTTTCAAGACTCATCGTCTTAATTTTGAACTGCCAAGGTTCTTTTACGTGCTCAAATTGAACACCTATGTTTTATCGTCCGACTCCGATAGGACTTGGAACTCGATCTCACCTACAAAGATATCATGGGTCTCAGAAAAATATCCAGACGGCTCCACGAGGAGCAAACTGGTACCTTTTGCACGAAGACGAGCACCTAACCTTTACGCACATAGACCCTTAAGTTTTTTTGATGACCTACTGCCACCCTCGTCTTGGTCGTCCCCTGCCTCTAGCCCCAGGAATCCTGTTTTCATTACTATTCTCTACAAATAATCGTTTGTTAAACGTGACCGAAATACTTAATTTTCAGACATGATATTGTTGCAATGCCCACGATATATGTCTTGTAGAATTCTTAGCAATGTCGATATTAAGTCTAAATGTTTTGTTTGAGCCATGTTCACATAATTCTGTAGAATGTCTTTGTTTGAAGCCAATGTTCGATATAAGTCTGTAGAATGTTTTTGGAAATGTCGATATATAATCTAGAATGTCTTTGTTGAACAATTTCCCGATATAAGTCTTGTGAATTCTTGTTGACAATTTCGTCTGAGGAATGTACTTGTTTGAAGACCAATGTTCCACGATATATAAGTCTTGTAGAATGTCTTTGTTTGGAAGCCAATGTTCCACGATATATAAGTCTTGTAGAATGTCTTTGTTTGGAAGCCAATGTTCCACGATATATAAGTCTTGTAGAATGTCTTTGTTTGGAAGCCAATGTTCCACGATATATAAGTCTTGTAGAATGTCTTTGTTTGGAAGCCAATGTTCCACGATATATAAGTCTTGTAGAATGTCTTTGTTTGGAAGCCAATGTTCCACGATATATAAGTCTTGTAGAATGTCTTTGTTTGAACCAATGTTCCACGATATATAAGTCTTGTAGAATGTCTTTGTTTAAGCAATGTTCCACGATATATAGTCTTGTAGAATGTCTTTGTTTGAAGCAATGTTCCAGATTATAAGTCTTGTAGAATGTCTTTGTTTTTTCACTTCTTTGTCAGGATGTTCTATAAAAAATATTTTAACACTTTGCATCAAAGGTTCGATTCTGTTCTTTAATGTTTGTGTTGATCCATGATTGCATCATATGTTCCCCATGGAACATCATGTTCTTAAGTCTTACTTGGTTTTTGCTTGTGTCGTGCCATAGTTTCAGCTGACCATTCTCTGAAAAGTCATGACTAGTCTTCTTCTAATCTTTGTACAATCTCCATTGTTAATTATCCAAGATATCCTCCTCTTCTTTCTTGGCGTTTGTTCTTCTATGCTCATTGTATCATTTTATTGTGTTATATAATTCATCTTTGACAAGAACGACTAACGTTAAGCCACTGTTGCAGGATACTTTTGTGTATGATACCATATACGTGTAGGTCACGCATTCTATTTTTCTCCTGCGGGAAATGTTTTGAGTCTGTCTCGCAGACAGTCAGTCCCTCACACTTCCCCTTCCTTCGTGTGTACAAGTTCTCTTTAATGATCTGTTTAACGCCGTATATTTGGGCTTGGATCTACACCAAATATCCTTTGTACTTTGCAACCTTTCTGACTGAGTGAGACGTTCTTCTTTGTACTTAGCAACCTTTCTGACTGAGTGAGACGTTTCTTTCTTTTGCATTGTGTGATAAACTCTCTTTAATAATCTTGAATGCCGTATATTTTGGTTTGTATCTACGCCAAAGAGCATTCACTACTTTGAAAATTTTCTGATTGGGTGAGGTCGTTCCGGTATAGGAACATTTACAACCCTTCTAGGGCTGGTTATTGAGTCAAGATATTCAAAATCTTATATTCAAGACATTAAAGAATTTAGTGATGGTACCAAATTATATGCTAAAAAACAGCCAGCGAAAATGTTGTTTTACTAAACGTATACTAGGAGTTAATATATCCAGAATTCATATTAACGGTCTCGACTTACATATGTCGGATGACGAGGCGCCAGTACACAACATAGCGTGAAAGAGGGTCTTTATGTGTGTAAGTAAACGATAGCATATATACAGGCAACGCCACTTATCTCATTAATTCTTATGTACGTCCGAGTTAGCGTTCTCAACATGTTATAAACGTCCATACATTCGTGGACCAGAAATGTGTCTGTATCTAGTTATCAATCTCACTACGTTCGTGTTATCAACAGATAACCACACCCGTGCAGGATCGTTCAACAACAAAATATATATATGGGATCTCTGTGGCTAAGTTGTTAAACCCCAATGCCTTGCGTTCTGAAGGTCATGGGTTCAAATCCAGACCGCGTCGTTCTGTTTACGGGTACATATTTCCGAATAGTTTTTCAAGAGCAGCGATAACAACAGCAGCAACAACAACAGCAAAAACAACAACAACAGTAACAACAGCAATAAATTCAGCAAAAACATCAACAACAGCAATAACAACAGAAATAGCAACATCAGCAATACTAACAGCAGAACAAAGCAACAACAAAAACAACACCAGTAATATCATCAGCATCAATAACAGCAGCAAAAACAGCAACAGCAACAACAACAACAGCATGAACATCAACAGCAATAACAAAATCTATAGCAACAACAGCAACAATTAACAACAGCAATAGCAGCAACAAAAATAACAACAGCAATAACAACAACAACAGTAACAATGGCAATAGTGACAATAACAATAGCAATAACAACAACAATAACAAGAGCAGCAATAGCAACAACAATAACAAGAGCAATAGCAACAATAATAATAGCGATAACAGCAAAAGCAATAGCTACATATACAGCAATAACAACAACAATAATAACAGCAGCAACAACAACAAAATACATAACAATAACAACAACAACAACAACATCAGCAGCAACAACAACATCAGCAATAACAATAGCAATAACAATATCAGTAACAACAACAATAATAACAGCAATAACATAATCAGCAACAATAGCAACAACAATATCAACAAAATCAGCAATAACAACAGCAATAACAACAATAGCAACAACGGCGATAGCAGCAGCAATAACAACATCAACAAGACTAACAGCAACAGCAGCAATTAAAACACAGCAAACACAACATCAGCTGGAACAACGGCGACAAAATAACAGCACCAACGGCAACAACAACAAAAACAGCAAAACAGCAACAACAACATCAGCAGCAACAACAGCGACAACATCAGCAACAACAAAAACACGTTCTCGTTACCTGTAAAACCTTGAGATCTCTTACCTGGAACGTTGGAACATAAAATTACCTGGGAAAGTCTGTACAGGTGTCAGTGAAAGCTAGAAATTCAACATAAACATTTTATGAACATGGGAAACAAGATGGAAAGAAACGGTTGAAAGAATCAACAGAACATTGGTGGAAAGAAAGATGAAAAAGGAAGATTTTAGGTGATTCAGAAGACATGTAGAGGCGTCTGACAGAATGGATTAGTGCGCGTGTTCCCATTCGGGAGACGCGGGTTCATTTCCTGGTAAGGCCAGTGAGTATTTTTTTGTCGGGGGCATAAAGTTAAACCTCATTGCCTGAACAGCTTGAGCGGTGATTGCACTAGCCATGCAACCTTTAAAGTTCTCAGGTCCATTACCGATTGAAGAAAGACAGGTATATATACAGTATTACATAAATAATGAAAAATTAATAATTAAATATGAAAATAAGCAACAATCGACGTTTCGGTACTAAACCTTTATCAAGAACAAGTATACAAAGAATACTTAATAACATAAAATATAATTCTTACTACGTATGTCAAGAAAATGATACTAGCGTGTTCACCTTGGCCTATTATAAAATTATTTTTTAAACAAAACTCGTTAATACCTGTAATACCACTTTCTATGGCGGTTTAGAACAGGGTTCTTCTAGATTTGGAACCACCAAGGGTTCTTCTAGATTTGGAACCACCAAGGGTTCTTCTAGATTTGTAACCACCAAGGGTTCTTCTAGATTTGGAACCACCAAGGGTTCTTCTAGATTTGGAACCACCAAGGGTTCTTCTAGATTTGGAACCACCAAGGGTTCTTCTAGATTTGGAACCACCAAGGGTTCTTCTAGATTTGGAACCACCAAGGGTTCTTCTAGATTTGGAACCACCAAGGGTTCTTCTAGATTTGGAACAACCAAGGGTTCTTTTACTTGCTCAACTTGGAAACGGAACACGGGTTTTATCGTCCGTCTCGACCGCCTACCCAGCGTGTTCGTAGTGCGTTGGAAGACAGGTAACAAGTCCCCTGTCAATGCAATTCAATTCCACGGGCTGGCAGAAAAGCCACAGGTTCTCCAGATTTACGGTGTTCGTGGCATCGAACCAAGGGTTACGATGTCCATGGTACCGAGCCGAAGAGCTGAAATCTCAAATGCTCCTGGATCCAAAAAACAAAAATCGTCCGTCTTCGATAGGGCTGGGAACTCGATCTACCTACACTGAGATCAGGAGTCTCTCTCCTCGCGATCACCGCCCAGACTGATGTATCAGATCTCCCCATAAATTCTATTCATGTGGAAATCTGATTCATGCGGCCTTAGCATTGTGTGTTTTACGTCACATCTTCAGCACCATTTGTAGCTCTGGTGCTTATCCTTCGGCGATGTCTCCGGTTTCAGCCAGCGTTTCCTCGGTTCGCTCTCCGTTCTGTAGCCATGTAGTGCTTTTTACGTGTGGGGTAGCTAGCCCCACTACCACCCTCCTGAGTTACCTCTTACGACATGCGTGGCAGGTAACAGTGTTTCTATTCTTTACACTCCGATTTGGGTTCAGACAACCACTCGGGCGCGATCAGGGAATCTAAAATATACCCGATGGCTACACGATGAGTAGATACAAGAACTCAATGTGTAGATAGATACCTGACGGTCTGTCTTTCGTCTAAGCTGTCTCTGTCCAATCCACCTTACAACAATGTGTAGATATATACATGACGGTCTGTCTTTCCTCTAAGCTGTCTCTGTCCAGTCCACCTCACAACAATGTGTAGATATATACATGACGGTCTGTCTTTCCTCTAAGCTGTCTCTGTCCAATCCACCTTACAACAATGTGTAGATATATACATGACGGTCTGTCTTTCCTCTAAGCTGTCTCTGTCCAATCCACCATACAACAATGTGTAGATATATACATGACGGTCTGTCTTTCCTCTAAGCTGTCTCTGTCCAGTCTACCTTACAACAATATGTAGATAGATACATGACGGTCTGTCTTTCCTCTAAGCTGTCTCTGTCCAGTCTACCTTACAACATAAATATATGAACGTGCAGAAACAAATGGTGTAAATACATATATTTCAGATAGACATCAACAACATGTGCCCCTGTGGCGTGGCAAATATAACTATATTTTCTTCTTCTTCTTCTTCTTCTAACGCCCCATATCGACCACTTGTTAACCACTCTTTGTGATTTGTAAGTAATCTGAGTCTAAGAGCGATGTAAGTTGTATCAGTTATGCGCCTACAAGTAGGCAACTACTTTCGGTTTCTGCGATACTTTTTATTTACTAGAGTAGCTTCCTAGACCCCTACCTTAGTCGCCTCTTACGACATGCCTTGTAGGTCGCAGTGGTACTATTCTTTTCTCTACGCCAACACACATGCGCTACGGCAGACGTCCGCCGTTATTAGAGAATCCGAAATCTCCCAATCTATTGAGAATGTAAAAGAAAAAGAAATTACGTTAAATTTAGAAACGACAATAGCTTCAGATTAAAATAACGCTGATTTAACAAATGGACATCACGTTAAAAAAGCCTCCAATGTTTTAATTACCTATTTTTGTATGCGCGGAATGTTAATATAGATTGCTAACTCAAATTACAGGATGCAATTTTTTTAATGAAATCTTCGTTTTAGAGTGGTGTACCTATGCGCTTGGTTGATTTGTTTCATTTCTGTAATCGAGTTGGCTGTTAGTCGGACGCGTTTGGGATTCAGATTCGCATTGACTTTTCCTGTCTGGCCGCGAGAATTGAATGGAATCAGTCATGCGCAACAGTGCGTGTCTTACCATAATTAGCCAGAACACAGGGTTCTGATCCGCGGCCTGCGGGAGGTATGTGGCACGCGGGGATATTATCAACCATGTGTGGAAATTGAAACCTTTACTTTAATAATCATGATGTTGGACAAAACTGGCGTTACTGTATGTAATACCGCTTTATGGGCGGTGTAGGACTGGAGGGAATATGTGGAATTTAACGGCCGCATGGCTAGTGCAGTCGCCTCGAAACTGTTTAAGTTATGATGTTTTCTTGATGGCCTCGACAGAAAAAAACTCATTGGCTTTACCTTGGATTGAAAACGGGTCTCCGGCATAAGAGCCACGCTCTGATTCATTCGGTCAGACGCTCCATGCTGGAAAATCCGCTCTATCTGCTCCATCAAGATTTCGTGGGACGATTTGTGTGCTTTTATTTATTACTACAGTCGGGATGGGTCGTGTGTTTATGTTTGAAAACGGGATCTACGTTTTATCGTCCGTCTCAAAAAAGATTTGAAACTCGATCTCACCTACACTGAGATCACGGATCTCTGGACAAATATTCTGCTGGCTTCACGAGGGAGCGAACCGGTTACCTTTGCACGAGATGTGAGCATCTAATCTCTACACTGCAGAGTCCCCCTAATATGGGTCAGCCACATTGAGAACGACTAAAATAATAACACATAAATTGCAAACATTCATCAACTGGTCTCTGCGCAGAATAAAGGAATTGAGATGGTATGATAGGGTCACAATTGAGAAACATGGAGAAAACAAGACAGGTTTCATTTGAACCAAAATTTTTTTTTTTTTAAAAAGACGCTGGCGCTGGATAGGACACTGAGAAAATCAGAGGGGATATAACAAGAAGGGCCCTTTCCTGGAATCCACAGGAAAAGCGAAAGAGAGGTAGGCTTAGAAATACATGGAGACGAGATTTGGAGGCAGAGATCAACAATATAAAGAAGAACTGTATGTAGCTGCAGGAGATAGCTAGAGATAGGAAGACGCGGCATGAGTTGGTTGAGAGCCTATGCTCCAGCTTTAAAAACATGAAGAGAGAGAGAGGGAGAGAGGGAGCAAGCGTTTGTGTTAATACCCAGGAGATGTACTGAAACCTACAAACCTGAGGTGCTCAGAGCGGATCAGATCAGATCTGGAGAAAACCGAGGGCAGTGTGCGGTGATACTTAATAAATTGACGTTTTAGGACAAAGTCGAGTATGTATAGTATGACTTAAGTAAGCAAGAATTAAGAAGGAAACAAAATGAATAATTAAATTATAAAACTAACAAAAGTCCAACGTTTCGACTGTAAGTCTTTTTTCAAGGAAACGTACATACACAAGGAAAACTAAAGAAACTAAATCATAGACATAAGGTGGATGACTAGAGATTAATACGAGTCCATGTTTTAATGTAATCTATCATCTCTATACAGAACATGGACAGATCATGTCGTTACAGCAAGGATTGTATGGTAGTAGCCATCTTGGACATCTTGCAGAAATAAACTCATATCTACTCAACGTGAATCACATTTTCAAACTCTGGTTAGTTGGTTAGTTAATGTATTAATTAGTTAATTGATTAGTTAGTTAATTGATTAATTAGTTAATTGATTAATTAGTTAATTGATTAGTTAGTTAATTGATTAGTTAGTTAGTTAATTGATTAGTTAGTTAATTGATTAGTTAATGGGGTTAGTTAGTTAATTGATTAGTTAGTTAATTGATTAGTTAGTTAATTGATTAGTTAGTTAATTGATTAGTTAATGGGGTTAGTTAGTTAATTGATTACTTACTTCGTTCATTTGTTGATGAATTAATTAATTAATTAATTAGTTAGTTAATAAAATATGTGGTTAGTTAGTTAATAAGTTGGCTTGTTATTTTGTTAGTTAATTAACTAATTGTCTAGTTAGTTGAGTCATTGGTTCGTTATTTAGCTAGTTAGTTGATTCATTGGTTCGTTATTTAGCTAGTTAGTTGATTCATTGGTTCGTTATTTAGCTAGTTAGTTGATTCATTGGTTCGTTATTTAGCTAATTAGTTAGATAGTTAGTTTGTTTCTCCTCTTATTTTCTTACCCCTCCCCTATAAGGCATCAACACAATTTCTCCGACCAGGTCTGTCTTGCTCAAGCCAGCTTCTCACTTAAAACCTGATCTCGTTTTATTATTTGCTGTTATTGATAGTTGGTTGTATTCTATTCTCATTAAATGTCACAACTACTTCATTTGTTGTCTTTCGAAGTATTCGGTGCATGAAGTTATGTCCATTCTGCTTCTGATGTACTCATATTTAGTTTGTACATACTTTGTGTAGTGTGTCAACACATGAAAATCCTTTCCTTCCATACTCATTTTGTTACCTTTGCGTGCACTTATATTACGATGTATACTGAATTAAACCAGTACATCGGCTTTGTAGCGTCTTGAAAAATACTGTAAGTCGGTATATCAGTTCATTGAAGCGAACGGGTTAACATTCCCATCTATTTTTAGTCTTGGAATCTCTCTTATTGTTCGCAAATGCTGCCGCCTTAGATTAAATGTTTTGTTTTCATCTATTTTCAGATCTGTTTACACCCAACTCATGTGTTGGAACCTGGCCTTGCGTCACGGGGAGTGACGTGTAACTGATTACCGCCTTAAGTCGATAACATGTCGAACAGGTGTGTTAAGTGAAAAGTGCCTGCTGTATCATCGAATTGATCTTTGATTGGTTTATCTTAACGATAGATAAACCTTCCGTTCAGGTGATCGATAAGAACGACTCAGCCACAGGTAGTGTTCATATTGTGCAAGCAGGAAGTGCCTTGGCCAGGTAATGTCTTATTACCACAGGGAAAACTAGGTCAAAGTGTTTGAGCAGCCTATGGTGTCTACGTTATGCAGTGGGTGAGCTTACACCTGGTGTAACTGCAGTCCAGTAGTACATCAAATTGGAAAGGTCGTTTTAAATATGTTATGCGTGTTATTGGGGTAACATCAAACCAAGAGTACGTCAAATTGGAAAACGCGTTTTAAATATACTACTTGTGATTTTGGAGCATCTTCAGACCACGTGTACATTAGCTTCTGCAAGGTGCTTTAAATATATTAGTCTTCTTTAATTTCAAACCAGGAGTATATCACATTGGAAAAGGGGCTTTAAATATACTCTTCGTGTTTTGGGGCTTAACTTGAGACCAAATTACATCACATTAGAAAACGCGTTTTAAATATACTATTAAGATATCTGGAGTGTTTTCAGACCCAGAAGTACATCAACCTGGGCAAGGTGTTTTAAGGACACAACACCTGTTTCTGGAGTATCTTCAGACCAGAATAATATAAAATTGAAAAAACCGTTTTAAATATACTATTCATTTTTTTTTAGTAACTTCAGACCAGAAGTACATCAAATTGGGCAAGGCGCTTTAAGGACACGTCCCATATTTTTGGATTATCTTCAAACGAGGAGTACAGCAAACTGGACTAGGCTTTTTTAAGGACACTACACTTGTTTATGGAGTAACTTCAGACGAGGAGTACATCAACCTGGTCAAGGCGTTTTAAGGACACTACACTTGTTTCTGGAATATCTACAGTCCAGGATAACATCAAACTGGGCAAGTAGTTTTAAGGACACTATATATTTCTGGATTAATTTCAGTTGTGGTGGAAATAAGTTCACATAATGAACTTAATGATGGTTATTACTTTGCTGTGTTGTGAATTCTGTTTCCTTTTAAGTGAACTTGGAGTTGTATTTGTAGTTTAGCAGGTTTTTTTGGGGGGTGCGTGTTTTATATGCACCCTTTGCAGTTTATATTAGAAGTGGTTAAGAGTTTCCGAACGTTCTTTGGATTTGGATGTATAGAAAACGGTATGAGTTCAAATCTTCGATTTGCCAAACGTGTTTTCGGATGGATACAGGTTCAACTTTTGTGCAAATTTGGCTACACACATAAGTGTGTCAACAGCGTGTTGTGTTCAATAGTCATTGTCCCAATTCTAGGGCATTTTGGTTTGTTTACTTTTGAGGCAAACATCCATGTTTGGCTTTATCTATGTCTGGAAAGAGTGCACACACACGACTCACTTTCCGGGATAGGTTTCGGAACTATGCTCGTCGGGTGTACGGAACATGCGCGAGCGTTTTGTCGAGTTAATATAGCCGAACTGAGGCGATCTGCGCCCACTGTCTTTTCATTCCTCATGGTCATCTCCCTTTTGCTGGCGGACGGTTTGTTTCCAGTTTTCGCCTCAAAATATCGCTCCCAGGCTTCTTATTACATCAGCAACCATTTGGGTCAGACCAGTAGCAGCAGTGGTGGTGGTGGTGGTGGTAGTAGTAGTAGTAGTGATGGTGTTTTGTTAAGTAGAAGCGCAAACTCCGGTAACATTCGCTACAGGACGAAAGTTAGAGCTAAGTCCTTTATGTCCAAACGAGCTTCTGTTATGAATAGTGGAATAGATAGCAGACACTCAAAACTGATGGTATCTCGTTTATATTCGCCAATCTACGGGCATGAGGTTGACGCTAGGAAAGGCGAGAGCGACAGAAGAAACGAAAGAGGAATAATAGAGAAGAAAAATAAAGAAAGTAAGTTACAAGACTATGAAGTGTTATCGTCGCGAGGTGGTGAAAGCAGCGCTGTTTCTGGTTTGCCCTTGTTACCATCTTCACTATTAGCTTCGCCATCATCAGGAACATCTCTTAAGTCGTTCTCATCCTTACCGTCATCATCATCATTAACCTCAGCATCATTTACTGTATCAAACAGCAGCAACAATATAGTCAAGGATACCAAACCATTTTCATTCATTAACTCTGGGTTCGATTCGAACGAACTGAGCAGCTCTACGTGTCCTGAAGAGGAACCAACCTCGTCACCTTCTGAGGAAACGTGTTCTTCTATAGAAAAAGCAAAACAGTGTTTGGTTTTAACTCCTGCCAGGGCGTCTATCATCTGTAAGAAATGTCCGAGACAAGACAGAAAATTAATTATTCGACACACCCAATTAAGATTTTGCACACCTTATCACCCGTACACACGCTGCGCCAACAACACCAGTTCAGGAATGGATTGCCCCCTCTACGATACACAAGAATGTTTGGAGTACCTTACGAATATTATCGCGATTGATAAGTTCGTTGAGAAGAGTTATGATGGATTCTTGGAACTAATTGGACGTTACGACTGCAATAGCAACTACTCTGTTAAGTGGCAATGTAAACATTGTAAGGTAGGTTTCCATTTTGTAAACAATTGTTGATGTTATGGTAATATGACTTGTTCACTTTTCTCTCCATAGCATACTTCTTCTTTAACTTGACATTTATTACCTGTTTCAGGAGGAGTGAAAGGGAATGTACCATTTTCATAATAATAATAATAATAATAATAATTCCTCTCGTACCGTTATACGTTACCAACTTTTCCTCACTTTACATCGCAAGCTACAGTTTAAGAAATTAACCTTGATCATGTATGCCCCAATTGTGGTTGGGGATTGTGTTCTAAGATTGAAATCTACAGTCAACTCCGCACACACCAGTGAGGTGACGCAGCACACGTCTGAGGCTGTTGTCATCATCGCTTGCGATGGACGGCTATTATTATTAGGATCTGCAAGCAATTTCTCCATACCGCTCTAACCTGGGCAACTCGCTCAATCTTCTTTATGGAACTGAGACCGATATTTCTTGCCTCTCTCAGAAAAGTTCGTTTCAGGTTCCTCTTATGTCGTCCTCTCTTTCTTGAACACTTTGAATCCCACTTCAATGCCTGCTTTGATATTCTTTGATCATTTCTTCTAAAGGTATATACAACATGTATTCATCTTCTCCTTCTTGTAACAGTTGTTACTAGCTGTTGACCAGACATTTCTCTGATCTAATCACTTCTCCTTCTTATAACAGTTGTTACTAGCTGTTGACCAGACATTTCTCTGATCTAATCACTTCTCTTTCTTATAACAGTTGTTACTAGCTGTTGACCAGACATTTCTCTGATCTAATCACTTCTCCTTCTTGTAACAGTTGTTACTAGCTGTTGACCAGACATTTCTCTGATCTAATCACTTCTCCTGAATTCGTTTCATTTTATGTTCATTATTTTTCGTAGTTATCTGTTGTTCTTTCCCATTTGTTGTTGATATCGAGCATATTTCTAAAGTCTGCATCTACTACATTCGACAAACTATCAAAGCGAGTGTGGGACAACACAAAACTAACATTGCAGACGAAGATTCAAATATATCGAGCATATTTCTAAAGTCTGCATCTACTACATTCGACAAACTATCAAAGCGAGTGTTGGACAACACAAAACTAACATTGCAGACGAAGATTCAAATATATCGAGCATATTTTTAAAGTCTGCATCTACTACATTCGACAAACTATCAAAGCAAGCGTGGGACAACACAAAACTAACATTGCAGACGAAGATTCAAATATATCGAGCATATTTCTAAAGTCTGCATCTACTACATTCGACAAACTATCAAAGCAAGCGTGGGACAACACAAAACTAACATTGCAGACGAAGATTCAAATATATCGAGCATATTTCTAATGTCTGCATCTACTACATTAGGCAAAACTATCAAAGCGAGTGTGGGACAACACAAAACTAACATTGCAGACGAAGATTCAAATATATCGAGCCTGTGTAATTAGTTCTTTACTATATGGCTCATAAACATGGACAGCCTACTCAAAACATGAGAGGAGACTTAACATTTTTCACCTTCGATGCCTCCGCAAGATTATGAACATCAGGTGGTACGACAAGATAACTAACTCTGAAGTACTTTCAGCGTGCAAACCTGTCTTCCATCATGGGCATGCTCAGCAGTAGACGACTAAGATGGTTGGGGCATGTGAGAAGAATGGAAACTTGTCGTATGCCAAAACAAATGTTGTTCTGTGATCTTTTGGAGGGGAAGAGGCACAAGGGCAGACCACTGCTCAGATATAAAGATGTCTGCAAAGCCTCAATAAAAACTTTCTATAGGTCCCAGCACATGGGAAAAACTAGCTGATGACAGAGTTGTGTGGAAAGCGATATTGCACAAGGGCGCAGAGTCTTTTGAGAAGAGACTTATGTATGAGCTGAACGACAAGAGAGAAAAGTAAAACTCAGAAGTTGTCACAGTAAAATATTTGCCAATTGACCGTCTGTGAAGACGAAAAAGGCCATATACATATATTTTTCGCAGACATCTATTTTCAAATGTATTCAACCATTTTCATACCTCGAGGTATATTGGTGATGATGCTCGTCCATGACGGGTGACGATGACCACAAATTTTCATCCAAGGGAATGTAGTTGTGTTATGTTTGTCTGTGTGTAAGAAGATGACTAGTACAGTGAGCTTGATGAGGGCTTGAAATATTCTGTTACAATGTGGGCAAGGATTATTTGCACTTGTGGGGAGTTTTACTGCCTTTCTAGTTTGACGTTTTTGTTCTATGCACACAGTTCTACCTTTGATTTCTATATATTGGCAATTGGTAAGTTAGAGTAGTGATATCACAAGGCCAATGAGTTTTTTTCTGTCGGGGCATTAAGAAAAATGCTAACCTGAACAGTTTCACAGTGACTGCACTAGTCATGTGACCATTAAATTCCTCAAGCTCATATCCCTCCTGTCCTACACTGCCCTAAAAAGCTGTAACACAAACGGTAACCACAGTTTTTTAATACCGGTGTTGTCTTCTACATGTATTGCAAATTCTGATATCATTACTCTAACTTTTACAATATGGTAAACCAATTGACAAACCGCTATGGCAGTTCCAATTTTCCGATAAGACACGTCACGGACGCTACTTTTGTTTCCAATTCTAATATCGATACTTTAACTTTTATGATACGTTAAACCAATTGAAAAACCGTTCTGGTAGTAGCAATTTTCCGAAAAGACACCTCACAAACCAACACATTAAATAGAAATAAAATTGTTTGCAAGATCTATTTTACTTTCATGGTGAAAAAAAACTGTACGAAAAACATCAAACAAATGAGCTACAGTTTGAGCGGCATTGAAAGTTCTGCCCATAACAGAAATAATTTTAAATCCTTTTCTTGTTCTTCTTCGAGTGATCCACATCGACCACTTTTTAAACCACTCTCTATGTGAGTTCTTCTTCTTCTTCTTCTTCGATCATTGTTCTAGGCCTGTTTTAATCATTCTCTTTGTGATATATAAACAACCAAACATCAAAACGTAATGTACGTGCACCAACCTTCAGCACCTATTTGAGCACAGTTGCTTATCCTTCGGTGGGGTGTTCGATTTCAGCCAGCTATTGTGTGCGGATTCGTTTCTTCCGCTAGTCTTTGACTGTCCCCAGCCAGACCCACAAGGCAGTGGGCTGCTATTTCTTTCAGGGCAGCAACCCTTAGACGGCCTGCCCTCCCGGGCTTATGAGCGCCATCTTCCCAGCAAACCGGTCGTTTTAATGAACACCTTGGTTTGCCGCCCGTTCTGGTTTGTTTATGTGAGTTATATGTGATCTGAGCCTAAGAGCAACTGTACAATGTGCCAGTTATGCGCCTATAAGTAGACCAGCACGTCCCAAAGGAGATGGGATAAAAATGAATGTTCCGGACCGTAGACATAGATAGCACAGAACTGTTCGGAGTTAAGGCGTATTGTAACAAATCAACTTTTCAGTGCCATGAAGAAGAGAATAAACTGGAGAAGAAAAGATAGGAAAATAGAGATTGAAAAGAAGGAAAATAGAAAATGAATATTAATGAATGAAAATGAAGAATAATAGAAGAGTTAAAGAAGTGAAAATAGAGATACGAATACCAAGAAAGAGAAAAGAAAAGATGAAGGAAACAAGGAAGACGATGTCAAGAAAAGAATGGAGAAACAAGAAAAGATGAAAAGAAAAGAGAAAAAAAGATAAAGAAAATGGAAAAGCTAAGAAAAGACATACAAAATGGAGAAATCTAAGAAAAGATGACATACAAATGGAGAAATCTAAGAAAAAGACATACAAAATGGAGAAAGCTAAGAAAAGACATACAAAATGGAAAAGCTAAGAAAAGATGACATACAAAATGGAGAAAGCTAAGAAAAAGACATACAAAATGGAGAAAGCTAAGAAAAATACATACAAAATGGAGAAAGCTAAGAAAAGATGACATACAAAATGGTAGACCAAAGGCTAAGAAAAGACATACAAAATGGAGAAAGCTAAGAAAAGATACATACAAAATGGAGAAAGCTAAGAAAAAGACATACAAAATGGAGAAAGCTAAAA
Source organism: Arion vulgaris (assembly GCA_020796225.1). Lineage (NCBI taxonomy): Eukaryota > Metazoa > Mollusca > Gastropoda > Stylommatophora > Arionidae > Arion > Arion vulgaris. Next base: position 39,000,601 of record CM036760.1, read on the forward strand.
GACATACAAATGAGAACTAAAATGAAACAAAATGGAAAAGCTAAGAAAAAGACATATAAAATGGAGAAATCTAAGAAAAAGACATATAAAATGGAGAAATCTAAGAAAAAGAGACATACAAAATGGAAAATCTAAGAAAAGATGACATACAAAATGGAGAAAGCTAAGAGAAAAGATGACATACAAAATGGAGAAAGCTAAGAAAAGATGACATACAAATGGAGAAATAGTGCTAAAAAAGAAAAAAGATGACATACAAAATGGAGAAATCTAAGAAAAAGATGACATACAAAATGGAGAAATCTAAGAAAAAGATGACATACAAAATGGAGAAAGCTAAGAAAAAGATGACATACAAAATGGAGAAATCTAAGAAAAAGATGACATACAAAATGGAGAAAGCTAAGAAAAAGATGACATACAAAATGGAGAAAGCTAAGAAAAAGATGACATACAAAATGGAGAAATCTAAGAAAAAGATGACATACAAAATGGAGAAATCTAAGAAAAAGATGACATACAAAATGGAGAAAGCTAAGAAAAAGACATACAAAATGGAGAAAGCTAAGAAAAAGACATACAAAATGGAGAAATCTAAGAAAAAGATGACATACAAAATGGAGAAAGCTAAGAAAAAGATGACATACAAAGTGAGAAAGCTAAGAAAAGATGACATACAAAATGGAGAAAGCTAAGAAAAAGATGACATACAAAATGGAGAAAGCTAAGAAAAAGATGACATACAAAATGGAGAAAGCTAAGAAAAAGATGAAGAAGAAAATAAAGAAAAAGTTGACTAAGATGAAGACGCAGAAGAAGAAGAATACGTTGAAAAGGGCAACATCTGGTTTTTGGAAAATGCTCATACTGTTGCTGTATCGATCTTCAAGAAAGTACCTGTCTACCCTGAATCTAATTCTTCCCATTTTTCAGTTTGAGGCTTTAGTTTTGAAGTAGGGGACCCTTGTGGTTGGTGATTGAAGTAGGGGGCGCCTCTTGATGTCATCTTTTTTACTGTTGTTTATGATTGATTGGTTTGCTTATACTAATAGTGATAGTAGCTTCCTTATTGATGTAGTTCCTTGCATTCCTTGAAGTTCCTGTATTCTCTGGTTTCTTTATTACATTTCCTCACATATTGACTTTCCTCCTGGTTGATTTGTATGTGTCAGGATGGCAGTGGTGTCATCCAACAGACATGTATATGACGACACAATATAAATGACAATTACGATGCATCTCTTATTTCCATGTGTTTATTGGTGACATAGTATTATTTTCTGGACAAAGATCGAAACACGTCCACTTCATTCAAACATCTTGGTTCGTCCTCTTATGTTTACTAACTGTTGCTAACTGACTGTCACTACACAACTACGTCGATTAGGTTTTACTACGTCAATGTCTCGTTTTAGTGTTACTCTTCTGCTTAGAGAGTGTAAACACTAAGTCTGCTAATAAAATATATAAATACTCGTATATATAAACTACACACTAAAGCTAACTGTCTGGTTCATCAGCTGCCACTTGGAGGGAAGGAACTGGCTAACTATGACAGTTTGAGGCTTATGTTTGAGTGAAGCTTATAACTGTTTGAGGCTTCTGTTTGAGTCTTATGTTTGAGGCTTATAACTGTTTGAGTTCTTTAACTGTTTGACATTTCCAACTGTTTGAGGTTCCTATTGGCGGCTTATAACTGTTTAAAGGGGCTCTAAAACCGAAGGATTGACTTCATTACACCGGGGTTTATCTTATACGGCTCGGACCCTCTCAAAATTGCACGACTTGCCGAGAGTGTTGCACAAAACACGAACTCCGTAGCTCGGGCACAATTTCTAAGGATCTCTGAAGAAAATGCGCTCATGAACAGAACGGCGCATTTCTAACTGTTTGAGGATTCTGTTTGAGGCTTCTGATGGAGGGTTATAACTGTTTGAGGCTTCTGATGGAGGGTTATAACAGTTTGAGGCTTCTGATGGAGGGTTATAACTGTTTGAGGCTTCTGATGGAGGGTTATAACTATTTGATGCTTCTGATGGAGGGTTATAACTGTTTGAGATTTTTAACTATTTGGCCTTTCTAACTATTTGAGACTTCTATTTGAGGCTTTTGTTGGAGGCTTATAACTATTTGAGATCTTCAACTGTTTGACATTTCTAACTGTTTCAGGCTTCTGTTTGAGGCTTCTGTCGGAGGCTTATAACTGTTTTAGATTTTGAACTATTTGACGTTTCTAACTATTTGAGGCTTCTGTTTCATAAATTAAAATCTTAGTCAGTGCGCTTTCTTTAACTTTTAGTGGATCAGAGCAAAAGCCATATTTTGACAAGCCATTTGTTTTTAGAATAAAAAACGCCCATTAATGTGGCTTCTGGTAAAACTGCGTCCAACCCAAAGTCACATAGTCTGCCTTTTGGTCCACAAGGAGTTAAGTATCAATTTCTAGCAATTCTTTTTTTTTTTTTTTTTGGTTGGAAATATACAACTAGTCAGGCCGACTTCATCAGCCCTCGACATCCCTCGATCTTTTTCAACAAGACGAGAACATTTCCGGAAATCTAGATTGCGTCATAGCATGTCTAGTAAGATGTGATATGGATTTATTCTTCGTCCATTACTTGTCTTGTTCTTCTTCATCCATTACTTGTCTTGTTCTTCTTCATCCATTACTTGTCTTGTTCTTTCTTCTTCATCCATTACTTGTCTTGTTCTTTCTTCTTCATCCATTACTTGTCTTGTTCTTTCTTCTTCATCAATTACTTGTCTTGTTCTTCTTCATCCATTACTTGTCTTGTTCTTTCTTCTTCATCCATTACTTGTCTTGTTCTTTCTTCTTCATCCATTACTTGTCTTGTTCTTTCTTCTTCATCAATTACTTGTCTTGTTCTTCTTCGTCCATTACTTGTCTTGTTCTTTCTTCTTCGTCCATTACTTGTCTTGTTCTTTCTTCTTCATCCATTACTTGTCTTGTTCTTTCTTCTTCGTCCATGACTTGTCTTGTTCTTCTTCGTCCATTACTTGTCTTGTTCTTCTTCTTCATCCATTACTTGTCTTGTTCTTTCTTCTTCATCCATTACTTGTCTTGTTCTTTCTTCTTCATCCATTACTTGTCTTGTTCTTTCTTCTTCATCCATTACTTGCCTTGTTCTTTCTTCTTCGTCCATTACTTGTCTTGTTCTTTCTTCTTCATCCATTACTTGTCTTGCTCTTTCTTCTTCATCCATTACTTGTCTTGTTCTTTCTTCTTCATCCATTACTTGTCTTGTTCTTTCTTATTCATCCATTACTTGTCTTGCTCTTTCTTCTTCATCCATTACTTGTCTTGCTCTTTCTTCTTCATCCATTACTTGTCTTGTTCTTTCTTATTCATCCATTACTTGTCTTGCTCTTTCTTCTTCATCCATTACTTGTCTTGCTCTTTCTTCTTCATCCATTACTTGTCTTGTTCTTTCTTCTTCATCCATTACTTGTCTTGTTCTTTCTTCTTCATCCATTACTTATCTTGTTCTTTCTTCTTCATCCATTACTTGTCTTGTTCTTTCTTCTTCATCCATTACTTGTCTTGTTCTTTCTTCTTCGTCCATTACTTGTCTTGTTCTTCTTCTTCATCCATTACTTGTCTTGTTCTTTCTTCTTCATCCATTACTTGTCTTGTTCTTTCTTCTTCGTCCATTACTTGTCTTGTTCTTTCTTCTTCATCCATTACTTGTCTTGTTCTTTCTTCTTCATCCATTACTTGTCTTGTTCTTTCTTCTTCATCCATTACTTGTCTTGTTCTTTCTTCTTCATCCATTACTTGCCTTGTTCTTTCTTCTTCGTCCATTACTTGTCTTGTTCTTCTTCTTCATCCATTACTTGTCTTGTTCTTTCTTCTTCATCCATTACTTGTCTTGTTCTTTCTTCTTCGTCCATTACTTGTCTTGTTCTTTCTTCTTCATCCATTACTTGTCTTGCTCTTTCTTCTTCATCCATTACTTGTCTTGTTCTTTCTTCTTCATCCATTACTTGTCTTGTTCTTTCTTCTTCATCCATTACTTGTCTTGTTCTTTCTTCTTCATCCATTACTTGTCTTGTTCTTTCTTCTTCATCCATTACTTGTCTTGTTCTTTCTTCTTCATCCATTACTTGTCTTGTTCTTTCTTCTTCGTCCATTACTTGTCTTGTTCTTTCTTCTTCATCCATTACTTGTCTTGTTCTTTCTTCTTCATCCATTACTTGTCTTGTTCTTTCTTCTTCATCCATTACTTGTCTTGCTCTTTCTTCTTCATCCATTACTTGTCTTGTTCTTTCTTCTTCATCCATTACTTGTCTTGCTCTTTCTTCTTCATCCATTACTTGTCTTGTTCTTTCTTCTTCATCCATTACTTGTCTTGTTCTTTCTTCTTCATCCATTACTTGTCTTGTTCTTTCTTCTTCATCCATTACTTGTCTTGCTCTTTCTTCTTCATCCATTACTTGTCTTGTTCTTCTTCTTCATCCATTACTTGTCTTGTTCTTTCTTCTTCATCCATTACTTGTCTTGTTCTTTCTTCTTCATCCATTACTTGTCTTGTGTTTTTTTTCATTACTTGTCTTGTTCTTCTTCTTCATCCATTACTTGTCTTGTTCTTTCTTCTTCATCCATTACTTGTCTTGCTCTTTCTTCTTCATCCATTACTTGTCTTGCTCTTTCTTCTTCATCCATTACTTGTCTTGTTCTTTCTTCTTCATCCATTTCTTGTCTTGTTCTTCTTCTTCATCCATTACTTGTCTTGTTCTTTCTTCTTCATCCATTACTTGTCTTGTTCTTTCTTCTTCATCCATTACTTGTCTTGTTCTTCTTCTTCATCCATTACTTATCTTGTTCTTTCTTCTTCATCCATTACTTGTCTTGTTCTTTCTTCTTCATCCATTACTTGTCTTGTTCTTTCTTCTTCATCCATTACTTGTCTTGTTCTTTCTTCTTCATCCATTACTTGTCTTGTTCTTCTTCTTCATCCATTACTTGTCTTGTTCTTTCTTCTTCATCCATTACTTGTCTTGTTCTTTCTTCTTCATCCATTACTTGTCTTGTTCTTTCTTCTTCATCCATTACTTGTCTTGTTCATTCTTCTTCATCCATTACTTGTCTTGTTCTTTCTTCTTCATCCATTACTTGTCTTGTTCTTTCTTCTTCATCCATTACTTGTCTTGTTCATTCTTCTTCATCCATTACTTGTCTTGTTCTTTCTTCTTCATCCATTACTTGTCTTGTTCTTTCTTCTTCATCCATTACTTGTCTTGTTCATTCTTCTTCATCCATTACTTGTCTTGTTCTTTCTTCTTCATCCATTACTTGTCTTGTTCTTTCTTCTTCATCCATTACTTGTCTTGTTCTTTCTTCTTCATCCATTACTTGTCTTGTTCATTCTTCTTCATCCATTACTTGTCTTGTTCATTCTTCTTCATCCATTACTTGTCTTGTTCTTTTTTTTTCATTACTTGTCTTGTTCTTCTTTTTCATCCATTACTTGTTCTTTTTTTTTCATTACTTGTCTTGTTCTTCTTCTTCTTCTTCGATCATTCTAGGCCTGTTTTAATCATTCTCATTGTGATATATAAACAGCCAAACATCAGAACGTGATGTACGTGCACCAGCCTTCAGCACCTATTTGAGCTCAGTTGCTTATCCTTCGGTGGGGTGTTCGTTTTCAGCCAGCTTTTGATTTACTAGGGTGAGCTTTTCCTAGGGTTCGATCAGCTTTGCCGTATTTTTGGGCTTTGTGATCTACGCCGGGACAGTGAGTTACGCTATTTATGCCCGTTCTGACTGAGAAATATTTCTCGGGGCTTGTAAGCTTATCCTCGGACGGCGTCTTACTCGTATAAAACACCGTGTAAAGTATCGGCCTTCGCCAATGTTCAGACCCGAACTTCCTGTCTGATCCGTACATTGTCGGCCTTGCTTTACCGTACATTTTTGAGTTTGATCCGGAGAAGGAACACTCTCAGCCTTTTCTAGACGCGCATTGGTACGTGGCAATTTGCAATTAACCTCGAAAGCACTGGCATGGGGCCGAGTACAAACAATGTAGAGGGTCGTTTCAGTCGGCACTATCAGCGTAACTGAGGATTTTGCGCTCACGCCATCACCCGCCCCAGTTATTCCGGGGATGTTAGTTGCGACTGCAATCGAACCTTGCCCGGTTGCCCAAGGCTGGCAGTTCCGTTAGGCATCACCAACCTCAGTTCTTCCGGGGATGTTAATTTTTAATCGCACAGTACCTTGCACGGTTTTCCCAGGGCGGGTAGTTTCGTTATGCACTGAACGCAACTTGTTCTTTTGCGCTCGGCAAACCTTGCCCAGTACATGTATCTGCACCAGGCTACCGATGCGGGTCAGCTGCAATCTTCTCTCGCACCAACACGAGGGTAGACTTTATTCGTTACGGTCCTATCTTATTTATTTTGCCGACGGGCTGGCAATGTTTGCCCCTCCTCAGGGCTTCGAGCTTCGCCCTACGTGGGCATACGTTTGGTCACTGGATGCACCTCTCATCCATGTCTGAGACGTTTCGTTGCTGTTTCTTTGCGTTTTGGGACTTGGGCAATACCTTGTTGGACATCGGTCAGGAGATTTGTGCATTTTGTTTGTATGTATCTTTATTGTATTTCCGTAATTGCACTGCTACCACTACCAGTAGTTTTCTCTCCCCGATCCCTGCCCTCTTAGCCAGACCGGAACCAGAGTCTGTTTCCAGGGTCACCGCGTGGAGGTTGGGGGCAGGGTCTTGGTACTGCGCCCCTCGCTAACCCTGGCTCATGTTACCACCATGACCTCATGAGCCTTTTGACCCCATTTGTCTTGTTCTTTCTTCTTCATCCATTACTTGTCTTGTTCTTCTTCGTCCATTACTTGTTTTGTTCTTTCTTCTTCATCCATTACTTGTCTTGTTCTTTCTTCTTCATCCATTACTTGTCTTGTTCTTTCTTCTTCATCCATTACTTGTCTTGTTCTTTCTTCTTCATCCATTACTTGTCTTGTTCTTTCTTCTTCATCCATTACTTGTCTTGTTCTTTCTTCTTCATCCATTACTTGTCTTGTTCTTTCTTATTCATCAATTACTTGTCTTGTTCTTTTTTTTCATTACTTGTCTTGTTCTTCTTCTTCATCCATTACTTGTCTTGTTCTTTCTTCTTCATACATTACTTGTTTTGTTCTTTCTTCTTCATCCATTACTTGTCTTGTTCTTTCTTCTTCATCCATTACTTGTCTTGTTCTTTCTTCTTCATCCATTACTTGTCTTGTTCTTTCTTCTTCGTCCATTACTTGTCTTGTTCTTTCTTCTTCATCCATTACTTGTTTTGTTCTTCTTCTTCATCCATTACTTGTCTTGTTCTTTCTTCTTCGTCCATTACTTGTCTTGTTCTTTCTTCTTCATCCATTACTTGTCTTGTTCTTTCTTCTTCATCCATTACTTGTCTTGTTCTTTCTTCTTCATCCATTACTTGTCTTGTTCTTTCTTCTTCATCCATTACTTGTCGTGTTCTTTCTTCTTCATCCATTACTTGTCTTGCTCTTTCTTCTTCATCCATTACTTGTCTTGTTCTTTCTTCTTCATACATTACTTGTTTTGTTCTTTCTTCTTCATCCATTACTTGTCCTGTTCTTTCTTCTTCATCCATTACTTGTCTTGTTCTTTCTTCTTCATCAATTACTTGTCTTGTTCTTTCTTCTTCATCCATTACTTGTCTTGTGTTTTTTTTCATTACTTGTCTTGTTCTTCTTCTTCATCCATTACTTGTCTTGTTCTTTCTTCTTCATCCATTACTTGTCTTGTTCTTCTTCGTCCATTACTTGTTTTGTTCTTCTTCTTCATCCACTACTTGTCTTGTTCTTTCTTCTTCATCCATTACTTGTCTTGTTCTTCTTCTTCATCCATTACTTGTCTTGTTCTTTCTTCGTCGTCCATTGCTTTTCTTGTTCTGTCTTCTTCGTCCATTACTTGTCTTGTTCTTTCTTCTTCATCCATTACTTGTCTTGTTCTTTCTTCTTCATCCATTACTTGTCTTGTTCTTTCTTCTTCATCCATTACTTGTCTTGTTCTTTCTTCGTCGTCCATTGCTTTTCTTGTTCTGTCTTCTTCGTCCATTACTTGTCTTGTTCTTCTTTGTCCATTACTTGTCTTGTTCTTTCTTCTTCATCCATTACTTGTCTTGTTCTTTCTTCTTCATCCATTACTTGTCTTGTTCATTCTTCTTCATCCATTACTTGTCTTGTTCTTTCTCCTTCATCCATTACTTGTCTTGTTCTTTCTTCTTCATCCATTACTTGTCTTGTTCTTCTTCATCCATTACTTATCTTGTTCTTTCTTCTTCATCCATTACTTGTCTTGTTCTTTCTTCTTCATCAATTACTTGTCTTGTTCTTTCTTCTTCATCCATTACTTGTCTTGTTCTTTCTTCTTCATCCATTACTTGTCTTGTTCTTTCTTCTTCATCCATTACTTGTCTTGTTCTTTCTTCTTCATCCATTACTTGTCTTGTTCTTTCTTCTTCGTCCATTACTTGTCTTGTTCTTTCTTCTTCGTCCATGACTTGTCTTGTTCTTCTTCGTCCATTACTTGTCTTGTTCTTCTTCGTCCATTACTTGTCTTGTTCTTCTTCATCCATTACTTGTCTTGTTCTTCTTCTTCATCCATTACTTGTCTTGTTCTTCTTCGTCCATTACTTGTCTTGTTCTTTCTTCTTCGTCCATTACTTGTCTTGTTCTTCTTCGTCCATTACTTGTCTTGTTCTTCTTCGTCCATTACTTGTCTTGTTCTTTCTTCTTCATCCATTACTTGTCTTGTTCATTCTTCTTCATCCATTACTTGTCTTGTTCTTTCTTCTTCGTCCATTACTTGTCTTGTTCTTCTTCGTCTATTACTTGTCTTGTTCTTCTTCATCCATTACTTGTCTTGTTCTTCTTCGTCCATTACTTGTCTTGTTCTTCTTCGTCTATTACTTGTCTTGTTCTTCTTCATCTATTACTTGTCTTGTTCTTCTTCGTCCATTACTTGTCTTGTTCTTCTTCGTCTATTACTTGTCTTGTTCTTCTTCGTCCATTACTTGTCTTGTTCTTCTTCATCCATTACTTGTCTTGTTGCAATGAAGCGATGTCGTTATTTGTATTCGCCTAGATCATAGGTTCCTAAACTGTTTCAGCCTACCACCCACTTTGCACAATATAAACTTTGTAACGCCCCCTTCCACATTATAACAGTTTGCAACGCCCCCTTCCATATATATACATGCTCAATTTTTTCTAAGACATGGACAATTGATATATATTTCTGTAATACATGATCAATTTTCAAATGATGCACGAAATAGAAAATTCATGAAAAAATGTATCGTGTAAGACGGGTATAAGGTGAATAAATATGCAGAATTCAAATTTTTAATGTTTATTCAATCGAAAAATCTCGAAAAAATGCCCACAATTGCTTCTGAACCCACCATCGCCCCCACCTGGGAGGCTAGCGCCCACTGGGGGCGGTACCGCCCACTTTGGGAAACGCTGGCCTAGATCATAGGTTACCAAACTTTTTCGGGCCACCTCCCACTTTGTGAGACATAAATTTTGCAACGTCAACTATTTACGCTTTCAAACAGTGTGATGTTTTCCACGGAAATAGCAACTAATGATACATTACTGCTTATGTCGTTAAATAGCAACTAATGATACATTACTGCTTATGTTGTTAAAGTATTGGTCAATATGTGCTTCATCTTGAATACGGTTATTCAATCGCAAAATCACGCAAATAATTTAATTTTAAATATAGATTATTAATTTCTTTATAAGGAGCCACTGACCCCTAGATCGCCTGAACCCCCACCACCCCACCCCACCCGATGCATCTGAACCCGATATCGCCCCCTCCCATCCTCAACAAGGCTTCAGCGCTCACCAGGACGGTACCGCCCACTTTTGGAATCTATGGCATAGATAAAATAAAAAACTGGAATTGATATGTTCGGATTTTGACTTATACCTCACCTGTGTGTTGCCGGGGCTCGCAAGGGGAGCAAAGAATAGTAACACTGCGACCTACAAGTTATATCGTAAGAGGCGACTGAGGTAAGGGGCTTAGGAAGCTACCTAGTAGATAAAAGCGTTCGCAGGAATCGGATGTGCTGGCCTACTTGTAAGCGCATGTCGGCACAACAACGTACAATCGCTCTTAGGCTCAGGTCATATACAAATCAGAAAGAGGGTTTTAACAAGTGGTCGATATGGGGCGTTTGAAGAAGAAGACCTCACCGTTCAGAAAGCAATAGCAAACTGCTGAATGTATAAGTGGTGCCTAGAAAATTGACGACTCTTTTACTTATGTTGATGGAGACATCATGTAAAGGATATGCCACGCTTTTCACTTATATAATACATCGATTATTGATAATGCAGCAGAGAAAATCATCAATGTCTTTGAACGTAAATTTACAGAAGATTACTTAGAATATCATGGACAGAGAAAAGAACAAATGCTTCTATTGTGCAAAAGCTTGATATTAAAGTGAGTTGGATATTAAAGAACATAAAACCAAGGAAAATTAAATATTTCTTCGGACACATTAAACGACATGAGTGCATAGAAAAGATAATTCTAGTAGAGACGATGCCTGGAAGAAGAGCGAGAGGAAGACCTAGACGACGATGGGTGCAGGATGCCTGACGAGCTGAGAATGACTGCTGCTGACGCCGGACATCTTGTACAGAATAGTGAGATTTTCAGGGCTGCAGACATGGAAGCCAAGTTCCAGAGGGAGAAGCTACTTGATGATGATGATGTTGATGATGATAATGAAGATGATGATGGTGATGATGATAAAAATAATACTAAATATATTATTGAAATATACACCATCACATCAAGTGGGACGGGGCTAAAACAAGTACATCAATTTAAATACCTCGGAGTCCTGGTAATATCAGATGGCAGATCAGTAATACAGAGCAGAATAGGGCAGGTCAAAGCAGCGTTCTAGAAAATGAGAAGCATTATATGCAACAAGTCACTGTCAATTGAGATCAGAATGAGAGTTATACGGTGCTACATAAAACCAATACGGACATACGGAAGCGAGTCATGGACAGTAAACAAACAGAAAGAAAGATCGGGATGTCACAGAGATGTGGTTTTACAGAAAAATTATGAGGTGCTGAATGAGGACAAGACACAGAGAAAGTTTGTCAATATAAGAAAGAGGAAATCATCATTTTTCGGACAAGTAATGAGAAAGGGAGGCTTAGCACACATTTTAACAACCGGTAAAATCGAGGGGAGACGAGACAGAGGAAGACAGAGAGAGAAATATTTAGACAGCCTGACTTCATAGCACGGAAGAGAGTATCAACATCTGAGATGATAACAAACAACAGAGACAGAGAGATTTGTGGAGATCCATGATCGCCTATGCCTGTCAGTATAAGCGATTGGAGTACTTTCCGTGTGATTCCTAATCTCATTATAAATGGGATTGAGTTACTAATACTATCGGAGATGGATGATAAAACGTCAATTCTGTGTTAACATTGAGCGCATAAATGAATCCTTGGCGTTGTAAATTTGTTAAGAGTAGGCTGGAAAACTACTTCCCACGCAAAAATAATTTTAATAGCAAATTTTGCTAATTTTGACTATCTTCAAAATTGTATCGAACACCGTCGTCGGTGAACAATTAAGGGGAACAACAATAAGTCGCAGACATTCATCAATAGATGACTGCGCAGGAAACTTCATCTGTGATGGTATGACAAGACTACAAACAGGGAACTGTGGTATAGGGACAACGACAGGTGGAACAAGAGATAATGAGCAGAGGGTGACGATGGATAGGCACACACTGAGAAATCCTCTAAAAGCGTTACGAGACAGGCTCTCCGATGGAATCCCCAGAGCTATGGAGGTAGAGGACGACCCAAGAACACCTGTAGACGGGAGTTGGAGACGGAATGTAAGAAAATGGGGAGAGTGGGGAGATTTGGAAAAGATGTCCTTGGATAGGCGGGCTTGTAAAGTTTTGGTTTGCGGACTTATGCCTCTCTAGGGTCGAAGGTGAAGAATAAGAAGACCCTCGCTGGTGCTACGTAGTTGAGATGCACGGATACTGGGAACTTGCTGCGTTTGAAAGAGATCAGAGAACACATGATTGGTTTAATAAATTTCCAGGCTGCTCTTCTCGAGTTTGAACTGCCAAGGGTTCTTTTAAGAGCTCTAATTGAACATGGGACCTACGTTTTGTCGTCCGTCTCTGATAGGACTAGGAACTTGATCTCACCTACACATTGAGAACAGATATGTCTGGAATTATATCCAGATGGCTTGCGAGGAACGAACATTGCACAATTGGCACGAGAGACGAACACTTAACTTCCATATAGACCTCCGGGACATACATTAAGAATATATAAGACCAGGCACCCATATGTGCTTTATAGTGGAATCTGGGAAGTAAGAGAGGTAGGGTGCGACCTAGAGAGACATGGAGACGAACTGTTCAGAGAAAAGGAGGGAAAGACTTGGAATGAACTAAATTGGCTTGCTCAAAACAGATCTGGCAAAACAGATCTGGCAAAACAGATCTGGCAAAACAGATCTGGCAAAACAGATCTGGCAAAACAGATCTGGCAAAACAGATCTGGCAAAACAGATCTGGCAAAACAGATCTGGCAAAACAGATCTGGCAAAACAGATCTGGCAAAACAGATCTGGCAAAACAGATCTGGCAAAACAGATCTGGCAAAACAGATCTGGCAAAACAGATCTGGCAAAACAGATCTGGCAAAACAGATCTGGCAAAACAGATCTGGTTAGAGGAAATTTGCTGATTCCATATGCTTCTTCTTCTTCGAAACCACTCTGTGTGATTTGTATGTGATCTGAGCCTAAGAGCGATTGTACGTCGCGCCAGTTTTGCGCCTACTAGTAGGCCAGCACATCCGATTTCTGGGCCGCTTTTTATTTACTAGTGTATTTTATTTTGTGTATTTATGTAGGTAGTTTATTTGTAACTCCTTAGGCACTACTCATAAGTCGCAGTGGTACATGCCTTGTAGGTCGAGTGGTACTATTCTTTGCTTCCTTGCGAGTCGCCCTACACGGGCGGTCTTATGCTTCAAGGGGATCTAAGAGAATAAGAGAAATGACCTAACATAACCAGAAGACGTCAGCTTATGGTTGAATGGAGCGGCACTAATCTCGAGGAACAAAAAAACACAAGTTAAAATTAACAAGAGATGAGGGAACGCAAATTCGATTATTGAAATGTGCTCTGTGCGTGCTTGGAATCGTACTCGGATAATTGATTTGTTGAATCGATTTTAAGAAAACTGGGGTGAGTATAACTCTGATGTAACGATTACTCAAGCGCAGATAAGTAATCGCTTGAACGGAGAGTTATCGGAATTGTTGAACCGGAATTGAAATTATGAAACCGAGAAAATATAGGGTTCTAATGTTTGGAGAACTGGCTGTTTCATAGAATTTTAGGACAAACTCAAGGGTGGTCGTCAAATAAGATTTGGACCTTTATCAACGGATGTCTTCGGCGTGTTCTCAGACTAAGATGGTATGACATATTTGCAAACACAGACCTGGAGATATGAACATGATATTAACCCACAATGACGCAGGTTAAGAGAAGAAAATGAAGATGGGTCGGGTATACCCTATAAAAAACACAGTCAAGTGTTACTAGACAAGCACTTGAGTGGAACCCGCAGATAAAACGGAAAAGGACTCGTCTCCTAAACAGACCTGGAGACGAAGTCTTCTTGAGGAACTGAAGGGGGCTCGACTATCCTGGGAAACCATAAAGAAAACAGCCAGAAACAGTAACAAATGGCGAATAACTGTTGAGGCCCTCTGCTCCACGAGGAGCGGAGAGAAATAAATCAAGTCAGTAAGTCAGGGGGAGTTAGTTTCATTCTGCAGACTGCATGAAGAATGTTCCAGTAGCTTCCGTGACTTTCAAGTATATTAAGTAGTAGCATGTCCCTTGCAGAACGTCACTTTTATCACATTCCGCCTGAAAAATTATCTGTCTGTTGCGTGTTTTCCCGCTTACTCCAGCGTCATGTACAATTTTACTTTGATGTCCTTCTACCACCTTCGTTTTGGTCGTCCCCTGCCTCGTACTCCGTGAATCATGCTTTAAATTACCGTTCTCTCCAAACCACTGTGACGTTTAACGTGGCCAACATATTTCATCTTCCAGGACATGATGATATTTATGAGCCAATGTTCCTTGATATGCAGGTCTTGTAGGATCTCTTCTCTGTCTAGTATGTTCTAAGAACTTTTCAAATGTTTTAAATGCTTCAGTTTTGTTCTTTAATGTTTATGCTATGGTCACGATTCTCATCCGTATGTTGCTACAGAGATCTCACCTATACTGAGATCAGGACTCTGGAAAACAATCACGATGACTTCACGAGGAGCGATTCAGTACCTATGGAACAAGGGACGACACCTTATGTCTACGCAACATAGACCCTCCCAACACCAGACAAAGCGTAGCAGTTGCAGAGAATATGTGTATAGTTGCAGAATTCTATGTGATTTGAATGAGAATCAGACATTGTATGGATAGGTTCAGCTAATATAAACATGCACTATGATGTACTCATGCGCAGTATTTGCTATGTTTGTTTACTACAATGACTTACTAGTATTGTAATACTTCTGCTATCTATCTGTAAAAGCTGTATGTATACCTGTTACCACTGTTACTTTCTACTACTATACTGTTACTGTTGAATCTACTGTTACTACTTACTGTTACTTACGTTACTACTACTGTTACAGTTTACTACTATAACTATTACTGTACTGTAACACTGTTACTATTACTACTGCATACTACTAGTTACTTCCTGTTACTACTACGTTACAGTTGTTTACTCTATTACTATTACTGTCCTGTACTACTACTGTTACTACTACTGTTACTACTACTACTGTTACTGTTACTACTACTGTTACGGTTACTACTACGTTACTGTTACTACTACTGTTTACTACTACTGTTACTTTATCTGTTACTGTTACTACTACTGTTACTAGTATCTTATCTACTGCTGTTACTGCTAGACGATATGGATCTTACAACTCATCTTGTTTGATATCACTAGTGTTGAGCTCTACTTTTACTGAATCAGCTGTCAAATTTTCTTTCTGTTTTCTCTGTTCTCTACCTAGTTTACAGTGTACATGTCTAAACTCCTACTCACATCCCGAAATGATTACTGTTTTTTACTGTTAGTTTTTGTTACTCTTACACTACATTACTACATGTTCTACATTCTCTGTAACACTCTGTATTAGTTTCAATCGTTCTGTTATTGTCTACTATCTATCATATGTTCTATTACTGACTCGATTCTATCGTTACAAGGACTTGTTGCGTACTACTCATTTTCAAATGATGTTCGCTCACCTATTCTTCTTTATTTCTGATCTACTGCATCTGATGTTACCAGGACTGAGGTTTAATTGCTGCACGTGTTGATCATCCATTTACTGTGATGTGCATTTTGCAATTCTGCTTTGACTATAATATAACTTCTGTCTCTTAATATTCAACTTGACCTTATGTTGTACTTTCTGTCAATACCTGTACAACTAGTTACTCTACTGTTACTACTACTGTATATGTTACTGTTACTGTACTAGTTACTACTACTGTTACTGTTACTACTACTGTTACTGTTACTACTACTGTTACTGTTACTACTACTATGTACTGACTATGCTCTACTACTGTTACTGTTACTACTACTGTTACTGTTACTACTACTACTGTTACTACGTTACTACTACTGCTACTATTTCACTGTTACTACTGTTACTACTACTGTTACTACTCTGTACTACTCTACTGTTACTACTACTGTTACTACTACTGTTACTACTACTGTTACTACTACTGTTACTACTACTCTTACTACTACTGTTACTACTACTGTTACTACTACTGTTACTACTACTGTACTACTACTGTTACTACTACTGTTACTACTACTGTTACTACTACTACTACTGTTACTACTACTGTTACCACTACTGTTACTACTACTGTTACTACTACTGTTACTACTACTGTACTACTACTGTTACTACTACTGTTACTACTACTGTACTACTACTGTTACTACTACTGTTACTACTACTGTACTACTACTGTTACTACTACTACTACTGTTACTACTACTGTTACTACTACTTACTACTACTACGTTACTACACTGTTACTACTACTGTTACGTTTACTACATTTTACTATCTGTTACTCTACTACTACTGTTACTACTACTACTACTGTTACTACTACTACTACTACTGTTACTATTACTACTACTGTTACTACTACTACTGTTACTACTACTGTTACTACTACTGTTACTACTCTACTACACTACTACTGTTACTATACTGTTACTATACTGTTACTACTACTGTACTACTACTGTACTACTACTGTGCTACTACTGTTACTACTACTGTACTACTACTGTTACTACTACTGTACTACTACTGTTACTACTACTACTACTACTGTTACTACTACTACTACTGTTACTACTACTACTACTGCTACTACTACTACTACTACTATTACTACTACTGTACTCTACTGTTACTACTACTACTACTACCACTACTGTTACTACTACTACTACTGTTACTACTACTACTACTGTTACTACTACTACTACTGTTACTACTACTGTTACTACTACTGTTACTACTACTGTTACTACTACTGTACTACTTGTACTACTACTACTCTGTTACTACTACTACTTGTACTACTACTACTACTACTACTACTGTTACTACTACTACTACTACTACTGTTACTACTACTGTTACTACTACTACTACTGTTACTACTACTGTTACTACTATTCTTACTTCTGTTACTACTACTACTACTACTACTACTACTACTACTACTGTTCCTACCACTGTTCGAATCCGAACCAAAAGACCAATTTTTTTTCATTATATCACTACTATTGTTACTGGAGCTACGGCGTTCGTGCTTTCTGCAGCCCTCTCGGTAGATTGTGTGCCATTTCTGCCGACAGGGAAGCATTCATGGTGGTAACCACCGGTGCAATGAAGTCAACCCGTCGCCTTCAGACTTTTTTATTTTCAAACGGCATAACCAGTTAAACCAACAGCGAAAAAATGTCTGATCGAGCAATGTACCCATAACTCTCTTTATATCCTCCTTCTTAACCTAAATTATCTACCCTGTCTCCTTGACAACACTGGCTCCAACATGGAATCCGAACTATTTTTCTTGATTTTAATCTGAAGAATGTATTTCCTGTTTCAGTATCCTGTCGTGTCTTACTACTGTAAACATAAAATTATGGAATGTTCTTTCCATGTTCTTCCTTCTTCCTTTTACTTTTACTATTCTTAATGTTTCTCATTTGATAGAGAGAAAATGTTGGATAGCCTGACTTCATGGCACGGTAGAACGTCAACATCTGAGTTGATAGCGAACACCAAATACAGAGATTTGTGGAGATCCATGATCGCTTACGCCAGCCGATACGGCACCTGATGATGATAAGAACAAAAATCAAGTGTTTAAGAACTTATGTTTTTCATTTGGAGACATATGGTTGTGAGACATGGAACATTGACATAGCGACGGAGAAGATCATTAATGTCTTTTAATTACAAATGCTAGGGAAGAGTGCTTAGAATATCATAGACAGAGAAAAGAACAAACTCTTCTGTTCTGCAATAGCTTGATATTAAAGAGAGTTGGCTAGTAAAGAACATAAAATCAAGGAAAATTAAATATTTCGGACATATCAAACGACATGAGTGCCTAGAGAAGATAATTTTGTAAGAATGGTCTGGAAGAAGAATGAGAGGAAGACCTAAAAGACAATGAGTGCAAGATGTCATTGACGATCTGAGAATAACTGCTGCTGACGCAAGACAACCTGCAGAGAACAGAAAGTTTTCAGGACTGCTGTCATAGGAGCTATGTTCCGGAAGGGACAAGCTACTTGATGATGATGATGATGATGATGATGATGATGATGAAGATGATGATGATGTTTGAAGAGATGATGATGATGATCATGATGAAGATGATGAATGAAAGATGATGATGATAGATGATGAATGATGATGATGATGATGAAGATGATGATGATGAAGATGATGATGATGATGATGATGATGATGATGATGATGATGATGATGATGATGATGATGATGATGATGATGATGATGATGATGATGATGATATGATGAGATGATGATGATGATGATGATAGATGATGATGATGATAAGATGATGAAGATGAATGATGAAGATGATGATGATGATGAAGATGATGATGAGTGATGATGATGATGATGATGATGATGAAGATGATGATGATCATGATGAAGATGATGATAGTGATGATGAGATGATGATGATGATGATGAAGATGATGATGATGATGATGATGATGATGATGATGATGATGATGATGATGATGATGATGATGATGATGATGATGATGATGATGATGATGATGATGATGATGATGATGATGATGATGATGATGATGATGATGAGATGATGATGATGATGATGATGATGATGATGATGATGATGATGATGATGATGATGATGATGATGATGATGATGATGATAATAATGATGATGATGATGATGATGATGATGATGATGAGATGATGATGATGATGATGATGGAGAATACTATTAATATTGATTGTGATTATGTTAGTATTTTTCTTCTTCACCTTTTTCCACTCCCCTAGAGAGGCATATGTCCGCAACCAAGTCCTTCCAAGCCCTCCTACATAAGGTCAACCAAGTCCTTCCAAGCCCTCCTACATAAGGTTAACCAAGTCCTTCCAAGCCCTCCTACATAAGGTTAACCAAGTCCTTCCAAGCCCTCCTACATAAGGTTAACCAAGTCCTTCCAAGCCCTCCTACATAAGGTTAACCAAGTCCTTCCAAGCCCTCCTACATAAGGTCAACCAAGCCTTCCAAGCCTCCTACATAAGGTCAACCAAGGCCTTCCAATCCCTCCTACATAAGGTCAACCAAGGCCTTCCAAGCCCTCCTACATAAGGTCAACCAAGGCCTTCCAAGCCCGCCTACATAAGGTCAACCAAGGCCTTCCAAGCCCGCCTACATAAGGTCAACCAAGGCCTTCCAAGCCCTCCTACATAAGGTTAACCAAGTCCTTCCAAGCCCTCCTACATAAGGTTAACCAAGTCCTTCCAAGCCCTCCTACATAAGGTTAACCAAGTCCTTCCAAGCCCTCCTACATAAGGTCAACCAAGGCCTTCCAAGCCCTCCTACATAAGGTCAACCAAGTCCTTCCAAGCCCTCCTACATAAGGTCAACCAAGGCCTTCCAAGCCCTCCTACATAAGGTCAACCAAGTCCTTCCAAGCCCTCCTACATAAGGTTAACCAAGGCCTTCCAAGCCCCCCTACCTAAGGCCATCTTTTCCAGATCTCTCCACTCTCTCCCCATTTTCTTGTTGATCGTGTCGCTTCATGAGTCCCTCCTTGCGGGGTTCTTCTACCTCCTTGGGTGGCGATCACACATACATCAACGAAACGAAACATGTCATCATGAATGCAGTTTACCGAGCAAGCTATGGGGAACTCTCGAGGATCTCCAACTGACATGCAGCTTCATATAGGAAACCCATCTCATGGCTTAGACGAACATACGAAACCGAACGCAAAGAAGAAGAAGAAGAGGTGCCCGGTAATCATTCGGGCGACTATTAGTATTGCACACTTCATTAGGGCTTTGGCGCTTTCGAGATACCGCTGCTTCCAGGGCTCTGTCATTGGTGGCTGAGCAACAGGTAACCCATACGAGTATCATATCAGACTCGATGAATATGCTTCAAAGGATTGAATCTGGAAGTCTGCGCGTGGAATGGGTCAGAGCCAACTATAAACTTATGGGCTTTCAGACTCGGGAAAGAATTATGGGAAATCAGACCACAACTACACCACGTGACCTCGCATTCAAGTATTGTTGTATATAGACGAATTCATTTTAAAATCAACACAAAATGCTAAATTGAAGTTATATTATGCAACAAGTTCAGTTTAACAAAAGGAATATCAATATTATGAATATTTTTCACCAATAAATAACCATAGACTCACAGAATTGAGTAAAATTGCAAAAAGCTTGCAGTGTTCTATAAAACATATATACATTTCAGCCCCCTTCTTTGATCTAGGTAAGGGATTCCCCGGTCAGTTGTCTGGACTAGTTATCTAGAGTTGGCTGTGAATGGGTGGACATCATTCGGAGATCACATCTCAAGAAAATTACTTGGCTGTACACACCTGGACATGCTGCATTTCACGGTAACGAGCGTGCTGACTTTCTTGCAAACAATGCCCCTAAGTTTGGACATGCCAGACAGTGTCGTCTTCGTGGTAGAGAGAGACAACTTCTCATAGGTACGGTGAGCAAATGAACTTTAGGATGGCTGCTGCAGCGGAGGACATAGCATGAATGGGAATGTCCAATATGCCATGACGTCGATCGCGTAACATAACATAACATAACATAACATTAGTATTGCTAATATTATTATTACAGTCACCACATGGCGCCCGCGACCCTAACCAAAAGTTAAATGCGCCCGTACACAAAACGATTGGACATCACTGGTCTGTGTTGTATAGAGACAACTTAGATGATACCAGCCTTGCGGTCTTTTTAAAATAATCGATGAAATAGAACAGGGCGAAAATCGATTTTTCTTCCTTCTACTCGACACAATAATCAGGTCCCCTCGTCTCGTGAATGACTGCCCTCGTACACGCATTCTAACGAAGGTTAAATAGAATTCTTTTTTTTATTTATTATTTTCTACTCCTCCTCTCTCTCTCTCTCTCTCTCTCTCTCTCTCTTTCTTTCTCCATTCTGTCTTCCCTTCTCTTAATTCCTATCAAATCTTCCATCTTTGTATTTATTCGTCTCTTAATTTCTTTGTGAATTAGATTCCAGTGCTACTTAATTGTTTGTTAGATTGTTGGTTTCTATGAAGAGGTTGAGAGAGTTGCCAAGGACAGAGCGGTACGGAGAAATTACTGCCTACGCCTAATGTTGCCGGGCTCTGCAAAGGAAGACAAGAATAGTAACACGAATAGTAATAAGAACCGGATGTGCTGACCTACTTGTAGGCGCATAACTGCCACAACGTACAATCGCTCCTGGACTCGGATCACATATAAATCATAAAGAATTATGACAAGTGGTCGATATGGAGCGTTCCAAGAAGAAGAAGACTATTGTCTATTGTCCTTCCCCGATGGGTTTTTCTCCAGATGGAATTGATTGTCTACTCTTACCGTTAAGCTTTAATTTGCGTTCTAGTGCCAGATGAGTCACCTTTGTTGTGTGATATCGGTGTTTATTTGGTGTAGTCTTGATATTATCTATCCATCTTTTTTTCTCGATCTTCTATATGTTAGTACTGTCTCTATGTAGCACTGAAGTACTCTCTTACTTTCATATATCTGTACTGTCTCTATGTAGCACTGAAGTACTCTCTTACTTTCATATGTCTGTACTGTCTCTATGTAGCACTGAAGTGATCTCTCTCTTTATGTCAGTACTGTCTCTATGTAGCACTGATTTCTCTCTCTCTTACTTCCATATGTCAGTACTGTCTCTATGTAGCACTGAAGTGCTCTCTCTCTCTTACTTCCGTATGTCAGTACTGTCTCTATGTAGCACTGAAGTGCTCTCTCTCTCTTACTTCCATATGTCAGTACTGTCTCTATGTAGCACTGAAGTACTCTCTTACTTCCAAATGTCAGTACTGTCTCTATGTAGCACTGAAGTACTCTCTTACTTCCAAATGTCAGTACTGTCTCTATGTAGCACTGAAGTACTCTCTTACTTTCATATATCTGTACTGTCTCTATGTAGCACTGAAGTACTCTCTTACTTTCATATGTCTGTACTGTCTCTAGGTAGCACTGAAGTACACTTTTACTTCCATATGTCAGTACTGTCTCTATGTAGCACTGAAGTATCTCTTACTTCCATATGTCAGTACTGAATAAAAAACATTGTGCTCCGATCTCTTTCTTACACATGAAGATCTCAGCGACAGTGCACGAACTCCGTTGCATCAGTGACGGTACCCGATATAATTCTACGGGAAAATTATAACTGTTGTTCGCCAGTTAATTGCGAGGCTCGCAAGGGGTGCAAAGAATAGTAACACTGTGACATACAAGGCATGTCGTATGAAGCGACTAAGGTAGGGGCGTAGGGAAGCTACACTAGGAAATAAATAGCGTCGCAGAAACTGGATGTACTAGCATACTTGTAGGCACAAAACTGGCACAATGTATAATTGCTCTTAGGCTCAGATCACATAAAATCAACAAGTGTGGTTTAACAAGTAGTCGATATGTAGCGTTCGAAGAAGAAGAAGAAGGATTAACTGTTATTCATTAATTCTTGCATAGGCTGCGTCTCTCCAGCCTACTCTTGTCGATTGTACACTACCAATTATTCTCTAGAGTGCTCAAATGGAACATGGTGCTTACGTTTTATCGTCACTCTCTGATAGGACTAGGACCTCGATTACACCTACACTGAGATCAGGAATCCCTGAAGGAATCTTCTTCTTCTTCGAACGTTCCATACTGACCATTTGTTAACCCTCTTTGTGATTTGTATGTGATCTCAGTCTAAGAGCGATTGTTCTGTTGTGCCAGTTATGCGCCTACAAGTAAGTCTGCACATCCGATTTCTACAACGCTTTTTATTTACTAGGTTAGCTTCCATAGGCACCTATATCAGTGGCCTCTTACGACATGCCTTGTTGGTTGCAGTATTACTATTCTTTGCTCCCCTTGTGAGCTCGACAACACACGTGCGACTGAAGGAATAATACGATCACGGGGGAGAATTAATGTTGTAATTTCAATGCGAAAGACGAGAACCAGACCTGGACGCCGGAAAGACCCCAATCAATCAATCAATCAATCAATCATGTTGACTTTGTCTGAATTATCTGTTGTGTTGTTTTTTAAAGGGTTTACATCTTCTTTAGTGGGGCAGATCAGCGTAATGCGTAAGTGTTCATTTATCGACTCGAACTCGAGAGAGTTGTGGGTTCAATCGCACACTCGACGTTCCACACATGAGGAAAGGAATTAGCCCTCCTACCTCCTGCACAATAGGCGCTAGAAATATGAAGTGACAGGTACTTCATACACTAAGGTCTGAGATGGCTACGTAAATGAGATCGCGTTATGTATTTTATTGTATTATAATATATTATATAGATATAAAAGTAGGCCATGTACAGAAACCTACAAATCTAAAGTGGGTCAGAGAGGATCAGATCAGATCTGGAGAAAACCGAGGGGTGGCTGCGGTGATACTTAATAAATTACAGTTTTTGGACAAAGACACGCGTGTATGGTATCACATAAGCAAGCAAAGACACGCGTGTATGGTATCACATAAGCAAACAAAGACACGCATGTATAGTATCACATAAGCAAACAAAGACACGTATGTATAGTATCACATAAGCAAGCAGAGACACGCATGTATGGTATCACATAAGCAAACAAAGACACGTATGTATAGTATCACATTAGCAAGCAGAGACACGCATGTATGGTATCACATAAGCAAACAAAGACACGCATGTATAGTATCACATAAGCAAACAAAGACACGTATGTATAGTATCACATAAGCAAGCAAAGACACGCATGTATGGTATCACATAAGCAAACAAAGACACGTATGTATAGTATCACATAAGCAAGCAGAGACACGTATGTATAGTATCACATAAGCAAGCAGAGACACGCATGTATAGTATCACATAAGCAAACAAAGACACGTATGTATAGTATCACATAAGCAAGCAGAGACACGTATGTATAGTATCACATAAGCAAACAAAGACACGCATGTATAGTATCACATAAGCAAGCAGAGACACGCATGTATAGTATCACATAAGCAAGCAAAGACACGCATGTATAGTATCACATAAGCAAACAAAGACACGTATGTATGGTATCACATAAGCAAACAAAGACACGTATGTATAGTATCACATAAGCAAGCAGAGACACGCGTGTATGGTATCACATAAGCAAGCAAAGACACGCATGTATAGTATCACATAAGCAAGCAGAGACACGCGTGTATGGTATCACATAAGCAAACAAAGACACGTATGTATAGTATCACATAAGCAAGCAGAGACACGCGTGTATGGTATCACATAAGCAAACAAAGACACGCATGTATAGTATCACATAAGCAAGCAAAGACACGCATGTATGGTATCACATAAGCAAACAAAGACACGTATGTATAGTATCACATAAGCAAACAAAGACACGTATGTATGGTATCACATAAGCAAACAAAGACACGTATGTATAGTATCACATAAGCAAGCAGAGACACGCATGTATGGTATCACATAAGCAAACAAAGACACGTATGTATAGTATCACATTAGCAAGCAGAGACACGCATGTATGGTATCACATAAGCAAACAAAGACACGCATGTATAGTATCACATAAGCAAACAAAGACACGTATGTATAGTATCACATAAGCAGGCAAAGACACGCATGTATGGTATCACATAAGCAAACAAAGACACGTATGTATAGTATCACATAAGCAAGCAGAGACACGTATGTATAGTATCACATAAGCAAGCAGAGACACGCATGTATAGTATCACATAAGCAAACAAAGACACGTATGTATAGTATCACAAAGCAAGCAGAGACACGTATGTATAGTATCACATAAGCAAACAAAAACACGCATGTATAGTATCACATAAGCAAGCAGAGACACGCATGTATAGTATCACATAAGCAAGCAAAGACACGCATGTATAGTATCACATAAGCAAACAAAGACACGTATGTATGGTATCACATAAGCAAACAAAGACACGTATGTATAGTATCACATAAGCAAGCAGAGACACGCGTGTATGGTATCACATAAGCAAGCAAAGACACGCATGTATAGTATCACATAAGCAAGCAGAGACACGCGTGTATGGTATCACATAAGCAAACAAAGACACGTATGTATAGTATCACATAAGCAAGCAGAGACACGCGTGTATGGTATCACATAAGCAAACAAAGACACGCATGTATAGTATCACATAAGCAAGCAGAGACACGCATGTATGGTATCACATAAGCAAACAAAGACACGTATGTATGGTATCACATAAGCAAACAAAGACACGTATGTATGGTATCACATAAGCAAACAAAGACACGTATGTATGGTATCACATAAGCAAACAAAGACACGTATGTATGGTATCACATAAGCAAACAAAGACACGTATGTATGGTATCACATAAGCAACAAAATTAATAATCAAATCATGAAACTAACAAAAATCCAAGATTTCGACTATAAGTCTTTGTTAAGGAAACACACACACATACACAATGAATACTTCTTCTTCTCTTCCACCAATTACTTCTTTGAGAAGTGTTGGGGAGGAATTGATCTTGTGTGTGCTTGTTTGTTATAAGACACTTTGTAAGCTGATATTCATTTTTGTAATGCTGTCCATCCACTCCATCTTTTGCGCGGTCTTCCTCTTGCTTTGTATTCATTATACTTTTTCTGTGAGGCTCTCTGTGGTAGGCGATACCAGGGCATTCTTGCCAGGTGTCCAAACCATTTAATCTGTTGTTCTTTTATGAATTGCATGACTGGTTTCACACGCAGCACAATGAGTACTAAACAAACTAAATCATGGATCTAAGTAGGATGAAGGATTAAATCATGGATCTAAGTAGGATGAAGGATTAAAGATGGATCTAAGTAGGATGAAGGATTAAATCATGGATCTAAGTAGGATGAAGGATTAAAGATGGATCTAAGTAGGATGAAGGATTAAAGATGGATCTAAGTAGGATGAAGGATTAAAGATGGATCTAAGTAGGATGAAGGATTAAAGATGGATCTAAGTAGGATGAAGGATTAAATCATGGATCTAAGTAGATGAAGGATTAAATATGGATCTAAGTAGGATGAAGGATTAAATCATGGATCTAAGTAGGATGAGGAATTAAATCATGGATCTAAGTAGGATGAAGGATTAAAGATGGATCTAAGTAGGATGAAGGATTAAATCATGGATCTAAGTAGGATGAAGGATTAAATATGGATCTAAGTAGATGAAGGATTAAATATGGATCTAAGTAGGATGAAGGATTAAAGATGGATCTAAGTAGATGAAGGATTAAATATGGATCTAAGTAGGATGAAGGATTAAAGATGGATCTAAGTAGGATGAAGGATTAAATCATGGATCTAAGTAGGATGAAGGATTAAATCATGGATCTAAGTAGGATGAAGGATTAAATATGGATCTAAGTAGATGAAGGATTAAAGATGGATCTAAGTAGGATGAAGGATTAAATATGGATCTAAGTAGGATGAAGGATTAAAGATGGATCTAAGTAGGATGAAAGATTAAATATGGATCTAAGTAGGATGAAGGATTAAAGATGGATCTAAGTAGGATGAAGGATTAAATCATGGATCTAAGTAGGATGAAGGATTAAATATGGATCTAAGTAGGATGAAGGATTAAATCATGGATCTAAGTAGGATGAAGGATTAAATCATGGATCTAAGTAGGATGAAGGATTAAAGATGGATCTAAGTAGGATGAAGGATTAAATCATGGATCTAAGTAGGATGAAGGATTAAAGATGGATCTAAGTAAGATGAAGGATTAAATCATGGATCTAAGTAGGATGAAGGATTAAATCATAGATCTAAGTAGGATGAAGGATTAAAGATGGATCTAAGTAGGATGAAGGATTAAATCATGGATCTAAGTAGGATGAAGGATTAAAGTTGGATCTAAGTAGGATGAAGGATTAAATCATGGATCTAAGTAGGATGAAGGATTAAATCATGGATCTAAGTAGATGAAGGATTAAATCATAGATCTAAGTAGGATGAAGGATTAAAGATGGATCTAAGTAGGATGAAGGATTAAAGATGGATCTAAGTAGGATGAAGGATTAAATCATGGATCTAAGTAGGATGAAGGATTAAAGATGGATCTAAGTAGGATGAATGATTAAAGATGGATCTAAGTAGGATGAAGGATTAAATCATGGATCTAAGTAGGATGAAGGATTAAAGATGGATCTAAGTAGGATGAAGGATTAAATCATGGATCTAAGTAGGATGAAGGATTAAAGATGGATCTAAGTAGGATGAAGGATTAAATCATGGATCTAAGTAGGATGAAGGATTAAAGATGGATCTAAGTAGGATGAATGATTAAAGATGGATCTAAGTAGGATGAAGGATTAAATCATGGATCTAAGTAGGATGAAGGAATAAATCATGGATCTAAGTAGGATGAAGGATTAAATCATGGATCTAAGTAGGATGAAGGATTAAATCATGGATCTAAGTAGGATGAAGGATTAAAGATGGGTCTAAGTAGGATGAAGGATTAAAGATGGATCTAAGTAGGATGAAGGATTAAAGATGGATCTAAGTAGGATGAAGGATTAAATCATGGATCTAAGTAGGATGAAGGATTAAATCAAGGATCTAAGTAGGATGAAGGATTAAAGATGGATCTAAGTAGGATGAAGGATTAAAGATGGATCTAAGTAGGATGAAGGATTAAAGATGGATCTAAGTAGGATGAAGGATTAAAGATGGATCTAAGTAGGATGAAGGATTAAAGATGGGTATAAGTAGAAGGGGTATAGTTAATGCTGTATTCTTCTTCCAACGCTCCATATCGACCACTTGTTAAAAACTACTCTTTGCGATATGTATGTAATCTGAGCCTAAGCTCGAGTGTACGTTGTGCCAGCTCCGTACTTTATACACTGTGATCTACAAACGCTACTGACAGTTTTATCTTCAGATTTGAAAGCACATTTAGTCTTCTTCTTCTAACGATCCATATCGACCACTTGTTAACCACTCTGTGTGATTTATATGTTTTGTATGTGATCCGAGCCTAAGAACGATTTACGTTGTGCCAGTTATGCGCCTACAAGTAGACCAACACATCTGATTTCTGCAATTCTTATTTACTATGTAGCTTCCCTATGTCCCTACCCCAGTCGCCTTTTACGGCATGCCTTGTAGGTCGCAGTGTTGCTATTCTTTGCGTCACTTGGGAGGTCTGGTAGTACAATTTATTGATATTTATTTCACACGCAGATTGTTGTAAAATAACGAAGATTTAGCCGAGTTGAATATATATATATATATATATTAAATATATATATTCCTCTCGTAACGTTATACGTTACATAGGGCCTGCATGTAGTTTCTCCATACCGCTCTTTGCTTTCTTACAGGATTCTCTAGCTCACCAAATTTCTTGTGATCAGGTAGCTGGCCTCACGCGCAAGTCCTCCTCCTTTTTCATCCGGGCTTGGAATCGACATTGGTGGAGTTGAGTTGAAAAATAAGTCATTTAAAATAGATCGAAGGTTTCATATGCATATGTCATAACATATCCCTAGGATTGTTGCTGAGCTACAACAGAAACATATGGGGTAAAACAGGATACATTGAAGTCAATCCTTCGGCTTTAGACTTCTTCATCTTTTAACTACCAGCGGAGCACAGGTCTTCAACAAACATCTTCCAGCTTTTCCTCTCTCTTGCTATCCCTTCCAATTCTGTCCATGTTTTATCTATCCTTTTCATATCAGTCTCCAACTCTCTTCTCCAGGTTTGTCTATGCCTTCCTCTACTCATCTTTCCCTCCGGGTTTCAAAACAGTGCCTGTCTTGCAATGCTTCCAGTCTGTCTTCTCAATGTGTGTCCTATCCATCACCAGAATCTCTTCCTCAGCTCTTTCTCACTGGTATCTGCTTAGTTCTTTCTCTGAGTTCCTCGTTTGTAATCTTATCATACCATCTGAGTCCCTCTATTCTACGTAAACATCCATTTATGAAGGTCTGCAGTTTTCAGATGGTTTATTTTGTTGTCATCCATGTTAACGAGTCACAGAACCGCACTGACTTCACATTTGATTAAAAGATTCTCAGTTTTGTATTCGTTTTGAACTCCTTTGACTTCCATATCTTGCTCAACGCAATAAAGTTTCCCATTGCTTTTTGTATTCTTATCTTGACATTTTTGTGTGTTCCCCTTCTGTGTCTACGTTGCTACCAAGTTTAGATACTTTAGTCATCATATACTAATTTGTCACAACATTTGTAATGTACATTCTGTGTAAAACGTCACACTGATGTGTTTATTAGTGTTACACGTGAAGGAGAAACGTCACGACAAAATACTGTAAGCTCTGTCTGTTACCTAGCAACACAACAAAGTGGTAAGCTGATAAATACGCGTATCACGTGATATACAGGAAGTTACTGTATTTCGCGCCAAACAGTGTTATTTTTCAGCTCATTATCCTGTTGGTAATTACTTCCTGATGTTAGATTCACTGAGGGGTGGAAGGAGAGGGGCTCACATTAGTACGTTCTTTGTAGAAATTTGAAATGTGTCTACACGAATGTAGATCTACGATTTATTCTCCTTAATGGAAAACATGCTAAAACTGTCAGTAGCTTTTTTGCAGACCATCATCATCAAAAAGCTTGTCCTGAGCAGAACTTTGCCACTCTAACAGTCCTCCGAATTTCTCTTCTCATAGGCCAGGTGTACCTCCTCTGCAGCCTTCAAGTTCAAACTATCAGTAACATTCTGAATCCATCTTCTCTGGGGTCTTTCTCTTCTTCTCTTTGCCGGTATGCCTCCTTCTAAGATGGTCTTCTCCAGCCCTTCATGTCTTTTTATATATCCAAAATACTTCAATTTTCTCTTTCTTATATGTAGCATGCCAGTTTTATTCGATTTGAGTTCTTTCTGGACAGATCTATTTGTTCTCTCCTCTGTCCATGATATACGAATGGCTCTTTTGCAACATTTATATTCAAAAGCACATATATATGTTTGCACTGCTTTATTAAATATCCATGCTTCACACCCATATGGTGCCACTGGGAATATGCATGCTACACACCCATATGGTGCCACTGGGAATATGCATGCTCTTAGTATTATGCATACCACAGGATGACAATTCACATATCTAAGTTCCACTATGCTTGAGGTGGTTCAACCATTTTGCTTTTTGACAGTATTCTGCTATGATATTTACTCATATTTTTCTGGTCTTCCTCTCCCTTCTTTCTTGATATTCTATTGTAGAAGACTGTATACAGTGAAGTGTGGTTGCATTCTTATTAAGTGACCAAACCCCTTCATTATTTTTCTCAATGTTATTCAAGCAATTTCTGTTTTATCGTTTTTTCTTATCTGATGTTCTATTGTAGAAGACTGTATACTGTGGAGTTTAGTTACATTCTTATTAAGACCAACCTTCTTGTTAATATCTCAAAGTTCTCCCTTTTCTTATTATTTGCTTTTCTCAATGTAATTCAAGCAAGTTCTGTGCCAACTTTCTTTCATTATGCTGAATGTTCAGGTGTCCCTTTTGTTTCTTCAATGTAATTCAAGCAAGGTTCTGTACCAACTTTCTTTCTTATGCTGATCTTGGTGACTTTGTTTCTCAATGTAATTCAAGCAAGGTTCTGTACCAACTTTCTTTCTTATGCTGATGTTGGTGGATCTTTGTTTCGTTGCTGAATGTAATTCAAGCAAGGTTCTGTGCCAACTTTCTTTCTTATGCTGATGTTGGTGACTTTGTTTCTCAATGTAATTCAAGCAATGTTCTGTGCCAACTTTCTTTCTTATGCTGATCTTGGTGACTTTGTTTCTCAATATAATTCAAGCAAGGTTCTGTGCCAACTTTCTTTCTTATGCTGATGTTGTGTTGTAGAAGACTATGTACCGTGAAGTTTGGTTGCATTCTTTTTTTTTTTCTGATCCAGAAGCACTTGAGCTTTCAGCTCTTCGGCTCGGTGTCATGACATCGTAACCCTTCGTTTCGGTGCCACGAGCACCGTAAATCTGGAGATCCTGTGGCTTTTCTGCCAGCCCCCGGAATTAAATCGCACTTACATGGATCTTGTCACCCGTCGTCCAACGTGCTATGAACAAGCTGGGCAGGAGGTAATGCATTCTTATTAAGTGACCAAACCACTTCATTCTTTGTTTCTCAATATAATTCATGCAAGGTTCTGTTCTAACTTTCTGTCTTATGCTGATGTTATTGACTGTCTTTTCTAGTGTTGTTTTGTAACTTTTCGTAGACATCACATTTCTCATGTAGAAATGGTTAATGAAAGATTGAAAATAGGTAATTATGGAGAAACTCATTCTGAGAAGAAAATAAGGAAAACTGACACGAAGATGGAAGCAGGTGCAACACAGATGGGATATCTGGCCGAGTATTTTATTTGTATTCCTCTCGTTCGTTATACGTTACTTAAGACCTGCAGGCAAATTCTCCATACTGCTATATCCTGGGTAACTAGTTCAACGTTACTTAAGGCCTGCAGGCAAATTCTCCATACTGCTATATCCTGGGTAACTAGTTCAACGTTACTTAAGGCCTACAGGCAAATTCTCCATACTGCTATATCCTGGGTAACTAGTTCAACGTTACTTAAGGCCTGCAGGCAACTCTCCATACTGCTATACCTGGGAACTAGTTCAACGTTACTTAAGGCCTGCAGGCAAACTCTCCATACTGCTATATCCTGGGTAACTAGTTCAAACTCTTATATGGAAATGCGTACGATAGTTCTCGCCTTCTGACGCTAACATCAAACGATAGAAGAAACTAGTCACCACAGAGATGATGTGTCTACGCAGAATGCTAGGAGTATCAAGAAGAGACAGGTTTAGAAATGACGACATCAGGAAAAAGTGGGTACAACATCAGTACTCAACTTCGTCAACAAAAGTTCGGTCACGCAAAAGGTGGACCTCAGAGATAACAGAGCCGACGAAAGACACCATTTATGAAGCGCACACAAAAGCTTTTCTAGAAACCTCTTCTTACCCTGACACAGTGAGGCAAACAGGGTTAGATTTAGAAAAAGAAGAAGTAGGATGAAGAAGCAATGAACAGAATCAGACGACAAGAAACAGAAGATAATAACAAGATCATGCTGTAGGTTGGCTTGAACTTCATATGTTCAGTATGAGACAGGAATGAACAAAGCTGGCTTGCTGTTCTTCTTCTTCAGAGATCTCTGGTCATGCGCTTAATTTACTGTGGACCACAAACTAGGCAGTCAGCTTCAAGTCTGTCAGGTTCCCCAAAGCTTAGTTTTTAGGTCGACTTGGTGTGTCCACATGTTGCTTCTCAGCTACAACAGGAGAGCACAGTCTTGCAGGACATGCTCTGGTGTCTGTTCCGCCTGCTGACACTGGCAGAGAGCTGTTTGACTTATTCCTAGTTTAAAGTTGAGTCTGCAATGCCCGGTGCGTAGTTAAAATATAATGACATGATCTGTTCTGCTTAGGTCTTTGAGGGAGTCTTTTCCATAATCGTATCCAGTGTTTGTCTTCCAGTCTACTGCAGATTGTCTTTGTATGAGGGTTTTGATCTCTTGAAAAGACAGGGTTTAATAAAATTGCTCTTTTGCACTGCCCTCCTTAGCTAAGAGCTGGCTTGCTCAAGACAGATCTGGTTGGAGGGAATTTATTGATGCGTTTGCCTCAATGTGAGTTACTAGAAAAAGAAGAAGAAGAAGCAAATGACGACATAGATACAAACCTCCTGCCAGTTTCACCTATGTTAACTATTTCTCAACGTTAGCAAATGATTGCATAGAAACGTTACAGGAAGGGACGTCTACGTAAATCAGACATTCTCAGTAACCGAACATCTTACTTCTTCTTCTTCTTCGAACGCTCCATACCGTCCACTTGTTAACCATTCTGTGTGATTTGTATGTGATCTGAGCCTAATAGCGATTATACGCTGTGCCAGTTAGGCGCCTACAAGTAGGCCAGCACATTTGATTTCTGCGATACTTTTTATTTACTAGGTATCTCCCTAGGTCCTACATCAGTCGCCTCTTACGACATTCCTTGTAGATCACATCGGCACTATTCTTTGCTTCCCTTGTGGGCCCCATCACCACACGGGATGGAATATCTTACAAGTGTTTCTAACAATCCTTCCAATTTTTATCTTCCTGTTTGTTTGATTTCACAGCAAGCACTATTTCCTGCACAAATGATACAAATATGACAACTCGTAAACTGCTGTTTCTAATTCATCAAATACAAAGAAATAGATGGATACAGAAAGACAGACTTCTTTCTTTCTTTATTTCATTTCCTTCTTTGTCAAATTTTCTGGTTATTATATTTCTGAACAAACTTCTTCTTCTTATAACGCTCCGTATCGACTAATTAGAGTAGTGTTAAACGACTCTTTGTGACTTGTATGTGATCCGAATCTAAGAGCGATTTACATTGTGCCAGTTATGAGCCTACAAGTAGACCAGCATATCCGATTTCTGCAACGGACTTTAATTTATTAGGATAGATTCCCTATGACCAAACCTCAGTCGCCTCTTGCGACATCTTCTTCTTCTTTGCGTTCGTTCGTTACGAACAATTTTAATCACTCTTTGTGATGTGTTTGATCTTTGCCAAGAACATGTATACGTTGCACATTGGTTTGGTAGGCCCTAAATGCATAGACTTCTACACGTTTAGGACATGTGCATCCGATTTCATCCAAACCTCCTTAGTTGCCTCTTACGACATGCGTGGCAGGTAACAGTGGTTCTATTATTTACACCCCAAATTTGGACCCAAGTAACCACTCGGGCGTCTTGCGACATGTCTTGCAGCTCGCAGTGTTTGCATTCATTCCTCCCATTGAGAGCCCAGCAACACATGAGCACATTTATTAACAAATGTTTTTGTTACGCCGGCAACACATGAGACATTTATTAACAAATGTTTTGTTACGGACAAGAATATTAGTGGGGGAGGGTGGTCTCTGTGTCTCAGGGTTAGCCTTTCGTATAGCGTTTCGAAGATCGGTGGTTCACGAGTGCATTTCACCAAGAGATACCTAGGATTGTTGCTGGAGCTACGGAGTTCGTGCTTTGTGCAATACTATCGGCAGGTGGCATGTCATTTCTTCGAGAGAGATGGAGCCATGGGTAAAACCTGACGCAATGAGGACAATTCTTCAGTTTTGAACCTTTCAGTTGTATGCTTGTTTTATTCTGAATGTTTGTCTATTCTGTCAATTGAATTGTTTTTGCTTTTATGTAGGACGATTGATTGATTGTTCTCATAAAGAATATTGATTGATTGTTCTATCAAGAAAATTGATTGTTCTATCGAGGAATGTTGATTGATTGTTCACATAACGAAGATTGATTGATGTTCTCATAAAGAATATTGATTGATTGTTCTATCAAGGAAAATTGACTGATTGTTCTATCAAGGAAATTTGATTGATTGTTCTATCAAGGAAAATTGACTGATTGTTCTATCAAGGAAGATTGATTGATTGTTCTATCAAGGAAGATTGATTGATTGTTCTATTTAAAAAAATTGATTGATTGATTGTTCTGTTTTTTGAAAAGTTCATGATTTCATTATTCCTTTCTCTTTTTCTTGTTCATTCGCTTCTTCTGGTGGTGTTTACTTTTCTTCTTTTTCTTCTTTATCCTGGTCTTCACGTTCTTTAATTATTTTTTTTGCCTGTTATGAATTTAGGCGTAGTCAAGACGCCTTATGGGGTGCCTCTGATTAATTTTTGCTTGTAGACTTGCTTTTTCTTGACACCAGGATCCAGCGTCATTCAAGCGAACCTTACTTTGACATCAGAGGTATTTGTTATTTAGATCCCTCAAGTAAAGGATCAGTGTCTTCTGTAGTTGAACAGAGGTATTTGTTATTTAGATCCCTCAAGTAAAGGATCAGTGTCTTCTGTAGTTGAACAGAGGTATTTGTTATTTAGATCCCTCAAGTAAAGGATCAGTGTCTTCTGTACTTGAACCACGTGCCTAATATTTGGTCCAAAACTAGACTCGAACCCCGGAATTTCCACAACACATGGTCAATAGAACAGAGTGTTAACAACTACGCTATTGACGACAAGATATAGGCTATACGATTCCTTGGCCTGTGCTTCACTTATTTAGTAAGTACGCATTATTTTTTAGAAAGTTCTGCGACCCCCCCAATCCATCTTAGCATTTCCCAAGTGGGTTTTTCGACCGTCAGAATCCATCACTTCTGGGAGATTTCACTAAAAGTTTAGGTCAAGCAATATGGCTGGTCCTCTGTCTCTTCTTCTCTCTCTCTCTCTCTCTCTCTCTCTGTGTGTCTCTCTCTCATTTCTAAAATTGAAAACAAATTTACTTAATTATTTTTATCGGTTGTATGTTTTGTATAGCACGAGTGGTTACCTGGGCCCAAATTAGGGAATGTAAAGAATAGAACCACTGTTACGTGCCCTGCATGTCGTAAGAGGTGGCTAAGGAGGTAGGACGTGAGGATAGCTACCCCACACCGTAAAAACACTAGATAGCTACAGAAACCACAACCAACAAAAATTAATAGCTCGCCACCAGAGGAAAAAGAAGAACACCACAAGGAGATAGAGGTAAGGAAAGACACAGGAAAACCTGGAGACAGAATGCAAAAATTGGGAGAGAATGGAGAGCTCTGGAAAAGATAGTCTTGGATAGGCGGGCTTGGAAGGCCTTTGTTGTGGGCCTATGTTTTCCTAGGGGGCGCAGAATGAAGAGGAAGATGTGTATGCCAGATGGTTTGTTTAAGAAATCAATAAGAAGAAAACAGAGATAATGACTTTGAGCATGACTTTAGCCACCCAAGCAAGCATCAGTCGAACTAGAAGATAAAATCATTCCAAATACAACTGCTTTTAGAAATCTTGAAAGCGTTATCAGCCATGAAGAGGGAGCTGTATCTTGAAAGCGTTATCAGCCATGAAGAGGGAGCTGTATCTTGAAAACGTTATCAGCCATGAAGAGGGAGCTGTATCTTGAAAACGTTATCAGCCATGAAGAGGGAGCTGTATCTTGAAAGCGTTATCAGCCATGAAGAGGGAGCTGTATCTTGAAAGCGTTATCAGCCATGTAGAGGGAGCTGTATCTTGAAAACGTTATCAGCCATGTAGAGGGAGCTGTATCTTGAAAGCGTTATCAGCCATGAAGAGGGAGCTGTATCTGACGTTAATATACTTATTCTTCTTCTTCGAACGCTCCATATCGACCACTTGTTTACCACTCTTTGTGATTTCTATGTGATGTGAGCCTAAAAGCGATTGTAAAGCCCCATGTCTGTGCGGTTCAATTCCGCGGGCTGGCAGAAAAGCCACAGGTTCCCAGATTTACGGTGTTCGTGGCACATATCCGAAGGGTTACGGTGTCCATTACACAGAGCCGAAGAGCTGAAAGCTCAGTGCTTCTTGATCGGAAAAAGGTCCCTACTTCAGTCGCCTGTTACGACATGCCTTGTAGGTCGCAGTGTTACTATTCTTTGTTTCCCTTGAGGGCCCGGCAACACACGGGTCTTCAAATCACTGTCATGTTTAATGTGTCTAAAATCACTGTCATATTTAATGTGTCTAAAATCACTGTGATGTTTAATGTGTCTAAAATCACTGTCATATTTAATGTGTCTAAAATCATTGTGATATTTAATGTGTCTAAAATCCCTGTGATGTTTAATGTGTCTAAAATCACTGTCATATTTAATGTGTCTAAAATCATTGTGATATTTAATGTGTCTAACATCATTGTGATGTTTAATGTGTCTAAAATCACTGTCATATTTAATGTGTCTAAAATCACTGTGATGTTTAATGTGTCTAAAATCACTGTGATGTTTAATGTGTCTAAAATCACTGTGATGTTTAATGTGTCTAAAATCACTGTCATATTTAATTTGTCTAAAATCACTGTGATGTTTAATGTGTCTAAAATCATTGTCATATTTAATGTGTCTAAAATCATTGTGATATTTAATGTGTCTAAAATCATTGTGATGTTTAATGTGTCTAAAATCACTGTCATGTTTAATGTGTCTAAAATCACTGTCATATTTAATGTGTCTAAAATCACTGTGATGTTTAATGTGTCTAAAATCACTGTGATGTTTAATGTGTCTAAAATCACTGTCATATTTAATGTGTCTAAAATCATTGTGATATTGAATGTGTCTAAAATCATTGTGATGTTTAATGTGTCTAAAATCACTGTCATATTTAATGTGTCTAAAATCACTGTGATGTTTAATGTGTCTAAAATCACTGTGATGTTTAATGTGTCTAAAATCACTGTGATGTTTAATGTGTCTAAAATCACTGTCATATTTAATGTGTCTAAAATCACTGTGATGTTTAATGTGTCTAAAATCACTGTCATATTTAATGTGTCTAAAATCATTGTGATATTTAATGTGTCTAAAATCACTGTCATATTTAATGTGTCTAAAATCACTGTGATGTTTAATGTGTCTAAAATCACTGTGATGTTTAATGTGTCTAAAATCACTGTGATGTTTAATGTGTCTAAAATCACTGTCATATTTAATGTGTCTAAAATCACTGTGATGTTTAATGTGTCTAAAATCATTGTCATATTTAATGTGTCTAAAACCACTGTCATGTTTAATGTGTCTAAAATCATTGTCATATTTAATGTGTCTAAAACCACTGTCATGTTTAATGTGTCTAAAATCACTGTGATGTTTAATGTGTCAAAATCACTGTCATATTTAATGTGTCTAAAATCATTGTGATGTTTAATGTGTCTAAAATCATTGTCATGTTTAATGTGTCTAAAATCACTGTGATGTTTAATGTGTCTAAAATCATTGTCATATTTAATGTGTCTAAAACCACTGTCATGTTTAATGTGTCTAAAATCATTGTCATATTTAATGTGTCTAAAACCACTGTCATATTTAATGTGTCTAAAATCACTGTGATGTTTAATGTGTCTAAAATCACTGTCATATTTAATGTGTCTAAAATCATTGTCATGTTTAATGTGTCTAAAATCACTGTCATATTTAATTTGTCTAAAATCACTGTGATGTTTAATGTGTCTAAAACCACTGTCATGTTTAATGTGTCTAAAATCACTGTGATGTTTAATGTGTCTAAAATCACTGTGATGTTTAATGTGTCTAAAACATTTCTAATTTTTTATTGCGTGTTTTTTTGTTTTTTTGTTTAGTTGATTTGCCTTTATTCTTACCAAAGTTGTCTCTGTGGCGTAGAGGATATGTGCTCGTCTCTCGTGCCAAGGGTACCTGGTTCGCTCCCTCGTGCAGCCATCTGGATATTTTTCTAAAGATCCCTGATCTCAGTGTAGATGAGACTGAGTTCCTAGTTCTATCGGAGACGGATTATAAAACGTAGTGTTGAACTTGAGCACGTAAAAGAACCTCTGGCAGTTCAAAATTGAAAAGAGCAAGCAGGAAAGCCGATGCCAGGGTAAAGTTCATTAGAAAATATTATAAATTAAATTCCTATAAAAATCTCTTCACCATCTTCAAAATTACATCGGGGAACCACGCCGGTGCTACGGAGTTCATGCACTTCTGCTGAGATCTTCCTGTTTAATAAAGAAATCGGAGCACACAAGGTTACTCACCGAAGTGATATGAAAATAGGCCTATTAATTCCTGCCTCCGTGTGTTCCTGTGTCTTCCCTTCCCCTGTTGGTTCCACCGGAGGCCCTGTCTCGTAATGCTGTCAGGAGGTCTCCTTAGTGTGGGTAATATCCATCGCCACCTTCTGTCCCTTATCTCTTGTTCCACTTGCCGCTTTCCGCTCTAACCCATAGTTCCATGTCTGTGGTCCTGTCATACCATCACAGATAGAGTATCCTGCGCAGGTATCTATTTGATCAATGTCTACAACGTTTTGGTGGACAGGCTTGACATTTGAATTAAATATCAATATAAATGAGACATGTCAGAAAAATAATCTCTCAAAAGAAATAACATTACCAAGTAACAATTCCAAGACTTCAGAAAATAACAGGTCTGAAGTCTTCTTCATATTCTTCTTTACCGCTCAATTCCCAACGGAGCACAGGTCATCAACAAACTTTTTTCCAGTTCTTTCTCTCTCCTGCCATTCCTTCCAATTTTTTCCTTTTTTTTACCTATCCTTTTAATATCAGTTTCCAGCTCTCGTCTCAGGGTATGTCAAGACCTTTTCGTACTCCTCTTTCCCTGCGGGTTCCAAAACAGTTCCTGTCTTGCAATGCTTCCGGTCGGTCTTCTCAATGTATGTCCTATCCATCGCCAGCATCTCTTTCTTAGCTCTTTCTTCACTGGTATCTGCTTAGTTCTTTCTCTGAGTTCCTCATTCGTAATCTTATCATAAAATCTCAGTCCTTCTAGTCTACGTAAATATCCATTTATGAAGGTCTTCTGATTTGTTTCTTTTGTTGCTTCCAAGCCAAAGAACAGCACATTCAACTTCACATATGATTGAAAGATTGCCGTGTGTTGAAGGGGTCCACAAGCGGAACAAAGAATAGTAACACTGCGACCTACAAGTCATGTCGTAAGAGGCGACTGAGGTAGAGGAAGCTACCCTAGTAAATAAAAATCGTCGCAGAAATCGGATTGCTTACCTACTTGTAGGCGCATAACTGGCACATAGTACATTCGCCCTTAGACTCAGATTACATACAGATCACAAATAGTGGTTAACAGGTAGTCGATATGGAGCGTTTGAAGAAGAAGAAGAAGTATGCATTTTCAATTATTTTTTGTTACTATTGCCTC
Source organism: Arion vulgaris (assembly GCA_020796225.1). Taxonomy (NCBI): domain Eukaryota; kingdom Metazoa; phylum Mollusca; class Gastropoda; order Stylommatophora; family Arionidae; genus Arion; species Arion vulgaris. The sequence continues at coordinate 39,040,418 of CM036760.1, forward strand.
GTTTTTTAACAGAAAATATTTTGTCTTTTCATTTCCTTCTGCCCTCAAACCTTCATCAAAAATCTCATTTTTATAACAAAAAATATATTCTACTGTCACTCTTATGTACTTTTATTTTTATTCCATCCTCGACTTTATTTTTCTTTCATCATCGACTTTAGTTTTATCGACATATCCTTCAATTTCATTTTTCGTTCCATCTTGCACTTTATTATTTTGGAAAAATCTGGCCAGCAATGGCGGAATGCGGAGGGCCATTCAGAATCAGGACTGTTTGATTCTGGACACGACTTTGCCAGCGCATTTCCGCCATGTTTGGTCGGGTATTTTCCGGTTTCGTTTGCCGAGCTACTGAGTTAGTGCTTGAGCAACGCTGTGAGCTATGACTGTTACATGGAATGCTTTTTGCTGTGTCAACCGTGCGTTTGTTGTGTGTATTCAGAAAATGGCGGACAGCGGTTATGACGAACCCGCTCAATCTGCCGTATGCAGTTATATTGCGGGTGCAGAAAGCTGAATTTTGTCGTGATTGATGTTCCTTCGACAAGAATTGCAATTCAAGTGATGAACAGTTTTGTGTTGCTACATTAGCGACGGCCATATGCATTTTATGCGGTGCAGGTTGCTTTTTGTGGCGGTACGCGGCTGTTTCATTCTGGAATTAGTTCACACAGGAAACATTTCACAGTTGTTAGCATTTCGTGTGATTTTCATTGGCACAGGAACGGAGCAATTATGGGGTGACCCGTTGCAAGGAAGTTGGAACCGTACTTATGAACTTATGAACTTTATTATTTATTTATGTTTTGGTCCTTCTATACTGTAATTACTAGCTGTATCCTCTCTCTTTAATTTGTTCCGTCTCTCTTCATTGTAATAATGGCAATAGATAGAACCTGCTTGTTTTGTTTGAGAGAGGTAAACAATATCGGACCCAATTTCATGGAAGAGATTGAGCGAGTTGCCAAAGACAGAGCGGTATGAGGAGGAAATTAAAGTATATATATATATATATGAATAAGTTGAATGAAATTGTATGTATGTATGTTTCCATTTTTTTCAAGATATATGGACATCCTACGGATTTGAAATTTGGCAAGAGGGTAGCTTTCATAGATGGAAATATGTAAAAACTATTAGAGTTCGTCTCAATATCTAAATTCTAGCTTAACGAAATGGTCATGAAAAGTTAAAAACCGAAAAGTTGTATCCTTGTTTTAACTTGCCGGTTACATGTTAAAGCGATGATGACGACATGTTACATGTTACACAAATATTTTATGCTATTTATTAGTATTTCAATACGTCTGCCCTAATGCTACCTATTGGTATTTCAACGATGGCCGAATTGATTAGATGCTTGGCCCCCATACAGGAGACCCGCGTTCAATTCACGGAAAGGCCAGTAATTTATTTTTAATTTTAGTTTTATTAACACATCTGGTCACTATTCGATCAGTATATAATCTGAATAAATTCAATTTGCCAAATGTTATTTGTCAACTTTAACCGGAATTCCATTGTATCAGGTTTCTCTGGCAATCGGATTGAGGGACATTTTCATCTGATATGGTCAACTGACAAAGTTTTTCACCAAGCATAGAGAGAAAATATATTGTTATTAATGGGGGGAAAGAGACCAATTTTGAGGGGACGTGGTATGTTGCTTTAATATGTTCAGTCTCGCACTGTTTGGAACTTTAAAATTTCGGAAAGGATACTATTTTGTAGATTTATGGAAACTAATGAAGTTAGAGATATGCGCTTGGAGAATGATAAGAAAAATGAAGACCAGAAACATGTAGACAGAGGTATACAGATTAGTTATTATGCTTGACTACAAGTGTAGGTGGAATGTAAAGGGAATTGATGAGGAAACTAAAGAGGAACGACTCGGAAGCTCAGAGGAAAATGATAACAAATGTAACTTTAGAAGTGTTTAACATTACAACTAGATTTAAATTAAATTCCCGTGCGAAGAACGGGCACGTCTGCTAGTATAATATATATAAATATTTATTTAATTTTTTTGCTATTAAGACAAGATTATCAGCGTATCTCAGGTTATTTATGGTATGTCCTCCTACAGCTATTCCAGCAATATCCTTTGTTGACCCAAAACGTTTTTGCTATACAATGAGATCAGTTAAGGTGACAATACGCATCCTTGTCCCATGACCTGATATATCCACTACATTGTATTTCTCTCGTACCGTTATACGTCAGCAATTTCTCTATACCTCTCTGTTCTGGCACCTCGTTCAATCTCTCCTATGGAATTGAATCCGATGTTTTTTGCCTCTCTCAGTAAAGTTCGCTTCCGAGTTTCTCAATGGTGTTCTTTCTTTCTTGAAACATCTCAAATATACAAGCACAAAATGTTTATCGCATGTGTTTGTGCAAACACTGTTTGATAGAATCTGACCTGATTATTCTGTGTTCATCAGATGACGCTGTAAATAAAAAACATTCCTCAGTAAAGCTCTTTTTTTTAGAGCTAGCTGCTGTGTTCTTAAAAATGCTCGTACTGTAGAGCTAGGCAATGCGTGCCGTAAGAACGTTCGTACTGTAGAGCTAGGCAATGCGTGCCGTAAGAATGTTCGTACTGTAGAGCTAGGCAATGCGTGCCGTAAGAACGTTCGTACTGTAGAGCTAGGCAATGCGTGCCGTAAGAACGTTCGTACTGTAGAGCTAGGCAATGCGTGCCGTAAGTTTGTCTGTAGAGCTAGGCAATGCGTGCCGTAAGTTTGTCTGTAGAGCTAGGTAATGCGTGCCGTAAGAACGTTCGTACTGTAGAGCTAGGCAATGCGTGCCGTAAGTTTGTCTGTATAGCTAGGCAATGCGTGCCGTAAGAATTAATAGTTTGTGGTTCGAATCCTGTGTTTGCTCATTTATTTTTCCGGACGCCCCTAATACTTATTCACTGTCTATTTATTGATCATATTCATTATCTCCGGTTCTTCATATTCATTGGCTCCGGTTCTTCATATTCATTGGCTACGGTTCTTCATATTCATTGGCTCCTGTTCTTCATATTCATTGGCTCCTGTTCTTCATATTCATTGGCTCCGGTTCTTCATATTCATTGGCTCCGGTTCTTCATATTCATTGGCTCCGGTTCTTCATATTCATTGGCTCCGGTTCTTCATATTCATTGGCTCCGGTTCTTCATATTCATTGGCTCCGGTTCTTCATATTCATTCTCGTTCTATTCTTGGCTCCGGTTCTTCATATTCATTGGCTCCTGTTCTTCATATTCATTGGCTCCGGTTCTTCATATTCATTGGCTCCGGTTCTTCATATTCATTGGCTCCGGTCTTCTATTCATTGGCCAGCTTCATTCATTGGCTCGGTTCTTCATATTCATTGGCTCTGGTGCTTCTACTTGGATTCTTAAAACTCCTGATTCTTTTCTTGAAGCATTTGAAATATTTATGATGATTTTACCGTCCAATATAACTCATGTTGTTGTTGATCAACCTACCGAGCCTTCCGTCACTACATTCAAAACTACATGGTATTAGAGATGAGTTCCAGACAACAGTTGACTTCATCATAAGAATACACCTGACAATATAATCAACCAACTAGCGATCGAAAGAAGAAGAAAAAGGCGACATGACTACGCCCGATTTTATTGCATCTATATATATCCTCTTCGTGTTCCGATTGACACATAAGGCTTCCACAAGAGACTTCCACTGTTGCCGTTCTGTTTTCTATCGACGGTCTCCCACGTCAAGCTACATTCCTTCGACTCTCTCTCTCCACAGTTCTTCTCCATGTTTCCTTTGGACGTCCAGGCCTTCTCTTGCCATCAGATGTCCATCTGAGAGCTATCCTAACTAATGTCCCTACAGACATATGATATACATGTCCAATCCACCTCCATCTTCGTCTTTTAATGATGGTCTTCAAAAATGCACAGTCCGTTCGTTTCAACAGCTCCTCATTTGTTATGGTATTTGGCCAGAAAATTTGCAAGATTCTTCATGAACGTGTATTCAGAAATGTCGGATTTTATTGCATACGAACAAATAAAAAGATTGTCTGACTAACACTAACAGGGGCGGCTCGTCATTAAGGGCCAGTGGGGCCCGGCCCCACCAAAAATATTGAGTAACCTGTACTTATTATTTTAGACATTATTTGTTCATAATTATTACTTAAAACGAGATACTGATAAGCTTTGAAAGTTTATATATAACGCAAAAATATCATACACAGTCTGAAATTTGAAATTCATAATCTTTTACCCCTAATTAGTATACACCCCTGGTCATTAGGTGCCAGTAAGAACCGGTCCTACCAAACCAAAAAGAATTAACGTGTACTTATTATTTTAGAAATTATTTTTCGTAATTATTACTTTTAACTGACACTAATTAGCTTTAAAGTTGAATATATAACAATAAAATATAAATATTATATCAGAATAATATAACAATCCTGTTATTTATATAATATCTTCTTATTAATAAACATTGTATATACTGAAGCTTCATTTAGCCTCTAATACTTCAAGCGTTGTTCGTGCACTATTTCTGGGGCTAGTTTACAAGTTCCTACATAAGATGTAACATTGCGACCTCTGACCTTTGATCGCTATTGCAATGATAATTGCCAAAACTATGTCATTTTCATTCAGCCGGAAGATGTATTCATTCTTACACAGCCAAACTACTTCCCAGATAAACGAGGACTCTAGCTCAAATAGTCCATTTAATTATCCATTGAATCCCCAATTTTATATAAAAATAGTATAAAATTATAGAAAATAATAGTACTAAATAACAAACCTTCTTATAATAAGATTAGTTTTATGGAATTGTCCCTTGCATTAATACATCTTGTCTACAGCAATAAATGAGACCACATTCGTGACCTTTGAGCTTGGTTCCCCTGTATGCCCGCTATCCGTGAACTCTGACCTGTCGACTGACGTCACTTGATCTAGTTTAGCTAGTTAAATATTTAATTGCCCTTAATTTTATATTATTTAATAGCCAACTCTCTTTAATATCAAACTGTTACAGAACAGAAGCGTTTTTTTTTTCCTGAAAGGGATAAGGGGGTCTTCTTCTTTTTCTTTTCGAACGTTCTTCACGGTCAATTTTATCATTCTTTTGTGATATATAATTGGTCCTTTGACAAGAACGGAGTGATCTACGTTGGGTCGATTATGCGCCCATGGTGACTAGGCCCGCTCATCCAGTTTCAGGCAGCTTTTGATTTACTAGGATGAGCTTTCTAGGGTAATGGGGTCTAAGGCGCATAGGGACAACGTCACGCCAGGATTAGTGAATTGGCACTAACCAAGATCCTACCCTACCTTCACGTGGTGACCCTGGAAACAGACAACGGTTCCTGTCTGTCTAAGCGGGTAGGGATCGAGGGAGAGCTACTCTGGTATAAGTAGTGATACAGACTTAGTTACACTGGATGAGATCCGCTCGCAACACAGACAAGCAGAATTCCAGAGTGACTATTAATGCACATCTCTTCCGGCCTATGGGAAAAGCTGAACAAATAAACATAAAGGGATGAAGGGTGCATCTAGAGAAGAGACTGAGCCCATATGGGGCGAAACTCGGAGCTACGAGGTGGGAGCTCGAATTGAGTTGCGTGTCATGACAGTCTCGAGGCATAGTAAATGTGAGCACTGTGAGAAAACAGATAAACACGGTGAGCAGGCACCAAAGTAGAGCGAACACGCATACGGACGATACACAGGGGAGCCCACCGGTGGGGACAGACATGCACGGTGCTTATGATAGAGTGTCCAAAAGGCGTGGCAAACGTAGGGGTGAGCGGTCGCCCCAATTGTGCCGAAAAACTGGAACGTCCAGCAGAGGCTTGAATCCAGTGCAAAATGTTCCTACCGAATGGTGAAAAACTGTGCACTGTGCACAGTGAGATAGAAATGGGTAACGTATCGCCCAGTAGAACAATGTGAGCACAAGTGACGGGAAAAAAGGGACCGGGCCCAGTCGGTGGACGAGGGCACAAGTAGAAATGGGCGAATGGGCACCAAAAAAAAAGATGGGGTCTCCATCCAGAGATCAATAACGCGTTTCCCTCGCAGATAACTACTACTGCCTTGTAGTTGATGGGGACAATCAAAGGCTAGTGGAGCAAACCATACGAGAGAGAGATAAATAAAGAGAGAGAGAGATAGAGAGAGAGAGAGAAAGGGGTAATAACTTACCGGAATAGACAAGAAATAGTAAATACTCCGAAAACCACAATTTTTCCGAAATTTTTGCGGGCCCCACAAAAAAATGACACGAGCCGCCACTGGTTACCAGTGTCAAACATGGCCAGTAACAGCAGCTAATGGGCGGAAAATCATAACTACGGAGATGAGGTGCATTAGAAGAGCCGCAGGAGTGACAATAAGAGACAAAATTAGAAATGAAGAAATCAGAAGTAGACTGGATGTGAAACCAGTCATGAACTTACTAAAATAACAACAAATTCAATGGTTTGGACACCTGACAAGAATGCAGTTGGTATCGACTACCACATAGAGCCATACTGGAAAAAAAATATAACGAGTACAGAGTAAGAGAAAGACCACGCAAAAGATGGAGCGACTGCATCAAGAACAGCCTTATGAAAATGAATAGCAGTTTGCAAATAGCCTTAGAACAAGTATATACAAGATCATTAAGTCCCCCCCCCACTGCCCTTCCCAACACTTCTATAAAGAAGTACATGGTGGCGAGAATAAGAACATACCAAAAATACGTTGTAATAATGGAATACGCTACGTCATTATCTTTCAAATTGCTGTAATGTATCTAATTTGTGTATCTATTCTTTTGCAGCAAGCATACAGGGACTGGCTTTGCTCACAGAAACTGACATTCTACCAGTCAGGCCAAGCTCTTCCTCCTTGCGCAGAATTCTGTTCTCATGTAGAGGAAATGTGTCCCTTTTTTCGTCCAAAATTGGACTCCTACGCCGGAGACCATAGTTTTATATGCAAAGGTAAGGGTTACGTATGATGGTATGAATAAATAATATGATAGCCAGTGACCTGAAGGTTTAGCGTGACCACCGCCCGTGTGATTTCCGGGCCCGGGGCAAGGGAAGAAATGAATAGTACAACTGCGACCTACAAGGCATGTCGTAAGAGGCGACTGAGCTAGGGGTCTAGGGAAGATACCCTAGTAAATAAAAAGCGTAGCAGAAATCGGATGTGCTGACCTACTTGTAGGCGCATAAATGGCACAACTTACAATCGCTCTTAGGCTCGGATCACATACAAATGACAAACAGTTGTTAACAAGTGCTCGATGGGAAGTGTTTGAAGAAGAAGAAGAAGATAGACAGCAGATAAAAAAAGAAAACCAGAATGTCCAATGAAAACATGAAGAAAAGCTAGAAAGAATTAAAAGATTTTGACCTGGCGTAAACAACAATTAATAGAAAGGTGACAAAACAGCAACAATGGAAATCCCTTATAAAAGACCAGCAACTGGACACCAAAGATGATATAGATGGACCATAGCATTTGGAAAGATCTGGATGATCTGGGAAGTAAATTACAGTTAAGAGGATATGTCAGAGCTTCCACTTCCAACTTACACTGACCGACTCTAGTATTTCTTGAACTCAACCAATACTATTTAACACTATAGCGGCGTGAAAAAATGTGCGCCAATCCCTACACCAGCTGCTATAGTGGTTTTTTATTTACATAGAACACTTTCCCTTTGTACCATAAGTTGTACAATGAACAGCTACAGGGACAGATAAACAGACTCCAGTTAACATGCAATGAATATATTATGAGAATAAACATTGACAAAACCGAAGTTATGACATTCCCTAGAGAGGAAAACACTACCAATATCTCCATCGACAAACATCAGTTAAAGCAAGTCAAAGACTTTAAATACCAACGGAGCAATTTTTCAGCAAATGGAAGAATGGCTAACAAAGTTCAACAAAGATGCAATAAAGCAAATCAAATTATGGGACAAATGTGGCCAATTTTGAAATGTAAAAATGTCACCATAAATAAAAGAGCATTGCACAACACAATATTTCTTCCAACATTATACTATCAGTGCCAAACCTGGACGTTGATATCAAATGATAGAAGAAAACTAGTCACGACAGAGATGAAATGTCTACGCAGAACTGTGAGGATGGCAAGAAGAGAACGGTTAAGAAATGAAGACATCAGAGAAAAAGGTGGCTACAACATCAGTACTGAACTTCATCAAGAAACAATAAATGAAATGTTTCAACCACATAAACATATTAGCAACAGACAGTGTGCCTCAAAGAGCAATGTTACTCCGTTACAGTTGATAGAAAGCAAAAAGCCGTTCAAGGGAAAGGTGGACATACCAGAGGCGTCGAAAAAACACTACTCATAAAGCGCACATAAAAGCCCATTCTAGAAATCTGTTCTCATCCTGATGCTGAATTGATACAAAACAGAATTCGAGAATAGAAGAAGTCTTACTGTAAACTAATACAATAAAATATTTTTGTGTTTAAATGTTAGTGTCAAAGAAATGTGTGGCCATTTAGTAATAACATTTGCTATTGAAATTGTTCAATCAATCAAGTACCATGCTTGCCGGCGTAGGCGATCATGTTTCTTCACAACGTTCTCTTTTTTTTCCAGCTAAATCAGTTCTGACGTTCTTTTGTCGAGTCACGATGTTGAACCATCCAATACCTCTCCTTCCATGAATTTTACCTGTTGTCACCAAATGTTCGAAACCTCCTCTTCGCATGATATGCCTAATGAACCTTGATTGTCTGATTCTTATTCTTTGATAAGGTTTCTTTGTCTGCAGGCCTGTTATCAAACTGCATCATTTGTTTTCTTTGCTGTCCATAGAATTTTCAGCATTCTTCTGTAAAACCACATCTCTGTGTCTTCCAGTGATCTTATTGATTGTTTGTTCATTGTCCATGATTTGCTGCCATTCATAAGTATTGGTCCAATATAGCACTGGAGTACTCGTTTTCGCAATGTCATTGGTAGTGAATACACGCATAGTATGTTTTTAATTTTCATAAAAGCTGCTTGAGCTATTCTACTCCTAATCTCTGTTTAACATCTTCCATCTCATGTTAGGAATGTTCCCAGATACTTGAATCGATGGACTTGTTTCAGTGTTGGATTATTTATTTTGATGTTGCATTGTGGTGTTTCTTGTTTCTTAGAGATAATCATTACCTCTGTTTTCTTTATATGCATGTTTAATTCTTCCTTTTTCTTCTTCTCTTCCATAATTTACTTCTTTATAGAAGTGTTGGGGGACTGGTGGGGAGATGTAGTGATCTTTTATGTGCTTGTTTTAAGACACTTTGTAAGCTGATATTCATTTTCGTAAGGCTGTTCTTGATGTCGTCGCTCCATCTTTTGCGTGGTCTTCCTCTTGCTTTGTTCTCGTTATACTTTTTCTGTGTGGCTCACTGTGGTAGACGATATCAGAGCATTCTTGTCAGCAGTGTTGCCAATTTAGCACTTTTAGTGCTAGATCTAGCACTATTTTTGTGATCTAGCACTACAAATTTAGATCTAGCACCTAGCACCAAATCTAGCACTGAAAAAAATTAGTTAGCACTTTTAGCACTTCTTTTAGTTTGGTATATGAATCAGAAAATCGACAAAAAAAGACGAACAAGCACAGAAAATTTATTACAACGAGATCCGGGTAATGAATTTCTCAGTGTGAGAACAACTATGAAATGTATTGTGACCCTCAGAATGAGTTATTTATATTATTTTTGCATCCAATTCTAAAACATGTTCAAGAAGTGAACAAACTTTTGAATCAAATACTGCTGATAAAACAAAATTGTTTTCTGATCTATCTCTTCTTATTACATCTATTGCTAACATGTTAGTACTGCCAACAAGCAACATTGATCCTCTTGATCCTAACACTAACATTGAAGAATTTCTGGATCCAAATCCACAGCTGGGTTCTAGATTTGAGAAAAGACTTGGGAATTGATAATTAGCCAACAAATTCAATCTTCTCAAGTAACTCACATCCGCAAAAGGGCACAAAACGTTTTGATTAGCCTGTACAAAGAGCTGCATAATCGTCTGCCAGAAAACATTGATATTTTGAAGAATATAAGCTTATTCTCAGTGCAAAATACATTGACACATTTTAAGAAAAATATTATTCCCCTTCTGGAATTATTTCATTTAAATGAAGAAATGAAATCATCAATTGAGATTCAGTACAACATCGTACATTTAGTTAAATGGACTGATATTGCAACCACTGAGACATTTTGGTCTGAAGTTTTCAATTATACAGATTCTTCGGGAGGTAACCCTTTCAAAGACGTTGCAACTTTTGCCCTAAATTTATTAATTTTACCAAATTCTAATGCTGAAGTGGAACGGTTATTCAGCAGCATGAATGTCGTGAAAAATAAAATGAAAAACAAAATGCAGCTGCCCATGCTTTCAGCAATTCTTGCAGTAAAATATGGATTAAAGAGGCATAATAAATGCTGCAAAAACTTTAAATTACCTAAAGATGTCACCGCCAAAATTGGAACAATGGACTCATATGACCCAACAAAAACTTCAGAAGATGTGCAGTCTGACTTCTCAAATTACGATGAAATACTATTCGAGCTGTAATTAATACAACACAATTGGTAAGTAAACTGTTTGTTGGCATTTTTTCTAGCATTAAAAAATATTTCTAGCACTTTCTCCCCCCTAAAATCTAGCATTAAAAACCGATTTACATTTGGCAACCCTGCGAGTCATATGACCCCAAAAAAACTTCAGATGATGGGCATTCCGATTGCTCAAACGGCGTCAGAAGATGTGCAGTCTGATTTTTTCAATTACAATGATATACTATTGATCTGTAATTAATACAGCACAATTGGTACTTAAAATATTTTTGGCACTTTTTCTAGCATTAAAAATATTTATAGCACTTTCTAGCACTTTTAAACTAAAATCTAGCACTAAAAGCCGATTTACATTTGGCAACACTGCTTGTCAGGTGTCCAAACCATTTAATCTGTTGTTCTTTTATGAATTGCATAACTGGTTTCACATCCAGTCTTCTTTTGATTTCTTCATTTCTAATTTTGTCTCTTATTGCCACACCTGCAGCTCTTCTAAGAAACCTTTGGCAGCTATATCCTTGTTATATAGTAATCTAATACGTACTATAAACCATTTAAATATAACATTTTTGTGTTAAAAATTATAGTGTCAAAAACTGTGTGTTTTTTACTTACTCTTTGTGATCTACCTTTTAGTAATAATCATGATATTCTCTTCTCTTTTCTCTAACCCTGTTGTGTCTCATAGTGGCATAATAAGCAGAGATATATAGAGAGTGCCTTTGTGTCCGCCTCATAAATAGGTGTTTTTGTCGCCTCTGTTATCTAGATGTCCACCTTGCTGGACGGCCTTTTGATTTGTATCCACTGTATCGGAGTAACATTGCTCTTTGAGGCAAGGTCTGTTGGTAGTCTACTTATGTGATCGAATCATTAATGTATTGTTTCTTGATGAAGTTCAGTACTGATGTTGTATCCATTTTTTTCCTCAAGTCTTTGTGCCTCAGCGTTCTGTTTATACACTTCATCTTTGTCATGACTAGTTTCCTTCTATCGTTTGAAGTTAGAATCCAGGTTGGCACTTATAGCATAATATTGGGCAAACGATTGTATTGGACATTGCTCTTTTAGTGTTAATGGTGACATGCTTGCACTTCTAAACCGACTTTTTCTTGATACTCCCAGCAATCTGCGTAGACACTTTATCTCTGTCGTGACTAGTTTTCTTCTTGATACTCCCAGCATTCTGCGTAGACACTTTATCTCTGACGTGACTAGTTTTCTTCTTGATACTCCCAGCATTCTGCGTAGACACTTTATCTCTGACGTGACTAGTTTTCGTCTTGATACTCCCAGCATTCTGCGTAGACACTTTATCTCTGACGTGACTAGTTTTCTTCTTGATACTCCCAGCATTCTGCGTAGACACTTTATCTCTGACGTGACTAGTTTTCTTCTTGATACTCCCAGCATTCTGCGTAGACACTTTATCTCTGACGTGACTAGTTTTCTTCTTGATACTCCCAGCATTCTGCGTAGACACTTTATCTCTGACGTGACTAGTTTTCTTCTTGATACTCCCAGCATTCTGCGTAGACACTTTATCTCTGACGTGACTAGTTTTCTTCTTGATACTCCCAGCATTCTGCGTAGACACTTTATCTCTGACGTGACTAGTTTTCTTCTTGATACTCCCAGCATTCTGCGTAGACACTTTATCTCTGTCGTGACTAGTTTTCTTCTTGATACTCCCAGCATTCTGCGTAGACACTTTATCTCTGACGTGACTAGTTTTCTTCTTGATACTCCCATCATTCTGCGTAGACACTTTATCTCTGACGTGACTAGTTTTCTTCTTGATACTCCCAGCATTCTGCGTAGACACTTTATCTCTGACGTGACTAGTTTTCTTCTTGATACTCCCAGCATTCTGCGTAGACACTTTATCTCTGACGTGACTAGTTTTCTTCTTGATACTCCCAGCATTCTGCGTAGACACTTTATCCCTGTCGTAACTAGTTTTTATGGTATTTCAATTGTTAAAAAACCGCTAAATTTAATCTTTAAATTACTGTAAATATTTGTTAATCAATTTTTCTATTTCTATCTTCCCCTCTCCCAAATCAACTTGTGTCACGTTACCAACCACTCACCTTCTGCGACCACGATTCCTGCCTGCAGATCCACACATGAACCTTCCGAGGGATATATCTGAAGCCAACTGCTACGGACCCTGCCACTTATGGTTACCAGCAGACATAGCCAGATTTTACTGTCCCCAACACATAGCCAACATCAACGAGTGTCACCTACTTCAAAAATGCACCACTCATTACGAGACCAACAGCCAAAGTAACCATAGCAACATGAATAACAGTTTAACCTCAGGATCAAACTCACTGTACACTGCATCGCTCACATTCACTGTTTCCTTCATCACGCTTCACATGCTATTTTTGGTTTTGACCTCAATATTACGGCTGCCCTTGACCTTAACCGAGTCACAGTATTTCCCGAAAGGACTAACATAGTAACAACTTTCGTTATAATAACTCAAGGAGAAGAAGATAGTAACAAATTTGACGTCATGTGTAGGCTACACAATTCTGGAACTTCTGCGATTGACATCCGACAAAACTTTATGGAAACTGGTTTCGGTAAAATAATTCTGTGTCCTGCTAAGTCAATTTGCTGATAGATGTGATTAAACAGATAACTCACTCACTGTTTTATTCAGTGATCTCCCTTGTTTCACTTGTGTAGGATTTTTTGATAATTATGAATGTATATTGTTTAACAGACCAAGCTAGTTATAGAGGATGTGAGTTTGAGTCTCCCCCTGATTCTCATGTGTATATAGAAAATGTTACGCAACAGTTATAGACAAATTTCATGCAGCGTTATTGTTGTGTGTCTGTGTTAATAAGGCAAGTTGAGTAGGGATCGTGTTTGCATGTGCAACACAAGATGGTTATATTATTCCTTAAGAATGTGATATGGAGAAAGTTTATTCCATCCATAACGTTACCGGATGTTAATTGAATCAGGAGAGAGCAGTGTACTGGTTATAGTTTGTTGTCAGTGGGCGTTGGCCAGTACTCTGAGGGCTGTCTGTGTCTTTGGTATTAGTTTTAATATGTGGTGCCTTTGAAGACTTACTGACTTAAGAAGGTAAGATAAGACCAGTAATAAGAAGAGAGCAACAGGTAGCCAATACGATTATCATATCAGACTCGATGAATATGCTTCAAATAATGAATCTGGAAGTCTGCTCGTGGAATGGATGGGCAGCATTCGGAGATCACATCTCAAGCAAATGACTAAGTTGTACACACCTGGACATGCTAGAGTGCAGGGTAACGATCGTCCTTACTTTCTTGCAAATAATACCCCGACCAAGCGACAGAAGTATGGACAGAGCCGATGTCATTAATGCGGTACGCTCCTCATTTATGTGATGTGGGCGAGTCTCAGACACTGCAACGAGTTCGAGAATTAGGCGTTAAGTTTGGACATGTCAGACAGTGTCGTCTTCGTGGTAGAGAGAAAAGATATACCAATCAACTTCTCATGGGTATTGTGAGCAAATGGACTCTAGGATGGCTGCTGCAGCGATGGACAGAGCACGCATGGGAATGTCCAATGTGTCATGACGTCGATCGCATAACATAACATAACTTAGCAACTGGAGACCCCTAAGAGAGATGCCCAACGGAGACCCCTAAGAGAGATGCCCCACGGAGACCCCTAAGAGAGATGCCCCACGGAGACCCCATAAGAGAGATGCCCACGGAGACCCCTAAGAGATGCCCCACGGAGACCCCCTAAGAGAGATGCCCCACGGAGACTCCCTAAGAGAGATGCCCAACGGAGACCCCTAAGAGAGATGCCCCACGGAGACCCCTAAGAGAGATGCCCACAGAGACCTCTCTAAGGAGACCACGAGACTCCTAGAGAGATGTCAGGAGACCCTAATATAATGAGATTCTCGGGAGACGTACTACATCAACGTTTGATGGGACGTCGTTGAATGAGATGGAATGAGATGGAATGAGATGGATGGGATCTATTCAGAGGATGATAGAATGTTTAAAATGTATCCTCCTTTGTGGGATTGCTGATGGGTAGAAGACCACTGTGCCGCCGTCTACTTTGGCATGACGATAGATGCTAGAGATATATGTATCATACAGATGCCGGTTCATCCCTGGGAACAGGAGGTCATAGAGGATATCGTTGAGAAGGGATCAAGAGTGGAATTAAGAGAAAGTAAGCAGGACATCACAGAAACATTTGAACTGGAGGAGGTGAGAGAACTTGCTAATGACAGAGAGTTTTACACGTGGACTGTGATGACAGCGGCGTTCTACAAGAGACATGATACTAGTTAAAGTAGGAGGTAAAGAAACCCTTTTTGATAACTTGAGTTATATTGGGTAATACTGTGTTATGCCCATATTTGTCATTGACCGCCGGCACGTGATAGGTCATGTGGTCAACATGACACATGTCATCATTACTTCCCATTGCTTTTCCTGGTAGCCAATTAAAGCTGGGCCGACCTGAGAGCTGTTATGGTCGGAAAATATTCCACGCCCACTGTGGAATTGAACCCGAACTACGTGTCTCTAAGAAGCAAGTTCACTAACAACTACGCTACTGCGGATCTCAAGAATTAAGAGAATAAAGAATCCTATTTCAGAGAGGCTAAGAACTGAACAATGAAAACCATACTATGCATGAATTCACAACTACCAATGACACTGCGGAAACGAGTACTCTATTGAACCAATACTTATGTATGGCAGCGAATAATGGACATGAACAAGCCTTCAATAAGATCATTGAAAGCCACAGAGATGTGGTTTTACAGAAGAATGACGAGAATCTCATGGACTTCTAGAAGGACGAATGTGAAGTGTTGAATGAGGTCAAGACACAGAGAAAGCTTATTATTAATATAAGAAAGAGGCAATCATCATTTTTCGGACATGTGATGAGAAAGGGAGGTTGTAACAACATTGTAACAACTGGTAAAATCGAGGGTAGACGAGACAGCGGAAGACAGAGAGAGAAAATTGTGGATGGCATGACTTCATGGCACGGAAGAGCGTCAACCTCTGAGATGATAGGCAACACCAGAGACAGTGATTTGTGGAGATCCATGATCCCCTACGCCAGCCGGTACGGCACCTGATGATGATGATGATGAGTCACTACGTCATCACTAACCTAGATTGTAGTGTGTATATCTTTAGAGCACAGCTTGCACACCCTCGTCTACAAAGACGAAACGATGCAAAAACAAAGTGTGTCCGCACCAGTTACACGTTCAATATACAACAATGTAATGCAGTGGTACTCTTGTTTGAATGTACCGTTAAATTAATTTGAATATTCATGTATGTATTTACATATAATTGTACGGTAAAACACTCAAATCGGAACCTCTGTTGAAACTTAACAAATAAGTTTTGAATCTTCCATATATACCCTGCTATATACAATAGCAATTCGCTGTTTAAGTTGTGATAATAAACTGGTTCATAATTGTATACAAATTAATGTTTAATTGACAATACCATGTTGTTACTTTGTACATACTTAAATAAATTGATAACTGACAGTAAAAAAATACTGCCAAATATAATATGTATTTTATATGCATGCATATTTTACGATGTTTACAGTAAGTAATTTACTTGTTTTGTACTATGACCTGTGCCAGGTTTTTGTTCAGGCACTGCCAAAGTATCATTTGTCTGCATTGGCGTGACAAATATTTTGTACGAGTATCCACAGATTACTACTATTAATTATCTTATAATTTATGTTGATCTGTAATAAATGCATATATGAAATGTTGCCACCATTGTAGATTATCGGGTACATCCTGTACTTTGAGGACCATACTCATTTCAATATTTCATTGTAAAATATCAGTGCTTTTTTAGATTTTACTAACATTCGTATAATTATTTATGCCAGAAAAGCCTCATAAAGGAAACTGGACTTAAGAGATATTGGTTATTGAACCGATGTTATTGCAATCTGGGCAGACCCTAGGTGCTCAGTCTCCTCCAACAGATGTCGAAGGGTTCCTTGTGGCCTTGTGGTTAAACACACTCCTAACTCTTTCCCTCAGTTCCACATGTACAACGGGTAATTCCAAATTCCTTAATCGCTGGATCGATTCAATATGTTTTAGTGTCCTTATCCATCAGGCAGACGTGAGGAACCGAAGAACATCCCCCGTATATATCTTCAACTCCCGGACAATCAATGCTGTTGATGCCAACCTGTCCGTTTTCTGTTTGCTGCATACACCCGTATGCCCAGGACAGTATATCCACGTAAGCCTCTGGAGGTTAGAAACATCATTAGACGACATTCATTCATCCCTCAACCTGCCATTTTGGATTCAATTCCAGCAGCGTCCAGCGACCCAACACGCCAGTTCGATGTTGATTAATCAATCTTTTTTGCATATTTGGTATATCGTTCTTTTCGAGCTGTACTAATATCTACACCCATCTCTCTCAATCTGGTCAGCGACTGGGATTTACAACCCTGAAACTACTCTGTTTGAAACGAATTTCTCAATGCGTCAAGAATGCCATTTCGGATCATTTGCAGCTCCCTCTGATATTGTAGCCATGCCAGCCAATCTATCAGCTCATTTATTACCACTGACTCCTGCGTGTTCAGGGACAAAATGAAGGTGATTTCTCTGATCTCTGTCTGTACCAGTGCCTCCACCCAGTTTCGTCTCGCCATTACTGTGTCTACTTTACGAATCGTATTCATGGAGTCAGTGAGTATGAAAACACAAGAGTAGTTATGAGATGCCAATCACATCACCTCCTCTGTACCCCCTCCCCCACACTCCACAAGCTGAGGTTAAAATTCTCTGAAATAAGACCACAACCGCCCCACGGCCCTCGCATTCCAGTATTGTTAGATAAAGACTAATTCATTTTAAAAACAGCACAACATTCGAAAACAAGGTTACACTGTGTCACAAATTGAATTTAATACTAAGAAATATCACTATTATTAATACTTTTCGAAAACAAGGTTACATTGTGTCACAAATTGAATTTAATACTAAGAAATATCACTATTATTAATACTTTTCGAAAACAAGGTTACATTGTGTCACAAATTGAATTTAATACTAAATACTCACTATTATTAATACTTTTCGAAAACAAGGTTACATTTGTCACAAATTGAATTTAATACTAAGAATATCACTATTATTAATACTTTTCGAAAACAAGTTTCACTGTGTCACAAATTGAATTTAATACTAAGAATATCACTATTATTAATACTTTTCGAAAACAAACTACTTGTCACAAATTGAATTTAATACTAAGAAATATCACTATTATTAATACTTTTCGAAAACAAGCTTACACTGTGTCACAAATTGAATTTAATACTAAGAAATATCATTTTAATACTTTCGAAAACAAGCTTACACTGTGTCACAAATTGAATTTAATACTAAGAAATATCACTATTATTAATACTTTTCGAAAACAAGGTTACATTGTGTCACAAATTGAATTTAATACTAAGAAATATCACTATTATTAATACTTTTCATCAATAAATAACCATGGATTCATAGAATTGTGTAAAATTGCAATAAAGCTGACAGCGTTCTATCAAACCGTGGCCTCCGATCACATACGGCCGACGGCCTCAGGTAAAAATGATAAGAAATAAGAGCACAACTTTCGCTTGATCCTTGCATTCTAGTATTCTTGTATATAGACTAATTCATTTTAAAATCAACACACCATACTAAATCAAGGTTATATTATGTTACAAGTTAAGTTTCAAGTTAAGAAATATCAGTATTATATAACATTTGTTATCAATAAATAATCATGAACGCTTAGAACTGAGTAAAATTGTTAAAAAACGTACAGTGTTTTATCAAATACAAAAACCAGCCCCCATTAAACGGGAATGTTCAATTTCCCGTCTGAGCTAGTCGATCTTATGTTGCCGAGGGCCACGATCAAACATATATACAAGATGGCATAAGTAGGCAACTGTGCCGTGAGCCACGATCAAACATATATACAAGATGGCATAAGTAGGCAACTGTGCTGTAAGAAATAATGGAATGTTGTTCGAATCTTGTGTTTGGTAATTTTTTGCTTTTCTAGAAGTCCCTAATACTTGTACACTGTCTATTTATTGATCGTATTCGTTGGCTTCTGTTGCTTCCCCTGAGGTTCTTACTTCTTCGAACGATCCACATCGATCACTTGTTAACCATTCTGTGTGATGTGTATGTGATCCAAGCCTAAGAGCTATTGTACGCTGTGCAAATTATGCGCCTACAAGTAGGCCAGCACATCCGATTTATGCTAAGCTTTTTATTTACTAGAGTGTCTTCCCTAGGCCCCTAACTCAGTCGCCTCTTACGCAATACCTTGTTAGGTCGCAGTGGTACTATTCTTTGCTTCCCTTGCGGGTCCCGGCAACACACGGGCGCTCATAAGTCAACTGTGGCAATACCCATACAACCAATCAAATCTGATACCATAGTAACAGTTCAGATATGGTACTTTAAAGTAGGGGTTTTACTCTCTTGCTAAAATATGACTGTTAACGGTTTTACAAATGTGGGTCCCCATGGATAAAAAAAAAACTGTCGCTTCTGCCTGTAATACCGTTTGTTTAGAGCGGTGTAAGTCACGGGGAAGAAATGAGCATGTGGAATTTAATGTCCGCATCGCTAGTGCAGTTGTCGTGAAACTGTTCATGTCATGATTTTTTATGCCCTGACACAAAAATAAACTCCTTAGCCTTACCGGAGATTGAACACGGGTCTCCCGAATGGGAGCCCACGCTCTAATTCATTCGGTCAGACGCTCTCCGTCCTCATGGATAATAGAACGAAATTCAGATATGCCTTACTACTACATGCGGTAAGAGTCTTCTTCTCCTTACTACTACATGCGGTAAGAGTCTTCTTCTCCTTCCTACTACATGCGGTAAGAGTCTTCTTCTCCTTCCTACTACATGCGGTAAGAGTCTTCTTCTCCTTCCTACTACATGCGTAAGAGTCTTCTCTCTCTTACACTACATCGACAAGTCTTCTTCCCCCTTCTACTACATCGAGTAAGATCTATTCTCCTTCTACTATGCGTAAGAGTCTTCTTCTCTTCCTATACAGCGGTAAGTCTTCCTCCTTCCTACACATCCCTGAGGTGAGTTTCTTCTCCTTCCTACTACATGCGGTAAGAGTCTTCTACTTTCTTCTCAAGTTTACATATCGACCACTTGTTAAATCACTCATTTGCTTGCATGTGATCCACCTAAGAGCGAATTTAGGTGTCGCAGTTTATTGTCTATAGAGGGCCAGCAATCCTATTTCTGATGTGCTTCTTATTATTGACTAGGTAACTTCCTTAGACCCTACCTCTTACGACATGCCTTGGAGGTTGAGTTACTATTCTTTTCCTTCTAGCACTGGTAACAGACTTTGTATGCAAACAATTTAATGTCACTCATCCAACAGTTAGCACATCTCATGTAGGTACCATAAAACAATATGACATATCTACATAACAGTACATGCTCTAGTATTTTTATATTGGGGCCATCTCGATTTATTGACTGTGAGGCGTCGGCGAAACGTGTCAACGGTCAATAATAACCCAATAACAATAAATACAAAATAGTAAATTAATAAAATAATAATTTGAAGAGAGGGAAATGGAAGGCAAGGTTCCTGGAGATGAGAGCAGGAATGACTGACATAAATATCAGCAGGACATTAAAAATAAATTAACCGTGACTTGAAAGAGGCATAGAACTTGCTAGAGACAGGTGAGTTTTTCTAGAAGAAGTTGATGAAAGTGAGGTTCCTAAAAACAACTACAATTGATAGCTTGAAAACAGAATAAACACAAGACCCAGAGCACATCCGCAGTCATGTCCCATTATATAAACACACACACAGGCAAAGAAACATTCTCATGGACAGAAGCTTACAGGTGAACAATGGTGAACTCTCGAGTAACTCCAACTGACATGCAGCTTCATAGAGGCAACCCATCTCATGGTTTAGACGAGCATACGAAACGGAAAGCAAAGAAGAAGATATAACAGATGAAAACTTAATCCTGATTAAACGTGGTTTTTTTCCTTTTTCTTTTAACCATTTTTATACGACGTGTTATATAGGATAATACGGTGTTAGACTGTGGATTGGTTATTGGTTACTAAACTGACGTCATTGTACTCCGGGCAGACCCATAGGTGCTCAGTCTCAACCAACATATATCGAAGAGTATGCATGCTGATGGTTCCTGTGGCTCGCTGATTAAACACACCTCTCACTCTGCCTCTCAGAGTGGAGAAGAGGTCAAGTGTTCGTCACTCATACCAAAGGTACTAGGTTTGCTCCCTAGTGTAGCCATCTGGATATTTTTTTCCAGAAATCCCTGGTCTTAGTGTAGGCGAGATCTACTTCATGGTCCTATCGGATTATATAGAAGTACGATAAAACGTTGAGATAATGAGCAGAAGGTGGCGATGGATAGGACACACACTGAGGAAACCCCTGACAGCATCGCGAGACAGGCTCTCGGTGGAACCCCAGGGCAAAGAAGTAAGGAAGACCCAGAAACACCTGGAGACGGGAGTTAGAGATGGAACGCAAAAAAACGGGGAGAGAGTGGCGAGATCTGGAAAAGATGGCCTTGGATAGGCGAGCTTGGAAGGCCTTGGTTGCGGACCTATGTTTCCCTAGGGGCGAATGGTGAAGAAGACGATAAAACGTTGGTCCCGTGTTTAATTCAAGCACGTAAAAGAACACTTGACAGTTCAAAATCGAGATGAGCAGGCTGGAAAGCAGCTGGCCAGGCAAAATTGATTAAAAAAGATTAAAAATAAAATTCCGGCAAAATTATCGTCACCATCTCCAAAATTACACCGGGGAACCTCGCCAGTGCTATGGAGTTCATGCACTACATCTGAGGTCTTCCTGTGTAAGAAAGAGATCAGAGCACACATTGTTACTCACCGAAGTGCAATGAATCCCCCAATCAATCAATCAATACCACGTGGTAATAGGATAATTCAGTGCTAGGCCCGTATTTTTCATTGACCGTCGGCACACGATGGGTGATGTAGTCGACATCACGCCGAGACTAAACGTTTAATTTTTTTTTTTTATATTGTGCTTACAAAAAGAAAATAAAGAAAAAATACTGTTATTGAGAGATACTTTTACTCTTCAAATTTGTGGTTAGCCTTAAATGTGCTGGAGTCAAATCTGGGTCTTAATAGCGAAGTGGTTACGTCGTTTGCCTGTCGTACTGAAGGTCTCAATAGTGAAGTGGTTACGTAGTTTGCCTGTCGTACTGAAGGTCTCAATAGCGAAGTGGTTACGTCGTTTGCCTGTCGTACTGAAGGTCTCAATAGCGAAGTGGTTACGTCGTTTGCCTGTCGTACTGAAGGTCTCAATAGCGAAGTGGTTACGTCGTTTGCCTGTCGTACTGAAGGTTGTGGGTTCGAGTCCGGGTCGAGAGACATGTGCAATTTTTTTCGTGAGATCCCTAGGATTGTTGCCATGACTAGGAAGTGAGTTCGTTATTTGTGCAATGCTCTCGGCAGGTGGCATGCAATCCCTGCAGACTGGTGAGGAGCTATATACGGAATCCCGGTGCAATAATCCTTCACCATTGGACCCTTTTGGAGCAAAATATGACTTCGCGGAGGTATCACGTCGACGCCATGGCGGCAGTCGGTACAGCGCTGCTATATAGTGTATGGGAAGAGAGGTTTACAAACATATGGCCAGCCTAACCTTAATGACAACATCAACCACCTTACAAGAAGAGATCAGAGCACCAATTTTAGACTCCGAAACCAACACATAACACTTAATAATCACTTGAACAGAATTCATCCACAACACACTCCAGAGTGCCAACTGTGTGCACAGCATCATGAAACCGTTCACCACCACCTCTTCATGTGTCAAGCACTAGATGACATCAGGAAGATCCTCCTTCCTCCAAGGCCAGATAGATAGAACACATTATACGGAACAAAAGAACTACTTACAAACACATGCAGATACCACTACATAGCATTGGGCCGAAGGGCAAGGGCTCAAGTGCCTCTGGATCATTGAAGAAGAAGAGGAAGAAGAAGAAGAAGAAAAAATAGTATCTGACATCCAGATGTCTCCACTCTGCTTGTGTTAACAATAGTTTCAACCAAAATTGTGTTTGTTTAATTTCTGTTGTATTATGAATAAAAAAACTGTAGTGTTATGTGACATTAGAAGAAGTGAAATAAAAGATGGCATAAATTGGTTTCTGTTTCTTTACTGCTGTTAACTATTTTATA